>CAWUFW010001351.1:0-1458201 GCA_963921515.1 Calotriton arnoldi | reverse complement strand
AGTAGAATGTGGAGGGAGAGGGGTGTATCTCTCACAGGAGGACTAACAGGCCCTTTAACTGGGCCACTGGTCTCTGGCTGCGCCTTGTATGTGAAGATGAAGTAAGATACTTTTTGTTTAATCCAGTTGAAGGACTTCGGATACCATAGTTCAATAGCCTCTGGACATGTGTACAGTTCAAAACATATATTATTAGTCAATTTTGTCAGATTTATTTGAACTTTTTGTGCATGTTTTCAAGATAATATAGAATTTTATTTTTCACAATCCTGCACCTGTTTTGCAACAATTCTGCATATTTCTACAATGAATTGTACAGATTATTCTTGAAAGTTCACCCTACCTTAAAACATTCGCGTAGAGGTCTAAAAAAAGTACCCAGATTTTAGTAAGAGCTGCAAATATTTTGAAATAATCCTGCACATCTTTTAAAACGAGTTATCCAAAAAAAAAAAACTGTGAAATTGTAAGCATTTGCTCGGAGACTTCTACATAATTCCCACAAAAATGATAATTAAGTACATATCACTCGGGGTGGACTTCCATTTTGGTTCATTCCATTCTGTTCTTCGTAGTGTGGAAGTCATAAACAAAGGCATGAGGTGTTAAATCTGTGTGGTGAAATACTTCTTGTGAGTAGGGGCCTAGGAGAGACAGAAAACAATGACTGTGATTTCTCCAGATTGTTAGATTGTGCTGTGGTAATATCATAATATGAAACTTTAAATTTGCTCTGCAGTAATTAATGTTCCAATGTAATTTTAATAGTATATATGAGTCAAATACCATGGTTATTGGGCAATATTTTATTTTCAGAGGAGTGGGGAGGGTGTGGTGTGTATATGTTTGTTAGGGTCAAGTTAACGTTGATGGAGTGTCCATACTGGCAGTATAACAGAAGATGTATACACATGGTAAATTTAGCAGGTAAGGTCCTGTGTCAATCGTTAACTTCTGCTCTATCATAATGTATGAAAGGTGGAAATGAGACTGATTATTTGAATGACTGTGTATGATTGTGACACTTGGTAGCTTGAGTGAGACGGAATTGCATTAGTAATTGTGCAATTTTTCTTTATGTTTAAACATACTGGTATTTTTCTGACATTGAGGGGATGTTTCGTAGGATTCGTATGGTTGTCCTATGTTATTACGCCTTACATTTCATTGTCTGATAGTACATTGGGTAAGGTAGGTTGGTATCATTCGCTTTTACATTTTTTTGTCAAGTAACGTTGCGTTCCATCCCTAAGTAATCATAATTGATTTAATTAGTGATATTGGCGATATGCATTGTATTATGAATTAAGTTTATCATTGTTAAAAGTTGGAAAGATTGAAGTTAAGGTAGGATATTAACTGCTTAACTTGCCGTATTTTTAAGTTTTGTGTTTTACCAAGTATTGACAACCCATCAATGTTACTTCCCCATTAATTATTCGTTTTTTATTTCTTTACAACTGTTTTAATTGTGAAGAGTGATATGGAGTAATAGAGTTGTTAGTGTAACATTTTGGTGTATTGGAAAAATCATTTCTAACTTTAAATTATTTTTTAATAGTTTTGTTGTTCATTAATATCGTATTGAAGTCATTTGTGTTTATTTTAAACAGGGTTTTTTCAGTTTTGTTTTTGGGATAGTTAGATTTGTCTGAAATTTTACTTTCATGATGTTAGCAAAAACGTTAACTAATTTTCCAGGAGGTTAAATTAAATTCTGCAGAATACACAAATCTTCAATTTTTTCAGGAACTTAGTTCCTCTACATATTTCTTTGTAAATTACTCAATGTTTCTCCATAACTAGAAAGTTTACAGAAGTGGGAAATCTTTGAATTATTCCATCACAGAGCATCAGCCTTTGGGTCAAAGAGGAAGCGATATGTTAACAATTTTCTTCTAACAGTACAGGATTCCTGACTAGGTTGAGACCATCTTTGACATTTATCATAGTATTTGTTGTTGGGCTTCCCCAAGTTTGTAAACCAAGTGTGTGTGGTACCCTCTTGACTCTGATGGCATGCCTTGAATGTGTGGCATTAGTCTAGACTTACTGTGGCCATTTTGTCAGACCTGCAAGCCTTTTAGATATTGGGCCAAGCACGGAACATTAAAGGTTTGACTATATTGCCCTGTGAAATCCACGTGGCGGACAAGCAATGAAGGATCCGGCAGCCTCGTACTCGACTTGATAAAAATGAGTTTCTGTATAGGCAGAACCACATTGGAGAGCTACCCCATTGTGGTTGAGCCCATCCTAGTTGCAATTGTCTAGGATGAAGTACTAACCCTATCAAGAAAAATGCCACGAAATACGGGTGAGCAATTTTATCTTCAAGAAAGGGACTCATTGAAGAAGCTTAAATTAGACTTTTTCTAAGTATAAGCTGGGGCTTATTTTTCTATTTTCAAACTGTTAATGTGGGCTCAAAAACCCAGTGTGCAAAGTGCTGTTGGCTACAAAGCCACGTCTGGCTAAAGGTATTCCACATGACGTGGCACCACTTGGCAGTGATATGACAAGCATAATATGGAGGAGCTCAACCCTTTCTTCTCCTTGCTCTGTTACCCTCCGGTGGGTAAAGGGGTAAATGACAAGCCAACTCCAGCAGACACTTACAAACTCCCAAACAATAATGTAACAGCGCACGGTTGCCCTTTAACATTATACTGATTCATTTGTACATGTTTCTTTTCATTTTTGTGTGAGAACTTTAATCCATGAGAGAAATTCCAGCCCAGATCACTGGGACCTGAGATTCAGCCCATATTCATCAATAGTATTTGGCTGATGTGTTTGTACACACGTGTGCTGATCAACAGATCAAGGGAAATCAGCGGAAGACTTGCTAATGGCCCTTAAACTGAGACAGAGGCCCCCATACAAGTGAGGATTCACTTTAATAGGGTTTTCAAACAGAAATGCTCCCCATTGGGGTGAGAGCACCAAACGTATGTCACATTGTCTACCAGACAGTCACCATTTTCAGTCCCTACAGCTCTGTGATGACCAGCCGCGGTCCGTGCAGGTAACGGCGGTGGGGCCGGGTAAGGGGGTATGTGGAGGGACGATGCAGAGGGAAAATTAATTATTGATTTAATTTTCCCTCAGCATCGTCCCTCTAGTGCTGTTTGAAGCTCCACTTGATGTGACGTAGGTGCATTTAAAAGTGAATTTCAGTGGGTCCGCCCACCTTTCCCCCGCCCCTGCCTTCTAAGCAGACGAGCTTTACTGTATGTTGCTTTGATCAGTGGCCTGATCTCTTCTGACTTCAAGACAATTTTTTACCTCTACATGTCCTGTAGCACTCAAGGACTAGATTTCTCTGAGGTCACGTGGGTGATGAAAGTATAGTGTGGGCTTTTCTCTTTAAAACGGTGCTGGTGACCTAAAAGTTACAAGAAAACTGAAGTTTCTAGTTAAATTATTGTTAAAAGTAATTGTAGAAAATTCTGACTTAACTCTGGGCAAATCGACAATCTATGCTTGATTATAGAAGTATACTTTTGATTTATGTACTTCAGTCTCTAAATTAAATGTATAATTCGGCTGCTAAAATTGTGGCAGCTAGTGCTCTTACCTAAAATGAAGGATAGCAGTCCGCCTAAATATTAGGACCATGTGAAACTTCCCGTTAACGCCGAAGTAATTTGGGTAATTCACGCAAGTTGGATTTACGGAATTACGCCAGTGTGAAATTGTGCACATTCTTTTGCTGCAGGGCACTACTTCTAGCAGAGCATGTCGAGCAGGACATATGTTTAAGTAGAAAATGTGTCACAAAAGACATTTTCTCTTCATTGCTGTGTACGAGGTATGCTCTTGCATTCAATTTCGATTCATGATCCCCCAGAGTGTACGTCTCATAGTTTAGGCTTACGTTTGCATTAATCTTCCTGGTATTTCATGTGATTTCAAACACAAATTACACAATTTTACACTGCTAATGACGTTAGTGACACCAGTGCAACAGAAGAAACCCCAGCGATAACCTTCCACCCACCTTGATATGGTGTAGCTTTGCCTCCTAAGCAGAGAACCTCTGTTAATTTACCCTAAGAGTGTTTAGAGGACCGGAGGATGGTTCTGGGAATTCAGGTGTTCTATGTTCGACATGAGTTTTGTTCCGGGTCCTAAACATGTTCTGGCAAGAAGTTTGCAAGCCGGACCACCATGAGGCCTTTGGAACTGAACTATCTTGAGATCATTCGACAAATTGAAAATCATGAGGAGGTGAGTGATATCACTTTATGTAGCACAACGGTTGACATTGAACACTCAAGAAACTCTGAGGATGGAGAAGTTGAACAGTATCACACATCAAACAGTCCAAGGTCATCAAAGGGCAAGGGGATGTGAGTGAACAATATTGTTATAGTACATTTCAATGGTCAAAGCAGAAAAACAGAGACTAGATTGGAGCTAAAGATTTATGTTAACTGTAGGGGTTAAAGTTAGCTGTTCGCCAACTAAGAGATTGCGATGAGGCAGCGATGAACATCATAATAATTTTGTACACTTCATGGGTCATTACTGAACAACAGGGGGGTCACAAAGAGATGGGGAATCAACAATATTGTTGTTATTGTGCAGTTGAAGGATCATCCTGGAACAATCATAAGAAACGTGTTGTATTGGAGCAGAAAGCTGAGACAGAAGCAAGAGGTGGAAGGGTTTTTATACCATGTCCATCTTGTCGGAATTAGAGTTTTCACAGTTAAAAAAAGACATGTTCCTCTGCCTTTTACACAGCATAGCATAGTCCAGATATCATTCGCCTAGGAGCTGAAGACAATCTGATGCCTCAATCGGTGTTTGTGGCCAGATAACAATACTCAGGTTGGGTATGCTTAGGGATGTTGGTGCCAGATCTTTTTCAAGCATTGCATCCTGAAAAACCCATACAAAATTAGTGGAACTGAGTAAAATACTAAACATACAACACAATGCATAGGCAAAATCAGAGGTGGATTGGTAATGTATCCCATCCTGCATTTTCCCAGGGGGCTGGAGATATTGGAAGCCGCTGCTTGGGTCACTGTCACTATCTCCAGCTCTTGGAGGTTAATCACAGCAGTCACAGAGAGGGCTTCAGGAGAGAGAGAGAGAGACCACAGAGAGCAAAAGAGAGAGAATGGATGGATGGATGGAAAGATAGAGGTGAGAAATAGAGTGAGGCTGGTTAGAACATTATTGCCAGGGCTGCTTTTGAGTCCCAGTTTCACCCTGGCAAGGATTCCTGGTTTAAAGACGTTGCCTTAAACCTGTCTTGCCTGGGAGCTGTATCTTGAAGACTCTCGTCCTCCAAACAATTTAACCCGTTCCTGAGCCCGCTTAACTTGTGTGACTCCAACAAAAATGCAAAGCACAATCTTTACATCTAATGCTCATTGGTAGATCACTACCAATGGATTTGAACATGCTCCTAAAGGGCACCAAGCATACTCAGGGCCTGATTTAGAGTTTGGCAGACATGTTACTCCATCACACATTTGACAGATATCCTGTCTGCTTTATTATAAATATATTATATCTAAGGCTCCCTGTTTTCCGTTTTTACAGATTTTTACAGGTAAATACAGACAGAAAACCATTTATTTTCCGGTCTGTATTTATATTTATATGTGGATAAAAACGGAAATTGGGTTGTTTTTAATGATTCTGAATGCTGTCAATCATGACTACCAGGCCAAAAGCTGTGCGGATTGACAGGCAAGGGATTAAACAAATAAACTTTAGTAAAGAGCCTTAAATTGAAGTAGATTTGCACAACCTTGATACTAAAATGTGCAAGTTTTCTTATAAGTGCGTAGTTTATCATCTGAGTGTGCATATATCATTGAAACCTGTCAGGCGTTCAGGCACGAGTGTACATTAACTGATTAAATAAATGCAGAAATATACACATTTCAGCTTAATTTTTTCATGAAAACCTAAAATAAATATAGATAAATACAGGTAAAATTAGCAAAAAATAAATATGGATAAATACAGACGGAAATGACAAAAATATAAATACCATAAAACCGGGAGCCCTAATTATATCCTACGACACTAAGGCAGGCGGGTTATCTGTCATATCTGTACGGAGTAATTTATACGCCAAACTTGAAATGAGTCTTCCCAGCTTGTCACAGACACTTTCAGAATAGCAGTAGTTTTACACCATCATTTCTTGTTAATAACACCATCACCCATTGATGTGAAGCCACTGAGCAAGGAGGTAAAACATCCAGAATGCATGAGTTTTTCCACATCTGCCCAGCTGTCTCAGACAGCGTATGTACCTCTTCCAGGACTACCACACCTACCTGTGTTATCCATTCTTACGACATAACTATATCACATTTGTTTCTGTTAATATCACCCTTATTTAGGTCGCAATGGAGCCAACTCTTACATATTTTGTCTTGGGTCCCTCATGCTTAAATTTATTCTGTAAGGTGTCAAATTGAGCCACCTTCCCCCTCATACACTTGTCCCAAACTCTTCTCAGTCACCTGGACGGGCTACCCCCTTTCTATCGATCCCACCTTCTTGCCACCAACCCTGCCTCTTCATTCAAGTTCCTTTTCATTCCCCCAAAAATGTGCCTGCATATTGAAACAATGGACCAAGCCCTACCCTGTCACATGCAACAAACATCTGCACGCGTCTCATCACGCATTTCCTGAAATTGGTTTTCTTCAAAAACAATTTTTTTTCTTTTCGTGTCTTTGTATGACAGTGTTTTTCAGCCTTTTCTCCAGGTCTATTATTTTCTTAAATTTGCCATTCATTAAATATCCGTTGCCTTTGTTTGCAGCTATATCGTTTGTAAACCAGCCTCTCTGAAAGCTGACATCATCAGTTTCCAGTGCTTTTGCATTGTCTCAGATCTCCCATCTGTGTATTCCTATAAGTCCCACTCCTACTTTGCACTGATTTGCCATTGTTCTTTAATTGTATAGTTCGAAATGTATTCAGTTATAGTCCATGGCTTCTTACTCTTCACAGATCACTAAATAAAAATGTATGGGCCAATTCAATGCACAGATCATGTTTTTCAGCTTCAACTTATCTCAATTCTCCAATCATGTTTTACTTACTTAACTAATCCAAGTAATCTTAAACTACTAGATTCATCGATACATTCTGTGGGGAAGGCCACGGATAATAAGTTGGACCCTATTTCCACCAGTTCATTTTTTTCCATTACTATCCATAACTCTGTCTTATGCCTTTTCATCCTCATCTATGCCCTGTAAGACGAAAGGCCTGACCACTGCTGTATCCGGTTCATCTCTTTTATGGCCAGGCTCCTTGGAGCATTTGCAAATTACTGGCCATCTTTCTATGTAATATTTTGCTGTTAAATTCCCTCTCCCACAGGGATGGCTTCTGAATTCCTGTTGCAAGTTGAAAATCTAGGTGTATCGCTCCATTCTTCATCATGCCTGGGTTACCAGATGCCTTCTGGGCTTCGTACCAGACATGGTGTTTATTTGACAAAAGGAAAACTCCTCTATTTCTAATAGATGGAATAGATTGAAGGCGAGGACTTTAGTCACAGACAAACAATGCAGTTTAAAGCCGGTGTAGTGATGACAGTGTCAAAGTGGTACATTTGTGCCAAAGTCTATGTGATTTTTGATTAATTCCCATAGCACTATTGACCCATGTCCTGCAGCATGGTTGATTTTTCAAGGCTGAACAAATAATACATATGTACACATTTACAAAACATTCATTTGCAAAATAATAGTGATGTTTATTAGAATTGGCTTATGATGCAAAAAAGTAAATTCATTAAGACTTCGAATTAGAAGGTGTCCCCATAGGGCCCAGTTGATAAAATACTGATAAATAATTAAAATAAGGATACCCTTTTCACTAAACCTACAATTGTAGATTGTAGAAAGGACTTTTTGCCTTGACTACTTGATACCCATTATTATCAAGAGTTAAAAAGAAGTTAATAGTGACATGAATTAAGACCGCAATGCACATAATGATAAGCCCATGGCTCTCTATCTACCATAGTCTAAATGTATTACAGTTTGCAGTCATGATAAACATATACTGCTGGTCTAATGCTCAGTCAAGCACTGTATACTTTAATGAGGTAATATGGTGAAAGAGAATATCCATCCCGTTAATTGATTTAACTATGAAGATTGATGTCTTTTCTGAATTATATAAGGAAAAACACTTGGATCTGAAAATTAAAAAAAAATTGATTTGCTCACCTTAATTGGGTTTTTGGCACCTCTTAGGTGCATGGCATCATTATGGTAAACACTGATCTCCTAGATCAATAGGATTTTTTAACTGGATTCAAAATGGCTCTCAAATAAGAATCGGTCTAATGTAATGCTTCGCAAACATACCCGCATTAGACCAATCAGCCGCTTTCATTATTTCTTCCAATCTTCCACCAGACCAGAAAACATTACTTACCATAGCACCTCTTATCGAATGTGCTTTAAATCTGCTCACACATATACCTGCTTGTTCCATTAAAGATTTAATCCATCTAGCAGTTGTAGCAGTACTCGCCGCTCCTTAAGGCTTAACGTATGATATTTATTTATTTATTTATTTGGCAGACTTATAATGCACACAGCTACCCCAAGGGGTTTCCCTGCGCAGGATAGTTGCAGACAGTGAAACAGTGATATCAACAATCGATTCTCACCATCTTTTGCCAACTCCACAATCCTGCTCTCATACTCCTTCAAACATTCAACCATACATAACTTCTTACACTCATCAAACCTTTGATAAAATACCAAGTCAGACATAGTTTTGGTTTTTCATCAAATCTCAAAAAATACACCATCCAGGCCATAAATCATTTACTTACCTCCAAAGCCTTTACATCTGAAACCCTTTGACAAGAAATTAAACCTAGCAATGTAGCTAACTTGGTTGAAAGCTTTTTTAAATCGAAATACCTGTTCACAAATCGTAAGAACCAAGATGGCCGCAGTGTAGGAGCTCTCGGCTGCAGCTCCCGGGGTTTGGGATCACCTTTAGGTAAATATCCCTGGCTTACCCCCCACACTGTGCTTCGACTCAAACAACAACCATCACGAAAACAATAGCCCGAAAAGCACGTATATGACAATCGCCTACAGGACAATCACTTACTTGGTGACCCAATCGCTGTCACGGCACCACGGGGCTGGTCGACTCGCCACCAAGTGATTATTGCAGCGGAGAAATGCAGAGATGACTGGCTCCATCCCCAGCCTATAGAGCGGGATACACAACAAGACGGATCCGTGGAGACCGGCTGCACTACTTCAGACACACAGAGTCAACTGCCCAGGGGAACGTACTAGGATTGAGATCTTCCCTGACGCACGGTCTCGAGACGAAGAACAAAATGACGGCCTGGCGATAGACGCTTGCATCAGGGACCCCGACGCGCCATCGTTGCACGGATAGCCACCTCGCCCCTCTTGGTGCCGCGGTAAGTGTTCCATTTGTTGGAAACTTACGCGCACACCGGAAAATGCCTGGGCCTAAAATGGCGGCCGGCAATCAACCCCCGCAACATTGACACTAACTTTTTAATTTATCTGCAGACAGCCATTCAGTGCCACAGATGGGCAATGGCTGCACTGATAGCTACCTCACCCCGCCTGATGCCGCGATACATGGTAAATGGTTTGTAAATCTACGCGCACACCGAAAAATTGCCTGGACCTAAAATGGCGGCCGGTAATCAACCCCCGCAACAGTGACACTAACCATTTAATATATCTGCAGACAGCCGTTGAGTGCCACAGACGGGCAATGACTGCACTGATAGCTACCTCACACCGCCTGATGCAGCGGTAAATGGTTTGTAAAACTACGCGCACACCGAAAAATTTGCCTGGACCTAAAATGGCGGCCGGCATTCAACCCCATCAACTAACTTGACCCTAACTTTCTATGTGCAGATAGACAGTCAGTGCCACAGATATAAGATCGCTGCACGGAGAGCCACCTCCCCCCTCTTAGTGCCGCGGCTAGGGTTCTCGGATATTGACGCACTCAATGGAAAATGCCAGGACCCAAAATGGCGGCCGGAAATCAACCACCACAATATTGACCCTAACTCACAATCGCTGTGCAGATAGCCACTCTCTGCCACAAACCTCTGCACTAATAGCTACCTCGCCTTTCTTAGTGCTTCGGTAAATGTTTTGAAAAAACTTACGCGCGCATTGGAAAATCGTCGACCTAAAATGGCGGCCGGCTATGAACCCCCGCAACAGTGACCCTAACTCTCAATTTATGGTCCCCCGGTGTTCAGAGCCCCAAGCCTCCATTTTGGGGAGATATTTCCCTCGAACTCCATCAGCTCTCCATCGGAAGATGGCGCCCACCTCCCACACTAATGGCCAGCAAAATAGGACTTACTAGGCAAGCTAAAAAGCGGCGGCCATCTTGGAAAGGCTTCAACCCTCAACAATGCCCTTTCCAGACAAGAGAGGATATCAAAGAAACAGTGTAGGACAATTCTAAATATGGCAGAAACTAAGTAAATAACGTTACCAGCGAATTGGTGAAGGAAGGAAGCAGAGAAGGAATCTTTGAGAAATAAAGAAGTGAAGAAGGAATGAGAAAGTAAAAAGAAAAGAGCGTGAGGAAAAAAAAAATGGATAAAAACCTAGAACCCTCAGGCCTCCATGCCTTCACCATTACCTATCCTCCCAATCTTTCCAAAAACGCAGCCAAGAAGTTCAAGCACAGGCTAATGAAAACTCACCCTGAGACTCTTATTTCAGATCCCTACTTCTGCATCAGTAAAGGCATACTATCGAATGACCTCATTTTTCACACAAAAAAACGTGCTCAGTGGAGAAATATCTTGTACTCCATGCTTCGAATCTCCAATTTAAAAAAAAAACCCTCATGCCCTCAAATTGTCAGTAACCGCCTCGGACGTCTGCACTGCGAATGCTGCCATATCCATATACAACAATGGTAATATCCTTATACAAGCCTCTAATATCAATCTCGCTATCATAGACAAGATCTTCCCTACTCTCAAGAAAGCAGTGAACAGCAAGAAAATCACACTCCCCGCCACTACTCATCCCGATTATCCGGAAGACACCCCAACTCTTCTACAAAATCCCATAACAAATTCACTTGAACCTAAATCTCTCCACACCCCCAATGACCCCTACCCCTCCATCACAACGGTCTCAACCACACCTGGGTCCCCTGACCCAGGATGGCCAGGGATACTCTTAGCTACCATCCACCCGAATGCAGATACACCCCTGATATCCTTAATGACCAAGGGTGAATCCACCAACCCGGATTCCACCCCCGACATCCCACTCACCCCACCTACAGCTGAGCTGTCATGCAAAGCTCCCCATGGCCTGCCATCTACCCTGATATCTGATCGGCACCTAACACCCTCGATACTCTCTCCGCTCATCCAAACTCACCACTCAACGACCATACCCCGCTCACATGCATCAGCCCCTATCATGTTATCACACCCCAAGGCCATCCCCCACACTGATTCGGTCCCTCCAACAAACCTCCTTGATCATCTAACCCCATCGGATCCTAATAATGATATCCCCATGCATCCAGATAACGGGATCCCCATGCAACCAGACCTTACTTGCGGACCTCCCCCTATAACTGTACACACGCCTACACACATAACTAATTATCCTAACTCTGATTGGATCGCACGATTCAATGAGTTAGCCATCGGCCTATCCCATCTAAAGGACGAAATGCAAAATCTGTCAACCATCACCAAAGAACTCCTAAATGCACATAGTCACTAGTGCCACCGTGAACCGAATCAGTTACCAAACTAGCAGATACATCGCCAAGAATTCACACCCTGAGGACACTAGACAGAGTAAGATACCTTCCCCCAACGACCCATCTCGTCCTAGGAGGGCAACTGCTGAACTATCTGACAATGACATAGATGAGCTCCTCATATCCTATGCCAGTCCGGCAGTCAACAGTAAGTCTCTATGTGGCATTATCCCATCCATTCAAACCAACCCCTTCAGAGAACCCACTCACAACTTCAGATCCATCAATAGAGAAAACCTCACAAATATCAACATAGTGCAGACTGCTCTCACCCATTCGACTAGCAAGATGAAGTGTGCACTCATCAATTGCAGATCTGCTAGCAAACATGCTCCCGACAT
The DNA here is from genome assembly GCA_963921515.1 of Calotriton arnoldi. NCBI lineage: Eukaryota > Metazoa > Chordata > Amphibia > Caudata > Salamandridae > Calotriton > Calotriton arnoldi. The sequence goes on along the minus strand of CAWUFW010001351.1, from coordinate 1,446,028 downwards.
TTACGATCTCATCCTCTCGAATGATCTGGACATTATCGTCCTTACCGAAACATGGCTAAATAGTTCCTCCTCTCCCATTCTAGACCTACTGGTCCCTCCTAGTCACGATATAATCCGCCTAGACAGAAACGTGAAACCCGGTGGCGGGTTAGCCTGCATTTATCGAAACACAATCTCAGTCAATCAAGCAGATTCCATCTCTTTATCCTCCTTTGAATATCTCTGTATCAACATCTCCGATGACAAGCGCCTCGCCAGCAAACTTCACATAATATACCACCCCCCGGGTGATAATCTGATGTTCATCGATGAGTTAATGGAAGTCATTACATCCAGCGACCACTCACAAGTGCCACAGATTTTCCTGGGCGACTTCAATCCCCATTGGAACAACTCAAGCGATCATGATGTAAGCTGTCTGAAATCCTTTCTGTCAGATCAGGATCTGTCCCAATTCTGTGACAGTCCAACCTACAACAAGGGAGAGACATTAGACCTCATCAAAGCGAAAACGAACACTGTATCTTTAGAATCCATCACCCCATGTGACTGGACGGACCATTACAGCATTTTCTTCTCCATCAATATTGAGGTAATTCCAAAAAGAGGCCAACCTACAAAAACAAAACAATGGAAAAGGAATATACAAAATATTAACCCCATCACCCTGGTAAACCGATGCAACTCCGCCCTGATCCCCACGACAGGCATGGTTGACGTCCATGACCTCAGACTTTTACAATTCCACTATGCTTGAAATTCTTGACTCTACAGTGCCCCTCCAAGAAAAAAACGTTTCCTCCAAAATCTCCAAACCATGGTTCAATGAGAACCTGAACTCTGATCGGCGCAAGCTAAGATCAGCTGAGCGACTATGGAAATCCGCTCCCTCCATTGATCACCTATATCACCTTAGAATGCTGAGGAACACATACAACAGGAAGATCCTAAAGGCTAAGGCAGACTTCTTCAAAACCCAGCTGAACCAAGCCATTAACCGTCCCAAAAACTATTCGAAATCGTCAAACAACAATCGCGCAACACGCCTAACGCTATGGAACTAAGCGATTCGGCTACCCCTAACTGCGATGAGCTTGCCAATTTCTTCCTAGAAAAGACAAAATCCATTGAATACGACATCAAATCTAAGAATGCCCTTCCACAAACTATTGCTCATGAGTCTACATTTTACTCACAGATCAAGGACCATTTTAGGATTCCGATTGAAATCCCAAAAAACAATGCTTCTTGGCACACCTTCTCGCCCATCCCTGAATACGAAATCTATAACACTCTTCTAGCGATTAACCCCTCCAATCACTTCTCTGACCCCTTACCTCCTTCTCTATTCAAAATGATAAAAACCTCTATTCTACCATTATGGTCAAAGATTGTAAACGCCTCGCTGAGACAAGGCTCCATACCTGACTGTCTTAAAGTAGGGCAGGTCACACCTATACTAAAGAAAACCAACTCCCTCTCCTCAGATCTCAACAACTACCGCCCTATATCCAACATCCCCACTTTGGCGAAATTGCTGGAAAAATGTGTACAAATTCAATTATGCAACCACATTGAGAATTACAACCTCCAAGACAAACACCAATCCAGCTTCCGTCAAGGTAACAGCACTGAATCTGCACTCACCCACATAATGGATGACATATTAAAAATGTTAGACCATAACGAATCATGCCTATTGATACTTCTTGATTTATCCTCCGCTTTCGACACGGTTAAGCATGACAACCTATTGTCCCTACTGAAACGAAGGATGGGCCTAACTGGCCCAGTGTTACAATGGTTCACCTCCTTCCTAAATAACAGAACACAAAGAATCAAGATGAAGCAATCACTCTCTCAACCCTCCATGGTCACCATAGGGGTTCCACAGGGCTCAGCACTTTCACCCATTCTTTTTAATCTACTCATGGAACCCCTGGCAAACGCATTGAACTCTGCGAACATTCTTTATCACCTGTATGCGGACAACACACAACTGTATATGAAAATCTCCTCTCCAGATGACTTCATCTCCCTCAACGCTATTCTACATAATACTCAAAGTTGGCTCACTGGCAACCACCTCATGCTTAACACCAAAAAAACGGAATTCCTTCTCATCTCCCCCCCAATCACACACCCAAGATATACTTATGGCTGAAGCATCTAACTTCCTTTGACTGTGCTCCCCACATCATTGACTCCGCGAAATCCTTGGGAGTCACCATAGACAAACACTTGAACATGCAGGCGCAAATCAATAATGCCACCAAGGGAGCTAAACATCAGATGAGTATCCTAACGAAACTTAAACCCTTCTTCCCACAGACCGACTTAAAAATGGCAGTACAAGCCCTAGTGTTACCAAGATTGGACTATGGAAGCACCACTCTATGCGGCCTTCCCAAATACAAGCTGGCTCCGCTGAGGGCATCGCTTAACACTGCGGCCAGACTGGTCTCAGGAGCTAAAAGAAATAACCACATTTCTCCGACCTTGAAAGTTCTGAACTGGCTAACCTACGAGGCAAGAATACAACTAAAGATCGCCTGCAGATTGTATGATTAAACCACTACCTCCTTAATCACGAGTGCCTAAACCACGAATTCTAAACAACGACCCAATCTAAACCACTAAGTAAAGAACCACGACATACTGAACCACGAATTCCCCCACCCCTAAATACTAACTCATACCCCTCCTACCCCCTTAAAACTAACTCGATTCTCCCCAGCCCCCTAAAAACTAACTCTATTCTCCCCAACCCCTAAAAACTAACTCGATCCTCTCCCCCATAAAAACGAACATGATCCCCTCCCACCCCTAAAACCTAACTCGATTCTCCCCAACCCCTAAAAACCTAACACGATCCCCTCCCACCCCTAAAACTAACACAATCCCTCCAAGCGTCTAAAAACTAACCTGAACCCCCCACCCCTAAATACTATCTCGATCCCCTCCCACCCCCTAAAACGTACACGATCCCTCCAAGCCCCTAAAAACTAACCCGAACCCCCACCCCTAAAAACTTACTCGATCCCCTCCCACCCCCTTAAAACTTACACGACGCCTCCAAGCCCCTATAAACTAACACGTACCCCCCACCTCCTTAAAACTAACTCGATTCTCCCCAACTCCCTAAAAACTAACTCGATCCCCTCCCACCCCTAAAATCTTACACGATCCCTCCAAGCCCCTAAAAACCAAACCCGAATCCCCCACCCCCTTTAAAACTAACCCAAACCCCCACCCCTTAAAACTAACCCCAAAACCTCTTACCTGTTCCTGTCCGACGCTCCTCTGAACTCCGCCTTGCACGAACACTAGACCTTCTTAGCCTGAACCACGCACATGCGTGGTTCAGGCTAAGTCGTTGTTCATGCAAGTCGTTGTTCGGCTTGCGTGACTCCGGAATTCGTTGTTCCGGAGTCGTTCTTCAGGATGTTTCCCTCGCCTGCATGACCCATAAAGCCCTGCATAGCAATCCCCCCAGTTACTTAGCACAAAAGCTAGAGCGATTGGGAGGATGCAGACAATTGCGAAGTGCGAGTTCACTACTACTGAAACCACAATCCTTCCATAAAAAGAGAACTGGTTGCAGAGCATTCTCAGGGATCGCACCGAAGATTTGGAACTCCCTACCTCCAGATGTACGCAGAATCTCTTCCTTTACCTCCTTAAAAAAAGAAGTAAAAATGCTTCTAATGAACAAACTAACATCCTAAGACTTTAATTCTTTGACTACTAGCCACCTATGCTATCCATATACCACTGTCTACGTCTTTTGTATTGAATGCCGAATGTATGTATATTACCCCAATCATCTATTGTTTAATAACTGTGTACTGTAAAGCGCTCTGATACCCTCGTGGGTCATGTTCGCGCTAAATAAAACTATAAATAAAAAAAAATAATAATAAACTGGTCAAGACTGAAACAAACTAAACATCAAAATCTCTTCTGACAAGACATCATACCTCGTTTTAGGAGGTCCCCTCAATCTCATACTCTTCATAACCCTACCCACAATAGCATGTTGTCCGACAGTCTTCCCACAAGCTTGTACATGCCCTGCTGGTATAGCTGACTTATAACAATTTGTAGTCTGTAACTAAAACCTCTTTCAAACAGTTCAACTAAAAAAATCACCACCTCTACAACAGGTGCCTCTAACTACTGTCCATGCACCAAGAAACCCACACATTCCAAATTCCCTTAAATCTACATCTAGTGCCTGGCGCCCAAGACTCCTCGAGCCAATGTCTTGCTCTGTACTAATGGACGTTCTTCTCCTTCGCCATTTCTTAACCTTTCCTTGCCTGTATCATAAAAGGAATTCCGGAAGCCAATTCCATTACCGTGGGAAACCATGCTTAGGACACCCAAAAAGGAGTCACCAATACCAATTGACACCTCTCTCTCCCCACCTCCAGAAAAACCTTCGGAATCATCGCAAATGTAGGAAAAGCATAGGCTCACATTCCTGACCAATCCTCTTGAAATAAAATTTCACTGCAGATGCTCTTGGATCTGGAATCCAACTGAAATATCTGTCTATTTGAAAAGTAAATCTGCTCGTAATAAGATCCACATCCAAAGGCCCCCATTTCTTGTCTTTCCTCTTGAAGCAGGTCTGAATCTGTTTCCAATAGCTGAGATCTTTCACATTCCTTGAATTCCAATCTGCGACAGAATTCAATTGCCTCCGTAAATATTCTGCTTCAAACCTTATTTTGTGCTCCAAACACAAAATCCACAATTCTTTCACTAAATCTGAAAGACAACGGGACCTGCTCCCCCCAATCGATTTATGTATGCCACTGCTGACACATTGTCCAGCCTCATCAGTACAGTCTGACTTTTTAATACTTCCTTGAAGCTTTTCAACGCATACAAACCTGCTGTAAATTCCAAACAATGTGTCGTTTCCTCTCCCATCCTGACTATATTCCACCAGTCTCCTGGTCTCCCAATCGATCACCTGATCCTTTCATACTGGCACCTGTCTCCAAGACAAAGTCCGTAACACATCCAAAAATTGCTCGACTATTCCATGCTTCTAGATTGTCCAACCAACAACATAATTCTTCTTTCGCTTCCTGACTCAACAGTATCTTGTCGCCATACCACAGACCTTTCCTCAATGCCTCTTCCTTCACTCTCTGCAATGCCAGATAATGTAAGGGCCCTTGAAAAATTGCCTATCTTGAGAACGATAACAACCCTTGCCGAATTTCTCAAAGACAATGTCTTTTTCCTTAACACGTGCACTACCTCCTTGATCATCTTCACTATCTTTCCTGGCAACAGCAATTCAACCTTGACAGTATCTGTCTTGAAACCAAAAAACTCCAACTTCTGAGAAGGCGTCATTATTGATTTCTCCCCGTCGATCAAGAAACCTAATGGCTCTAAAAGATTTTTCGCCTCCCACCCCCAATTTCTCGATATCATTCAAAATGTCACCCATATACACTATTAGCCGAATCCCTCTCTCTCTAAAATATGCCACCGCCACTCTCCTCACCTTGGTAAAGCACCAGAGAGCAAAAGATAGGCCAAAAGGTAGACATAAAAACTAGTATAACTGACTCAACTTCACCTGAACTGCAAGAAACTTTGACTTCTATCTTTCATCTGGATTGTAAAATAAGTGTCCTTCAGGTCTAACTTTACCAACAAATCATTTGTCAACAACATATCTTGTAACAGATGGATTCCTTCCATCTTGAAATGTCTGTAAATCAAGAATTTGTTCCGCTCTCTCAAATTTATCACCAGTCTCCAGCCCCTGTCCTTCTTTTCCACTAAAAAGGGTGCTCACAAACCCTTTGACATGGCCCTCTACTGGTCGTATTGTGCCCTTTTCCAACATGGAATTTATTTCGCCATCCACATCAACCTTCTGTTCCTGAGTCAAATTTAACTCTCCTGGCTCCCTCCTTTGCTCTGGAAATTCCACAAACTCTATTTCGAACCCCTGAACAGTCTTTAATACCAAAGAATCCTGCATTATTTCTTTCCATGCGTGCACAAAAAACATCAGTCAATGCCCTACTTTTCCTGGGTAAAAATCAAAAGTAATAACCGTACTCTCCCTGGAATCCAGAAGTGGTTTGCCTCATCCACGGCTAACTGCTTCTTCCAGTCCTCCCTCTGCGAGGGAAGAAACCCAAGGAGGTCTTGGAAACCCCTTCCAAATCCTTTAATCTGAAAAGTGTATTGGGATCTTTATATTCCTCGGCCAGCAGATGGCCCCCGTCTACCGGCCCTTCCAAAAATACCTCATTCAAACACTTTCCTCATATTAGATTGTGCCTTATCCAAGGCCATAAAGGTTGATACATATTTATCCAAAATTTTAACTAATCCTCCATCAAAAAGCAAGCCTTTCGCATTCTCACATGCTTCCTTTCCTGCCACGTTCCCTAATTTTGGGCTTATTTTAATTAAGATGGCCTTCCTTCTCTCTGCCATTAAGCCTGCATTAGCGTTGCCCAGAAAAATCATTGCTCTCTGGCTCCAGCCTCCCAATAATTCTAAACCAACAGGCATATCATTTAAATTAGCTTCCTCCGCCATGTCCAGAATTCGTGCCAGTGGACCCAGCACATCTAATAATTTATCTTGGCACTGTTTTAATGACCTCTCAAGGCCCTTGCAATGGTCTCTTCCCATTTTAAACAAGAAAGTAATCATTTCATGGCCCACATAAGGTGTGTAACAGACCTTTTCATCTATCACTGGTCTTGAACATTCTGCCCTCATTACACTGCTCACCTTTTCCAAAGGTTTCATTTTCCATTTCTTCATAAATCTTCCAACATGTTCCATTGGTCACCAGTCCGCACTTCTTGGATGTCAAATGTTATAAGGGGAAAGCAACTCCTCTCTCAAAGGGTTTTTAATCACCACTTTTGTAGTCAACCCAAATTATCCTCCAAATCTGTGCTGAAGTCATCATCCTGTTGTAAGTCTAATACATACTCATCATAAACTTTAATAACTTCAGAACTAGAACAGCCACCTAAATTCATACCTATAAAACCCTCATCTGATTTCTCATGTGTGTCGCTCGGACACCTTTGCTCTGTGTGCCGCTTAGGACACCTTTCTTTGTAATAGAGTTTAATCCATTCTTCCCAGATTTGCTCAATGGCGTCCTCTCCAAATACTTGGTCTTTCTAAGCCTTTTTCTTTTCTTCTCACAGTGTCCTACATCTTCATCTGACAAGGACCTATATTCTTTCCCTGATCCTAGATCTTTTAGTTTCCTTCCCAACACTGAATCAATAGCCTCTTTCACTGTAGTCTTAATCTCCTGCTGAATCAGATTTCTAATAATCTCCTGACTGATGTTACCCTCAGGAATCTCCTGCACATTATTCTCCTCATCCGAAATCATTCCTTGCAAATTTATTTGTACTTATTATTCAATTCAAGCATGTGCACAAGCCTACAAATATCTCTCAACCTGCCTTTCTCACAATAGCTTGTGTCCGACCGTTACTAATCAATGAATTCCTCCTGAAACGCTCACATTTCGTGATGCATTTCAATGCATTCGTAACCAGGCTAAAATGGCCATCAAATCACGCGAGAGCCAGCATGATTAAAAATGTCATGCCGTAACCTACGTGTCATTATTAAAGTAAAAATTGGTTCTGTTGGGGTTTACAATTACTTAAAGTAAGTAGCAACAGCTTACTTAGAACACGTATCAACGATTTGAAAAAGCAGAATATATAACACACACCGAAATAATGATTCAATAATGTATTCAGAAAAAATCAGATAATCATGGCTGTCGCAATTTACAATTTCAATTGCAATATGAAATACGTGACTGTGGTGAAAAAAGTGACATGTGGTGGTTGGTGATAAAGACAGTACACTATATACAGAAACAATTTGAGCGTGCAATAAAAGAAGGGAAGAAATATTTTTTCTCGTATGTCCTTATTATTTAACACATATGCTTCAAGATCCTAATGACAAATAAGACTGTGATCATGAGCGTTGTGTAGACATATGCAGTACGCCGACGTTGCGACCCTGTTAATTGCGCACAATTGAGATGCGTCAAGGTGGGTCTTCTTCAAGGCAGGAGGGGGGGAATTGACAGCCAAAAGGTAGATTTCTATGGTAACTCCGCAAATTATCAATGGTGGGTTTAAGAATAAACCACATGCATCTCAACCAGCCGGTTGGAGCCTCAGAATTAGTCAGTAAATGACTTCCACCCGTCGATTGGAGTCTTAATTTTTAGCCAGTCCAGTGATTTTCGTGATCTGGCAAAGAAACGTCCATCCGTCAGTGGCTTTTTTTGGATATATGCAAAAAAAGCCACTGACGGATGGACGTTTCTTTGCCAGATCACGAAAATCACTGGAAATAGAAATCTACCTTTTGGCTGTCAATTCCCCCCCCCTCCTGCCTTGAAGAAGACCCACCTTGACGCATCTCAATTGTGCGCAATTAACAGGGTCGAAACGTCGGCGTACTGCATATGTCTACATAACGCTCATGATCACAGTCTTATTTGTCATTAGGATCTTGAAGCATATGTGTTAAATAATAAGGACATACGAGAAAAAATATTTCTTCCCTTCTTTTATTGCACGCTCAAATTGTTTCTGTATATAGTGTACTGTCTTTATCACCAACCACCACATGTCACTTTTTTCACCACAGTCACGTATTTCATATTGCAATTGAAATTGTAAATTGCGACAGCCATGATTATCTGATTTTTTCTGAATACATTATTGAATCATTATTTCGGTGTGTGTTATATATTCTTCTTTTTCAAATCGTTGATACGTGTTCTAAGTAAGCTGTTGCTACTTACTTTAAGTAATTGTAAACCCCAACAGAACCAATTTTTACTTTAATGCGCATACCCAGGTTCTGAGGGACACTGGGTTCCCCCATTACGTTTACCATTGTAACCTACGTGTCAGGCAGTTAATTCTTAAAGTCCCAAATGCTCACAATGCCATTAAAGTGCGCGCACCTCCCGCACGAGGTAAGGTTCAGTGCATTTATTTCTTTTACTAAATTATTTACTTCATCAACACCTTTCCCAAGTGTTTGAGAACCCCAAAATCGACCACGCCTCCCTAAACTTACCTTTGCCTTTCAAATGTAAATCTGCCAATTTTGCAACTTAATCACACAAATTCTGATACAAACCACATACTCTGCTTCCATATATTAGAAGCAACAGAATACCACATATTTCTTCTACCCTACACATATAAAAGTCATCAAAATACCATGAATAAGATAACTTATCGGTCTCAGGAGCAGCATTTAAAAGAGGAGGAACATTCTATGTGGGGATTATTTATGGACTGATGGTGTTCTAGTTCTGAATTGTTGTATTATTGTAGTATTATAGTTCTTTAAAGGTGCTGCCGGAGTGACAATTAAAAGATATGTGCATAATGTTAGCCTCTGGTCTTGTAATGAAATCCAGACCGTTTTACCAGGCCGTGTTTTCTAATGTATGTCATAGGGTCTCCATGTTGAAGTAAGCAGAAGTGGAACTCTTCCTTAAGCTAACAATCAAAATTAGTCTTCAAGAGCAGACACATACACTGATCACAAATCACCAGGGAAGAGGACGTGTGTCGACATGGCTCCTCACAGGCGTCTGGCACTCAGATCCTTAGCTTAGATTGTCTCTCCTCAGTTTTTCTCCTCCGCTGCATCTGCCTCTGAAATCCTAGTTTTGATTTCTTTTCTCCTCAGCATTGCTACTCAGTGACGTCTGGTGCTGTGATCCTTAGCTTTGATTGGCTCTCATTGGCATTGCTTCTCAGCGACGTGTGGCATGAGATCCTTAGCTTTGATTGGTTCTCGTCGGCTTTGTTCAACAAGGACGACCAGCACTTTGATTGGCTCTCGTTGGCATTGCTCCTCAATGTTTTCTGGCACTGAGATCCTTTGCTTTGATTGTTTCTATTCAGCTTTGCTCTTTGACGATGACTGGCACTGTAATCCTTAGCTTTGATGGCCTCTCATCAGCATTGCATCTCAGCAACGTCTGGTACTTTGATCCTTAGCTTTTATTGTCTCAGATCGGCATTGCTCTTCAGTGATTTCTGGCACTGGAGTCCTTAGCTTTGAATGTTTCTATTCGGCTTTGCTCCTTGGCAACGACTGGCACTGTGGTCCTTAGCTTTGATGGCCTCTCATCAGCATTGCATCTCAGCAACGTCTGGTACTGTGAACCTTAGCTTTGACGGCCTCTCATCGGCATTGCTCTTCAGTGATTTCTGGCACTGGAATCCTTAGCTTTGAATGTTTCTATTTGGCTTTGCTCCTTGGCGACGACTGGCACTGTGGCCCTTAGCTTTGACAGCCTCTCGTCGACATTGCATCTCAACAACGTCTGGTACTGTGATCCTTAGCTTTGATGGCCTCTCGTCGGCATTGCATCTCAGCAATGTCTGGTACTGTGATCCTTAGCTTTGACGGACTCTCGTCGGCATTGCATCTCAGCAATGTCTGGTACTGTGATCCTTAGCTTTGACGGACTCTCGTCGGCATTGCATCTCAGCAACGTCTGGTACTGTGATCCTTAGCTTTGACGGCCTCTCGTCAGCATTGCATCTCAGCAATGTCTGGTACTGTGATCCTTAGCTTTGACAGACTCTCGTCGGCATTGCATCTCAGCAATGTCTGGTACTGTGATCCTTAGCTTTGACGGCCTCTCGTCGGCATTGCATCTCAGCAACGTCTGGTACTGTGATCCTTAGCTTTGACGGCCTCTTGTCGGCATTGCATCTCAGCAATGTCTGGTACTGTGATCCTTAGCTTTCATTGTCTCAGCTTGTATATTTTAACAAGTAGACTCTTTGCATTGTTCTCTGCTGTTCCAGTCTTAGCTGATAGGTGAATAAAGTTTTTATTAATCACTCTTGGGACGATAAGAGTGAGTCAATCTTTTATTTAAAGTGCTTGAAAACTTTAATAATGCAACATATAGACTAACTGTTAATATTCAAGATCATTGAATTCACATTAGGAATAGGAACTTCATGTTCCCAGAACTGAGAATGTCCCAAAGGTATCTTCCCATACGACACATGCTTGGTGACAAGGTCCTTATCTAACCCTCTATGCATTGATTTTGAACCATAAAATTGTCTATGAGAGAAGCACAACACTGTGTCTTATTCATCACACAAGCCTTGATTTCTTATGCAAAGTTTGATGATGACATTGAAAGCTACAGAGACTGTTTATGTTTGGGTAGGAAATGAGACTTGGAAACAGTAAATGAGAAAGTGTGCAGAGACACTGAGGAGGAAGCATAGTGTCAGTGGATGTTTATGTTGACTAGCAGATTCTAGCTACACTTTTAGATCCACAGAAGAACATAGGCTGAGCTACAAATGAGGTATAATTACTAACCCTGGGCGGAGCGGGGATACACGGAGGTCCACGGAGTTGGGACCCAACTCCGTGGAACTCTGCTCCGCCCGCTCCGCGGCCCGCCTCCACCCCCCCTAGTAAGAAATTAAATAAAAAGACATTAAAGGGAAAATAATAAATTCCTTGCGAGAAATGCGCGGGCGCGCGCGCATGAGCAGATCACCGTGAATCGCGAGGAAGAGGAGGACGGCAGCCCGGGGACGCCGCAGTTAAGGTAAGTCTTTATTATTTTCCATTTAATGCCTTTTTATTTAATTCTTACTAGGGGGGTGGAGGCGGGCGGCGGGTCAACTCCGCTCCGCCGCGGAGTGTGCAGAGAGTTGCCTACTCCGCATTCTCCGCGGAACGTGGAGTAGGCGAATCTCCGCATACTCCGCGGGCGGAGAGGAGCTCTCCGCCCGCGCCTAATAATTACCTGGTATGAAGAAGAGGTTTCGCAAGTTTTCCATAGTTGAATTTGGTTTATTGAAGCAAAAAGCGTCAAGAATATTCACATCTTCCAGATTTGTAACTTTGAGCTGATGATGATCTTAGGTGACCGAAGAACAGACAAGAGAATCAATAGGAAGAGAACAAATACAAACACCTGTGAAACTCCTGTTTTTGGTGGCAAGCATGGGTTACGGGGCCACAACAGTGGTGACTGAGGTCATTTACCATTGATGTCCAGGGGCCTGATCTACTCTGGCTACTGAAAACAGAGCCTCAAGTTCACCCTTTTGAGACTTGACTGTCTGGGTGCCGAGTCGATGTGACCAAGGCTACCTGGGGAGTGTGTGTCGTGGTGAAGACTCAAGACTCAACAGTCGCACAAGAGAATTCAATAATGGTGGCCCAGCCCATTACTTTAGCTTTATGAAAAAGGAAAAGTACTTCATTACACAAGCTGCATAATTCAGCACGGATAGGTTATGCAAAGGAACACGGTTCTAATTTAGGTGCTATAGATAAGGCAATAGCGATGTTTGAAGATAAATTACGGGTGCAGGCTCACAGTGGGATGTGTGAGCAGGTTGCTGTATCTGTGACATGCAGGCCAGTCTCTTAATGGTGTCCGGATTCTTAGCAGTTAGAAATTAGGCTGACAGTCTCACTTCTAAGCTGAGTGTGTCTCTGGGAGACACTTTAAATAGCGTTTACCGCCTGTGGTACAGAGTCCGGTGTGAGGTCCTCTCTGCATACGTTGCATGTATGGGGCCCTGCTTTCTCTCTCGGCACTGTCGATGGAACCACAAATGCCACAAAGACCCCTCCCAGACAATGAGGATAGCCCACCCAAAGGTCACTGCTGAAGCACCCAGGTGCCCAAGTGGATCAGATGTTACTGTTGGTGCCACTATGTGTCACAGTTCTTGGGAGCAAAGTATGAGGAAGAGCACAGTAGGTGGTCACATATCTGTTTGTTCATGCTCCAGGCCAGGTTCACATTTCCCTGCCCTTGGGTTAGCTCCTGCAATACCCTTCTGTTTGGGATGACCACAGGCAAGAGTCACGCTTGGGGTCTTCAGCGCAGATTGCCAGACTCAATCTGGAGAGTGCCATCCGCTCCCTTCTCTCAGCAGTCCCACAGCTCTGCTCCAGCAAGTAGTTGTAGACTTTCAGAGCATATCCCATCCCCTCTGTGGGACTGTCTGTCAATGACATCTGCCCAGAAAATCAAGCATTTATCTGACACGCTGCGGAGTGCCACCTCTTCAGTCAATGAGAAGCTTTGGACCATTGGACGAAACTTCAGACTTTATTCCACTGTCCCGCTCTACAACCCGTTTGAGGTGGCTCGCTCAGTTCTTGTATCCCACCTCTCCACGGCAGACTAAGTCTTTGTCTTCAGGTGATGGTCCCACAGCAGGAAGTGATGAAGGGTGTCTCCAAGGATATCACCCAAGTAGAGCACAATGAGGAGTGGAATCCCAGCACTCAACATCCATCAACCATTTGGGTTAGCACTTCTGGGTGAGGCAAAAGACAGGCCCGACAGAATGGTTCATCTGTACTTACAAAGGAGACCAGTGTCTCCACCTCTCCACACACTCCATCTATTAGAATGGAGTCCTCAGGTAGGGCTAATTAGGCAAGTCATTGCTGAAAGGTCATTACTACAATTCCTTAAAGAGCCTGGTCTCAATCGACCCATAACTCAACGTGTGGTACTTCAAAAAAGCTTCAGAAAGGTTAAGTGTACACTTTGCCTGTCAGGTAGTCCGTTACCCAGACTCCATTTTGTGCCATTCTTTACCAGGGAAAATCCAAAATGGATTCCACTGGTCTTATAACCACACATTCCTGGGGGCTTTTCCCTCATGACCAGGGACAGAGAAAAAGACCGTACTGATATTAGAGAATCGAAAACAGTATGCTTCCACCACTGGTAAGTGTCTAAGAACTGCTCTATGGACAGTCGTCTCATGTAAACAAAAACCCACACTTGGTGCACAGCTCCAGACCACAGAACCCCACTCTGGTTCTTCAGTATCTTTACATGTACACAGCCTCAGCCCTTGCGCATGATTATTGCATGCGCCGGGTTCTACAAATTCAACATTCCAAAGTTGCCTGATTTTGGGTAACTGAGAGCAGGCGTATACACTTGCAAACCATGCAGGGGACATTTCTGTCCCAAGAGTAACCAAAAGCTGGCTTAGAGGGGCATTTTCCACTGGTGTCCACTCTTGACCATGTGAGAGCATATGGTCTCACTTTGCTTGGCAACCCTTTGCCCTTCCTTTGATATTCTATCGGGTTAATCAGTGTAGACACACCTACCATCACCCTGAGAGAGGTGCACGATAATTACATTTATTATAAGTCAGGTCATGTTGAAAGGAGTGTCCTCATCCATTTTGGGAAGGTAGACTCTAATCCAGAAAGCTTTCACCTGGTAGCCTTGTTGCTGTGCAGGAGAAAATACTCTATTGTCTGAATGTTCAAAGGCACACTGATGTGTTCAGTTGCAGCAAGGCCTTTGCAGAATAACAATAAACCAGAAAGGCTATCTCTGTGTCAGAACCGAGATAGAGGAGAGATTAGAGGGAATCTTTGTATTGTCTGCTTTGAACCAGACTTGAAATAACAGAAGCAAAAATATTTCCTTCTTTTCAGCATCGTTTTCTTGCAATAAAGCCCATTTTGTGGATATAATCTTCTATATAACCCCTGCTATAAGTACTCCACAAGAAGTATGATATTGTATTGTAATTGCATTTATATAGCACTTAATTCCCCTGATGAGGCGTCAAAGTGCGCTACTCCGGAACCCATAAAGGCAGTAGCGGCTCGTGGAGGGAGTGCTGCGGGGCGGGGGAGGAGCAGGGTGGGGGGTAGTAAACTACGGCATACGGCCGAACAGAGGTAAGTAAACAAATAAATAAAACGAATTTCGTTGCGCGCGCTGCATCGCATTTGGCAATGCAGCGCGCGCTATGAAATTCGTTTTATTTATTTATTTGTTTACTTACCTCAGTTAGGCCGTATGCCGTAGTTTACTACCCCCCACCCTGCTCCTCCCCCGCCCCGCCTCACCGCCCCGCAGCACTCCCTCCACGAGCCGCTACTGCATAAAGGATTAGTGGTGAATTAGTATAGTGAAATATGAAAGTAATTTGTCTGGTGGATATGTGGAAGGACAGTGTAAATCCGGGAATCACAAGCAAAGGGCAGGGTGTTTGTTAGGATCTCTGGAGGACCACAGGCTGGCAGTTTAGGGCGAAGGCGGGACGGGGTGGTCTGCAGTATTGCATGGCCCTTGGAGCCGGTGTCATTTGGCTCTTACTCTGCCAAGAAGAATCACATTTCCATTCTGAGATGTGTTGCTTGAAGCTGTGGGGCTGGAATCTGTGCTGCCCGAGTACTTGCCTGTGCGATGCCCCAAACCACGAGGCCAGAAACGACACTACAAGATTCAGATGATGAGGCTGGTACAGCATCCCCTGGGGATCAGAGCCAGAAGTGCATCTTCCTGGCTCCCAGCTGGGACTACAGCTAACTGCCTTTATTTGCATGTGTAAACTCATGTTTACTGCTCAGACAACTTGACCCCATGTATAGTCAGCCAACGAGAACAGAAGGGGTGAAAGGCGGTACCTGGATGACAGGCCTCAGTAGACTTCACGGATCAGGTCCAGCCCTTACTTTGAGCCAGGGCTCGTTTGCCGCTTTTGGCAGCGCCTCGATTTCTCTCCTGTGGCTCACGGACACACACAACGCCTGCGAGTTTCGGGCAAAATTTAAGCCGCCCGTCTTGCACGCCTGTGTTCCTCTTCCAGCAGTACACAACATTGTCAGTCTCCCTGCGTCTTTCCTCTAAATCTGGTGGGGCACCGCCCCAAGCCACCCTGTATTGATTGGTGCCAGTGTGTACGTAACCCATGCGTCCTACCTGCTGTCTGGAATGGCGCCTGATGCTGGAAGGAGGCCTACAGAAGTCATAGTGGCCTCCCAAGAGCCACCTTTTCCTGTTCGCCTTTTTATATCCTCCGACTTTTTTTCCGCAGAGTTAACCAGTCAGATGCCAAGAACCGGCCCTTGTCATTGCGGATCTTCTCTGCCTGTACACAATGCGGCATGGCCTCGTTATTCAGACTTGACCATAAAGCTTTTATCGAGGCAGTCTCGCGGAAGATACAACGGGCGCATCTCCCAACAATGACTAGACCTACCCTACCTTTTGTGTAGCTTCTTACACCATGATGTCTCTGATGACCCCAAACTCACAGGTCCTTGCGAATGGTCATCAGGATTATTGCCATACCTTGCCCAACCCCACTTGGTAAGCACCCCCAGAGGGCGAATGATCAGCTGCCAAAGTTGCAATCAATTGAATTGTTGCAGAAGTGGGTTGAAGACATTGGAAGCCCGTTTGGGGGGGGGCAGTGGCAGATTTCCTTGAGACACTGGCCAGCAATGGAGTTGGGAAGTTGTGTGTGCACTGTTTTGGGATAGTGGATTGATGATCGATACTTAGAATATTAAAACATTTGCCTCCAGCCCAACAAGATGTAATGCCAGATAGCCTGGTACATTGATGTGCCCTGACTGTAATGTAATGAAGATATTGATACTATGCTCAACTGCAAGTTATGTTCTATAGTTACTGGATGCAAAAATAATAGATTTTTTTTAAAAGTGGGAGAAAATGATGTTCTCGCAGCAAAAGGAACGGAATAGTCATTGTTTCCATCACTGCACAAAGGGGCCAGGGTGGGCACTTGTGCCCAAAAGGAAAGTTTTTGACCACAGACCTGAGTTCCTTTGTCTTTTTACCCTCATGAGCAAGGGTGCCCACTCTTGGTGCTGGATGGCTGGACCTTTCCACATTTTCAGGGTAACCAACTATTCTGTTAATGACCTATGTTAGATCTATTGCGTGTAAGTAAATACCGGGTAGAAAACCTCGCATAGATCTAGCCTAGTATACCAGCATTGGACTCCCCTGGCATCCAGGGTGTGGGATTTAAGCACTTTGCTTTAAATCTAGCGTTCTCTCACTTTCAACATCTGGGAGCTGGTGTCATGTACCAACGCGTGCTAATCCCCTGGGATGAAGAACTGAGGCCTACACACAGGTGTACTTCTAAGCTAGCGGCATTTGTTGAAGCCAGTGCATTAATATGCTGTATATTCATGTATGTGGGCTTATGCGATTATTCGGCCAATGATGTGGTCTCTTTTACCTATAGTTATAAACAGGCCCTTCGAGTTCCGGCGCAGTCTGACATCACTCACTTTTGCCATAAGAAGTCATGCACATGTGTGGCAGCCATTTTGTAAACACATCTCAAACACAAATCAAACCTCACATCAGACATCCAAATTCAGCATGGTCCTACCCTTATCTCACCATGCAATGGGCATGTCTCCAAGCTGAAAGAAGCCTAGCTTTCCCTTTCAAACACCAAACCGCACAACAAATCACGCAATCACAGTTCAGTAGATAAGACACAGCCACCACACTGAGAGACACACCAGAACACAATCTTTATAACACATAATTTCCAACCAACATAAACTCCTTTCTGTGAAAGTTCAGAACTGCTTCGAAAGTCACACCCAGTCACCTGGAGGCTCACGGTGGCCATACTAGTGGCGGGCTGTGCATTATACGGCGGTCAATAAAATAACATTCACGTCACTTGTGAGAGTTCCACGCCCTAAGCGGAATGGTCTTAGTCCAAAATTTACAAGAGAAAATCATTAAATCAACAACCGCTTACATGGAATAATAAAGAAAAAAACTTCAGATAGCAAAAATCTGTGTTTAATTTTTAAGGAGGGGTTTGTAACATTGGCATAGAATGGCTGGAGTACAAGCTCGTCCCAGTGCTATTTAGATTAATTGTATGAAAATGCATTTTGTAGATCCCCTGCCAATCTGGCCTACATCTGTACCTTGTGAACAATACAGTTTATATATACAGTAAGTTGGCACTTTTTCTTGAACTTTAGTGAACAGCTTCCTAATGAAGAAACGGAGGGTGGTGACTTCCTATTCACTTAGCAAAATACTGAGTGAATGAATGAGTCTTACTATGCAGCACTAAAAGCTTAAAGGCAATTCTTGGCCAAGGAAGCAATGGCTTTTGAACTAAACAATGCAGCTTTGAGGTTTCTTGTAAAGGTTACATTATTTGTTTTGCTGCGGGTGTCAGTGAGCCCTACGTCATCAGTCCACAGGCCTTGAATCACGTAGGGGCTTTGTCAGAAGTAACTGAGATTATCTAAGTCCCTTTCAAACCACAGTCACTCTTTATGTCACCTGTCTGGAGCACCCACCACCTTTGTTTCACCTTCAAATCCAAACCAGGTCAGAAACAAGTTCCTTCCCAGGTTTTGCTTGTTTCAGTCCAGCTCCTAGTTGGCTCTCACAATGTCCAGAATTTGTTGAAAGAAAATTTGATGCAAACTTGCATGTCCAGCTTAAGTAAAGTAACAAGACAAAACAGATAAATTATTGTGTATATTTCCTGACTACTCTCGGAATAGTTTAGGACTTCTAAAATAGACAGAAATCTGCTCCAAACCTAGGTCTTTCTAGAATCAGACCTTGCATTTAGTGGAAAATACTTTTGTAGCCACTCATCATCCTTAAGGATTCAACTTTTGTGTCCATATTAATGTCACCGAGGGTACAAAATATAACTGCATGGCCGCCATCTTAGGCTCCTTCTTTCCAATATTAAGAAGTTCCATAAACATTTTGCCTTTGCCAAGTCGTTTTGTTTTATATGCTCTCTTGCTTTTCATTTTCCCTTTTGGAAATCTATATTTCAGCAAACAATTTAATTCAAAGATCTTTATTTCGACACTACGCCATCAAAGCACACAAAACTTTGAAAATCCTTACATTAGAACCATGTAAAACATATAATACAAATTAGCCAAACATTTAGGTAGGACTTATAACCAGTGAGCACATCCATTCATAGATTAATGCCCCCAATAATCAAAAGACAATAAATAAGTTAAAACCAATGATAAAGAAATGCCTTAAACAAAGCATGCAAGTAAGATTCATATAACTTTCTGACTGCAGATGTTAGACTGGTGTGAAAGTATTGCGCATCAGAAAATAAACGCCGCTGTCAGGATTGCCTGGGGCAGTACTCAACTATTATCTGAGTCTCCAACTCCATGGCCTATCAGAGACTAATTCCCCAAACTCTATAGGGAGTAAGAATACAAAGGTAGCAAAGTATTATATATTAACCAACAGCAGCCTATTTGATTCAAACGAGGCTCTAACTTGCGGTGTTGATCGGGTGTTATTTACATTACACGTTAGTTGAGCCACCACCGTCAGTATTTTCGAGGGCAACACACATTTCTTGCCTCACTCTCCACACTCCCAGCAGGGATCGAGTGAGTACATAAACCAGCGTTTTACTGGTGTTGAATCTCAGTAGCCTAATGGCCTCTTGATGTTCCATGACACCCAAATTTCTTCACAGCGGAATTATCCAACACCTCCTGCTGCTCGTGTAGGTTGGGCAAAAAACAAGGCGTGCTGAATGGTTCCTTTAGTGCATCACAGGCCGGACACCGCCGGTCAGCAACCCTTGGAGCTCGAGCCCACTTGGCAGTAAAGGAATAAAGGGGCAAGGTCCCACACCGGAATTGCAAATAATGGGCCTAGCTAAGGGTGGCTCGATCTCATCCGTAAAGTCCTCCTTCATAAAGGAGCCCTTGACGGAAGGAAAGCGTCTGTTAAGGGACCGGGGCTCATCTGAGAGTGTAGGGAAACATCTCTACGTTGCCAGTAGGCTGTTTTAATGTAGGACTTAGTAGTAGCCCCTGCCTCACCAGGGGCACTCCATACATTTGCTATCCCAATCTCCAACAGGATGGCCTTCACATGTTTAATCCAGGGTATATTACTAGAACCTGCATGGGAAAGTATTTCCTCTAACCCTTGCTGGTAAGAGAGAAGCTGCGGGGTAGCCCAGATCCTCCTCCAGTAAAGCATGGGGCAAAGTCCTACGGTGTCAGACAATCCTCTTAGCCCAAAGTCCAGTCTAAAAGGAAGCAAAGGAGTGCCTATGGGTACACCTACCAGCTGGCGCATGAATTGATTTTCCACCATAGCTAATGAGGTCGCACCCAGATGCCCCCAGAGCCCCGCACCATAAGAAGCTGTCCCTAGGGCCTGATGGTTATAAATCTGTAGGACCGGCTGTACAGGGTGGAACTGTGAGCCAAGCGACATCTTGATAATTCCACGCGTAACTTGTTCCAACTTTAGCCTACGCTGTGTAATATGGACTTGCTGCCACCCCAAGTGCTCTGTTAGTGTTATGCCTAAATACACAAAAGTACGCATGCGCTCAAGCGGGGTCCCTGCAAACGTTGGATTGGCCTGGTCGAGTACTTAGTTTTGCTTATGTCGATCTCTAGACCCCTCAGCTTACAAAAGCACTCAAATTGGTCCTGCAGTTTTTGGAGTCCCATAGGGGATTTGGAAAGAAGAGTGTCAACGGCAAACATAAGAGCAGGAACCCTCATGTTTGCCAATCTGGGTGTGTCATTATCACACTGGTCTAAAAGTTAGCAAGGCCATTGATGTAAAGTGTGAAAAGTGTGGGGGCAAGTACGCACCTGATTCCTCTAGTCACAAGAAAGCGTTTGATCAGCTCACCTGCATTACCACACTGTACATGCACATAGCTTCATGTACATTCAGTCTCACTATAATATCGATCAAATGGCTAGGCACCCCCATCTCAGTGAATACCCGCCAGAAGGTCGATCTCGGCATTAAATCAAAAGCAGAGCACAGCTCTACAAAAACAACGTAAAGTCGGCCCCCACCCAGGGTAGCAGTCTTTCAGTACACCATCTGTAGCTGGAAAACTTTTTCGCTTGTGCACTCTAAAGCCCGCCTGCAGAGATGTCAGGATTTCATTAGCTGAGAGCCAATCCTGGAGTCTACCCAGAATTACCCTACAGAATAACTTTTGTGTACTGTCTATTAGACTTATAGCTCTATAATTTGAACAACATCCTGAACAACGACTCCGGAACAACAAGTTCCGGAGTCATGCAAGCCTAACAACGACTTGCCCGAACAACGACTTAGCCTTAACCACGCGCGGTTAAGGCTAAGTCGGTCTAGTGTTCGGGATGGGCGGGGAGTGCAGAGCGAAGGACAGGAACAGGACAGGTAAGAGGGGTTCGGGTTATTTTTTAGGGGGTGGGAGGGGTTCAGGGTAGTTTTTAGGGGGTTGGGGGGTGGGGGTAGTTTTTAGGGGGGGGGGGTGTTCGGGGTAGTTTTTAGGGGGTGAGGGATTTGGGTTAGTTTTTAGGGGGTGGGAGGGGTATGGGATAGTTTTTAGGGGGTGGTGGGGTTTGGGGTAGTTTTAAGGGATTCAGGTTAGTTTTTAGGGGGTGGAGGGTACGGGGTAGTTTTTAGGGGGTGGGAGGGGTTCGGGTCAGTTTTTAGGTGGTGTGAGTTAATTTTTAGGGGGTGGGGGGCACGGGGTAGTTTTAAGGGGGTGGGAGGGGTTCGGGATAGTTTTTAGGGGTTGGGAGGGATTCGGGTTAGTTTTTAGGTGGTGGAAGGGGTATGGGATAGTTTTAAGGGGATGGTGGGGTTTGGGCTAGTTTTAAGGGGTTCGGGTTTGTTTTTAGGGGGTGGGAGTGATTCGGGATAGGTTTTTGGTGGTGGGAGGGGTATGGGATAGTTTTTAGGGGGTGGAGGGGTTTGGGATAGTTTTAAGGGGTTCGGGTTAGTTTTTAGGTGTTGGGGTGTACGGGGTAGTTTTTAGGGAGTGGGAGGGGTTCAGGTTAGTTTTTAAGGGGTGGGAGGGATTTTGTTTACCATGCATTCCTTTACCGCAAAACTTTGTGGTTAAAGAATGCGTGGTAAAAGAAATCGTGGTTAAGACGCGGTCGTTGTTACGACCGCGTTGTTGAGGTAGTAGTTGTTGAGGAACTCATTGTTTCAACATACAACCATTCCCCTGATAGACAAACTTATTTCCTGCGCTAAAACCTCCTGTACATCAGGCTCTTGCATTCGTGCTATAAACCTTAGAGATACAGCCTTTGGACTTATGGCCTCCTCCCCTCTATCTCCGGAAACCTGTTGTGATTCCTCAGGGACAATGCATTTGTCACTCCCTCACACATGGTACCTTTAGTAGGTTAGATCGCATACTGTTAACACAACAGGTGGCTGTCAGGGTTCGGGAGGTGGTACACCTCACACGTTATTTGTCAGATCATGCCCCGGTGGTGTGTCGCTTCCAATGGGGGGGGTCCGTTCGTTCCTCCTTCTCCTTGAGATTTCCCTCCGAGATACTCCAGGACCAAGTGGGAAAAGAAGCAATATCCAAGTCACTGATTATATTGAAATTAACTGGATGACCACCCAGACCAAAGCGACGGCATGGGAGGCACTGAAAGCAGTGTTGAGAGGTAGGTGCATGGGCCTCTCATGTGGGGGTTAGACACACCTTACAAGGTGAACTCCTTCGGAAGGAGGCGGAACTAGCTGCATTTCAGAAGCAGGCAGACGGGAAGGAGGGTGCGCGGAATGGTGAAATAGAACTGTTGAGGCATCTGACAGAAATCAGGGACATGCTAGAGTGTTACACTCTGAAATCATACAGACAATTGCTCCATCGGGAAGGGGGCAGCTCGGGTAGAATGCTAGCCTGGATCCTCTGCTGCGAATTGCCCCGTAGTCTGGTGCTACGCCTTGTTGACTCCGTCCCTGGTGATCCAAGGACGCAGAGCGATATCCTAGAAGTGTTCCGAGTACACTTGGAATGTCTCTATACTAATCCAGGGGACCCAGACAAAGATATTCTTTTAGATTACTTGGGAGGGATACAAATCCCTCGGCTTGATGACGTGACGTGCCTGGAACTTGATGCTGAGCTTGCTCTGGAGGAGATATGGACCACTGTCAACTGTCTTCCTACGGGAAAGATGCCAGGAAATGATGGCTTCACATCTGAATTTTACCGGGCATACTCTGCGGTGGTGACACCCCATTTGCTGGAGGTGTATATGGAAGCATAAGCTAATGGAGCCCTCCCATCGTCCATGTGTGAGGCAACTATTGTTATGCTTTTGAAACCCGGCTCAGAATCATCGGATTCCTCCTCTTACCGTCCGATTACAATGATAAACATCGATATGAAGATACTCTGTAAAGTCCTTGCCACGCAACTGAGTCCGGGGAATTATCAGACTGGTACACAGCGATCATTGTGCCTTTATTCCCGGTAGTAATACCACTATGAACATTAAACGCTTAGCATATATAATGCATGAAGTGGAACACGCTCAGGAGGACCTAGTTCTAGTATCAATTGACACTGCCAAGGCATTTGTCACAGTGAACTGGTAATACTTATTTGCGGTGCTGGAGGCGATGGGGTTTGGCCCAAAATTTCGTAATTGAGTCAAGTTACTTTATAGGGCACCCACAGCTAGGGTTCGATTGGGTAGACTCTGTTCAGCACTGATGAGAATTGTGAGCTGCACGAGACAGGGGTACCCCTTATCACACTTATTGTTTCCTTTGGTGCTTGAACCCCTGGCTCTGAGGCTTAGAAGTGAAATGGACAGATGGGGAATCAGTGTCCGAGGACAAACTCATTTAATTTCACTCTACGCGGATGATGCACTTTTTTATCTGAAGGCCCCCAGGGAGTCACTTCCGTTGCTCCTGCAACACTTTGAAGCCTTTGGGGACATATCCGGACTGCGTATTAACATGAAAAAGTCCCTGATCTTCCTGTTGGGCCGACTGGTGGCACAGGACACTGGGGTGCTCCCGGCTCTCCCTTTTTGCTGGGAGACTGATCGCTTCAGATATCTTGGAATCATGATTACACATAGGGTGCAGAAGCGGAATCAATGCAATATGAACCGAGTGACGGAGGCCTGGCTGCCTCGTTGATATTCTGGGTTAACCTCCCTTTATCCCTAACGGGACGGGTTGCGGTGGCGAAAATTGTGTTTTTACCACGCTGTCTCTACACCCTGCAGCACTCCCTAGACACGTTGTCCAGGTCAGTGTTTATGCGCTTACACTCCCTACTGAAGGCATTGGTATGGGTGGGAGGTCGGAGCAGAGTAGCATGCGAGATCCTCCATCTCCCTATGGAGGAGGGGGGGTTTGGCTCTACCCAATCTGGAACTGTATTACTTGGCCTATCAAATACAACATGGAGCCTACTGGCTGTCCGAGGGGGACAACTGAGAGAAGGATTTACTTGTAGATGACGCAAGGGTCGAGAAGCTGCCATACTTGCTTCATGGCGGGGCTAGGGGTGACTCAGCAGTTCCATACCTAATTAAACGTATGTCCTCACTATGGGAGAGCGCAGTGAAGTTAGTACTCAAATGGGCCCCATTTGCACTTGAATTTATGGAAGGAGGGGGTATTTTTGACTCTGGGTGATCTCGATTCCAACACTTTTATTACTTTTGAGGCTGCACAGGAAATTTTGGTTTGGGTCCGGGATAGTTTTGTTGTATGCAAGTAATGATACAAGGGTGTCCTATCAATCAGTCACTCCTCTCAGTTGGTCCAACCATAGCGCAGTTTTGTTTTCTTTTAATTCCCCCTCCACAGTTAGAAGCTGCCAGTCCCCTAAGACTAAGAACTGGGCAAGAAATTGGAAAGGGGTTTCGGTTGAAGCTTTGTCTAGCACTCTGGATGGCATACCCATTGAGATTTCGGAGGATGTAGACAAGGGTGCTGATGCTTTTGCAGAGTGGCTGGAGATGGCGGCCAACAGGCTAGCCCCCCCCTAGGAAAGTCAAGCAAAAGAGGCTTTCTCCATCAGCCCCTTGGTATAATGCCCCTGGTATAATGATAGACTCAGAACACTCATGCAGGCGTGTCGCAGACGAGCGAATCTGGAGGAAAAATCAGGAAGAGCAAGAAAAAGTCATCTATAGGAATCGAATTAGGGAATATAAATTAGCTCTGACTGAGGAGAAATCTAAATACTGTACCCAGAAAATTGAAAATGCCACATCTGCCAAAGAACTTTTTGGGTGGTCCAACAGATTTCCACCCCTCAGGCTGTGCTGGAGAGCCCGAAGGTTCACAAACATTTTGCAACCAGCTGGCTAATTTCTTTCAATCTAAACTTGTTGACATCTTTGATTATTTTGAAGTGCATAAATCCTCAAATCCACATGCACAGCAAACCTCGGGTAGAGAACCTCAACCAGCACCCTCCAAGACGTCTGAGCATAAAGACCAAGAGCCTAAATTGCTCTCGGCCTTCCCATCCCTTACCCCTAAGATGGTGGAGGAATGATATATCCTTAATATCTAAATCTGGGTCACCTCTGGAATCCTGTCCTGCAGCGATCCTACATGGTTGCCAGCATCGAGGCTCAATCGCTCTCCAATTTAATGAATAAAGCTATATTTTCCGGGTCGTATCCTCGGCGATGGAAGGAGGCAGTGATCAGGCCCCTTCTAAGAAAAACGAATTTGGACAGTAAGGTCTGTAAAAACTATCGCCCTATCTCGCTGCTTCTGTGTCCTAGAGAAACATCTGAATATCCACCTGATGGAATTTGCAGAACAGCAGGGATGCGTGGACAATTCTCAGTTCGGTTTCAAGAAGTATCATGGAACTGAAACTGCACTGATCTCAGCCACGGATTGTACTAGGCGCTTAGTGGACGAAGGACAAGGCAGGACATTGGTACTCCTTGATCTATCAGCAGCGTTTGATACCATCTCGCCTTTGCTGTTGATTGAGAGCCTTTAAGACATGGGTATCACACATCAACCCCTGACCCTTCTGTCTTCTTTCCTTAGGGATCGCTCGCAGAGGGTGATGCTACAGCAGTACTACTCAGAGGCTTTCTCTCTGCTGTGTGGAGTGCCGCAGGGCTCATCGCTAAGCCCTACGCACTTTAACCTCTACATGTCACCACTTGCAGATATAATCTGGACCTTCGGGATGCAGGTGTTACCATACGCCGATGATATACAGATTATTATGCCAGTTCCCAAGAACTCGGCCACCACAACAGAAAACTTCTCTCAATGCATGTCAGCAGTTGCAGACTGAATGGGACGGAACACTCTGAAATTAAATGGTGATAAAACAGAGGTGCTGTTCTTTGGCCCTTGCGCACTGAGCTGGAATAGTAATTGGTGGCCTGTCACCTTAGGCACATGTCCCATCCCAGTGGAGAAGGCCAAAAATCTTGGAGTGTTCTTAGATACTGAACTCAATCTCAATGCCCAGTCGAATCGCACTGTGGCAACTTGCTCCTGGATCATAAGGATGCTCAGGAAAATTTTTCCTCTCATCCCTCAGCCTGCATGAAAGCAGGTTGCATTAGCCCTGGTTATATCCAGATTGAACTATTGCAACTCGCTCTATCTGGATTCCAACATCCGCAATCAGCACAAACTCCAAGTAGCAGAGAATGCGCTTACTAGAATTACTCCGGACATTCCTAGGTGCCAGTCGGCTGCTATGGGGTTGGGGGCCCTACATTGGCTCCCCATCAGAAAGCACATCATCTATAAAGCACTATGTACAGTGCATAAGGCCCTTTTTCTCCCCAGTCCGGTGAGGATTAAAGATATGTTTCACTGGCATTCCCCAGGTAGAAACCTGCGCTCGGCACACCAAAACCTGCTCACTGTGCCTAGGACTAAATGAAGAAATTGGGAGATAAGAGTCCTCTCGATTGCTACAAGTAAACTCTGGAACTCTCTCCCGTAAATCACGAGGGCTATCTCACAGTTGTTGCCTTTTAGGAAAGCACTTAAAACCTGGCTGGATTTTCAGTTAGGTTTTAGCACTGGATGGTTGGTTATAGCGCCTTGATGCCTTTGGGTAACTGCTGCGCTCTACAAATTCAAATCAACCAATCAAATCAATCAATCAAGCATACTGGACATAGTGCGGGATATCTGGCCCAAGTACCCCAAAGCTCCGCTCTCTTCTGACCTATTTAGGACGCTACTGGAATTTGGGGGGGCAGAAATTTAGTGTCCCATATATACAGAGCTATGATAGCGGTTCACCAAAGGGCACCGTTCCTAGCCAAAGCCGAGTGGGAAGAGGATCTGGGGGCCCCACTTGGGAACACACAATGGAAAGGTATCTGCGCACTAGTAAAACAATGGTCCTGTAATGCACTGTTTAAGTTAGTCCAGTTCAATTATTTACATCGCACTTATATCACCCCAGTGTTTCTCCACTGGATAGCTCCAACCAAACCTGATGGGTGCCAGGTTAGCCCTGCTGGGTTCCTTCATTTGGCTTGACACTGCCCATTGGTGAAAGCCTACTGGGAAGTTGTGGTACTGAGGTTGCGGACCATAGAGGGGGTATCAGTGGAATTGGACCTGGCCATTTGTCTTTCGGGGAATCTCAGGAAGTGTAAGGGTAGGAAATGGAATGGAAGTTTATCCAATTGGCCCTTCTGTTAGCAAAATGGCAGGTGGCCATCTCGTGGATGAGCCCGAAAGGCTCAGGGATGCAGGGATGGATTAAAGGTTTTACAGAGAGGGCGGCTGTTGAAGGAATGCGACTTCGGCACTGTAGGAGAGATGAACGTGCAGGGGAGGACATACATACATGGCAGGTATTAATTGATAGCTTCAGGGAACTAGACAGGACTGCAGAAGAAGAAGACGCACAGGACACCGAGGATTGAGAGCTACCGGTAGCTGTCCTGGGAGGGGTCGATACACAGGGGAGGTGGGGGTAACAGAAAACAGGTAATGATTGCTGCTGTCATTAATTCACTTACATTGGTCCTTTTATATCATTGAAATAATACTGTATGTCATACCTGAGATGTTGATTTGTCCCTACGGGTTTGCTCATTACACACTGTTTGTACTATTTTCTTGAACTACAATACAGAATTTCTTTTTTTTTTTTTTTTAAACAAGAAGCAGCAAAATCCACTAGCTGTAGAATGGGAATTTGACCCAAATTGCATGACCAGCTAAAATGGCAAAATAAATTGTCACACATATATCATGACTTCTGTCAGAATTGTTTAGGAATTCTAAAATAGACAGAAATGTAGTCCAAACCTAGGTTAAGCCCTCAGGAACAAATATCTATCTTTCTAGAATCAAGACTTACATTTAGCTGAAATTACTTTTGTAGCCACTCATTATCCTTAAGGATTCAACTTTTGTGTCCATTTTAATCTCACAGAGGCTGCAAAACATAGCCGCATGGCTGTCATCTTCGAGTCCTTCTTTCCATTATCAAGAATTTCCACAAACACTTGCCTCTACACAGCAGCGGCCCGTGCAAGAAAGAGCAGTGGGGCCGTGTTGGGGGGGGGGGGATTCGACTGACGGCCACGAGGGAATATTAAATAAATAAATAATTTACCGTCGGCGTCTGTCGAAATCCCCCCTGCCCCCACTCGGCTCCACAGCCCTGCCGCTATTACCTGCACGGGCCGCTGCTGCCTGTACAAAACTGTTTTGCTTTAGCTGTTCCCTTGCTTTTCCTTTTTGATGAAGACTTGTCTTCCTCCAGTTTTTTCCTTTCATTGTGTTTTAAAGTAATATGTTTAGACTTTTCCTTTAGACATACTTGCCATCTCTGTTAATTAGGCCTAGCCGGAGATAGATTTTGTGTGGAAGAGAAATAGGAAAAAACTGGGATTTTGTACATTCATTTAATTGTTTTAGTGTTCTGCAGCAAAGAAAATGTGTTGCCTATAACATCTGATATGTATTTGAGTAATATATATGATTGATTGAAAAATAACAGTATTATGTGGCCATATTGCGTAATGGCCGTTTGTTAATACTTACTAACATTAAGAGCCCTGAATGTTTTGGCTTCCCCGACATTAAATTCTGATTTTATGATGGTTCTTTCCTCCTGGGACAAATTCTTCATCATACTAACTGGTCAGCAACCTTGGGGACCCCCAGACTTTGTGTGAACACTTGACCAGCTGTCCACTTATGATCCCTGGCCACTCCTATCTCCTATAAAAGTATAATGTAGTAGTAATCCTTTTTTGTACACTTTTCCAGAAATATTTTACCATTCACTTACCTTTGCTGTTTCTTAGAATATTTTTACATCTGTATGCCAATATCACTTTGGTCATCTTGGGCCAATAATTTTCTTCTTCTCCTAATCAGAATCAAAGATGGCACCTCAGACCAGAATTTAGGAACCTATTTGAAATGATATGATACAATTGGATGTTTTGTGCTCACTGATATCAAGGCGCCACTTCAGACGTTTATTTCTAAAGATAGTATTCCTGGATCCTCACTTGGCGCCAGAGAATTATTCTAAAAAGCATCTATGGAATATCCAATTGCTAAAGAATCATTGTTACAGGTAGATAACTTTTTACAAATCTGTGCGACAGTCCCAACAACTCCAACTTGCATTAGGAGTCTTGGACTTTTACTGTATTGACTCAAAAGAACCATCACCTTTCTACAGATGTATGTATATAGGTGTTATGAACAGTGTGAAATGTTTCATTCTTTAACTACACTATTAGGGAATTACCTTCTAGCTATGGTTACTATGTATTTTCATGGTTGTTACAAAAAATTCCTACATGATTCTCAGTTTTAGAACTCAAGGCCTCACTCCGATATCGGGCGGACTGCCACCGACAGGCCGTCGGTGGGGGTCTACCTGACATCTAGTGTATCGGTCAAACCGCTGGATAACAATTCCGGCAGTCAGTGCAATTTGGGCGGGGGGAATGACCGCCGCCTCTGGCAGGGTCAAGGAGCCCGTTGTGGTGGCGGTCGTAGCCTAATCCCAACAATGGGGGCAGTGCCTGCGGAGTCACTGCCGTAGGTATTAGGATGCCCCTTTCCCTCAGCCGTTACACGGCGGTCCCACCTCCATGTAAAGGCAGGCGGACAGAAAGGACTTAGTGGGCCCCAAGCAGGGCCCCGACCCCCGTGGGCCACAGGAAGGTGGCCTGGGGGTCTACATGCAGTGTACCCCCAAACATCAATGCATCGTTTGCCAGGCACCACATGGTGCCTGGCACACAGTGCATGAATGTTTGAGAACTGCCCTTTTCCACTACGGCTTGTGCTGTGGCCCTTTTCTCGAGCCGCAGCACCAGCCGTAATGGAAAAGAGCAGTTTTCCGACCGTCTGCACAGCGGTTGCATTGTAATAGGGCAGGTGGGACATGTAGTCAGTCAGACATCTGTCCGAGGTGATGGTGGTCAGATGCTGGTCCGACCGCCATCGTAATGAGGGCCTTAGTGTTGTTTGCCATGCACTATTCAGCTTTCATTTAATCAGCGCTTAACGAACTCTGAGCACTTAATTATGTAATTCATTAATCACATTAAAATCCACAGTTTTACATTGGGGTAGGGGCTACAGCCGCAAATTCAGATGCAGCATTTGAGGTTGCATGTCTAATTAAAAAGCATCTCTTTAAGGTGATAATTTAACACATATGACCTAAACCGCGAGAGGAGTGAAATTTTTTTTTTTAATAAGCGTCGATCTTGTGACAGGTTGTGAAAACCACATGGCGGGTTCTATCGCTGAAAAACCCAAAAGGCGCGCGCAATAACTGCAGATAACTCAACTGTTGTGATTTAGCCGCAACATAAAATGTTGCAAAAACAGCAAAGCATCAGAAAATGGTGCTGGGGGCGGTAAATCAAGCACATAGCTCAGCGTGTGCTAACACGCGTATATAAATAATACAGAGAGCTTGACGCTGGGAGATTGCCGCATTAAATGATCATCTGTTATGTGTTGTGATTTATCCCTCTGGTTTCTCTGGCTTAGCCCTCTGCTCCCATTCCTTCGGTTTATTTACTTTTCTCGGCAGTGCCTCTATAATCAGAATGTAGGGCCCAATTCACAAAGCTTTTTTCTCCGTGTGTCCTTCTCTTGGAATTTTAGGGTCTGATTTAATGGTTGGCGGATGGAGTACAGTCTGTCGAGGTGGAGGAGACCGTTTCCTCTGTTACCCTGATGGGCTTCAGTCGACCAAATTTATAGATGACCATCGTCCCACCGGTCATCTCTGTACATCGAAAGGAACGCCATAACGGCTAGAGCGGCCCACTTTGAAGCAGGGGAACCAGGTTCGAGTCTGGCGGGATGCTCAAACATCCTGCGATTCTGGGCAAATCACTTAATCTCCCCGTGCCTAAAAATGAATGTGTACGTCTTTAATGCAACTGGTGCTCATGTAAAGCGCTCTGATACCTTCGGGTCTAGTTTGCGCTATATAAAACTGCAAAAAAAACTAAATAAACAATAAATCCATGCTTAGTCTGTAAATAAATAAGGAGGCCACTGCAGCATGCACCACTCAGTTCTGCCAATGACAGTACCAACACAACTATCAACCACGACACTCCTACAAGTGTGACAATTCAGACTATTCCAGGACTCTTTAGCCATAAAAGGGGATTGGGCGGCTGGTATTAGTAATTTAAAGGGATATACTCAATTAATAAACAACTGTCTTGTGCTCATCTCTAAATTAGACAAACAGCGCCACCATGCAGCAAACTGTCATAGCAGCCGGTGTAGACAATTAAGTGCCAATACTGAGCCCTGGAAACCATTGGCTCAAATTAGGCACTTCTTTCAATGTACTAAAGATTTGGTGGACGACCGCCGTCGGTTTTGTGCACCAAACTCTAGATTGGGCTTAGTCGCCAGTCGTGCCTAGGTCTGGGCTATTTCAGGTTGGTGCCTCATAAATTTGTAGGGCTTCAGAATGGGCATTTAAAAATAGCAGGAAAAAAGGAGTAAAACTATTGCAGTGAGATGAAATATCTGTGCACAAATGTGTCTATTGGTTTAGTAAAGTAGCTCCTGTCAGACGCAAGTCAGGAGTATGATGCATCTACTCACAGAGAAAGCTTTATGACTAAAGGTCGTAGGGGCATGTGATTCACAAAGCAATCAGAAACCTCAGCATGACTAGACTAACACCCATGCATATATGACATTAATGACTTCTGCCATAATATACAAAATGCCCAGCGTCCTCCAGGCAAACATATATTTGTAGCTTTCCTGTTTTGTTATGCTCACTTAACCCTATATCTGCAGGGAAACTTCACGTGGTGGATTTGGGTAAATAAGAAATGTCACATCTCTTTTTCTCTTTTGTTCTTCACTTGATATATTATTTTCCATGTAAACAGTAACCTGAAAACAGGCAGGTTTCATGCAGTTTACCACATTTCTTCCACCAAGTGTAACATCGGTGATGTAGGTAAGTGTGGGAAAGAAACTGCAAATGTTTCTGTTATGACTTTGAAGATGTTCACCATATTTGCAATGCCCTTTCCCCAGCACTGAACCGGGAACACCCACATCACCACAAGTATGTGTGACTTACAAACAACCTGCACGTGAAGCAGATGTATCACACTTATTGTTGCTAACAACACACCGAAAAATCTGCAAATGCTGAGTTTGTGAATCTGGATCCGAATGTTCTGTGGACAGTTAGCTCTCCTCCAAAAGATTGAATAGGACCAATATCCAGTCGCGGCTGGTGCAGGTAAGGGCGGTGGGGCGGGGGAGGGGAGGGGGGAAGTTGACAGACGGCAGAATAGGAAAAATAAAATTTAAAAAAAGAAAACCACTTACCTTGCGCTCGACGCATCGGCGATGTGGCAAGTGCAAGGTAAGTGGTTTTATTTATTTATTATTTTTCCTTAATCCGTCATCTGTCCACTTCGCCTGGCCCGCCCTCACCACTCTTACCTGCACCGGCCGCGACTGCCAATAACCTTTATCAAACGCCCCCCCCCCCTCAAAATCACTATGCGTTGAACTCCATTGTCAGATGTTGGCTTTTCCAAACCAAGTAAGGATTTCTGAAGCTACCTTTTAAATAATCACATACAAGATATCTGATATTATGTATAATTCACCAGAGAGTAATTAGAGCATAACTCCCTGGGGTGAAATACAAATCATGCCATATGAATACAAATATGCCTGTGGGGTTCAAAATATATTTAAATGTGTTTTTTTCTCAAATATATTTTTGATCTCTGATGGAAAATAGGTAAGGCGTTGATCTTTTCAACACTTTACACCACGAAATATGAGGGAAATATGCTCGCTCGCACACCTTCCTAATGAAAGCGTATAATAAAGTTTGGTATGTTCAGCCTATCTCTAACAATGTTATCTTTATATCATTAAATATATAATTGAAAGTAGTAAGAGAAAAACATATATTAGTTCAAAATTTTAGTTAATGTGCGAAGGCGTGCCGGATATGATTACATAATAAATAGGTTTTCTTTCTTGGATTGTATTTTTGGTTTGTATTCCCAAATAATTCCTTTAGCAATGTTTATTTAGAGTAGGAAAGAAAACATTTTTTGCTGTGATAGTAATTGTTTTATTATTAGTACTGATATTTCAGTGTTGTTTTACGTTCAGTCGTGCAGTTGATCCATCTATTCCATGACTATGTAGAACAGCCACAACATGTTTCGCCCCTATGCTTATCAGATGGAGGCTTTTTCAAGGCCCTGGATTATTCTGTGATAAAAATGTTTTAAATGTAACGTATAAGGTACTTTAAGAGACAGCAATGGTCATACATGATAAGCGCAACAAGAATTGTGCTAGCACTGCAAACCCGAGGGCTATAATTGTAAAATGAATGTCTAGGTGTAGATGTGAAATTCAGTACAGGTCTTACTAATGTGCACATCCTGAAAGAACAAGGGAAGATTAGTTCTACAGAATTTAGCACGCAGGAAGAAACTTTGGAAATTTAAATTAAAATGTATAACAAACGAAGTAGCGTGGTACACCTTACGTTGTGCTTCACTCTGAGAAGCTCTGCAAAAATTAGGATTATTGATTTGTAGAATCACTATTAAGATTCTTAGACGTGCCAACGAAAGGAGTAGATGAAATATGGGGGAACTAGTCTTAGCTTTTGGTTCAATAAGGAGAGCGACATGCAGAGTATTCCTTTCTGCAGTACACCATGACCGCTGTCTGGTCGGTCTGTTAGTGGGACTGCATACGGGGAAGTGTATTCCACCTCGGCATGCACATGAGATAAGGGACATCACCTGGGCTCTATGAAAGGCAACGTGCGGTCTAGTCCCAGGCATTAGCAGCAATCGGATTTAGAAACCATGGTTTTAAATAACCGTACCACACACAAGACAAAGGTATCGCCACTCCGTCATGCGAGGATGATGGATTACGGGACTGGCTTTGTCAGAAAGAAGCCCTGCGTTCTGGTCCCAACTTAGTATCTCATTAAGTTCCTGGAATTGCATCCATTTGATGAGTGATCATTTTATTTAGTGCTGTGGGGAGTAGTCCTTCCTCACTGTTGAGTAGGAAGAAGGATCTCCATAATCCATAGCCTTGGCGATCAGCTTAGAGAGGGTTATTTAAGTATTGAACAAGTAGTTTGAGACATTGGTAGCAATGTATAATAGGTTGTAAGAGTAATACATAATTACGGATATGCCAAAAAGCACTAACGTGTGTGTGTTATGGACAGTAAAGGACAGTTAGGGACAATTACCGACAATACACTTTTGTACTTTATTAAAGGATGCGACAGAGATCCTCACAATTGTGTTGGGGGAAGTACCCGATTAGTCCAAAGCCAAGTGCAGCAATGGTGATTGTGTTATCACCGTTTTGGTTTATAATATAAGGCAAAATCTAAAATTAGATGGAGAAAAAAATAAGAAATGAATGTTCGTGTAATTCCAAACAAATTTGAAGGAACCTTTATCAAGGTTAGATAATGGAAGTGTGATGTTCTAAAACTATTGACATATTATCTTACATATTAAGAACTTGTCTCCTTTCTCGCTGTTGTTGGGGGAGGTTTAGAGGATCTGTCATGTTTCCTCAGCCCCAAGTGGCCTTCTTAAAACTGTATGATTATGGCTTCTTCCAAAAGGGGAAGTGGTCTTATGTTAGAATTTTTTTTCTCTGGAATTCACCCTCTTAGTTTTCCCCCGTACACCTAAGCGTGGCAGATTGTCAGCTGGAGGTCAATCGTACGCAATTGGGTTTAAGCACAAGATTGCATTTGCACTGTATTTAGCCTGATATTTTTCACTGCTGAAATCAATATTTACCATGGACAAACTCCTTCTCTGGCAACCCTTAAATTTGATGTCTCATAACTTTCCCATTCCCACTCTGCAAATACACGCAGTCCAACATTTTATTAGAGTAAATCTACAAGTGTTTAAAGGGAGGCAAAATTACCTGAAACATTTTGCAAAACCCACAAATTTCAATATTTTTGAGGTTTGTCAATAATTGTTCATGACCACCCTGTCTTGTTCAGCTTCTTTCCACCTCTTTTATCTATTTCCCTCACCTCTTCCCCATTTACATAAACTAGAAATGCCATCATGTGGACATTCTTCCCTGCTTGAGAAAGTGCATGTATCCCAGGAAATTACATTCCTCCAAATGTTTCCTCTTTCCACATGAAGCTGCAGAAGGCTTGTGATCTGAACCCATTAAATATCTGGTGGAAATCATGCTAGCTCGCTTTGGTTGCTCTGTGCAATTTGAGGTAGCTGTTTATGATCACTACTTTCAAGGAAGACCAGACTCCACTTGTGATTTAACTGATCTGCAAGTAGGAGCATTCATCTTAGAATTATTTGGGTATCGCCTGTGGGTTTGTAGAACAAATATGCAATTGATTGGATGAGAGTTGTGAGCAAACAAAAACATATGTTGAGAAATATAATTGATAGAGGATATCCCTGGGAAAAATGATGAACCATATAGATGGCTTAAAATAAAATAATCACACCAAGATGCATAGAGTTCACTTGGATTAATACGAAGAATTTTGTCCAGTGTCAGATCCTTAGTTGCAATTGATTAGAACTTCCTCAAAAGAATATTGTGATGATGTAGAATGATGCATCCAAGTCCAATATTATCATTGGAACTGGGGACTATTTGAAGATTAACATTTTCATATTAGGATTATTTACCATTAGCACAGGAAGTGACATCCCTGGATCTCCCATCATCCACCTGCACAGGAAGTGACATCACTGAATTCCCCAGCATCCAGCTGAACAGGAAGTGGCATTACTGGTTTTCCCGCCAAAACTGTATTTAAAAGAAGAAGCCATGCTAGAGGACTTCATTTCCCATCACCCATCAGCACAGGAAGTGACACACAGGATCTCCCATCATCCAGCTTCACAGGAAATGATATCACAGAATTTCTCATCATCCATCTGGACAGGACGTGACATTACTGGCTTCCCCGCCAAAACTGTCTTTAAAGGAAGCCAAGCAAGAGGACTTCATTTCCCCATCACCTATCAGCTCAGAAAACATCACGGCACCCTGCACTTCTTCCCCCCCTCCCAGTACCTATTTAATGACAGCTGCAACATGGACACGCAGTTGATGCACACAGCGGGCTTGCAGAGGCACATCAAGGGCAAGCTCATGTGCGACCATCCGTGCCTGGAGCACGCCCAACTCCAGGAAACCTGGTCCGATCACTACCCAGCGATACTCTGCAACCCTTCTTAGGTCGCTAGAGCCAGATGTAATTTTCCCAACTGCTGCTGCGCCGCACCTCACACCACAGTAGGAGCTTTCCCCTGCACCCACTGCTGGTTCTCCAGCAGCCACCCACTCACACCCCCCACACAAATACTAACATTGCCTTTAACACCCCGTCCCAACACACACACCACACAGGCACCATCGACACCTACACCCCCACCCAACACCATAGCAAACCCATACTAAACAGCACTGGTATGCATGTTTCTCAACACACGATCCCTCAGAAAATACACAACCAAAATATGGGACCTGCAGAGCAGCGATGCACCCGACATCTACTTCATCACAGAGACCTGGCTCAACCCCTCATCGGCTCCTGACATTGTCATAGAAATGGGCTACAAGATCGATCAACAGGATCGCCTTGACAAGACAGGAGGAGGACTTGCTGTTATCTGCAAGAAATCCATCAAACGCTCAACACCCACAAAGAACACCACCCCATTCATGGAACACCTGCACTTCAAGCTGCAAATCTCCAAAAACTTCAACCTGAACAGAACCCTTGCCTACTGACCACCTGGATCGCGAGACACCTTTAACAGCCTCATCTCTGACTACGTCGCTTCACTGACCATCGACTACACAGCCTACATTCTACTCAGTGACCTCAACTTTCACCTGGAAGACCAAAACAACCCCTGCTCCACAGCACTCCTCCAAAGCTTTCGCAACATTTGACTCACCCAGCTAATCTCAGAACCAACATACACCACAGGACACACACTGGAACTGGACCCCATCTTCACCACAAACAACAGCATCAAATACAACTCCAACACTCTGCTCACATGGACTGACTACTCCATCATCCGCTTCCAAATCAACACCTCAAGTCAACATCCCAACCATGTTCAGCATTCCAAGTCGCAGCTGGGGCAAGCACACACAAGCAGACTGGCTCAAAGCCCTCAGCACGGATCACCCTAGCCCCACAGACAACCTCGACAAGGACATTAACAACTTAAACTGGATCAAGAACTGCGTGGACTTCCTTGCACCCATCAAACCCAATAAGCAGTCCAGCTGGTACACAGAAGACCTCTGAGACACAAAATGACACTATGAACAACTAGAAAGGAAATGGATAGTCAGGCACAACACCACCCACAGAACTACCTAGACACTATCACCAGCAAAGTAAAAGACACCAAGAAAAAAAGGAAGCTCCAACAGGTTCAACTAGATCTTCTCAATCATCAAGGATTTTACCTAACCCTCAGCCACTATCAGCTACATCGCTGCCTATCAACAACTCTGCGACAACCTATCCAACTTCTTTCACAGCAAAATGGCACACCAACCCAACCCCAGCTAACCTATCCACCACCAGCCAAGATGGCTACCTGACCGAATGTACAACTCTCACCAGAAATGACACAGTGGCAATCATGTGTACCATCCACTCATGGGCCCAATGGACCCATGCCCCCACCACATCTACAACTTGGGAACATCACCAATCAGCACCACCCAGACCCACATCATCAACACCTCTATCACGTCCGCCACTTTACCAGATGAAAGGCAACTTGCAGAATTCAACGCCCTCCTCAAGAAGCCCACAGCCGACCCAAATCAACTGAGTAACTTCCAACCCATCTCCCTTCTCCTCTATCCAGCCAAAATGATTAAAAATGCCAACAAGCAACTTACACCCCACCTCGAACCTCACCATTTTCTAGACAACACTCAATGAGGATTCAGAAAGAACTACCGCACTGAAACAGCACTCATCGAGGCCACCGATAACATTCAAACCATCCTGCACTGAGCAAAAACTGCTGCCCTGATCCTGCTCGACCTCTCTGCGGCCTTCGACACTGTCTCTCGCAACACTGCCATGAGAAGACTCCACAAGATCTCAAGTCAATGCAGTGTGAACCCCCTGCTTCAACATCCAACGCATGCTGCAAAAGATCTTCAAATGGTTGCCTCGAAACACCAAACGGACCGTCATGCAAGCACTCATCAGCAGCAGGCTGGAATACGGCAACACTCTCTACTCCAGAATCCCCAAACAACTCCTGCACAGACTCCAGAACATCCAGAACACCGCTGCAAGACTCATACTCGACCTCTCATGCCGCACCCACTTCACACCACACCTCAGGAAGCTTCACTGGCTCCCCATTCACAAGCGAGGCCAGTTCAAACCTCTCACACATACAAAGCCCTACACGACACAGGACCAGAATATCTGAACAGCTGCATACACTTTCTCCAACCCACCAGACACCTATACGCTGTCTCACTCTCACTTGCACAAACTCCCCGCATCCCCAAAAACAAAACTGGAGGTTGCTCATTCTCCTACATCGCACCCAAGAAATGGAACAACCTCCCTCAACACATCAGAGCCTGGTCCTCACTTCTTGAGTTATGCAAGAAGCTGAAGACCTGGCTCTTCATATAAGCACCCACACACCTACACACCTGCTCAAGTGCCCGGATACCCTCTCGGGTGACCAGTGCACTATGCAAATAAATAGCATATTTAAAGTTGAAGGTTTACAGAATTACTAAAACTTTATTTTCTCTTGTGATGACTGATGAATAACTACTTTGGCCAAAGAGTTCATTCCAAAACTTAGTTTGAGCTGATGAGATCTAAATATTGAACAACTACACTTATGTGCATGAATCTGCTGCCTTAATGCTGCACTTGCATTAGTACACACAAGGCGTTGCATCGCTGCCGATAATTAATAAAGTTTAAAAAAATGGATCACTGGCACTATCTTAGTTCATTAAGATTTAGAGCTTTTCCATTTCCAAGATAAGACCTCAGTCTGTTGAAACCCTGCCTGCAGTGAGGCCAAGAAGGGAATATCCTTGATACGCTTGAGCAGCTTTCCATCCACCGCCCTCTCCACCGAAGCGGCTGAGCTGGTAGATTGTGCGTTGGGTGGGAGTTGTCCATCCTGAGGGTAGCCAATCATGCTTTCTGTTGCATCAGAAGGACCATTGGCAATTTTGGACCTTAAGGAAACACGTGAGATAGGGGTTAATTCGATATACTTGTCATTGGGGCTTTGGGTCTGCAAAAAATAAGCAGTTTTTCCACATATTGGTACAAAGGGCCATAGGCATGAATTAGAGGTAGATGTCGGCAGCAGCTGCTGCCTTTGACGACCTTTGGCACCTTTGCCTCTGTCATTGCTTTTGGAATAAAGAACACATGTTGTTTTAAAGGAAGTTGTATTTAAGAGATGAAGCTTAGCATGTAGCATTTACATATATGAGTCAATGTTCTGCTGCTCACCAGATGCCATGGGACCCACGCTAGAAGGAGGATGTTGTCCAAATGTATGTTCTGCGTGCTCTGGCTTAGATTCCACCAGTGGGAC
Source organism: Calotriton arnoldi (assembly GCA_963921515.1). Taxonomy (NCBI): domain Eukaryota; kingdom Metazoa; phylum Chordata; class Amphibia; order Caudata; family Salamandridae; genus Calotriton; species Calotriton arnoldi. The sequence continues at coordinate 1,406,170 of CAWUFW010001351.1, read as the reverse complement.
GACACAGACATACACAAACAGGTGCTTGTTATTGAAAAACGAACACTAATGCCCCCTACACCCTGCCAGTTTTACCCACGCTGTGTAGCTCTTTTTTCTGTCTAGTACTGTTAGGTTTTTCCTGGCAGTGACACACAGAACAAAAAATACAACAGACTGTCTGTTCTAAATAAGGAAGGCGGTCTGATGTCCCTGCTCCTACAGCCTGTCGGAGTAAGATTTCAGATGGCGGAGCCAGCAAGGTCTCTGTCTTCAGAAAGATGATGATTTTGCCGACTCATAATACCCCGTAATGACCGAGGGCTTGGCAGACTGCGTACTCCGCCATGTCTGTGGTAAAGTATCCTGTCCGACAAACTCTATATCTGGCACATAGTCATATTGGTGTTCTCACTGTAGGGAAGAAAGAAGGTGAGCAGAACGTTGCAGAAGGTGGACAGAATATCGGAAACACAAATTTCGTGTGGACAGAATATCGTGTCAAAACTATCGAGAACCAAAATAGCGAGAAGCTAAGTGCAAATAGGTACGAATAGGTTTACTATTCTTAACTCCACATCTACATACCTCGGAGATATATATATCGACACGGTATACATATGTATAGATATATATAGTAAAATTTGCTTACCTATATAAACTTACCTTCACAATATTTTTGACATATTTTATCCCACGATATTTGTGTTTCCGGTATTCTGTCTAAATGCCGTGGAAAGTATCTCTCCGTAGCTGATAATTGTCTCTCAGTGTTCAGATGGTCTGGACTGCTTCTCTCTGTCATCTCATCCTTTGCAGGACATTAGAGCATTTGTCTCTCCATTGGGCATGGCCGGCAGGCTGGCACTGAGTCGGGCACCAGTGCCTCCGAGCACAGAGATGGGAAAAGGTAATCGGCCACACCACTGCAAGAACCAAGACCCAGGAATGGTGCAAGGTCCAGGCATCAAAGACAAATGGCATTTGGCTGCCTGTTCGAGGGTCCATGATTGATGCTTGATGTAACTATGGTGTCCCGTTGCCACCTGTAACTCATGCAGTCACTTTAATGCAATGCTACCATCTTGAACGTTTGCATATTTTCACATGATATTCAGAGACCTCAGTCGTGTTTACTACATTGATAAATACAGTATGAAAATATTCCTACGTGCCATAGGTTCCTTACTATCAGCCAGTCTATATACGTATCCCTAAAACAAAAACACCTCAAAATTACAGCGTGATCCCTCCATTTTTAGGCTGCACAAAAACAATTTCTTTTTTTTTTTTTTAGTAAGAGCGATTTGAATGTATTACCCTTATCAAATGCACTGCAGATTTTTCTTACTATAAATCTGTCAAAAGCATGTTTCTGGTAACAAGTACTTTAATTATTCTCAGAAAGCGCCCCAGTATAAGTGAATAAAATGATCAGCCAGAAGCAGTGTGGGATGATAGCGATGTTAATTCATTAGCAAAGGTATCTGTGATCAGGGGAGCATTCCTCTTCAAAGGCTGATTAATTACAAAGATATGAAGTCTCCGGAGAGACAAAGAGTTTTGTTAGGCTGTCATCCTTCAAAGCTCACATTATCAGTTACTCCCCGGCAGGTAAATCAGATGCACAAGATATAAAGATGTTTCAAATATCCCTGTTCTCTCTGCTCCTCTTCAACACACTCCCTGGAATGTTATCCCTCAAGTGTTGCAGGCTCTTCTTCGAGTCTAAAAACTTACCATACCCTAATCCCAAGACCTACAACCTTGCGCCGAAGCAGGGGGCTATAATTTACCATCTCTATAATCCAGCGCTCCCATTGGCAAATAAAATACATCTAATTCCCTCTGTCGATACCCCCTGCTGTTTCTTCAACATCCCCTCACCTTTCTTAAATCCACCACATGTTAATTATCGTTCACGGAGGTGGGTCGTATTTCTCGCCAACCGGGCAATATTTCAAGAGCAAAGCGAGATTACAGATAATAGTCTCTGCTCAGGTGGATGGAAATATGGGCTTGTTCTTCTATCTGCTGTGTAGTTTATGCCAACTACTTTAGTCGAACACAGGTGTGAATTAGTCTGTTGTGTAGAGATGCGTTAGGTGGAGTTCTGCTTTCCTTCTTTCTGGGTGTGGGAAATGTTTTTCCAGGACCCTCCATACTGAGGTTAGGCTTTGGAAGACTCACCTGTCACCCCCATGCCCACCATCCAGAATTAGGCCAGCAGTTCCTATGAACCGTTGTCTCTAGGTTTGTATTTGGTGTCAGCGGAGGGATGCATTATTTCCTTGAAATGAGGCGCACCTCGCACAAATCTGGATTGCTCCAATCGGTGGCAGAAGCAGTGTCAACCTCCATTGGATTAAACTCACTTGTGTATCACACCAGTTGACCAATCTGAGCTTTCTCTAATGGGCATTGGATATCACTCGTTGGTAGGCAAATCCTAGTTTTCTCATTGTTTACTGGGATAGTGTGACCTCCGCATGAAGTCCCAGAACAGTGGTGTAATCTGAGACGTCTTCCAGAATCAGATTTAAAGGACCTCTCAGTGTATCTATTCAGATCCATGTGATCATTGGTCGTTCCCTTGCAAAGTTGGCTTTGTGTTGCTCTTTATACACACCTCCCTGTATACTAATCCGACTTTCTTCAGATAGTCCAGAATATGGCTGCAGGGTTCAATGCAGAGCTAAAAAATGGAAGACCCTATTACTCCTGTCCAAAGAAATCTATTGTTTAAGAACCTACTACTGATATTTCAGTTCTTCACCAATGCCTCTCTACACAGCATTGCTAAAGGATCCCACCTCTGTGTGCCCAGCAAACCCAGAAGTTGATTAGTTCTTAGCTAATTCCTGAGAACCTGACTATTCCTTTAATGTCCATGCTACTCAGCATCTACTTAACGGTGCTGAGGATACTGATAGACAAACTGTGTGTATCCTTTCATCAGTTTGTTGGTGACAACCACACATACCTAAAAGTATCTTCCATCAGGTACAAACTATGTCAAAAATTGCCACATGAAATGTAATCCTGTATGATGTAATATTTTCTGAAGCTAACTTTACAAATAACCGGCAGAATGCTAATTACATGTAAAGACTCCTATCGAAAGATGAACAAAGGTCTGATATCCTGATAATGGTCCAAAAATCTCAATTGGCGCCCAAAGTAACCGCTCTAGGATTCATACTAATTTGTTCTGAGCAGTATAGATCAACTCATATCATAGTTACATGGATAGTAAACATACAGAAAATGTAACATAGTCAAATTAATAAACAATACTAAATATAAATCCACATAGATACAAAACGTCCTAAGGCTAAGTCACACAAATTAAATCCAAAATCATTAAACAGAGGATTACGGTGTCCAGTCAGTTTATATACGAGGTTTGGTGGTCCTTTTTAAAGTCTGCCTTACTACCATTAAATGGAGTCTCAGAGTGGGATGTTTAGATTCCTAAGTGCCCCAATAACCGTGGAGTACTGGTATTCAATAGTCCTTTATTCAATGAAGGGATAACCTAAGGTACAGTACCACTCCTCAACTCTTAATATATATCGCCGGTGTGTTTTGTACTAGGTGTTCTCAGTTTACAATTAACCACCACATCTACCAAATCTGACAATCTCTAATTACAACTCACCAGGAAGATTGAGGATTTCCTCACACCTACAGAATTGAAGTTAGTCACTCATGCATCCATCACACCTGCCTGCCAAGACTTCGGCATCTTCGAAAGCAGTTATACATGCATAACATACTCTGCCACTGCCCATGCCGCTGCTCCCTCTGTCGAATATGTGATATGAAAGTCTCTGGAGGTTCCAATAATTTAATATGCAAAATCCCATTAAGACCCGAACCTTCAGCGCTGAAACCAATCAAGCATTCTTAATTTCTGCCACGTCTACTTGGAGCTCCTTCTTCTTAGCACTTAAGACCCTTCCATCTCTACTGACCTTCAGGATACAATTTAAGATTTATTTGCTCGTTGAAAAAAGGGACACAGGAATGGTTTTGCAGGGGCAGGAAATGTCCAGCTGTAGGTGGTCCTAAGACAGCTACAGCTTAGTTTGTTTTCAGGACCTTCTGCACTCTCTAGCCACCCGCAGGAGAGACATTTGACAGGACGAGCAGACTCCACTGCCAGAACCTGAATGCCTCTATTCTTGAGGACCACTAGAGGATATATTCTCTTACACTGAGCGTTAGGACAGAAAAGTCCTCTGCATGGTTTTGGACATGCACCCCTGCCCAGAGCGCCCAACTGTACTGATGTCTGGATCCCTAGTGCTGATTTTTTTGTTGTCATAGGCAAACATGAATCATGGGTGTGCACCATGACATAGGCCAGTCTCACGGATTGCGGTCTTGTTGGACCAGGAGGGGAGTCCAAAGCGCTACCCCATAGTGGTGAGAGCCTACTGCCTTCAACAGGAGTTAAGCAGCATGAGCACGGTGGTGGCAGCATGGCGGGTAGTGATCAGTAGTAGTGAATGGGACCTTTTTATCCTGTGTCACTGCAGTAAGGCCTACAGGCTCCCTCGTTTTTAAGTTCAGCTGCTGTGTGCTTAACTCGCCCTTGGCCTACATTGGTTTGTTGGGAATTGCTGTTAATGAGTGGTGTAGCTGCGCTGGAATGTATGTGTACCTGTGAGTGTTACAATACATGGATAAAACGCATTACTGTGAGGTGCATGCATGGTTGATGAATGCGATGGGTGTATGTGTACCTGTGAGTGGTACAGTACAGGAAGGATACAGTGCTGTGCATGCATATTAAATGCATGTGCTGGATGTATGTGCACCTATGAGTGGTACAGTACAGGAAGGATACAATGCTGTGCAGTGTGTGTGTGCTGTATACATGCACTAGGTGTATGTGTGCCTGCGAATGGTCCAATACTTGAAAGACTATGCGTTCCATTTTGGGAGACCCAGGCCTCCATGGTGAAACATGAGGAGAGGAGATCTAGGAGTCCCCTCTTACAGATTTGTGTATTCCTACATTCCTGTAAGCTGGGTGGGACACACACTGGAGTGTGGAGAGACAGGCTCCCCCGCACACTTCAAAGGGCGTTCTTTGATTTGGTGAGAGGTCACAAGGAAGGGGCCTGGGCACATCTCAGGAAGGAGATGGGGCTGACAAGAGAATCATAAAGAGTAGGGCTGGGGTCCTGGTCTAGCCTTGTAATATACATATCACTGTGGCTGACATCCAGGCATGAACTCTAGTCACTACCATGGCCTGCGCTGTGGGGCTTTCCACTTTGGAGTCACTCCTGCTGTGGCAGACTGCTTTCAAGAGGAAAAGAGGGCAGAGGAGTGGACACTTCAGAAGAAACATAAACCAAACTTGAACTTCAAAGACTCAAACTCTACATCACATTTGGTGTCAGGAAATAGACTGTAAGATGGGGAACTTGAGACCCAAAACTTTGTCATCTGCCAAGCAGCCAGACGGTCTGTGTGAGGAAGGGAAGCTCTGCAAGACTTATGCCGGTGACCAAGACTGGGGACCTAGGCTTGCTAGTCTCTATGCTGGGTGATGGGACATCACCCAGGGAAGCCAAGACCATTTCCCCTGGACCACCCACGTCTGCCTGCTTGAAAAGACCAGTGTGCCCTCTAAGGAAGAGGAGAGCGTTGGATGGAGCGAGGTCCAGTGGGGAGCCCTGTCGAGTGAACTGCCCTTTGCGAGGTGTGAGAAAATGGCTGCCTCACCGATCATGTCATTACCCGAGTGCAGGACAAAGTTGGTGACCCTCGTATGCCAGTGTTGTATTCCTCTTAGGGTGTCCATACACGGGCTTTTCTGTATCATGTCCTTATATAGGCACAATTCGCCCTGCCCTTATATAGGCATAAAATCCCTGTCCTTATTTAGGCATTAAACCGTGCACTCCAAATACAGGCATGGTCTCCGACATCCGTCCACCCTAACGTCACAACGAGTTCTTGAAGAACAGACCCTTAGGCTTCGGGAATTTCCTAGCACAGGACTATTGATTTCTTCAAGGACTCATCTATTATGCATGAACCATTATACCTTAGGGGTTCATTCATGACGTCTTCCGCTGACCGATTCACGTCAATGCTAACATTGTGAGGTACCTCTCAGGTATAAATATACCTTCCCTAGCCCTTGTAAACTAGAGGAGACCTCGACTTCAGAGGAGCCCGTTTCCCGGCCTGACGCAGTGAGAAGACGCTGTCATCCCTGCACGCAGAGAGTCCAGCTTCCAGTGATCAAACTTCCCTTGCGGGGTGTTGGAGTTCGAGTCTGGCAAAGAGATTCCCACCTCTCTCATTCTAAAGGTATGGAGCTGACTAAAACCTAGAGGGACTCTTGGCATACTAGGCATACTAGGCTCAACATACTCTTAGTATACCATAGTAAGGAATACTTCACCTACTTCATACCTCTCCCTACACCTAGGTTAGGTTAGGCACATTGGGGTAGAACTAGCTTAGAAACGCATCGTATGAGTACTCGCATTTTTAGTCTGTGTTATTTATGTAAATGAATATCTACTAAAGATCATGCTAGCGCAGTATTATTTATTTCTACTGCTTACGCTGTACATTATTTATCTTGCATACTGTCTTGTGATCGTAACAGCACATTTTACTTACACAAGAAACAAGACTGTTCGATAAATCTTTTATTGAAACGCCCGTCTATTTCTTTCTGTGTAACTTTGAGGAAAACTAAGCATGCACGATTGAGCTGAGTGAAATAGTTATCTATTGTTTCCACGACTCTGGGACACGTTCTGATTCTAAAGGGAAACAAAGTGGTCATGTTTTGCGGCTGCCAGAAACTACTCCCTTCTTGTCGTCAAGGAGTTTCTAGTGGCCTCTGAGCTAGCTGGCACAAGTAATTAAGTTTAATATACTCGATAGGGACATACTGACCTTAGTCCTATGTCAAACCTATAGGGTATATTATTCCAATGCGCAGAGCCTATTAGGGAAATAGGAGCTACACTACACCAGGGGAGGGCCTGCTTTGAACTAAGCTGTGTGCAATACTGTGCCAATCAGGCTGGAGCGTGTGCTTAGTGAGGAGCCGCGACCCTGTATGCCAGAAGGGACCACCTCGTAAACTATGCCATGCTGTGAAGGCTGTAGCCCTTGAGCCGAGGTGTGCTGTGACCCCGTATGCCAGAAGGGGTTGCCGCGTGAAAATTGCTTTGCTATGAGGGCCGTTGCCCTTGAACCGTAGTGAGCCATGCCCCCGTATGCCAGAAAAGTCTACTGCGTGAAGATTGCCTGGTTGGGAGGGCCGTATCCCTTGAGCTGTAGTGAGCTGCGACCTTTTATGCCAGGAGGGGCCGCCACTGAAGACTTTGTTGTGCCGAGCGGGCTGAAGCCTGTGTACACGGGAGATACAATGACCCCATATGCCAGAGTGTGTCACCAGGAGCAACAAGACATGCGACCTGATCTACAATCCCCTGCCAGAGAAGTGAGGCCACCATGGAAGCACCCGTACCATCACTAATGCTAGGGGCCTGCTTCAGGATCATTGCAGCACTCCCATACCGTGGGACAGATCCGACACTTACCCTGCAAGAAGGAGCTGCAAAGAACCTCTGGTTGCTTCGGTGGTGATACTGTGTGTGAGGAACTCTGCGCCCACTGAGTGCAGCCCACCTGGGCTGCATTTAGCAAACTTCACCTGATTCACCAGCTGTCGCTCCCAGTGCCTGTGGACGGGGCGCACTCAGGAACACCAGACGCTCCAAGCCTGCAGGTGCGGGTAAGACTGATTTTGGATTAGTCAGGCCCGGAGGAACTTGTTTGCTAGCTAGCGCTGCGTTGCTGGAACACTGTTGACTTTAAAATGGAGTCAGAGTGGTCTCTTGAGACTCAGACTACTAGTGGGGCTTGCCCTGGATGTTGCCTATAGTGAATAACCACAATTGCTATGATCAAGGAGGGAGGGGGATCTGAGGGACCGACTAAAGAAACACTAGCGCCCTGACTCAGGGCGACTGCTCAGTATTTTGTGAATGTTGTATTTTTCCTTTGTGTTGATAGCAGTAGACATAAAATACTTCTATTTTTATGACTATTTGGCTGAACAATGATTTATTGCTGCAGCTACACTCCTATTGAGTTGTGGGCCTTCATTCACTCCCCTGTATCCACCCCCCCTTTCAAGGGAGCTTTCGACTGCCCAGAACACGCTATTCCTGAGAATCGAGTGCTGAAGGGGTAGTAGGTCGGGTCCCAGGACATCAGGAGTAAAAGGCCTCAACCCCCACAGTTAGGCCCAGAATACCCCCTGCGTGCCCCATGGACCTCTGAAAGCGGTTCTGACACTGAGATGATTTTCCATTACCAGGGAGTCAAACTAGCGATCGGAACAAACACCAATTAAAAAAAAGTCTCCACCAAGCCAATGCCAGGAATTCTTTAAGCTGCAAGCAGGGAAGACTTCTTTTGTTTACTCTGGATCCAGCCAGCTCTCTCCTGGAAATAAATGAAGCAAGATGATGTAAATTGTGAAGTCAATTTGTGATTAGCAATGAAACCTAGGTGAATCAAACTAAGGGCCTGATTACGACTTTGGCGCAGCGTCGACTGCGCAATGCCGCTTCTGCTGCCCCAAAGCCGCGCAAGCACCGCCGACCGTATTACGAGTTGTAAATGTGCAACTCGTAATACAGTCGGCGGTTCTTTGGCCGTTCCCATGGCGGTGCCTTGCGGTGCGCAATGGGAACGGCCAAAAAGTTCCAGCACGGCATGGACGGTGACATCCATGCTGTGCTGGAACTGGGGAGAATACAGACAGGGGGGCACATGTTGTGCCCCCCTGAATGTACCCCTATGGTGTGGGGACATGGGGGCCCTGTAGGGCCCCCTTTGTTCTTGCACCACCAGCTTTTTCATGGCGGGGCTCCGCCATGAAAAGGCTGGTGGTGCTAGAACTCAAAATATGCTGAGCTGGACTGAGCCAGTCCCTGCTAAGCATATTGCGTTGTGGCACGCCTGCGTCAGGGAACGACTGTTCCCTGGTGCAGCAGGCAGTCCACCGCCGATACGACTTTGTAAATCGTAATCGGCAATACGGTGGACCACCACCCCTGCACCACCGCGAGTCTGGTGGTCGCAAGACCGCCAGACTCGTAATCAGGCCCTGAGATTCCCATGCTTTTTTCAGCTAATATTTGCAGGAAACCGATTCTGTTTCTTGTTCAGAGACATGATCTCTGGAAGAATATTCACAGCTGCTCTTCTCCCACTCTCCATAATTCTCCAACACCACTTACTCCCACCAAAGAAAATCACCACTTCTAATATCCTATCTTTCCTGGCTCGAATGGGCCGTGAAAGGACCATCTTCACAGAGGACTATTCCCCTGTGGGAGCAGTTCATGGGGATAAGTAGCCTTGTAATCTTCGAGCAATTTCACTACCATTTTCTGATTGCTTTGTTTTGGCTTATTCTGAAACCCTGTGGCTGGCTTCCTCAGCCCATGGGAAAGAGAGTAGGTGTGAAAAGCAAAGATTAGGTGTGAACAGCAAGAGAGCAGTCAGAATGTGGCCAGGTATTTGTTACACCCTGCAGATAAGTTTCAGACCGTTCATATCACATAATTTAAGCATGAACATGCAATATATAGAATACAAATCTAGTGATTCCACTGATCTTATTTTAATGTATTACCTAGAGGGTGCAAATTTGGTGTTTGTAGCATTTTCCTGATAGATGCCAGCAAATGAGGGTTTTTATGCATGGTGTACATTTAAAAGCAAGCTTTGTAGCCTGCTGCAGGAAACAGGCTTTCTAAGTAAGTCAATTTAGACACAAATGGGAAAAGGATTCCCTTCAGTTTTGTAGCCCATTATTGAAATTTGCGCAAATTCAGAAAACTAATTACATTGCATTACACGACACTGGCCAAATGACAAATATTGAATTTTATAGCAAAAAATGGTTTTACCCATGGGATGGGTGTTGCATCTTACGCCGATGACACACAATTGGTGCTCGCAATCCATAACGACGGAGGAGCAATTGCAGCCAGCTTCCAAGACGGAATGTTGGCCATTAGCACCTGGATGGCCAACAACTGCCTAAAGTTAAACTCTGATAAAACGGAGGTATTGATTTTTGGTAATCTTTTTTCCTGTATGGTCCCCTACTTGGTGGCCAGCCAATTTGGGACCACCACCGCCCCCTGTCTCGAAAGTTAGAAATTTAGGTGTCTTGTTCGACGACAAGCTATCTTTCACATTTCATGCCAATGCAGTTGTCTCCTCATCTTTCTATACCCTTAGGATGATAAAAAACTCCTACCATTCCTTCCATCCAGTGCCGGAAAAACCCTTATTAGCACCCTAGTAATGTCAAAAATTGACTATTGTAATGGCCTCTTCCTCAATGCCCAGAAAAAGGTCATCAATAGACTACAGATGGTGCAGAACTCGGCCGCCAGAATGCTAACAGGCACCCCTAAGTATCAACCAATTTCAAAGGTAGTTCGAAAACTCCACTGGCTACCTATAAGAAGCCGAATTAAATTCAAAGCACTTTGCATCGCATTCAAAGCCATCCACAATATTGGACCTGAGTTCTTGAAGAAGGCTTTGTGTGTCTACAAGCCCAACAGACCCTTGCGTTCATCAGTAGCCAACCTCCTGAAGGTCCCTCGAACTAAAAAAGTTTCATGGGGTGACAGAAGATTCACCGTCGCCACCACCAAATTGTGGAACATCCTCCCCCTTCATATTAAAACCTGCCCGACCCTGCTTGCCTTTAGGAAACTAGTAAAGACATGACTTTTTAACCAATAGCCACCTGTTCCTGGTTTGGTCTTCTACACAGTCCGCAGCGCCGAGACACCCAAGGGTATTTGTGCGCTTTACAAATTGCTTAAATAAATAAATAAATAAATAAATAGCGAAGCATACAAGGTCATCGAGTTTCATCTAGTCTGAAGGCCAAAATTTAGATGCCTGTTCCAACAAAAAAAAAAGCAGAGACTCAGAAAACAACATGGATTTCTTTACATCCTTCTTGTGCTTTCTTCCTCAATCCCTGAAGAGCAGATGGGGAAGATATTAGACTGCTGTTCTAATGTTTGCATTGCTTGTGTTTGACATTCTGTGCAAGAATGTAATGGGTTACGTTTTTCTACACATTCTTTACAATACACTCATTTGCTCCAAGGTATTGAAACATTAAATACATACAGTTGAAACAGAAACTGTGGCAATGCTTCTCACAAACCTATATTGCTTCCTTATTTAGTAAACTTGGTGCCAGCCCCAAAAACCCAGCTGCTGAGGAGCCTCACATCCAGTGCTTTAAATGGGCCGGTACTCACCGGTACTGAGTACCGGCACTTCTTAGATTTATCACTCTGAGTACCGGCACTTTTCTACTGCCGAGGAGAGTACCGGTACTCATGAAAAGGTAGGCTTATTGGCTGTGAGTGCTGGTGAGCCGGAGTGGAAGGTGTCTCTGGCAGCCAAGGCGGCACTTCTGTATCCCCGATCTGAGCTCCAGCTGAGCTATTCAGCAGGGCTCATTTGAATAATTGCGGGGTGCTCACCATCACGCTGTGTTTGACAGAGCAGGGTCCGTTCAGGCCCTGTGCTGTCAATCACAGTCACACTATGCTGTGCATTTGTGCAAACAAGTGTCAGATGACAGAGGTTTCCGAGGGAGTAGTCAAAAAGAGCATGATACGAGTCACAACTTTCATGGAGAACCTGATGTGGCAATGAACGTTTTATAATTATTAGAAAATTTAGTTTGTAGTGCGATAGCAGTGCGTTAGCAGCCGCGGAGAGAGTTACAATTTGTGACGAACCACATTGGATGGTGCTCCCTACCTCAGGCCCCAAAATACTTTCCAAATCTTGCTCTCTATTCTTAGAAGTCTCATGTAAGCAGACGGAAACCATACCTCTGCACTGTATATTACCGAAAACACAGCCTTCACTTGATGGTACTCTAGCCTCATATACATTTCAACAACACTACATATAGTTAGCATATTTTTTCACCAACATTTTCCTTAAAACATCACAGTTTTACAAAAAGTGTGTATGCACAAGTCCCCGTTTGTGTGTGTGTGTGTGTGAGCATGCGCGTTTCACATTAGGCTATCAGATAAATGTAATTGAGAATTAGCTACGCCAAGGTAATTATGATATTCTCTTGTAAGGACCTACAACAGAGCTTGTTTTTGCCGTAGTTAATTCTCAGTGGTTTTACATTTATTGTAGAAGAACAACTGTGAGCCATTTCTATAGACCACTTGGATTGCAGTGTACTAACAGAGTAAAGCAAGTGCAGCTCAAAGGTCAGGTGCAGCTTTAACCATTTTGGAAAAAATTATATCATTTAATGTGAATTCTTTTTGTGAAAATGCTGATACGCATTTATCCGCCTGCTGATAAGTTGGTATGACAAAACGTCCTTGTCGTAGGACAAACTGAGGTATCAGCGTTGCTCTCGCCTTGTGTGACATGGCATCTGTGTGCTGCACTGGGTACACTGCGGCGATGGGAAGAGGTGTCTTATATTAATCGCTCCTCCCAGCATTACTGTATTGATAGTGTAAATGTTAAACAAGAGCCAGAGGTGCCTCACCCTAATTTAGTAGAGAAACGGTTCTTATGCAGAACAATTTTGATTGCATTAAATATTGAGGCAACATTTCCTGAACGTTTGCGAAGATTCTAAATATGACATAGACATTCGTGTAAGCTGCAAAAAAGGCTTTACACGCACATAGAAATAATGAGACATTAGCCCAATGTTATGAATTACTCATAAGTGAAAGTCACCGATCAATGCACGGGTTATATAGCCGAAACGTGTTCAGTTCTTAACTCCTTCACTTCTGCAGCAAGCACTTTCGAAAACTCTCAAGAATGGCCGACAGCAGAACTGAAATGAAATGTTAAAAAATACAACGGGCTTGGTATTTTTTACTCTGAGTGGAGAACCTGTGCCTGTAGAAGCCAGTTCACTGCACTCCTGTGCAGTGTCACTTGCAAGCATTGAAATGGGCTGTGATCTGGAGGACCTGGATTAGGTGCAAACACATAGTTAGCATTGGCAGATCCTACTTCCTCTGTCACTCACAGGGATCCATCTCTTGCATGATAATTACCTTCATGCACATGCCGTTTTTCCTTGAAATGGGCTGTATGGACACCTCTTGCTTCTGCTTCACGTATCATCGCCTCTATGCTGGTGAAGCTGATGATTGTGTGCACCTGCCCCTTCCTGTGGTCCATCCAGTCCCAAGTCAAGTGCAGGTCTGTCTCCACAGTATCAGGGTGAGAATAGACTGGCTTTCTTTTCTTTGTTGCTTCTTACACATATTCTCTCAGACCTTGGCAGTAGTTATGCCTAGCAGATGGGCTATGAGCCTAGGTTCCTGCTTAACAACCTCTTCTGTGAGAAACTGTAGTTCCTTGTTCACGAAATGTGACTTTCCTAAGTCGAACTGTGGCCATAATGTGCAATGAGGTTATTGTTTTTTCCCAGATGGTTGTAAGAATGTGATGATGGAAATTAACTGAAGTTTCAGGAGGCTGCAAGTGATATTCCGTCTTTAAAGAGAACAAACTTCATGGGTGAGATTAGGGCGTAGTGTAGAAAGCAGACTATCCAGGCAGACTCTCTTCCCAGACTGTGAAACTGTCTCACAAAAATGATGGACTTATGCCTTTTTATGTTATTTCATGTTTTTTTGCAAGTGTGTGGTAATACCAGTTGGTATTACTATGCCAGTAATACCAACTGGTATTACAGATAATAATCAGTAAAACCTTACCCAGTATTACTGATCACAAAAAACAGCCTCTGTAATTTTGTGCATTATCACGCCTTTCTAAATAGATGCTAACTGACATAGAAAAAGCTATAATTCCAGGTCACACCTGGTTTTATCAGCCGGTATAAAACATATTGAGTACTATATTACTGTACCAATTTATCGGCCAACTTGTAATGAAGTTGGTTTTTTTCAAATTATTCCATAGTGTCTCTGAATACTATAGATTTGAAAGGGGCTTCTGGTATGCCTTTGCTTTTAAAACTCCACTGAGTCGCCCGAATGAATTTAGCATGGACTTCAAATAACACATTGTTGGAAATGGCCCTTTTTGTAGGGTCACCCATGAGTTTTTTTCCTTTCTCCTCCCCTTTTTCTGACTTCATTTTTGTTGGCTTAAGGACTCTGTGCACTTTACCACTGCTAACCAGTGATAAAGTGCTTAAGTGCTTAAGTGCTTGTGCTCTCTCATAAAAAATGGTAACATTGGGTCTGTATTACCTCCACCCAGTGTAGACAGAGAGCAGGGCACACCCATATCATTCATTGAGGCAATTTTTGATGCAATTTATGTTCAGGCTACTTGTTCCACATGTTTGGTTTGCCCTTTCTGTAACTGTGCTGGTTAACTACAAATGTTTATTGTGTTTGCTTTTTTACTGACCAATCGTATCCTCTTTCTGTTGTACAGCGCTCTGATACCCTTACGGGTCATGTTCGCGCTATATAAAACCTTTCAAATAAATAAAATGGCAGTCCCCTGGCAGTGGCAATCAGGCTACGGCCAGTCCGGCCCTGGTGGCAATTAAAAAAGCCATGGTAGGTGAAGAGTATAACATGGCTTTCATCATACCCAAGTCTTTTGTGTGCCTGCTTATGTTTGTGTGTTTGCCTGCATTCGTATGCCTGTTTTTTGTAAGAAAAAAAGTGAGAGAAAGAGAGAGAGAATCAAAACACTCTCAGGAGGTATTTTAAAGAGAATGGGTGGCACTTTGTGTGTACATGTCTGCTCAGAGACAAAGATTCATAAATAGCATAGTAGGGAGGGTTGGTGGGTGGGTGAGTGAGTGGATGGATGAGTGAACAAGGGTGGATTTATGGATGGATGTATAGATGGATGGATGAGTGAAAGCATGGATGGCTGGGTGAAAGGGGGTGGATGATTGGATAAAAGGGCAGATGATGGGTGGATAAGTGAAAGATTGGATGGATGAATGAGAGGGAGGGAGGATGGATGAAAGGGTGGACGATGGATGAGTGAAAGGAGGGATTGAGTGAAAGGGTGGATGGAATGAAAGGGTGGATGGAATAAAGGAGTGAAAGGGTTGATGGATAGATGAGCGAAAGGATTAATGAATGAGCGAAAGGGTGGATAAAGAGATGGATGAGTGAAAGGATGAATGGATAGGTTTGGAGATGGATGGATGGATAGGTTTGGATATGAAGGGTGGACAGACGGAATGGTGAAAACTGAATGATGGATGAAAGACTGAATAGACGACAGAATGTAAAGGTTAAATGGCGGACATCAGCAGGTAAATGGTAGGATGAAAGAATGAATGGATAGATCTATGGAAGAGACAAGAGCTATCTTCTGGGAGGGTCATGATGATTTGCTTCATTTACATTGTGCCATAAGAGCTTTGGTTCGAAGTGGGGGTATTTTCAGTGGGTGAGTGAGTGGATGGATGAGTGAGCAAGAGTGGATGTATAGATGTATGGATGAGTGAAAGCATGGATTGCTGGGTGAAAGAGGGTGGATGATTGGATAAAAGGGCGGATGATGGGTGGATAAGTGAAAGATTGGATGGATGAATGAAAGGGAGGGAGGATGAATGAAAGGGAGGGAGGATGGATGAGTGAAAGGAGGGATTGAGTGAAAGGGTGGATGGAATGAAAGGGTAGATGGAATAAAGGAGTGAAAGGGTTGATGGATAGATAAGCGAAAGGATTGATGAATGAGCGAAAGGGTGGATAAAGAGATGGATGAGTGAAAGGATGAATGGATAGGTTTGGAGAAGGATGGATAGGTTTTTATATAAAGGGTGGACAGACGGAATGGTGAAAAACTGAATGATGGATGAAAGACTGAATAGACGACAGAATGTAAAGGTTAAATGGTGGACATCAGCAGGTAAATGGTAGGATGAAAGGATGAATGGATAGATCTATGGAAGAGACAAGAGCTATCTTCTGGGGAGGGTCATGATGATTTGCTCAATTTGCTTTGTGCTATAAGAGCTTTGGGTCGAAGTGGGGGTATTTTCAGTTTCTTCCTACTCACGTGCTTTAAAATATATAGTTTTGTGCCAAACAACAGCAATTAACAGTATGGCATTAAGAAGGTGCATGTATTGCAAAAAAAAGGAAATGTTAACATATTATAGCATTTCTCTTTCATTTTGTGTAATGAGTTAACTTGCTTTGTTTATATATATGTGCTGCAACTAATATAGAAGTCATGCCTTTAGCCCCGCCCCTCACTACCCATCTAGCTCATTTTAATGAGTACCTGCACTTATTTTTCCCCATTTAAAGCACTGCTCACATCTCATTGTAGTAAAAGATTAGGAAAGTGACCGCTCCCACAATCCTTCACTCCTTGACCTCCACCCGCCCTCCGGCTGACATCTTCGGCCTGAACAGGTCCATTCACGTATTCCCAAGTCCAGGGAAAACCTTGTAACTACTGGATGTTGGTGCACGTTCAGAAGTGAAAACAACAGATCACGTCATAAAAACAATAGATCTCGTCATCTCAGAGATGTATGTCTCGCTCATGGTTTCACTCTCACCACAGCATCTTTGCTTTTCTCCTTCCCTCGCCTCCTGCCTTCTTTTTCTCATGATACAACCCAGCTGAGCTCCTCCTCCCCTTATTCTGTCATCACTCCTGTTTCCTCCACCCTCTGCTCTCTTTTCCCCTCCATCTGTCTCACAGCGTCTCCCTCTCCTCCCACCCCACCGTCACACCTCATATTTTTTCGTCCGTCTGTCGCACATGTTCTCTCACCTTTCTCGTCTCCCTCTGTCACACCTCATTTTTTTCTTCCCTCTATCTCCCCACAGCGCTCACTGTGATCCTCTCGTCTGTCTTCCAATTCCTTCTATCTCTTGTTCACTCTTTCTGCGCTCCAAAACCTCTCCTGAGCTCGCACAATCTGTCACCCCAGTCTGTCACCCCGAATTTTCTCTTTTCCGCCTCTTCCTTTGTCCCCTCCTCGTTCAGTTTCGCATTTCTCCACTCACTCTGTTTTCTGCCTCTGCTCAGATCCATCTCTCATCTCCCAGTCACGTCTGCTGTCTCTTTCTCTTCTCCTAAAAACTGCCCCCGCCCCCCCCCCCTCTCTACTCAGTACCCAGCCTGTGCACGGAGCGTGTGCGTCACGGCGCTGCACGTACGCATCCATTGTTAGCATGCATGGCGGGCCTCATGCAGAAGTAATGCGGCTGCTGGTCTACGAGGCATGTCTCGGTGAATTGCAGTATTTTTTTTTTTTTTTACAACAAAATTAGAAAGGCAGCTTCAGGAACAGGGTCATCTATAGAGATACAAACAGCCCTGAATGTCTCACGTATATATGTAAATTATAGGGACGTCCTACATATCCTTTCTGCCCAGGGCCCCAAAAATCCTAGAAGCGTCCCTTTTCAAGTCAGCAAATGGCCTCATTGACCACAGATGCATGTCTTCTGTAAAATGGGGGTCTTCTGAATATTGTACTAACATCCTTGTGCCATGCCTTTTCCATTAAGTAAATGAGATACGGTGCATCTTTGGGGATTACCCTTCCCATCATAAACACCTCTGGCAGGGTGTATAGACCATAAGAGCCTGCCAATGCTGCCAATTAGGATCGTCATCAAATCAGTGGACCGCATGCTGAAGCTGAGCGGCTGCATAATACAAAACACGTCCGGCAGCCAAAGCCCTCCCTTCATCCAATGGAGTTTCAGGGTGCCCAATTTTACTCAGCTTCATTTACAGCCCATATCAGGGTACACAAAAAGCTGATCTTGCTGAACAAACGTGGTTTTTGGGACAGGACACATGATGTTTTGCAAGACATACAGGCAGTGTGGAAGGAATACCATTTTGGCCAAAGCCACACATCCCATCGGAAGCGAGTGACAGCTTCATCCAACACTCGACCGATCGGCATAGTCACTCCAGTAGGTTCTCAACCTTAAGGTCATAATGCGCCACAGTGCAGATCATACCCCAGATCCCTAGGTACCGGAATTTGTCAGTCTCCCACTGTAAGCCTAGATCCCAACCACCACAGGGGAAACAACTTGGGCTTGGTTCTGTTTGTGCACAGACCTGACATCCGTGCAATGGCTTCTAATTCCACCACAAGTGTCAACCGTACAGGGTCCTGCAACTATACCATCATGTTGTCTGCATATCTAGATATGATGTGGGTCGTGTACACTATTCGTATGCCCCAAGGCCTCATCCGGGATCTCAGCCTACAGATCAACGGTTCCAGTACAAAAAACACTGGGGACGGGGCAACCCTGCCTAGTCCCTCTACCCGATTTACAAGGATCTGAAACAATGTCCCCCATTCGTACTCTTGCCACCGGGTCGGTGTACAACAACTGCACCCACTGGATGACCCCGGTACTGACACCCATGACATGCAGGACCACCCACATATATTGCCAACCAGCTGTTTCAAATGCAGGTTCGAGGTCCAGCACCGCAAGAGCATAATCTTCCTCTGAGGACTCCAGCGAATGGAAAATATGGTTAAGTCATCTGAAATTGAACATCATGCTCCGGCCCGGGACAAAACCAGTCTGGTCTGAGTGCACCAAGCCCGGCACCACAGTGAAAAGTCTGGAGGCCAAAACCTTAGAGTATTTTGTTGTCTGTGTTCTACATCGATAGACACCTATAGGAGGCCAGGTCTAGTGAGTCTTTACCCTCCTTGGGAATGAGGACTATCAGCGCTTTCCCCAGGAAGTCTTTTCTTTTTTAAAATCAAACTCTTGCTGTGGGAGTTTGTTTTTGAAAAAACAAGAAAGTTGATGCTCAGCCGCCTGAAACATGGCAGCCATTCAGCAAACCTTCAGTGCCTTCAGAGGTCTCCAGAGGACCGGCAAACATCTAAAAAAATATGGTGACAGGTGCCCCGCTATACTCTCAAAGAGGACTATCGATGTCCTATGTCTTTCCTTTAAGATAGCCCGTTGGAATAAAGTGCTTTTATAGTTGTAGTGTTTTTCACATTATTGTGAACATGCCTCAGTTGCCACATAACCCATCACCTGCATAATCTCTATAGGTGTCAATAAAAGTGTTTATTTATAGCTCATAAAATCAAATATATTTTAGATGGTGGAAAGATTCATTCTTTGTCAAGGAAATGTTTTGTGTTACTGTAGATGTCAATCCGAATTTGCATCACAGATACTTCATAAGACCACTCTCAATTTAGAAGAGTACCAGACACTTTGCATCTCTGTTTGGAAATTCCATATAGTCTAGTGAGACACTTAAATAGTACATACGTAATGTGCAATACGGGAGACTTCCTTCTTGGAAATGTATGCTTCAAGCAGACTCACCATGTGAACCCAGAATAAACCGATGCTGCGCTCCACGACAAAAGTTTTAAAACATGGCTCCAGGATTCAAGTTTTAAAACATGGCTCCATTACTCAAGTTTAAACACATGGCTTCAGGGCTCAAGTTTTAAAACATGGCTCAAGGACTCCAGTATTAAAACATGGCTCCAGGACTCAAGTTTTTAACATACGCCAGGACTCACGTTTTAAAATATGGCTCCAGGACTCAAGTTTTAAAACACAGCTCCAGGATTCAAGTTTTAATACATAGCTCCAGGATTCAAGTTTAAACACATGGCCCCAGGACTCAAGTTTTATAATATGGCTCCAGGATTCAAGTTTTAAAACATGGCTCCATTACTCAAGTTTAAACACATGGCTTCAGGACTCAAGTTTTATAATATGGCTCCAGGATTCAAGTTGTAAAACATGGCTCCAGGACTCAAGTTTTAAAACATGGCTCCATTACTCAAGTTTTAAAACATGGCTCCAGGACTCAAGTTTTAAAACATGCTCCAGGACTCGCGTTTTAAAACATGGCTCTAGGACTCAGGTTTTAAGGCATGGCTCCAGGATTCAAGTTTTAAAACATGGCTCCAGGACTCCCATTTTAAAACATGGCTCCAAGATTCAGGTTTTAAGATATGGCTCCAGGACTCAAGTTTAAAGACATGGCTCCAGGACTCGCGTTTTAAAACATGGCTCCAGGACTCAAGTTTTAAAACATGGCTCCGGGACTCAAGTTTAAAACTGGCTCCAGGACTCAAGTTTTAAAACATGGCTCCAGGACTCGCGATTTAAAACATGGCTCTAAGATTCAGGTTTTAAGATATGGCTCCAGGACTCAAGTTTTAAGATATGGCTCCAGGACTCAAGTTTAAACACATGGCTCCAGGACTCAAGTTTTAAAACATGGCTCCAGGATTCAAGTTGTAAAACATGGCTCCAGGACTCAAGTTTTAAAACATGCTCCAGGACTCGCGTTTTAAAACATGGCTCCAGGACTCAAGTTTAAAAACATAGCTCCAGGACTCGGGTTTTGAGATATGGCTCAAGGACTCAAGTTTTAAAACATGGCTCCAGGACTTAAGTTTTAAAACATGACTCCAGGACTCGAGTTTTAAAACATGACTCCAGGACTCAAGTTTTAAAACATGGCTCCAGGACTCAGGTTTGAAGGCATGGCTCCAGGACTCAAGTTTTCAAACATGGCTCCAGGACTCAAGTTTAAAAACATAGCTCCAGGACTTGGGTTTTGAGATATGGCTCAAGGACTCAAGTTTTAAAACATGGCTCCGGGACTTAAGTTTAAAACTGGCTCCAGGACTCAAGTTTTAAAACATGGCTCCAGGACTCGCGATTTAAAACATGGCTCTAAGATTCAGGTTTTAAGATATGGCTCCAGGACTCAAGTTTTAAGATATGGCTCCAGGACTCAAGTTTAAACACATGGCTCCAGGACTCAAGTTTTAAAACATGGCTCCAGGATTCAAGTTGTAAAACATGGTTCCAGGACTCAACTTTTAAAACATAGCTCCAGGACTCAGGTTTTAAGGCATGGCTCCAGGATTCAAGTTGTAAAACATGGCTCCAGGACTCAAGTTTTAAAACATGCTCCAGGACTCGCGTTTTAAAACATGGCTCCAGGACTCAAGTTTAAAAACATAGCTCCAGGACTCGGGTTTTGAGATATGGCTCAAGGACTCAAGTTTTAAAACATGGCTCCAGGACTTAAGTTTTAAAACATGACTCCAGGACTCGAGTTTTAAAACATGACTCCAGGACTCAAGTTTTAAAACATGGCTCCAGGACTCAGGTTTGAAGGCATGGCTCCAGGACTCAAGTTTTAAAACATGGCTCCAGGACTCAAGTTTAAAAACATAGCTCCAGGACTTGGGTTTTGAGATATGGCTCAAGGACTCAAGTTTTAAAACATGGCTCCAGGACTCGAGTATTAAAACATGGCTCCAGGACTCAAGTTTTAAAACATGGCTCCAGGACTCAAGTTTTAAAACAAGACTCCAGGACTCAAGTTTTAAAACATGGCTCCAGGACTCAGGTTTGAAGGCATGGCTCCAGGATTCAAGTTATAAAACATGGCTCCAGGACTCACGTTTTAAAACATGGCTCCAGGATTCAAGTTTTAATACATAGCTCCAGGATTCAAGTTGTAAAACATGGCTCCAGGACTCAAGTTTTAAAAAATGGCTCCAGGACTCGCGTTTTAAAACATGGCTCCAAGATTCAGGTTTTAATATATGGCTCCAGGACTCAAGTTTTAAAACATGGCTCTAGGACTCAAGTTTAAACACATGGCCCCAGGACTCAAGTTTTATAATATGGCTCCAGGATTCAAGTTGTAAAACATGGCTCCAGGACTCAAGTTTTAAAACACGGCTCCATTACTCAAGTTTAAACACATGGCTTCAGGACTCAAGTTTTAAAACATGGCTCCAGGACCCAAGTTTTAAAACATGGCTCCAGGACTCAGGTTTTAAGGCATGGCTCCAGGATTCAAGTTTTAAAACATGGCTCCATGACTCCCATTTTAAAACATGGCTCCAAGATTCAGGTTTTAAGATATGGCTCCAGGACTCAAGTTTAAACACATGACTCCAGGACTCGCGTTTTAAAACATGGCTCCAGGACTCAGGTTTTAAGAGATGGCTCCAAGATTCAAGTTGTAAAACATGGCTCCAGGATTCATGTTTCAAAACATGGCTCCAAGATTCAGGTTTTAAGATGTGGCTCCAGGACTCAAGTTTTGAAACATGGCTCCAGGATTCACGTTTCAAAACATGGCTCCAGGATTCAAGTTTTAAAACATGGCTCCAGGATTCAAGTTTTAAAACATGGCTCCATTACTCAAGTTTAAACACATGGCTTCAGGGCTCAAGTTTTAAAACATGGCTCAAGGACTCAAGTATTAAAACACAGCTCTAGGATTCAAGTTTAAAAACATAGCTCCAGGACTCGGGTTTTGAGATATGGCTCAAGGACTCAAGTTTTAAAACATGGCTCCAGGACTTAAGTTTTAAAACATGACTCCAGGACTCGAGTTTTAAAACATGACTCCAGGACTCAAGTTTTAAAACATGGCTCCAGGACTCAGGTTTGAAGGCATGGCTCCAGGACTCAAGTTTTAAAACATGCTCCAGGACTCAAGTTTAAAAACATAGCTCCAGGACTTGGGTTTTGAGATATGGCTCAAGGACTCAAGTTTTAAAACATGGCTCCAGGACTCGAGTATTAAAACATGGCTCCAGGACTCAAGTTTTAAAACATGGCTCCAGGACTCAAGTTTTAAAACAAGACTCCAGGACTCAAGTTTTAAAACATGGCTCCAGGACTCAGGTTTGAAGGCATGGCTCCAGGATTCAAGTTATAAAACATGGCTCCAGGACTCACGTTTTAAAACATGGCTCCAAGATTCAGGTTTTGAGATATGGCTCAAGGACTCAAGTTTTAAAACATGGCTCCAGGACTCAGGTTTGAAGACATGGCTCCAAGATTCAAGTCGTAAAACATGGCTCCAGGACTCACGTTTTAAAATATGGCTCCAAGATTCAGGTTTTAAGATACGGCTCCAGGACTCAAGTTTTGAAACATGGCTCCGGGACTCAAGTTTAAAACATGGCTCCAGGACTCAAATTTAAAACATTGCTCCAGGATTCCAATTTTAAAACAAGGATCCAGGACTCCGGTTTTAAGATATGGCTCCAGGACTCAGGTTTTAAAACTTGGCTCCAGGACTCAGCTTTTAAAAGGTGCACATTTTTATTAGGAGAAGCAGGTGCAGGTAGGTTTATGTTCTATGTTTTTGTTCTACACATGCATTGTTTTACTCTAGAATTTGGCAAGGTCAGTATTAATGCATAGATTCTCCTGTGCTTTCATGAAAGTCAAATGTATTAAAATTGCTGGCAAATAAAATTCTGAACAGTATCCGCTGAATGTGTATAGTTTTTCTTGTTATGAATGCTCTAAAGCTTGAGATCCCTTTTGATCAATATCTATTATACATGTTAAAATATCTTAATAGCTAGATAACAATAATGCAGTATGGGCAGCATAAGCTTTTAAGTCGAAAAAGTTGCCTTACCTTGGTGCACAGATCTGTCAATTTTGCTGCATACCTTGATCCTACAATTGTCTCCAGACTCATGTGGTGTGCCCTATAGGATGGTGGATTTCCATAGAATAATTTTGAATAGAATGTAGTTTTTGGTATCAGAATGTGTATGTAAACACCCAGGGGCCGATTCACAAAAGCATTTTGGATGATGGAAAATAATACTAGAGGAGTACTCTTTTGTATACTCTTACACGCTTTTGTGAATTGGCCCCAAAACATCTAAAATGGCAATAAAATTAAAATATTTAGGGAATATTCCTATATAGTTACTACTTTTATTAGTAGTGGGTTGGGCATTTTGGAGCCAATACAAAGAGGTGTGTAAAAGTATGTAAAACGAAGTGCTCCTCACCAATTTAAATGCTTTTGTGAATCAGCCCCTAGATTTGGAAAAGGGGCAGGGGAGAGTAGTACAGGGGGAGAGAGAGCGAGAGAGATGGTGGGTGTGTGTCAAAATGCTGAGTGCATGAGTCATCTCACTGTGCAGTATCTGCACAAAACTGTGCTTCCCATGTGTGTTCGGTAAGTATCAATGAATATGATGTATTTGTATGCAGTGTGCGTACTGGCAAGGGAATAGCCAATTGAATCACAGTCTGAGAGAATATCCAAATACAAAATAATTCTGCAAAGATAAAAAATAATTACATTTTAAGACAAGATATTGACCACCAGACAAACCTCAGTCTAGCAGAAACCAGATCCTTTCACAGGAAATATGATGCATGAACTTAACTGTCTTGAATGCACATCCTCCATCATGGTATTGGCCTAAGGCAGGGTTCTCCAAAGTCAGTCCTGGAGGGCCGGATCCATGCCAGATTTTTAGTATATCCCCATTTAGATAAATGTAGTTATCTTAAAAATCTGTGAAGGATCCGGTCCTCCGGGACCGACTGTGGAGAACCATGGCCTAAGGGATCAAGCAGACACTACAGGGGGTAGAACTGACCGGCAAAGCATATGGAGGTGCACCAGGTAAAGAAGTCCATTCAGGTGTATTTCAACAAATTCTTTATTTTTTGTTTTTCCATCATCTTTTCTTGATTTACATAAATGGTCCAGCCAACGCGTTTCGTTCTGTAAACAATCAGAACTTCATCAGGGCTTAATATCATGCAAATGTGCGTAGTTTCCAAATTAAATGCAGCCGAATATGCTGGCAAGAAGGGATTCCCTCGGGGCACCATGGTGCCCCTCTGTTTGTTGCCCTGCTAAGCAACAAACTTCACAGTCTCGTGTCAGTCCTTAAAAACGGACCACACTTATGACTGTGCATTATTAGCCCATAGCACAGGAACCACTTGACCTTTCAATCGTCCCAATGAACAGTTTGCTTGCATCCTTCTTCTTGCAAGATCCAAAAGACAGAAGGGAACCCACATACGTGGCACACTAGACAACTGTAGGCCAGACCTTGGTTCATCACACAAGCCTAGATGGGAGACGATGCCCAGGCCATTCTGCATGGTACCATCCATAAAGATTCTTAATGCTCCACAGCAAACAATCAAACAATAGGGGCATTTGAGGTCTAGCTGTGGTGTACAACTACCCCCGTCGATATAACCATGAATGAACATCACTCAACACCTGAGTTTCAAACCTGACTCACCATCTCATTACATCTCATCCCCGTATGCTGCAACCCTCTTAGATGAGCTCCTGGACTTAATATCGGAGACCTAGAAGACGTTAGTACATGCTTTAAGACACCTGATCTACACCAGAAGGTAGGCCTACTCAACAACCATGAACAGCTGAATTATCACCAAGATGTTTCTTGACCCGACATGACACAGGCCATACTCTTGATGCCATATTTGCAAGACAAAAACCTTATTGTGGTTGAAGAAATACAACCCAGTACCTGGAGCAATTATCACATCAGTTACTTCAGTGTAAACCCACCAAAGATGTTCCATCACCAATTACATCAAAAACACACCATCTAACAGCCAAGACAGACCTTCAACGGAAAATCATTACAGAAAGAATTCATAGCTACTCATCAACCGAATCGATAGATGTCTGTTCAACAGTTCCAGGACTAATTGACTAAGATCTTCGATAAAGCGGCACTGAACAGAAGGCAAGATTGCTTGACTCAAGCATAAATTTGAAAATTGATTAAAAAAAAGAGATCTCTCAAAGGACAGCAGAGGAAAAGCATGACCAGAAGGATAAAAACATTGTAGAAACACACTACAGAATGCAAAAAGCTACCATCAAAAAAAGCAAAGAAATTAAGCTACTCTCGTCATATTTCAAATACCACCAACTCAACTAAAGACTGTTCAAGGTAATTCTGGAATTCCAAAAAACAGACTGCAGGCCAGAGAGAGGCAATCACACTCCAGAACTGTGCAACTTGTTTGCGGATCACTTCATCAAAAAGCAAGAAATTCACAGACCCTCTTCCTAACAAGGACAGCCAGTAATGTCACCGCTTTAGTACTTTGGCTAAATTATAAGCACAACAATAAACAGCTAAAACTTTGCATTTTAACATTCCGTCCATAAAATAAACAAAAAAGCTAATAAAGGCAATCAGTATTGCTGGATCACCTGCAGACCCTTGTTCCCAAATATTTTCGAGAACATCCTTGAATCCATACATGCTGCTGTAGAGGACAGAGCAATAACCAATGAATTGCTATCAACAGGAGAGTTCCCCAACAGACTTAAAATAGGCTACATCAAGCCAATCCTGAAGAATCAAATACTAGACACCAAGGACTCAACAAACTACAGACCCGTACCAAATGGATCATTCATGGACAAACTAATCGAAAAAGCAGCATTCATTCAGATATCGGATTTTCCTGAGAAAAATAAACTCCGCTCTGACCGACGAACAGGCGTCTGACCAGGAAGAGGCGCTGACTCAGCATTCATTGAAATCTGGAATGTCGACAAGAATATGGTAGAGTCCAATGGAGTGATTGCCATCCTCCTACTGAGTCTCTCGGCAGCTTTTGATACTGTGGACCATGAGCTCCTGCTTAAAAGACTAAACAAGATATGAATACAAACCAACATCGAAAATTTAGACAATCCTAAACAAATGACAGAACACCAATCATGTTTCCTCCTCTCAACTTAATGTCACTGTTCTTGCGTAAGGTAGGCGTTCAACAAGGCTCATCAAACTCGTATTCAATGTGCTCTGAAGGCACAGAGATCTGCACCTTCCTGATGGAGATCTCTTTAGTTTGTCAGGCTCCGGGTCACCGGGTCGGTGTAAGAGATCCTTCTGTTGGCCTGGCAGCTGATGGACCATCCGCCATATTCTAAATGAGGACCTTTGTCTGAACAGAGGAGACCACCGCTGCCCTGAAGGCCATAGGCTCTTTACCTCCCACATCCTTCAGAGCCCACTGCATAGCCCACAGGGCATCCACAGTAGACCGACCTTTCTCCAATCTAAATCTACATTTTACACCCATAGATCGAAGATGGTACCACCTCTAATCATCCCTCGTACAAAAAAAGCAGTATAGGTGAGAGATCTTCCACTGTACAGTGAGCCCTGCCCAAAAAATGAGGTGGATGTGCAACCTCCTGGAATTCAGAAAAAGCAATAAAAACATGGCTTTTAACAAAAACGTGGCGTAAGCACTGGAAGACCTTGTAGTATTCCATGTCAAATTGATCTAAAGGCTGCAGGGCAGTAGCCCATGGAATCGCCGGACATACTGGAAATTATTGGAGGACCCATTTCTGTCCCTCAACTGCGTATTTGCCAATGATGTGATCATATAAGCCACCATTTTGTTATCCCATATATTAGATTATCCACATATATATTTAGTACTTGCATGTACCACTGTGTCTATAACTCACCTTTCCATCCAGTCATGCTTGCACACTATATTAAACCCTAAGCAACACTCCTAGCCTCTTTATAATCTTTTGCATGACATTCAAGTTTCCGCTAGATAGGGCATCTGCAAACAACGCATCTTCAACCATGCTTCCGGTGGTCACCCTGGACCCAACACGCCTTCAACCATGCTTCCGAGGGTCACCCTGCAACCAACACTCCTGCAACCATGCTTCTGGTGGTCATCCTGCAACCAACACACCTTCAGCCATGATTCCGACAGTCATCCTGCAACCAACATGTCTTCAACCATGGTTCCGACGGTCATCCTGCAACCAACACACCTTCAACTATGCTTCCAGCGGTCACCCTGCAACCACAACACCTTCAACCATGGTGTTTTGCAGTCACCCTGCAAACAAGACACCTTCAACCATGCCTGTGGTCACCTTGCAACCAACACGTCTTCAACCATGCTTCCGGGGGTCACCCTGCAACCAACACGCCTTCAACCATGCTTCCAGCGGTCACTCTGCAAACAAGACACCTTCAACCATGCCTGTTGTCACCCTGCAACCAACACACCTTCAACTATGCTTCCAGCGGTCACCCTGCAACCACAACACCTTTAACCATGGTGTTTTGCAGTCACCCTGCAAACAAGACACCTTCAACCATGCCTGTGGTCACCTTGCAACCAACACGTCTTCAAC
Organism: Calotriton arnoldi; assembly: GCA_963921515.1. Lineage (NCBI taxonomy): Eukaryota > Metazoa > Chordata > Amphibia > Caudata > Salamandridae > Calotriton > Calotriton arnoldi. Next base: position 1,378,111 of record CAWUFW010001351.1, on the reverse strand, counting down.
CATGCTTCCGGGGGTCACCCTGCAACCAACACGCCTTCAACCATGCTTCCAGCGGTCACCCTGCAAACAAAACACCTTCAACCATGCATGTCGTCACCTTGCAACCAACACACCTTCAACCATGCTTCCGAGGGTCACCCTGCAACCAACACGCCTTCAACCATGCTTCCAGCGGTCACCCTGCAAACAAGACGCCTTCAACCATGCCGGTGGTCACCTTGCAACCAACACACCTTCAACCATGCTTCCGGTGGTCACCCTGCAACCAACACACCTTCAACCATGCTTCCGGTGGTCGCCCTGCAACCAACACACCTTCAATCATGGTGGTACTCACCCTGCAACCATGCTTCCGGTGGTTGCCCTGCAACCAACACACCTTCAACCATGCCGGTGCTCACCCTGCAACCATGCTTCCAGCGGTCACCCTGCAACCAACACGCCTTCAACCATGCTTCCGGTTGTCAGCCTGCAACCAACACACCTTCAACCATGCCGGTGCTCACCCTGCAACCATGCTTCCAGCGGTCACGGCTGCAACCAACACGCCTTCAACCATGCTTCCGGTTGTCACCCTGCAACCAACACGCCTTCAACCATGCTTCAGCAGGCACCAAAGAACTCATCCAGTGCTTGCGAGGGCTACATAGTGTTAAATAAATAATACATTCGGAGTAGCCACTTTCTCAACCCTCAAAAAAGTGCTATATACCCCACAAGGTATGGACAGCACTATATAAATAGCAATGCAATACAGTACAGTACAATACTCAGGTCTTCAAAGAAGTCCAAATATAACTGTTCATTCTTTTCATTTTGACAGTAACAGGAGAACTGAAATCAATGGTTTGCTGGGCTGACAGGTGCAGGTTGTACAGATGCTGGTATCTCTGTAATACACAGTGAACCCCAGCCTCCTTTCTAAACCGGAAGAGCAAAGGGACGACCTCACCAGTGATAACTGCAAAATCAGAAAAAAAAATCTACCTTCTCAGGAATAACCATACTGTTTACGAGCAAGAATATTACCATAATAAAATCTCTGAGATAATCAACCAATAGGCAGAGGCTAAAAAGCTAACCGAAACAGCTGGATTGCTGTTCCAACATAATACTGGCTCTACTGTGTATGCTGCTAAGATAACTCAGTGAGTTAAACGCTTGCTGCTGACATTTGCAGTGATCTGTACATACACGTTTGAATCTCTCGAAGGCCATTTCAGCCATTCATCCTTCCAAGGTCAGCAAATCAAGTACTGTTAAATTAGGTAGCAATTACACCACTTATATACAGCAATAAGAAAGTACAGACATAACATATGTATCTGTATACATAGCACAGACGTGCTGTATAGTATTACTACATATCTGCAGTGTAGATTGTCCCACACTTTAAAGCTGTATCTTTTACTTCCTGGTGCAGTCTGATACAACACAAACTGGTGACTCAAAGTACAATGATTTTTTGGGAGTCGGGTTTTTAGCTGATGCTCAGCCTCCATGAATCAATTTCAGAGGAAGCCATAACATTCCATTCCTAAACTTGTGGCAGTTGCTTGAATGTTATACTCTAAGTACATCCCCACCTAAAGATTGGGCAGTTAATGACTCCTCGCAAACAAGAAGTGGCAAAGCCAAGACGTCTGGGCTTAGCAAGCTGGTTTGATGGTTAATTGTCCTTTACTTTTTGCATTAAAAGCGCATGCCACAAACATAAAAAGAAGAAAAAAACATAAATAAAGTATGCCACTGCCTACACATGGTAGCCATATGCTTGCAATATATTTTTAAATAATAAAATAAAAATGCATACAGCTATAACTGAATGGTATAGCCACTTCCTAGCAGGCAGATATTTTTAACACAATCATAGAAACGCCTGTTGGTTTTAATGCACAAAATAGTAAAATATGTTTTCATTTTTGTTGTAGAAGAAAGATGACTACATAAATTTTTTAAAATGTAGAGAAGTGATAGAAAAAAGTAAAGTATTGTTTCCCCACCTCCTCGCTCTTGCACTCTTTAGGCAGATGTGCACATGTGCTTAGGAAAAAATGCGATCACTCACAGGGCAAGAAAGCCAGTGGCACAAGTGTGTTGACCCCTTGCTGTATGCCGTGGTGGGTGGAAGTAAAATGTGAATGAAAGTTGAGCAGACCAATGGATGGAGGGGGATGACGCTCTCTACTCGGGGGATTGCCGCACACCTCCTACAGAAACTTCAGACCATACAGAACGCCACAGCCAAACTCATCCTGGACCTACCTCGACAAACCCACATCACCCTTTACCTCGGAGGAGTCCACTGGCTTCCCGTACAGAAGAGATGCTAATTCAAGCTGCTGACCCACGCATACAAGGCACTACACAACCAGGGACCCGTCTACATCAACCACCGCCTGAACTTCCACCAAACATCCAGAGATCTACGTTCCACGTCCCTTTCGCCCATCCACACTCCCTGCACCCACCGAGGGAGAAGCCGAGGACACTCCTTCTCCTACCTCGCATAAATGACATGGAATGACCTCCCCCAGCAGCACCGTTCCTCCCCTACTCTACTGGAATTCTGAAAGGCCCTCAAGACCTGGCTGTTTGACTAGTCCGTCAGGCCCGGCAAACACCTGGATACCCTCTCAGGTGATAAAAGGCGCTATATAATTCGACTGATTGATTGATGATCCAAAGTCCCTCTATGTATGTATATACACTATTCATTTTTTCTTTTTTCTTTATCTTGGCAAGACTACTAAAGCTGTCTCTAAGCCAAAACTAATAAAAACTTGAATCAGTAAGTGAGTGAAGTGTCCAGTACAAACCTCATGACAAATTCTCTTTATGTCTGAGAGCAAAAAGGAGACCCTACCTTGGCACAGGGAGTGAATAAAGAGACTCTGGGATTCACCAAAAGAAAGCACACTGGATGTCAATCAGTTTCTGTAAACGTCCAAAGCTTGACATATAGAAGTCATAATTTAAACACAATGTGCTCTACTGATTCTTTGAATCTCTTAATGATATTTCTTGAATGTTTTTGACTTGTTTCTAAAAATAAAAATGGCCAAAAGGGACTTAGCTGAAGCAAAGGGCTGATGAGCTGATGTTTGTCAAGAGTGAGCAGGATGATGGGTGAGCGGCAATGCCCGGATGATAAATATGCTGGCCGGAATCCTTGTGGCCAGCAGAGCTCCAGCACACCGCCAGTCTAAGATTAACAGAGTAAACCAGATTCAAAGTATCACTGTTCAGTGGCTTGTGAATTACTGCGCTAAATAAAGTGAAGCGACAGCACTTTCTTGAAGACAAGACCTCCGGGGCTTGGAGAACGGTAGGGAACAGATGGACGGAGGGCTCCTACTGAGACCCAACTGCACATTTGGCATTTAAATATTCTTTTGTAGTTTTTAAGTGCAAACTTGACTGAAAAGGCGTTAGATCACTTTACATATAAAAGATTGCAGCATTAATAAAATATCAAAATATAAAAAGAGAAGTTTAACAAATGGAAATTGGAATGTCAGAAGGTCCAAGTTACACAAGTAATTGCTTCAGAGACTAAGTTCTGTGGTTTATGAGACGAGAAGACAGAAATCGTAGAGTTGTAGGTCAGTGCTGGGGGTGTGTGGCTAAAAAAAGATGTAGATAGGCGACATTGGAGAATTAAACATGAAGTTTGGACTGAAAGAAATATAAGACAAAAAGTTTACCAGAAGTAAATTGAAATGACCGAAGGCCCATAATATGCACAGATCTTGGGTACCAGAGATCTGATGCCCATGAGATGAAAGGGCGGGGTCATTGAATACACAGGTCATTACCTGGAGGTGAGTACATGCAGGAGATTTTAAATTGAGGCAGATGATCGTCAAGGTCTCGCCTGACATATAAGTTTGAAACCGTACGTTGACTAAGAGGTAGCAATTTACACATTTGAAGATAAATGGGAGGCAGTGGCGGCTCCTCCGCTATGGCTGAGGAGCGGCGCTCCACTGCTTTTAAGCAGTGCTAGGAAGAAGAAACATAAAATTATAATAACTTAGTGTTATTATCATTTTGTGCTGCTTTGCGGGTGGGGGGGGCTGCTCTGCTCTCGGAGCAGAGCAGGGAGGAGTGGATTGTCCACTCCCAAGTGCGCAATGACTGTTTGATAGGCCCTCACGGGCCGCACAAACCAGTCATGCGCACTTTCCCCGTTCTCCATGCAGGCTGCATTACAGCCTGCATGGAGAACAAGCCCAGTCCCCCATTCCCTGGTTAAGCGTCGAGCCATGACGCTTAAAACCAATCACAACGCTGCACTGCAGCGTTGTGATTGGTCAGTGGGTCCTGCTTCCTGTTCCTCAAGTTCCACAAGGAGAGCAGGAGCAGAGACGCGGGACCCGGCGGCAAAATACGTTTATTTTATTTTTTAATATTTTTTTTTATTGCGCGACACTCCCAACCCCCCACGTGACCCCCTCAACCCCCCGCATGACCCGCCCCCCCCTCCGAGAGCCATGCCAGCCACCACTGATGGGAGGTCCTAACATATCCCAGTATGTAAAAGGGGTCCAAAAAGAAAGAGTTTGAGGTCTTTCATGAAACTGGTTCACACTTGAGAAGCTAGATGTTCATGTGTGGGAAAACCATTTGTTTTTTATGAAACCCCTCACCCACCAACCTAGTTGGTGGCATGCTTCATCATCGGGTCCCACCCAAGTATGTGTGTTATGAGTGCAAGAACGTGGATGGCCAGGTGTGATTACCGTGGCCACTGGTGATGCCGCACTCGCTAAGGTGCGGTGATGGGGGAGGTTGTGTCCTCCTGGAGTTGCTTAGTGCGATGAAACTGTCATCACGGGCAACATGAATCCCGCGAGGGGCAGGACCTGTAGTCCAGTGGCGGCTGGTCCATAGGGGCGCCGGGGCAGCGCCCCACTTGGCAATATCAACAAGAAAAACTGCTCACGGGCAGCAAGAAATGTAAGCAGACGGCAGACGCAATTCGTCTGTTTACATTTTCGGCCTGTGCTGGCAGCTGCTTCACAGCCTCAAGTGCGCATGAGTCATAGTCAACAATAAACACACAGCGCACGCACACACGCAGGCGAGAGCAGCAGGAGTCCAGAACTGGACTCCGACTGCGCATCTGCGAGAAGGGCACTTTTTATTTCAGCACCCCACTCCATTGACAATACATTAGGTATGCTGCGCATGCCTAGTGTAGTGCAGGAGTCTCAAGATAGGATCCTGCTCGGGCGGTGACGTACAGTCGCCCCATGCCCTGTCAAATGGCAGGATACAGCTGAGTAGCTGCCCCCAGTCGCATCCAGACTTATGATTTGCCAACGTCTGTGAGAGGACTCGGAGACGTGATGCGACGCGGGACAGGCGGAGGAGATGCCTCATCCTGGTAAATTTATTTCTTTTTATTTTATTTAATTAACCCCCCCCCCCCCCGCGCGCGCGTACCCCCGAGTCATGCCAGCCGCGACTGGTGTGGGTTGTCACATCCCGGCAACGCTGTAATGCAAGGACTGTGAGTCATGAAACCGAAATGCAAAGTGTTTACAAAGGTGTGCAGTTTAAGAACAAATACCGGAGTCAGGGTGCAGTATTTTTATATGTATTGGTTATAATTTGCACATCAATGAATACAGGCCTCTGGCGGTGCTATGGCTGCACCACAATACAGTAGCTGCCTCTCCTTCCCTCTCAAACCAATGAATACACTGGTTCAGTGTTGCTGCTCACAATTGAGGTGAGTGCCTCCATACACAGTGAGCACGCAGAGCCTGGTGACACTGATGCTGGGAGCACAACGTACCAGGTGAGCACACAGTGCTTGCTGCTACTGAACCAGGCGTTGTGGTACTATGCGCATTCTGTAGTAGTGATAGTACACTACACAGTGGCTTGTTCTACTGCTTGCACGATGCCTCGTGATAATGTGAGTACTCAGTGCCTCGCGATACTGCGTGCACGGTGCCTGGTGATACTCTAGAGTGCTTTGGGTTTGTGCGAGTACACAGTACCTCGTGATACTGTGAGTACGCAGTGCCTCTGTGATACTGCAAGCAGGGTGCCTGGTGATGCTATTATCCGGAACGATGGCTCAGCGGGTTAATTGGCAGAGGCATTCTGCGATTTATCTGCTGATCCGAAGCCCGCTGCCCCTGCCACATGACACCACTTGCTGTTATTGTTACTAGTTAAAAACAGTAACCGGCATATTGTCAGCATTATAAATATAAAATATTATGTGTTCCTCTGGCGCCCTCAGGGGAAGTCAGCAACTGAAGTCCGTTTTAAAGTCACGGATCTATGGACGAGATAAGGGGAGGAGAGTGGGGAGAAACGAATGAGAGGTGGCCAGGATGAAGCCTGAGGAGAGGGAAGGAAGAAGAATGTAGGAAAAGGACAGAGTAAGATGTGAGAAGAAGCAAGAACGAAAGAGGAAAGATAGTGACTGCTGATCTTTTGTGACATACAGCAATAAGAGCTAAAGAAGCGACATCGGTGAGAGGTAAGGGAAGCAACAGAGCTAAGAGGGAATGAAGGCGACAGCGTTGAGAGGGAAGGAAGCATCAGCGTGAGAGGGAAGGAAGGGGCAGTGGTGAGAGGGGAAGCGACGGTGGTGAGAGGGAAGGAAGCAACAGCAGTAAGAGGAAAGGGAAGCGACGGCAATTAGAAGGAAGAGACAGCGGCGAGAGGGAAGGAAGTGCCAACAGTGGAAGGAAAGCGCAGATGCAGGCCCGACTGAATATCACCAGAAAATAATGTTTTTACATTTATTTTACCCTTATAAGAAACCTTTAATAACTCACTCGGGTTCAGGCCTGCCTTTTATGAGCTATAACCAGTATAGCTAATCTTCACTCCAAGCATAGCCATAAACACTCCTAAGTCCAGGTGACTGGGCTTGCCCTCATGCTTTTTTAATTGCTATTGGGGTGACTGGTGAAGTATTCTGAGGACCGGTTGGTCCATAGGCAGGCTCATGGCACCATGTGTCTGACCGTTCACCACCTCAGGGGCCCCTGCTCACTCTTTCCCCTCAGATGTGCGCCAGCTACATCTTTTTCAAGCAGCGATAAATTCGATAATACATATTTTTCTAATATTACAGAGTGTGCTTAAATGCATAGTTATATCTGTCCCACTGATGGCATGTTTGTTGAAGTCCTTATTTTAATATAACCGAGATTTCGCTTAAACAGTGAGCCGTCACAGATTATTTTAAAGGGCTGACATGTCTGCATTTTTGCATTATGGGACTTGTAGTTCTTGTAATACAATCTCCAGAATGCAAAGAAAACTGTACCCTAGCTACTCTGGGATGGATCTGGAAAGCTATTTAATTGGTATGAAAGGTTATCATTCGGCACAGGGACCCAGACTCTCACGAATACACTTGTGATGCTACATAGGGTAGAAGTCTTTTTTTGCTCAGGTGAAAACACACTGCATTCACTTCGTGCCAGGGAGGTATATTTAATATTAGATTGAGCTTGACATTCATACTAGTAGGAGGTGATATCTGAGAGCTCTGATTGAGGTTTGCTGCTGACAGACAGGCCGGTGCACTACTTGCCTTGCCATGCCTGCCTGCATCTTTCCAAAGTGTGGCTGTGACCATGTGACATGATCTGTATGTATCGGTCTCTCTAGATGCATATAGTAATGATACATAGTTCAGCGAAGGACTGAATCTGGGGTGTCTGTTTATGATAAACCTGAGGATGAAATAAAAAAAATTAAAAGATGGGACTGTGATTGTTAGCAGTGCTACTTAGCAGAATGTACTACATCTCAAATCTGCCACCACATCTGTGATGTAAGGCAGCGTCAACCATGCCAACAGCATGACATTCACATTCAGCTCTGTTTGTATGGACCTGACTCTGTGATTGCATCCTGCCTGGCCTTTGTGTGCCAGTGGCAATGCTGGAGTCCAACACAGTCAGTACGTACCATGATGTGCACTCATAGCGAGTCACTGCAGGATGCCGTTTTATGCTCCCATATATGCCAATAGAGGCACCAGTTGTAATTTCCTCAATAAAGGGGCTCAGTTAACATTTCGCACTGGCCCACTCATTATCTAATTAATGTGTTCAAATACGTCTGACTGCAAGTGCAGCATAGGTCGTGTTAACTTTCTGCACACTGTTCAGAAACACATGTACGCCAGCAGCACGCCAAACAAACAGTTAAGGAGACGGTGCCAGCTTCATTACATGATTTGCATTGTAGGTGCTGCCCTTACACTACAGAATTGATATTGCAGAAGAGGCATGCAGCCGCCTTATAAATCAGTTCACTCAATATCTCAGGCCAGAACACATTGGAGCAGTTTTTCATTCCTGATCACCCATCCTTTGAACAGAGTCACACCAGCAGCACTACGTATTATGCTGCAATTGAGAGCTCTAGAGCTGAGGCTGAAGGCACTGTGAGTTTCTCACAGTGTGTGCCAGTCAGTCAAAAATGTGTTCAGAATACATGCCCATCCAATCCTTGGCCTCTCTGCAGAGAGCACGTACTCCTGTTGTAATTGTGATTCTGTGCAAATGGGTGTGATGGGACCCCCATTATGGGGGTGCACAGTCTTCAAAATAATAACAAGGTGAAAGTAAATGAAAATGCAGTGCTCGCTGGCTCCTCAAAAGTCATCCCTAACTTTTACGCCTCACCACTTTCAAATGTCACCAGCCACCACTGCTGTAGTCACACATTCTTCAAGGTTGTCTGCCCGCTCCCATACCTGCTTAGGCCTGTTGTTCGGGATTCCGTCCACATAGGTCCTGAAGAAAGCCAGTAAACGTAGCTGCCTGGCTGAAACATGTAGACCTGACCTTACTTTTAGGATATGAGAGACATAATCTAATCTCTACCCGTATCTGCCTCTCTTTTTAATACTGCCAACGGGCCCAACATTAAAATGGTTACCTTTAGTTGAAAGGGACTCAACGGACAGTTTTTAAACACCACCACTACGGCACCACGCTGCACTCATCACACAGGTAACCAGCTCCACTGTAAATCAGGCGTTGAAGCACACCCGAGGTGCACTCGGCACCTTGGGTGGGATCCGATGATGAAGCATGCCACCAACTAGGTTGGTGGGTGAGGGTTTTCATAAAAAACAAATGGTTTTCCCACACATGAACATCTAGCTTCTCAAGTGTGAACCAGTTCCTATTGATATCTATTACATATACCAGGGGAAGTGAACTAGTTTACACACCCTTTTTTCCTCTCTCTCTTATTTGATCTACACTTTCATGAAACTGGCCTAAGGTGTTGGCCTCAAGAGTCAGATGGAGGAAGGTCCAGACTACGTCTTGGAAGGAGCCACAGGCAGTGTAACGAGCCTCTGATGACCCCCATCTTATCCATCTTTTAGGATTTACCTAGCAGTGTTCCTTTTTAGTCAGAGGTGAGTTCACATCCAAAGAGCATCTATCTGGGAACTTGCCCATCCAACTTCTCTTGCCATTAATGACATCCTTGAGTAATATGACACCTAGTTTCTTGGCTGTATTATTTACATTTTTGGGGCAGTGGCACCAGGGTGCCACTGAACGACAACTATTGGACTCAGACACCAATCCATGGACAGCATAGTAGGAAGTGGCTGGTGCATCACAAAAGAGGGCCTCCATTGTTGTGACTGCATGCTGAAGTGTCCATCGGGTGCAACTGTGGGGTCATTATTCCTTAATGCAAAGTTGTTGAATACCATTTGGCAAACAAAGCTGCTACATCTCTGGACATAAAAGATTAGGGGCATCAATGACAAGTCCCTGGGAAAGCTGGTGCCCAGTCACATGCATTGCTTTAAAATAGTGCCCTTCCTGCCTTTCAGTACAGACAAGATGACATGAGAGTGGGCTGATATGCTTTGACATTACAGACTCCCACCAAAAGATACAAGTACTTAATAACTCACAACTGTATGAGCATAGACAACGTCTATGCGATGTATGACATGGCGAAGTTGAATAACTTGTGCTCTTCGTTGATAATGCCACATAATGAGACATCCGTATGGAGGCTGAGGCAAGGCAGTCCAATCTGCGGCCATCTTTCATAATAGCATGATATGATTATTTCACATAATGTCTATGATGGTGGCAAATGTTGAGCAAAACCACTAAATGGTGTGCTGTTCAGCACACCATTTTGTGGTTTTGTTATGTATTGAATGAGGGATGTGTGCTGGACTGGATTAATCCTTCAGCGCCCCCCCCTTTTTTTAGTTGTTTGGCAACTGTTGAGCCACAAGTTGCACTCAGATGTATAGTCATGCACTGAGAACCCACACTTGGAAACACATGTTTGATATATTCATCTATCCAAGACATTTGAGAGAAAATCAATTTCCCTTATTTTCCTGTCCAGGATGGATGAAGTGAATTGACGTTTCCGCCTAGGAGAGGAAACCTAACTCAACAACGCAAATGCTCCAGAGAGACCATTTGACTATCTTAGGAAGTCCCACTAGGACTCGCAATCTGTCAGGGGAAGAGGCAGCGAGCCTGGTCAGTGTTCTGTTTTATTGGAAGACAAACCCAGACTTCCGCACTCGACTTCCACAGATTGGGATCAGGAAGTTGCTGCAGGGGAAATATTTCGATTATATAGAAGTTTCTACCCTACAGTATGGATTGGTATCCTTCAAACCAATGCCAGGACCACTGTTCCTTAGAACTACTTTGGAACTGAGAAGAGGAAGGAGATATCTTTGACCAAAGAACTGTCTCTGAGGATGAGCAGTCTTCTGACTGTCTCTCCCAGAGATACCATAGTCTACGGTCTGCTGGGAGTGTTGTGACTTGTTAGAACTCCCCGCTGCCTGCAAGAAGCAAAGGGCCTTTGGAGGGAATTGACCCAGTGCAAGCGAGGTCCTCCCTGCCCTGTGGGGCTTCTTCCCCACTGACCTGTGAATGTTGGAGAAACTCTAGAGGTCTGAGTTGCGGGGTCTGCAGTTGTAGGCAAACCCCTACAACTGCCTTCAAAGTAGGCAGTGCTCTTTGAAGACTGATATAAAGACCAGCAAAGACCTTCGTAACTCTTTGCAAACTCTTTCTTCAAGTGAATCAACTGCAAAAGAGCTCAACACCACTTTATCGAAATCCACAACAGAATCTATTCAGTGACTCGGACCTTTAAACCCTCATTGTTGCACCTCAATAACTGCAAGCGCTGAATTCAAAATGGAAACTCAACCACAAGCGCCCTGCTCAATGCAGCTCTAAGCTCTCAATATTCACCCTCTAGCTTGAACGGTGAATCTCAAACCCTATTCACTGCCTGGAGCACCTGAAGGGGATCCAGCTAACCTGTGCTCGCCTTCATGCAGCTCAGTGGGTCTTCACAGTTTTTATTAATCGGCTCCAACTTAACGGCCTGGGAACTTTTATCACTTCAAACTTGGTCAATGCAGCTCGACAGCTTCCGAGACTGGTTCGAACTGATGCCTCATATCTGCTTCTTGCATTCTCCAACACCGGAGGTCCGATACTTCATTGCGTCACTCGAGCACAGTTCGCTGCATATAAATATGGATTAGAATGTGAGATCTGCAACGATTTGATGTGATTTTGTTGCTATTTGTAACCAGTTACTCTTTTTTCGGTTTAATGAAGTCTTAACCAGCTGTGCCCTTTTTAGGTCTAACAGACCGAGAGAGTCTTGTCAAATGCCTTCTGACAGTGATGGGTTTTTGGATACCGAGGAGGTAGCCTCATTACTCCACATTCATTTTGAGTTTTTTAAGGCAATGTTTCGGTTTTCTTATTGATGTGTGACACTTTGTCACAGTTGAAGTTGGTTCACAAGGTCAGTGCTGTGATGGGCCGCGGGTAGCGGTCATGTCTAACAGACCTTTTGCTAACAATATAGTTAGAGCAGGCTTTGGGTCCGCCCCTTTCAGCCATTTGCTGTCTTCATCTAGTCTCTTTTTTCCATTTGCTTAAGACTTTTTTAAGCACATCATGGCTTAGCCTCATCTAATGTTATTGGCAGTTTTTAGAGTATCCTTCCGCCTCCACTTGAGTCCTTGCATTGAACTGCATGATGGACTACTTTGCAGCTACAGCCATCTCTGTTCCTTTGCTGTCTCGCTCTAATGTGTTAACTCCTCATGTGTTAGCATATTAAACCCCGACAGATTGGCTTTGCCAGTGCTTGTTTTTATTGGAACAGTTTTTTATGTTGAATACCTGTCTAGCCGCTGATTGAGTGTTGATCAATTTCTACAGAATTTTTATTGGGTGTTTTTCTTTCCTTTTGTTTTTCAAGCAAACATTAGTTTTGATTTTGATTTTCTTGGTCTCTTTTGACTTTACTGTTGTACATGGTGACAATCGCTCCAGGCCATTCCCTAGAGCAGAGCATGGCTTCTCAAGCTGTGTTATTAAAAGCTAGCCAAGGAGGCGTTGCAGAGCTGAGCTGAACGCTGCAGTTTGCAAGCATTAACTGTGCAAACTTTTATTTTCTACACTAAATATATATAAGTGTTCACTTGATCACTTTTCAGTTAATAGGACATAGTTGCTGCTTTTAATAGACCCTTCATGGTTCTCGTTTGGTGCTCGGTTATCAGATGGTGTCATTAGGCCGTGGGATGCCTCCATTGACAGAGGAGAACAAGTGACATGAAATATACTTTTGTGATGTGGTGAAAAAGAGTTCTGAAAGGCATGACAAGTTACCATGGACAGCCAAGTGTTCTGACAAACCAAGACAGACCTTGCCTTCTCAGAACACCCGGCCATTGAACACAGCGGAGGCTTTCTGAAGAGTGTGTCGAAGAGATGAAACTCCACCCTGAATGTATTACGCGTGTGTACCTGTTCCACTCAACTCATCCCAAAGCCAACATTTCCACCTACCGCAGCTGGATCCCAGATTCTTATTATGTCTGGAAAAGGATTTATCCTAGGCTGTGCTTAATTTGCAAAATGATAAGTACCAGGACTCTCGTTATGAGGCCACTGGTGCTTGCACCATCAATTGCCGCCCATCAGTGCTGCCAGTGACAGTTTCAAACCAACTACTAACCATCACAGACGTGCAAGTGTGAAAATACAGACTATTCCAGGCTCTCAAACCAATGGCTTGGGTGGCAGGTTTTAGTCATTTTTATGTATATTGAATTAATAAATAACTCTTGTTGTGCTTGTCTCTCAAAACAGCACCACCATGTGGCAGACTGTCATAGGTGCCGGTTTTGACAATTAAGTGCCGGTGCCCAGCACCGGAAACCACCGGCTCAAGTTAAGCACTGATCCTAGGAACATCTCTTCTGGAATTCTTAAAGTCAAACTTAGAGAAGCATTGACAACGCCAATAGGTCTGGCATGGGATGCTGACATTTTGGCTTTGCCAATGCTTATTTTGCACACAACCGTTTTTTGTATGAAGACATGTGTGACAAGCGGACCAATAGCTGTGTTGGAGGGGGGAGGATTTTAGGGCGACTGTCGGTCTCCGCTTAATTAAAACAAAGATTGTCTAAAAGCCAAAATATTTTTTTAATGTAAAAGTGCACAAAGTAGGCTGTGGCACTGACAAGGGTTCCCTATTGGGTGGATATGTACATTGTATATGAGCAGTATGCTGTCACTCATAATCAGGTAAACCAATAGCAGGAGTGAGCTGACCCTGTGTCCCACGCTGTTGTGGGCGGGACGATAGTGTCAATGGCACTAGAGTAGAATTTGGGGGTGAACCGTGCCCTTCCCCTTCCCTTAAAATCACTTGCACCTGTATTTTGCTGGTTTCAAAGCACGATTGAGTGCATAGTGCTAAACCGCATGCAAAGGTTTTATGAATCCCACAAAGTTCTACTATTATGGTAAATAAAACATACATAGGAACCCCTTTCCTCCCCCTGTTTCTGCCCATCTTCCATCTCTTAATATTTAACTTGCAATGTCATAAAGTCCCCCATAAAAGCAGGTTCCCTGCCATTGCAACTCTGATTTCAGTCATAAAATGTACCCATCATGAATCTGTCAAACGCAATGTGCCACTTATGGACTCAGATGGATTTTTGTTCACCTAACTAACACTGAAGGGTGCAGACAATATGTGTCAATCAGTAGCGCAGGAGAGAGGGCGCGAGGGGGGTTTCAGAGATGTTATACTGCGGGTGAAACCAGAGAATTACATTCCGAAAACTTTGGGACTTTTATATCACAATAAATCAATCATAATATAGAATTTGGTGTAGAGAAGATCAGTAAATCTATAGCTCTTGCTGGTCCCTAATGTCCACTCCCACCCACCCAATTCTCCATGCTCTATTTGTGCTCTCAAAACACACTGTAGTGGGCGAAAGGTGACATGTTTAGTGTATAGACATAACCACAAATATATCACATTTTAGGAAGCGGGAGTGGTGTGTGCATATTGCCCAACCTGCAGCAAACCCCTCCTCCTGTGTCTCCAGTGCTTGTAGCTGTTTCAGAAAGGTTCATCCCATCCCACAGGCTGCACCTGTATGATCCATGACGCCTATGGCTGTCACCCCCCCCACACACATGCACGCACACACACACGAATTCTCTGGAGCTGTAGCTACAAGGCCCTGACCTGGATGGGTGGACCTACAGAAGCTGTAGTAGGGAGGTCCAGGTGACACTGCCATCCCAGCGCCTGGATACCCTCACGGGGGACATGTAGCGCTCTACAAATCTGATCCCTTGATCTTTTTTCCTACTATTTACAGAAAGTCATTGTAACTTACTGATTACCATACAAGCTAAGCCACATATGTTGAAGAGTCTGCATATAGGGTACCCCAACACGCAGAAGAATATTTTACAGGACATATCACATACGTACCAGATACAGCTAGCATTTATGTATTTATTTGAGATGTTATATATTGTGTACTGGACTCAACTATGCAACAGAGCTCTTTACAAGAGACGCATACGTTGGCTTCATTTGACAGAGAGGGCGGGATAGTTAATGTGCTGAGTAAAAATGAGGGATAAATTCAGATGGATAGTGTCATATTTTAGCCCCGCCCCCAGCAAGGGGTAGAATGTTTATGTATCAGGTTGTGGCCCAGAGTCCACGCATATGATTGGTCGTCTGGCAGGTGAATGGTTTATGACATCACCAGGTAAACCAGTTAACAGACCATTCAAGGCCTCAGTGTCATAAGGAAGGGTCATTGAATAACAAGGATCTGGAAATAGCGCAAACTACTGAGAAACAGCACACATGAACACCCAAGAGAACATGGGCATGTGACCCAGCACAAAAATGCAACATATACAGCTATCACGTGACTCCTAATCAATCAATCAAGTGGCTTGTAAAGCACGTCTACTCACCCGTAAGGGTCTCAAGGTGCTTGGGGGGGGGGGGGAATGACTGCAGATCTGTCGAAAGGCACTGTGGTTCAGTCAAAGAGGCAGGTTTTGAGGTCCTACCTGAATTGGGGTAGTGACAGTGATTGCCTGAGGTGGAGAGGCAGGGTGTTCCAGGTCTTTGCTGCGAAGTAGGAGAAGGATCTTCCCTCGGCCATGGTCTTGCGGATACGTGGGATGGCGGCCAGGGCCAGTTGAGTAGAGCAAAGGTTTGTGGTGCGTGCGTGGAATGAGAGGCGGTGATTGAGGTATGCAGGTCCTGTGTCATGTAGGGCTTTGTAGGCATGTGTGAGGAGCCCGAAGGTGATCCTTTTGTTGACTGGGAGCCAGTGGAGGTGTCCCAGGTGGCTGGTGATGTGGCTACGGCGGGGGATGTTGAGGATGAGTCTGGCGGAGGCGTTCTGGATGCTTTACAGTTTCTTGAGGAGTTTCTGGGTGATGCCGGCATAGAGTGCGTTGCCGTAGTCGACTCTGCTGCTGATGAGTGCATGGGTGACCGTCTTTCTGGACTTGGTGGGGATCTACTTGAAGATCTTTCGGAGCAGGCGTAGCATGTGGAAGCAGGAGGATGAGACGGTGTTGATCTGGCGGTTCATGGTGAGCGAGGAGTCCAAAATGATGCCGAGATTTCTTGCGAGGTCTGTGGATGTGGGCGGAGGTCCAAGATCTGCAGGCCACCAGGAGTCATCCCAAGCAGAGGGGGTGGAGCCCAAGATCAGGACTTCGGTCTTCTCTGAGTTTAGCTTGAGGCAGCTGTCCTTCATCCAGGTGGCAACAGCCTTCATCCCGTTGTGGAAGTCCTAAGAGGCCGGAAGCCACCAAATATCCACTAGAATACGTCAGCCCACTGGCTCTCTCATGACACCACACCTGCAGCCTGCATTGCACCTGTTGAAGGCAGGGTGCAAGTCACAGAGGGGAAGCAGGGACAGGCATGAAATCATGGCACAGGGCGTCTCTTCTGTCCCATCCCGCCTCTGCTACTGAGGAGGAGTGGGAGTAAACTAGACTCTTTTAATCGTAGGAAACACGCCCCATGGATGCCCTCGTTAAATTTGTCATTATGACCAGCGATTTCAAGAAAAAGTAAGGTCGCCACAAACTAATTTCACTTTTCACACTTTACAAAGTGGTCTAGGTAAAACGGTGAGTGCTTTTTTATATGCAAAATCAAAAGTCAACCTCATATATGCCAAGGACTGCATCTTACCTGTTACACTTTCAGCAAGTGCAGCACAGAGACGTTTTAAGGCATGGGGAAGTGGGCTCTGGCCCAGGGCTCCAACCTTCCAGGGGGCCCCTGATAGAGCCATCTTGTCCTGAAGACAGTCTTGCCCTGATGATCTTAACTAATTCTTATATATATTGTTTTAAATACCGTTTTCCTTTATTTTTAATATGAGTGGTGTGTGAGAGCCTATTACAGACAATGTGATTGATATGTGTTTATGCTTCATGCAACATCCATATTTTTTTTAATTTAAGATCAGACCAGGACCTCCCATATGAAAAATGGGAGGGTATCACAGAGATTATTTGCAGTAATATTAGTGAGCTGATGTTGGGTTACAATACTTTAAAAAATGCACTATCCCTGAATATTAGATGTAAAGACATTTAGAATTGAGACGTGTGTCTGTGCACTGGCAGTGACCTGCCCAAAGAGGGCGTGAAAGAGCTGAATTTGGATCGTAAATTCAAAGCTGTTCCGAACAGGGGTCCCAAAAATATGTTTGGCCCAGGACCCCCAAAATCCTTAAGTTGTCCCTGGTGCAGCATAGGTAGCTAGCAGTGCTGTGCATTCTGGGACCTGTAGTTTTTCCTTTATTGCTAGAAGCAGAAGCTTAAAAATCCCAGCATGCAAAGTGCTATTGGCTGAAAGCCAGAACTCGCTGAAGGCGTCATACTCGACACACAGGGGCCGATTCCGATTCAGGCCGGAAATCTCTCCGACCGAGCCAGACCCGGAGAGATTTCCGACTGAATCGGACCCTAGCAGTCCGACCGAACGAGTACGATGCGTTCTCATGCAATCGGACTCGATTCGGTCGGACTCCCATTGAAGTCAATGGGAGCCGGTCGTACAACGTGTACGCGGGCTCCCATTGACTCAATGGGTGCGAGGCGAACAAGGGCGCCCCCTACAGCGGGTACGCGTCGAAGCGGGTCACGCCATACATGCACAGGTAGGGGGGACCCATGGGTCCCCCCTGTATGCGACTTGCGCGGCTAGGCGTACAGGGGGGTCCGACATGGACCCCCAAAGTCCGGCTCCGACTGCTCTTTCGAGCCGGACGGCGCGAGTCGGTCGGACTGCTCGAGGCGCGCATCGTACTTACCTGGCCGGGGAACGTCTCCATTGCGCTGTGCGAGTCGTGTCCGTGCGAGTCGGTCGGAGCGGTTGGGTCCCGCGAACGAGTCGGTCGGCGATTTCGCGTGCGCTCGCATCATACTCGCTCGCCCGGACGCACGTCCGACTCGGTCGGGAAACAGGGCTCCGAATCGGATCCTGTAATGCCGAATCCGATTCGGAGCCCTACCGGCCGAGATCGGAATCGGCCCCACAGTCTTTTGGGAGAAAGGAAACTGCTGTTCACGTGCTTTTTTAAGAGTCCACTCTTTCAACTTTGAATCTGAGCGAGACACCAAATTAATATGGGTGGCTGAGTCAGGGGCCTGGTGTAGCACAACTTTGCACTGCACCTCCAGGCTTGTAAAATGTTATGTAAATCTATGCAACAGTTTGAGTCGCTTTGCGCCATACACAAAATCTTAATAAATAACACTTACAGTTTCTAAACATACTGTATAAAGAGGTACAGTAACATAACATTGCTTGCTCAGGATCAGGCAATTTGGCCTAGTTTGGAAGCTGGGATTTCAGGTCAGGTTTTCTGGTCACACAGTCAACATGAAAATAACTTCCATTGATGTTTAGTTGTGGAAAAGTAGTATGACAAAGGTGGGATCACTGACAGAATATCGACAGTCAGAATATCGAGGTACAAAAATATCGTCGCAGAAATAAAGATGTCCAGAATATCGAAGTCCTATCGACATAATGGTACGTACAAAAATATCGAAAAAAAATATCGTTGTTAAAAATATCGTTGTTAAAAATATCGGGTTTTTTTGTTAAAAAAATAATGTAAAATAAAGTAAATAATACATATAATTAAAAAAACAGTTAAAATTATTAGAAAATGTTTAAAATTATAAGTAATACATATAATGTAAAAATAAATTAAACATATATATGTCTAAAATATAATATATATACTTAATAATATTTATAAATAAATATTTTAATAACTTATAAATTGTTAAAAAACATATTAAAAATTATAAATACATATATTTACACATACACCAATAATATAAACAAAAAACATATATAACAAATTAAAATATTAATTTAAAAAAATCTTTTTAAAATACATTTTACACTACATTAACTAAAACAGTAGAGAAAATATTGGATAGCGGAGGGGATAAAATTACTATTCCCACTCCAGACAGTGCAACAGTAGGGAAGTGTTGGATAGCGTAAGGGTAAAAATTACTATTCCCACTCCAGAGACTGCAACAGTAGGGAAAGTGTTGGATTGCGGAGGGGAAAAAAGTACTATTCCCACTCCAGAGAGTGCAACAGTAGGGAAAGTGTTGGATAGCAGAGGGGTAAAAATTACTATTCCCACTCCAGTGAGTGCAACAGTAGGGAAAGCTTTGTATAGCGGAGGGGAAAAAATTACTATTCCCACTCCAGTGAGTGCAAGAGTAGGGAAAGAGTTGGATAGCGTAGGGGTAAAAATTACTATTCCCACTCCAGAGAGTGCAACAGTAGGGAAAGTGTTGGATAGCGGAGGGGTAAAAATTACTATTACCACTCCAGTGAGTGCAACAGTAGGGAAAGTGTTGGATCGCACAGGGGAAAAAATTACTATACCCACTCCAGTGAGTGCAACAATAGGGAAAGTGTTGGATAGCGGAGGGGTATAAATTGCTATTCCCACTCCAGTGAGTGCAACAGTAGGGAAAGTTTTGGATAGCGGAGGGGAAAAAATTACTATTCCCACTCCAGTGAGTGCAACAGTAGGGAAAGTATTGGATAGCGGAGATGTACAAATTACTATTCCCACTCCAGTGAGTGCAACAGTAGGGAAAGTATTGGATAGCGGAGATGTACAAATTACTATTCCCACTCCACAGAGTGCAAGAGTAGGGCAAGAGTGGGATAGCATAGGGGTAAAAATTACTATTCACACTCCAGAGAGTGCAACAGTAGGAAAAATGTTGGATAGCGGAGGGGTAAAAATTACTATTCCCACTCCAGTGAGTGCAACAGTAGGGAAAGTGTTGGATAGCAGAGGGTTAACATTAACATACTTATCAATTAAATATTTATTATAATTAAATAACCAATTAATATTTAATTAATAATAAATTAATTATAAATACTAATAAATAAATATGAATAATTACTTTATTATAATTAAATTACTTCCCACCCTATTCCCCTATAAACCCGCTCCTAAAAAACACGAATATAATTTTCAATTAATTAATTAATAAAAATTAATAACCAATTAATAATTAATTAATAATAAATTAATTATTATAAATAAAAATTAATATTTACCTTTTTTATATTTAAACTACTTCCAACCCTATTCCCCTATAAACCCACAACCCGCTCCTAAAAAAATAACACAATTAGTATAATTATCTATTAATTAATTAATAATAATTAATAACCAATTAATAATTAATTAATAATAAAGTAATTTTAAATTATAATAATTTTTTTTACAATTACTTTATTATAATTAAATTACTTCCCACCCTATAAACCCACAACCCGCTACAGAGCGAAAATATGCAAACATTAATTTTCATAAAAGCAATTACTGCTAAAAATATAAGACGTACATTAAAAAAAACTACACTTATACCAAAAAATTACGTCACATACTTTTAACACACATACTAAAATACAGAACACTAATATAAATATCGATATTAACAACGATATTTTTACAAACGATATTACTGTCTTCGATATTAAAAAAACGATATTTCTTACCTTATTGTCGATATTCTGTGCTACGATATTCTTGCTGTCGATATTCTTGTACCTTGATATTTGAAACTCGATATTGTTGTAGTTCGAAATAAACAATTCGATATTCTGTCTGTACACCACAAAGTTGTGAGGTGATTAAGAAACTGCCGGACTTTATGTTAGTTATTTAGATCCCCACCTTTTGAGGAGTGTTGCTTATTTTTGGGAAGAAGGAACACCGCTTTCTTCTTGAAAAGTACTTTATTAGATTGAAGATAGCAACCCCCAACAGCCATCCATGCAGAGCAACCTCCGCCTCCGTCTCCTGGACTCCAACATGCCAGGATTCCAGTAGTGGAAGCATGCAGTTGCTAGGATGCAGCTGTCACGAGGAGCATGACAAAAGCAATAGAACACAACATATCCTCTTTCCTTAACAAACCAAAGTTAAGCTTTGGTGAATGTAATAACTAATTGCAAATGTAATCTTTAAATTTCTTAGGCGGTATTTTAGAACGAGCACTGGGCTCTCTGTTAGGAACATTAGTCTCTCTGTTTGGAATATCATTGAACTCATTTCTATCAATAGATCTGGACTTAACCTGTTTCGGTTTCAACCACTCACGAACCTCAGTTTCACTACACTTGGCAACACGATTGGCATTCCACCACTTCCCATCAGAAAGTTTCAGAAGGTCACCCCTGATTAATAAAATCTTCTTAGGATCAGACAGTTTGGAACTACCTTTACAATGAATGGTTCCTATTTGTACTCTTACATACATACCCAACTCAAACATCCTCGGTTTTTGATTAATTTATCATTGTGTCTCCGCTCGTACGAACTTTGGTAATTTTCCACTTTTGTTCTTATAGCACTTTCATTGACTAATTTCTTTCCACTTCTCCCCATCCACGCAGGCACTGTTATGGAACATGGAACTCTACCTTTCAGTAAACAAAATGGTGTTTCCCCCGTTACAGAATGTGGGGTAGTTCTGTAATTCCACAGCATTTTTTTTACAACTCTTCCAACAAACATTGCTATGCACCTTCATCTGGATGCACTCACCTAAGACACGGTTGAAGCGCTCAATCAAACCATTTCCCCTTGGATGATAGACAGGAGTCTTAAGTTGTTTGATGCCCCATTTTCTAAGAAATTCTCCAAACTCATTAGATACAAATTGAGGGCCATTATCAGACAGAATCTCTGCGGGACATCCTTCTCTGCGAAAAATTTCCTCACAAAAATCAATTACACTGCTGGTTTTTACTTCACGCACAAAAGTTACCTCAGGCCATTTTGAGAAGTAGTCCATTAATACAATTGCATACTTACAACCAACACCTAAAATCTCGAATGGACCGCATATATCTATAGCCACTCTTTCCCATGCATGCTCTGGCCATTTCACATGATGAATGGGAGTTTCCTGTACCACATGAGCCTTGTCACTCACTACGTGAACATGCTACACATTCTCTTACAAATCTCTCAATTTGCCTGTCCATACCAGGCCACCAGAAATCTTCTCTAGCTTTTCTCTTCATGCTGGTCATACCACCATGGCCTTCGTGTAATAGTTCTATTAATCTGGGCCTCATGGTTACAGGAATGGCTAGCTTGTCATTTCTCCTCAAAATTCCCTTCACTACAGATAATTCGCTCCACACTTCCTTATATTGCAACATGTCATCATGTAGTTTCCATCCTTCATTCATCGGTAAACATTCCATGACCTTCTTCATAACAACATCATCCACAATGGCTTGCTTCCAATCAGATTCATCAATGGCCTGACATACATCAACTAAATTTGCCACTACCCAATCGTCAAACTCTGAATTATGTTCCTCACTGTCTAATTTGACCACTGGAAGGTGTGACAAACAATCAGCATTTATGTTTCTCACACCAGGAACATACTTCAAAGTGAAATTAAATTCCTGTAAACGGTATATCCACTTAGCAATGCGTGGTGTGGCTCTGCCTGCACCCGCTGTGGAAAAAATGTCTATTAGGGGTTTGTGGTCTGTGTGTAATTCAAAATTAATTCCCCACACAAAATTTCGGAAGTGTTGCACACCCCACCAACACGCTAACGCTTCCTTCTCTATGGTGGAGTACATGCTCTCAGCTCCCTTGAGTGTGCGTGATGCGAAGGCCACCACTCTTTCTTTACCATCATGTATTTGCATTAATACCGCTCCCAATCTGTACCCACTGGCATCAGTAACGATAATGCACTTATCCTTGGGATTGA
Source organism: Calotriton arnoldi (assembly GCA_963921515.1). Lineage (NCBI taxonomy): Eukaryota > Metazoa > Chordata > Amphibia > Caudata > Salamandridae > Calotriton > Calotriton arnoldi. The sequence continues at coordinate 1,355,408 of CAWUFW010001351.1, read as the reverse complement.
AAGGCTTCAAAGCAGTAGCTTTTGCAACAGCTACCTTCACCTCATCGAAAGCACGCTGACAATTGTCAGACCACATAAAAGTCACATTCTTCTTCTTCATCAGTTCATGCAGAGGGAACACACAGTGAGAGAAATTATGAATGAACCTCGAGTAATACTCGGCGAGTCCTAGAAATGACCTTAATTGGTCTTTATCTTGTGGTATAGGAGCTTTCTCTAAGTCCTCCACTAATTTGAGCTTAGGTTTAATACCTTCTTGTGATAATGTGTGCCCAAGGTAATCCACTTCTGATTGACAAAATTTACACTTCTGTAAACTAATAGTTAGGCCAGCATATTCAAGTTTGTCAAGTACAATTCTTAGCAACTTGTCGTGCTCAAATTTATCCTTTCCCCACACCAAAATATCGTCTTGGAAAACCAACACTTTTGGGATGTCCTTCAAAACTCCTTGCATAACCCTTTGAAAAACTGCCGAGGCAGAAGCCAAACCGAAGGGCATACGAACAAACTGAAATGCACCTTCAGGAGTTATGAAGGATGTCAAATGTTTAGATTCTGGTTGTAATAAAATTTGATGATACGCACTTGACAAATCCAGAGTGGAAAAGAACCTACCATTGTCAATTCCAGCCAGCATATCATTGATATGAGGCAAGGGATAACGATCTACCCAAATGCATTCGTTTAAATCTCTTAAGTCCACACACATGCGGATACTGCCATTGGGTTTGCGTGCGATCACAATCGGACTCAACCATTCTGATGCTTCAATCGGTTCTATGATGCCTTCTTTGCATAACCTTTTCAATTCTTCTTTGAGCGGTCCCCTCAGTGCTAAAGGTACATTCCGCACTTTGTGTACTTTTGGAATAGTACCTTCCTTAAGAATTATGCGATGTCTGAACTTTTTCAGACAACCTAATTCCTTTTTAAAGAGATTTGGAAACTTGGACACCCATTCGTTACCTTCATGTGATTCAGTCAAAAGTACTTGAGCAGGATGGTTAGGATTGAGTATAATGTTTAAAGCTCTTTGCTCTCTCCATCCTAATAAGGACTTGCCCTTCTCTACCACATATAACTTGGCGATAGTTTCCCTATCTTGAAACTTGATTTTGGATGTAAAATAACCCAGAACAGGTAGTTTTTGCCCACAGTACCCAACCGGATTCACATCTGCAATTTGTAGATTTTTAGAACCCAAATTTACCCAATTCTGCTTGTCAATCAGGGTAAAAGGGGAACATGAATCCGCCCACATTGGTACAATCTTATCATCTATAAAAATGCTGCACTTAGGAGGGTTGTAAGTGTCACAATCGTTAATTACTAATACTTCAATGTCACTTTCACTAGAATTGATTGCAAAATCCTCTCTAATAGCATTTACGACTGGTTTAGGACGAGACATGTCAGATGCCTTACAAACCCTTGAAAAGTGACCAATTCTTTTGCATTTGTAACACCTACTTTTAGATGCAGGACAATGAATAGCATCAGAAGAATGTCTGTTGCTTCCGCATCTGTAACATAACTTTCTAGCATTAGAAAACTGTTTGTTTTTTCGCTATTGTTTTCTTCTGTTCCACCACCCTTCTTATTATTTGTACTCACTTCACATACTTTAGAAGTATTCAACTCAACAGAAGATTCAATACATGTTAACTGCTTAACATACTGTGAAGTGTTCTCAATACGTTTGGCTATTTGAATAGCTGTATCTAAAGTGGGGTCCATTAAATCTAACAATTTTTCTTGAACTTTCCTGTTATTTGTAGCATTTATTAATTGATCTCTAATAATCTCATCACGAAGATCTTTAAATCTGCACGTAGTCGCTAATCTTCTCAACGCTGCAACATACTGTTCAATCTTTTCTCCTTGTAACTGTTTGCGAGAAAAGAACTTGTGTCTCTCCACAACTATGCTTAATTTCTTTCCATAGTTCTCCTCCAACATTGCTATGGCTATCTCATAAACATCTTCATCATTAACGGCGTCATCAGTAGCATTTCTCACAGCCGTTTGAGGTTTAGGGAGAGTTTTTAATACTTTCCTGCCCTCTATACCCAAAAGATGTTTCAAAATTGCCAATTTTCTATTGGCAACATAAACTTCCCCTCCAATTGCCTCCAGATATGTAGAAAAGGACTCCTTCCAATCCTCCCAGTCCATACAAGTGGCACCTGGATCTTGTAAAAATGTGGGAGGAGGGGCAATAACTTGGTTGGTCATCGTTATCTAGAAACTGGTTTCAGTTATTCAAGGAAAGCAAATTTTGTTATAGCTCGCCTAAACCTTCCACAAAATTAAGTATAAATCACAAAATAGTAACAACAAGAGTGTAGTAAGGCAGCGCCTCGGTAAGTGTGCAGGTCCTCTCCCTGCCCGCTCTCACCAGTCTTCTCTCAGAAGCCCTCTACCTCGCTCTTCTCCGGTCCCTCTCCATCACTTCCCCAAGGTAGGAGTGTACCTGTAATAGATGTTCACTGTTTACCTAAACAGTTATCCTTGTTATGCAGGAGGTGTACCCACCACCGACGTCCTCCGTTGTCTGGCACGACTTCAGCTCTCTTCTTACGTGGTTTGCGTGAAGGTAAAGCGCCACAACCATCTATCTAACACAGAAGTGTTAAGTAATGTTATACGATAGAAAACAAAACTTTCGGCTTTAATCGCACCAAGATGGCGGCACGCATAACGTGACCTTAGGAAACAAGTCACGCAACGTCAGGTCACGCAGCGTTGACCGCGTCAGCTACAGAAGAAGGAACGCCTGGAGAGATGTCGGAACGGAGAAGAACAAAGGACTCACCGGCTAGGTGGCGTGACACTGCGATGGTTTAAATGGCGCACTCAGCGCTCGTGCGCACCGCGACTGAAGGAGAACCGTTGAGAAGTAAGTACAGTTATTTGCACAAACTCACGATGTAGCACTCGACTCAAGGAACTCCGATCCTTTCAGCACCGTACGCACGCTGTTAGGGGTCTTCGGTACTCAAGATATGAAGTACCATGCGAATCCAACGCTGTTCCAACCAAGAATAAAGTCGTCCACTTTTCTTCCTTAAGGGTGTGTCCTTCACAGGGTGCATCCCATCCTCGTCGCCATTTTTGGGAAGAAGGAACACCGCTTTCTTCTTGAAAAGTACTTTATTAGATTGAAGATAGCAACCCCCAACAGCCATCCATCCAGAGCAACCTCCGCCTCCGTCGTCTGGACTCCAACATGCCAGGATTCCAGTAGTGGAAGCATGCAGTTGCTAGGATGCAGCTGTCACGAGGAGCATGACAAAAGCAATAGAACACAACACTTATGTGTCTATAAAAGGCTTTGAATGGTGTGTGTACCATTCTGGCCTTGCACCTATTCAAAGTGTTCAGAGTTTCCACTGCGCTTACCAGAATACTACACACATATGCAACACAGGACAGATGTGCTTTTAGTAGACTGCCACTGTGCTGACAACTGTACTACGACGCATTCATTGCCTATAGGACACAGCACATCTCCTAACGTTCATCACAGACAAGATGCGCCATTTGCGGGCAAATGTATTAAGCCATTATGCGTGCATAATTCACAAAATCACAGGATTTTTTTAAAGTGCAAAATTGCTTTTTGCTATGGTCTAAACCCGTTGTGGGAGTCCAAAAAGCTTTTCTGACTCGCAAAAGGGGCTTTCCGGCCTATTATGAGTCACAATTTGGAAGGGACGTGAAAGGGGCATCCACGCCTAATTACAGTTTGTTAGACTATGTATCGATGGCTTGTAAATACATTAGCTGTCACATTCACAAAGGGGAAGGTGGCCACATTGGAGTGAGAAGGCCGTGGTTCAAGGGACCACTGCCTCCTTCTCCTGATGTGCTTTCAAACGGGATTTACGTTTTTAAAGCAGGTCTGGTTCTTTTAGGATCACCTCAAAAAACAGTTTTCCATCTGTAAATGTAAAAAGGGTTAGTAGCCTTGCAGGCCATCATTCCTACTTTGCAAGCCAATCACGGAGGGGTTGGAGATAGCAACCTATCTAATTAATATTCCCTGGCTTAGTAGCAGAGGAGAGTCGCCCCACTGCTGCAAAGCAGTGAAACAGCTGCGCAGCTTTGCGGGGCGGGCGGGTGCTTTCCTCTCAGAGCAGGGGAGGAGTGGTTTGCCCACTCCAAGTGCGCAATGACTGTTTGGCCGGCCATCCCCGACACCCCCAACCCGTGCCGGCTGCTACTGGTAATTCTGTGATCCCCTGAGACTAAAGAATTTGTGATTTATTACAGGATGCACCCCAAAATTACAGCCAGGGTGCCAAAATTTAATTTTCACTTTAGAGCCACTGGTTGTGACCTGTCTCTTAGTACATCTGGCCCTTGGCTTGCAAATATGGTACACAACAGCACTGGGCAGAAAAAAACAAATTGGGGCATAAAGGGCTTCTTAAGTGGCAGTGGCAACTTTTCCACTGGCACACATGGCTGGGAGCACCCCATTCTGCAGGCTTGTTTACGGAGGCTCAATATACAATATTTAATATGTCTTGATTCTATTTAAAACTGATAGGATTTCTGACATTGCAGCAAAGTCGAAAGGATCATTGGCATAGAGTTCTATTTATTTCTGTTCTTATGTATTTGCACATAGTGTCACGCAAATGACACCATTTCTGCACATCTGCACAAACACCATTTCTGCACACCTGCATATATGCGAAAACACCAATTCTGCACATCTGCGGAACACCATTTCTGCACATCTGCAGAAACAACATTTCTGCACACCTGCGGAAACACCATTTCTGCACATCTGTGGAACATATTTGCATATCTGCAGATATGCGGAACGCCATTTCTGCACATCTGCACTTATGCAGAACACCATTTCTGCAGATCTGCACATATGCGGAAACATCATTTCTGCACACCTGCACAACACAATTTCTGCACATCTGCACATATGCGAAAACACCATTTCTGCACAGCTGCACAACACCATTTCTGCAGATCTGCACATATGCGGATTACCATTTCTGCACATCTGCACATATGCGGAAACACAGTTTCTGCACATCTGCACAACACCATTTCTGCACATATGCGAAAACACCATTTCTGCACACCTGCACAACACCATTTCTGCACATATGCGGATTACCATTTCTGCACATCTGTACATATGCGGAAACACCGTTTCTGCACATCTGCACAACACCATTTCTGCACACCTGCACAACACCATTTCTGCACACCTGCACAACACCATTTCTGCACATATGCGAAAACACCATTTCTGCACACCTGCTCATCTGTGGAACACCATTTCTGCACACCTGCACATGTGTGAAAACACCATTTCTGCACACCTGCACATCACCAATTCTGCACATATGCGGAACACCAGTTCTGCACATCTGCACATATGCGGAAACACCATTTATGCACACCTGCACATATGCGGAAACACCATTTCTGTACACCTGCACAACACCATTTCTGTACACCTGCACATATGCGGAAACACCATTTCTGCACACCTGCACGTGTGAAAACACCATTTCTGCACACCTGCACAGCACCATTTCTGCACAAATGCGGAAACACAATTTCTGCACACCTGCACATATGCGAAAACACCATTTCTGCACACCTGCACAACCCCATTTCTGCACATATGCAGAAACACCATTTCTGCACACCTGCACATATGCGGAAACACCATTTCTGCACACCTGCACGTGTGAAAACACCATTTCTGCACACCTGCACAGCACCATTTCTGCACATATGTGGAAACACCATTTCTGCACATCTGCACATATGCGGAAACACCATTTCTGCACATCTGCACATATGCGAAAACACCATTTCTGCACACCTGCACAACACCATTTCTGCACACCTGCACATATGCGGAAACACCATTTCTGCACACCTGCACAGCACCATTTCTGCACATATGCGGAAACACAATTTCTGCACATCTGCACATATGCGGAAACACCATTTCTGCACATCTGCACATATGCGAAAACACCATTTCTGCACACCTGCTCATCTGTGGAACAGCATTTCTGCACATCTGCACATATGCGAAAACACAATTTCTGCACACCTGTTCATCTGTGGAACAGCATTTCTGGACACCTGCTCATCTGTGGAACAGCATTTCTGCACATCTGCACATATGCGAAAACAGCATTTCTGCACACCTGCTCATCTGTGGAACAGCATTTCTGCACACCTATCAAATTGAGTGCAATTTGGTCCTTATTGGGAGATATCAAGTTAGAAATGGTGGTAGCAGTGGGCCTGCTATTACAAATGTGGCTTTATTCACAACCACAGTTCTGGGCCTTCACAAGTTTTTCGCCAATAACGTGGAATAACATGGCCCCTGAATTACTGGGCCCCTGAACGCATATGATCCCAGATTCCAGGCCTTTATCCGCACACATTGCCCACCTGCTTCTAGCATTTGATTTTACCAGGTGTATTCATTCACACACCCAGGAAAACTCGTAACCGTGTGAGACGGTCATTCTAGACGCATGACTCCGAATGAAGACCTGTGAATTGAGCTCTGAAACCCTTGTGTGGCGAAGTTATGCCAATTCAGTGCCAAGGCAAACACATACCACAGCATACAGAGCCGGCACCATCACACTGGTGCAATGCTTGTTGTAAATATCCAGGTACAATGATGCGAAGCATTCATTAGCTCTGCCATATGCCTTTTGCTTCAGTTCTAACCGAACTCCCCGCTGCCCCCAGGGCGGAAAACAAAGCCCAGAGAAAACACGACTTCTGCTTCTGGGACTTAACTTCCAATTTAACTCTGAGATCAATAACAGCTCCATTGGCTCCTTTTAAATATGCGATCTTGCATGTTACAGTGATTCCAGTTATTTTTTGGCGTACAGTTGATCCCTGATATTATACAGTCTGCACAGCAGGCACATTAACCCACTGAACTACTCTATGATTATATTGTTGCTCGACTGCTGATATCGACCTGGCTTGAGTCTTTTAATCCTATGGTTATAGTGCCATGATATTTTGATTATATATAGGGGAATCGGTTAATATAGCTCTGGGTTCTCCAACCTTTTCTGTAACAAGAGCTATTTATGTTCAATGAAAATCAAACCGAGCTACTAGTATTACTAGTGTTGTAATAGTGGCTGCATCAGACAGGTGCCACGCTATGCAAGATTACCAGCAGTGATCACCTCGGGGGCGGCTCCTCCGCTAAGGGGGGAGGAGCATCGCCCCACAGGAAAAATCAAATGATAACAATGTTATTATCATTTTATTTTTAATTATTGCCTATGTAAAGGTGTGGGCGGGGCCGGGCTGCACTTCCCTAGGAGCAGGGGGAGTGGTGGCACTCTCCTAAGTGCGCATGACAGTTGGGCCGGCCAAACCGTCATGCACACTTGGCGTGTTCTCCACCAGGCTGTGTTGTACAGCATGGTGTAGAACATGCCCAGCCTCCCCGTCCCTCTCAAACCAAACCACAACGCTCAGACCAATCACAACGCTGCTGTAAGACACCGTTGTGATTGGCAAGGGGAGTCGGGAGCCTGGGTGCTTCCTGTTTCGTCGACAAAGAAGATGGCAAACGTTTTTTCACTCCCCCTGCCCCACTACTACTACCCGGTAGCAGCCGCTACTGGATAGCAGTAATGTAAAAAGGCTTGCCACTTTAAAATGCCCTTACATAGGTAATACCTAGCAGCCATAGCTGCAATGCTCGTAGCATCAAGGTAACTTTAGTAATAAGTCTCCACACTCCCACATGATTTGTGCTTCAAATATCAGCTTTAAAAATATTTTGGAAATTCAAGCATTCTTCTCAAAACATCGTCTTATGAGTTTTGTAAATAAACACATTTTCACCTTGAGTACACACTTTGCAATTTTGGATTAAATATTTTAAGCCAATCAAAAGCTTCGAATTTAGTAGGCTGGGCTGCATACAGGAGAGCTACTCAATGTTGGCTGGAGAGCTACCAGTGGCTCGCGAACTACTCGTTGGAGAAGCCTGGTTTACAACAACCCAGAAACTATGAATATTTCTTGGGGTTTGTAAATGGGAGCAGCGCCAGCTTTAGCGCTGGTGGCGCCTGGAGTGACTATATTTGATCCTGGCCCACGATTATCTGCTTCTTCATGGATCCCCTCACTACCACCTTCAAACGTTGCCCCTCATCTCTGCATAGCTCCTCTCACGTTTTAAATTTCTCTTATAGTGCTACTCATACCAATGTAGAGTGTCGGGGAACTTTACATCACACTGACATTATACAGAGACAATGAATCATCCCTGTGTAAATCAATGTATAGGAATTGTTACATAAGACAAGGGGGATTACAAGGTATAGGAGTCACACGTCATCCTATTGGTAGGCAGTATATTTTAAGAGTGCTTGGTCTGGAGAAGCACAAACTCGGGGTTCAAAATATAACACAGTGGTTGGGGTTGACTTTACTAAGAAGGATGTATTTCTACCCAAACTGACCCATTTTAGCAAGCTTAGGATAATGAAAGACTGGGGAAAACATGAGGTTCTACACCTATGCCTGTAGTTTGCATACAGTTCTTTGATACCAGTTCATAGCTCACTGTGCTGTATTACAAAGATTGTAACTTCTGATCTACACGTAAGAAAAGGATCTTTATGACAAAAGCGGTAACTCACTGAGCTATCTACATAAACTACCCTTCTGTGACCTGCATGCAGCAGGTATATTAACCTTCTGCACTACTTTATAATGAGTCAAAACTGGACTAACATAACCCCATCTCTCCAGCAGGTACATAATCACAAGAGTTAGTTTGACCTTTTTATTATTGCCTGAAAATTGCTGGGCACACAAGGAACTTCGCAGCAGGTGCTTTTAAGGCCATAAGATATTTCAAGATCAGCTCAGCACCCGGTGCGGTGGTACCAGTTGCACGGCTCTGAAGCTGGCCCTTGATGGCAGGCTGGCTTTCACTAATTTTTGGACCACAGGTTATAGAGTTGCCTCAACATTTGCAGGTACCAACACTGGTTTAAGGGCAGTGGACGCATTTAGGCAACAGTGCTGCCCAGGAGGGGCTTTAAACTCCAAGGCGTCCAACCCATGCCTGTGTTGAGGAAATTTTTCATGGCTAGGTGCAGGATTGCTAGATCTGTCCACATCAGGAAGACAACATATTTTTAGTCCAAGACTTTCATTCTTTGAGTTGACAACACTGATTTGTGAAACAAAAAAAATGACAAAATGGTGGCGGTGTTAATCCAGGAATCCTAGCTAGAGAGATGGGATGGCGTAGTCGAGAAAACTCCGCTTGGTTGGCGCTGTCCCCCTCATAATATTTTGCATGCTTGGGGGCCGATTCCGATCTCGGCCGGTAGGGCACCGAATCGGATTCGGCTTTACCGGATCCGATTCGGAGGCCTCTTTTCCGACCGATTCGTGCATCCGTCTGGGCCGAACCGCTCCGACCGACTCGCACGGACACGACTCGCACCGCGCAATGGAGACGTTCCCCGACTGAGCCAGTATGATGCGCGCCTCGAGCAGTCCGACCGACTCGCGCCGTCCGGCTCCAAAGAGCAGTCGGAGCTGGACTTCGAGGGTCCGTGTCGGACCCCCCTGCACGCGTAGCCGCGCGAGTCGCACACAGGGGGGGGGACCCACGGGTCCCCCCTACAGGTGCGTGTACGGCGCGACCCGCATCGACGCGAACCAGCTGTAGGGGGCGCCCTTGTTCGCATCGTACCCATTGAGTCAATGGGAGCCCGTGTACACGTTGTACGACCGACTCCCATTGACTTCAATGGGAGTCCGGCCGAATCAAGTCCGATAGCATACGTACGCATCGTACTCGTTCGGTTGGGCTGCTAGAGTCCGATTTGGTCGGAAATCCCTCCGGGTCCGGCTCGGTCGGAGAGATTTCCTGCCCGAATCGGAATCGGCCCCTTGGTCTTTCCAAGTTTGTGAGAAGCAGTTTCACTGGACAGTATTACGAGGCAATATTTTACTGCAGAGCAGCAATATAGGAAACAATTGATTATGGTACCCCTTAATTCAGAAGGTGTGCAGACAGAATATCGAGTTGGAAATGTCAAACTACAGAAATATCAAGTCCTAAATATCGTGAGTCAGAAATAATGACAGCAAGAATATCGTGGTCAAGAATATCGATTTTAAGGTAAGAAATATCATTTTTTTAAATATAGAAGTCATTTATATCGTTTGTAAAAATATAGTTGTTTAAAATATCAATTTTTTTAATTAGTGTTATGTATTTTAGTATATATTTTAAATGTATGTGATGTATTTTTGCATAAGAATTGTTTGTTTTTTAATATATGTGTTACATTTTTAGTAGTTATCAATTTTATTTTAATTACATTTTGCATTTTTAGTTCCGTAGCGGGTTGTGGGTTTATAGGGGAATAGGGTAGGAAGTAATTTAATTATAATAAATTAATGGTTATTTTTTATTTATTCATATTTATTTAATTGAGATTTATACTGTTAATTGTGGGAAGTAATTTACTATTAATTAATTATTAATTGGTTGTTAATTAATATTAATTAATTGCTAATTAATTATGGTAATTGTGTAATTTTTTTTTAGGTGCGGGTTGTGGGGTTTATAGGGGGAAAGGGTGGGCAGTAATTTATGTTTAATTAATAATAAGTTGTTAATTAGTATTAATTAATTAATTGAAATTAAATATGGAAATTGTGTAATTTTAGGTGCGGGTTATGGGGTTTATAGGGGTAATGGGTGGGAAGTAATTTATTTTTGAATAATTAATAATTAGTTGTTAATAAATATTAATTAATTAATTGTAAATTAATTATGGTAATTGTGTAATTAATTTTAGGTGAGGGTTGTGGGGTTTATAGGGGTAAAGGGCGGGAAGTAGTTTGTTTAATTAATTAATCATTAGTTCTTAATTAAAATTAATTAATTAATTAAAAATTAAATATGGAAATTTTGAAATTAATTTTAGGTGTGGTTTGAGGGCTTTATAGGGGTAAAGGGTGGGAAGTGATTTATGTTTAATAATTAGTTGATCATTAATATTAATTAATTAATTGCTATTTAATTAGGGTAATTGTTTATATTTTTTGTGTGTGGGATTTACTTTTATAGGGGTAAAGGGTGGGGAGTAAAATAATTTTACTTACTTTATAATTATTTGTTAAATACTATTAGTTTTTTAATGGAAAATAAGTTTTAATTGTGTAATACATTTTTGTACAGTTTAATATTAGCTGTGGTTTGTGGGGTATATAGGGGTAAAGTGTGGGAGTTTATTAATTTGTATGAGTTTTAATTTGTTTTTTAATAATATTTCTTTAATTGGTAATTAATTATGTTACATATGTATACATTTTTTCTCATTTAGATGTGGGTTGTGAATTGTGTGGTGTTATAGGGTAGGAAATAAAAGAAGTAAATTTATGTAATAAATAATGTTTTTGTTTCTAAATAATTTCTAATAAAAAATATTTATTTGTTTGAAAATTATTTTTTATTTTATTTAATATAATATCTGTAGGTATTTGTCATATGCATTTTACATTATAATATGTTTTTAAATTTTTAATATTAAATATATTGGTATTTTAATTTTTAACATATTTATATATATATATTTTTTAAAAAATTGTTGCTAATATTTTGTTTTTAATTTTGAACTGACTGGAGTGAGAATATTAACTGTTACCCCTCCGCAATCAAACACTTTCCCTGCTGTTGCACTGATTGGAGTGAGAATAGTAAATTTTACCCCGCCACTATCCAACACTTTCCCTACTGTTACAATTATTGGAGTGGGAATAGTAAATTTTATCCCTCCGCAATCCAACAATTTCCCTACTGTTACACTTATTGGAGTGGGAATAGTAATTTTTACCCCTCCGCTATCCAACACTTTCCCTTTTGTTGCACTCACTGGATTGGGAATAGTAATTTTTACCCCTCATCTATCTAACACTTTCCCTACTGTTGCACTGACTGGAGTGTGAATAGTAAATTTTATCCCTCCGCTATCCAACACTTTCCCTATTGTTGCACTCACTGGAGTGGGAATAGTAATTTTTACCCCTCATCTATCTAACACTTTCCCTACTGTTGCACTGACTGTAGTGGTAAATTTAAGTTTAAAGATTTTTGAATAGTTTAATGTTTTAATTTATAACAGAATGTTTTTTTAATAGATTTTATGTTATTGGTATATATATATATATATATATATATATATATATATATATATATAGATATATATATAGATATATATATTTGTACATTTTTATATAATTTTAAAATTATAAAATAAATTAAAATCTATAGTTTAATAATTGTTTTAAAGTAAATATATATATATTTATATATATAAATATATATTTATTATAATGTATGTGTTTAACTTTTTTAATTAACTTTATTTGTTATATTTGTTAAAATGTATATTACATTTACTTAATTTTTTAATTAATTTTATTATTTAATATATTTAATATTTATTATTTTATATATATATATATATGTATATATATATATTTATATATATATATATATATATATATAAAAATCGATATTTTGTGCAACTATATTTTTAACATTGATATGTTTTTTCAATATTTTTGTACTTACCTGTTTAAGTATAGGGAGTCGATATTTTTGCATTCTATATTTTTTCATCTATAGTTTTTACATCTATATTTTTTACATCGATAGTCTGTCAGTGAACCATTCAGAAATCATAGTTTGTCAGGCACAGTAGTTTTGTTAACAAATTCCTTTTCATTTAGGCTTTTGAATATTACGTCAGCAGAACTTATAAAGCATTTGAAGAACTTACAATAAAGGCGTCCAGCTAAAGACAAATATATATTCGCATGTGACCCTCAAATTCCTCAAACCTCCACCCCAAATGATCACATTAACATTTCAAAAATAGCACCAAAAACGTGGCAGTTTAGCGGGACCCCGAGACTTATAAATATATCTTATTCTCCACAAGACCTGGAGTTCTTTCTCCCACCACGTTACATCCTGTCATGCCAACACCCACAGACCCAGCATTCACAAAGGCAGAATCTTCGCAGGACAGATCTAACTAAGGCTGTCCTTCCTGGCGGCCTGGGGAAGTTACCGAATACCCTATTGTTTGTTCCAAGGGAAACCCCTTGGAACAAAACTTCTAATAATGGTTGTCATTTATCTTTAAACTCCTCATTTGAGCCCTCCACAGTGCTGTTCAAATGTTCCTGAATCTCGGATACCATTGGTTTATTGAAGGCCTGGCACCCATAATTGTGGTAACTGAATTTGGTAGAATAGAGTATACCAATGTCGTTTCTATAGTTCTGGGCATTTTTCCAAACCTGTTTAATATTAGGACGACAACACCACACATGGCAAGCGTCGCCCCACTAACCCCATTCTCTCCACCATTTTTCGCTAACATTTAGGTATATGCGATATGGGTGAGTTGACAAGTAATACCGCTCATAAAGGATGTTATAGGGCACTTGAATATTTTTAAGATATATGGACCTGCAATGTATGTCCTTGGCCAATATTTCCCATTGTGTTTGTATGACGTTTTCCCTAGCAACAGTCCCCAGTTCCTATTGTAGCCCCTTGAGTTCCGAGATAAATTCTCCTGATGTAGACCACAAAGTCTGGATTTCTGCCCTTTGGACCCCAGCAACTTGGGCAATGTCACTTCAATGGTCTTTTTGACTCTGGTGGCTGCAGCCTTAAGTATCGAATCTAGGGCCCAGTGATGTATATGGATGTAGTTCATCTACCTGAACTTCCTTCTTACAATGCAGGAATGACTTTATCTCTCCACCCTGAAACATATCCACCAGAATTCTAAATTCTCCTTCTCTCCATTTGTGGAAGGGACCGCCCAGCTGTGTCAGGGACGAGCCCCTATTAAAGAGAATAGGAGTGTGGGCAAGGGGAACAATGTGCGGCCGTGCTTCTCTGCTAATCCATCCCAAACTCACAGACTAGAACCAACCCAAGGTGATTAAGTATGTATTGAGGGGCCTCTGATTCTTGTGAAGCCATAACAGGTCCCACAGGGCCCTACCCATGCCAGCGTGGTCCATATGGGTCTGAGATGAATCTAAGCCACTAAACTGTGCACCCGCTTCTGGAAGCACCATATCTTATTTCTAGCTAAATTGGTGCAATGGTCTTTTGGAGAGCCTTGGATTGCCATTACCCCAAACAAGATCCAAAATTATGTGGCCCCCAGTTTCAAAGCCACAACAGAGGACCAGTATGAGGAGGAGGGTATAGAGGAGCATGGGGACGACCCGGGCACAAGTCTTGAGCTGCAGCACTCAGAGGAGAAGGGCATCTTGGCCTCAGGAGAGGAGCTCTCTGCCAGGGAAGAGAGCAGTGTGTCTTCCCACAGCCTGTCCCCTGAGGAGTTGGTGGACAGGAGGGCTGAGAGCGAATTCAGGCTGCAGATGGCCAAACTAAAAATGGAGGCAGAGGTGAGAGACTGTGAGAGCGTTGGATGAAAAGGAACGGGCCATCGAGGAGAGGAGAACGGCCCATGAGCTAAGTCTCCAAGAGCTGGGCATCAGGGCCAAGCAAGTGGAGCCCAGCAACAGTGGAAGCACAATACCCCAGTGTCCACTGGAGACCAGAGGGTCCACATTCCCAACGATCCCATGCCTAACTTTGTTGTGGGGGGTGACATACATAAATGGTTTGAGGGCTATGAGGTTGTCCAAGAGATGCACAGGGGAGAATTGGAGAAAGGGGCAGTCCTAGAAGCACATTCCCAATGAAGAGAGGAATGCCCTGTTAGCCCTAGGGAAAGGGGACAGGATGAGGTGTTCAGGTTGGGCTTACCCCAGAGAAGCACAGGCAGAACCAACAACACAAATTGCCACAGATTTGTATTGCTTGGACTGATAGACTGAGAGGGCTGCCAAAAGAGGAATTCGCAGGAAAGAGCCTCCTTCACACATTGCCAGCAGAGTGATTTCTTAAGCATGCTTGGCAAGAGAATGAATCTTTATCCATGCTGAGCAAGTGCAATGGATCATTTAGCATGGTTTGTTTTGGAGAATAAATCCTTAAGCATACACTCCCAAGAGAATTAATTCTTAAGAATGCTTTGCCAGTACAGTGGAACTTTTACCATGGCTTGCTTTGGAGAACGAATCCTTAAGTATTAATTGCCAGGCAAGTGAATCCTTAAGCATGATTTCCCATGAGAAGGATGTGGTATTGGAATGTGGAATGTGCATGGCTGTGTTGTCATGAAGTTCCATGACAAAGGATGGGCAGATGGGTGGTTGGAGGAGACTGGGAAGGATGGTATCGAAGGAGATGCAGTTTCTTATTGCTGTGGTCATTTAAATAAAGGATTAACCTACAACTATGTGAAATCGTCTTCACTACAGACTTGGTGACAAGCTATATGACTCCAGGCCCATTCATACGTGTGTGGATGACATTTGGCGACCGGACTCTTCATTGACCGCATATATGTTTTTTGGGCTACACCTTTGCTCTTGCTATGTGTGATCGCTTGTGGGAGCTGGGCCCTTTTGCTTACATAGTCACTTCTATTGGCATTTGGAGGATTAGGCCTAGCATAACTGTTAATGGTTGCACAGCGCGTGCTCACCTTACTGTTTCTGAGTGCGATAAAGCTGCGTTGCTGACGTTAGCAGTCTCACTGCACAATTCTGTGTGCTCACCATGTATTAAATTACACGACATAACCTGCATAAGCGAAGTCTTGGATGCACACTCAACAAAGCCACAGGTGCATGATATACAACATTGAGTTATCGTTCACTTGCATTTAGAGTACTCGGACCGTTGTATTTATTTCCAACAGTTGGTTTTTCTCTGCCCTTTGTTATTCAGCCAGTGAGTGCTAACGGTGAGCGTTTGCTACTTACTTTGCTTAATTGCCAATACTTTCCACTTCTACATTTCAATTTAGTGCCATTACCTGTTATCTGTACTATGTGTGCATAAACAATTTCTTTACCGCCTCCACAACCATTCCTGTCAATTCGTGGTTCGCCTGTGAAGAAATAGCCTCAGTGGAAAGATTATTTTTTGAATTACACCTCAACCACTGAGGAGGACTCGGAGGAAGAGTTTTTGAAAAGAAGCAAAAAGAAAATGTTACTGCACACATTAGGGCCAGATGGGCTAAGATTATATCACCAAATGGAGAAAAAAACGAGAACTGTGGATAATACTAATATTTTTTAACATGCCTTGGAGTATCTGGATTGTTTTTATGCCTTCTATATGCATATCAGTAGAGAGATTAAACTTTTCTCAATGGCGTCAAAGTACTGAGGAATCTGTAGATGGCCTTGTAGTTGATTTGAGGAAATTTGCTTTACCCTGCAAATTTGGAGTGATGCAGGAGGAACTTATTTGGGACCCAGTTGTCATGCACACTAATGACACTAATGTTCAGGAAAGATTATGGTCTAATTGAGATACCTCATTTAAGGATGCCATTGCGGTTGTAAAAAAAATCAGGACTATGGAAATGTGTCAAATCAGCATTAAGTAATTTGAAGAAGAAGGATATGATCTGTAAGATAACTGCTGCTAAGTCTTCATCTAAGGATCAAAAGGTGTCTCTGGGAACGGTTGTACATAAATCTAAATCTTCTAAACTGCAAAAACAAGAGAATAAGAAAAGTCATAAAGCGCCTGACTGATGCGGTAGTCAGTATCATCTGGCTTATGACAAACGTTGCCGAGCTATTAAGCAACGCTGCTGGAACAGTGGATCATTATGCCAAAATCAATCACAGGAAAAAACTGTCTATAACCATTAAGCGTGCAGTTGATAACTCTGGCTCTTCGGAAGCAGCGGATGAGGGTGTGCAATGTGTGTTGATTATAGAGTATGATGTTCTGGGATTAAGTAATACCTCAAAAAAGCCAATCTGCTCATTGTGCCTGGATAGTTTTTCTCTTGATATTATGGCAGACTCAGGTTCACCTTATACTACAGTCAGTTATGAGGATTATCTGGACAAGGAACTATTTCCATCTGATATGCATCCAGTACGTTTTACTGGCGAGCCAATCCCCATGATTGGGAATTGGACTGTATCTTTTGAGTTTAAAGGAAGGGTAGCAGAAGGGAAATGATATGTTGCAAAGAAAGATCCTTTAGTAGTTGGTTGGGTTGATCAAGGGAATAATGGTATCATTTTGAATCCTAATAATCCAGAACAAGTCTTGCTTGCAGATGTAGTTGGGTCTGAATTGGGGTTTTCTCAATCCATGTTCTCACAGTTTCCTGAAGTCTTTGCTGGAAGTGTGGGTATGTTACAAGGTTTTCAGCATAGGATAATTCTTAGACACAATTGTGTACCCATCTCACATAAAGTAAGGAGAATTCCTTTCAGTGTCAGGGATGAAATCTAACGGGAATTCGAGAAGTTAATTGATTTGGGCATAATTGAGAAGATTGAGGCAAGTGATTGGTTAGCTCCATTGGTAGTTGCACGTAAAAACAACTGTAATGTTAGATTGTGTGTGGATTTACTTGATCAAAATTCTAACACTGTAATTGATACATTTCCACTACCGAAAATTTATGAAATGCTGGCCAAGACTAGGGGTATAAAGTGGTTCACCACTTTGGACTTGACAGCAGCCTACCATCAGGTCACCTTACATCCTCATAGTAAACACTTGACGGCTTTTATCATGCCTTATGGCTGTTTGTAATTTAATCACATGCCATTCAGGCTTGCTTCCGCTGCGGAAGGTATTTCAGAGATTCATGTACCAACCATTCAAAGATCAAGAGGGGGTGATTTGTTTTCAGGATGATATCCTGATTATGGGTAATAATAGAGAAGAATATGACAATAGACTGAAAATTTCCTTGGGTACACTTAGAGACAAATTTCTCACAGCAAAATTTAAAAAAGTGTGAGCTTGCTATGAACTCTGTGGCCTATTTGGGGCATGAGATTAGTGAGATTGGAATCCTTCCTAAGAAGACATTATTAGAAGCCATTCGTAATGCTCCCTCTCCTGTTTTGAAAGATGATGTCAGATCTTTTTTGGGTCTTGCGGAATTCTACTCAACGTTTGTGAAGGATTTTGTAACTAAAATGTTTGAGATCAGATTGTTGTTGAAAAAGTGTAACAAATTTGTTTGGAATGAGGTGCAATCTTGTTTTGGTACCATTAAGAATGGCATTTTTAATGCCATTTCTCTTCAAAGTTATGACCCTAATGCTAGTTGGAAGGAGTTGGGAGCAGTGTTAACTCAGAAAGGCAAGGGTAATGTGGAAGGTACTATATCATTTCTTCCACGCTCACTGACTCCAGCAGAAGAAACATTTTCTACAATTGAAAGAGTAATGTTGGCTTGTGTATGGGGTGTAAGCAAGTTTAGGCAGTATGTGTGGGGATCGCGTTTTTGTCATTCGTACGGATCAAAAGCCCATGACCAAGGTCCTATCTACTGCTAGTATGATAAGATAACACCCAGGCCAGCGAGATTGTCTCTGCATTTATTGGATTACAATTTCACCATGGAGTATCTGCCTGGGATTAATAAAATGGTAGCAGGGCTCCCTTAAAGCTGCAGCTACAGGGGGCCGTGGCCAAGATGGCGATCGAGTAGGACGTGCCTGCTTGTTGCTCCATCTCCAAGCCCGGGCCTCCGGCTTAAGTGTTGAGTAGCTGAGCTGTAGCAATCATTCTGAAGCGGTGGGGCGACAGCAGAAGGCAAGAGGAGCTGCCCGGTGGCCTCACAACGAGCATTGGTGGCCCCGCCGTCGCTCTACAGGGCCGAGGAGAGCTGCCGGAGCTTTGCCTGGAATCGGCCCGAGAGACAGCGTGAAGGCGCGGCTTTGCGGCCTCGTGTGCCGGAGGGGGGCGAGCGCCACCCAGATTGGGGAGACTGAGGGGGTCGGAGAGGCTGAGAGCACTCGGGAAGTGCTCCCCCCCAGGCGGTGTGGCAGCGAAGGAAGCCCCAGGATGCCGGCAGAGGAAAGCGGGCTGTTCCCGGTGGTAAGAGCTGGAGAGCGCGTGATCGGCGAAGGGCCGCGCCGGCTGGGCACCTCGGAGAGGGAGCCGCAGTGACCCACCCCGAGATCAGGGCACTCTGAGGGCCCTTAAGAGCAGCACAGGAGTTGAAGGACGAGGCCGGTCACAGCGTAAAGAGCACCCCCCCAGCTGAGAGGCCCAGAGAGCTTCTGGGCTTTCCTGCACTTGGCGCGACCAGCCTGCAGAGGACGGATGTGCGGGGGTCCCAGACTGGAAGTCAGGGCACCAAAATCGGAGGAGGCCGAGGGTGGAACCTATACTTTGGGGCCCATCACTGCAGCCCAGGTGAGGAGGCGCGGTCCCCCGCAGCATGGGTGGAGGAGATACAAATTAGAACCAGGCCAAGTGGAATCAGAATGCTACAGTTAGCCCCAAAACCGCCACCGCCGGATCACCTGGAACACTGGGGGGGGGCAGGGCCGGGTGGAGGCCGAGAGGGCCCACCTATTCAGACTCTGCGCCGCGACCTAACACACGGCCATAAGGGGACGGGGTGCGCGGCAGAGGCCCACATTACAAGAAAAGACTCCAGCACATGGCCCCCCCCCGGAGCGGGCGGCAGAGCACACTGCGGATACCCCCATTGCAATAGAAACATGACCTACAGTCCAAAGCAGAGACAGTGAGAGAATGGGGGCCCCGGCGGGGTCTGAGGAGACTCACAATTTAGAGATGGTCACCAATGGGCATACCAACACCAGAAGGCCTGCTAATAACCTTATGCAGGTAGACCCCTGAGTCCACAGGATAGCCTTGAATACCCAGCCAACCCGGATATACAAAGCTTACCCCCAAGACTTTGAACTTAAAGCACAAAGAAAACCCCGCTGCTGCTGGAGTGCTAGTCCTCGCCGAGTGCGGCAACAGAGAGGATCGCCTGGTGAACATTTGCGGAAGTCGGGGGATACGGAGTCCTCCTGGTTCCCGACCATGACAGCCAATAAGGGGAAAAAGGACAGATCGGTCAAAGACATGTTACTCAAAACAACCGGATCAAGCAACACAGAAATGTCTCAATCGACAGAACCCGGAGATACCGAAGCTCTGCTCACCTGTGCATACATTGACACTCTATTCGCTTCTCTACGAGAAGATTTAAAGCAATGAAGACCGAAATAGCGCAGGAGATTAAGGAGGTGAGGAAGGACGTCGATTCCTTAGGGGACAAAGTGGATACGCTGGAGACCCAGGGCTTGAGTAGGGATGAAGAGATCGAACTTCTCCAGCAAGAGGTACTTCGCCTGAAGGACCAGCACCTAGACCTCCACACGCATGCGGAAGACCTAGAGAACCGCTCCAGGCGCAACAACATTCGAATCCGTAACATTTCGCACGGTGCAGAAGGTCAGAACATTGCATTGTTTGTGGAAAGCCTCTTCCGATCGATCCTAGATGCCCCGGATAAAATGTAGATCAAATTGGACCGCACGCATCGGGTTGGCCCGGTGAGGCCCTCTCCGGCTCCGCCTCCAGATATCCTTACCAGCGTGCGTGATTTCCAATTAAAAGAGCGTATTCTTCAAAGAGCCAGAGACAGCAACTCAATCCAGTTCCAGGGGCATCGACCTCTCCTGTTTCAAGACCTAGCAGCCTCAACGCTACAGAAAAGGAGAGCTTTCCGGCCCATCACGATGCATCTCCGAGACAGTAAAATCCCATACTCGTGGGGGCACCCATTCTGCCTCATCTTTCGCCTCAATGGCAAAATTCAACGAGTTCGCTCAGTTACGGAGGCTCGTTAACTGTTGAATATCCAGGAGGACTCCGCGGCAAGCCTGCCTTCGACTGCCGGGTCGGGCAGAGGGCGGGAAACAGGGAGGTGGAAGACGATCAACTCTGGTTCATCACGACTGCGCCCAGATCCGGAGACCATACTTAAAGAGAGACAGGATGTCCTGCCGTCCTTGGGAGATGACTCCACAGGCCCGGCATGAGCTATCCCGCGCCAGTGCTCGAGTATACTGTCGCCCCTTGAACATAATGTCAAAACGGTATTCTTAGGTCTATAGAACCAGGTCGGGGCCTGGAGGGAGTGGGGCGGTCCAAGGATCCGGAACTCTTCCACCTCCTTCCCGTGGGTATACTCACCCAGGACATTTACAATACTTTTTGTGATATGTTGTTAGTCTGTTGTATTATGTTGGGGTTATTATTTAGTTCATGTCCCCCCCCTCCGACTCTCCTGCATGACCCACCAACTCCCTAAGCTATCCCGTCAAGGGCCAAGCAGGACCGACACAAGGATACAGACCAACAGAAACCACCCCTGTGATTCGCAGCGCAACACACTAGCCTCCTCTCATGACAGTCGAAATGACCCAGACCTTTAAGATCCTGACTCTGAACATTAAAGGATTGAATAGCCCCATCAAACGTCACGCCATTCTGTCATATTTAGAACACTCTGGATCCCACATATGCCTCCTCCAGGAGACCCATCTCTTACCCGGAGACACACACAGACTCCGATCTCGGGCGTTTTCGCAACAGCTCTTTTCCTCTTTATCTACAAAGAAAGCAGGAGTAGCTATCCTCATTTCAAACACCTTCCCCGGTAAGCTAGGGCCCAAACTGGTGGAACTAAAAGGAAGGTTGCTGGCTTATTCTTTTTATGTAGGCTCACAAACGCTCACAATAGGATCAGTCTACGCCCCCAACGAAGGTCAAGAGGAATACTTGTTGAAGGTAGTGCACGAAATCAGCACTTCCCCAGACAGGAAAATCCTGCTGGGAGGAGACCTAAACTTAGCCTTTGATAACGCCCTAGATAGATCAGCCCAAAGACAAGGACAGACTGGAGCTCTCTCTGAAGAGGGGAAACAGATGCTCACTGACGCAGGCCTCTTTGATATATGGAGAGACAAACACCCCACATCTAGGGAATACACCTTTTATTCACACTCCCACAAAACTTACGCGAGGATTGACTATTTCTTTAGGCACGATGAGCTTAAAACCCTACATCAAATAAATAGATGTAATGCCACGCACACTCTCAGACCACTCGGCGGTCACCCTGGCCCTTTCCTTGCCACTGGTCCAGACCTCCTCCCAGACCTGACGTCTCCGAGATACGTTGCTGCATCGCCCAGAGGTAGTCCATCAGATCTCAAAAGCACTGCAAGACTACCTGGAAATAAATGATACCCCCGAAACCCACATAGCTGTCCTCTGGGATACACTAAGAGCAGTGGATAGAGGAGAATTCATAGCAATCGCAGCTCCAGATAACAAGTCCCGCAGGGAGAAAAGAGAGCTCTTGACGCAACAGACACAGGAGCTAGAACGCATACACCAGGGAACGGGGCGCCCAGAGTATGGACACAACTTGAAGCCGCGCGCTCTCAGCTGGCAGCACTAGATTTAGATAGGGCAGAGTACGCAGCGCTCAGACTCCGACACACTTTCTACACAGGCGGGGACAGAGCAGGGAGGTTATTGGCTCATAGATTAAGGACACAGAGACAAGCATCCAGTATTACCTCCGTGATTGCCTCCACAGGTGAGGAGATGGTTACCGACCAGCAAATAGCCGAAACATTCTGCCAGTATTATGCAGAACTTTATAAGGCACAAGACCTTTCCCCGCAAGCCCAAGCTCAGTACCTTCAGGGAGTGCCCACCTCCACAATCACACTAGATCAAGCAGAGGACATCAAATCCCCTATCAGTATTGAGGAGGTAATTTCAGCCATCTTCAAGCAGAAACAACTTAAATCACCCGGACCAGATGGCTTCTCCGCCTCGTTTTACAAAACCTTCTGCACCATATTGGCCCTGATTCTCACCAGAGTATACAACGCTATAGGGACATCATCTGCTCTCCCTAAAACGATGCTAGAGGCCTCGGTGATTGTAATACCCAAGGTCGGGAAAGATAAGCGTCAATGTGCTTCATATAGGCCCATCTCCCTCCTTAATGTCGATTTTAAGTTATTCACGGGCATCCTGGCATCTCGCTTGTCACCTCTCCTTCCTGGGTTGGTTGACCCAGACCAAGCAGGATTTGTCCCCAACCGCCAATGTGCAGATAACACCAAGTGCATACTCCACATAATAGAAAAACCCCAACGATTTGACACTGAACGCATGCTCCTATCGATGGACGCTGAAAATCTTTTGACAGGGTCAACTGGACATATTTAGAGGTGACATTGCGGCACTTTGGGCTCCCTGAGAGATTCATAGCTTGGGTTTTCAGTGGATATACCAGTCCAGCCACCACGTTCCGTGTGAATGGTCATGCATCTACCCCGTTTCTTATACAGAGAGGCCCACACCAGGGCTGCCCCCTCTCCCCTTTGCTTTTCGCCTTATATATGGAACCAATGGCCCAGCGAATCCGTGATAACCCGCTTGTCTCCAGAATACACTTTGGGGGGGACATACATACACTTAGTTTATACGCAGATGATGTTATAGCGACTTTAGAAAATCCTCAGACCTCCCTCCTGGCTATTCTGTCTGAGTTGGAGCAATTCTCCCTACCAGCAGGTTTCGTTCAAAAGTCACAAGCCCTCAGCCTGAAACCCTCTACACTAAACAATCTGAGAAACGCATATCCCATTCAGTGGGCCCCAGTAGCGATCCCCTATCTAGGGATACAACTCTCCGCGTCCTTACTTAGCACCATAACATTAAATTATCCCACTTTACTTTGCCACATTAGGGAAGACCTGCGCCGATGGTGACCACACTCACTTTCTTGGCTTGGCCGGATAGCGGCTATCAAAATGTCCATACTGCCAAAGATACTATTCCTCTTTCAGACCCTTCCATTGGAACCACCCCCGGGCACGATACATACGCTTCAGTGAGAACTGGAATCCTTTATTTGGGCGGACAAGAGACCCCGAATGCGGCGGGATCTTAGCTACAGGTCCTCGGGGGAGGGTGGACTTGGGATCCCAAATCTCCAGGACTACTATTGGGCGGCCCAGATCAAGGCGTTCATCGAGTGGTCGCGCCCAGAGTCCGAAAAGCACTGGCTTTTCATGGACAGGGCTCTGGCAGGGCGGTCGCTATGGCAGACCCCTTTCCTGCCAAAACCAGCTAGGCCTAAGAACCTTTATCTCTCGCTAGTAGCGCGAGTCCCCCTAAAGGCATGGGATAGAATAGTGGAGAAAAGAGCTCTCACCACCTTCCGGTCCCCATTGATTCCCATCGTGGAGAACCCTTCTTTCTCCCCAGGGATGGATGCAAAGACCTTCACATGGTGGACAAGGGAGGGTAGCAGGTCGACTGGACACCTCTTCGATGAAAAGGGCAAGCTTTCTTTTGAAAATCTCAGAGACCCTCAGGGTTTCCCTGAAACAGAACGGTTCCACAATTAGCAAATAAAATACTGGGTCATGCACTCCAGTAACTGCCCGCAGTCGCAGCGCCACCTTACCGCATTCGAGAAGTGGCTATTTTCCAAAGTTAATGATGTCCACCTTATATCACAGATATACTGTTTAATAAGATGAGCCCCAACACCTCATAAGACGCCGAGTCAAAAAAGATGGGAACTAGAATTAGAATGTACACTTACTCAGCGAGAATGGGAGGACATATACTACAGAGCCAAACACACTGCACGTAATGTTTCCAGTGTAGAGACTGCCACTAATATAGCAACCTATTGGTATTTTACTCCTGCCAGACTCCACAGAGGCAACCCAACAAAAGACCCCTTGTGCTGGCGCGGATGCGGTTCACCTTGCATCCTGACACACATATTGTGGGACTGTCCCCAACTAATTCCCTATTGGGCGCAGGTGCTCAAAAATATAGATACTCATTTCGACACGAATTGCCCCAGTTTCCAGCATACATTCTCCTAGGCTTACCGAACGCTCTCACGTTCCCTCTTAAGTCACGCAGAGGACGTCAAATAGCACTGGCCCTGTGAGCGTCCCTCCAAAATATCCTTGCACACGGGGGAACGAACCGCCTGCCCTCTTACACGGAATGGCTGCATCCGGTGTGGCACATTCTCGGCATGGAGTAGATTTCCCTCTCCCTCACCAATCAGAGCGCCTCGTTCCCTGCTCTTTGGAAAACCTTTTTAGCTCTACTTTCCTCCGAATTTAGAGAACTCACTTGCCCCAAATATTTGCGCCTTTTGCGCCTCACAGACCAGACACAGACTGCTCCCTAGGGTGCGACATAATGGGTTTGGTCGCTTAATAGCCAAGGGGGGGCAGAGGGAGGAGGGGAGGGACATTGGGGGGGGGGAGTATGTTGGGGTTGTTGATCAGAAAAGTTTTATCTCTTCTCCTACATTGTGGGATGCTACAAGGCATATTTCCATTATTGCTGTGATTATTTTTGTCGAAGTCATACAAATTAATAAAGAAATGTAAACCTAAAGCTGCAGCTCCAAACCTGTAAGTATATGTTGGAGGAGTATTCTGTGGCAATTGTGGAAAGTGTGAAGGAATTTCTAAAGAAGATTGGACAGAAGGATATAAATTGGATCCAGTATTGTGGGAGGTGCGAAAATATCTGTTAGAAAGTTGTCCCTTTAAGAACAACGTTAGTGATGAGGTATGGCTGTTTTCGGAAATTTGGAATGAACTCTTTCTGAAAAATGAGGCGTTTCTCAGAAGGAATGACAAACTGATTCCTCCTAGAAGTCTTAGGGGGAAAATCCAGCAAATTTGCCATGAATGGCACCTACACATTATTAAGACTAAGAAAAGGATTAAGACTCAGTATTGGTGGTCAAGTATTGATATTGAGACTGAAAGATTTGTAAGGAACTGCCTTGAACATGCTACTGCGGATAAATCCGTGGTCACCACCTTTGTCTCCAACAAATCTCCTGATGGACCTTGGGAAGACTTAGCCATAGATATTTTAGTACCAATATGAATTTTCATGGCGGCACATGTTATGTGGTGTTTTTACTTGATTTATTTATGAAATGGCCTGAATTGTGTGTTCTTAAGGACGTTGATTCAGTGGTCATAGTGGAGTTTCTTGATGAGATATTCTTATTTGAGGGCATTCCCAAGTCGCAAAGTCATTGCTAAGCGATAATGGGGGACAATTCACTTCTACGTTTTTTCCGTCTTATTTATGCAGAAACAATATCACATGGAGACACACATCCATGTATCATCCAGCTGAGAATGATGCTGTTGAGAGGTTTAATCATGTTCTGATGGGTGGCATTTGCATGGCAATCAGGAATTGTAAGGACTCGGAAATTGAAGGGAGAAGATTGTTGTGGCTGTACTGTACTTCTCCTACATTTACTGGATATAGTCCATTGGAATTTTTGAGAGGGAGAGATCCTTGTATTAGAAATAATCAAGCTTGGTTGAAGAACATCATTATGAGCAATTGGTCATTGGAGAAGGTGAAAGAAAACATAGGGAAGGCACAAGTAAGGTATAAGAGGATTATGATACCAAACATGGAGTGAATGAAATTAAATTTAGTGTGGAAGATTGGGTCATCGTAAAAGACCACAGGAAGAGGGCTAAAGATACTAGTATGTTCAAGTGACCTTTCAAAGTAATGAAACTGTTTACCACTTCTTCTAGGTTGAGTAATGAGGAAGTATGGTATTTTAGCAAATTGGCTAAGTGTAGTAATTTCAGAAATGGGGTCAATATGGAAAGTGGTGGCAGGAAGCATCGTAACTGGCTCTTGGATAGGACTCAAATTGAAAAGGAAGAGGTTCTAGCAGAGAGAAGAGGGGATGTGAATCAAGGAGTGCAACACTTGGGTAGGGACACCGTTGTGCAAGGTTCATCAGGTGGTCCATCAAGTGGTTTGAAAGTGTTGTCTTGGAGGACTCACATGTGAGGAAGTCTTTCATGCTGCTAGTAGCTGAACCAAAAGTGGAAGGCGCTGGACAGAAGGGAAGGGTAGCTAAGTCAGGCAGACAGGTTGTTTTGCCAGATAAGTATGAAGATTGTGGTAGGAAGCATATACTTATAAGCTGAATGTTAATTTCCTTTACTTATTTGTTTATTTTCCTATTATTTTTTCTTAGCTCCTTTAACTCTCTTTCTTATATTTTCCTCCCCATTTTTCCTTATTGATAGGGTAGCGTTGGCTCTTATAGCTTTTACAGGATCTTCCAGCTGTCGTTATATTTGAGTAATGCATTGTTGTTCTATATAGCATGGAATTCTTGTAACAGGATTTTGTGCTTTTTTTGTGGGGATTGGTTTTGAAGGGAGGGGGATGTGTTGTTTTGGAATGTGAAACGTGCAGGGCCGTGTTGTCATGGAGTTACATAACAAAGGATGGGCAGATGGGTGGTTGGAGGAGACTAGGAAGGACGGTATCGAAGGAGCTACAGTTTTGTATTGCTAGGGTCATTTAAATAAAGGATTAACCTACAACTACGTGGAAGCGTCTTCATTACAAGTGATGCCCTAAGTGTAGTTTGCCATATGATTGAATCATTGAGCATGCTTTGCCAGGAGAATTCTGACTTTTGTCTGTGTACCAGTGGGTAATCCATTGTGAATGCCAGACACGAATGTCTATACATTGTCAGAAGGTACTGTCCACCAAGTGTGCGAAAAGGTAAATTTCAAAATGTGTGCTAAAAGGTAATATCTTTAGGGATATCCCTAAAGGTAATGTCCATCATGTGTAGCTGAAGGCAATGTTCAACACGTGTGTCAGAAGAGAGCTCCTGACTTTGGAACTGGGGAACCAGGTTTGAGTCCCAGCATCAGCTCTACATGCTGTGATTCTAGGCAAATCACTTGATCTCTGCATGCCTTAAATATAAATCTGACCTCTTGTAATGTAATGTGGTGCACATGTAGGGCACTCTGATGCCTTGGCCCAAGTTCACACTCTATATAACTGCAAACATAAATAATAAATAAAAAATATATCAAACATGTATGCCTGAAGGTAATGTCAGTCATGTGCAGCCGAAGGTAGTGTCTATCAGCTGTGCTAAAAGATAATGTCCATCACTTGTGCTAGGTTATTGTCCATCAAGTGCACTACAAGTCAGTGTTCATTGCATACGCCATAAGGTAATGTCCATCACATGCAGCTTAAGGTAATGTCTATTACGTGTTCTAGAAGGTAATTTCTGTCATGTGTGCTACAATGTAGTGTTCATTGTGTATGCATAAGAGAATGTCCATCATGTGTGGCTGTAGGTACTGTCCACCACCTATGTCTGATCATGTTCATCCTGTGTGCCAGAAGGTAATGCCCATTACGTGGACCAGAAGGTAATGACATTCACGTGGGCCAGAAGGTAATGTCCATCATGTGTTACTGAAGATAACGTCATTACGTGTGACTGAAGGTTATGTCCACTCACTGTGTCTGATGATCATGTCTATCACATGTGCTAGAAGGTAATCTCCATCATATGTGCTAGAATGTAGTGTCGATCATGTGTGGCAGAAGGTAATGTCCATCACGTGTGTTAGAAGGTAACGTCCATCACGTGTGGCTGATGATAATGTCCATCACATGTGGCTGAAGGTAATGTCAATCACCTGTGTCTGATGATCTTGTCTATCACATGTGCTAGAAGGTAATCTCCATCACATGTGCTAGAAGGTAGTGTACATCATGTGTGGCTGAAGGTAAAGTCCAGCACCTGTGTCTTGTGATCAAGTCCATTGAGTGTGCTAGAAGGTAATGTCCATCACGTGTGGCAGATGGTAGTGTTCCATCACATGTGGCAGAAGGTAATGTCCATCACGTGTGGCAGAAGGTAATGGGCAGCACCTGTGTCTGATGATCATGTCCAATACGTATGCTGTAAGGAAATGCCTATCACGTGTGCTAAAAGGTAATCTATGTCATGTGTGCTACAAGGTAATGTTCATTGCGTATGCCATAAGGGTATGTCCATCACGTGTGCTAGAAGGTAGTGTCCATCACATGTGGCTGAAATTAATGTCCATCACATGTGGCTGAATGTAATGTGCAGCACCTGTGTCTGATGATCATGTCCATCGCATGTGCTAGAAGGTAATGTCCATCATGTGTGGCAAAAGGTAATGTCCATCACGTGTGGCAAAAGGTAAAGTCCATCACGTATGGCAAAAGGTAATGTCCATCATGTGTGGCTGAAAGTAATGTCCATCACGTGTGGCTGAAGGTAATGTGCAACACCCATGTCTGATGATCATGTCCATCACTTGTGCTAGAAGGTAATGTCCATCACGTGTGGCTGAAGGTAATGTTAATCATGTGTGCTAAAAGGTCATCCCTGTCATGTGTGCTACAAAGTAATGTTCATTGCGTATGCCATAAGATTATGTCCATCACGTGTGGTGGAAGGTAATGTCCAGTACCTGTGCCAGAATGTAATGTCCATCACATACAGACAAAGGCAATGTATGTCGCATGTTCTAGAAGATAATGTCTATCACGTGTGCTAGAAGTTAATTTTCGTCATGTGTGCTCCATGGTAATGCTCATTGTTATGTTAGAAGGTAATGTACATCATGTGTGGATGGCGTTAATGTCCATCATGTGCTGCTGAAGATAATGTCCCTCTCATGTAGCTGATTGTAATGTCCACCACCTGCATCCGATCATGTCCATCATGTGTGCCAGAAGGTGATGTCCATCAAATGTTCCTGCACATGTGTGTGAAGGTGATGTCCATCAACTGTTCCAGCACATGTGTGTGAAGGTGATGTCCATCAAATGTTCCAGCACGTGTGTGAAGGTGATGTCCATCAAATGTTTCAGCACATGTGTGTGAAGGTGATGTCCACCATGGGTGCCAGAAGATGTGTCCACCATGTGCAGCTGAAGGTTATGTCCGTCACATGTGCTCGAAGGTCATGTCCATGATGAGTACTGAAGATCATGGCCATCCCATGAGCCGGAATGTCATTTGGATCACAAGTATGAGTAGTTAATGCCGATCACTTGTGTCGGAAGGTAATTTCCATCATTAATACCAGAAGGTAGTTGCTGCTGTGAACTGAAAAGGGTGATGTCCATGCTATGTGCCGGAAGGTAATACCCATCTATGTACAGGGCGGTAACTACTGCAATGGTAGGCACACGATGAGGTCCATTTTAAATGATAGACGATGGTGTCCAAATATACACATGAGAGAGAAAGGAGATAAAGATAAATGATACAGAACTGTACACATACAACGAAATATAGCAGAGTGGAGTGAAAATAATTTCTGTTTATGATGCCGTTTAATTTATTTTTAATTTTTGTGTAGCGTTCACACAGTCAGAACACTGCTTCAGAGCACTAATAACAACATATCATGATCTCAGACTTTGGAGGTATTCATTTTATGAAATACAAATGACAGCATGAGAGCTCCCTGCTCATGGGGGCGTGGCTAGCCAGCCATGATGGCGGACGCGTACTAAGGAGCTCCGCATCGTGACCCGACAATCCTTCAATTCTCCTGTGCAGACTGTGGGCATCGTACCGTCCCAGTTGCACTGGAGGGCTCCTACAGCCAGCGGAGCCCGGCAGGAGCCGCCAGTTGGGGCAGGACGTCTCACTTGCCGAGACACAGCCACCAGGCCCGCCGGACCCGGGGCATCGTAGTGAATCACGGCTGAGACGGGGCCACCCCTCACGAACTACTGCCCGCGGCAGCACACCATGACTTGGATCGTGCCCCCCCTGACCCAGGTGGGGGGGCTGTACAGATCCCGAGCTCCCTGTGCCTACAGAGCGCCCGCCGCACCTGGAATCACTCCACCCCGGACTTGAGCAGCGAGGCGCCTGCACTGTCGGGAGGCCGGCCTGCCAGGCCAGAGCTTCGGAGGTGAAGAGATCGAGGCAGAGGTACTCTCTCCCCCCTGAAGCGGTGCTGCGTGAAGGGCCCCGCTGAGATTGGCTCGACCCAGATGAGCGAACCCGTGTGGTGCTTGCGTCGGCGCTGGTGGGTCCGTGCGAGAGCGGAGCTGACCTCTGGAGGGGCCTTGCCGAAGAGTGTGCGCGCGGGCCTGCTGCCCGTGGTTTTCTCCCCACCTTGGATGTAATCTGGCAGAGCGACGACCTGTGCCTGGGCTGCAGCGGTGAAAAAACCCCCTGAAGCTGAGCCTGGCCTGCGGAGTGGGGACGCCCATCCGAACATTGGTTGCCCTGGCCTGCCGAGCCTACATTGAGGCCTACAACGATGCTGGCGCTCAGGAGGTGGCGGATCTGCGATGTACGGCGGCCTGGCCCTGGCCTGCGGCCCGAACTGAGAGCTGACTGCGCGCACCAGAACTGGACGACCCAGACCCACCAACATGGGTGAGAAGCGAAGCTGTGCAACGGCCTGTGGGGGTGTGAGCCAACGCGGGTGCATTGTCCTGGATGGCAAGAGTGGCGCGAAGTGGGACGACTGGCGCGAACAGGGGAACACCCTACTGAGAACGTGTTCACAGTACCGACTGTCTGAGGACTGTGCCTGCTCATGCGGGCACCATTCTGCGGAAGGTAGGACTGTGACCAGATAGGGCCTGTGTGAACTGTGAACCTACGGTCTGGATACCGCTGTGTAACTAGAGGGCTCCCATATGTGAGCCAGATAGCGTGCCTAGCAGAAGCCACTGCCGATCCCACCTCACGTGCCGCCCCCCAGGATGACCTACTACCACGAGTTGGGCTCACAGAGGAGACCTGCTGACGCGTCGGGTCCTATGCGGGGACCCAAGTGAAAGACAATGCACGACTGTGGCTTCACTGAATTATAAACATGATTGAGCCCAACCGAAGTGAACTGTGGCCATTGGGGTGATGTATACATAGTCGCGACACACGTCCACCTGAATCTGCGAACCTAAGCAGTGAGTGCGGTACGAGGAGAGCCCCCTCTCCCTTCGCTCACAGGCCCTACACAGATGTACACGAGGAAGCCAGCCACACCTTTACCGAACGGCCACACGCCACCTGAAGTGCGTCATGGGCAGAAACCGGAGGGGCAAGGGATCCACAAACCCTCAGCCAGCCCCAGACCTCATGCAGCCGGCCCAGCCTGATACGGCAACCAACCCGGGACAGTCCACACTGGAAACAAAAATAGACTCGGTGCTCCAAGCGGTGGCAGGCATTAGTGAGACCCTGGTACAAACCAGGGCGTCCCTGGAAAGCCCTATAGACAAGGTCACGTCGGACTTCACCCTCCTGCATGCGGACCACAAGAAGCTGGCAGCAAAGGTAGGAGAGCTGGCGCCGGAAACTGCGGAGATCGCCCCGATTACTAAGGCGCTGACAGTTGACGTGCAGGAACTCAATGCGCGACTGCAGTCACTGGAACACAGAGTGGACGATGCGGAGGGCCACTCCCGCCGCAACAATGTCCGTGTCGTGGGGCTGCCGGAGGGTGCGGAGGGCCGCGACACGGTTGCCTACGTGGAATCCTGGTTGAAATCCCTGCTGCCTGCTGAGTCGCTCTCCCCTTACTTTGCAGTGGAACGTGCGCACAGGTTGCCGTCGGGACGGCCGCCACCCGGAGCAAGACCTCGCCCATTCCTGTTCCGCCTGTTGAACTTCAAAGACAGAGACGCGGTACTCCGCAAAACCAGGCGCTTGGAATCCATTGTGGTTGACAATTCCCAGGTCCTCTTCTTCCCGGACTACGCCGCAGGTGTGCAGAAGAGGCGCAACACTTTCCTCCCTGTCAAAAGGCGGTTACGCGAGCTCGACATAAAATACTCTCTCATATTCCTGGCTCGGCTCCGAGTGGTTGCAGATGGGTCCACTCACTTCTTCAAGGATGCAGCGGATGCATGGGACTGACTTGAGTCGACGGGTCATCATACCTCGCCCAGTCAGAGGGGAGCCACAGGGGAGTCAAACACGAGGGGACGCAGAACCCGGCGCAGAAGACACAGGTCGCGGACGGCGGGCTCGCCAAGACAGCGGAGGACGGCCCCCGACCCAGAACAAGTGTTCCAAGAGAGACAAGGCATCCTTAAAGCAGTGAAGAACATGAGAAGCAGACAGCCTAGTAGACACTCTGACACTTCATCGGAACACTCGTTGAGTGGTGACAGCTCGCTGGCCATGTGGCCCACTGGAGAAGGCTCGCAGTCACTCCCTGTGGTGACGCCGCAGACTGCGGACGATTTAATGTAAAGATGTGTTGTATTTGTCACCCAAATCTGTATGCAAGCATGACAACGCCGAATGCCCAGCAATGCAGGTCAGTCAGACCCTTCGCAAGCCACCCTACTGACAATAGACGCGAGGCGTGCTAGGTCACGCCAGATCCCTCTCCACATACGAGCTGGCTACTGGGCACCCGGTACACCACACAAGTTTAACACACCACGCACGCTCACTCAAGTCAAACGGGCCCACAGCGCTGCGGTGCCCTCTGCTACCTATACACCAACAATCCCCCCCTAGCATGTTTGAACCGGCGTGCATAGCCGACAGTTGTCGTGTGACATTCTTCAGTGTTTAGGCAGATACCTGTTGTCCCTCTGCTCTACCCAAGTTCTGTCCCGCACGGCTCCCTCTCCCGCCAACTCCACGAAGCATCGTTCACGTGAACCTTCACCATTTATGCTTACAATACGCGCTTCCTGCCTACACTAGGCGCAGCTGTCTACCCCCAAGGATGTCGGGTTGGGCGCGCACTGTGCACCACTCCTCTCTCGCAGTATGCCCCACAACAACGTAATCACCTGGAATGTCCCGGGGCTGCATTCACCGTCACGCAGATACAACATCTATGCGTACCTTAAATGCCACAAAACTCATATAGCGCTCTTACAAGAGATGCACATATCGCACCCTGAGATCTCCAGACTGCAACAGCGATGGAAAGGGCAGGTGCTGGCTACAGGCTATTCCTCATACGCCAGGGGGGCTCTAATCTGGATCAGACCCGGGACACTCTTTACATCAGAAGAGACCGAGATTGATGCCTATGGCAGGTATGTCCTGTCTAAAGGGAGGCTGAACGGGAAACACATAGTGTTAGGCTCCATTTATGCCCCGAACACGAACCAGAGCGCGTTCTGGACCTCACTATCTGACATACTATCGCGCTGGTGTGATGTGCCATGGCTGCTTGGCGGCGATTTCAACACGGTTTTAGATACCACCATTGATAGGTCCTTCCCTCCGTTGACACACTAATGCAGCATCTAATGCGCAAGGGCTGAGTGAGTGGATGCGCTGCTGGGGGCTGTCTGATGTCTGGAGGGCATAACCCACAATCGCGCCTTTACTCCTTCTACTCTCACCCGCATGGTCTGCATGTTCGTATCGACCGCTTCGTCACATCCCAACAGGTGCTGACGCAGTGCGCCACTGCAGATTACATGGGTAAAACGCATTCAGACCACAACCCCCACACGCTACAGCTGCAGGGCGATGAAGAGGGACCCACCACCTGCCTCTGGAGGCTGCATCCCCTGGCACTAGAGGACCCCCCCTTCAGGCAGGCAATAGACAAGGCGATAGGCGCATACTTTGACGATAATACTGACTCCGTCACAGACACTGGGATATTATGGGATGCGGGTAAGGCTGTGATCAGAGGGCGGTGTTTGGGCTTAAACTGGTCCATTAGAAAACAGCTTGACGATGAGATAAGTTGCATCGAGCGCACCCTCACCAAACTAGAGGTCGAATTGGCCAACGGCGGGGACACGCAACTGGCACTTGACGTGCAGAGACAGAGACACATGGAGGTACTGGAGAGGTTGCGATGCCTAAATTACACCTCGCATGCAGCGCGCATGCATGCCGCAGCTGACAGGGCAGGCAGGCTGCTCGCACGTATGATCCGTCAGGAACACGCGCGGGCACCTATACTGCGCTTGCTGTCGACCACTGGTCAAATACTCACTAAACAATACGAAGTACACATGGAATTCGTGGCTCATTACTCTAAGGTATACAAATCAGTGCGTTGCGTGACTACTGAGGAGCTGGACTCCTTCCTCTCCCTACTCCCTTTGCCACGAATTAGCGCCGACCAGCGTAGGGAATTGAATGAACTGATCACGTTGCTGGAGGTACAAGAGGCGATATGCTCGCTGGCTACGGGTAAGGCTCCGGGGCCCGACGGCTTCCCGGCTGACTATTACAAGGCATATCAGCAAGCACTGGCACCGCAGCTTCTCTCCATGTATAGAAGCGTGCTGGAGTCGGGGACCCTACCGGATACGCTGGGTGAGTTGCTGCTGGTGTCGCTGCCGAAGCCAAACAGGAACGCGGAGCCTCTGGGCTCATACTGCCCGATTGCACTCTTAAATACTGATTATAAGATTCTGGCCAAGCTGCTGGCATGTAGGCTGGCCCCGCTAGTTCCGAAATTGGTTCACACGGACCAAAATGGGTTTGTGACAGCCCGCACCACGTCCTTAAACCTCCGCCGGTTCTTCAGAGTGGCTCACTATGCTAGGGTGAACTGGGATCGGTCAGGATGCCTGGTATTAGATCTAGAAAAGGCATTCAACACCTTGGAATGGGGGTACCTGTTTGCTGTGCTCCGTAAGTACGATCTGGGGGAAGAGTTCCTCAGCCTTGTACAGCTTCTCTACACCCAGCCAGTAGCTAGAGTTAAAACTAGCCGACACATATCGGGTCAGATCCCAATTGAACGGGGTACGCAGCAGGGCTGCCCACTCTCCCCGCTATTATTTGCACTGGCCATCGAGCCGCTGGCTGAGTCACTGCGCAAAACGCAAGACAAATGGAGGATCCCCTTGGGTGACGGCATGCATGGAGTCTCATTGTACGCGGATGACCTGCTTATTTATCTCAAAGATGTCAGATCATCTTGTTGAGCGAATCCTATTGGAATTTGCTACCATTTCAGGGCACCGCGTGAACTGGGACAAATCATGCCTCTACCCCTTCTCGGAGACCACACTGATCCCCTGTTTGTCCCTCAGTGACAAGCCGATCCATTGGCAGGAGTCGGCATTCCGATATTTGGGAATACTTATCTATAGAGAGGCTGCTGACCTTCTCGAAGTCAATCTAGTACGAGCCATCACGGCGGTACGTGCACAGATGACCTTCTGGGGCACTCTCCCCCTGACGGTCATGGGGAGGATAGCACTACTTAAAATGGTGGTACTCCCGCGACTACTATACCACTTTGTAAATGTGCCCCTGTGCCTCAAGCCAACGCTGTTCAAAAACTTAGAGCTAGACGTCCGAAGATTCATCTGGGGTGGGTCGCGTAGCAGGGTGGCGCTAGTCAAAATGTACCCTTCGACAGCTAGTGGGGGCCTCTTGCTACCCCACATGGAGCAGTACTATCTCGCAGCGCAGCTCCAGTGGGTGGCGAGATGGCTCGGCA
Source organism: Calotriton arnoldi (assembly GCA_963921515.1). NCBI lineage: Eukaryota > Metazoa > Chordata > Amphibia > Caudata > Salamandridae > Calotriton > Calotriton arnoldi. Next base: position 1,319,075 of record CAWUFW010001351.1, on the reverse strand, counting down.
CGCGCCATGTGGAGAACACAGCGACTTGCGCCCCAGGACTCACTCACCCACAGGTGGTAGCGTTGTTCCACCCTACCAGAAGGGGAAGGCCGCCTGCCCAGCTATTAGTGGAGGTGGCCCATTACTGTTTCCGTCGCAGTCTGCGACTCATGCGTCATGTGACCCCCGTATGCGCCGTCTCTCCCCATTCTTGGCACGCCTAGGAGGCACCGGCCAGTTACCAGCGTGGAGCTACCCCAATGGGAGGAAGCGGGTATTCTAACCCTGGGGGACTTTTATAGCGACGGACAGCTCCTGCCCTATGAAACCCTAGCAGAAGACAGGGGCCTTCCTCGAGGTCAGTTTTTGTTGCACGCGGCGGTGGTACACGTGATGCGAGAGGCATGGGGGGAGGTTGCTCAGGAGCCGGCCACACATCTGGTGGTCCAATATCTACATGAGGTAGGTGCGGGCCGTCACTTGGTTAGATGGTTCGCGGAGTCCTTACGAATACACACAGCACTGCGGCTGGAATCCCTACGAGCCCACTGGGACGCGGACTTGCAGCGACCCAGCACTGACCGCGAATGGGAAGATATTCTTAGAGGCTCTACCCGCATCCCTCGCAATGCCAGATTCCGGCTTATACAATACTACATAGTCCATAGGGCGTACTTGACCCCAGCCAAAATAAATAAATACTGCAATCGCACCGATGCCGGTTGTCCTCGCTGTGGTGAGCTAGGGGGGGACTTACTCCATGTGCTATGGTCCTGCACATCCATACAGTCATATTGGGAAGCGGTCACCAGACATTTGGCGCCGTGCACAGAGCGCACGCTTAACTGGTCCTGGGAGGTGTGTATCCTGGGGTTATACAAGAGGTCTAGTAAGCACAAAGTGACATCCCGCTACGTTGACCATGGCCTAATAGTAGCCAAGCGCCTACTCACGAGGCGGTGGAAATACCCGGAGGCTCTCCTAGTGAAATCCTGGTACCAATTGCTAATATGCTGGGCGCAGGCTGAGAGTATAGCGCTGCGGCGAGAGGACGCGATAGGCATCAGGAAGCAGCCGATGGCGGCGGAGTGGGACGCAATCCTGTCGGACTTCCGTGCCCTATGGCAAAGTGCCTCCGGGGACTCGGACGCTACGTCTGAATAGGTAAAGGACTGGTGCCTGCAGTTTCGGACAAAGCACGCATAGCGAGCAAGCACACAAGATACAGGCATAGACCCGTGCGCTGCGTAACAGTATTATGAGCCGCCCCCATCCATCCCCCCGTTGACATATATCCAGGTTCAACAACATGTAGCATGTCCATTGCACGTGCGTGCAGATCGACAACAAGTAGTCAGGAAAGCGTAGTTCGGAACAATGCCCCCTAACCTATAGACCTTCAGTTCTTTACATGAGAGGAGAGAAATGTGTTATACACCCTGTTTGCAGTTATGTTCTGTTGCAAGCTGTTATCGAAAAGAGAAAACGAATTTTTGTTTTTATGGACGAATATTGATATGTACGACCGATCGGACTGTCTATTGCTGTAAAGCACATAAGTACAATCGGAAGAGGGGCCAGAAAACCCCTGCACAGTTATGTAATACCTAAACGGATGTGTACTATATATAAAATGTGAAAAGCATTAAACAAATTTAAACAAAAAAATGAGAGCTCCCTGCTCATTAGTGTTCCTTAGTTGGTGTTTTATCCCTCAATAGACGCCATAACACGCCCATGTGTTAGTTTTCCAATGTATAGGTCCACACTCAATCTTTTACTGCTTTTAAGTAGCACGTCAACAAGTAGATAGATTTGAGAATGTGGTTCAGGTGTGCACAGGCTGCTTTTCTGGTTTATGGGAGAGCAGCGTAGGTGCCTGTTGCTGATTGGTTGGCACAATATGCAGCTAATAAATGATTGGTCTGTGAGTGGTGCAAGGGCTTTTGGGAGAGCAGTGTAGGTGTCTGTTGCTGATTGGTTGACACAATATGCAGGTAATAAATGATTGGTTCATGAGTGGTGCATGACTCTGAGACCATGCGGTAACATATGGGTTAGGGTACTTTGTGACAAGGCATCAGGAAGTGATGGAAGTGCTCGTGTGACCTATGACTGGACACCACCTGTAATTTCATGAACTTAGCTAACATGTACTGTGGTACACTTGACACTTCCCATCGCCAACCAGTCGTTTAAGTTTTTAAATGCTTTTGTTTTCTTTCCATTGTCACATAGAGTGTGACTACAGGTCTGGCCCCCACATGGAACTCATGGGGCATTTTCCAGATACTCTCTGAGTAAGGAATTACGTATGTTTTATGTGTATTCTCTAAGCACCATGTAAGACGTACATTGATTACCACATGGTAACGCATAATAACTAGGCGTCTGTTTTAACTACTCACTGAACGCCACGCTCCGTCCTCACTACGCCATTGCCCGCAGAGAGCACGGACACCTCGCTCCTGAATCACTTGCCACTATGTGCTATATTAGCATTTTAAATGTTTCTTTGTTTGTATGTTTGTCTGTCGCTTTTTTCCTACAGGAATGCGCCGTTAGAGGAAAATATCCTCTATCACATAACGCACCTTAGCGCGTGCGCCACATAGTTGGTCTTTTAAAAACACTTTTCTAGACCATCACTTAACTTGCACTACACATAAGGTCCTGAAGAAAGCCATCCCACTAAAGAGAGCATGGCTGAAATGTGTTGACCGATTAGGATATCGGAGTTACTTTAGACCTCCTAAGATATCCGTCTCTCGTTTTTAATTACTGCCAAGGGCCCATACATTAAAATAGTCCTTTTTGTTCCGTGGGACCCATTGGACAGTTTTTTAACATTCACTCACCCACCTTCACCGCACTTTCACGGTACAAAACCGGCTCCGCTGTATCCAGGCGTCGTAGCACACCCAAGGTGCACTCGGTACCTTGGGTGGGGCCCGATGATGAAGCATGTCACCAACTAGGTTGGTGAGTGAGGGCCTTCTAAAAACCAAAATGTGTTTTCCATAGAACAAACATACGCTAGGAGCACCCACCCCATAGCTAGTTCTCCTTGATACATACACACTTGACACTTCACCCGCAGCTATGCACAAGAGGAAGCATGTCAAAAGAGGATGGGGAAACAAGGGAAACATTTTAACAGGGGACAAAGACAGGAAAGGACATCGAGGGAGAGAAGTTTAAGAACAACAAGCGCAAGTAATTCCAAAACCATGGCGAGAAAAAAAGATTACAGGCAACTGCAGGAAATTGACTTAGTCTTTAAATGTGGACAGGAAAGGAAAAAAGGTGGAAAACATAAAAGAAAGTACACAAGGAGAACATATAACGCATTAGACATGAAAGGAACTGTAGACTGCAAAACAAAAATTAGAGAGGTGGACAGGAGCAACAGAGATTAATAGGATAAGAAGAAAGGAAAGAAAATAGAGAAAGCAGCAAAAGTGAAAATCATAAAATCAAGGGAAAAGAGATGAACGGCAAGAAAGGGGCGGTGACTCTCTCATTGTACTGCATTCTCATCGTGGAACACTAAGTGGCCACTGAGGAAACATTGCAAGCTTCCCATATTTGGGGGAGAATTGCTCTACTGCCCATGAAAATTCCTCTAAGTCATATAATTTTTTCGTATTACATTAAGCTTTGAGCAAGCCAGGCAGGTTTCGAAAGCCACACTAGAGCTGTTAAGTCCACCATGTTGTGTGTGATGCCTTCAGCTAGTGATGGTTTTTAACCTAACACCACTTTGCACTTTGGAGCAAATGCTTACAATGTTAAAAGTGAAACTACAGGGCCCAGAAAGTAAAGTGCTGTGGGCTAAAAGGGCAGTACTGGCTAAAGGTGGCACACTGACATGGGGCCTCTATGCAGCTGTCTAAAAAGCTGACTGTACATATTTTACCTATGTTAGGATTAATATGGATTTTGAGACCGTTTAGACGCAGTTAAAATATAGCCTCTTGTGTCAGTATCTTAATTTTGGCCTTCAATCTGTCACCACGAAAACTGTAGTCCTTCTTCTATGTCATGGTGTTTTTCACTTTAAGAATAATGGGCGCGATTCACAAAAGTAATCTGAGACAAAATCCTAACTTTATGACTTTCGGTATTCACAAAAGGCATTTAGGAGTAGTAAAGTTAGGATTCCTAACTTTACTACTCCTAAATGCGATTTTCAGTATTCACAAAGGCATTTAGGAGTAGTAAAGTTAGGATTCCTAACTTTACTACTCCTAAATGCCCTTTGTGAATACCGAAAGTCGTAAAGTTAGGATTTTGTCTCAGTTTAGAGTAGTAAAGTTAGGAATCCTAACTTTACTACTCCTAAATGCCTTTTGTGAATACCGAAAGTCGTAAAGTTAGGATTTTGTCTCAGATTACTTTTGTGAATCGGGCCCACTGTCACCACAAGCAAGGTGTCCGTCTTCCACTTTTAGCTGTCTGAATCTGACTCAGGGGCCTTCCAGAGAAACCAGAGTACAAAGGCATTGCTGCACGAGGGAAGTTTTTACACCTCAGTGATTTCAGCGTCCATTTCTAGCGCGCAGGGTCGACACACAACCTGCATCTATTGCTCTCTGGACATTGGAAGAGCCCAAGGCTTTGTTAACACCAAGGGTGAAATGTAGTGCCCTTGAAATAAAACAGGAATCATACGAACATTACATTTTGCAGCTATGTTGAGATTACACTCTCAAAGTAAATGTATTTTTCTGAAAAATGTGTAAATATGTATACTGTGTAGGATGGTTATGGTCGGTGTTCTCCTACAGGGCATATTTATGAGAACTTTGCGTCATGCTTGCACCACGCAACGTGGTCCTTACGTGACGCAAACCTCTAAGTCCGATTTATGAAGCTACGCAAAGCCACTTTGCGTGGCACTGGATGGCTTAAAAAATCTGGAGTAATGCAGCAAAGTGCAAATCGCTGCATTGCCTTGCTCTGCCCGAGAGAGGTGTTCCACGGGGATTGCGGTGGATGTTCCCATGCAACTCCCATGGATTCTGTTGCATTTCCAGATTTACAAGAACTTGCAAACCTGGGAATGCGCCAGAGTCTTACACCTCCACAGGAGAGGCGTAACGAGGAGAAATATCTTTATTTATCTATGCTTTTTCCTCTTTCTCAGTGTGCATGGAAAGAGGAATATGCCTCCTCTCAGGATTGTTTTTGTGCAGGAAGGTGCACCTTCCTGTACAAAAACAATCCTGTGTGGACCGCAGGCACCCTTACACAATGGTGAAGGGTGCCTGCGTTGGTACTAGGCTGTCAACATGGGGCCAGCACAGGGGAAAAGGACAGGAATGCGCCATATTGGATAAATACGGTGCATTCCTGCCCTTTCCCTGTGACGCAGGGCAGCGCAGCAAGGAGACTTGCTGCCCTCCACCACAAAACTTGTAACTATGCCCCACAGTGTTTTATTTTTATCTGATTGCTATCAGTAGTGTTTTTTAGCATAAAAGTGTTATTGTCTTGTACTGTCATAATAGCCCATTTCCAAGATGGCTGCCAGCAAGACAGAAGGCTGATTTGGTGGGCCCATGAAGCTTCACAAGTCCAGAATGGGCAGCACCAGTGCTAACTTTACCATATGTCAGGAATTACCACCCCCTCTGCTCCCGCTTACCATGGTCTACCGCTTTTGTTCGTGCTGCACACTTGCAAACCACTTTTCAATGTAAAGAGCCCAATGCATGTCCCTCTACCAGTATTTCTTCTTTTGTTTTGGGAGCAGATTGTGACATATTTTTGTTGCCTTTAAAGGATTGCTGCCAGACGGGTGCTCCACAGTTAGCCATTTATAACTGGAAACCTCCATCTGCCCGGAGTATAGGCAGCTTTCCGAAGCCCGAGTCTATGAGACTTGTTGTAACCTGAGGGATAGGTTTGCTCTCTGAAGCCTGAGCTGTGAAATCTGTGTAGCCAGAGGGATGTCTTTGCTGCCTGAACCCTGAGCCAATGAGATTTGTCAACCTATAGTGCAGCTTTGCTGTCCTAAATCTGAGTCTGTGTGGACAGCTCAGAAGCCTGTGTCTGAGTGATTGCTTCCTGAGCCTGTTAAATATGTGTAACCTTGGGGAAAGCTTTGATGTGTGAAGCCCAAACGTGTGTAAACAGAGAGCTTGCTTTGGTATACCGTGAAGTATGAAAAGAAAAATTGTGCATCGCATTTGAATGCTTAAGTTATTATCAAATTATCTTAGAATTCTCAGAGAATTCCAAGAGAGTTGCAAAATTACACAAAGACTTATGTGTATTATTGCAAATTTCTGAATTTCCAACCCTGACGTTTGTGTCTCTGGCATGCACAGGAGTGCGGAGCACAAGCTCTTCCTGTTGTCGCGAGCTCCTGTACCATGCGGCACAGATCCGCAGTATTTACGCGGTTCTATGCCGTTGTAGCCTCTTCATTGAGGCCTTCTTCCGCCTTTCCTGTGCTTTAGTCCTCATCTTCTCTGTCCCTTAACCTCATTTCGAAGCTGTTCAGTTTAATGCATAAGATTGCATTATTGCATCCAGTGGCAGTTACTAAAATGTAAAATAAATGTCGAAAGATTTAATGAAGAATAATTTGATGACGTTGCCATGAATGATCCTAGCAACAGTTGCATTAATCTGGTGCATTACTTAAAGGGCCAACTTAAAAGGAATTAAAACGGATATGTCTCATGTAGCACACTAAACTGAAATTATTCTAGAGGTTTTTAAATTGTACAAAAAAAGAAAATGAGTCAAATCGAGGTAAAATGGGAAATTGAGACCGATTTACCCAGTTAGAATTGGGAATTCACAAATTAAAATTATATATATAATTATAGATGGATACGTGTGATTTACAGAGATGTTTTTCACCTTGGGATTCTGTGTGACATCAAATAGACAACAAGAACAACACTCATGTTGTCTATGATGTCACTCAGAACCCCGAAGTGACAACATCCCCCTAACCGGCAGTTACCCTTCTTTAATTTTATGTAAAGTATGACCCCCAAAATCATCTGGCTGTGCTTATAACTGTTAGACAGGGCATCTCCTCCCTGACCCAAGTGTGAAAAAATACCTTACCTGCCATCCTTACCCAACCCTCACCACCTTCCCCACCTTCCTTCCTTCTCCTGCAGCTGTACTTTCTGCTGTCAGTCAAAGCAGGCAAGCAGGGGTGTGCTGACAGGCTCTCCGAGAGCCCTGTCAGTCTGGCCTGCTAGTCATAGCAGTGAATTGCCAGTTTTAGAATCTGGTGTAAACGATAGAGGCTCCCTACAGAAGACGTGCATAACAACCTTATAATACAGGCTCTCCGAGAGCCCGGTCAGTCTGGCCTGCTAGTCATAGCAGTGAATTGCCAGTTTTAGAATCTGGTGTAAACGATAGAGGCTCCCTACAGAAGACGTGCATAACAACCTTATAATACATGGTATTCTGTAATCCCTGTATAAACAGCAGTCTCTAATTTCTTTATAATCTGCAACTTGTGACGCACCCAGTCGCCGATTATAAAGAAAATACGAAAGAACCTGACAATTATAAGTCATTGCAGTGGAGTTCTGGCGTCACAATATCTGCTGCCAGAGCCAGCAGCCAGGTGAAAGGCAGGTCAGATCATGGAGCATAATGCAGATTGTCCATAGTTTTAATGGGTAGAAAATCAAGATTTTCTACCCATTAAAACTGTGCAAAATCTGCATTTTATGTCAAGGTATGAAGGCCAATATTATGCACGTTCAAAGCCCATCGATAAGGTTTTCTACAGCATTTTTCACAGGTTTAAAGTAAAATCTCTTAAACATTGAATCACTAGACCAATCCGCTGCCTTCATAATACCACTGAGGCTACAGCCTGTCATATAAGCCTTACTCGCCATCACTCCTCTAGCAGAATGTGCCCCAAACTGACTCGCATCAATTTGTGTCTTCCTCATTACCTCCTTAACCCATCTAGCCAGAGTAGGTGTAGACACTGCCCGATAAGGATGCCTAAAGGGTCTCAACAACTGTGAACATCCAGTAGCTTTCAATCCCAATGTTCTTCTCTCATACTCCTTCAAACATTTCACACCCTCCATCGTCAGAAAAAATATCAATCTTGACATTGTCTTCATTCTCTTCCTTACCTCAAAACATACACCCTCTGGCTGAAAACTTCTTGAAGACACTTCTAGAGTCCTTGTATGCTCTCTGAAAATCCACCAGGAAACAAGGCATCAACACCGGACCATCTATCAACAGACTCATCACATCCAGAAACCATACCTGTGACTGCCAAAATGCCGTTATCAGCACCAGTTCTTTCCTCTCTCTCCTGACTTTCATCGGTACCCTGTGAATCATTGCGAAGGGAGGAAACGCATAATGCCTTCCCTCCCCCCAATTTTGTAGAAAAGCATCCACTGCTCTTGCCTCTGGATCTGGTCTCCAACTGTAAACATTCAGACACTGTAATTCAACCTGTCTGCAAATAGATCCACTTCCAATGGACCCCATCTCCTGCTCAAACTCAAAAATACATCCGTGTTACGTCCAATTGCTCAAATCCCTTAGGTATCTGGAGTTCCAATCTGCACCCACATTGCTTTCTACTGGAATGTACTGTGCTTGAACCATGATCTCTCTGCCTAGACAGTAACCCAAAAACTCCTTTGCTATTCCGCCAACACTCTTGACACAGGTCCTCCCAACTTGTTGACATACCTCACCGCCAAGACATTGTCAATCCTCAATAACATGCAACATTTAACCTGATCCCTGACAAAACTCTTCACTGCAAATGATCTTGTCAGTAACTCTAAGTAAGCGATATGCATCCCACTCTTGCTGACTGACCAACATCCTCCTGTTGTCACTGAACCACCCACGGCTCCCCAAACTAGAAGACTGGCATCTGACTCAATCACTACTTCCGGTACCTCTCCAAAAATTGCCCTGCCGTTGCATGCTTCCATATTCAACTACCACCAATTTACCTCCTGCAGAGCTTCGTGGTTCAACCTCACCTTCTGTGAATATTTAACCCCCGAAAGCAAATGATGCCCTTCCATTATGCACGCTCCACTCTCTTCAACTCTCTACGAATCCTTTTCCACCTTCTTCATAGGCAATCTCAACACAGCCTCCAAGGTCTGTATCTGAAAACCTAAAAAGCTCATCTCATGCTCTGCCATCAAACACGACTTGTCCCTGTTTAGCACAAATCATATGTCCTCCAAAATCCTCACAGCCAACTCCGTCTGTTCCAATGGCAACTCCCTTGTCTCTGCCATAATCAGAACATCATCTAGATAAACTATCAGAGGTACCCCCCCTTGACCTCAACCAAGTCATTACTGGCCTCAAGACCTTTGTGAAACACCACGGAGCCATGGTCAACCCAAAATGAAGTGTCTTGAACCTCCAACGTATTCCCTTCCAACGAAATTGAAGGTAGTCCCGGTGCTCCATACACACCAGAATTGTCAGGTAAGCATCCTTCAAGTCCAACCTAGTCAAACAGTACCCTTTTCTTAAAAGGTCTCTTAACATGTGTATACCCTCCATTTTGAAGTGATTGTAACATACCCAATCATTTAACTCTCTTAGATTTATGACTGGTCTCATACCCTTGTCCTTTTTTTCTACTAGAAATATGTTGCTCACAAAACATCCTGGACAATTCTTTGCCCTCTCTATTGCCCCTTTCCTGTGAAATGCCTCCACTTCCTGAGTCACTAGCACTTCCTGTTCTCTTGAAAATCTTAACATTCTTGGACACCCTTCATGCACTGGTGTCCCTACAAAATCTCATATCCTTGCACTGTCCTCCACACCTATGGATCTTTTGTAATTTCCATCCATCATGACACAAACTGAGCTAGTCTGATGCCCAGTTTTACATGGGTACATACAGTGTCTCCTCCTCTCGATCTCCTCTCACTTTGACTCCCTCATGACCTTGATCTCTCCCTTTGTGGATAAAATCCACTTTGCTCCACCTTGCATCCACAACCATAGGGTCTAAATTCTCAAGTAAACGACTCACGAGTGGTGCTTTGCACACGGCCGAGGAATCGATCCCACATTCTCCCGGCCCCACCAAAAACCTTCCTGATATCTTTCTGAACATTTGATAAGCAATTAAATGAGCCCCCATACCTGGACATATCTCTCACAAATTCTTCACCAAATAACATGCCATTGCTCTATACCCCAAATGCCTTGCTGGCCAACTCCACCAACTTATGGTCGTTCTTCATCAGAATGCTTTTCCTCCGCTCCATACAGAGAGGGGCATTCACATTGCCCAACAGGCATATAGTCCTCTGGACGCATCGGCACATTTCCTCAGTATTCAGGCCTGTATTTCCTAGGTGAGCCTCCTCACACATATCGAACACCTTTGTCAGTGGACCTAGTATATTTAGGAGCCTATCTTGGCATCTCTTCAGATCCTTATCTAACCCCTTCCGAGGGTCATGGTCTGATTTGTTAAAAAAACTCATCATTTTGAGATCCAACTCTGGTGAATATGCCAGATTTGAATCCAACGTAGGCCTTGGACACTCAGACTTCAACCGTGTCCAAATCTCCTTTGCGATTTTTTGCCGTGTCCAATAGGATATATATTGAGCCATATGCTCTGCTGGTGTCCACTGAGGTGATAATGGGTGTTGTATCAAAAGGGGGGTCAACCATCTCTTCCCCCAATGGATCTACAAAATCACTAATTTCTATCTTAATCCTATTTAGTTCCATTATGCATTTCTTTGATTTCTCACATTCCTCCTCTGTTTCATCCAAATCTGAAGTACAGGTAAGTTCTACGTCACCACTGCTTGACGTCTCATCACATGCTACCACATTGTGACCCTTTTCATCACCCTTTATAGCTTTCAACAGTTCCGGAGCCGTACGCCCAGACCCTTTAACATTCGTATTGACATGCACCTCAATGTGCTTTCTCTTATGCATTTTTAGGTCTCGCCTGGCATGGCAGCGCATGCGCTGCTCGCCCGGCGAGATATATTGTAAATGAGGACTTTGAGAAGGGGGCTTTAAGCCCCGCCCCTCATTTCCATTGGCCGGCGTCACCGATTATGCTAAACGGTGGCCTGCCATTGGAAATTAGGGTTTTTGGTTGCCGCCCTTTGGCTTGCGATCCGGACTGGGTCGCCTGCTTCACGGCTGTCGTGAAGCACTTTCTTATCTTTATGGGGCCATGTGTTTAAACACATGGCCCCATAAAGACAAGAGATCCCCATGCTCCGGCAGTGCGGTCCTCTTTCGCTTTCGGGACCGCGCTTGTTGTTCAGTTATCACAAGCTGTTCGCTGGTGATCAGGTGTTGTGTTGAGGACAGGCTCAGGGCGGGGTGGCAGAGAGAGGGCGCTGAAGGGGGGTTCGTAACAGCAGGAGTTTGGGCTCCTCTGGGGAGAGTGGGGGGCTACATGGCTCCATTCCCACGGATGCACAAAGAGAACGAAAAACGATAAAGCAATTTTGTTTTTTGTTTTTCGGTGATGGAGGATTCTCTGCGTAACTTCCCCACTGATGGGATCATGTGCTTTTCAGCTTTAGATTTTATTAACAATTCATATGGAAATCGGAGGCACGGGGGGAACAGATTCTCACATAAACTTGATCTGCCCATGAATGAAGCCCTGTGTTTGCCCTGACCCGGCGTGGCTTAAGACACTGCCTGTGAGGCCGGAGCGCGGGGCACAAAGCGAGCACTGAAAGGCCAGCGCATTCCTCCAGTCCGCACAAAGGCTGCGGAGCGGGGTTTCACGGCCCGTCCCCCGAGACGGATCTGGTCTCCTTGCGGCAAAGAGCCTCCTTCCCAGAGTTTCTTTCGCGCGCCAGACGCCCAAATCATTCGTTTAATTGATAGGGAAGATGAGTGAATGATATAAGCCGCCCCGTGAAGGGCGCTTTATAAAACGCGCCGCCGGCTCTTGTTCATATCCAAGGCTGTCAGAGCTGCTCGGAGGCCGTCTGCGGGCTGCATGGCGCGTCACTGTGTTACCGGCTCGTGCTATTTCACGTGCTGGAGGCACTGGGCAAAATGGTGGAAAGACACCGTTTGGAGGGCAGTTGTAAACGTGGAGCCGGAGAGGGGGGGTGAGTTGCATCTCTCACCTTATGGAAAAAATGACGACCGTAAAAAAATCGCCTAGAAACCCGTCCAGCTCTAAGCACATATCTGATACCTGTTTTACCACGACATTCTCTCTGCCTGATGCCTGTTTTGTTTTTACTTATTGTGTATGGAATAGTCTAAACATAGTCTCCAATCATTCCTGTTTGTTGACGTAGCATATATGTGTTGTTCCCCGTATAAGTACGCTACGTGTTGTTCTTTGTATAGCGCTGCCTTTCTGTAAAGGATGTCGGCGCTGCCTCTGGGATGGTTGGTACCAGAAACCACCACTATTGTGAATGTTGTCATATTACCGCCGGCCTTATGTCTTTTTTCCTAATGGGAGTGAGTACATACTCGGTACTGGGATTAGACCAGGCCAGGGTGCCGTGTGATCGCGCCCTTGGTTGTGCAGGACGGGCCACACCGCAGTCAGGGAAGCGCTATAACTGTTGCAATGTGTATCTTCTAAAACAGGCGAATCCAGTCATTGCTTCTACTGCACATTACATGGGTAATGCCTTATCAACATAACACTGGTATTATTTTCAGAAATATATATGTGTTAATAGCGGTGTGTGAATAAAGATGCCGTGCACCCCCTTACCAACACTGAACATTGTTTTAACCCGTTTATCCACATTTTGGCGACGAGTCCCAGTTATTTGTTTTGGACTCCTCTGCAAGGGGCCATTCAAAATTATAGATGTTAAAAATTCGGCTTTTGTTTGTGATGTGGAGAGTAAGTGTGAAAAAGACTCGCACAACCAGAGACCGCATTGTGTGTATCTGTGGAACTGTAAAAAAGCCTAACTGTTTCTGAAACCCAAAGGCACCGACAATTAAAGCTTTAAAAACACGTTCACACGCTCCGCAAAAATAAAGTGCATTCTTTTTTTTATAGGCTGCTGAAATTTGGAACCTGTGTCTTGTGTAACGTCAAGCGAGTGGCTCGTATTCTGTAGGTTAACTACAGTACACGCATTTTCACTCGTACAGCAATATATTGTGGACACGTTGCAAAAACAGCTTGCTCCAATGTGGCATTTGCTGCCAGTTTCGTCATCTCACAGCACTGTAAATATAAGGTATTCCCGTTCAGAGAGTATTCTACTCGTCGACCTTGAAAGCAACAAGCATTTAAAATGCAATAGGTCTCGCCTTTGATTAAGTTAAAGCCATTTGCTTTGCTAATGGTATTCTATAGCAAAGCAAATGGCTTTAACTTAATTAAAGGTGAGACCTATTGCATTTTTAATGCTTGTTTTCTAAGCAACCTGGCCTGAGCCACTTGCTGCAGGTTCAACTTCCTCCACCAACCAGTACCTCTCATCCTCTACCACACTCCTAGTGGTATCCCTTTTACCTAGGCGCTGTTTTACACCATCATAAAAATGTTTGTCCAATGTCTGCCAGATCACCGAAAAAACTTTTCTACATAACCCTTGCCCTTAACTTCAAGGACTTGCTCTTCAACTGGCTCAAAAATGTTTTTCTCTTACTTTCCAAAAATATTCTCCTCAGATAAAAATATGTCCTTCTCTTCACTGATGTCGTTAAACTGCTGATCGGCAGTTGTCAAGCAACTGTTCACCTCAGTGCGATTGTACTAGGCCCAAAACATGGCGCTCGTAATCTCTGTGTTATTGTCTTACTGTAGCCCAAGTGTTCAAAATGGCCGCCGAACGCACATGTGTATGGCAGCCTAATTGGTTTAACAATCTTCACTCATGTTCGTGCACGCCACGTACAATGAATCTGTCAGTGACTTGTCGCATGTGTTGACCTCGCACCCTGCAGCCTACCGCTAGTCAGCTTTGGAACGCGTGAGTAATTATTAAAAAAATAACCAAAACGTTATTCCTGGTACTGCCGCACCTCAGTTAACGCCTTGTAAACAATTCCTTAATCAAACTTTCTTATAGTAAGAGGAACCTGCGATCTGCCGTGCCTTTCCAAATCCTCATAATATGGTTCCCGACTTACAAAATCGACTGTCCGAGAGTCTACTGTTTCCATTGCCCGACAATGTCTACCTCAAGACCAGTTTTTCACATGTACAATCTAAACCTTTAGACATGCGAAACATTTATATTGTATAAAATCTTAAACACTCACATTCAAATCCCTCAAGCTTTTATAAAGCACTCCCATGTACATTCTTATGCTATCTGTTATCATCCCTTGAAAATATACATTCCTAGATATATATTTACAAATCTGTCCAAAGTAAGCCACTCTCGTACACTAAAGTAAGACAGAACTTTCGATTGTACTTATCTGTGTATGAGCAGCAACAAAGAAGGAAGATGGCTGCAGCTCCCAGGGTTCTATGAATGTTTCAGAATGTTTAACGTTCTAATTCTGATACATTTGTTGCTGCTGTGTGTGAGGGCAATAAAGGGATAATGCATAATATTGGCCTCCGTGCCTTGAAAAACATAGTAACAGCTGCTTAAAGCAATGAAAGCGGAACTTTGATTTTCTTTCTTTTGCTCTATTTTGTAGCTTCCAATGACGAGCAGAGAGAGCATGTTTATTTCTTTACACTCCTTAGATAGTTAGAGAAAAGTTACAATCTTTCTGCATGTTCCTATAGATTCTGAGCTAGTGCAGCTTTTTTTTTAACTGACTTGTATTAAACTGTTTCTAATACCTGTTTGCAACAAATAACTAACAGGTGTTTGATGTGTTTAATTTTGCACCAGAGGTTTTATTTTTACTGTTCATATTTGCAAATATGCTCTCTCTTTCATATGAAAGAGCCACCCACCATGGTTTTAAGTGGTTTGTGGGAAAGGTGATGAAGTGACCATATATTATAAGGGATAAAGTACTCCTGAGCGTACTTGATAAGGATTTGCAAGTCACCTTGGAGTTCCATAACCTTATAAATGAACTTGACCGTTGGCCCCGTTTCTCTATATGGTTATGGAACTCCTCGGTGACTTGCAATATCCTTATCATGTACGGCAGAGGGTACTTTATAGCTTTTATTAATCTAGTTTTACTGGATAGCCCATTGATGTGTACGTAGGTGTTCTTTAGGAGCTACATTAGTGCACTACCTTCACTTAACTTGAGTTATAAAAGGTAGGAACACATTACCGATCAGCCTGACACGATTTTAAAATATTTTTAGAAACAAGCTATTAAAAGCAAATGTGATTCAGTAACAAAAACTGCAAAAAGAATGATAATCTATTAAATTAGTATAAAGCAAACTATGGATTCAGAGAAATACATTATGTTGCTCTCTTTGGCAGGGCACTCGATTAGTCTGTAAACATCACTAGCTTCCTTCGACGAACAAAAGTGTTTTTGAAATAGCCACAATTTTGAATATAGTTAATAAAAGATAACAAACAGTCACACGGAGCATGATCAGAGTCAGTTTGGATTTTCTCACTGGGAAACTTCTGTAAAGTTCTGCTGGGATTTAGGC
Organism: Calotriton arnoldi; assembly: GCA_963921515.1. Classification (NCBI taxonomy): domain Eukaryota; kingdom Metazoa; phylum Chordata; class Amphibia; order Caudata; family Salamandridae; genus Calotriton; species Calotriton arnoldi. Next base: position 1,303,519 of record CAWUFW010001351.1, on the reverse strand, counting down.
AGCAAGGCATGTTTTCACCCTCTTGTTCTGTCTTTGAAATTGCAGATCAGCTGAAGAAGCATAACCAGAAAAGTTGGATTTGGTTTATGCTCAGCTTTGTGTAAGGCGCTCATCTGTCGGATTATGCTCATTTCTTTTTTTATGAGGGGAGAAAGCCTGACCTCTCAAGAAGCCCCACAGAATGAGACACACTGGCACTTGATGATGGTCCCCTCTATACTCACAACACCTTGGGCTAGCCCCTGGAGCCAACAAAAATAAGGACGCCATTGGTCCGCTGGCCATTCGTGAAGGATCCAGCGCAGACAGGTTCCCAATAGAATTCTATGCTACATACCACTCACAATAAGTGCCGGGTATCTTGACCATGTATAACCATGTGGTACAGATAGGGGACCTACCGCAGGCCACCAGAAAAATGATGCCGAACCCAGGCACTGATCCACCTGATGTCAAATCCTGTTATTCATTATCCATGCTTAAACCTGACTATAAGATACTGGGAAAGGTACTTGCCAACAGACTGTTGCCCCTGCTCCCTGCACTAATACACCCTGGCCAAAATAGCAGCTTTGTGCAAGATCAGAATACCTTTTACAAGCAATGGCAGCTGTTTGGCATTATGGCTGTGCCCCCTGCAGATACACTGGAGCAAGTTGCATCACTAAACATAGAGAAATGCCTTTGATATCCTTCAATGGCTTTATCTGTTTGTAATCCTTACGAAAATGGGATGGGGTGCGGAGCCACAGACATAGATTGGTCTTTTGTACTCAAAGCAAACTGCAAACGTGCACACTAGACGTGTTATCTCAAGGCTGTGAGTGGTGGGCAGGGGCGCCAGGCTGGGATCCCAGCTATCACCTATATTGCTCCCTATGATCTTGGAGCCATTAGTGCGCCTCTTCTGAACCCATAGTTGCAGGTGAGCAACAGTGTTAGTAATGTATGCAGACGATACCTTACAGCAGGTACATAACTAAGGGTGGAATTGCAGGAAGCCATTGAAACCCTAACTGAATTTGGCAATGTTTCTGGTCTAAAAATTAAGTGGTAGAAATCCCGCCTCTACCCGCTGCATCTGCTCAACACTGGTGAAGAGAATCTGCCCAATCACCCCTTCTCTGGGGAATGGAAGCATTTAAATATTCAGGGATTAATTTTTATCATAGTCATGAAAATCTGATGGATGTCAACATTGTTAAAATGATGACAGTCCTATGCAAATCTGTCATATTCTGGTGCACGTTGCCAATTTTTCCCTTGTGAAGATTACCAACATCTAAAATGGTCATGCTATTCAAAGTGCTACTTTTCTTTGCAGCATTGCTGATCAATGCCGGCAGGGAGTGCTTCATAGAACTTCACTCTTTACTCTCGGATTTAGTGTGGGTATGAGAAGTAAAAGAGTGCCCATAGGCAAATTGCTACTGCCACTTGATCAAGGTGGACTAGGTGCACCTAACTTTTCAGTATACTTACTACCTGGAAGCCCAATTGCAATGGTCCATGAGATGGTTTGGGACTGACACAGGAGCGGAACGGCAGGATATTGAGTTGGGGCTTGAAACGGGTTCAATATATATGAAGCTGTGTTGAATGGCCCACTCAAAGCTACTTGCAACACCCAGACACTGCTGGTGGAGATGCATGAAGCCTGCAGTCATGGACTCGATATACACAAATCCAGAACTGTTGGCTGCTATGGTCCTTGGAGGTGTCCCGACTGAGGAATGGGTTCACATGGACCACGACACGGTTCACAAATGTAACTTATGTAGGGTTGGTGCCATTTCCACATTCACAGAACATTTGCATTGCAGCAGGCCAACACTTATCATAGCTGCTCATCTGGGGGGAGAAGGGGACAAAACCCCCAAAATTCAGAGTACTGCGGCTTTATACTAACACATGGGGCCGGTAGGAAGGTTATCACCCTGACCTATGGAGCACTGCAGGAGTTATACCGAGCAGTCATGACTATGGTGAAAGTATTATGAGAAACAAGACTCAGCAGGGATCTGCCGGGAGGTAATACCAGGATACTAGTATGTAATATCTAGTAGTGTGGTTGAATGCAAACCTGCGAGTGCAGTTGCACGATTACTCCTCAGATTATATGACCTGAAATCAGTCTGCTGTCTGCCCAGAGGCCACTTTGCACCCCGATTTCATTTGGAACATAAAGATATCCCCTTGATGTAATTAGTTTTTGTGCTAATTTGCACTTTGATCTAAGTGGTTTCTTGCTCCACGTCATCCAGTTTTTAGTACTAGCTGTGGATCCTATGTTGCATGACTGCCTGCACATGGACTGTCCTCAAGTCCCCTGCTTCTTGTTCCACAGTACTCTACCCTTTCTCCTGTCACCATCCTTCTACCCTAATCTCATCCCTCCTCCTTGTATGCTTGGCATTTGCCAGATCCTCAGGCATATGTAGCCAGCCTACTACCCTCTAGTCTACCATATACTAACACTACACCATCTACCATCAACATGTCATCAAGTGTGCACATAAACAACCCAGCCTTGAAACCATGGCCTCTTATCTACCCACTGAGACCACACATCAAAGCTCTGCTCTCTCAGCCTGCAACAAACCAGCCTTCATCACTGAATCACACAACCCTGCATCACACCTTTACTGAAAGCTGGACCAACCGCAAGGACTCAGCCACTCCACCAGACCTTCACCGATCATGCCACCTTTTCATGCACACAACCCAGAAACACACAAAGGAGTGGCATTCTCCTCAACAAATCACTTGTGACCAGCACCACTCCATGCCACCTATCCTCCAATACTCTTTCAAGTAACACTTTATATCCCTTTTAAAGCAAACATATTAGTGCCCCCTGACTTAATTCAACACTTTATTGACAAAGCTGACACCGTCCTCGACTCACTTGCACCCTCTACTACTTTCATCCAACGGCAACACATCCTATTATCCCACCTTTCTGCTCACTCATTGGCCAATACACATCTCACAAGAACACATTCCCACGGTGGTCCCTGGACCTCATACTTATATCGAACATACTGCCCACCATCAGCCTGCTGTCAACCCGTACCCATCTGACCATCCTTTGATATTCATGCAAGTCAACATTTTCTCAGCACTCCTCCCAATGAACACCCCTAACTCTAAGAAGACTCACTGCCCAGACTCCTTTCGCCTCGCCATCTACCTTTCTTGAGGCAGCATACAAAGCCTACTCCAAATGGGTTTCCAAACCCTTCGCACCAGCGAAACACCAGTATCACCTCAATCCATCTACATCATCTCTGCCTACCACAATGCACTTCCATGCATCCTTATGCTTTTAGACCTATTCACTGCTGTAGGCATGGTGGATCATCCACCCTTACGCTCTTTTCAAGACTCGTTGGCTATCCCAGGCCAATATGCTACTCGCTTTACCTCACACACCTTTAAAATCTCTTTCCCAGGTGCTCAAGTCTCAGAAACATCGACAGCCGTAACCCGCTTCCAATCCTTACCACACGGCTCTGTCCTAGGCCTCTCCAATAGCTTGTCCAATCATTTCTTTTGCTGCATTTGCAAAACTGTGCTCACATCTTTTTCTCTTTTCCCACTTTTAGACCCCACCGTCAGTAATGTATCTCAAGCTGCCAAACTGTCATTTGATGTTGGATGTCACTACGGTCACTGATGCCGGACTCCACAAACAGGAGGTCCTGTACTCCCCTCTTCATCAGCACCAACCTCTCTCTAACTCTATCCCTTTTTTCAAAGACTCTGAAATATTCTTCTTCGACTTGAAACCCTGGTGTTTTTCAGCCCCCTGATAAAAATGGAAGATTTATTTTTTCCTAGCCAACAGTGCTACTGCTGCTCATGTCCATCTACTGACCAGATGCAAAGCTCATTAATCCCATTCAACACAACCAAAGCACTCAACATCTCAAAAGTATTTAGTAGATTGGGCTACTGTAATATTTTTTGGGTCGCCTTCCTTTAATGCTCCCTTTCACCACCAGACAAAGCCCTACAATTTGCTGTCCAAACATTGTGCAATTGGCTCTGGCCTACCACCTCTCCCCCATCAGAATTCTGTTACCAACCCAAGGCCTCATTTACAACTAAATGACGCAGCACAGCACCGCAAGCCATTGTGCTGCGCCGACCTGTGTCATTTTAAAAGCACAGGATGCATCATATTTACAACAATATGATGCATACCTGTGCTTTCCCCTGCGCTGGCGCACAATTGGCTGCCATGCGCCAACGCAGGCACCCTTGCACCACGCTGCAAGGGTGCCTGCATTGCAGGGATGATTGTTGTTGTGCAGGAAGGGGCACCTTCCTGCACAAAAACAATCATTGATAGTGTTTTCCTCATTCTATGCATGCTGCAGAATGCAGCACGCATAGAGAGAGGAAAACACGACGAGAAATAAAAGTATTTCTCCTCGTTGTGCCTCATTACACCTCCCCTGGGGAGGGGTAGGATTCTGACGCATTCCCAGGTTTATGAAATGGTGTGAATTTGGGAATGCGGCAGAATCCATAGGTGTTGCGTGGGAACACCCACAGCAACACCCATGGCACGCCCCTTTCACGCAAAGTGATGCGTGAAAAGGGGCTGTTTTTACAAGGCCATAAAAAGCCACACAGGGTGGCTTTGCGTGGCCTTGTAAATATGGGCAGGCACACTGCGCCGCCGGTGCGTCAAAAAAAGTGATGTACCGGTGGCGCAAGGGGCTTATAAATAAGCCCCCTAGTTGGCAAGCTTTTAACAAAGGGGACACATGCAAACTACTGACACTTGTATAAATGGGCTCGCCCATAACTCCCTCTTTACCTTTTCATCTCGGTACACACCTTCTCGAAACCTACATCATGCCAACCATAAACCTTTAATCACACCCAACCTACACTGCCCCACCTTCAACTTCTGGGTCTAACACCTCCTAAGCCCCTTGTACTGGAACTCACCTCCACCTGCACAGTAGACCCTCTCCAAGAGTTCAAAACATCACTGAAAGGACATGGAGTGCATAACCCAACAACCTGCACCTAAAATATAACTTAACAAATATAATAATTACAAAATTATCATAATTAATTATCAATTAAACAATTAATATTAATTATTTAATTGATAGTTAATTATGTAAATTGAGAAATTAATATTTTTAAGTTATATTTAAGGTGTGGGTTGTTGGATTTGTAAGGGTAAAGGGTGGGAAGTTAATTATAATTATTTAATAATTAATTTTTAATTAATATTAATTATTTAATTGATAATTATGTATATTGTGTAATTAATATATTTTTCAAGTTATATTTTAGGTGTGGGTTGTTGGATTTGTAAGGGTAAAGGGTGGGAAGTTAATTATAATTATTTAATAATTAATTTTTAATTAAAATTAATTATTTAATTGATAATTATGTAAATTGTGTAATTAATATATTTTTCAAGTTATATTTTAGGTGTGAGTTGTTGGGTTACATAATAAAATAAAAAGCCACTTACCTCGTATGCAGCAGACGACAAGTCCTCCTCGCTGCAGTCATCTTTTTTCGTCGAGACTCCAGTGCGGGTCCCAGCCAACTCCCTTAAATATTCTTGGTGCTGCTCTCATGCCAGCCGGAGAGAACCACCAGGATTGGAGGGAGCGGCCTCTCTCAACGCGCCCAAGTGCACTGTAGGCCTCTGCTTGCTCTCAACCCAGCTGTCTAAGACATCTGGGTTAAGAGGTTTAAAGTGTGCATGTCTGGCTGGCTGTTGCAAGGCAGCTGTCCGAAGAGACATGCACACTTTAAATTAGTGCCTAGGCAGCCCACCACTCCTCTCGGCTGCTGCCACTCAGCAGGCCCCGCCCCATCCTGACACTCGGTTCGGGTCGGGCTGATGAAAAATAAAATGGTAATAAATTAACTTTATTACCATTTTGTTTTCATCTCTGGGGCATTTTAGCTAGTGGGACAATGCTCCTCCGCTCTAATGGAGGAGCCGCCCTTGGACTCTAGAGCAGTGGTTCTTAACCCGTGATTCGGGGCCCCCTGGGCTTTCCATTAAAACAAACATTTTGATTTGTTTAAATATTTTTGGGTGAATTATCTAAAATATTTTTTTGTTTGTGGATTTGTTTGATAAATGTTATTTCTGTATGTTTTTTTGGGTACCCATTTTGTGGTTCAAATCATCAACAATGCTTAGATCGAGGTCTCTAGCTCCCATTAATGACTCAGTAGGGGCCATGGATTCTAATAACGATTCAGTGTGGATCCCCGGATTCCAGTAATGATGATGTGGGGGCCCACAAATGTCGAAGGTTTAAGAGCCTCTGCTCTAGATTATAGAGGGGATTTTGTCTAAGAGGGAGGGGCTTCACCGCTCCTCATTTAACCTTGTGCACGTTACGTAAACTATACATGGTTAGTTCGCTGAACCAACTCTGATCGACAGCAAGGCGTAGCCAGTCGCTGGGTGATGCTGCTCCATGTATTGATCCTGTAATTTAATGAATACATAAAAGGCTCCTCTTACCTCTTAATCAATGACAAACTGACCTTCTCTGTGATTCTTCGCTTCCACTCACAGCTCCACTGATTGTCCCTGGAGGGCTCAACAAAGGTCTTGAACAGTTGAGTGATGGCTTTGTCTTGAACAGCAGAGTGATGTCTCTCTCTTAGACAGCAGAGTGAGGATTCTCTATTGAGCGCTGGCTTTCACTTGAATCGTCACTCAATGGCCGTTCTTTGACAGCAGAGCGATGTGTCTATCCTGAATAGTTGAGAGAAGGCTCTGTGATCATCAATAGAGTTGTTGATTTGTCTCGAACAGAAGAGTGTTGGCTCTGTCTTGACCTGTGGAGCGATGGCTCTATCTTGACCAGTTGGGTGATGGCTCTAGCTTGACCTTTTGAGCGATGGCTCTATGTTGACCATTGGAACGATGGCTACATATTGACCATTGGAGCAATATATCTATCTTGACCAGTGGAACGATGGCTCTATCTCGACCAGTTGGGCGATGGCTCTATATTGACCACTGGAATTATGGCTCTATATTGACCATTGGAGCCCTGTTTCTATCTTGACCTGTTGGGCGATGGCTCTATCTTGACCAATAGAGCCCTGGCTCTGTCTTGACCAGCGGAGTGATGGCTTCATCTTGACCAATAGAGACCTGGCTCTAGCTTGACAAGCAGAGCGATGGCTTCATCTTGACCAATAGAGACCTGTCTCTATCTTGACCAGTGGAGCGATGGCTATATCTCGACCAGTTGGGTGATGGCTCTATATTGACCACTGGAATGATGGCTCAATATGGACCATTGGAGACCTGGTTCTATCTTGACCTGTGGAGCGATGGCTCTATCTTGACCAATAGAGCCCTGGCTCTATATTGACCAGTGGAGCAATTTCTCTATTTTGACCAATGGAGACCAAGCTCTGTCTTGACCAGGGGAGTGATGGCTTCATCTTGACCAATAGAGACCTGGCTCTATCTTGACAAGCGGAGTGATGGCTTCATCTTGACCAATAGAGACCTGGCTCTATCTTGACCAGTGGAGCAATGGCTCTATCTTGACCAATAAAGACCTGGCACTGATTCATCGAAGTGTCACAGAGCATGGTCTGTGAAACTTTGATTGGTCCATCATCAGTTTTGCTAAGGAGCGACGCTACTCTGCTAAAAATGGTCATCACAAATATACCATATACCATATCTAGAGCGAATAATTTCTCATCATATTAACATATTTATCTGTGAAAATGACCACTAAAAAGCTGTTGAAATAGGTGGAAAAGGTAAGTATGAAGCCCATAACATGCTGAGAAATATCATGTAGAAAATATTGAAGTCCTTAGCACTCTTAGCTTGTACTTGTTTTTAGAGTTTGATCGACTATGTGATCTGTTTCCGTGCAACGATGGGTGTCACCCACTGATCACTGGTCCTTAATACACTAGAACAGTGGCTCTTAACCTGTGGTCAGGAAACCCCTTGGAGTCTGTGAAGCCTACTCTCAGGAGGTCAACGGCTGCGTAGGAAATTCAATAATATATTCAATATTATGAGCAGATTAATGAAGTGTATATAAATGAAGCAAACTTTTAAGTTTTACATTTTAAAATCTGCGGTAAATGTGATGGAATTTTAAATTGGAGGCTAAAATGTAAGTCAGTGCCCTCAGATTGATACATGGGAGCAGTGCAAGTGCATCAAACAGAATATAGCATGGACGATGAGTGGTCTCAATTGAATCTAGACAAGCTCAACATTCCAATTACATTTCTTTTTATAAACGTGATTGTGAATGAAATAAAATATTTAATCATTTAGGTATTTGATTGATGAATGTGTGTTTCTGTATTTTTTTATGCATTGCTTGTGGTTCAAATCGTCAAATACTTCCAGTAATGACTCAGTAGGTGTCCCTGGGCTCCTGTAATATTTAAGGGGGGGGGGCACAGAAATCAGAAGGTTAAGAGCTGTGCACACTATCCCTGTTTGGGATTCCTGTCCTCCCTCCCCAAAGCATATATCCCCAGAATCCCTTCACAGGAGGTTAATGTTCCTTATCCGTTTAATGCTGGAAAAGCATCTTGGAATGACATATCTTGATGACCGAGTACATATATGCGTCCCTTATGTTGAAATAAATTTGAATCTGGCCTTTGCACTGAGCATTTATTTTCACTGCCATTGCACAAATATATATATATATATATATATATATATATCCCAAACGAACGCTCCTTCTGAACCGCTGAACCCAAGAAAGGTGGCGCAAACGCCAGCGGAGCAACTGGCAGCACAATCCAATGTACACAATCCAAAGTCAATGCGCTCTCAGAGAAACACACGTAGTCAAAGATAGGATGTAACCCAGTTTAATCACTACGCGTTTCGACTGTCTTCGCAGTCTTGCTCACGTGAGCAAGACTGCGAAGACAGTCGAAACGCGTAGTGATTAAACTGGGTTACATCCTATCTTTGACTACGTGTGTTTCTCTGAGAGCGCATTGACTTTGGATTGTGTACATTATATATATATATATATATATATATATATATATATATATATATATATATATATATATATATATATATATATATATATATATATATATATATATATATATATATATATATATATATATATATGTTATACAATGTGCCCGGAGCATTGAGAAGGCACTCCCAGCGCTCTCACCATCTGGCATTAAGATGCAGCTCGTCTTGATATTTCAAAATTTGCATATCTTGCCGACGCGTTTCAGGGCTCAAGTCCCCTTCTTCATGGGCTGCTAAAATGACGCACCAACAGCTCACCATTCATTTTCAACATTATTTATTGAATTTCCGGCCCATAGTGGGCGTTTGCATAGTGCATGATTTCATTGATGCATTGTGGGACATCTAGTTCCTATGGTGAGCAAAGCGTTAATTTCCCTTAGTAGGTTTGATGCGCATTTCTTATTCAAGCTTGTAAAAAGTCCTTTAGTAGGTTTTTGAAATATAACTGAAGAACTCAGTCACGCAAGCCGGAGCTCATGTTGAGAGCTTTATTGAGCATACATTATAATGCGCATCCATCTGTGGGGAAATAACGGACTTCAACTACCATAATGCAACGTTAATCTCATCCAGAGCGCACAATATGGCGCAATATGGCGAACGATAATGCATATAAAAGGAGGTTGAAACCGAGCATGCGCTTTTGGCTGCACTAGTCCCTGATGAAGAGGCATTCTCGAAACGCGTAGGCAGCGGCCAGATGCTGATTAAAATTGGATTGCGGGACTGTTTGTACCTTGAATAAAGCTTTCTTTGGGGTAAGGCACTGCTGTTTCCGAGTGAGACTCTCTGTTGGACAAGACCCCTATGAGCAAATATATATATATATATTCACAACTCCTTTCTCCTTTACAGAAAATAAGTTTCCAGCTTTCGCAGTTCTTTTTCTCTGTTACCACCCCTCTTTTTTCTTGGAATCTCTGCTATACAGCTATAGCGCATCAAGTTCGGGTCGCTTTGGTGATTTTTCTCAAAGTGCCTGGCTACAGGATAACTTCTGTCTTTATTGATTATTGCCCTCCTATGTTGCAGAATTCTTTTTAGGGCTGGTAATGTTGTGCTTCCTATATATATTCTCTCACAAGGGCATTTTAAAATGTGTACAACAAAACTCGATTTGCAGTTTAAACAACCTCTTATCTTAATAGTTTTATTAAAAACTGTTTTCAGCTCCGTAAGGTTTTCCCCATGTTGGCATGCCTTACATTTTAGACATTTTCTAAAACCCTCTCTCTGGTGTAACCAAGTTTGGTTACCCACATTTTCTTGATATTCACTCCTGACTATATGGTCTCTCAAGGATTTTGATTTTTCAAAATGTTATTTCTGGATATTTTTTCACTTGGGGGCCTATAGTGGGGTCTCCTCTAATATGGTGAAATGCTTTCTCAAAATCCGTGCTTGGTATTATAGGTTGTTATAAACCTCTGCGTTTTTGTCTCCTCTCTATTTTTCTTCTTCTCAGATTTTGAGGGTTCAAACAACACTTTCTCTCTGCTCAATTTCTTAGCCTTTTCTGATGCTTTCTGAAGAATTAACGGGGAATACCCTCTTTGGATGAATCTACTAGTTATTTCCTTTTCCACCTCCTTGTACTCTTGCAGAGTACTGCAAGTTCTTCTTGCTCTATAAAACTCACCGATAGGTATACTTCGGATAAGTGGTGTTGGGTGAGAACTATCTGCATGCAGAATTGTGTTCCCTGCTGTAGGTTTTCGGAAAATCGTACTTTCTAGTTTGTCACCCCTTACCAGTATTCTCACATCCAAAAATTCTATAGAGGTCTTACTATAGTTCCCCACAAACTTCAGGTTATATATACACACACATATACTTGCTGGTTTTATTAAATGCAGATTACAAGCCTCTGGGAGTGCAGCGTCCTTGTTAGAATAAAATCAAATTTTGGTATCCGTGGTCTGTTTCCCTCAACGCTGCACCGACAGTTAGTGCACGCCGCCCTTAGACCACTTTTGTTTGAACACACATATATATATATATATATATATATAAAATAAATGTACTGTATATATAAAAATAAAAAAGAAAGAAAAGAAAAAAGAAAAAAATGAGCACTAGCACTTTAATGAAGCTATATAGACTATATACTTAGGAAACCTCTAAGTATATTATGGGTCGCCTAGAAATATTTTGCACTACATTTCAATGTACTGAAATAAGGAAAGTTTTAAAGTATTTATTTGGTTTTTAATGTTTGGGAAAGTGATGAATTATACTGCTCAAAACAGAACCAATGTAATACAATGTGCACTTGCATGAGTAATGTAGTTTGAACAATACTATTTAACATGTTTCAAAATGGCGCCCAAAGTAACATAGTCATGGGCTTCGATGTGCAATGGGTTTGTCCTTTGTCAATGTTCATGTCACATTGAAAAGTATTTTAATGTTTAATTTAATGGCGAACTGCATCGTGAACAAGGCTGCATGCAGCAGCCGAAATGTGTAGATGCCATCACCTTATTAATAAAGTTTGAGTGAAGAGAACCTTCTTGGAGTGCCGGATTATTGTCCTCGTAAAACGGAGATTTGTATACGATACATAGAGACGCGGCGGGCGTCTCACAACCAGCACCCCCGGCAATCAGGAAGCACGCCAGTACAGCCGTTGCTTGCATACTGGGAAAAAGGAGACAGGCGTGCCCCCCGCTAACCTGACAACGCCACCCACACGAAAGCGGATTTTGAACGCGAGGAGTCTTGGGACCAGGATCGGAGGATTCCAGTCGAGTAGGTGTACTCGTGCGATATTCCGGTAAGCAGGGTGAGTGAAGGGCCATCGGGAGCCGGGCTGGAAAGCGACAAACTCTCCTAAAGGAAGGAAATAGGAGAGGTAGATAGTCGCAGACAAGCTTGGGGGCATTTCACCGACGCCTTAAAAATGAGTGATGAGGAATGTGCAGCTAGAGAGCAAGAAACTCTTAAGCTTTTTGAGGAGACCATAACGGTGCTGAACAGGGACAGAGGAGAATCAATCCCATTGATTAACAATGAAATTGGGAAGCAATTGCAGGAATATGAAAAATTAAAAAAGCGAGAAATCTCACGCTGGTGGGAAGTAGCCTCCCTAAGACAGTACATCCAAGTAGGCAGAGTCCCAAGAAGATTACGTATAATGATTACGCCTACATACGAAAATCCCAACCCGGAGCTCTTACGTGAATGGGTTGAGAACAGTGCAAGCAGCTCCACCAACATGATTAGGATGCTAATAAAATATGCAGAAATAGAGAGACAAGAAGTTTTAACAAAAATGAAAGAACTCACTGCCATATTGGATAAGAATGTGGACCAGGCAAGAATAACCAAATTTAAAGGAGATTTGAAGAATAGACTTGATAAATATGAGAAGAGGATTAAAGAAAGAAAAGCGACTAAATTTTTACGTGATCGACTAGATTACGAAAATGGACGAATATATACATTTGCTAAAAGATTCAATTCAGAAAGGAGGCAAAAAGTCCAAAGTGGTAATATAACAAGCCAAGAAACCTCACACAGTGAGGCCAGCTCAGGTACTGGTTCGGAAGTAGAACAGGAGGAGTCCACTAGAAGAGGCGTATCAAATATGAGGCTCACTGTTACTGATGAGCTTCGTTTTTTACAGCTGGACCAAAAAACAGACCATCAAACAATAAGAGGTCGGGGGAAGGGAAGAGGACGAGGAAGAGGAAACAGAGGAGAGGAGGGGAAGGATATCGGAGAAACTCGAGGAGGGCAAACGGACAGATCAATGCGCTCCAATACGAGACAGACATCAAAGAAGTAACCTCCAACAATACAGTTATAAATTTAAGCAACATCGTATTATCAGAGGAAGACAAATCAGTATTGGAATTTAATCTTTCATACTGCGACAAAAATGAATTCAATTACGCAAATTGCAGAATGGACCTCTATAGGTTTGTCCGCAAACTAAAATTATCTAAACTACACAAAAACAACAAAAATCTCCAAGGAACCTCAATATCCCCGCAAGTTGATAGTCCCCCAGATGAACTAAACAACTTAACGGTAATGGACATGCCCACTTTAGAAGATCTGTGGTCATTACAAAATGAAAATAGTGAGACTGAACCAGCAATCAATGAATATCAAACAGATAATGAAGAAATTGATTCCTTCAATTTACAATTGGAGGATATGGACCGCACTCCCTTCCGTCCATGGTCACGTTACATACCCCAAATGACAAGGGATAATTTAGACATTTTTTCGGAGAATGTGATAATGGATTTGAGACGTCTGTACTATAAAATGGGGAATCAGAAACGAAAGATGGACCCCAAAGAAGCCCAAATCCACAGAGTTATAAACAAAATTCAAAAAGAAGAAGGAATCCTGGTGAAACCCTCTGACAAGGGAGGGAATGTCGTGCTCTGGGGACAGGATATGTATAGAAAGGAAGCTCTAAATCAATTGAACAACAGGGAGTGTTACAAACGGATTGAAAGAATGGAGTATGATAAAGTGAAAGATCAATTCTTTGAAAGACTGGAAGACTGGAAACAACAAAAACTCCTAAGTTGGGATGAATTTATGTTTGTCAAACAGGAAAATCCAGTTATTCCGGTCTTTTACATGACGCCAAAAGTACATAAGAGCATTGACAATCCACCAGGGAGACCTATAATTTCATCTTGTAACAGTCTATTGGAGAATGTCTCCAAATATATTGACTATTTTTTAAACCCGATTGTAAGGACTTTAACATCCTATATAAGAGATTCTACAGACTTTTTAGAACGTATATATGATGTACGCTGGGATAACAACATGGTGTTATTAACACTTGATATAGCTACACTGTATACGAGTATAAGGCATGCTGATGGATTAAGGGCCACTGAATATTTTTTTAAAACAGGAGCAATGAGATTTTTTAACCATAACAGAATGCTGTTAGAGATGATGGAGTGGTGCCTTACAAAAAAAAAAATCTTGTTCGGAAATGAGTTGTTCCAGCAGGAACAAGGGACAGCCATGGGCACCTGCTTCGCCCCCAGTTATGCCAACTTACATCTAGGCTGGTGGGAGGAGCAGGTGCTCCGTGGCCCAGGGCTGGAACAATGGTCAGAGAATGTCCTGCTGTGGGTAAGTTTTATTGATGATGCTTTTGTGCTGTGGCAGGGCACAGAAACGAATATTGATTTGTTCATCAGTAACCTAAATGAAAATAATCTCAATTTAAAATTTGTGGGACAACACAGCAGGACTTCGATAGATTTCCTAGATGTCAGAATAACCCCAAAAGGAGATAGATTGGAAACAACTATTTTCCGCAAGCCTACGGCCTGGAATACTATTTTGCATGCGTGGAGCTCGCACCCAGTACCACTCATCAGGAGTATACCTTTTGGTGAGTTTTACAGGGCGAGGAGAACCTGCAGCAATTTTGAAGAATATGAAAAAGTAGAAATAGAGATGACCAATCGCTTTGTTCAAAGAGGATGTCCTCAGGAAATCATTCCGAAGGCATCAGACAAGGCTAGAAAATTGAAAAGAGAGAAGGTACTATTTGAACCATCGAAGACACAGAAAAAGAAAATGCAGAAAGAAGGTTTGATAACTCATAGATTTATAACGACTTTTAATACCAAACATAATGAAATAAGATCAATTTTAAAAAAGCACTGGCACCTTATTAAAGGGGACCCTATATTAGGTCCAGTTAGCAGAAATTATCCAGAGATAACATACAGAAAATCTAAGTCTTTAAAGGACCATCTAGTGAGAAGCGAATATCAAGAGAACACAAGCAATCAATCATGGCGACAAAAGAAAGAGGGTTTTAGAAAGTGTTTTAAATGCAAAGCATGCCAACATGGGGAAAATCTAATGAATTTTCAAACAGCTTTTAACAAAACCATAAGAATAAGAGGCCATTTGACTTGCAAATCTAGTTTTGTAGTCTATATGCTGAAATGCCCGTGCGAGAAGATCTATATAGGGAGCACTAACTTGCCAGCCCACAAGAGAGTCCTACAACATAGAAGAGCCATTGTTAATAAAGATAGAAGTTACCCTGTGGAGAGGCACTTCGAAAAAGAACATCAAAGCGATCCCAGATTGATGAGATATAGCTGTATAGCTGAAATCCCCAAGAAAAGAAGGGGGGGGGAAATAGAGAAAAGGAACTCCGAAAATTAGAAACATACTTCATATTAGAGTTAGACTGCAAAGAACCCAATGGACTTAACATCGATGAGGATTTGTTTACGTGCCTGTATTAAAAATTACTAAGAAAGCTGCACATTCAAAGGAACTATTTTTTTAAACCTTCTAATTTATAAATGAGGAGAAGGACAAAGGACACTAGCACTTTAATATTTAGCACTTTAAACTATTCATAGGAAGAAGTAAGCTCTAGCACTTTAGATTTTAATTCTTTGTAAGAAACGTATATGAATTTTAATATACGGAAGCAGCAGAATACATAAAAAATATATTTAAAAAAGTAATAAATAAACAAATAATTAATTAGAATTGAGCACTAGCACCTTAGAAAATAAATGTACTGTATATATAAAAATAGAAAAGAAAAAAAGAAAAAAATGAGCACTAGCACTTTAATGAAGCTATATAGACTATATACTTAGGAAATCTCTAAGTATATTATGGGTCGCCTAGAAATATTTTGCACTACATTTCAATGTACTGAAATAAGGAAAGTTTTTAAGTATTTATTTGGTTTTTAATGTTTGGGAAAGTGATGAATTATACTGCTCAAAACAGAACCAATGTAATACAATGTGCACTTGCATGAGTAATGTAGTTTGAACAATACTATTTAACATGTTTCAAAATGGCGCCCAAAGTAACATAGTCATGGGCTTCTATGTGCAATGGGTTTGTCCTTTGTCAATGTTCATGTCACATTGAAAAGTATTTTAATGTTTAATTTAATGGCGAACTGCATCGTGAACAAGGCTGCGTGTAGCAGCCGAAACGCGTAGATGTCATCACCTTATTAATAAAGTTCGAGTGAAGAGAACCTTCATGAAGTGCTGGATTATTGCCCTCGTAAAATGGAGATTTATATATAGATGTAGTGATCAAGGCGGTACGCCGCCGAAACGCGTCTAGATCGTTGTATGGATTAAAACTTCTGTTTGTCATCATTTCACGGAGTCAGTGCCTGTCTGTTCACCGCCGTCAGGATTGGATTATTATATATATATATATATATATATCTATATATATATATATATATATATATATATATATATATATACTGGCAGTTAGTGCGCGCCGCCCTTAGACCACTTTTGTTTGATATATGTGTGTGTGTATATATATATATGTGTGTAAATATATATGTATGTATATATAAATATATATATAGGCAAGTGACGAGTAAACCTTCTCAAACCCTCATGCATACAGATCATAGAAACGTTCAGATAGTGCAGATATTCATTAAGTTTGTCACAGTAAGAAAGAGGAGTATTGTAACAACACAATCTGCCCACATGGGTTCACACATCATCAGAATATCGGTGTCCCTGCTAATAGTACTGGCACCCACCACAGCCCTGGAAACTAAAAAAAGAAGCTCCTTAGAAACAGGCGACAGATCCCACACCACCTTCTAAAGCCACATGAGGAGCCAACAAGCCCAAATGGACCAAGCAGCCATGGAAGAAGAGATATGTCTAACTTTTATAAATATTGTAGGAAAAGTTGTTGCTGCATCAGTAGTTATTACGTCGGAGTCATCGTCTTGAAACTTAATTTTAAATAGGTGATGCTGTTAAAAGTTACAGGAGTGATGTGTGCTGGATTGTCTTAATTTGCTTGCCTATCATTGTAAGTACTCTGCAGGCAATGCTGTTAGCTATGAGCATCCTTCGCAAGTTACCTGCTGAATGTTAAAGAGCAGTGTAGCACAGGAGTATGCAGTTCCTGTAGGGTGGGGAAAGAAGAGAAGGAGGCTAGGTTGGTCAACACCCTTACTCAGTAGTGGAGTGTGGGTGTCTCCCAATTTGGGAAGTGGGGCCCTCACACACACATTTGGGTGTCATGCTTCATCATATGGCTTGCTCCTCGTCAGGCAGGCGCTGCAATGCCTGACGGGCACCCTATGAGGGGCTCTTTGTCAGAGATCTTTTTCCCAAGCCGTATAGGTGAGGTGTGTGTGAGGGGCCTAGTGGTGTAGATGTGAGGTGATGTGAGGAGAAATAAAATGAGGCGAGGTGGTGCTCCAAAATGTATTTTAATATGGGAGCCCACTCGCCTCAATTAAAACCAGAATAGGGATACCACCGATTATAATGGTCGGAGGTGTCTATATGTGTGTAGTCATGGTCAACACGTTTCTTGCCTTATGTGTGTAAATCACTGGGCAATTTTTCAGGACCTATCTTGATACACTATCTACACGGGTGGTTGGTTATGGAAAATGAACCAATCACTCTGACCTTTCAATGAGGTGCCTCAATAATACAAATCATGGGACCAACCTAATGAGATTCAAAACAGAGAGAGAAAAACAACGGTACATGAATAAGGTATGCACATACAGTAATAATGCCTCCAAAATGAAATTAAAAACATGCCACAACCACATGCACAAGTGGTTAGTGCAACTCAAGAGGTGCATGGCCAGACAAACATACTGGTGTCATTGGTGGTAACCAACCACCGTAGGAAATGGCGCGATGGAACTCACCCAATTCGGGTTCAAGTCACGCCTCATCAATAGTTAGGCAGAGCAACGATTGTTACAAAAGTTAACGTCATGCTGGTTTTGAGGAGAGAAAGGGGGAAGATAAAAACACGATGGGTATAAGCAAAGATAGAAGGCTGCCCAAGGATGAGCATCCTGTCAAAGTGGCATTGGTCTCTAGTGCCAAAGGGGGGGATGTGGGGGGGAAGGGGGAAGAACAGCGGGGACCGCTTACTTACAGTTTTCCTGGAAAACAGGTGCCGGGAACCTACCCCTCGCTCTGCCTCGTTGGGAGGAAACGAGGTGTGTGAAGCCGGTAGGTTTAAGTAGCAGGGAAACGACCCGGAAGTGGAAATGCGGCGGCCATCTTTGAAGGGGGTTGAAGCTACAAGCTCCCGGTCAAAACGGTGGCAGCCATCTTAGAACGTGGAATGCATGTGGCATCCACAGGTCGATAAATATACGGCAGCCATCTCTGAAGGGGGTAGAAGCTTAAAGCTATTGATTAAAGCTATGGTGGCCATCTTATAATGCGGAATGCGCATAGCATCCAGAAGTTGGGTACTGTATTGGATGGGTCACGCATGCGTGTGTATGCGCTAAAGAGTGCCCACCCTCGTGGGACATCTTGAGGCCAACGCCATTGGCAATGTAAAAAGGGGTGAAGGAAGTACCCAATTGACCGATATTATCGGTCTGCAGGCCGAAGTCAGACAATCATAATGGGACACACAGGTCACGCAGTGGAGTGATTTCAAGTGGGTGAAGTCCCAGCATTGGGATGTAAACACTGACACCTCTACATGTGATAAATCCTGATGGGATGTCATGAGAGTTATCACATGTAGGAGGTGAAGAAGGGAGTCCACAAGCCATGGCGACAAGTACTGTATGAAGCCAGGCTTGGTTATTATGGCAAAGTAGATCGTGTTCAAGGGATACTAAGTCCCCGCTGGTGATGGCTAGTATCTGCAGTTAGTGACATCAACTGCATGCAGTGGAAATCAAGAGGGCAGATAGTGGGGGGAGGAGGCTCTAATTATTTACCTCCCCCCACGGAATATCCTTATTGAGCCCATCTCTGTCGCAGGATAGTCTGAAAATCCAGCGTTGCTCTCTCCTGAAGAAGCCTTGTTTGCTAAGGTTGGGGTGGGCCTCAATCACTGACCACCTTAAGCTATCAGGTGCGTGTCCCTTCGCTGTGAAATATTGACAGAGTTTGGTAGTTAGTCTGTTGCAGCGTATGTTGCTTCGGTGCTCCATAATCCTGACCTTCACTGCCCTGGTTGTCATGCCAATGTACAAGGGCAGGTAATGGTGTAAATACAATTGTTGGTGTTGCAATTGGTGTGAGACCTTTGGAACCATCTAAAATTGGGCGATAGCTGTAGTTCTTTGGTTCTCTCAGTAAGAGGGCATACAGAACACGAGCCACACGCTGAGTGACCTGTGACCGGAGGTAGACCCCATAAAGTTGGTTGGTTATTGTGGCGTGGACCAGGGCGGGGACGTGTGTGGACCAAAAGGTCCTTCAAGTTGCAGGTACATTTGAACGCAAACCTGGGAGGGGCCAGTGCCAGGTTCCCTGTTTGTAGGATACCCCAGTTCTTTCTAATGATTTGTTTAATCCTGTTTGAATGTGGGGTGAATGTCGTCACACAGGTCAGTATGTCCTCCTCAGTTTTGGGTATTTTCTCGAGTAAGGCCTCCCTGTTATTTTTCCTTGCCCTCTTCCTGGCAGTGTTAATGCTATGTACCGGGTAATCCCTTTGTATTAGGTTGTGTGTGAGTTGTGATGCCACATCGTCATAATCCCGGGTGGTGATGCAATTACGCCTAAGGCGCAGGAACTGCCCAAACGGAAGGTTGTCCCTAAGAGCCTTTGGATGATGGCTCCCATACAGTAACAAACTGTTATGGTCAGTTGGTTTTTTTTGGACCGTGGTGTGTAATCTACCCTCCGTCAGTGTTATCTCCAACTCCAGAAATGGAATACGAATGTCAGAGATGGTGTTTGTGAAGCGTAAGTATGGGTTGAGAGTGTTCACCCACCTACAGAACTCGTTACATGTCTGTACATCCCCTTCCAGAATACCAAGATGTCGTCTATGTACCTTCGCCATAGGAGTATGTTCTGGGAGAATGGGTTGGAGATGTCGAAAATGCACCTTGCCTCAAAGGCTGCCATATACAGGCAGGCCAGACTGGGTGCGAAGGTGCTCCCCCATCGATGTGCCCTGTGTTTGGTGATAAAGTTGCCTTTTGAATTGAAAGAAATTTTGGGTCAGTGCTAAAGAGGCACACTCCATAATGAAGCTGATCGGTGTGGGAGAGACCCAATCAATTGACCGCAGTGCTGCTTCCACAACCTCAAGTGTAGCCCCCTGTGGAATGTTTGTATATAGGGACTCCAAATCGAGTGTCACTAATAGTTGGATCTCCTGGTCAGTGTCAATGGTATTGATAAGTCTCAGGACGTCCCTGGTGTCCTGCAAGAATGATGGGGTCTTCTGGACCACTGGTTGGAGGAAGTGGTCGCAGAACCTGGAGAGGGGTTCGAGTAAAGAATCAATCCAAGAGACAATTTGCCGTCCCGGTGGGGGAATCCGATTTTTATGGATCTTTGGGACTACGTAGAAGTAAAGGACCTTAGGGTCTTTCTTGACCAGGAAGTCCGCCTATTTCTTGCTGATCCATCCCTCAGTCTCAGCAGTATACACCCTGGAGGTGATACGAGTGGTTAAAACCCCCGTCGGGTCTTGATCAATGGGGGTATAATACTGGCGATTGGATAGTTGTGCCAAGCACCTAGCACAACAATTCTACCCACAACCTCTGATTCCCCCTCCTTTTTTAGACAGAGGTTGGGGCAGAGGAAGAGGACGAGGAAGAGGCAACAATAGGGTACAGTAGCAGTCCCCACCTCAACAACCGGTACAGACCCGGAGCCAGACAGGCAAACTAAACTAATAGTGAACCTATCCCCCAGGCCTCTGACAACGACGGAGACTAAAGTCCTGGAAAAAGGACTTGGGTTTGTCCCTACCCCCAAACAGGACGACTTCCGGGAGTCCTGTGAGTTACACCAGTTCTTTAGGAAGATACGCTTAAGAGCATTCTTCTAGGGCAAACCGGAACAGTCACCGGATGCCTCGGGTTTACATAACCCTTCAAAATTCACTCCTCATGCCGGCTAAATCCCCAACGAGATCCTCACTTTTGAGCAGGCGGTCCTGAAGGAGGCAACCAAGGGGAATAAGAAACGACCATTCTACAACCTCTCCTATGTTGAAACAACAGCAGTTAAAACCCTTGCTAATGACACCTCTATCACGATCAAAGCAGCAGACAAGGGCGGGGCCATCGTGAGCTTATCCACTGACGATTACGATAGGGAGTGCTTGGCGCAACTATCCAATCGCCAGTATTATACCCCCATTGATCAAGACCCGACGGGGGTTTTAACCACTTGTATCACCTCCATGGTGTATACTGCTGAGACTGAGGGATGGATCAGCAAGAAAGAGGCGGACTTCCTGGTCAAGAAAGACCCTAAGGTCCCTTACTTCTACGTACTCCCGAAGATCCATAAAAATCGGATTCCCTCACCCGGACGGCCAATTGTCTCTGGGATGGATTCTTTACTCTAACCCCTCTCCAGGTTCTGCGACCACTTCCTCCAACCAGTGGTCCAGAAGACCCCATCATACTTGCAGGACAACAGGGACGTCCTGAGACTTATCAATACCATTGACACTGACCAAGAGATCCAACTACTAGTGACACTCTATGTGGAGTCCCTTTTTACAAACATTCCACAGGGGGCTACACTTGAGGTTGTGGAAGCAGCACTGCGGTGAGTTGATTGGGTCTCTCTCACACCAATCAGCTTCATTATGGAGTGTGCCTCTTTAGCACGGACACAAAATTTCTTTCAATTCAAAAGGCAACTTTATCACCAAACACAGGGCACATCGATGGGGAGCACCTTCGCACCCAGCCTGGCCTGCCTGTATATGGCAGCCTTTGAGGCAAGGTGCATTTTCGACATCTCCAACCCATTCTCCCAGAACATACTCCTATGGCGAAGGTACATAGGCGACATCTTGGTATTCTGGAAGGGTGATGTACAGACATGTAACGAGCTCTGTAGGTGGGTAAACACTCTCAACCCGTACTTACGCTTCACAAACACCATCTCTGACACTCGTATTCTATTTCTGGACTTGGAGATAACACTGACGGAGAGTAGATTACACACCACTGTCCACAAAAAACCAACTGACCGTAACAGTTTGTTACTGTATGGGAGCCATCATGCAAAGGCTCTTAGGGACAACCTTCCGTTTGCACAGTTCCTGTGCCTTAGGTGTAATTGCAGCACCACCCGGGATTATGACTAAGGGTGAGCAGTAAACTCCGCTCCGCCGACGGAGTTCACAGAGTTTTGCTCACTCCGCGCTCTGCTTAGAGCACGAAGTTCAGCAAAAACTCCGGCGACGCCGCGTAGCGGAGTTTACCGGCACTTGCGGCTCACATAACCCCATTGCATGCACACACTCAGACATCCTACCCAGCCAATCAGGAATCTTATTCTATTTGCACTTTTTAGTGTCCTTTTGAATCGCTGCCGTCAGCCAATCCCGCCTACCGTTGCTTGCTGACATCACTGACTAGCCAGTTCCCTCCCGCTGCAGAAAGCTTCGGTTTCAGTCAATAAAATGGAGGCCGGTTCCTCGCCTTCGGGATTATCGCACTGCTTCTTCCACTGGGTCCTCAATGTTGATGTGTAACAACAAGCAGCAGAACGTGAAGTCACTAACCCAGTAAGGTATGGGTTGGGGCGGGGGATGGGCAGAGTCAAGTTTGTGTAGCGTAAAAGCAAAACATGTCTGTTCTGTTATTTTTTTTTAACCGCCTTTTCCAAAGAGGCAAACCTTGAGTGCGACCAAGAAAAGATCTGTAAAGCAAATAGATTGTCACGGTGCTTAAAAAAAATGTTCTGTATAATGCCGCTGTTCAGAGAGTTGAGGTCTTTGTCGCAAAGCTTGATGGTGATTGTCAAACAGTTCCTTGTGAAGCACTAGGCAGGCACGTTGTTTGGTTCTTTGTGAGTTGTTTGGTTCACTGTGCGTGTTTGGTTCACTGTTAGGACGAATATGTTATTTGGAATTGGTAGCGGGTACAGTAGATTTTGCTTTTACGTGGCACATAATTATTTTAAAATCGAAAGGGATTTTAACAGCGCGAGTGAATCTTCAAACACTTGACATAGAGTGGGAGGTGGTCTCCCGATGAGTTTCCGAACCCGACCGTCACAGAAATATCCTGAAATATATTTAAGAATTGCTATTTAACATTGCTGGCAACTAGGAATCGGATTACCGCAAATATCTCTGGGGAAAAAACACGCATTTACGTTACAACTCATTTATTTTGTGATAATTTACACGAAATAGACCCCAAAAGAGAAAAGACATTCTGTTTTTATTGTGTAAAATCGGAGTGAAAGACTCAAAACTCAAATGGAAAACACTAAGGAGGACAGGAAATACTTTATGGGGGTGATTATTATACATTTTAAGTACCTTTTACACAATTGCACCCATGAAATGAAGTTTAAGAACGCGAGCCGCTAGGCATTTGTTTGCTTTAAAAAAAAAAAAAAAAATACGGTCTTGTTTCCTGTATTCTTATTTATGATTGAAATGAAAACTAACATATTTTTGAGCAAAGTTGAACTGCGCTGTTTCGGGCAAATAAATGCTAATGATGTCACTAGGGCCCGCCACGAGCAGTAAAATCCGGGGTGTTAGGAATCAATCAGCTAGTTAATCGATTCCTTTTTGCAAAAGTGGTAAGGACTGTCGCATTTCTATATTTTAAACTTCGAAGTGTGAATCTTGTCTGACCAATTACTTTGCACTCTACGTTACCTTCACTCCGTGCTGCGTAAACAAGAGTGCAAAGTCTAGCAAACATAGGGCAACTCCCCCTGTGCAGATGACAACGGCACTCGAGCTAAAAGAGTAATGCCCTGCTGCCATCCCTCTGCAACAACACTTTTCAGTTCAAAGCAGTTCGTTGCCATTAGGGAACACCAGCTTCCCAGAGAGACATGTTGAGTTGCTCAAAGCACCGACACTCTCTTTTCAATCAAAGCAGTGTGTACACAGCCGTCTCGGCAATGCAATGAATGCATGGGGGACTACTCCGCCCACTTGCGGAGCTCCGTGGAATTTGACGGAGTTTTTCAGCAACTCCGTGAAATTCCGCGGAGTGTAACTCCGCAAACTCCGCCCAGGGTTAATTATAACGATGTGGCATCACAACTCACACACAACCTAAAACAAAGGGATTACCCGGTACATAGCATTAACACTGCCAGAAAGAGGGCCAGGAACAATAACAGGGAGGCCTTACTCGAGAAAATACCCAAAACTGAGGAGGACATACTGACCTGTGTGACGACATTCACCCCACATTCAAACAGGATTAAACAAATCATTAGAAAGAACTGGGGTATCCTACAAACAGGGAACCTGGCACTGGCCCCTCCCAGGTTTGCGTTCAAATGTACCAGCAACTTGAAGGACCTTTTGGTCCACACACGTCCCCGCCCTGGTCCACGCCACAATAACCAACCAACTTTATGGGGTCTACCTCCGGTCACAGGTCACTGAGCGTGTGGCTCGTGTTCTGTATGCTCTCTTACTGAGAGAACCAAAGAACTACAGCTATCACCCAATTTTAGATGGTTCCAAAGGTCTCACACCAATTGCAACACCAACAATTGTTTTTACACCATTGCCTGCCCTTGTTCATTGGCATGACAACCAGACCAGTGAAGGTCAGGATTATGGAGCACCGAAGCAACATACGCTGCAACAGACTAACTACCAAACTCTGTCAACATTTCACAGAGAAGGGACACGCACCTGATAGCTTAAGGTGGACAGTGATTGAGGCCCACACCAACCTTAGCAAACAAGGCTTCTTCAGGAGAGAGCAACGCTGGATTTTCAGACTATCCTGTGACAGGGATGGGCTCAATGAGGATATTCCGTGGGGGAAGGTAAATAATTAGAGCCTCCTCCCCCCACTATCTGCCCTCTTGATTCCCACTGCATGCAGTTGATGTCACTAACTGTAGATACTAGCCATCACCAGCGGGGACTTAGTATCCCTTGAACACGATCTACTTTGCCATAATAACCAAGCCTGGCTTCATACAGTCCCTGTCGCCATGGCCATGTGGACTCCCTTCTTCACCTCCTACATGTGATAACTATCATGACATCCCATCGGGATTTATCACATGTGGAGGTGTCAGTGTTTACATCCCAATGCTGGGACTTCACCCACTTGAAATCACTCCACTGCGTGACCTGTGTGTCCCATTATGATTCTCTGGCATCGGCCTGCAGACCGATATTGTCGGTCAATTGGGTACTTCCTTCACCCCTTTCTACATTGTCAACGGCATTGGCCTCAAGATGTCCCACGAGGGTGGGCACTCTTTAGCGCATACACGCGCACGCTTGACCCATCCAATACAGTACCCACCTTCTGTATGCTATGCGCATTCCATGTTATAAGATGGCCGCCATAGGTTTAATCTATAGCTTTAAGCTTCTACCCCCTTCAGAGATGGCTGCCATATATTTATCGACCTGTGGATGCCACATGCATTCCACGTTCTAAGATGGCCGCCACTGTTTTGACCGGGAGCTTGTAGCTTCAACCCCCTTCAAAGATATAGATGTCCCTCGACTTTCCATTTCCGGGTTGTTTCCCTGCTACTTAAACCTACCGGCTTCACACACCTCGCTACCTCCCAAGGAGGCAGAGCGAGGGGTAAGTTCCCGGCACCTGTTTTCCAGGAAAACTATAAGTAAGCGGTCCCCGCTGTTCTCCCCCCCTTTGGCACCAGAGACCTATGCCACTTTGGCAGGATGCTCATCCTTGGGCAGCCTTCCATCTTTGCTTAAACCCATCGTGTTTTTATCTTCCCCCTTTCTCTCCTCAAAACCAGCATGACGTTATCTTTTGTAACAATCGTTGCTCTGCCTAACTATTGGTGAGGCGTGGCTTGAACCCGATTTGGATGAATTCCATTGCGCCATTTCCTACGGTGGTTGGTTACCACCAATGACACCAGTATGTTTTGTAAATGTCACGTGTTCCACAAGTCTGCTTATTATGTTTATCTGGCCATGCACCTCTTGAGTTGCACTAACCACTTGTGCATGTGGCATGTTTTTAATTTCATTTTGGAGGCATTATTACTGTACATGCATACCTTATTCATGTACAGTTGTTTTTCTCTCTCTGTTTTGAATTTCATTAGGTTGGTCCCATGAATTGTATTATTAAGGTACCTCATTGAAAGGTCATCAGAGTGATTGGTTCATTTTCCATAACCAACCACCCGTGTAGATAGTGCATCAAGATAGGTCCTGAAGAATTGCCGAGTGATTTACACACATAAGGCAAGAAACATGTTGACTACACACATATAGACACCTCCGACCATTATAATCGGCGGTATCCCTATTCTGGTTTTAATTGAGACGAGTGGGCTCACAGATTAAAATTCATTTTGGAGCACCACCTCGCCTCATTTTATTTCTCCTCACATCACCTCACATCTACACCACTAGGCCCCTCACACGCACCTCACCTACACGGCTTGGGAAAAAGATCTCCGACAAAGAGCCCCTCATAGGGTGCCCGTCAGGCATTGCAGCGCCGGCCTGACGAGGAGCAAGCCCTATGATGAAGCATGACACCCAAATGGGTGTGTGAGGGCCCCACTTCCCAAATTGGGAGACACCCACACTCCACTACTGAGTAAGGGTGTTGACCAACCTAGCCTCCTTCTCTTCTTTCCCCACCCTACAGGAACTGCATACTCCTTCTGTGCTACATTGTAGTTATTGGGGCCTGTATGCTGGACCTATATGTGCCCCTTCTCCCTCATTTGTATTGAGTGTTAAAGAGCAGTGTCAAACTTGGACTTATGTAAATGTATGCTGTTGGTTCTTCATATAGTCCTCAAAGCTTTGTAAAATGCCTTTGGAGAAGTCCATTTTCTGGAACTGCCCTATAAGGAATCCTGAGGGTGAAGATGCAAGCTTTTTCGATGTCGACTAATATGACTGCTAGCAGTTATGTAATGAACACGATAGTCCTGCTGTAGATTTTATAGTCCTATGATCAAATCTGGCTGATAACTAAGTTATCACTTCTTACTAGAATTTTTTTAATATTTTTAGCCAAGATTTTATGATCAGCCTTAAGATTAAGCTTTAAGAGGAGGCATCTTTTGCAACAAATAGACATAATTGTTTCTCTCTAATTTTGTTGCATTCTCCCAGTATCCAGGATTCATTGGAGTAATTTTCTTATCCTTGACATTAAAGATGTTGATCCTTTTCGAGAAATCAGCTGTGAAACTGCCTGGTGCTAAAGTGTTACATTTGTAAACTCTGTGAGTGTTACTCCTGTTTCCTTTTGAGTGACCAGATCATTTAAAAGCAAAAACAACAAGGTGATGGAAGGAATGCTTGAATTAATCTCAGCCACGGGCAATCACTTGGACCTGATTCTAAATCCAGTTGATGAGCCCATAACTAAGGCAAACCCATTCCTGGGTTGCTTGTGTTTCGGTTCAGGGAGGACCTGGCTTGACAGTTCGGGCTGGACTGTTCTCATGAGGAGTAGGGTCGAGACTGATTTACATATCGCTTCGTCCACACTGGGTTGGTGTGGTGAGCATAAGAGCAATGGGTTGGAGTGCTACCCGAGCTATTGCCAGTGGTTAGACTTATTGCAAGCAGCCTCCCATGACCTTTTATGTGTTTCATGACCTATAATAATGCCATTCTATTTCTTGACCATTTTGTAGTTAGTGTTTCACTGGCCAGTTTAAGTGCATTCTCCATATATTTTTATTTTGGTGCCACCAACCTCCATTACATCATACTCCCAACAGCATCCTCCAAACTTTCAGTCATTCATCATTGATCTGTTAAAGAGTCATTCATATTTTGCTTCCTCCAACCACCGCATACAACATGGGACAATGATTCAGCCCTCTTCAGCCATTGGTTCTCGTCACTGTGAGCCTCTGCAGAAGAAAACTTTTCTCCTCTCAGCCCAAACTCCATAACAAGCGTTACTTCTTATTAAAGTGAATTTTAAAAAGAATTGGCTGCTTTGGGACTTCTTACTTAGAGCTCCTGGGCCTGGATCTTTACATGTGTGCAATGCTGAATAGCTTTCTGGGTAAGGAATAGGAGGAGCATTCATTGAGGGCGCCAGTTGCTGTAAGGAAATTTAAAGTCAACAGGTCTCACAGTGGTAAGCCCTGCTGGGTGAGGCTGAAAATGTGTATCTGGATCGGCTTCTGCTGATGTTGCTAGATAGGTAAGGATGGCCTGAAGATGCCATGTTGGCAAGGTCTATGGGTCTGATTCACAAAGGGCTCCCGCACTTGTCCCGGAGGCCCCGCAGTCGTAGGGGAGTCTCAGCACTCGGGCGGATTCTCCGCACTTGGAGCAGAACCTCTGCAATACGAATTCTCATAGCAGAGATTCCGCCACGAGTGCGGAGCCTCCCTCACGATTGCGGAGCCTCCGCCCGAGTGTGGAGACTCCCTCACGATTGCGGAGCCTCCGCCACGAGTGCGGAGGCCCTTTGTGAATCAGGCCCTAGGTATCTTGGAGAGAAGCATGCGGCATAATTCAAACAACAGCAACAACTAATGTTGTTATGTTCGGGTTAGTTCACTCTAAAAAATGTAAACAGAATTTATGGGATAAAATGTCCTACAATGTGCAGAAACATCTGCGGATCATGCCCATATGTTCTGGGGGTGCCCAGGTTTCCGGTGGCAGCTCACACAGGTAAACACAGTGGGGCAGTGAGGTGGGGCGGGCGGGGTGAGGGGTAGTAGAATTCGACATACGACCGGATACTGAGAAGTAAATAAATAAAAAAATTAAATCACTTACCTTGCGCTCACCTCATCGCCGAGTCGGCGTTTCCCACAACTCACCTTCCCCTCCCGCTTGCTACTTTGCCTAACATCAATAGGCTGTAGTGTCCCAGTGTTGTGCTGGTGTACCAAAATGTTTTTTGGCGAACAGTGATGGGCATAGCAATTCCTAGTCCTAAATTCAGGGTGCCTAAAGGGAACTCTGGACATGGTATGTACACATGCACACACTTTGTTATTTAATGTGTCTTCTATCATCTGTGCCCAGTTTAGTCATGATGCATCCTATGTGGTGCAGCCTCCCCGTGTTCTGCAGTTTGATCTATATACCTATGAGTCCTGTCTAAAGAAGAATGAATTATCATTGCCAAATGTTGTCTTTGATGCTCAGATGTTCTGCAGATTTTCAGGGTTTTGTCATAGTTTGCTAAATCTTATGTGATCTGTAACAACACCTTTCTATTTTTGCCTTTTTTCTCTTTCCACAGAAGGACAGACGAGACACCTCCAACTTTGACAAGGAGTTTACCCGACAGCCAGTGGATCTGACACCGACGGACAAGCTCTTCATCATGAACTTGGATCAGAACGAATTTGATGGCTTCTCCTACACGAACCCCGAATTTGTGATCTCCGTTTAAGAGTGTTGCTGGGAGGGGCCAGGCGAGATGTGATGTCAGGAAGGGGGCCAGAGAGCAAAACCCTTGTCTTCCATGGTGCCTGACCACACAGCCTTGTCCGGATTGATGGAGATGGTGGGTGGTTGTAGGCTTGGACTTGCCCGTCCTGGGTTCCATCCTCACTTGGTTTCTCCTTGTTGGGGTTTAAGCAAAAAATTACGCATCGCCTCAATCTGCAATATTAGCATCTGGTGTGTCCGCGTCCTGGCCCTCCGCGGTGTGCACAGAGATGATGACACATTTGTCTATGAAACCAAACCTTGGTGGTCAACACTTACCGAACTCAAAGCTGCCGTTTCGCCACCAGGAGGTGGCTGCAGCGTCACCATTTTGTCAACTGCATGGTTTACTTATAGGGGATCTTTGTCAACGTCTGCCAATTGTGTGTCTTTTCGTTTATTTATTTTATTATCAGAAGAAACTTTGTTAAGAGTTTTTACAGCTGATGCTGAGATATATGTTCTTGTACTCACAACACATTTGAACTGTTGAATGTTTCCAGCTTCAAGGAAGACTGACAGCCTTCCTTCCATCACTCACTGGTCACTCACAGCCCTCACTCCTGTCAGAGCTAGATCAGCCACCTTCATGGTCATAGTGTCTGCTGGACCACTAGGTAGGGGGTGCCCTGGCTAGTGCCACGATGGGCAGATGCCACGGACGGTTTAATGCAAGAATGAGTCAGAGTCCAAGGGATGTGGGACAAGATGTATCAGTGGGAGAAAAGGGGGCAATGTTGTGTTCCTTTGCACACTCTTGGATATTTGGACAGGATTTAAAGTATGGCAGAGGTACCAGATGCGAAAGCTTGCCTCGTGAACAACAAGACCAGATTAGCAGAAGTGAGAAGTGACCTCTCATCCACACGCACAGCCATTCGCAGTGCAATGTTCCTTAGACCAGGAACTTCAGCCACTGTTCAAGCTTCCAGGACCCTCAGGTTTGCCAGGAGCAATGCGAGCTTCCCTCACACAAGCCAACTGGCGGGGCAAGCATCCCTAACAGAGAGATTTACCAGCCAAAGTTCACACATGCAACATCTCTTGCAGTGCTTGCGTTCACGCAGGCCAAACTGTGGTGGCAGTGCAACCTGGGAAGAGGTAGGTTAGGTAGCAAGTATGTAGTAAGTCCTGGTCCCAGGGGATACTTGCAAATTGTTCCATCAGGTTTTTTTTTTTTACTAGAAAGAAGAATAACGAAGGACCCCTTGTGCTAACTTCTCAAGATCTGAACCATCGATTTCACACCCCTTTTCCCCTCTGGCACTGAGTGTCCACCCCTGAGCCATGTCCTCGCTCTGCCCTTCCCTGTTGTTGGGTTGCCCTGATGCCATGAAGCCACAAGAGACCAACGTCTGTGACGTCACGTTTCATTTTCCAGACCTTCAGACTGCCAATTTGTGCATCCGTAGAGGGTCTGTTCTGTTGTCCAGTCCTTTGTTTCTGTTATTTTTGTAGCCAACATGGCAGACAACCCTGTGCCAGTTTCATTGGAACGCTGACCCAGGACAAAAAAGTGAGCGTCTGGCCTGTGTTGCACACCGGAGTGCATTGGAGACAGAAGGCTTGGAGGCAAGGGTAGGGTTTTTAGGAAAGATATTATTTATTTATTGAAATATATTATGAAAGCTCCAACTAGACCAAAGCTAATTTGAGACTGTATAATGATAAAAAATCGTACAAAAATATGATTTCAATAAAAATTACACTAACGGTAAAGCAGACTGCAGATTACGATACAGATACAAAAATGCAAAAAACAAATAGTTTCAAAATGGAAACCAATTCGGCCAAATGAGTTAGTGCCAAATAGAGCTAATTAAATTTGCGTTTTAATTGTACTTAATGGCTCTTATTCATTGAATATGCAAGAGACAAGCAGGGTATTAGAGCATTTGCGGGTGCTTGTTGGGAAATCTTGGGTGCCCTTCTAGTTTAAATCTTCCATCCGCGTGCTCTGAGAGGAGGAGCTATTGAAAGTAGTAGAATATCAAAACTATTAACAGACACCTCCGTGACAAGTTATATGAAACAACATTTTTATTGTATCCCAAACTAAAATTAACAATTACTTGAGCAAGCCACATAATTTAAAATGCCACAGTTGGTAGGTCTGGTATTTAGTTGCTAGACTTTTGGTTTTGTCAATGCTTGTTTTGTTTTAAATTGTTTTTTGAAAAACTTGAGTGTTGGGGAAACCCTCAGACCCTTGTCAATCTTAAACAAAAAGAACATAGGCTAAAACCAACATTTCTTTATTCTCAAAAACACATTCAATAGTAGTCAGTGGAAAGGAGCTACTTTGTGTATGGGTGTGATTGTTGTGCAGAATGCCGTCACTCACAGTGAAGTTAACCAATCACTGAAGTGGGCTGACCCACAGCCCCCTGATGGGTGAAAGAAAACTGTGAATCAGACAATAACAGACCAATGAATGAAGAGGCCCGGCTGAAAGCCCCATTAAGTAAGTATATTAGATGTATGATTTTAGTAAAAATCAAAAGATCTTGGCTAATATCAGACCTTATAAAAAGAATTTCGAAATAAAAGATAGAAGGACAGGTACAATATTGAAACATAGAATAGAAGACCCCAGCAGTTAGCCTCAAATTCTCCAGCAACAATGCAAGCTCCCTAGCTAGCTAGGGGCAGCATCTGTTCTTTTTTGTCTTTGGCTCCCTTCTTGCTACCACTGTTCTTATGGGCCATGAAGGCAGCAGCAGGAACATATATTGAACAGGGCTCAAAGAGTCCTCTTCACTTTCTGAAGTTCTACTTGCTGTCATTTCTCCAGCCCCTCAGCAGAAACTAGAAGCCTGGTCTGGTGCTAAGGGTGCAACAGGGGGTTAACGCTATCATGTCATGGTTGTATGTCAGAACATCAATAACAAAAAAGTCCTCTGACATAAATAATGTGCCCTACATTTTCTTTACAATAGAACTTCCCCACTGAATGGAGATGTTCTGTTATTAAGTCCAACTACTCGATAATTTTTCTAAGCAACATTGAGGACACATTATTTTTGTCAGACTATATTTAGGCCACGATGTTCCAGTACTGCACCCATGCCACTGAAAGCCAGTGGGCACATGGTATGACTCCCGCTATCCTAGGTGTTGTGGTGAATTGACACCCATAGATATATGTTTCTGGGGTCCAGCCTTGTGGCTCTAAAGGACGGGAAGTTTCAGGAATAGAGTAGAGTGGAGTTCCTTCTTAGTTATGGGACGAATTCTGGGTAGGCGGTTGCTATCTGCCCTAGTCAAGTAAATTATGGAACGATGCTGCGGACCCGCTACCAAAGTTATCTAATCTTACTCATTAAGGAGCCAACCCTCTGAGGTTTGAAGAAACCCGCCCCAATTCTGGGTTCCAGAAAAATTCTTATACCACTCCCTCCCTATGAACTCGATGTTAGTCCTTCTCGAAAGTTCAGGCAGTAAATGGAGAATTTCTAGAAATTCAAACACAGCCTAGGTTCTGTGTACTCTGAATATGGGGACCTAACAAGAAGACCATAGCTTCTGTCGCTCACCTGTGGTAGCAAGCTTGAGCAATCAAGGCTGTAGCTGTAGGAGGTGGTTTGAGTGTAGGCACCAGATACACCAGTCCTCAATTATAATCAAAGTGGACATGTGAGAAGGTCCATAAGCGTTATCTGACCGGGACAGATTTATAGCAGAGGCCCATTCTCATGAACTCTTGAGCCCGTTATGGCCAGGCGTATCCCACATCTACACCTTCAGCGCAGAATGAGACCCAAAACCATTGGTGAAAAAGTGTGTCTGCCATCAACTGGCTGAGGAGTTCTGCACAGTCCTTTACCACTCCGTGCCGCTGGGAATGGCGCCCATGTGTGCCCCATATCCTTGTGAGACCATTCCACCACCATGGGTTGTTCAAACTGTGTCTGCCCAGCCTTATCCCATCCTTATGTGGGGAAGTCAGTAGGTATTTCCCTAAATTGCCACATCTTATCTGGGACCCTTAAAGTGTATCTATTTCTGCTACCACACAGTCAGGTAATTGCCACACGACCAGCTAGATGAGGGGTACTCACCCCCAGAAAAGGCACTGAGTGAACCAGTGGGCAGCAGAAAAATTGGGTGTTTGTCGTGCGCAGACAAAATAATTATAGCTTTGGGTGTCTAAGTAAACTGTGTAAGTAGTTTGGCCTCAATGAAGAATGAAAGGAAACTGTAGACAGAGCCCAGTTTTAGGCTATAAGTCCCATGCCAAGAGACTGGGTCTGCTTGCCTAGCTCACTGCTCACTATGGCCATGGCTCCCACCACCATGATTCACTCATCCTTCCCCCTTATGATAGCCTATTTCTCCCACCTTCACGATTCAATCATCCATCCCTTTCATGACGGTCCAAGGCTCCCACCTCCATGATTCATTAATACTTACCTTTCATTACAGCCTATGGCTCCACCTACATGCTTCCATCAGCCTTCTCTTTCATGACAGCCCTTGGCTCCTATCTCCATGATTCACTTGTCCTTCCATTTTATGACGGGCCGAGCTCCCACCGCCATTTTTGAACCATTCCTCACCTTCATGACGGTACAAGGCTCCCATCTCCAGGATTCACTCATCCTTCCCTTTCATGAAGGCCCATGGCTCCCACCTCCATTGTTCCCTCATCCTTCCCCCTCATGATAGCCTATGGCTTCCACCTCCATGATTCACTCATCCTTCCCCCTCATGATAGCCGATGGCTCCAACCTCCATGATTTCCTCATCCTTCCCCCTTATGATAGCCTATGGCTCCCACCTCCATGATTCACTCATCCTTCCCCCTCATGATAGCCTATGGCTTCCACCTCCATGGTTCCCTCATCCTTCGCCCTTATGATAGCCGATGGCTCCCACCGCCATGATTCCCTCATCCTTCCCCCTTATGATAGCCTATGGCTCCCATCTCCATGATTCACTCATCCTTCCCCCTTATGATAGCCTATGGCTCCCAACTCCATGATTCACTCATCCTTCCCCCTCATGATAGCCTATGGCTTCCACCTCCATGGTTCCCTCATCCTTCCCCCTTATGATAGCCGATGGCTCCCACCTCCATGATTCGCTCATCCTTCCCCCTCATGATAGCCCATGGCTCCCACCTCCATGATTCACTCATCCTTCCCTTTCATGATAGCCCATGGCTCCCACCTCCATGATTCACTCACCCTTCAATTTCATGATGGCCCATAGCTCCCACCTCCATGATTCACTTGTCATCTTGACAGATGGTGAATCAACAAGACTGTTCTGCTGTTGTCGGTGTGCATAGAGGCCTTTGACAAGATGGCCGATCACCATTAAAAGTTGGCTGAATCCGTTCAATAGACACATAACAGTTACAACGGGCAAAAAAGGAAACTAGTATTTCTCCAGTGCATTGTACAACTTGTATTTAACACTTACACATTAGTGAAAACGTTTAAAAGGCAGACTGGGGCATGTAGGGTCTGAGGAAAGGGTGCCTACGCCTCTGCTTTGCAAGCCAAGTCCACCTGACGAGTGGCAAATTAGCACCCACTACAGCGACCTCATATTCTGCCTTCAAGGAAGATTTAAAAGAATATTAGCACAGAGTCCTCTTCATTTGGTGAGGAATAACTCATGAGTTCTATTCCACCATTTCTTTCTACCTGAAAAACAATAGCAAAATATGAGCCCAGAAATATGTTTTACGCCTTCATTAATCATGAAGGTTTCCAGGAAGTTATTAAACTCTAATAGAACAGCTACATGAAGCACACTGTCACCGAAATGGCGTGGTGACCTCTCAAATAAAATATTAAATAGTCCTGAGTGCAGACCAAAATTTCATGTGAAAGAAGGCAAGGATGGAAAACAAATATAGGATCACTATAGATGCTGGAAAGAGTTATACAGGTCGTTAGAGGCCCTGAACCCGAGTTATAGATCCAACCTGCAGGAAATGGCCTATACAAAAGAGAGAGGGCCTTTAACAACTGGTATATGTCCAGAACAATGTTCAGACTTCCGCTCTGTAAAACCAGGTCTGCACAGAAATTAACTATTCAGTGGGGATTAACTCATAAGAGCAGCAATTCCATGAGGAAATGCAGGAAGTTATTGATAATTCTGGCTACCCTGAATTTCCTGATGGAATTTCTCGATACTCGTCATTGGAACCAGTGTAAATAGTATATATTCACAAAACTGAAACCATGATTGAAGTGTCCTTCCAAAAGAGGGAAGGGGTCATACATCTGTACAGGCCGGCTTTAGTTCCATCATTGAGGCCTTTCTCAGTTGCACCATTGTAAATCTTGGCCAGATTTGAAATTTTTTTACATTTCTCTTTTTAAATAATGAAAGAAACTCTAAATGTCGTAGATTTCAATTGAGGTTTACAGTTCCCTCAGAATTTCCAGGTGATCTAACATGTTCCTCTAACGAGGTAATCCAAAAGGTAAGAAAAGATGGGTGAAATTAAATAAAAATCAGAATTCCAGTGGTTGCTGTGGACCTTAGGTAAAATGCGGAGTACGCTGCTACCCCTCGAGTGCACCATTGGCACATCAACCAGATCCATGCCAGGTTTTAAGGATAACCAGTGACCATCTAAATGAACCCCCTTGAATGCCCTTGTATGTATCCACATCCCCTCTGGTATCCTGAAAGGTTTGCATTGAGTTGCTCCTTTTACACAATGTTGGCCATTGGCATCAAGTATAAGATGGCAAGGTTTTCCACTCTAGGAACCAGAGCCCAGAACAAGTCAGACCAGCTAACAGCAAAATGGCACCTGCACCCCAGAATGACACCCTCTTCCCAGAATGCACTGCTGTTCTTGCCCGTCAAGTGCCCATCTTTGTAGGACAGGGATTATGAACCTCTTGTAATATAAGCCAGGCCCTGATTGGTAAACTACATTTATCTATCACACTTTCTAAATGGCTATGGGGAACAAAATCCTTGTTACAGCTTTCACGATGCCAAAAGACTCTTTTATGGTGTGTACTTTTTACAAGAGCAATAAGGCCCTCTACTGGGGTCTCTTCCAGTCAAATATGACAAGTTTATCTCTGTAATTTGTGTTAATTGACATTATAATGGAGGTAGTTGCAAAGGTTAGGAATTACAGAAGAAACACTTGGAACACAATACCTGGAATGCCCAGGTGGCCCCCGGGGGACTCCATTTTATGGCAGCCTGAAGCTGTGCTCCATTATTGCCACTTGCAGTAATACATGGATGTTAACTCATTTCTGTTTCCTGCATGGATTGTAGAAAAACATGGATTAAAACATGAGACTATATGCTTTCAGTGCTGTGTGTCTGTCTCTTTTTCATGTGACTACTACAGTGAAGAAGGAAGTCCACATAAACAGAGACCCGTAGAGCTAAGGCAGTGCTTAATTTGTGCTGGTGGTTGCAGTTGCTTGTTGCCAAAACTCATATCTGGGACCCAGGCTTATTTGATCCAGAGCAAGAGAGAGAAAGGAGAAAAGGGAGATTAGAAAGAACCAGTAAGAGTGAGATGAAGAGACAGGAAATGTTGGGTGGTGGAAGAAAGAAGTATGGGGTTGAATCAAGACTAGTCAGCCTTGGTGTTTGGCAGTGTCAGTGATGGGCTCCTAAGAAAACGTTGCCCCCCTCCGGCATTTATATAGAGATTTTTACAAATTAGGCACTGCTAAAGAAAAAGCTGAGCTACCCAAGAGGCCTGGCACCTCAATGTTGACTACATTTTTTTCTGAAAAGGTTGCTGTTAGCTGAAGAGCGTCCCCTGGGTTGAATGTGTGAGTTTGTGGTTAAAAGATAATGTGAAGCGGGAGCTCACATCAGATGCAAGCAGATTCTCTCACTGGCCTACCACATACATCATTCTATTATCCTTTGCTTTGCCTACCTCTGATAGGTTGATGTCTCACAATTCCTGTTCCTCTGTTCCCTCTCGCCTTGAATCCCCTCTGGGCTTGCCCCAGTATAGTGCTCCGTTGCTAGTGACCTAGGTTTGTGCTTTAGAAATACAACTCATACAATGAGCGCTCTACCAATCAGAAACATGAACACGAGAGCCTACTGCTGTGCAGTGGCGGCTCCTCCGCTAAGGCGGAGGACCACAGCCCCACTGCTCTTTGAGCAGTGCAAAAAGGAAAAATAATATGATAATAATACAATGTTATTATCATTTCATTTTTCCGTACTGAGGCAATTTTACATGGTGGGTCTGGGTTGTCATCACAGCCAGCAGTGGGAGGAGTGGTGGGCACTTAAGTGCGCATGACGGTTTGGCCGAAATTCATGCACACTTAGCATGTTCTCCACCTGGCTGTTTTGCAGAGCATGGGCGGAGAACATGCACAGGCTCCCAGTAACCGTCTGAGCGCTGGACAACGGTGCTCAGATCAATCACGATGCTGCTGTTATGCTGGTGACAGCAACGTCGTGATTGGCTAGGGGAGTCTGTAAGCCTGGGTACTTCCGGGAGCCAGGAACTGAGGGAGGACGGAGGAGAGGCGGCGGCGGCCAGCGCTCGGCAGGTAAGTCTTCTTTTCTTTCTTTTTTTTCTATATCCCCTACCCCCCATCATTTCCTAGCAGCCAGCACTGCTGCTGTGGGGGTCTGGACACAAAGAATGCACAATGCTACTTTTGTTAACTGTATATTGAGGCATCACCCAATTTAGCTGCATGAGCCGGGGGTGGATGTCACTGGGCAGTTCTGTGTTACATAATGTATTCATACATATGTTTACTTCTCCTTTGACTTTACTTTGAGATTAGATCTCCAAATAGAAGCTCATAAATCTGACTACAAGAGTATGAAGGAGCTATGGGATGGGGGTTGCGGGAACAAATGGAACAAGAGAGCACAAAAAGGAAGGAGGGAGCGAGAGGGTAATGGAGGGATGGATTGTGAGAAGGACGAAGAGATGGAAGAAGAGAAGAATGACTTGAGGAAAGAATGGCTGGAGAGAAGGATGAGAGATGAGTCAGAGGATGGATAGATGAATGGGTACATAGAAATTAGGATGGATGTATGGATCGATGGATGTGTGGACTGACGGAAAGACCAAAAAACAGAAGGACGGATGTGGAAAATGATGGATAGTAGTTTGGATGGTTTTACTATCAAAAATCGACCCCCAGAATATTGTGGTACAAGAATATTGAGAGGGAATCTCGAGGAACAAAAAATTAAAAGATAAGTGCCTTTAGGGAAGTGTAGATTTACTATTCCTAACTCCACATCAGCATACCTTGAAGATATCGCCAAGCTGCATATATGCGGAGTTCGGTATAGACAATCTAAACGTACTTACCTGTCTACTGCTGTGTGTCTGCAGACCTCAGAGGCCAGCTACGTTTCCCACTGAAGGACCTCCATCCATCATAATGGCCTATTGTAGTGCATCTACACACCTCTGATTCTGTGAGCTTCTTTCAGTAACCAACCTTCCCTATCACAAGGGTCTAATGCAGTGTGTTTGTATACCTCAGGAGTGGAGAGCTTCTCCCTCTGACATACCATCCTCGTCACCGCTGTCTAATTCAGTGTCTACATACTATAGAGGCTGGAAGCTTCTCTTTCATAGTATCCTAATGTCCAACTTCTAGTTGTCAAGATTCATGCTCGTCACAGACATTGGGATCAGGAGTAGCTCTTGTTAGGACTGGAGATTATGAACAACGAGACAATCGGAACTGAAAAATGGACCACTAAAAAGAGTAATAGCTTGCACACTTTGGGGCATATTTACAAGGGGATATCGCCACCAGAACGTCACTTTTAGCGACGTTCTTGTGGCGCTATGCCCTTCTCCATATTTACAAAGCAGCGTTAAGCCCCTTTTTGTGGCTTTACGCCGTCTTGTAAATAAGGCCCCTTTACAAGCATCACTTAGCATGAAAGGGGCGTGCAATGGGTGTTGCTGTGGGCGTGACACCGCAACAACCATTCCTATTGACGCTGCCCCAGATTTACAATGAGGTGTTAATCTGAGGCAGTGCAAAAACGAATGCCATGCACGAGCAGGCGTTAGAGTGGCGCAACGAGGAGAAATACTTTTATTTGCAGAATGCAGCACACAGCGCCATTGGTGATTGTTTATGTACAGGGAGGGACACCTTCCTGCACATAAACAATCATTTCCTGCAAAACAGGCACCCTTGCATTATGGTGCAAGGGTGCCTGCGTTGGCGCTAGGCAGCTACATTTAGCGTCAGCACTAGGGAAAACACAGAGGTGCGCCATATCCTTGTGAATACGGCGCATCCCTTCGTTTTGAAAATGTCGGAGCATGGCGCTGCCAAATTTGGTGCAGCTCTGCGACATTTTCTTGTAAATATGCCCCTTAGTTCTTTTTTCCGGTGTGTTTCCAGGGCTTAAGTTGTAAGGCCACTCTGACAGGACGTCTGTGTCTAGCCAAGATTAGCTAGTGACTCTCTGCACCTAT
This sequence comes from Calotriton arnoldi, assembly GCA_963921515.1. Taxonomy (NCBI): domain Eukaryota; kingdom Metazoa; phylum Chordata; class Amphibia; order Caudata; family Salamandridae; genus Calotriton; species Calotriton arnoldi. Next base: position 1,263,647 of record CAWUFW010001351.1, on the reverse strand, counting down.
TTACGAATCCTTCACATTTGCCGTTTTTTTCCTTCTCGGGTCACTCTCATACAGGAATCCCTCCATTTTCCTGTATTATTGTGCTTGTTGTTGTGCATGATACCTTCGGGTGTCCTATCCCATTCTTACCTCCTCGGCTCCTGTGCAGTCTGGTTGTAGTGGAGTCCTGGGGTCTCCATCTGATATCCTGCTCTGTGTTGCACAGCATCGCACCTTCACCTTCCATTTCTGCAAAGTCTGAATCTCTCTTACAGTTTGCTGTATTATTCAGGCTTGTACCAGAGTATGTACCAGTAGATTCCTACGAACCATACAGCTGGTGTAATGACTTCCCATTCCACCTCCATTGAGATTCCTCAGGTCGGCTCCCAGCCCTTGGAGAATCCATTCCAAGAGGGAGATCCAGGCCAATGTTTCTCTCTCACTCCCTTTCCCCGTTTTACCCCCACACAATCAGGGAGTGCATTGTTTCCTACATTCACCTACATAGGGGCAGAAGAGGCTTTTAGCAGGTGTACTCACTTGGAACCCAACATTAATGCAGTGTGTCTGCACGCCTCAGAGGCTGGGAGCTTCTCTCACTAACACGCTGTCTTCATTGATGGGGTCGAAAGCAGTGTCTGCACTCCTCAGAGACTGAGAGCTTCTCTCACTAACATATTGTCATCATCACTGGGGTCTAAAGCAGTATCTGCATGCCTCAGAGGCTAGGCGCTTCTGTCACTAACGTGCTGTCTTCATCACTGGGGTCTAATGCAGTGTCTGCACTCCTTGGAGGCTGGGTCTTTCTTACCCAGAGTCTAATGCTGTGTCTGCATGCCTCAGAGGCTGGGAGCGTCTCTCACTAACGCTGTCTTCATCACTGGGGTCTAATGCAGTCTGCACTCCTAAGAGGCTTCTAAAGTCTCTCACTAACGCAGTCTTCATCACTGGGGTCTAATGCAGTGTCTGCATGCCTCAGAGGCTGGGAGCGTCTCTCACTAACATATTGTCATCATCACTGGGGTCTAAAGCAGTATCTGCACTCCTTGGAGGCTGGGTCTTTCTTACCCAGAGTCTAATGCTGTGTCTGCATGCCTCAGAGGCTGGGAGCTTCTCTCACTAACACGCTGTCTTCATTGATGGGGTCGAAAGCAGTGTCTGCACTTCTCAGAGCATGAGAGCTTCTCTCACTAACATATTGTCATCATCACTGGGGTCTAAAGCAGTATCTGCATGCCTCAGAGGCTAGGAGCTTCTGTCACTAACGTGCTGTCTTCATCACTGGGGTCTAATGCAGTATCTGCACTGCTTGGAGGCTGGGTCTTTCTTACCCAGAGTCTAATGCTGTGTCTGCATGCCTCAGAGGCTGGGAGCTTCTCTCACTAACACGCTGTCTTCATTGATGGGGTCGAAAGCAGTGTCTGCACTTCTCAGAGCATGAGAGCTTCTCTCACTAACATATTGTCATCATCACTGGGGTCTAAAGCAGTATCTGCATGCCTCAGAGGCTAGGAGCTTCTGTCACTAACGTGCTGTCTTCATCACTGGGGTCTAATGCAGTATCTGCACTGCTTGGAGGAAGGGTCTTCCTTACCCAGAGTCTAATGCTGTGTCTGCATGCCTCAGAGGCTGGGAGCATCTCTCACTAACGCTGTCTTCATCACTGGGGTCTAATGCAGTGTCTGCATGCCTCAGAGGCTGGGAGCGTCTCTCATTAACGCTGTCTTCAACACTGGTGTCTAATGCAGTGTCTGCATGCCTCAGAGACTGGGAGCGTCTCTCCCTAACACTGTCTTCATCAGTAGGGTCTAATGCAGTGTCCATACTCCTAGGAGGCTTCTAATGTCTCTCACTAACACGCTGTCTTTAACAGTGGGGTCTAATGCAGTGTCTGCATGCCTCAGAGACTGGGAGCGTCTCTCACTAACACTGTCTTCATCAGTAGGATCTAATGCAGTGTCCGCACTCCTAAGAGGCTTCTAAAGTCTCTCACTAACACACTGTCTTCAACACTGGTGTCTAATGCAGTGTCTGCATGCCTCAGAGACTGGGAGCGTCTCTCACTAACGCTGTCTTCATCAGTAGGGTCTAATGCAGTGTCTGCACTCCTAAAAGGCTGGGAGAGTGTCTCACTAACATACTGTCTTCAACACTGGGATCTAATGCAGTGTCTGCACTCCTCAGCGGCTTGGACCTCTGAGGCTGGGAGCTTCTCTCACTAATGCTGTCTTCATCACTGGGATCTAATGCAGTGTCTGCACTCCTCAGAGGCTGGGAGATTCTCTCACTAACATACTGTCTTTACCACTGGGGTCTAAAGCAGTGTCTGCACTCCTCAGGCTGGGTGCATCTCTCACTAACTCTGTCTTCATCAGTGGGGTCTAATGTTGTGTCTGCACTCCTCAGAGGCTGCGGGCTTCTCTCACTAACATACTGTCTTCATCACTGGGGTCTAATGCAGTGTCTGCACTCCTTGGAGGCTGGGTCTTTCTTACCCAGAGTCTAATGCTGTGTCTGCATGCCTCAGAGACTGGGAGCGTCTCTGACTAACGTACTGTCTTCATCAGTGGGGTCTAATGCAGTGTCCGCACTCCTAAGAGGCTGGGAGAGTCTCTCACTAACGTACTGTCTTCATCACTGGGGTCTAATGCAGTGTCTGCACTCCTTGGAGGCTGGGTCTTTCTTTCCCAGCGTCTAATGCTGTGTCTGCATGCCTCAAAGGCTGGGAGCGTCTCTCACTAACGTACTGTCTTCATCAGTGGGGTCTAATGCAGTGTCCGCACTCCTAAGAGGCTGGGAGAGTCTCTCACTAATGTACTGTCTTCATCACTGGGGTCTAATGCGGTATCTGCACTCCTCAGAGGCTGGGAGCCTCTTTCACTAATACACTATCTCCAACACTGGGGTCTCATGCAGTGTCCGCACTCCTAAGATCCTGGGAGAGTCTCTCACTAACCTACTGTCTTCATCACTGGGGTCTAATGCAGTGTCTGCACTCCTTGGAGGCTGGGTCTTTCTTACCCAGAGTCTAATGCTGTGTCTGCATGCCTCAGAGGTTGGGAGCGTCTCTCACTAATGTACTGTCTTCATCAGTGGGGTCTAATGCAGTGTCCGCACTCCTAAGAGGCTGGGAGAGTCTCTCACTAACGTACTGTCTTCATCACTGGGGTCTAATGCGGTATCTGCACTCCTCAGAGGCTGGGAGCTTCTTTCACTAATACACTATCTCCAACACTGGGGTCTCATGCAGTATCCGCACTCCTAAGAGGCTGGGACAGTCTCTCACTAACCTACTGTCTTCATCACTGGGGTCCAATGCAGTGTCTGCACTCCTTGGAGGCTGGGTCTTTCTTACCCAGAGTCTAATGCTGTGTCTGCATGCCTCAGAGGCTGGGAGCGTCTCTCACTAACGTACTGTCTTCATCAGTGGGGTCTAATGCAGTGTCCGCACTCCTAAGAGGCTGGGAGAGTCTCTCACTAACTTTCTGTCTTCATCACTGGTGTCTAATGCAGTGTATGCACTATTCAGAGGCTGGGAGCTTCTCTCACTAACGCACTGTCTTCATCACTGGGGTCTAATGCAGTGTCTGCACTATTCAGAGGCTGGGTGCTTCTCTCACTAACATGCTGTCTTCATGGAAGGGGTCTATTGCAGTGTCTGCACTATTCAGAGGCTGGGAGCGTCTCTCACTAACGATGTCTTCATCAGTGGGGTCTAATGCAGTGTCCGCACTCCTAAGAGGCTGGGAGAGTCTCTCACTAACGTACTGTCTTCATCACTGGGGTCTAATGCGGTGTCTGCACTCCTCAGAGGCTGGGAGCTTCTCTCACTAACGTACTGTCTTCATCACTGGGGTCTAATGCAGTGTCTGCACTATTCAGAGGCTGGGAGCTTCTCTCACTAACACACTGTCTTCATCACTGGAGTCTAAAGCAGTGTCTGCATGCCTCTGAGGCTGGGAGATTCTCTCATTAACATACGGTCTTCATCACTGGGTTGTAATGCAGTGTCCGCATGCCTCAGAGGCTGGGAGCTTCTCTCACTAGCATACTGGCTTCATCACTGGGATCTATGCAGTGTCTAGCTAGGGCTTTCTTACCCAGAGTCTAATGCTGTTCTGCATGCCTCAGAGGCTAGGAGTGTCTCTCACTAATTCTGTCTTCATCAGTGGGGTCTAATGCAGTGTCCGCACTCCTAAGAGGCTGGGAGAGGTTCTCACTAACGTACTGTCTTCATCACTGGGGTCTAATGCATGTGTCTGCACTATTTAGAGGCTGGGAGCTTCTCTCACTAACACACTGTCTTCAACACTGGGGTCTAATGCAGTGTCTGCACGCCTCAAAGGCTGGGAGCTTCTCTCACTAACACTGTCTTCAACACTGGTGTCTAATGCAGTGTCTGCATACCTCAGAGACTGGGAGCGTCTCTCACTAACGCTGTCTTCAACACTGGTGTCTAATGCAGTGTCTGCATGCCTCAGAGACTGGGAGCGTCTCTCCCTAACACTGTCTTCATCAGTAGGGTCTAATGCAGTGTCCATACTCCTAAAAGGCTTCTAATGTCTCTCACTAACACACTGTCTTCAACACTGGTGTCTAATGCAGTGTCTGCATGGCTCAGAGGCTGAGACCTTCTCTCACTAACACACTGTCTTTAACAGTGGGGTCTAATGCAGTGTCTGCATACCTCAGAGGCTGGGAGCTTCTCTCACTAACACTGTCTTCAACACTGGTGTCTAATGCATTGTCTTCATGCCTCAGAGACTGGGAGCGTCTCTCACTAACACTGTCTTCATCAGTAGGATCTAATGCAGTGTCCGCACTCCTTGGAGGCTGGGTCTTTCTTACCCAGAGTCTAATGCTGTGTCTGCATGCCTCAGAGACTGAGAGTGTCTCTCACTAACGCTGTCTTCATCAGTAGGGTCTAATGCAGTGTCCGCACTCCTAAAAGGCTGGGAGAGTTTCTCACTAACATACTGTCTTCAACACTGGTGTCTAATGCAGTGTCTGCATACCTCAGAGACTGAGAGTGTCTCTCACTAACGCTGTCTTCATCAGTAGGGTCTAATGCAGTGTCCGCACTCCTAAAAGGCTGGGAGAGTCTCTCACTAACATACTGTCTTCGACACTGGGATCTAATGCAGTGTCTGCACTCCTCAGCGGCTTGGACCTCTGAGGCTGGGAGCTTCTCTCACTAATACTGTCTTCAGCACTGAGATCTAATGCAGTGTCTGCACTCCTCAGAGGCTGGGAGATTATCTCACTAACATACTGTCTTTACCACTGGGGTCTAAAGCAGTGTCTGCACTCCTCAGGCTGGGTGCTTCTCTCACTAACACTGTCTTCAACACTGGTGTCTAATGCAGTGTCTGCACGCCTCAGAGGCTGGGAGAGTCTCTCACTAACATACTGTCTTCATCACTGGGGTCTAATGCATTGTCTGCACTATTCAGAGGCTGGGAGCTTCTCTCACTAACACACTGTCTTCATCACTGGGGTCTAATGCAGTGTCTGCATGCCTCAGAGGCTGGGAGCGTCTCTCACTAACTCTGTCTTCATCAGTGGGGTCTAATGCAGTGTCCGCACTCCTAAGAGGCTGGGAGAGTCTCTCACTAATATACTGTCTTCATCACTGGGGTCTAATTGAGTGTCTGCACTATTCAGAGGCTGGGAGCTTCTCTCACTAACACACTGTCTTCATCACTGGGGTCTAATGCAGTGTCTGCACACCTCAGAGGCTGGGAGAGTCTCTCACTAACATACTGTCTTCATCACTGGGGTCTAATGCATTGTCTGCACTATTCAGAGGCTGGGAGCTTCTCTCACTAACACACTGTCTTCATCACTGGGGTCTAATGCAGTGTCTGCATGCCTCAGAGGCTGGGAGCGTCTCTCACTAACGCTGTCTTCATCAGTGGGGTCTAATGCAGTGTCCGCACTCCTAAGAGGCCGGGAGAGTCTCTCACTAACATACTGTCTTCATCACTGGGGTCTAATGCAGTGTCTGTACTCCTTGGAGGCTGGGTCTTTCTTACCCAGAGTCTAATGCTGTGTCTGCATGCCTCAGAGACTGGGAGCGTCTCTGACTAACGTACTGTCTTCATCAGTGGGGTCTAATGCAGTGTCCGCACTCCTAAGAGGCTGGGAGAGTCTCTCACTAACGTACTGTCTTCATCACTGGGGTCTAATGCAGTGTCTGCACTCCTTGGAGGCTGGGTCTTTCTTTCCCAGCGTCTAATGCTGTGTCTGCATGCCTCAAAGGCTGGGAGCGTCTCTCACTAACGTACTGTCTTCATCAGTGGGGTCTAATGCAGTGTCCGCACTCCTAAGAGGCTGGGAGAGTCTCTCACTAATGTACTGTCTTCATCACTGGGGTCTAATGCGGTATCTGCACTCCTCAGAGGCTGGGAGCCTCTTTCACTAATACACTATCTCCAACACTGGGGTCTCATGCAGTGTCCGCACTCCTAAGATCCTGGGAGAGTCTCTCACTAACCTACTGTCTTCATCACTGGGGTCTAATGCAGTGTCTGCACTCCTTGGAGGCTGGGTCTTTCTTACCCAGAGTTTAATGCTGTGTCTGCATGCCTCAGAGGTTGGGAGCGTCTCTCACTAATGTACTGTCTTCATCAGTGGGGTCTAATGCAGTGTCCGCACTCCTAAGAGGCTGGGAGAGTCTCTCACTAACTTTCTGTCTTCATCACTGGTGTCTAATGCAGTGTATGCACTATTCAGAGGCTGGGAGCTTCTCTCACTAACGCACTGTCTTCATCACTGGGGTCTAATGCAGTGTCTGCACTATTCAGAGGCTAGGTGCTTCTCTCACTAACATGCTGTCTTCATGGAAGGGGTCTATTGCAGTGTCTGCACTATTCAGAGGCTGGGAGCGTCTCTCACTAACGCTGTCTTCATCAGTGGGGTCTAATGCAGTGTCCGCACTCCTAAGAGGCTGGGAGAGTCTCTCACTAACGTACTGTCTTCATCACTGGGGTCTAATGCGGTGTCTGCACTCCTCAGAGGCTGGGAGCTTCTCTCACTAACGTACTGTCTTCATCACTGGGGTCTAATGCAGTGTCTGCACTATTCAGAGGCTGGGAGCTTCTCTCACTAACACACTGTCTTCATCACTGGAGTCTAAAGCAGTGTCTGCATGCCTCTGAGGCTGGGAGATTCTCTCATTAACATACGGTCTTCATCACTGGGTTGTAATGCAGTGTCCGCATGCCTCAGAGGCTGGGAGCTTCTCTCACTAGCATACTGGCTTCATCACTGGGATCTATGCAGTGTCTAGCTAGGGCTTTCTTACCCAGAGTCTAATGCTGTTCTGCATGCCTCAGAGGCTAGGAGCGTCTCTCACTAATGCTGTCTTCATCAGTGGGGTCTAATGCAGTGTCCGCACTCCTAAGAGGCTGGGAGAGGTTCTCACTAACGTACTGTCTTCATCACTGGGGTCTAATGCATGTGTCTGCACTATTTAGAGGCTGGGAGCTTCTCTCACTAACACACTGTCTTCAACACTGGGGTCTAATGCAGTGTCTGCACGCCTCAAAGGCTGAGAGCTTCTCTCACTAACACTGTCTTCAACACTGGTGTCCAATGCAGTGTCTGCATACCTCAGAGACTGGGAGCGTCTCTCACTAACGCTGTCTTCAACACTGGTGTCTAATGCAGTGTCTGCATGCCTCAGAGACTGGGAGCGTCTCTCCCTAACACTGTCTTCATCAGTAGGGTCTAATGCAGTGTCCATACTCCTAAAAGGCTTCTAATGTCTCTCACTAACACACTGTCTTCAACACTGGTGTCTAATGCAGTGTCTGCATGGCTCAGAGGCTGAGACCTTCTCTCACTAACACACTGTCTTTAACAGTGGGGTCTAATGCAGTGTCTGCATACCTCAGAGGCTGGGAGCTTCTCTCACTAACACTGTCTTCAACACTGGTGTCTAATGCATTGTCTTCATGCCTCAGAGACTGGGAGCGTCTCTCACTAACACTGTCTTCATCAGTAGGATCTAATGCAGTGTCCGCACTCCTTGGAGGCTGGGTCTTTCTTACCCAGAGTCTAATGATGTCTGCATGCCTCAGAGACTGAGAGTGTCTCTCACTAACGCTGTCTTCATCAGTAGGGTCTAATGCAGTGTCCGCACTCCTAAAAGGCTGGGAGAGTCTCTCACTAACATACTGTCTTCAACACTGGTGTCTAATGCAGTGTCTGCATACCTCAGAGACTGAGAGTGTCTCTCACTAACGCTGTCTTCATCAGTAGGGTCTAATGCAGTGTCCGCACTCCTAAAAGGCTGGGAGAGTCTCTCACTAACATACTGTCTTCGACACTGGGATCTAATGCAGTGTCTGCACTCCTCAGCGGCTTGGACCTCTGAGGCTGGGAGCTTCTCTCACTAATACTGTCTTCAGCACTGGGATCTAATGCAGTGTCTGCACTCCTCAGAGGCTGGGAGATTATCTCACTAACATACTGTCTTTACCACTGGGGTCTAAAGCAGTGTCTGCACTCCTCAGGCTGGGTGCTTCTCTCACTAACACTGTCTTCAACACTGGTGTCTAATGCTGTGTCTGCACGCCTCAGAGGCTGGGAGAGTCTCTCACTAACATACTGTCTTCATCACTGGGGTCTAATGCATTGTCTGCACTATTCAGAGGCTGGGAGCTTCTCTCACTAACACACTGTCTTCATCACTGGGGTCTAATGCAGTGTCTGCATGCCTCAGAGGCTGGGAGCGTCTCTCACTAACTCTGTCTTCATCAGTGGGGTCTAATGCAGTGTCCGCACTCCTAAGAGGCTGGGAGAGTCTCTCACTAATGTACTGTCTTCATCACTGGGGTCTAATTGAGTGTCTGCACTATTCAGAGGCTGGGAGCTTCTCTCACTAACACACTGTCTTCATCACTGGGGTCTAATGCAGTGTCTGCACACCTCAGAGGCTGGGAGAGTCTTTCACTAACATACTGTCTTCATCACTGGGGTCTAATGCATTGTCTGCACTATTCAGAGGCTGGGAGCTTCTCTCACTAACACACTGTCTTCATCACTGGGGTCTAATGCAGTGTCTGCATGCCTCAGAGGCTGGGAGCGTCTCTCACTAACGCTGTCTTCATCAGTGGGGTCTAATGCAGTGTCCGCACTCTCAAGAGGCTGGGAGAGTCTCTCACTAACATACTGTCTTCATCACTGGGGTCTAATGCAGTGTCTGCACTCCTTGGAGGCTGGGTCTTTCTTACCCAGAGTCTAATGCTGTGTCTGCATGCCTCAGAGGCTGGGAGCGTCTCTCACTAACGCTGTCTTCATCAGTGGGGTCTAATGCAGTGTCCGCACTCCCAAGAGGCTGGGAGAGTCTCTCACTAACATACTGTCTTCATCACTGGGGTCTAATGCAGTGTCTGCACTCCTTGGAGGCTGGGTCTTTCTTACCCAGAGTATAATGCAGTGTCCGCACGCCACAGAGGCTGGGAGTTTCTCTCACGAGCACACTGTCTTCATCACTGGGATCTATGCAGTGTCTGGCTAGGGCTTTCTCACCCAGAGTCTAATGCTGTGTCTGCATGCCTCAGAGGCTGGGAGAGTCTCTCACTAACATACTGTCTTCATCACTGGGGTCTAATGCAGTGTCTGCACTCCTTGGAGGCTGGGTCTTTCTTACCCAGAGTCTAATGCTGTGTCTGCATGCCTCAGAGGCTGGGAGCATCTCTCACTAACGCTGTCTTCATCACTGGGGTCTAATGCTGTGTCCGCACGCCTCAGAGGCTGGGAGTTTCTCTCACGAGCACACTGTCTTCATCACAGGGATCTATGCAGTGTCTGGCCAGGGCTTTCTCACCCAGAGTCTATTGCAGTGTGTCTGCATGCATTAAAGGCTGGTTGCTGTTCTAACAGTTCAGCCACAGGACCGAGACTAGGGCAGGGCGTCTGCTCATGGACTTGGGGAACTTTTCTCACTAACCTGCCCCAGCACCAGTGCCTGCGCCATGGAGCGTCACCCCGCTTTGGACTCAGCGTGCAGCTCTGACTAGAACAGGTCCATGCAGCTTAGAAGATGTTTGTTCCTCACACTTGAAGAGCTTCAGCAGTCTGCCAAGGTGCCACTTTCTGATCGCTGAAGTTTACACCTCCTGCATGTTCTGTGAAAAATGTCTGAGATGTCTAATAACAAAATTAATTATAACTCTGGAGGTGCAGTGACAGGAAGAGGAACAGATCTTCAAGCCTCAGTTCCAGAGACCAGCATTGCTCGCTTTGTAATGGGCAGAGTTTTTCTTTGGAGCGCGGCCGAATGCCGGAGCTGCCTAGTCTTGATTCCACCTCTTGCCTCTTTATTCCACCACCCTACACTTCCTGTGTCTTTGTCTCACTTGCAGATTCTTTTTCATCTCTGCTTTCTCCCTTTGATTTCCTCGTTCATTCTGCCTTTTCTGCTTTTCTGTCATTTGCTCTGGAGGAAAATCTGATTTTGAATAAGAAGTCCAAGTCCGCAAAAATGAGTTCCGGTGCGCACAAGCTGCAAGCTCCGGAACAAATTAAGGACTGGAGGAGGAAAAAATGCTAATTTTTTTACTGTGAATTGCTTAGTCAGAATATCCATAAAAAGAGATCTCGGTCTAAATTGAGGATGGTGGTGGCATAAGCTCAAATTAAAAATGTCTGCCCCCATCACTGAAGAGAACTTTTTAGACCCACTCAGTGATTTTCCAAGGTCAGATACTTGGGCCTAGATTTGCTAACATTTTGCATCAGTTTTGCATCAGTTTTTTGATGCACTCCGACGCAAAATGTATTTCAGGATTTCCTAAGCCACACAAAGCCCAATTTATGCGGCTTGCGTGACTTGTAATGCAAGGCAGCATTGGGGAGGGTTTTCCAAGTTGGACAATGCGCATTCCCACATAACTACCCACAGGGTTTGATGCAAATCCAGATTAATCACAGTCCGTGGGTCAAGGTTTGCACCAAGATAGTGTGCCTATCCCAGGCTGGCAATATCAATGACATATCTTTATTCCTCCTTGCTGCGTCCACTTTGTTTGTTCTGCATTCTACAGCATACATACGAAGAGGAATAAGCCTCTAAGATTAGCTTTTGTGCAGGAAGGTGCCCCTTCCTTCACAAAAACTATTCTGACCACAACGTTGGGCTCTCCCTTTTCACGCAAAGCAGTACAGCAAGTTTCCTGCTGTGCTCCATTGCGTGAACGTTTGTAAATCTGTGCCATTGTTGTACAGATGTGGGGCTCTGGCCTGTGGCTTTGCAGGCTTGCTAGGTGTAGTCTACAGACAGGTGGCCCCACAGTGATCATCAAACAAGTTCTGCATATTTATATGGAGATATCACCAGCCAATGGTGCTACTAGGAGATTAGCACAGAGCCATTTCACTATTGTCCATGTCTAATGAACTCTTAACCTTTAAATTTAGGCACAGATTTACCAACATCTGGCTTAGTGAGTGCGTCAATTTTTCGGTGCAGCCACAATTCAAAATGGTATTTACAATGCCACACAAATCAGTTTGCATGTTGCATGGGATTTTTCCCAAAAGTAATGCAAGGCAGCACATTGCGTTACTGTGCGTCAGGGAGGCATTCCACGGGTGGAGCATGAGCATTCCTATGCATCCACCCATGGATTTTGATGCAATCCCAGATTTACTAAGGTGAGTAAAGCTGGGGTTGTGCCAAAATTGCCTGAACCAGGAGTAACGAGGAGATATTGCTGCATTTCTCCTCGTTATTTCCTTTTTCTATACGTGCTGCATTCCGCAGCACAAATAGTAAAAGGAATGCCTTTAAGGATTATTTTTGTGCAGGAAGATACCCGTTTCTGCCCGAAAACAATCCTGCCTGTAACACAGGCACCTTTGCACCATGGTGCGCCCAACTTTTGTTGTGGACGGAATAAAATCTTGCAAACTGACCTAAGTACAGGTTCGCATAATTCCCATTCGGAGTGTGTTGCAATTCGAACTACCTCATTACTGCTAATGAGGTAGAACAAAAACTCGCTCTGATTGGTGGACATCACAGCGATGGTGGCCTGCAGGTGTCAGCAGACCATCATGTCTGTTATTGCTTTTTAAAAATATATATATTTTAAATGCAGCCTGATTTCCCTAAAGAAATCGCAACTGCATTAAAAAAACATTTTATTTTTTGATTAGTTTGAAATTAGGCAGTGGTCACTTCGACCACTTCTTACTCCCCAACAAACTTTTTTTTAACATTCACAAAGGGAAAGGTGTCCCAAGGAGACCAATTCCCATTTACACCCCAACTCGGGAGTCAGTAACTTTTCTAACTTTGCATTGATACATCGCATTGCGAGTTGCAATTTGAAAGGGACGCCTTAAATACTCCTCTTCCAAATAGCAATCTTTTTGCTTTTCTAAACCCATTTTGCGATTCAGAATCAGAAAATTAGTTTGGTATGTAACAAAAAGCCATTTCGCAGTCGCAAACCTTGTGAATTTGCAAATCGCAGGCTAAGCAACCTCAAAATGGCTTTGTAAATATGGCCCTTCGCCCTAATCCTTCAACTGCCTTTCTGTCGTCTTTGTTTTTTGTCCTCCAGACTTCATGTCACAGAGTCCTCCCAAAACTGATTCATCTTTAGTTAGTCTTCATGCTCATTTTGTCCTCGTTTCACCCTCTTTACCAATTCATTGTCAGTCTCCCTCTCGGTTATTCTACTCCTGATCTCTGTCTCAGTCTGGAAGAAAAATGTGCATTTTTATTCATGTCTGATCATACAGCAGAAATTGGGTTCATTCAGATTGAATTATGCTCCCACCAGCACAATGCATGCATATTCCAAGCAGCTGATAACTGTTGCTTAGAAATATGCTTTAAAATGTAGAGCTAACACTTTCCATTATTATAGCTTTAAAAATATATGAATAAAACTAAAAAATATTGTTAAAATGTTGAGCCGTTATTAGGTAAGATCCATAGATACTGTTTTCGTGTGTCCCCTAAGCCTTCAAGCTGTCTAACACAATGAGAGTTCTGGTCTTTGAGGAGAATGTACTGGTCTCCGAAAATAATGTACTGGTCTCCGGAGAGAAACTACTGGTCTCTGAAGACAAAGTACTGGCCTCTGAAGAGAATGTACTGGTCTTTGAAGAGAAAGTACTGGTCTCCTGAGAGAATGTACTGGTCTCGGAAGAGATAGAACTGGTCTCCGAAGAGAAAGTACTGGTCTCGGAAGAGACAGTACTGGTCTCTGAAGACAAAGTACTGGTATCTGAAGACAAAGTACTGGCCACTGAAGAGAATGTACTGGTCTTCGAAGAGAAAGTACTGGTCTCCTGAGAGAATGTACTGGTCTCCGAATAGAAAGTACTGGTCTCAGAAGAGAAAGTACTGGTCTCTGAAGACAAAGTACTGGTATCTGAAGACACAGTACTGGCTTTTGAAAAGAATGTACTGGTCTTTGAAGAGAAAATACTGGTCTCCGAAGAGAATGTACTGGTGTCTGAAGAGAAAGTTCGGTTCTCCGAAGAGAAAGTACTGGTCTCTGAAGCCAAAATACTGGTCTCTAAAGACAAAGTACAGGTATCTGAAGACACAGTACTGCCTGAAGAGAATGTACTGGTCTTTGAAGAGAAATTAGTGACCACCGAATAGAAAGTACCAGTCTCCGAAGAGAATGTACTGGTCTCCGAAGACAAATTACTGGTATCTGAAGAGAATGTACTGTTCTTTGAAGAGAAAGTACTGGTCTCCGAAGATAATGTACTAGTGTCTGAAGAGAAAGTTCGGTTCTCCGAAGAGAAAGTACTGGTCTCGGAAGACAAAATACTGGTTTCTGAAGACAAAGTACTGGTCTCTGAAGAGAAAGAACTGGTCTCCAAAGAGAATATACAGGTGTCTGAAAAGAAAGGTCGGTTCTCCTAAGAGAAAGTACTGGTCTCCGAAGAGAAAGGTCTGGTCTCTGAAGAGAAAGTACTGGTGTCTGGAGACAAAGTACTGGTCTCTGAAGATAAAGTACTGTCTCCGAACAGAAAGTATTGGTCTCCAAAGAGAATGTACTGGTCTCCGAAGAGAAAGTATTGGTCTCTGAAGAGTAAGTGCTGGTCTCCAAAGAAAAAGTATTGGTCTCCAAAAAGAATGTTCTTGTCTTCGAAGAGAAAATACTGGTCTCTGAAGAGAAAGTAAAAGTTTCCAAATAGAAAGTATGGTCTTAGAAGAGAAAGTACAGGTCTCAGAAGAGAAAGTACTGGTCTTGGAAGAGAAAGTATTGGTTTCCGAGGAGAAAGTACTGGTGTCTTAAGAGAAAGTACTAGTCTCCTAAGAGAAAGTACTGGTCTCCGAAGAGAAAGTACTGGTCTCTGAAGGGAAAGTACTAGTCTCTGGAGACAAACTACTGGTCTCCAAAGAGAAAGTAATGGTGTCGGAAGAGAAAGTACTGATGTCTGAAGGCAAAGGACTGGTCTCTGAAGATTAAGTATGATCTTCGAACAGAAAGTTCTGGTCTGCGAAGAGAATGTACTGGTCTTTTAAGAGAATGCACTGGTCTCTGAAGAGAAAGTACTGTTCTCTGATGAGAAAGTACTGGTGTTTGAAGAGAAAGTACCGGTCCTTGGAGTGGACTATAGATTTGAACCAATAGTGAGGGATGGACAGACTCCCAAGTACTACAGTATTTGGACCAACCAAAGTGTTCGAAATTGACATTGCCGTAGTCTGTTTTCCTCTGCTTCCCCAACCATCTCCTTCAACCTCTCCCATGGATCCCGATTACTGGTTCCCCTATTGTTCCCTTTAGCACTTTTTTTTAGGTGTGGAAACTTTCCCAGTGTCACCCGCTTTCTCTGGCACCCCTAGAGGGTTTACCAGCAGCGCTATGGTGCTGGTTTCTGACCAATTCACCCTCAGTGGAGCATAAAACTGGAACTCTAGAGTTGCCACCCTGTTGGCCATCATGTCAGATGTTTGGATGTGACCTGCACCCCAATACCCCACGGAGCTGTAATTACAGGTGTGGAAAAGACCTCATATTCAGAGTCACTTCTCTTCTGGAAAATCAGAATCATTGGTTTCCACACAGAATTCTGCCTGTATTGGAATTTACTGCTCATTTTCCCTGTCATTTTCAGCACGTCTGACCGGCTGAAATTTGCTGGAGGACAATTGGGGGTAATGATGTAATTATAGCATTACTCAGAATTCAAACCCGTGCTGAGATTCCTGTTTGTACAAGGAGCGGAACTTACCCCTAACTCATAATGAGGGACACAGATTGAGGGTACAAACAGTTCTTCAATGATACTGGAGGGTTTCCTTTGACAGGAAGTACCTTTATTACAGTACTTCTCAGCTGCCATCTTTGTTTTCAATTACCCCTTAGGTTGACTTTAATTTTTGCATGTTTGCTTGGTTACAGAGGGCAGAGGCTTGCTCTAGAGCAGGGGTCTTCAAACTGCGGGACGGGCCCCCTAGGGGGGCCTCAAGTGATCCTGGGGGGCAGTAAGCCGCTCTGTAATGGGCCATCACTAACATTTTTTTGTAATTTACATCCTGGCCGAGAGAATGTGTCAAAAGGGAAGGGACTCCAAATATTCTTCAAAATCCCCACCAAATATTTCTAATAGTCACACTGTAGATATTATTACACATTAGTAAGGCCTGTTTGACCAGGATAGTATGTTTGGCAATCATGAATTTGATCGAATTTTTAAAACAGTAACAGAACTTACCTGCAATATTTAAATAAATCTAGACATATTAAACGTTGCCAGTTCAATAGAATAATTGTGAAGAATTGTGACGGGGGGTCCTGAGGATTTATTTTTCATGGGGGTGGGGGGGGGAGGGCACGGCATTAAAAAGTTTTGAAGACCACTGCTCTTGAGTATCATTAAGGAAGCTTTTGGAGTCTCAAAGGGTCTCTGTGTAAGGGGTCTTAGGTAGAGGGAGCTGGGGGGCTTGAAGTGCTGCGGAATAGGAGTGGAGCTCAGGCTGAATGTAGCGCCTTACAGATTCAGCTCATACACCAGCCATTAGCGCTAGGGGATGGGGCTCAATGAAAGCTCATGGAACAGACCTAAGAGCATGAAGATATTGTATTGAGTTGAGCATTTACACAGCATGTGACTAGCATTGGCATGGTCCATGAGAGCTATCAGCGCCTTGTGCTTGAGGGCCAGAAGGGTGCCCCGTTCTTGTCACTGCAGGTGTTGAATGAAAGCATGTCAATGAAGAGAACATTAATAGGAGAGCTCAAAGAGTAACTACATATCTCCTCCAGTACATTTTCGTACTATTGGCAGGATGCCAGCAAGGAGACCGTTTGAAGAGGTTGATGGGTGTCTAGGTAGTGGGGTGAAGAGGCGCCCACTTTTAGGCTGCTTGCAGGTTCCAGTTGATGTTGAGATGTGACCGTGCAGGAGGAGGAACAGCCAAGTCTTTTAGGATCTATGAAATCCCAGGTGATTGGAGACAATTCCATAGATGTGAGTGTAGGAGTTCAAATGAAGGCCATCAGATGCCTGGGTACCAAATAGTTAAAATAGAACTAGCAGCAATGAAGTGCCACTGTCTTTTTTTCAGGAACCCACCTATCCCACCAGCAATGTCAGGTCGCAGACATTCCCAGCCTTGCCGGTTTTGCCCTTGGTCCAACCACTAGGCCTGCTCTAGCTGGTCCCAATGCCATTGTGTGGCAAATGTCTGACTCTCTGCAGCCCTCCCACCGCCCCACCACTCTCTTTATGGACAATCCTTCACTGCAGCATCTGAGCTTTGGTCCTGCAGGCTTTCCACGACTGCCCCCTCGTCGGTCTGCAGTGATCTTCAGGCACGTCTGGCACCCTATTCCTACAGTGAGGCACAAGGAAAAGCAGGGGACGGTATGTCAGAATATCATATACAGAAATATCATGTGACGGCAATACCCTGGTATCACACACTGCAAGGCCAAAGACACTGTCCGTGGTATCTTGCCTAAGGACCCACTGCAGTGGCCTGATGATGCCTCCAGGTGTGAGCCGCGCGACAAGAGTGCAACAGGTGCCCGCGTGCAGGTGTGTGCTGCAGCCACCCCCTGCCTTGCTGCTGTGCTGCTCTCTAAAGTGTAAGTGGTTTCTGACTCTCACAATGAAATGGAAACCATACAGAGTGAGCTATACGGAGCCCTCTGTTACTCAGTGGCCATTCAATCATTGGTCTCAATGCCTATTCAATTCTGTTCACTTAAGATTAACTTGGTTTATGCCATACCATAAGATTATAGAATATAAAACTACAGCTCATTTTAACAACTGTAAACAATGTGAAAACAACATTACTATTTTAAAATGTATACAGAGGTGATTAACACACAGTGGCAGCTGGTTTTCTTAGAGAGTGGTTTGGCATAACACTTGCCCCGAATTCTGGCAAGCCTGAGGTTTGGGGAGGAAGGGATTCTCTTCCGGAGAACAATTTGAAAAAATGGGGTCAGCATATTCTAAAGGATAATTTCATGGTGCAGCAAGTCAATGAAACCTGATGTTCCGCAGTAGATGACCCATTTATTCAAAATGTGGTATGGGTGCCCACATTTGTCAAAACCTACGTCCATTATGCCTGTGCAAGCATTTTTTCATGGGTCTCACTCATATGCCATGGGTCCCTTGTGCCAAATACATTATGCAAGTGACATCATTTTGTCATTGTTGCTATCCACAAGCCATGAATGACCCTTATGTCTAATATTACTTCTAGTAAGTCAGGGCTGGCATCTTCTCATAGTTGCCCTCCTCCTGTATGCCATGGTTGTTCTCCCTTATATCGAGGATTTTACCCCCAATGTGCCATCTCCAGTGTTTGTACATGGGAGCCTCATATTACAATATTTGCCATTAGAAGACCAGTTCCAGGCTTTTTATATGGATGCCCTCATGCCAACAAGTATTTCCAGTATGCCAAAATCACCATTTATCTCTAGTTTGCCAGTGTAGGCATATTGCCATAGGTGCCTGTTATGCTAAGTATTGCCCACCTTATGCCAAGCACAGCATTCTGCCCCGGGTGGATCTGTAATTCACAAATTCCCTTCAGTATGCCAGGGCCTATGGCAGACTCGCAAGCATAACAGCACATCCCCACTCACGCTCACTCACATTCACTCACTCACACTCATTCTCACCCACACACACTCACTCTCACTCCCTCCTATCTCGCTCATTTGCTCTCACTAGCACTCACTCTTACTCACTCATTCTCACTGATTCATTCTTACTCACTCTTACTCCATGTCTATACAGTTCTTGGGCTCAGTCTCCTTTCAATGTCATCCTTTGGCTGCAGAATCATGACTACCCAAGTCCTGGGTTCATCCTCAAGGTTCATCATCTTGTGTCTACATTCTCCACGATGGTTCAATTCTTGGCCTCATTTCAAAGCCCACTGAATTGCCCATTGTTCTGCAGTCTCCATGACCATTTAACTCTTGGCTTCCATCTCCAAGCCTATTCAGCATTTTGTTCAGTGTCAATGTCTGCTTTTGCCTCCTGGTCCTCCCAGTTCTTAGCTTTAATCTTCTTGTCATGTTATCCCTTCTCCATAGTCTTACAGCAATTCAAGTCTTGGGCGCTTGACATGAATCTTCATGCCCACATATACCATTGTCCCCAGCTTCCAGACCAATTCATCTCTCACCCACATTCTACATGCCATTTTAAATTTATTTTTAGTTTAAATGCTCCATAAACATGCAAATTAATATCCATGCAAATATTTAAGCTGCCTTGATATTGGCCAATCATTAGCTTTTTTATCGCGTTCTTATGTGCCCAATAAATTATCATTGCTTTTTATGACCACCGTTCTAATATTTTCGTTTCCTGCGTATTCATTAGCAAAGAATCAGGGACAGCAATACTTCCTTCCATCTCTACAGTGGTAGGGGCATATTTACAAAAATGTGTCAAGCGTGGTGCTACACCAAACTTGGCAACACCACGCTCCGACATTTTTTAAATGCAGGGATGCACCGTATTCACAAGAATATGGCGCACCCCTGCATTTCCCCTAGTTCTGGCACAAAACAGCTGCCTAGTATCAGCGCAAGCACCCTGCCGCCATGTAGCAAGGGTGCCTGCGCTGCAAGGGCGATTGTTTATGTGCAGGAAGGGACACCTTGCTGTACATAAACAATTATTCATGGCGATTTGCCCTTTCTATGTGTGCTACAGAATTCAGCACACATAGAAAGGGCAAAGAGCGAGGAGATATTAATAATTTCTCCTTGTATTTCCATGCTAAGACCAGGTATTCCCTGGTGTTCGATTTTGGCGCTGCCTCAGCCTTGTAAATCTGGGGCAGCGTCAAAAAGCAATGGGGGTTGCGGTGGAACGCCCACTACAACACCCATTGCACGCCCCTTTGCTGCAGAGGACTGCGGCGGAAAGGGGCATATTTGCAAGGTGGCATTAAGCCACTCTAAGTGGCTTAGTGCCTCCTTGTAAATATGGGAAAATACACTACGCCACCAGAGAGTAAAAAAAAATGACGCTCCGGTGGCGAATGGGGCTTGTAAATATGCCCCGTAGTCTCTCCGCCTCCCTTTAGATTTCTTTCAGTCAAGTCTGCATGCTAACTCTGTCCTCAGCTCAACCCTCATTCCATCTCATTATCACTTTTCCTACCTCTTCCTTCCTGCTCATGCAAGAGTAATTTGTCTCAGGTTCACTTTCAATTTGGTTCATTCAGATTAAAAAGATCCTTCCTCCAGCACAACTGATAGACATGCCCAGAAGCAGCTGGCAGATGTGTGATATAGAATACATATGTAGCCTTCTCCATTATTCAAGCATCCAAAGCAAACGGGTAAAAATGAAAACTATGCTAAAACTTTGCATTGTCATTGGAATAGATGAGCAGATACCATTGTCTTCTCTCTTGTGTACCTCAACACTATTTAACCCCATGAGAGACCCCGGAGTGTAGGCCTCCGAAGTGTACAATATATGGAAGAAGCATTACTTATGATATGATCAATCTCCCAAGTCATACATTATTAGAACCAACCATGCTTCTAAGAGCCCTCAACACCACTTTTGAGTCTTTCACGGCTATTTGGAGGGAATAAGTGTTTTAGCACAGCCTTAAACTAATTAATCTAAGAGATTGCTCTGTGCTATAATTTTTCAGTTTCATGCTTCCTGTATCATCTGTCTTGCAAGTCTCCCATAAGGATCTAAGTAGATTTTCAAAAATTCGATTATAATATTAAGGTCACCATGTTATAGTTAGGACCAAGTTACCATAGGAAATGCATTTTTTTCTCTAATAACTTTGATGCCGTTTGAGAAATCTATTACAAACGTTCCAAAAATTATTCGACCACCTCAGCTGTTTCTTCCTGGAAAGTTTCGGAGTGATCCGTCAAGTGGAGAACGAGGAAAAGGTGGGTTCCCTGATGAAAAGTCAATATGGCGAGACTCCAGTTTCTGCCCGGTCATCGGCATGTCTACCTTTGACGTAGATGCCGTCTGTCCTTATCTTTTTAAGAACTTGAAAAAGTGTCGAGTCATCCATCAATGAGAAGACCTAATGTGACATCAGTTTGGGACAAGCTTCTTGTTATTTATGTTTCAGGTCATAAACACTGTAGTCTGAATTGACATGTGTTTGTTTATTCCAATGTGTCTAAGACTAGCATATTGATGCATGCAGGTTATGTCAGGAATTCCTCAATAATTCCCCATCTAAGATAAGATTGGTGATCAGCGGAATAAAAGGTTCATCAAGTGACCATTAGATTAGAGAAGTCTTTCGCCCCAGATTATTGCACAAGATATTGCCAGAAGATCCTGACAGAGATTGCCAGACTGGGTACTTTTTCAAAGTGAGCACTTCGATTGGCTGGCTACAACATGAAAATACATTTTGCGGTGGCTTCACAGGACCTGGGGATTAGATCCCTGTCCTGAAAATGTTTTTTAAAAATGGAAATAAGAGGGCAGGGTAGGAATATCCTGCCCCCCTAGCCCTTGCGGGGGTTCTTAGATGTACTGACATCCCGGTCCCAAAGTTATTATTGTTTATTTAATTTGTTGCACAGTCCCACAGGAGCTCCATAGGACTGGGAAAAAATGTAGAATGCAGGACCACACATTTTGTTTTTTAATCCTCTCGGAATGGGTCAGGGCCCTCAGGGCAGCACAACTACACTTTGATTTAATCATGGGGAGCGGATGTCTGTGGGGCCCCCCCACCCTGAGATGACTTTTCACTCCAGGGACCACAAACCTTGAGCCTGACGTATTGCTGTCCCGGGGACACCATCCCCCAAGACAGAGTGATTATATGTCCCTGTCCACCCTTCTGGCGGGCGGGGAGGGAAGCAGCACTTTGATCTCGCTGGTTGGGTGCCAAGACAGATGGCTGCTCGCGCCCGGCGAACACACAGAAAATGTTGCTGACTCCCTTGCGGCCCTAGAGGACAGGGACTGCTTGTGTGGTGCCATCGGGGCCACCTGGGCCTTGTGGCTCGCCACACGGCACACAACAATAAAATAAGTGGTTCGGATCCCAGGTGGGAACAGGCGTGCAAACAGACAATAAAACCAGCAATAAAATAATGATACATGAGCAGCCGAAGCAGCTCTTTTATCATGAGAGCTTTACATGAGCACCAGTTGTGTTACAGATGGACACATTCATTCTGTTAGGCACAGGAGAGTAAGTGACTTGCCTAGAATCAAAGGATGTTGAGCGTTCCTGCCGAGACTCAAACCCGGTTCCCAAGCTTCGAGGTCTACCGCTCTAGCTGTTAGGCCACATTCTCTCCCATTATTCACTGCTCCCAGCAACATGTTACAAAAGAGTTGCAAAAGTGCTCTGGTGGGATGCAGGGAGAGCATCAGCCCCCACATCATTTTTAAAAGTCTCCCTATGTTTCCTGGGCCATACACAACGTGACCCCAGAAAAAGCTGATGGTGTTTCTAAGTATTCCCAGAGCTGGAGCTTTTGCTTTTCATTTGAGGATTGCAGTGCCCTTGCAGGTGCCTTATGGCTGCATCATGTGGCCTGAGGGGTGTAAAAGAAAGACTCAAACCCATTTCATAGTGTTGATAAATCCAACAGGCTTGCTTTCATGTATTGATGTGATGACACTTTGTCAAAGCCAATAGGCTTGCCTTCCTTATGCATTAATGTGATCACCCTTTGACAGAGCCAATAGGCTTGACTTGTATATTTGATGACGTTACACCGTGACAAATCCAATTGGGTTGCCTTGTATATTGATGTGAAAGGCCGTCCGCTGCTCCCATAGCACCTGGACAGAAATACATTTGCTGCCCTCTTTACTGCTGGTGAATATAATGAGCCAGCAGCCCCTTTTCACAGGCCAGATCCTGGCTGGCAACATCAAAGCCGCGACTTATCTCTGAACGCACTTCTCCGCACCTTCCCCCAGCTCGCCTGAATCGTCCACAATGTAGCTCCCTCCATCAAGCTGGTCGCAAGTTTTTTGTTGGGTTGGGGAAGGGGTGGTGATGTGTGGCAGCAGGTGGATAGAGATAGATGGGAGGGCAAGGTAGGGGGCTGATAGGGTGCTAAAAACAGCTACTGTGGCACATTAAAAATGATTAGAAGTGCTTTAAAAGGAATCACTGGAGCCAAGGAAGAGGGGCTTTGCTGTATGCAGGCCCTTTATGCAGTTATTTTTACCCAGCTAAATATTGGCGCCCTGGGCCTGGGCCCAGCTCAACCATGCCAAAAGCTGGCCCTGCTGATGTGGTTACCCCTTGATAAAGGCAATAGATCTGCTTCTGATATATTGATGTGGTGGCCCTTTGACAAAGCCAGTAGCCCTGCCTTATTTAAAAAGACACCATTTTATATTGTGATGAGCGCTCTCATTGGCTGGCCGTGCACTGGGGGTTGGCCGCTCTAATGGGCTTAGGTGCAGGGCCTCGCCGCCACAGGCACATGATGTTATAGTTAGTTATATTAGTAAGAGCAAACTTTGTGGTAAAAAAAAACCCTAGAAATTCACTGAAAATTAATATAAGGATGTGGTGACCCCTTGACAATGCCAATTGGCTTGCCTTGTGTATTGATGTGGTCACCCTTTGATAAAGACAATCAGCTTGGCTTCATATAATTGGCTTGCCTTGTATATTCGATACTTACAGACCTATGATTTATATTTTTAGGTATCCTCCCTCAACCGAGTAAGATACTTATTTTGTTTTCCTCACATTGTGGTGTTCTTACAAAATTGGGATCAGCACTGTTCATGCTAGATATTATAATGTTTCCTTGCACAAATTCCACTAGGTTTTACCTTGTAAATTTTGGGCTTTGAATAAGAGCATTGTTTTTGTACTACTTTTAACTCCAAATTCGGGCACACATTCCTTTGGTGCCCGAGTTTGGATTACCACAAGTATATGAACAGGCCCTAAGAAGGTAGTTTCTGTACCACGTTTTACAATAGGTCTCATGCACAAGGCCTATTTAATTCTTAATACACACTTAAAGAGGGGGCAGAGGTGCCACCCTTCCTTTTGTCCTCCCAAAATACACTTAAAACTCACACAAAATAGCCCTGCAACAACTGCGACCTCAAAACACAAAAAGTCTAAAGCTACCTAAGAGAGTGCCCACTTTAATTTTATTCTAGGCCCCTCTTGGCAAGATTACAAAATGTCGGTCGGGGTATCTTTGGACTATTAGTACCCTGTACCCCTACATATTGTGTTCATCATCAACATGTTTTGGCCTTTCAATCGCCCCTAATGGTCACTGGCCTTCATCAGGATAAAGATTCCCACTAATTTCTCCTCTACTTTACCCACTACATATTAGAATGGGGATAGGGAATCAAATTGTGGCCATGTTTGCCAATACCGGAAGCCTTCTCAGGAACTACCCGAGTTTCATTAAAGTAATTCCAAAATTAGGGAAGGAGTGGGAGCGTCGCCCTGTATTCACACTTTCATCAAGGGTCTGACACCGCCACCCAGCCATTCGCTGCCCTCTGATGTGTGATCCTACAAAGAATTAGTCCCTTCTTCTCCGTCCACCGCCGTCTTTGTCTCCGTCTCTCCAGCCTTTCTGTCACAGAGTCCTCCCGAACCAGATATACAGGCATTCTCTGCATGTTTTTACATTTTTGAGTCAATCTGCATGTTCATTTTGTCCTCTGCTAAGCCCCCTTCTCCAACTCATTACCACTCTTCCTACCTATTCTGCCCCAGAACTCTATATCGATATCAGACTTCCAGGAAATGTAGAGTTTTATTCTTGTCTGCTGACATACCAGTAATTTATCTTACTTTCACTATGAATTTGCTTCATTCAGATTAAAAGATCCTCCCCCCTGCATAGTTTTCACACAGTCCAGACGCAGCTGACACATGTAAGATTTGGGTACAAATATAGCCTGTTCCATTATTAGGCTTACATGCCTAACACTAGCAACTACTTATTGACTGTGGAGCTATCACAGGAGTAAATGCTCAGATGCATTATCGGTCTCCGATGCTTCCACTTCTTATACTCTAGCAAGCAACATAATGGCAGTTTCTTAACTGCACATGAGAGGGGAACAGAAATTATGATATACACAAACTTTTAAATCCTACAATATCGGGACCAATCAGGCTTTGTGGAGCTGCTGTTTTTATTTCTTTAACCAAACGTAGAGAGGACCACCTTTGTAGCCATTTTTATAGTAATTTAACCAAGGCATTTCTTACATCCCCACTCCAACGCTTCCAGTTGCCAATTGTTTTGCATGGCTCCAAAGATAATTGTTTTTCGCAGCATAGCTAATGACAGGTCTTATTATCCACATCCACCCCCAGGAATATTTCAAGATTTTTGAGAAGATCATTGAAAGAGCAGAGTATGCACCGCTTCAAGTTCACATTAATGCCAACTATCTCCTGCACGACTGCCAGTCTGGCTTCAGATCGCCCTGCATCATGGAGAATGTGACCGTACAAATCATTGCTGATGTCTGCCTGGCCACAGATAAAGATGATCCCTGTCTCCTGATATTACTGGACCTCTCCACTGCCTTTGACACTGTCTGCCACCACACCCTCATCCACATGCTGGTGTCTCAAATGAGACTAATTGGAATCATCCTTCTCTGGTTTTCCTCCGATCTCTCCAACCAATAACAGGCTATTTACATAGGAACCTTCAGGTCCTAGAAGATCGAAATCACCTGCAGAGTTTCCTAGAGTTTCATTTTGTCCCCTGTCACCTTCAACGTCTACATGGAGTCTCTTGGGGTTCTACTCACTGATAATAGCATCAAAACATACCAAAATGATGAAGGCACACAACTGCATTTGAAGGCCTCTTCTGCTCCACACATTCAAACAATACTTGCACTTTATCCAGACCTGGATGGCCTGCACCTCCCTCAAGTTTAACCCAATAAAACAAAATTCCTGCTGTTTGCAACGAACAACAAGAAAAAAACTAGTCCAAAGCCTACCTTTCACAAAACGCCAAGCCTCTTTGATTCACCCTGGGTACCTATCTCATCCTCAATTATTTTATCATCAAAAAAAGTAAGATGACCTGATATAGCGCTCTCTACCAAAGAAAGTGAAAGCATTCCGCCCAGAAAGCGACTTCAGAACGGCAGATTAATGCCACACCTGTGCTGTTGCATCTTGATGGTTGCAATGACCTGCTTTAGGGCCTCCCAGACCCCACACTGACTTCTCTGAAGGGCATCTTACATGCAGCAGCATGCCACACCAAGGGCCTGAAGAAATATGATCATATCACACCCATCCTGATGGAACTCCACAGCCAGCCTGCATCAAAACCAGCTGCATTATCTATAAAACCATTACGCATGGCACCGCTATCTATATAGCTGACCATCTACGGTGGCTCTTTGCACATCAGTAGCCGGAACACCATCAGAATGCAGATGAGAAGTCCAAAAAAGAAAAAAACATAAGGCAATAGGCCTCCTCCTTAAGTGCACCCAGGATTTGAAACAACATCCCAATATCCATTGGGACTGCACCAGTCCTTGTCCAACTTAAGAAAGAGCTGAAGACAAAAATGATTTTTTAAGAATACTACAACATGATGCAGTAATGGTCCACTTTCTCACTCCTAAAAAGTAGCTACCCCTGCATTCACCCATTTACTGTTTTTGCCTTGGGCCCTGGGCAGCGTTCTGTTGCCTTTCAGCTAGTTTGGAGCTATAGAAATACCACATACATAAATACATTTATACAGATATTTCAAATGTAGATCCACTGGCATCCCTAATTCCGAATGAAGGACCTTGCTTCCCATTGACCCAAACGTTGATCAGTTTGAAAATAGCTCATGTTTCCGCTAGGCAGCGCACTCAAACAGCTCAATTAGCCCGATAAGTCTCCATGGCAATACCAAACACCAACCCAACATACCTCCTGATGAAGGTCAAGAAAAGGCCACAGGTTCATGTCAACTTCATGACAAGGTCAATTTCGAGGTAATCTTCCACTAATAGGAATCCCATTGGAATCACGTAGGCAGTTAAACCCTGTAACCAATTTCAATGCATTCCAATGCACACAAAAAATTCTAGGGGCGTTTGCTACCCATCTGCCAACTGAGATACTACAGCATTAAGTTGATGATAGCAAGCAATTAAGAATTTCCAGTGGCCCTAATTAACCACAATACAGCAGTTTCCATTCTCGTGATTAAGGCAACATCACCATTATACATTAAGATTAGAATCAGGTCCCTCCAGAGTAAGAAGCCAATGATAGCTGCCACTCAGAGCCCCTTATGGAAACTTTGCATGGAAAGATTTTAAAAAGCTGATGAAAGAGCACTTCCTCTAACACATCTCTTACTCACTAGTGTAGAAATGCGATCCCATCCTCAATATCAAATAGGATTTATGCTTTGTTGCCTGCATAAAATAGCTTAACTTTTATTAGTGTGACACAGTGGCGGCTGGCAAGTATTTAGAGTGGTGTGCGGGTGGTACTAAAATTAAAAAATAAATAAAAAATGGCACTTACCTTCCCAGGGGCTTATTTACAAGCCCCAGCGCCGTCGGTGCGTCACTTTTTCCCATATTAAAAGTGAAGCACCTGCGGCGCAAGGGGCTTGTAAATAAGCCCCCTAGTTTGCCGCACAACATCCTCCTTGTGTCTCCTTGAAGCTCCGTGACCCAGGAAACTGCACTACCCAATCCTGGTGCTGCTCTCACAGAATGAGAGAAGCGTCAGGATTGGAGGGAGCGGCCTCTCTCAGCGCTCCTAAAAGCACTGGAGGCCTGTGCTTTCTGTAACCCAGCTGCCTAAGACAGCTAGGTTAGAGAAGTTTAAAATGCGCAAGTCTGGCTGGCCGTCGCAGTACGGCTGGGCAAAGAGACATGCGCACTTTAAACATAAGTGTACAGCTTCCTGATGCCACTCAGGAGCAATTGCCCCTCCCCGTCCTGACACTCGGTACAAGACGGGTTGCTGAAAAATAAAATGGTAATAAATTAATTTGATTACCATTTTATTTGTCAGCTCTGGGGACATTTTTTTAGCGGGGAGATGCTCCTCTGCTCTCATGTAGGAGCCGCTCCTAGTGCGATATCTATACCCAAGCCTTTTTAGCTAAATTCCATGATAAAATCCATACCAACAAGAAAGATCTCTCTCTTTAAATAAGTCACTATTACAATTGTCAGAGTGTTGTGCAACATCGACCCAGATCTAAACCTGAATCATTGATTTTCCCTCTTGATAATGTCAGAGTGTAACCAAATGTTTCAAGTCTTCCAGTAAAGCTTTTCCCCGATTTTATACACATGTATCGATCGTTGAAGCAGGTGTGTAACACCACCTCCTTCGCGGAGCTATCAAAAGCTGTAGAAATAGTGAACGTCTGTTACTTTCCTCTGAATGGGTTACCACGTAACATCATTTGGGATATTAGCAGGCCATGGGGCACATTTGGCTTTTCAGAGAGTAGGGCTAGTCTAGACTACGGGGCTGGTTCACAAACTGCATTTTGTAGTAGTTTAGTAGTACTACTAAAATACTACAAAATCCTACTTACAAACCTACAAGTGTAAATCTCCACCTCCATCGCTCCTATTTTTCTATGGGGAGATCCTCACACATATACGTTTCCTACTAGTAAAGTGTGGGGCAGATTCCGTTGAGCAAGTTAAGGCTTTTTCGAGGGTGGGGAGATGAGTCAAGGGCTGAAGGTAGCAGCCCAAGAAGGCCTGGCATCAATGTCTTCTATAGTAAGATGGTGTTGCAGGTCTTGTTGTGCGCTGGTCTCGTCTACAGATCTACACAAGAGGACAGGTGATGTGGCCCTGATGGAAAAGGTCAGGAAGAATGAATTTATTAACTAGTCTCAAGATGGTGCTGGTGTAGGTCTTTTGGAAGAATGGCCTTCTGGGTAAACAGTTATGCAAAACCAGGAACCCAGCAGATCCTTTGGTACCACTCCTATGAGTATCCTGCACCGTATGATACCTGGTTGCTTTGCATATCCTGCACCGTATAATACCTGGTTGTGGGATTATTTTAATCGAACAACACTAAAAATGTTCACTCATTTCTGTTCTCAATTACACTTTTTCACGCAATGGTGTTTCACAAGTGTATATTTAACTGATGACATTCATCCTTAGGCTGACACACCTAAACTCTCCTTTGTATTTTCACAGAGAAGCAGTAGAACACCAATTGGGTGGTAAATGTATAAATGTCCAGCACATTGCATGGCATGCAAATAGCGTGTTCCTAATAAGGAACTCATAGGAGTGGTACCAAAGGAACTAGGTTCCCATGGTCCTGAAGAAGAGCCAATAGGGGCATGGCTCAAAACATGTTGACCCTGAAAAACGTAGGCACATTATAACCTCGTTCTTTTCAAACCAACCCCTGTCTTTTAATCATACCGACTAGAGGCAGGAATAAAGTAGATAGACCTACTAGTCAGGTATTTTTAACTTAGGTTAGCACTGTCCTGCACTCCCCTTCTTTAAGATCTTCTTTATCATTGTATAAAACACCAATTAAGTGCTCCCACGTAGCTGTAGGTCGCAGCACGCCTCGATCCGCAGCGGATCGGAATGGACCCGATGATGAAGCATGCCACCAAGGGGCAACCCTGGTGGGTGAGTGTTTTATAAGAAAAACAAAGTTTTTCTTTCTTTTGGAGAGTTAAGAAATGTCCCTCTACTAGGTTCCTGGTTTTGCAGAACAGTATATAGTTGAGGAAGAAGAACCCAGTATATCCTTTTACTCCCCCCCCTTTTTTGAGTCGCTTCTGGGTAAACGGACACAAAGGCAGCATAAGGAGGGCTAAAACCCAGTACTGTCTGGGATATTATATGGGTTCCTGCAGTTCATACCCAGCCAAACTCATCCACCTTTCTACTCTTTTGGTTGGCTTTGAAACACTCAAAACACACAAAAAGTGATGGGAGGATGCTTGCAGTAAGTCTAACCACTGGCAATCTCTTGGGTTAGCATTCCAACCTGACATTCTCTTGCCTGCAATGCCACCTCAGATTAGACCCAGCCATATGCAAATCAGTCTTGGTCCTGCTCTAATAGGGACAGTCCAGCCCGATCGGACACTGCGTGGTCAGGTCTCACATCTCAATGGCCCGGTCAGTGAATTGTGCAAGTGCATTCACATACCCAGTACTTGCTAATGGTGCTGAGTAATAGTTCGGGGTTTTGTTGTGCAGCTCTACCTTATTCCTGAACTGCTTTGTCGTTCTTTCTCAGGTGCCGCTGTAGAAAGTACGCATTGGGTTTGTGGCCTTGCAGACTTGACAACCGTACAAGAGACAGCTGAGTCTTTGAAGGAATTGTTTTAAATTCCTGAATAATGAATCAACTGTTATTACACTCAATCCCAGCTCCAATCCTATGCACCTAACGAGATCTATGTGGACATACTCTGAAAAAGCATAATTGACTCCTGGAGGTGAACCCAATTGTTGCCACATCTCATCACCATGTCCAAACAGTCTGATGGCCTTTGGGTGGTATAGCATGGGTGATGGTCTTGGCACTGGATCTTCTATGTCTTGTGCTGGATGACGGAGTTACCAGGACCATGTCTTGCTGGTTCTTCCGCACTGGAAGCGCAATACCAGAGAGGAAGAGTTTCCTTCACTCAGTATTGGCCTGGCCTTTCGGGCAGTCTGATGCTGCCAGATGGGCCAGCTTGAAATGGTCAGTGTGTGGGGTGTTTATTTTTAATTCTGTGTGGCGTAAAATGGCCAAATAAGAACAAGCCTACACACTGTGCCCGTTGAAGCTGGCCCATGTGACAGTGCCAGACTACAGACAGCCCAACAAGCCAGTCCAACAACGTTTTCACTCAAGTGAGTTTCACATAGTTTGACATTAGTAGCCTACAGTCCTGGTAGAGTGGCGGGGCGGGGACGGGGGGGGTTTGACGGACGACAAACACCAAAGGAGAACACACAAAAAAACCCTGTACCTGCTGCATCGCCGCATCTCTGCTCTTCTGATCCGTCCTCACCAGCACAGGCTCCTAGAATCCCCTGCAGCCAATCCTGATGCTGCTGGCATGCTGCTGGAAGCATGAAGGCAGCGTCAGGATTGGCCTGAGCGCCGATGATTTGCGCTCCCAGTGAGATTGGAGCCTGTGCTTGCTGTCTCCAACCCGGCAAGCCAGCTCGGGTTGGAGACCGCTTCAGTGCGCATATCGGTTTGGCCTTTCTGTGATGGCCTGCCAAACCCACATGCACACTGACAACAGTGCCCTGCCCACAACTCCCCCTCCATGACGGGCCCAATTAGGCCCTGCCCCCAAGACATGGCTATTGAAAGAAAAAAAAACACTTCTATTTTCGTTTTATTTTTAAATAGCAGAAGAGCCACCGCTGGTAGCCTAGATATATTTCCCACTTTCCTTCCTTTGCTAACGCCCAAATGTAGTTTTACTCTTTCAAGTGTTAGCAGGCGCTGAAACATGTCATTTTCTGACAAGTACAGTAAAACACTTGACGCTTGTGAGAGAAAAATATGTTTAAATAAATTCACTGCTTTACAAAAGCACTGGAGTCCAGATTGCTGGATGGCCAAATCTGTTATTGAACTTTGTGACCTTTTCATACTTTTTGCAGTTTTTGGGAGAAAAATGTAAAGGTCGAAACAAAATACTTCACACTCAGAGTTTGTGAATAGTCAAAACTAGTAAACTTCCTCAAAAGTATAAGAGTAAATTACACATGTAAATTACTCAAAAGTCCAAGTACCTTTGTGAATAGCCCCTGAGGTTTGTGAATAACCCGCACACCCTTCAGTTTGGTGGAGACATGTAAGTTACACTTTTGTGGTAAATTTACACTCTGATTTTGTGACTGGCCAAAAGTAATAAACGTACTCAAAAAATGTAAATTACTAAAAAGTGTACATTACCTTTGTGAATCAGGCCCTAAGTGTTTTAAGACCTTTCTTTGTGATTCCTTTGTGCACGGCCATTCGCACTCCTTCTCATCCCTCATGAGTCTCATCCATAAAGCTTACCTTGTGCCATTATCAACTAGCATCTGCTAACATGGCCTTATTTTTACAAATACAAAACCCAAAAAGCCCTGAAACTTTCTAGTTAAGGTGTGCAGTGCACAATGCACAGCATATCTCACCCCCTCCATGTTTTGCTGTTTGTACATTTTTAGGTCGAGCCTAGCGCTGCGCGCATGCGCTGCCCTAGGAAAACGACCTCTTGGAATCACTCTGGGCTTTTCACACGCTCGTGCGTGTGTTTTTTTTGGAGCATTTTTTCTATTGGGCTTTGCGTGCGTCTTTGTAAAAAGACAGCACGCAATTGGGCAAAGGCGGGTGCATGTCCCACCTTTCCCAGGAAATGTATCCGCCCACGGACTACGGCTTGCGGTTACGAGCAGCGGCGCGCAGTGTGCCATCTGTTATGTGTCAGATTTCACACGAGCGCGCGCGCACCACTCGCGGGACACTGCAGCTGCATTCCTCGCATCCCACGGCGTTTTGCCTGCGGGAGCGAGCAGCTGCAGTGCCTCCTTGTTTTTAAACTACAGGCTTGGTGCTGCCACGGTCCCCAGCTAACTTGGTCTAGTTCCCTGTTCTGCCCTCCTTCTTTCATGCCTCTCCGATCACCTCTGGCCCTCTCCCCCTGTATCTTGCTCTTCGTCTGTTTCTCTCCTCTCCCGTCTCTCTCTCTCTAATTTCCTCTCACTCTGTTTGTCTCTCTTACTCTGCCCCGTCTTGTTATACTCCGTTCTTCCCCTTTCTTTGCTGTCTCCCGAGTTCCCCTTCATTTTTAGGTCTCACCCGAAAACGCTACAGGCTCGGTGCTCACCCCGTACCTGTTCAGCCCTCCTTCTTTCATGCCTCTCCGGTCACCTCTGGCCCTCTCCCCTGTATCTTGCTCTTCGTCTGTTTCTCTCCTCTCCCGTCTCTATCTCTCTAATTGCCTCTCACTCTGTTTGTCTCTCTTACTCTGTCCCGTCTTGTTATTACTCCGTTCTTCCCCTTTCTTTGCTGTCTCCCGAGTTCCCCTTCATTTTCATTATCGCCGAATGGAGCATCATTGGTGTGTTGTGATGTCACACTTAATGGATAAAGGACTTTATCGCATGTTAGTATAATGGTATTGTGTTCGTGTGGCTGCGCCTTCTCTTTTGCTTCTAAGTGCCCGCTGATTGACAGAGAGGTGTGTTTACTGTTTTACCTGCTCCCTTGGGTCGCACAGTCACTCAGCTTGCAGGATACCGGTGAAATTCACTCTCCCCTCACTTCCTGCACACCAACAGCCTCGAGCTCACCATGACATGACTAGATGACGTATCAGGACTTCGTGCACCACACCAAACTATTCCCATAGAAGTTATTTCCTACAAACACACACCTTGCAACCAAAGCTGCAGCCGCCTGCAGTCACTCCTGGCAGGGCCTCCCTGGTTACAATGTCGCGTTGCACAAGTCCGATATAACATAATAAAGACATAACATAGCACCTACTCTGTAGGTACTAAGACACAATTCAATTTGTGGCGCACCTTACATAAATGACTGTGTAATATCATTATGGGGGTGCTCCAGAAGCAGAGGGCTTAGGCGAGGTCACCCCGGCTTCAAGCAGCGCTTATTCCATTAAGTCCAGACCGCAGGCCCATCTGCGCCATCAGGCCTCGGTGTGTGATTCCATGACTGTCTGCGAGGGCGGGGGGAGGGGCTGCATTAGCACTCGGTGTGTGATTCCATGAGGGGACCTTCCATGTCACTTGTCTGCATTACAGTAATGGCTGCTGAGCCTGGCTGGGTGTGTTGGTAGCTGAGACCCCCCCCCCCCCCCCCACAACTTACAATACAATATCAGGACAAAAGAAAACTGAGGAAATTTTTTATTGTAGATACTTTTTTTTAATATGGTCGTTCAGTTGTACATAAAACCTTCCTTGGTCATATATAAGGTAACAAAATGCTTCTGACACTTTTTTATTATAACTTTTCAGCATGCTGCACAGCAGCCACACTTCTCTACAGCGTAGCTTAAAGACATTGGCAAAGTCAATAGCTCTGACTAAACACTTATAAGGTCCCAAAGGCGAGACCTATTGGCTATGCCAATGCTTGTTTTACATGCCACCCACTAAGGAGTGTACTGAGGATAGCAGGTGACGTGAGTTAGGCTATGCATTGTGTGTTGCACTTCATCACTGGTGCATTTCAGGGCTTTTTTGGTATGTGTTTGTAGAACCATAGCTAACCTTTGTGTTTTTTCAGTGAATGTAATCACATGACGCACAGTGGCATAACATAGGCCTCCATAGCACCTGCAGTGTAGGGGGGCCCCAAGCTCCAAGGGGGGCCCTCAGCACAGTACCCTGGCCTGAGAGCTCCTGATTGAGTCCAAAGGGGGGCCCTCCATGCATCTTACAGGGGGTCCCCCTCAAGTTTCATTACGCCACTAACGCCGCTATGAGTATGCTTTTCTTATAGTTCCTTGTGGTGGAGACACGTCTAGGAGCTCTGATATCAATGACCGCAAAGGAGGCATCGTGTGGGTGCTGGATTCTGATGTCCCCAATGACAGGGTTAAATAGACACCTCTGCATCTCCTAAGCCTCACCCCTGCTCTGACAGATGAAAAGGAGCTGTGCTGGGTCTCAGGGAATGCCCGGGAGAGGTGGATAGGGTCACCGCCGCTCGGTTCATGAAGGCCAGGTCCAATGGGCAGTTTAGCTGGTTAGGATTAAGGGTTCTCTCTCAAATGAGGGTGGGACGCAGTTTAGGGGTCCTTTGAGTATAGGATCATGTACCTGGCCAAGAGGCAGCCACAAGACCCTACTAGGAGCATTGTGGGATAGCTGCAGCACCGTGGAGAATGAACCCCCCCTAACTCAGACCTTTACACCGCCCTTCCTGTGCTGCAGTTGCATTCTTCCGAAGACAGAGGGCAGGAGGAGTGCCCTGAGCACAAAGCGCCTTGAATCTGCTGACCAAAAAACCTGCTCGTTGCCCTGGTCTCTGCTGGGGGATGTAGATCTCACACTGCCCGGGAATGAACGACCGAGTGAGTACGTTGTGGGCGTTCCAATCAGCCTCCACAAACACCTCTTGCTGTGTCCCCCACAACAAGTTTCCTTAAGCATGTTTTTCTCCAGAAAACCTTATGTCATCCAACTAGACACGATCTGCCATTAAATCCCCTGCTCACGATTATAAAGTAGTAACTTTACTCCGTGTACTGCAGTAAATAGCACGTCTGGGGCCATAAGTACCTTGAATTTACTCCTTAATCAATATCCTTTTCATAAACATTTACTATTGCAAGAGTGTTCCTTCCATGGTCTGTTAATTTTAAACATAACTGGCTGGTTAATTGCTTTCAGAGGTAGTAAATTCTGCTCTGAGGGTGACAACTTCCCAAATTAACAGCCACTTCTCCGCCGGCACGTTATGTCCCTCCCGCTAACGGTATATTACAGTTTGCGTCTTTCCAAGGCAATACCCAGGATCATGGCAGAGTTAATAAGGATGCTGATTTTAATTAAGTCTAATATGACTCTCTTGACCCTCCTGATTACAAACTCTTTTTAATGAGGACAATGCTTGGGACTACAGAGGTCTTGTTTATAGTTCAGCTGATCAACTGCAATGGGAAAGCACTTTCTCCTACTGTAACCAGCTAATCACCCAGTCTCAGCACTATGAAAGCCCAGCACTGCATTTACACGCATGAGGCGTTAGTGTTTCCAAACCCGCTTCAGCCATGTTTTCTTGCTCATGCGAACATTGCCTTCAGGAAGTGCCCATCTCTGACATGGAGCCGCTTCTGCACCTTGACTCCCAATGTGTGAAAACTGGGAAGAGCTTGCTCAGCTGAAACTTTACTTACCTGCAACTATTTGATGGCCATTCGCTCTCGTTCGCATGATCTCAAACGAGGTACCTGCTAACACTTATTGTAAGTAATAGACATTTGGTCAAACTCCAAAACTTATGTATCTTATGGTATACATTTGTGGCTTGCCTTCTGTCTCCTCTGACCAATGCTAATGGACACTCTGCAGGGTTGAATCTGGGATTCACAGACTATTCATTTTTCTTTTTGTCGATGAACGCTCCCAGACTCCCATGGATTCCTTTGAAGGGGCTTACCATGGAAGCGTAGCTGTTACCGAACCCCATATCGAGGTGTTTTATCATATTATTGCTGTTGAAATATCAGCCTACAGATACAGAAGTCCATAATATCAGCTCTCAAAATATCATCAGCATAGTTAGGAACAGTAAATCACCCCTTACCTTTACAATGTTTAGGGAGTCAAGGTTAAGGCCAACAAATATCTGTAAGTCTATATTTCAAGGGTTAAAATTGTGGCATTCAAACCTCCAGAGAGATTGGAGCATCACTACCCAAATATTCAAATATTCAAACATCCTAAAGCCAGAAAGGGTAACCTTAAAGGAACGATACAATAACGGAGCTCAGGATTGGAGAAAACAATGTTTCCAGTAGCTTGATTATCTTCAAGATATTAAAAATTGATGGATGGAAAGTCTTGAGCAAATTCTTCTCAAACACTTGGAATTCCTCTAGGTTGCATTCCAAGCTAGTATGTTGAGCTCATCTAAATCATTAAACTAGGGGACTACCCATATGAAATTCGGTTTGACACCTCCGTAAAAAGGTGCAGTCTCACCTGAACTGCGAGTCCTTGTCCACTTTGCAAGGACAGACTGGCTGCCAAGACACGTTTTGGCCTTTTGGGATCCTTTTGGTGAGGGCTACCTTGAGCTCCATGACACAGCATGCTCAGGACCCACACCTGCAAAAAGGACAGATGATGGACGGAATGCTGATCAAATCAGACATTCACCCCCAGTCACAGACCTGGGTTTAATCCATAATTTTTTTTGCTCACCACACCACCTCAGTTTGGACCCAGCCATATGCAAATCAGTCTTGACTCTGCTCCTCATGGGAACAGTCCAGCCCAAACTGCCAGGCCAAGTCCTCCCTGGACCGAAAAGAAGCATCCTGGGACCGGTTTCAGGGTATCACCCCTCATCAGCCAGGCTAGCTTGAAAGAAGTGGCACAGTGAGCAAGGACCCGTGTCTGAGCATACCTGGCGCACTTAGGGCGAGAAAGCAACATACAAACAGATGATGGACGGAATGCAGAGAAAATCAAATATTCACCCCCAGTCAATAGATCTGGGTTTAATCCATAATTTTTTTGCTCACCACACTACCCGAGTTTGGACACAGCTTTATGCAAATCAGTCTTGACCCTGCTCCCCAAGGGAAAAGTCTAGTCCGAACTGCCAGGCCAAGTCCTCCCTGGACCGGAAACAAGCATCCTGGGACAGAGCACTTCCCTCTGCTCAGCAAAGGAAGATGAAAAATTAGCCCATGAAATTAAGCTTCTCCATAACTAACCGCAACAGTCTGATATTTTCTCGCTGCATTTTCTTTATTTCTCCCTCTCACCAACCACCTCAAGCCTGCTTGGAAAAAAGGGCGTTATCTTCCTGTGGAGATTTTTCACCAAACACCCCAGAGATGCGTAAGACATGTGGCGGAACTACCTGATAACCGTGTTGCAAATTACCTCAAATATATATAAGAATATAGGGGCACATGCATCAAAGGTAGGAATTGCGAGTCCTTAATAGCGATTATTAAGGAATCGCTATTAAGGAGTCGCAATTACCTATGAATGTAGGTTTCGCAAATAAAATTGCTATTCCTACATATTCCTTAACAGCGAATCGCAAATTGCGATTCGCTATTAAGGAATGGCTTCCCATTCATTCCTATGGGCCTAGAGGTCCATAGGAATGAATGGGATTGCATTCGCAATTTGTGAGTACCAAATAGGTACTCGCAAATTGCGCATGAAATTTAAAGGGTGCAAGGGGGTCAAAAGGCCACCCTGATGCACCCCCAAAAAAGATAAGTATGCACATGTGGTGCACACACATGCCCTAAGGGCATGTGTATGCACCACAATGCACTTTAAAAAATGCATTTTTTTGCATTTTTCAAAGGAATTGCAAATTACCATCAACTTGAAGTTGATGGTAATTTGCGATTCCAAATTGCGAAAACACAATTTGCGAGTGCATAATGCATCGCATTTAGGGAATCGAAATTTGCTTTTGGGTTGATGCAACCCAAATGTCAAAATACCGGTCGCAAAGGGGCCGATTCTGCGTATCGGCCCATTTGCCACCGGTATTTTGCTTGATGCATGTGGCCCATAGTTTCGGCTTTCTGTTGAACTGTCCCACCACCCTTCATCAGCACACATAACAAGAGCATTAAATTCCTGTGGCGAAGACAGTCTCAGCCTTCTTCAGAACTGTCTCAAGAACTCAAGTTCCACCCCGCTAATGAGGCACAAAAGGGCTGGGACCGGTCTGGGGTTGATTTGCTCCTGTCCAGAATGGTGGCTGGCAGTCTGGGCTCGACAGTTCCTATTGGAGCAACCAGAAATCAGAAACCACCCCTGCTATGCATAAGGCGATAGCCATCATCTTGGCGCAGAACTGCCTCACCAACCCCTTCAGGGCAGTGGTTTAAATGGGCCGGTACTCACCGGTACTGAGTACCGGCACTTCCGAATTTTCTTGCCGTCAGTACCGGCACTTCTCTTTAGCCAGAGAGAGTACCGGTACCCTGATCAGCAGCACGGCAGGCTCAGGTTAGGCATCTACTCCAGTTCAGGGCAGGGCAGGGCTTCCGAGGAGCTTGTAAGTCACTGAGCCTTTTGCAGAGTCGCTGCTGAAGATTCCAGCAGCGTCCATTTGAATGTCCCAGACTGCAGGGTGTTGAGAGGGTTTACATAACGCTGTGATTAACTGGACATGGTCTAGACAGACACTGCACTGTTGATCAGATGCGCATAGACCATTCCGCTGAAAGTGATTTCGCCCCCTCCCAACTCTCCATTAGGTGAGTGAAATGGGCTGGGACTGCCAGACAGTCATGCAGTCCCATTTAGTGTATTGCACTGGCCCCACTAAATAGTGTGGCAGCGCAATACAATCCTCTACCTTCATCAAAGACTGTTTTCTTTTCATCTTTATGTTTAGCACAGGAGCTGCTTCCCTTTGTGTGCCCTGCAAACACTAATTGCTGCATTTATAAGATAACAGTGACTGACCAGGGTACTGGGACAATGGGTGTGAATTAAGCCCTGCACAGCAGGGAACGTTGGAACACTCCAGGAATTAGCTCCCATGACAACTGGTGATGTATTTGGTTGGGGGAAAGAGGAGACAAACATAGAGGGAGGGGGGAATGTAAAGTGAGGTGACAGATAAAAATGCCAGATATTTGCTGAGCTACGAAATCATTAATGGACTTAAAAATGGCATTTTAACACAAATTTGTGTACTTTCAAAAATCTGGTGCATTTCTTCTTAACACATGTATCTTTGGATCGTATATATATATATATACACACAGAACAATCCAGGCTTGCCGCAACCTCGCGCACGCAAATCAGGTACGGACCACACAATGGATGATAGTGATAAAGTGCTTTATTTCTCAAAGTCCATAACAAAGCAACCGGTCAGTCCTTGGCCAGTGCCCAGCATGACGCGTTTCGACCGAACAAACGGTCTTGATCACATATTTATATATATATAGGGACCGGTGACAAAATGTAAGAGACTTGTGGAGATAGTAAGTGAGAGGTGGGAGTAAGAGAGGCAGAACCAGCGAGAGAAGGATAGAGGCTGAGTAAAGATTAGAGGCAAGTGGAGAGGACATGTGAATGTAAAGGCACGGAACCAGCAAGAGACATGAAGAGCCTGGTCGTAGAGAAAAGGCCAGTGGCAGTGCTTTAAATGGACTGGTACTCACAGGTACCGAGTACCGGCACTTCCTATTTTTATCAGTGTTAGTACTGACACTTCTCTACTGCTGAGGAGAGTACCGATACTCATGAAAGGTAGGCTCATTGACTGCTAGTGAGCACTAGGCTGTCAGGGTTGGAACCTTTCTTTGACAGCCAAGGCACTTCTGTAGTCCTGAGTTGCTGCTGAACTATTCAGCATGGGCTCATATGCTTGATGTCCCTGTTTTCACCATCACACCCTGTTTGACATTGGAGGGCCCATTTAGGCCCTGTGCTGTCAGTCACATTCACACTATTGTGTGAATTTGTGCAAAAGCAGGTATGGAGGCAGAACTCTGACAGCGGCAATTACGAAAGCCGTGGGAGGTAAGTGTGAGTGTTTGCTTATGTCTGTGTGCTTGCCTGCTTGTGTATGCCTGTTTTTGAGTGAGAGAAAGAGGGAGAGAATCAGGACACTCTCAGGAGATATATTAAAGGGAATGTGTGGAATGCTTTTGTCGACATGTCTGCTTGTTACTTTCTGTGTGCGCGCGCTTGAGAATATATATTATTATGCCAAACAACAATAAATAACAGTAGGGCATTAAGAAACAGCAAATATTACAAAAAAACGGAAATGTTAACATATCCTGTTTGGCTTTCATTTTGTGTAATGAGTTAACCTGTTTTGTTTACATAAACGCATATCATGTGTTTTGATATGTGCTGCAACTGGTACAGAAGCCATTATGTACCATCATATCTTGCCCTAAGCCCCGCCCCTAGCTCCGCCCATTTGTCACACATCTAGCTTATTTTAATGAGTACCTGCACTTATTTTTTCCCACTTAAAGCACTGCTTCAGGGATGTATTAAAAAACAGCCTCAACTCCCTGCAGAAACATCTTCCATGCAAAAGAGCCATCCGCAGGAAGACAGCTGGCGTTTCATCTTCTTGAAGCGCCTGCTGATTCTGTGTGCCTTTAGAAGAATGCAGCGCTACACCCTCCATTTTAGCATGCAGAAGCACTCCGACTCCCACACTCCCACCCACAAGCGGCCTCGGATGTTGACCTTCAGGGCTGCTCTCCCCTGGGCCCCTTTCTTGCCATTACAGCCCTGCGCGCCTCATTATATTTAATCCACTCTTGCTTTAAAAGAACTGAAATCCAATCAATTAGTGCGCTACGGAAGCCCTGCGTGGCCACAAGGCGTAGGGCTCCAGTATTCTCCAAGACTGGAGCGGTGCATTTCAACGCTCGGCAGCTCTTCTCTCGAGGGAAAATCTGAATTATTGATCACACGCATCTGTGAAGTATTCGAAACGGAAAACATTGATGTAGGGCAAAGCTGCATTACGGAAGAACGGACGCGCGAACGCAAGGTGAAAATGAGCCCATTTAAGGAAGAAAGAGTTCGGTTAGAATGGAAAACATCGGAGGTGTTAAGATCACGTGGGCAACGAATGGGGAGTCTTGGACACATGATAAACATCACATCGCACAAGAGAGGGTGGCAGGCTGAGGAGGACCGGGAATAATGTCACACCACAACTTGGAAGAAGTTGTGTTGAATGAATGTGTCCTTGTGTAATGTAACTGATGTTCATGTAAAGCACTCCAATACCGTCGGATCAAGTAATCAGTGGCGGCTCCTTCGCTATGGCGGAGGAGCGTCGCCCACTGCTTTTAAGCAGTGCAAAGTACGAAACATAAAATGATAACTTTAATTTATGATCATTTTATGCTTTGTGCTGCTTTGCGGGCGGGCGGGCCGGTCGGCGGGGCTGCTCTGCTCTCGGAACAGAGCAGGGGAGGAATGGTTTGCCCACTCCCAAGTGCGCAATGACTGTTTGGTCGGCCCTCTCGGGCTGCCCAAAGCAGTCATGCGTACTTTCCCTGTTCTCCATGCAGGCTGCATGACAGCCTGCATGGAGAAAATGCCCACCCCTCCAGCCCCTGGCTGAGCGCTGTGTCACGGCGCTCAGACCAATCACAACGCTGCATTGCAGCGTTGTGATTGGTCAGGGGAGCCTGGGTGCTTACCAATCACAACGGTGCATTGCAGCGTTGTGATTGGTCAGTGGGGCGTGGCTGTACTTCCTGTTCCAAGACGAGGAGAGCAGGAGCAGAGACGCGGGACCCGGCGGCAAGGTAAGTTTATTTATTTTTTATAATGTGCACCCCAACCCTCCCCCCACGTGACAACCTCCACGCAACACCCCCCTACCCCGCTACACCCGCGAGGCATGCCAGCTGCCACTAGTCAAGTTCGCACCATATCATTTTTTTTTTTAAAGTGAGCTTGCCTGTAGTTACAAGGGTTTAAACTTTGTTTATTTTATTTATTTTTATTGGGGGTTTTATATAGCGCAGACGAGGCCCAAATGTATTGCAGTGATTTACAAGAGAGGAAGAAGTAAGTTCTGGTTAACAAACCTCATAAATCAACCCTTTAGCAGCAGAAAAACAAGGAATACGAAGTTTGTACCAGCAAGGGCATTACAGGATCAGTAGTCAGCTAGCCATAGAAAATCAGCAGCAAGTAACCAAGAGAGCAGAAAGAACAAACATTTTGTAATAAGAAGGACAGGTCAAGTCAACATAGGAGATGCGAGCAACGATTAGTTAACCAAAGTGTCTCTCAAGTAGGAGGATTTTGAGTTCCCTTTTGAATGTGAACAGACAAGAGGTTGTGCAAAGGGTTAGTGGGAGGGAGTTCCAAAGTCTTGTTGTACTACCAGAGAATGCCCGTCTCATGCCCGTCTCATGCCGTGTTCTTGCCTAAAAATCGGAGGTATATTCAGGAGAGACTCAGTGTTTTTTGATCCTCGTTTAGCTCCAGAGACTGTCAGTTTTCAAAACTGGTAGGATGGAGTGGAGTTG
Organism: Calotriton arnoldi; assembly: GCA_963921515.1. NCBI lineage: Eukaryota > Metazoa > Chordata > Amphibia > Caudata > Salamandridae > Calotriton > Calotriton arnoldi. The sequence goes on along the minus strand of CAWUFW010001351.1, from coordinate 1,221,459 downwards.
TGGAGGATATTATGAGTAATGTATGAAGTCTTAAGTTGGGCTCTTGCATCTATGGGGAATCATTGCAAAGTACGAAGAATAGGATAGATGTGGTCAAATGTCCTGTGGCCAGACACAAAGCAGGTAGCTGCATGGACCACTGCTCTCAGAGGAGCTAGATGCACTTCAGGGAGACGAGAGAGGAGTAAGTTACGATAATCTAGCCTGGAAAGAACCAGTGCCTAGACCACAGGTTTCAGGTCTTGCTCAGAAATAAACTCCCTGAGGCCCCACAGGAGTCTTAGCTGGTGTTGTGCACTTTTGGCATGGCTGAGATTTGCCTCTGGAGGTCTAGACGGTTGTCAAGAATAAAGCCCAACAATTTGTCATTCTCCCCAATGTCCAAATTGAAGTTCAAAAACAGAAGGATTCCAGCCTTCTTGGATAGGGAAGGTGAACTTTTGTCAAGAGATTAGTGAAAATTAAGTTCTAGTTTTTTTGGGCCATAAATACAAAGTATTTTTAAAGTCGCAAACAGACCGAATTTGCAAATCGGGCCACTTGCAACCGTAAAAATGCATTTCTAAATGTACAAAAGCACAAATTGGTTACTGCAATTTGTGTTAGCGATTCGGTATTTGGAGTGGGAGTGTTTAGGGCGTCCCTTCCTAATACCGAATCACAGTGGTATGTATTAATGTTTTCTGACCGAATTCCAGTTGTAAAACATTCATATTTTACTGACACCTCGAAGGAGGTGTTATCCATTCGCAAATGTGAAAGGGTCCCCAATGGACCCCTTCCCCTTTGAGAATGTAAAAAATAAATATGTTTTGAGAGCAGGCGGTAGTCCCACGGAAAACTTCAAAGTTTCATATTTTCTTTTTATACACACCCCATTCTCCTTTAAGGAACATGGGCTGCATTTTTAAAAAAAGTTTGCTTTATTAAAAAGCAATCACAGACATGGTGGTCTGCTGACCTCAGCGGACCACCATCCTTGTGATGAAATGAAATGAAATTCGTACTTGTAAAGCGCACTGCTGCCCCCAACAGAGGCGTCCTGGCGCTATACGCATACCGCTGTGGAACCCTTCCTGGCTATTCCCTGTGAAATGTCCACTCCTGGGCACCCCCAGGGTGAAGCCAGGCATCCCAGCGCTGTTGGGGCCGTTGTGGAGATTAAGCAAGCTATTGCCCAGAGTTGCAGAGTGGGACCCATGATTAGAATAGGCACCGAGGCGAGAATTATCAGGTCCGAGGAAATTGAGCCCAAGACCCGCCGAGGCGGGAATTGAACCCTGGTCCCGGGCCAGATCTCTGCATCAGGGTCTGCCGCTCTAACCATTGAGCCACACTTCTCCACCTTTGCCTACGATTCCTAATGGGTTGCAAATTGTGTACTACTGTAATTGTGACTGTAGGTCAATTTGCAAACCTATAAGGAACAGTTATTTTATATATACTTATTTTGTACATTAGGAATTGCAATTTCCGAACTGCGATTCGGTAAGAATCGCAATTAGGAAATCGCAATCCCTAAAGTTTGTACATCTGGCTCATTGGGTTTTAAGTGGTGGATGGATGTCCATTTCTGAACCTTATTTAGCGTGGAGTAGAGCTGACAGACGTCTTCAGGGAAAGTAGTAGTATCGAGCATGGGTTTTATGTGGCTAGATTTCGTTTCTAAGATGTTCAATTTGTAGTTTCCACGGGCGGCCCTGTGAATAGTAAGATTTGGTGCTTTCTCCAGATTCTCAAGACACCTCAGATTACTTCTTTTGGTAAATAGGTCCTTCGAGAACCAGAGAGAGAAGGCTTAGGTCATTTACTCTTGCATTTAAGTGGGGCATGTTTACTAATTAGGTTACCTATGCATTGGTTGTATTATTCTGTTGTACAGTCAGGATCAGGAGTGGGAATGATACCCAGATCCTTATTAGTCAGGTTTTTGATGTACATTTTGTTAGTGTCAGAGACCATGATTTTTCTCTCTTGAATTGCTCCAAAGTTCTGAGTGGGCTACGGATAGCTGCAGGTGGTCAAACCCATCCAGAGGAATGGCGTCTTCGGCCATCAGGAGTGCGCTCTTAGAGACAATGAGTTCAGACACAGAGCCTTTGTCTTTTGTTGGTTTCTGACAGTATTGGAGGAGGTTGTTGTCTCGTAGAAAAGAAGAGAGCAGGTTAGCAGGTTGGTTGTTATCTTCACCTCGGTGAAGATTAAAGTCTCCAAAGAAGATTATGGGCTCAGAATGAATCTGCTGTGATGATATCAATTCAACGCATTCCTCAACTAATGCTTTGTTATCACCGGGAGGGTGGCTCATTGTGAGATTGGAGGTCTTGCAGGCATCAATTTCAAGAGAGAGAAAGAAGGGAAATGATCAGTAATTTGCAGCTAAGCATGCTCCTATGAATTACTGCTACACCACTACCTTGTCTGATTTCACAATCCCAGTGAAATATTTAACTGCAGACCGGCAATAATGTAGCATGCATCCTCGAGTTGTGTGAGTGGTCTTAGAGACAGGACAGTTTGGGCTTTTGGGGCCTCATTTACAATATTGAGATGCACGGCAGCGCAGCGAGCCTTCCTGCTGCGCTGCCGTGCATCAAAATAAAAGGGCAGGAAAGTGCTGCATCTACAAGATACGGCGCATTGCTGTCCTTCTCCCCTGCACCGGAGCACGAACAGCAGCCGTGCGCCAGCACCGACACCCTTGCGTCATTTTGCAAGGGTGCCAGCGCTGAGAGGATGATTGTTGTTGTGCAGTAAGGGGGACATTCCTGCACAAAAACAAACATTAAAGGCATTTTCCTCTACCTATGCGTGCTGCACAAAGAGGAAAAAGTGAGGAGAAATAAAAGTATTTCTCCTCGTTGTGCCTCCTTATGTGTCCCCTGGGAAGGCGTAGGATTCTGACGCATTCTCAGGTTTACAAAACGCTGTAAATCTGGGAATGCGTCAAGTTCCATGGATGTTGCGTGGCAACACCCTCAGTAACACCCATGGAAGGCCCCTCTCACCCAGAGTAAGGCGTGAAAGGGGCCCATATGTTATAGGGCCTGAAAAGTCACGCAGGGTGACTTTACATGACCTTGTAAATATGGGGAAGCCCATTGCGCTGCCGGTGTGTCAATAAAAGTGACACACCGTTGGCTCAGTGGGCTTGTAAATAAGCCCCATGGTGAGAACCTGATTGGGGTTGATAAGTCCTCCTGATTGGAGAATATGACCGGGGAGGACTGTGGCTCTGGATGCCTTGAACCGAGTTAAGGATGGATTCGTTGGCTACATTAACATTCCTATAGCTTTTGATAAGTTGGCTAAGATCATCGAATTATTCTGTTGCGTCTAAGTTTGAGGTCGCTTCTAGGTAGACCCCCCCCGGAGTTGTTCCCCGGGGAGTGAGCAGCAGGGTTGAGATTATGGGGCAAGAAGTAGCTGAGTGTGGTTAATGTGGGTGAAACTTGAGAACCTGCTTGTGACAGGTGATAATTTTCTTAGAAGAGTCAGAGAGGCCAAGAGCTCGAGCGAGGAAGACATAGAAGGTAGGTGAGGTCAAGACGGAGGTGATTTGCAGGGATTCATCAGCATGGGTGTGAGTTCAGGTGAATGTTTAACTGAGTTGCCTGTGAGGAGTTTGAAATCTGAGAATAAATGTTGGTATTTGTAGAAGATCCAACAGTGGCATAATGATGGTATAATTTGAGTTTTGGGTGGCCGTGGTGGGGAAAATAATGGAAGCTGATGAACCTTTTATTTTCTATAGAGCTTATATCGCTTCAAGGAACAGCAGAGCACTTTCCAGAGAAAATGGTTGCTGAGAGCATGGTGTGTGGAGCCCTGCTGAGATTTAATTACACAAAACAGAAAGTGATAGAAGAGGGAATTGTTATGCAACCAGTCGGCACCAGGCAGTAAACTAAACAACTGGCCTATAGTGTTTGCATTTAATATATCTCCAAATTTAGCCACAAGAAGGTAAGGTCATCTGTCCAGAATCACACAATCATTTGAGCAAGTTGTGATGCATTTTACCATATGATATGGACCTGCCCGTAACTAGAGGAGTATTGGGACGCGGTGGGCGAAAAGATCCAGGCTATGACAGACAGATATGTAATCAGCTCACCAGAGGTGTATAGCAAAGCATTCACCCTAGAGTTGTTCAGCAGGTTCATAAACCTGGCATTGAACTTCGCAAAGGACAGGTCACTAGAAACTGGAAAAGTGCAAAGGGTCACACCTGCAGCTGATGGCTGAGAGAACCTAGAAAATTGATATAAGCAGAAGTGACCCTGCTACATTGAGAGGTGATTTTATTTTATTTTATATTTATAAGGTGCGGAGTAATGCCCGGAGGCGTCTAGGTGAAAAGAGGGATGACCTAAATTGGCTAGCCAAGAGCCTAGGACACCATAGTAACTGTGGATGACCAATCAGACCAGAACCTATCCTCACAGTGATCAGTGTATGGATTAATGTAGGATAATACTAAGAATTGTACAAATCAACTTGAATGTGTGAATCCCCCCCCTTCTGTGTCTCTCCCCACGCTTCATAATGGTCGCTTTGCAATAGAGTGCTGGCAGATCTGCAAAGCCTTTTACTTCGGCCACAGACTGAAGTAGCAGTGATTAGATGCTGCTATTAAAGGTACTGATCCCCCCAAGCCCCCCACTCAGCACCTTGAGACCCTCACGGGTGAGTAGTTGCGCTTTATAAGAACCCTGATTGATTGATTGAAGGGGCTCCAGGCCAATGTTCTAAAACAAACCAGGAAGTAATGGAATGGCCACAATTTGTATTATTATTGCTGAATGTGGTAAACTCAATAAACTTGTGTTTATAAAAGTTTCAAAGTTGTAATTGGCTCACAGAGAAAGTCGGAAAGTCGGAAACTCACAGGCACACGTCCATGGAGTTGCCTGGGTGCAGATATACATTTTCTGTTTACACCTACAAACCTGCACCAGTCTCAGTTTTCTTTGCACATTCTTGGAAAGGTTATGTCAGTGTGTGAAGGTGTGAATGTCTCTGGTTAGTAACTTATGAGAATAAGAATAGCTTTGTCTAGTAATGTGGTTTGATAATCTGTGCGGGTGAGAATGTCTCTGAGTAGTAACTTATGAGGATAGAAATTTCTCTGGTTAGTAACGTATGAGGATAGAAATGTCTCTAGTTAGTAACTTAAGAGGACAGAAATGCCTCTGTTTAGTAACGTAAGAGAACAGAAATGCCTCTGGTTAGTAACGTAAGAGGACAGAAATGCCTCTGTTTAGTAACGTAAGAGAACAGAAATGCCTCTGCTTAGTAACGTAAGAGGACAGAAATCCCTCTAGTTAGTAACATAAGAGAACAGAAATGCCTCTGGTTAGTAACGTAAGAGGACAGAAATGCCTCTGGTTAGTAATGTAAGAGGACAGAAATGCCTCTGGTTAGTAACGTAAGAGGACAGAAATCCCTCTAGTTAGTAACGTAAGAGAACAGAAATGCCTCTGGTTAGTAACGTAAGAGGACAGAAATGCCTCTGGTTAGTAACGTAAGAGGACAGAAATGCCTCTGGTTAGTAATGTAAGAGGACAGAAATGCCTCTGGTTAGTAACGTAAGAGGACAGAAATCCCTCTAGTTAGTAACGTAAGAGAACAGAAATGCCTCTGGTTAGTAACGTAAGAGGACAGAAATGCCTCTGGTTAGTAATGTAAGAGGACAGAAATGCCTCCGGTTAGTAACGTAAGAGGACAGAAATCCCTCTAGTTAGTAACGTAAGAGAACAGAAATGCCTCTGGTTAGTAACTTAAGAGGACAGAAATGTCTCTGGTTAGTAACTTATGAGGACAGAAATCTCTCTGGTTAGTAACGGATGCGTCAGTCTCTGATTAGTAACCTGTGGATAAGCTGTCCCTGGTTACTAACCTGAGGATAAGGCTGGGTGCAGTTACATATGCATAAGGACCCGGAAGTCTCTCCTTAGGTGCATGCGTGGATGGGAGAGCTTGTGCATAGCAACGTGAGGATTAAGCAGTCTCTGCTTAGCAACATGAGAAAGAGAACATTTCTGGTTAGTAACATAAAGAATGAAGCTGCCTTTGGCTAATAATGTGTGAGGGTGGGAATGTCTTTGTTTAGTGTCTTATGAGGATAAGAATGTCTCTGGTTAGTAACTTAGGGCGGGATCTAGATTTTGGGAGACAGAGTAGTGTCTAGTGTGGTGTTGGATCCAGGTCAGCACCCAACCCTTCGCAGGCGCCCAATCCCCTGCTGCACATGGCCGAAGGCCCTGCCCCAACATCCCACAGAAACCCAACCCCACCGCTATGCACTGCGCTTGCCCGTGCCTGGTGTGTCATTGAGTGTATGGTGCCCATCCGCCCGGTAACGCCCAAACTCCTGTCACGCACAGCCTTTGGCTGCATGACCCCTCCCCTAAATGTTATACATGGCCCCAGGGATGGGGTCCTTGGGGCTTCACTAAGGCTCTGAGTGGGGGGGCCGCATGCCCCTGCCCTTAATTATCAGTATCAGCCCCCAAGCCTTAGAGAGGCATCAGGGACTCCATCGCCCCTCCCCAATAAAATATATTGGCACACTTTTTTTTCGGTGCTGATGATCTGCAGAACCCCTGCAGATCTGCAGCTCCAATAAAACAATAAAATGTATGTTATTGGCCCCAGGGGGTGTGTCCCTCTGGGACCCCCACACCAAGCCTAGGGGGGCAGGGTATTCCTATCTTGCCCCCTATATGTTTTTTAAATCTTTTTTCCAAGACAGGTGACTGAGTCACTGGGTCCTAAAATGGATGCTGCCACATCAGATCATATGTTTTGATCTATTAGATCCATGGATCCTCTGCAGCCTGAAATATACATAAAATTTGAACCTTAATATCACAAAAACTACTGAGCATATTTACTCCTAATCACAAAAAGTATGCTTTCCGGACCGAGATCTAGCTTTCTTCCAAATTTGGTGTAATTCCATTCAGCTGTTTTGGCTGTAGCTGTGTCTAATTTTCCTATGGAAAATTGCATGGGGAAAACATGTTTTGACCCCCTCCCCCCTTTTTCTCTGCTTGAAAGAGTTGAGATGAATTAACTTTTTTGGAATGTTTCATGAAGATTCGCCAAACGGCGGCAAAGTCTTTTCCTATTCCTCACTATAACTACCCAGTGGCAACCACCACTGCATAAAACGAGAACATAGTGTTGTTATGTTTGCCCACTTGGGCTTATGTTGTTTATAGGTTGACTCTTTTCCAGCTGTACCATGAACTATGTACACTGCGACATGAAATCTAAAGATTTAAAAAATATTTTGGAACAGTTTTATTGCATTACATACATTAATTGCAAATAATGTTCTGTAATTTTGTGCACTTTCTCTACTATATTAATATGGCGCCCATTCTTTACAACAGTCCTGTTTTCATTTCCATTGTTATTTGCACATTTATGTTGGTGGTTTGAACTGGACCCAGTGAGCGTGAGCAAGGCCGGATGGCCGAAGGGCTTCGCTGAGCTGTTTGGAATGAATAAATGAATGTGCATTCTTTACACCTAAAGAAATGTCGGTGTATTTTTGATGTAACTTTATGCTGGGTACAACATCCCATCGAAAATGCAACACCCCCGCAGGATGGGAAAGCCTAAGCGGTACGATATATGTTTTTTATACCCCAACTTGTGATGTGGCGGCACAAAGTACGAAACAGTAGCAGCAGTTGATGGTGCAAAAACAAAATATTTTATTGTACGCTCTCAGCAAGCTTCATTGAAAAAAGTGCAAAGTACAAAGGAAAAAAAGAATGCAGCCGATGTGTTTCGGCTAGATGCCTTCCACTGGGCCTATGTTACCGTTTTAGTGGACACGATTCATTTTATATAGTCCTACAGCTATTTAATTGACCCAACACTACAGCATTCTACTACATAGCAGTGCATCCCATTTCGTCCTCCATTTTAACTCATTATCAGTGAACCAAGTTTCTCAACGATACGTTCGGTTTCACCATGTACATAACATCAATCTCCCCCCCAATGTTCACGTCAAAAATCATCATTCATAAATCTCCCAATACTAGATATCATACTTCAACATATATTGCAATTTTTTTCCTGAACATCAGATACACATAAGTATAAATAATCGAGTTGGCTGCGGTGCCCATGTTCATCATGCACTCAATTTCCCGGATTTAACGCTATCACAGTGTCCAAATTGGTTTCTACTCAATGCAATGCCCTATATGGAATACATTCTCAAAGTGACGTGAGGATGCTCAAGAAATGCTCTCAATAAGTGTATATTGCACATTACCTTAAATGGGCCCAACAAAGGAACGTACACATGTCCAAACGTAACCACAATAGAATGTATATTGCACATCGCTCTTAACGATCAAAATCAAGTTATTCTCATTAATATTTTTCATTCTCCCCATGAATTCAAGGTACAACATTAGATCCCAAACATATAACGGACAAGTAGAATGTGCTTAAATTCCTATCGGAGTCACCAACTCCATATACAAGTAATTCAACCAATCAGATGGCATGCATCATATACATATTGATGTCCATATATGTATACTGGACATTCCCTTCCGACATAAATATTTTTTATACACTTAGGTCTCAAGAAGAATTTCATTTAAAAAAATCAATGCATGCGCAGTGTCCTAGGCAGTATATCTGAATTCATGCTAAAGTGAGATGTGCTTATTTTGAAGTGCTATTGCGTAGTTCAAACTTGACCACAGGGTGTGCAAGGTGGTGAGAATGACGTGTGCTCTGAGGTAGGGAAGTATTAGTTAATGTCAACTACTGAATAATGAGCCAATAACTAACATGGAATCATTTTTTATAAATACTTAGGACTTAAGAAGAATTTAATTAAAAGAGTTCAAATTTTGTGTCCAAAGCTGTATATCTGAGTTGGTACTAAAGTGACATGTGCCTCCTTTAAAGTGCTATTGCGTAATTCGAACACAGGGTGTGCAAGGTGAAAGTGACATGCTCTGAGGTGGGGTTGTATTCGTCAATGTCAATTACAGAATAAATTAGCCAATACCCAACATTAAATAAATGTAAAAGTGACGTATCCTCTGAAGGAGGGAGGTAGGAAAGTGTTGGTCAATATCAACCTCCTACCCAACCTGTGGTCCATCCTATAAGTCAATCATATAACGAAAGTAGGGTAGGTTCAAGTGGTGATCAGATCTTAAATTGACCTGGAGTTTCAACTCACATGACAAAGTGCATTGTGCTTACTTATATCTAAAGGGGGAGAGGGGCTAGGAAAATTTCATAAGACACGATCAAGGGGCATTTCAAGTTGTGTGTATAATACAAGAAGGAGGATAGATATTAAAGAGCAATTAAAGGTACATATCAAATCATATATCGAGTGTACACAGTTTAAAGTCCTTTCCAAATTACAGATGTACATGGAGCTCTGCATCTGTGTTGTGTTCTCAAGGGCTTTAGTACCAAATATTATAATAAGTTTCGATTCCTCCCTTCTCAGTTCTGTTTCTCTGTCACCTCCCCAAGGGTTCATTTTAACATGTTTGATACCATAATATATAAAACCTGCCAAAGATTGTTCATGATATTGTTCACAATGGCATGCCATGGGATAGATATTATCCCCATTCCTTAATGTTTGGTAGGACTTCCGATTCAATCCATGTTGACAGGCCTTGCAGGAGTTGCACTTGATAAAACCACTCATATTGTTTGACAGCCAATTTGTTTCCGTTCCTGGATCCAGAAAGCTTTGTGCTAAGATGTCACTCAACTATCGCATTTTTTTTTGGTTATTTGGTGACCAGAACCAATAACCTCTTTCAGGTGATTCTCTTTCTCAAGAATATGCCCGTTCATTTGTTGGATCTGCTTTATGTTGGGTTAGACCTGATTGTAGTGACTTTTGGAGTGTGACTGTGTTATTCATAGCAACAATACTAGTGGTTTATTGAACAGATACGGCGTCTGTCTACCTGTACTAACGTCACGGGTGGGGTAGCATATATATATATATATATATATATATATATATATATATATATATATATATATTATCTACTGGCGGTCGCCAGTAGATAGTTATAGTTAAAACCTATTATCCATAGGAAATCCGCGACATTCTATTTGAAATAACGTTGGCGCCGGTTAACGAATCTTCGCGAAAGTTTCCAACTTGTTGGGGCGCTCCGGTCCGCTCCTATCCTGAAAGTCTCGGGGTGATACGTCAAGCGGGGGCCGAGAAAAAGGGGTCCCAAAACGTGTTTTCCCCATTCATTTTTCCATAGGAACCTTTAGTCGCAGCTACAGCCCGAACTGCTGAACGGAATTACACCAAATTTGGCAAAGAGGTAGCCCTTGGTTCAGTGTCGTGCCTTTTGCTTAAATGGTGTAAATCCGTTCAGTAGTTCCTGAGAAAATCAAAAGTAAAGTCACATATATATCTGGGCGGAGCCTAACCACACATGTCATCGTGAGATCTGATTGGCTGTCAGCACTTCATCCTGGAATTTCTGGCAGCCATCTTGGGACCAATATAAATGATAGTACCTCATTGAAATGCATTGTAGTGAATAGAAGATTTTGAGGGTCACCAAAAGGAGAACTATAAAGGGTGATAACAGGCTTTAGTTACATTAGAATTTATTTGTTGACGGTACCATACTAATTTTAGGAATTGTGGTGTATTCCAAGGTGATTTTACCATGTGAAAAACCTTCTGCTGGGATATCATGAATCATGTTTGAGAGAACACTATTTTCTCATGCTTGTCCCATGGAGGTTTGGAAGGTGCTCCAGAAGCTAAAATGAGAGCATATTTTCTGTAAATTCACATTATCTTTCTCACTCATGTGAGAATGAAGTCTGACATTCTCAGTAAAACATGTACATCCAACAAGGGCAGAGACTGTCAGTTGATTCCTTTGTGTTCTACTGCAGCTTCCCAGAGTGTTCTAAAGAACAACTAGAGTGCTAACAGCCTTACTTATGACAAAAGTATGGCACACCTGAAGCCATCTTGATTGGAATAAACTGGTAACACTTAAAACATTTAATTTAAAAAGGAACAAAACGATGGGGTTCATTTTGTCATAGAAATTATGGTTAGTGCTGTAGAAAGAAAAATTAGGACATGTTTCAAGTGTGATCTCAAATATCTTCCTGTTATATTTCAACAGGAGCAGCCTGCCAGTTGATGCCTTTGTGTTCTACTGCAGCTTCCCAGAGTGTTCTAAAGAACAACTAGAGTGCTAACAGCCTTACTTATGACAAAAGTATGGCACACCTGAAGCCATCTTGATTGGAATAAACTGGTAACACTTAAAACATTTAATTTAAAAAGGAACAAAATGATGGGGTTCATTTTGTCATAGAAATTATGGTTAGTGCTGTAGAAAGAAAAATTAGGACATATTTCAAGTGTGATCTCAAATATCTTCCTGTTATATTTCAACAGGAGCAGCCTGCCAGTTGATGCCTTTGTGTTCTACTGCAGCTTCCCAGAGTGTTCTAAAGAACAACTAGAGCGCTAACAGCCTTACTTTTGACAAAAGTATGGCACACCTGAAGCCATCTTGATTGGAATAAACCGGTAACACTTAAAACATTTAATTTAAAAAGGAACAAAATGAGGGTTCTTTTTTAAATAGAAATTATGGTTAGTGCTGCAGAAAGAAAAATTAGGGCATGTTTTAAGTGAGATCTCAAATCCTCTTCTATTTCATTAGAAAATTCTGACATGCAGACTGAAACAATCACTTTCAATACCAGCAGCAGACTACCAGTTAACTCCCTGGTGAGCAGTAGCTTTACTCCAGTGATCTAATGAGCAACTAGAGTGCTAACATTCTGAATTTATGGCAGATGTGAGACACATCTGAATGCCTTCTTGATGGAATCAAAGTAAAAAACTGAAAGAATTTCCTACTGAGGAGACTGCAGTAAATGAAGAAATTAGGAAACTTCATAACAAAGAAGTCTTCCAAGATGGCCACCAGTGAAAAAAGAGCCCAAATGTAGCACAAATATTACCCAGATGTAGCCCACATATAGCCCAATGACAAAAGTGTGCAAAACACTTTTTATTTTTAGTTTTTTTGCAGTTTTATGTAGTGCAGACTGGTCAGGTATTGGAGCATTGCATCTTAAAACATGACCCCCCTACACTACAAAAACACCACTGCACTACCTTAAACCCTAAAACACTACCCCCAGCACGACCCCCTACACTACACAAGCACCACTGCACTATCCTAAACCCTAAAACACTACCCCCAGCACGACCCCCTACACTACCCAAACACCACTGCACTAACCTAAATCCTAAAACACTACCACCAGCACGACCCCCTACACTACCCAAACACCACTGCACTACCCTAAAACATGACCCCCTACACTACACAAACACCACTGCACTACCCTAAACCCTAAACACTACCCCCAGCACGACCCCCTACACTACACAAGCACCACTGCACTACCCTAAACCCTAAAACACTACCCCCAGCACAACCCCTACACTACACAAACACCACTGCACTACCCTAAACCTAAAACACTACCCCAGCACGACCCCCTACACTACCCAAACACCACTGCACTAACCTAAATCCTAAAACACTACCCCCAGCACGACCCCCTACACTACCCAAACACCACTGCACTACTCTAAAACATGACCCCCTACACTACACAAACACCACTGCACTACCTAAACCCTAAAACACTACCCCCAGCACGACCCCTACACTACACAAGCACCACTGCACTACCCTAAACCCTAAAACACTACCCCCAGCACGACCCCTACACTACACAAACACCACTGCACTACCCTAAACCCTAAAACACTACCCCCAGCACGACCCTCTACACTACCCAAACACCACTGCACTAACCTAAATCCTAAAACACTACCCCCAGCATGACCCCCTACACTACCCAAACACCACTGCACTACCCTAAAACATGACCCCCTACACTACACAAACACCACTGCACTACCCTAAACCCTAAAACACTACCCCCAGCACGACCCCCTACACTACACAAGCACCACTGCACTACCCTAAACCCTAAAACACTACCCCCAGCACGACCCCCTACACTGCCCGAACACCACTGCACTGCCCTAAACCCTGAAACACCACCCCCTTCACGACCCCCTACACTGCCCGAACACCACTGCACTGCCCTAAACCCTGAAACATCACCCCCAGCACAACCCCTACACTGCCTGAGCACCATTGCTCTGCCCTAAACCCTGAAACACCAGCCCCAGCACGACCCCCTACACTGCCCGAACACCACTGCACTGCCCTAAACCTTGAAACACCAGCCCCAGCACGACCCCCTACACTGCCCGAACACCACTGCACTGCCCTAAACCCTGAAACACCAGCCCCAGCAAGACCCCCTACACTGCCCGAACACCACTGCATTGCCCTAGACTCTGAAACACCAGCCCCAGCAAGACCCCCTACACTGCCCGAACACCACTGCACTGCCCTAAACCCTGAAACACCAGCCCCAGCATGACCCCCTACACTGCCCGAACACCACTGCACTGCCCTAAACCCTGAAACACCAGCCCCAGCACCACCCCCTACACTGCCCGAACACCACTGCACTGCCCTAAACCCTGAAACACCAGCCCCAGCACCACCCCCTACAATGCCCGAACACCACTGTACTGCCCTAAACCCTGAAACACCACCCCCTGCACCGCCCCCTACACTGCCCGAACACCACTGCACTGCCCTAAACCCTGAAACACCACCCCCTGCACGACCCCCTACACTGCCCGAACACCACTGCACTGCCCTAAACCCTGAAACACCACCCCTGCACCACCCCCTACACTGCCCGAACACCACTGCACTGCCCTAAACCCTGAAACACCACCCCCAGCATGACCCCCTTTACTGCTCGGAACACCACTGCACTGCCCCAAACCCTGAAACACCACCCCAGCATGACCCCCTACACTGCCCGAACACCACTGCCCTAAACCCTAAAACACCACCCCTGCATGACCCCGCTTCACTCCCCGAACACCACTGCACTGCCCTAAACCCTGAAACACCACCCCCTGCACGACCCCCTACACTGCCTGAACACCACTGCACTGCCCTAAACCCTGAAACACCACCCCCAGCACGACCCCCTACACTGCCCGAACACCACTGCACTACCCTAAACCCTAAAACACCACCCCCAGCACGACCCCCTACACTGCCCGAACACCACTGCACTGCCCTAAACCCTAGAACACTACCCCCAGCATGACCCCCTACACTACCCGAACACCACTGCACTACCCTAAACCCTAAAATACTCCCCGCAGCACGACCCCCTACACTACCCGAACACGACTGCACTGCCCTAAACCCTAAAACACTCCCCCAGCACGACCCCCTACACTACCCGAACACCACTGCACTGCCCTAAACCCTAAAACACTCCCCCAGCACGACCCCCTACACTACCCAAACACCACTGCACTACCCTAAACCCTAAAACACTAACCCCAGCACGACCCCCTACACTACCCAAACACCACTGTACTACCCTAAACCCTAAAACACTCCCCAGGACGACTCCCTACACTACCCAAACACCACTGCACTACCCTAAACCCTAAATCTACCCCCAGCATGACCCCCTACACTACACAAACACCACTGCACTACCCTAAACCCTAAATCTACCCCCAGCATGACCCCCTACACTACACAAACACCACTGCACTACCCTAAACCCTAAATCTAACCCCAGCATGACCCCCTACACTACACAAACACCACTGCACTACCCTAAACCCTAAAACACTACCCCCAGCACGACCCTCTTCACTACCTAAACACAACTGCACAATTTGTTACAGGCGTTGCAACGCAGGCCTGTGGTGCTTACTGGAAGTACCTGGTGGGCTGGTTGGGCCCCAGGGACTCTCAGGATTCAAGGTGACCTAATCCCCCAACTTAAAACGCGCCACGGGGCGCGTTTGCACAGTGGTGAAGGGAGGGGCGGGGCCTCAGGTGACATGTGCGCAAACACGCCCTGTGGTGCGTTTTAAGTTGGGGAGTTAATTCCTTCGAATCCTGGGGGCCAACTAGCCCACCAGGTACCTTCAGTAAGCACAACAGAGTTGCGTTGCAGAGAGGTGAAAAAGGTGCGTGGCCTCGGAACGCCTCTCTGCAACTCAGCTCTGTGGTCCTAACTGTAGGTACCTGGGGGGCTAGTTGGGCCCCAGGGACCCTCAGGATTCAAGGGGACTTAATCCCGCAACTTAAAACGCGCCATGGGGCGCGTTTGCACACATGTCACCTCAGGCCCCTCCCTTCACCACTGTGCAAGCGCGCACTGGCTCTGGTTAGTCAGAGTCAGTTACCACCAGTACCCGTCTGAAAAAGTTGTGGGCACAGGATGATTTTGCAACAAGGCCTCTTTCTGCTCCTCTGTTGGTTCTTTCTGCACATCTTTTGCTTCTTTCTGTGCGTTTTTCTTCTTTCTTCACATGTCCTACCTCTGTTGGCATAGTTAGAAACTAGCATTTAAAAAACCTTTGAAATTCACTTAAAAAATCATAGGTTTCAGGCACGTTATAGTTAGAAATTAGCATTTAAAAAACCTTTGAAATTCACGGAAAAAACCATAGGTTTCAGGCACGTTATAGTTAGAAATTAGCATTTAAAAAACCTTTGAAATTCACTGAAAAAACCATAGGTTTCAGGCACGTTATAGTTAGAAATTAGCATTTAAAAAACCTTTGAAATTCACTGAAAAAACCATAGGTTTCAGACACGTTATAGTTAGAAATTAGCATTTAAAAAACCTTTGAAATTCACTGAAAAAACCATAGATTTTAGGGACAGTTATAGTTAGTTGGACATTGCACTCGTACAAAACCCGTGAAATTCCCCTGTTATAGTTAGTTCAGCTAACTATAACTCGCGCCCATAATGCACTGCTGATGACGTCACATATTACATCACTCATGACATGGTCAGTGACATCACTGATGACATCACTGATGACATCTCAAATGACATCACTGATGACATCATCCATGTGATAATTTCATGCATCTTCTCACACCCTAATATAACTTTTGATACACCCACTCTAAATTACAGACTGCCATTCTCAAAACCATAGACACTCCAACACCAAAAACTACATACCCACTCACTGATTCTTAGGTCTACACACACATCCACTCACTCACCTGTACAGTCACTCATACTTACAGTCACTCAGTACAGGACTATCATATGCACTCATACACCTATATAAACACTCACACACCGCCACTCATCCATAGAGGTACTCACACACCTAGTCAGTCATGCAAAAAATTAATCACACACCCATTTACTCACCTATACAGTTATACACACACCAGCTCACTTACTCATACAAATACTAGCACATTCTTACGCTCTTATACAATAACTGATACAAGCACACACGCATCCATACAGCCACTCTCACAATAACACACTCTCACTTATAGCCATTTAAATACTCCTACACACATATATACTGCCTTTTACATATGTAGTTACTTGCACATGTACCACTGAGATATACATTCACTCACTAACACACCCATACACACACTCACCTACCCAAGCAGTCCATCACAGATGCACTCTTGAAATCATGCACCCAGTGAATCACCCACTCACACATCTATGTATAGAGTCACACACACCCCACCCACACAAACACTCAGGCAGCCATACAGATACTCAGAGAACCAATCAATAACCCATATAGACACTCATGTAGCTATTCGCAAATCCATGCATCCACTTACACACCAACAAACAGACGGATACAGACATTCACACAGTTTAGTCACTAACCCATGCATTCAGTAAGATACGTTTAATCACTCACTTGTAGAGTCAGTCACTCACGTACTAAATCATCCATTCAGACACTTATACACCCACTCATTCTTCAATACGCCTTTCCCTATATATATTAAACATATTTAAACTTTACAGAAACACACAGTCACTGGATGATGTCATCAGTGATGTCATCAGTGATGTCATTTGAGATGTCATCAGTGATGTCATCAGTGATGTCACTGACCATGTCATGAGTGATGTAATATGTGACGTCATCAGCAGTGCATTGCGGGGCGCGAGTTATAGTTAGCTGAACTAACTATAACAGGGAATTTCACGGGTTTTGTACGAGTGCAATGTCCAACTAACTATAACTGTCCCTAAAACCTATGGTTTTTTCAGTGAATATATATATATATTACCTACTGGCGATTGCCAGTAGGTAGTTATAGTTAGGACCTTGTTTCCATAGGAAAAGCGTTTTTTCTTTTGCCAATATCTTTGGCGCCGTTTGACAAATCTTCGCGAAATTTTCAAAACTAATGGGGCGCTCCGGTCAGCTCCTGCCTTGAAAGTTTCGGGGTGATTCGTCAAGCTGGGGCCGAGAAAAAAGGGGGTCCCAAAACGTGTTTTCTCCATGCTAATTTCCATAGGAAACTATTGCCGCGGCTACAGCCCGAACTGCTGAACGGAATTACACCAAATGTGGCAGAAAGGTAGCTCTTGGTCCAGAGTGCACTCTTTGCTTTAAATGTTGTAAATCCGTTCAGTAGTTTTTTAAATATTAAAGGAAAAATAAATTTATATATCTGGGCGGAGCCTAACCACACATCTCATCGTGAGATCTGATTGGCTGTCAGCACTTCATCCAAGAAGTGTTGGCAGCCATCTTGGAACCACTATACATGATAGCACCCCATTAAAAAGCATTGTAGTGAATGGAAGGTTTTGAGGGTCACCAAAAGGAGAACGTATAAAGAGTTACATTATAAATCATTTGTTGATGGTACCATACTCATTTTAGGAATTGTGGTGTGTTATAAGGTGATTTTACCCTATGAAAAAGCCTTCTGCTGGGATATCATGAATCATGTTTATGAGAAAACTACTTTCTCATGCTTTTCCCATAGAGGTTTGGAAGGTTCTCCAGAAGCTAAAATGAGAGCATTTTTTCTGTAAATTCACATTATCTTTCTCAGTCATGTGAGAATGAAGTCAGACATTCTCAGTAAAACATGTACATCCAACAAGGGCAGAGAATGTCAGTTGATTCCTTTGTGTTCTACTGCAGCTTCCCAGAGTGTTCTAAAGAACAACTAGAGCGCTAACAGTCTTACTTATGACAAAAGTATGGCACACCTGAAGCCATCTTGATTGGAATAAACTGGTAACACTTAAAACATTTAATTTAAAAAGGAACAAAATGAGAGGGTTCATTCTGCCATAGAAATTATGATTAGTGCTGCAGAAAGAAAAATGAGGGCACATTTTGAGTGACTTCTCAAATCCTCTTCTATTTCATTAAAATATTCTGACATGCAGACTGAAACATGCTCTTTCAATGCCAGCAGCAGTCTTCCTTAACTCCCTGGTGAGCAGTAGCTTTACTACAGTGATCTAATGAGCAACTAGAGTGCTAACATTCTGAATTTATGGCAAATGTGTGACACATCTGAATGCCTTCTTGATGGAATCAAAGTAAAAAACTGAAAGCATTTTCTACTGAGGAGACTGCAGTAAATGAGGAAATTAGGAAACTTCATAACAAATAAGTCTCCCAAGATGGCCACCAGAGAAAAAAGAGCCCAAATGTAGCTCAAATATCACCCAGATGTAGCCCACGTATAGCCCAATGACAGAAGTCTGCAAAACACTTTTTATTTTTTTGGTTTTTTGCAGTTTTTTATAGTGCAGACTGGTCAGGTATTGGAGCGTTGCATCTTACTTGAACCCCTTATTGTGTATTTTGCACGAAGTACTTGAGATTGATCTTGCGAAACATTGAACTTTACTATTCTGTTAAACTGAAGTTGCTCTGAGCCGGGCTTTGTAACACCTGTTTTTACCTACTGGTTTTAATTAATTCTCATTGTATTGTATTAAGAAAGAGGATTTACTGTTTTTATGTACACTTTTATGATCTATGTTTCTAAATCAGATTGAATAAAGTTTATTGAATTGAATTGAAGTCTCCCAAGATGGCCACCAGAGAAAAAGGAGCCCAAATGTAGCACAAATATCACCCAGATGTAGCCCACATATAGCCCAATGACAGAAGTTGTTTTTTTGCAGTTTTATATAGTGCGGACTGGTCAGGTATTGGAGTGCTTTACATGAGCATTGGTTACATCACACAAGGACAAATTCATTTTGGTTGTAGGCATGGGGAGATTAAGTGATTTGACCAGAATCACAGAATGTCGAGCTGAAGCAGAAACTCCAACCTGGTTCCCCAGTTGCAAAGTCTGCAGCTCTGGAAGTAACACCACATCCTCTCCCCTAAGTGCAACATTTATTCAAGTGGTCAACTGGATAAAAAAACATAAAGATAACAAATAATTTAAAAGTGCTTTGTCGCTATTTGAGAACTCATAAAATATGTCCTCATTTTAGTTTTTTAGAGCACTAACCATAATTTCGATGCAAATAAGACCCTCTCATTTCTATATTTTCTAAAGGAAATGCTTTAGGTATTACAGTTTTGATTACATCAAGATGACGTCAGGCGTGCCACACTTTTGTAATAAATATAGAATGTTAGCAATCTAGTTGTTCATTAGGATACTGTTGAGAGGCAGAGGTCAGGGGCATGGACTCAGAAAATTGAAGGCAGGTAGGAGGGTGCAAAGGCAACAATTTGACCACACTGGGCAGGCAGGAAGGGCAGTGGCAGCACAACAGACTATGGAGGGCAGTGGAAAGGGGGTCAGGGGCAACAAACCAACAATGCAGGACAGACAACCATACATGCCAACAGACCCGATTCGGCCAGGAAATGCCCAATGTTTTTAAGCCCAAATGGGCTTTATTTTATCTGTCTCCTGTCTACAATATCCTCTTTTTCAATGTAAGTCAATGGGGAAAATCAATTCCTCAGTTTTTTTTCAAAATCTCCCTCTTACGAAGTTCAAAATGTTAGCAAGTATGGTACACTGGATCATGGAAGGCAGGAGGAAATCTGGTTAGGGACATGGACTCGGATAACAGAGGACAGGAGGGACATGGACAGGTGCACCAAACTGACCTTACAGGGCAGGCATCAGGGTTTGCAGCAGCACAATACACCACACAGGGCATGCGGGACGGCACTGCAGCACAACAATCCATGGAAAGCAATAGGGAGGGGACAGGACCAGGCATATGGACAACAGAGAACAGAGGGGAAAGAGGCAATGGCAGCAAGCTGACCATAATGGACAGACAGGAGAGAAAGCTGCAGCATAATGGACCATAAAGGGCAGGAGGGAGGGATCAGGGGCATTACAAAGGAACAGACAAGCCAGGAGGAAGGAAATAGGGGTCTGCACATGGAAAACAGAGGGCAAGGGGGCAGGGCAGGAGCAGCAAGCTGACCATGGAGGTCAGGCAGGATGGACACTAGAAGCACAACACACCATGGAGGGCAACCGTGAGACTATAATTCCATACACAGACCATGGAGGGAAGGTGGGAGGGGATCAGGGGCAGCTTGCAGACCACACAGGGAAGGTGGTAAGGGCCGTAGCAGCACAGAAGACCATGCATGGCAAGCGAGAGGGTTAGTGGCAGCACAATGGCCATGATGGGCAAGAAGGAGGGGGCAGGGGCATGCACAAAGGACCATGGAGGATAGAAGGGAGGGGTAGGAGCTGGGCACCGACAAGAGAGTTCAGGGGAAGGGGCCTCAGAACAGACCACTCGGGGCAGGCAGGAGGAGCAGTTGCAGCACAACAGACCAGGAGGGCAGAAGGGTGTGGCAGTAAAATGGACAATGGAGGACAGGAGGAAGGGGATAGGGGCATGGAACGTGGACAGGCAGGGTGGAGGTAGCAGGGACAGGTTACAGTCATCTGACAATGCTAGGCAGGTGGGAGGGGAGTGGAATCTCATCAGAACACTCAGAGTAGATAGGAGGGGCAGGTCCATGGAACATGGTGGGCAAAAAGGATGGAGCAGGGGCATGCACACAGACATCGGAGGGCAGGGGGAAGGAGAGTAGGGGCAGCAAGCTAAGCACAGAGGCTAAGCAGGAAGTCAATGATGGGGCATAGAATTGGGCAATGGAGGGCAGGAGGAGTGGACTGGGACATCATGCTAAATGGAGGGCAGTGGCAGCACATCAAACCATGCATGGCAGGAGGGAGGAGGCTAGTGTATGGATTCAGACAACAGAGGATAGGGAGGAAGTGGATGGGGCAGCAAGCTAACTGTTCAGAGAAGGCGAGAAGGCCAGTGGCAGAACAACGGCCACACAGGGCTGTAATGAGGGAGCATGGGCATGGACTTGGACAATGGATGGCAAGGAGGAGGGGAGGCAGGAGCAGCAAGTTTGGGTGGGGTAGCACAATGCCAGGCCAGGCCCGGCTTCCAACCCCCACCATCCTTTGTAATAGGCATTTTACTTAACTTTTAAAAAAAACTAGAAATTCGCTGAAAAAACAATGATTCCAGGGACGTTATAGTTAGACTCAGATTTCACTCGTACAAAACCAGTGAAATTCAGCAGTTATAGTTACCTGAGCTAACTATAATTTACGCCCCGCAATGCACTGCTTATGACCTCAGACATTACATAATTCATGACATGGTCAGTGACATCACTCATGACATCTCAAATGAGCTGTGAATGGAATGGAACTAAAATCGCTAGAACTTTATTTAGGGATAGTGTGTGTATATTAACACCCCTTTATTTTCTTTTTTTTCGTGTAAGAACCATTATAATACGCAAAGTGCCCAGATCAATATGGCTGATAGCCTTTCACTTTACAGTAATGTGTAGTCCATTTTGTTATGTTGATGTTTGCAATCGTAAGTATGTTTATTATGAACAAGTCACGTTGACGAACATACAGGTACGGCGGTCACGGGGCAAGATATGCTGAAATGACATTGTGTGCATATTAACACTTGTTCTCTTTTCTTTATTGTATGAATTCCTGAATTTTCGCATCGTGACCAGGCCAATATGGCCGCCAGCTTTTTGGATTAATGTAATATGTAGTCCTTTGTTAATGTTGGCAACTGGAGGCATTTGTACATTTAAATAAGGAAACTACAATGACGTCTTGTATCGTTATCAAGGTTCGGACGAGCATAAACGCGTGGATCGTGTCCTTTGCAGATTAAATACTTCCAAACTACAACCTTAGTGCTGATTCCTTCCTTGTAAGAATGAGAGGAGATTGAATACATGTATATAAAATCCACTGAAAAAACCACAGGTTTCTGGGACGTTATAGTTAGAAAATAGCATTTAAAAAACCTTAGATATTCACTGAAAAAACCACAGGTTTCAGGGACATTATAGTTAGTCTGACATTTCGCTCGTACAAAACCAGAGAAATTCAGCCGTTATAGTTAGCTGAGCTAACTATAACTCACGCCCCTGCAATGCACTGCTGATGACGTCACATATTACATCACTCATGACATGTGTTCAGGCAGGTCGCTCCCCACGCCTCACAGCTAGCTCCACCTGTCTGTGCCCGTGTCCTTCCTCCCGCTGCTGCCGCAAGTTCGTGCCTCCTGTGCCCGCCCCTGGGCCCGCCCCCGTTTTTTCGCTGCCATTAGCCCGCTCTTCTGGGCTACTGTGCTGCATTTGTATTTTGTTTTTCCTGCCCTCCTCTGGGCTACTGTGTTGCTTTTTTGTCTTTTTCCCGCCCTCCTCTCCCCGTAGCTCCCTGGTTCAGTTTTTCCCGCCGCTGCGTCCCCTGCGGCCCCGCCCCCCTCACTCGCCCATTCGCCCTCCCACCCACTGTAGTGTAGCTCCTATTTTCCTAATAGGCTCTGCGCATTGGAATAATATATCCTATAGGTTTGACATAGGACTAAGGTCAGTATGTCCCTATCGAGTATATTAAACTTAATTACTTGTGCCAGCTAGCTCAGAGGCCACTAGAAACTCCTTGACAACAAGAAGGGAGTAGTTTCTGGCAGCCGCAAAACATGACCACTATGTTTCCCTTTAGAATCAGAACGTGTCCCAGAGTCGTGGAAACAATAGATAACTATTTCACTCAGCTCAATCGTGCATGCTTAGTTTTCTCCAAGTTACACAGAAAGAAATAGACGGGTGTTTTCAATAAAAGATTTATTGAACAGTCTTGTTTCTGGTGTAAGTATAATGTGCTGTTACGATCACAAGACAGTATGCAAGATAAATAATGTACAGTGTGAGCAGTAGAAATAAATAATACTGCAATAGCATTATCTTTTAGCGTATATTCACATACATAAATAACATGAGCTAAAAATGCGAGTACTCATACGATGCGTTTCTAATCTAGTTCTACCCCAATGTACCTAACCTAATCCTAGGTGTAGGGAGAGGTATGAAGTAGGTGATGTATTCCTTACTATGGTATACTAAGAGTATGTTAAGCCTAGTATGCCTAGTATGCTTAGTATGCCAAGAGTCCCTCTAGGTTCTTATCAGCTCCATACCTGAAGAATGAGAGAGGTAGGAATCTCTTTGCCAGACTCGAACTCCAACACCCCGCAAGGGAAGTCAGATCACTGGAAGCTGGACTCTCTGCGTGCAGGGATGACAGCGTCTTCTCAGTGCGTCAGGCCGGGAAACGGGCTCCTCTGAAGTCGAGGTCTCCTCTAGTTAACAAGGGCTAGGGAAGGTATATTTATACCTGAGAGTACCTAGGAATGTTTAGTATTGACGTGAGTCGGACAGCGAAAGACGTCATGAATGAACCCCTAAGGAATAACGGTTCATACATAATATATGAGTCCTTGAAGAAATCAATAGTCCTGGACTAGGGAAACTCCCGCAGCCTAAGGGTCTGTTCTTCATGTACTCATAGTGACGTTAGGGTGGACGGATGTCGGAGACCATGCCTGTATTTGGAGTGCATGGTTTAATGCCTAAATAAGGCCTGGGATTTTATGCCTATATAAGGGCAGGGCGAATTGTGCCTATATAAGGACATGATACTGGAAAGCCCGTTATGGACACCCTAAGAGGAATACAACACCCACTCCACTTTCGTGTATACGATAATACTAAAATGCTAAACATTTAAAATGCTAAACATAAAATGGAGCACCGCATATTTAAAAAATATTTCTTAAAAATATTAAAAAACATAATATAAAATGCAAAAGGTACTGTACATTAAAAGCAACAGTTTTTCCATTTCAGGCATATAGTTTTAAAAATAAATGCAATTGGAATGAAAAAAGCAGTAATATTTACATTTGACAAAATAAATGTTCGATAAGTTGTTCAAAAATCAAAGTCATTTTATGTCATGAAAATAAACGAACTGTTTTTAGACACACAAGATGACTAAGTGTCTGTGGAAGGACCGCCAAGTCTGTACTATAAGGCTAGTTCTACTTTAAGCAGATTGTAGTGCCATTTTCGTTCGAAAAAATGGGAAAAAGTTCAATTTTGGTAGAGTTCCAAGTTTTTGTAGAATGAAGGCCAAATCGTTACTGCATCTCTGGAACACTGTATGCTGAATCAGAGTCAGTTTACGGGTCTGGTGTAAACATGAGATCATCTATTTCTATAGACAAAACATCATCCGCTGTAGTTGGTGTTAGTTGGAACACCTCGTGAAGCAGGTTAATCGCACAGAGATGTGAAGCATCGCTTTCAGCAATGGTCGCCGCAGCAATGTTCGCGTCCGTTGTTACCTGTGTGCCTGTAGTTCTTTCTCGTACCTCAGCAGCTGCCGGAAGCGTCTGTGAGATCTCAATGAATGCTGACATCAGGATTGGTAGCCTCTGGGGACAACACATAGCATGGGCCGTTATCTGGTCCAGCAGAGTATCGACGTCCGTTGGCGCATCCGATGGAAATGTTAGACAGGTGTCCAACACGCATTCTACACCGCATAGCAGGCATCGTAGAACAGGTAAGATGCAATCTTGCCAGATTGGTCTGAATGACAGGAACCACGTGGTATTAAGGTCCTGTAGACGATTTATGCCCAAAAGCTCTACTATTTGCTCACGGCACTTTCGTTCAAGGAGAGCTTTCTCCATTTCGCTCGGAGTGATGTCGGCGAATAGGCTGGCCATAGCGCAATAGCAGGAAGAGAAATAGAATTCCGGCAACAAGTGCTAGAATTAATGGTATGCCACCAAACACCGAATGTGCAAAGTTCGGGATGATTCCGAGTATTGCCTGGAAAGGTGCTAACAGACCGGAGCAGATGCTCTTAAATACATGTACAATTCCGGTTGTATCAGACATATTGAAGATTCTTCCTATCATTTCCACGAAATGTATAGGGCAGTTTGTACGTATTAAAGTCTGTATCTCAGCCGAAGTCCTTGCTATTTGTAGATCATAGGTTTCTTTGGCCGAGGTCAAAGGCACTGTTTGAGGTAAAAGCATGGCTTTCATTCTGCTTAAAGTATCAAATCTTATAAAAGAGACGTTCAGCGAAGGCCATAGAGGCGACTCCCTGACTGTGTCTATTGGGGCAAACAATACTTGCATACAGCAAGTGACCCTGGAGTTGACCGTTACTAGATATGGGATGCCTGGCAGCATGCCACAGCAACTCTGATCATTCAACATGAGGTAACTCCCATTAGAAAGTTGTCCAAACGTTGGATTAATCACAGCAGCTGGTGTACCCTGCTGATGGCAAGACAAATTTGCCACAGAACCATTACAAGCCCCGTGTAAGGAAATGTCCTGACATATAAGTGAACCGCTTAGTGCACGTTTACAGTTTGTACCGCTCAAAAACACTTCACGATCCCCACTCCAACATCTAAATGTATACGGTAAAGCCCAAGATGTCTTAATGTATTCCTTACCCAACCTTTCATATTTGCCTGCTTGCATTTGTCTGAGGCAATACTGAAACTGAAAAGTAGTCACAGGTAGTGTGATTTTGCCATGAATAAGCCATTCTGTAGCTGGTTTTTCTGCCACTGTGAATGGTAACTTTATCCAGTTTTTCAATGCTCAGCACTGTATACCTTGCTCCTCTTTGTGCGAATTCGATCTGTTTATCAGTGAGATTGTATTCTGCAAACAAAGCCGTTGTGTTGATAAAACGCCAAGGCACATAGCCCGCTCGCAAAGATTGCAGCGTCCAGCTTAGTAACACAATAGAACGTAATTGAGATTGGCCATGTTGTAACATCGCCAAATCTTGTTCTAGTATGTCGCTAGCAGAGGATACAATGCCGTCCAGTGAATATATTCTGGAGGACAAAGTTGTTAACCCATTGTCGACCACAGAGAGTGTTTTCTCTAAATTAATACGATCAAGTTCACGTATTCGTTCTGCAGCCTCCATCTGTGATACTTTCCATGCTTCATTGTAGGCAGCATAAATGCCGGCATATATGAAATGTTTTTGACGCGGTTTTCTTGGTCCAAGCAAGAAATCCCTAAGGTGTGCGTCTTTTGCAAGTAAGGTTAAGTGTTGTTTCACATCCTGTAGTGTAGACTTATGCAGCCAATCGAGGCATAATTTCCCTACACTGTATGTTGTTACTACCCCCGGATGTTGTCTTTGGACATATCTTGGGTCTGGCCTATTAATAGTAAAGCCCTGAGTTTTATTCAGGAATCTTTCCTGACAGTTATTCGTGTCTGTGGGCCAGATCAACCATTTTTTCCAATCAGGATTAGATCTGTTGATTTGTAGTATATTGTCAACTGTCACCACTGCCTGTGTTTCGTTATTCTTTGCAGGTGTTGGTACAGAAGGTGTGTTCATCTCTTTGATCTTGGCTAATCCAAGACAAGATGTTTGTTGGATTGTTTAATTCAAAAACATTATTTGTTCAGGGATGATAGAGGCTCTAAATAAAGCTTCTATCCCCTGCACTTGCCATTCTTTAGTACCCCACAAAGTTTTTGTGTCTATTGTGTCTTTCCAAAAGTCGAAACCCTGTGTAGACAGTTGGGCATTAAATAATGCAGAATAAATCTGTTTTGTATTTGTTAACATAATTTTCAGTCCTGTCTTGTTTACATTTTTATAGTAAAACATTTCTGGATCAGATGTATTATAACCTGAAAAATATGGAAATTTACTAGCAAATGTTTTTGAACTACCTTTAGGTGGTGTAGGACAATGTTCCCATTGGTTAAACATAAACACATTTCTTGGATATGCAGATTTATGCAAATAATGATGACCATAGTGGTTATAACAATACAGTTGTTCATAGTCTGATGAACCCTCTAAATATTCATTTTTAGAAAATGCAGCAGATTTTTCTAGGTCAAACATAATGTCAGTTACAGTCTCAAAGTCCCAATCATCAGAATAGGTACTGGACGAGATTAGATCACTTAGTGAAATTTTAAACAAATGTGGAATGTTCAATTGTTCCGTCGGACCGAATATATCAAAATCTGTTTTGTCCCACACTATACCATCATGTATAGGAACAGCTGTGATGTTCACTGATGACAAGTCTCTTGCTTCACGATAGGAAGATTTATGAGGTTTCAAAAGTACGTTTACGCCTTTTCCTTCAGTGTTCACATGGATGTATCTGCCACTTATAAGCACGCTCACAGTTGTAACCAAAGCTAGCCAGAGCAGGAAAACAAAAAGTCCAGATATAATCCAGAGTTCAATCCATGGAGAAACCAAATAAGTCTTTTTCAGAAAGTGAAGAAAGTCTTGTACTTGCTGCTTGAATTTGAATGATGCTGGCGTCGTTTCAGGTTCACTTGGATCTTCTGAGAACGTATCAAAGTTAATGAAGTAGCCAGAAGCAGTTCTATCAATTGTTGGAATTGCATCAGGATTCGTAGAAATCGCTGGAACCAGTTGATCACGTGCTACGTTGGTGTAGACAGGTGTATTTGGACGAACTGTTACTTGGTCTTCAAGAGGGATGATTTCCATAGCATTATTGCTTAGTCCTTCATCTGTTACTGCTGAATTCTCGATTGTTATCAGTCTTTCAGTCTGAACCTCTTGGATAGTAGCGAGAGGAGTGCGTTTGCTACTAGGTCGGAGTCCACGAGGCCTACTATTTAGTATTGGCCACATACTGTGGTTTGATGAGGTCGATGGACACAAATCTTTTCTCCTTTCTTCCAGCAAGGGGCGGCAGTAGTACTGTTCTTGTTCCTTGAACTGCTAGGACAGGTACTGGTTGTCTGTAAGAAGGTCCAAATTCCTTCTTGTCCGCAATTTTTTCTCTGACTAGATCCCCAACTTTTGGAATCCAGACAGGCCTTGCTGGGACAGCCGGTTGATCCCCAGTGGTGGCTGGCTGTAGGAATACGTTGCTTTGTTTCGTTCTTAATTTGTTTAAGTCCTGTAAAACAGCCAAACGATCTTTGATATCAAAAGGTTTATTTTCCACCACTGTGCCTACGTGTTCAAGGTCCGGTACCCACATTCTTGTCCCAAACAGGACCTCATATGGAGTGACCCCCCCTAGAGAACTTCTTGGCAGGTTGTTCAAAGAGCGCTGTACCCCACTAAGGTGTTTGACCCACCCGTCACCCGAACCTAATACTCTAGCTGTTATAGACTGCTTTATGTCTCGGTTTTTCCTTTCCACAACCGAATTTCCCTCAGGATGGAATGGAGAGGAGTACCGCAATGCAACGCCCATACTGGCCATGGCTTCTTTGTAAGCCCGAGAGCTAAACGCAGGACCCTGGTCAGAATGTAGCGTGCCTATTGCGTATATGCCGATAAAGACTCGCAAATCTTTTATAACAGTTCGAGCGTCAGCTGAGCGCTGAGGCCATAACCATAGGAACCTAGATTCAGTATTTGTGGGAATGCCTTTGTCCAGTAGGACGCAGGTGCGTAGATAGTCTGATGCTGTCTAACAATGGTGTCTGCACTGGGTTGCCGCATTCGCAGCATGGTGTCTGGTGGCTCTCTCGCTGTAATTTACAGTCTAAGCAGTTGTTGATGAATATGTGAATTTCTGTATTCATTCCAGGCCACCAGTACTTCTCTTTTAACGTCAAAATTGTTTTAGAGATCCCTCGATGTGACAGACCTTCCCCCAAATGTGTTTCATAAATCAAGGCTGCTCTACGTTCCAAGTTTGGAATTACCCTATCCCCCACTCCAGGGATTCGAGCAAAAGGAACGTTGTTCGCATCAATTACATAAGAGTACTTGAGTGGAAACTTTTTTGGTAACGCTGCACTGCTGCCCTTGCTTGAAGCATTGACAGCCAAAATTATCTCACCGTCTATTTTTGTTTTGGAACGAGTGATCGCAGCTACGGAAGCCGTTTGCACAGCCCCTTTGCGGCTTCATCAGCCAATGAATTCCCTGCAACGTGAACGCCATCACGTTGATGACTCAGTGTGTGGATCACGTGAGCCTTTGGTAGTTCGTTTTTCAACTGAACTACTTGTTCCCAAAGCATTTTGTGCTTTATTGTGCCACCTTTCGCATCTTTGAAACCATTTTCAAGCCAGTTTTGTATATAGTCATTATACGACTGAACACAGTAAAAGGAATCGCACACTATTAGTGTGGGGAATTCTCGATCTGTACTTTCAAGTGCCAGTTTGAATGCTTGTAGTTCAGCTCGCTGAGCTGTACAATCTCCTAGAGACTGCGTTTTTGTGACCATAGGTCTGAAGATGCCATTCCGCATGCGACCTTTAACGATAGCACTCGCTGCACTGTAAGCTTGCTTACTCCCTATTGCGGGTTGTGCAGATCCGTCAGTGTAAATTATGAATTCGTACTGATCGAGAGGCAGAATTTCAGTAGGCAGGGGACATTCATGTTCATACTGCAGGAATGCTTGTGTTTTTAAATCTGGATCAAAAACATATTCAACATCTGTTGCAGCAAGAGAATTAACCCATTGTATCCATCTCGGATGTAATGCTTTAGCATTTGGAATGCTTGCTTTTGTGTCCGCTTCTAAAGCTGGTACTGGGGTGACGACAATAATGCGTTTCCCTTGGGCTAAGGCTCTTTCTTTTGCTACAGCGGTTTGAACTGCTGTTAGAATTTTTTCAGTTGAACTGAAGCGCATTTCCGCTTGTGTGTACAAATGAGATTTGTACGCTATTGGTATTTTCTCACCCTCATTGAAAGTTAAGTAGGTGAATCCGCATTGACCCGAAATTATTCGGATCACCAAATTGCGTTGACTTACGCGTGTTTGTAAGTGATTTGTTGCTAACATGTTAGCTTGTAGTGAACGTAAGATTTCTGTGTGTTCTTGTGTCCAGTTTCTGATCGAAAAATCAGGTTTGATTAATGCGTAGAGAGGTTTAACCCTTTCTGCGTAATTTAAAATGTATGTTCTTCCAAAATTTAGGAAACCCAGGATGGATTGTAAGTTTTTTAGCGTTTTTGGAGGTTGGAGCAGCGCACACTTTTCTAAAAAGTTAGCTGCCAAGCTCTTGCCTTCACTTGAAAGCTCATATCCTAGAAATAGGACATTGAGATGGGCAATTCTGGACTTCTTAAAGTTGAATTTGTAGCCCTCAGAGGCGAAACCCAATATAATGGTGCTCACCCTGTTCAAGTGTTTGTCCAGGTCATCGTCTGTCAGATAAATGTCATCGACATAGGACAATGCCTCATTGTCATAAATTTGTAGTAACTCCATTACCCTCGCTGAGAATAAACCTGGGCTATTCTTGAACCCTTGTGGGAGTCGACAAAAGTGACGCTGGGTCCCCATTATGGAGAATGCTGTTAAGTACCTGCTTTCAGGTGCTATGTTTTGACAAAAGAAACCATTTGAGATGTCTAATGTTGTTTTATATTTTTTACGCACAATGTTATTCATTAATGCTGTGCTATGTGCACTTTGCACTGCAAAAGTTTTAGAACAAGTGTTTAGGTGTCTGTAGTCCAAAACTAGACGATATGTATTGTCTGGTTTGGAGACAGGAAACAAAGGATTGTTCATTGAGGAGGTGCATGTTTCAATCACCCCTTGGTATTCAAGTTGACCTAAGATCTCCCTGACCTGTTTTTTAGCTTTTGCTTTATTGGGTACTGCCCTTGTGCAGTTGGTTCATGTTTCAGATGTATTTTATGGTGAGGTGAGTCCTCATCCCATCCTACATGATTTTTATATAATGCTGGGGCCTGGGCCACTGCCCATTTCCTGGCATATGTATATTTTAGGTTTATTGGAATATGGTTGGAGAAGGCAGGCATAATAATGTCCTCGCCATGTGGGCACTCCCTGACAAATTGTGGTGGCCAGTCCTTTTCTGCTAGAAGTATGTCATAGCCCTTTTATAGTCTTTCCCAAAAAAGTGCTTTCACCTGTCTAGGTTTGTCTCCCTCCATCCGGAGTGTTATTTCAAATAACTTTTGTGGAGTACTAACCCTGGTGTCTACAGTCTCTACTGTGATGTACTCATTCAAGTCCACTATCTCCAGAAGTTCCTTCACGTTCTGGCGAACTATTGTGACTTCTGCTGCACTGTCCAGCATGGTCTGAGCCCATTCTCCGTTCTTGAGTTATGTTCTCAGTATTCTCGGCATGTCTGATTTTTAGACCTGCTACTTTCTTTTTGGAGAATTGAGGTTTAGCTTTAGTTTTTGGAGCGTGTTTGTCGTCTTTCGATTTCACGCGTTCTTCTCTGTGTTCCGTCCGTCCTCTTCTTTCCGAAGTCTGTGATGAGATCTGAAAGGGACGAGAGGAACGTGTATCAGTATCTTGATACCTATCAGGTTTTCTCAAATTATCCCTATTCCTGAGGTTATACCTCCTTTCAGAGGGCTCCTTTTGAGGAGACCTACCTCGGGATTGAGAACGTTTCTCGTTTGAATTTTGTTTATTAGTTTCCCACTTCTTTTTAGAAGATGTAGGAGTTTGTTTAATTGAGTCCTTTTCAGGACTTTCAGATAGCTTCGGCTTCACTGGTCTTCCACCCAAACTATCTCTGCCTAATTCTGCATAGGATTGTTCTATTATTCTGGGTAGCTCTGTTTGATGTTCTGTAACATCGAATTCCCTTAATTTTTGGCGGATCGCCACTGCTGCTGCCTCTCCTTTAATATTAGATAATATTATTGTTGAGACCTGGTCGAAATTTTTCAGTAATTTCATACCTAAATTTAGAGCAGGCTCTGCCCCGTATTCATTTTGAATTTGTTTGAGGACATCAGGTATTACCGCAATTGACGGAATGCCATGTGTTTTAGTATAGATGGCAGCAAAGACTGAGCCCCAAGTGGTGCAGTCTTCCAGTTGTGTGTGATCCCCATTGGTAAACTGATTGTTAGGATTCTGTGTTTCTCATAAGGGCTAGTATTTGGAAATACTGCTTCGATTTGAGTTATTTTGAGCTATCCAGAATGGAATTTGCTCACGTTTTGTGGGCATTTTACCCATGACTGAGTATAGAGTCTGTGGTGTAATTTTTAGTGTATTCCCCTGATGAGGGGTCTGATTTTGAAGTGTGAATGTTGATTGGACTGTGAGAGTCCGCATGACATATTGGACCAATTGTCTGTAAATTTTTATTAACTCTTGTATTTGAGTAAGTAGTTCCTCATCTGACATTATATCCAGTTCAGGATGAGGTGTGTAGCCGGCTAAAATCGGCCATGTTGCTCCTGGTCTACCTAGTGGACCGAGCCTAGTAATGTTTTTGTGATGTTTTAGGGCGCCTTTAAACCAGTGCTGATGCTCCTGGTATGTTAATGGAATTTCAATATCCTCGAAAGGAATGTATATCTCTGGTGGTTCATCTTCTTTGTAGAAGTGAAATGTGTGTGATATTGGATTGCATTCAGGAAATATTACCCATGAATAGAATACCTCTGTCTGAAAGGATTCATGTGCCTCTATCACAAAAACTGCTCTACCTCCTCTTGGTGGTAGGCCATGTTTTATAAGTTTTAGAGTGATGGCTCTTCTTAAGTTTTGAGGGATGTCTATAACACCCTCCTCGGTTTCAATTAAACCTGTAAAGTTAAAAGCTGTTACGACTGGGTCAGCCGCAGCTCCACCGTTTCCAGTGTTATTTTCGTTTTCAGGCATTTTGTTTTTTGAAAAATGTAGAACAAGTTTCAAGGAAACAAAGATAAGGTGCACAATATTTTGGAACACTGTATCCTTCAACGTTGAGCAAACCAAACAGCTAATATATAGGGTTCTTCCCTATGTAGCCGTGGCGGATACTAAACCCTGCCCACTCCAGACGTCTTTTGGAGTATATGGGTAGGGGTCTTGAGAGAAAATAGCATGGCTGAGTTACTCAGTATCTAACGTTGAATTACCGCCTTACCAAACCGTTGGGCGCCATGTAGTGTAGCTCCTATTTCCCTAATAGGCTCTGCGCATTGGAATAATATATCCTATAGGTTTGACATAGGACTAAGGTCAGTATGTCCCTATCGAGTATATTAAACTTAATTACTTGTGCCAGCTAGCTCAGAGGCCACTAGAAACTCCTTGACAACAAGAAGGGAGTAGTTTCTGGCAGCCGCAAAACATGACCACTATGTTTCCCTTTAGAATCAGAACGTGTCCCAGAGTCGTGGAAACAATAGATAACTATTTCACTCAGCTCAATCGTGCATGCTTAGTTTTCTCCAAGTTACACAGAAAGAAATAGACTGGCATTTTCAATAAAAGATTTATTGAACAGTCTTGTTTCTGGTGTAAGTATAATGTGCTGTTACGATCACAAGACAGTATGCAAGATAAATAATGTACAGTGTGAGCAGTAGAAATAAATAATACTGCAATAGCATTATCTTTTAGCGTATATTCACATACATAAATAACATGAGCTAAAAATGCGAGTACTCATACGATGCGTTTCTAATCTAGTTCTACCCCAATGTACCTAACCTAATCCTAGGTGTAGGGAGAGGTATGAAGTAGGTGAAGTATTCCTTACTATGGTATACTAAGAATATGTTAAGCCTAGTATGCCTAGTATGCTTAGTATGCCAAGAGTCCCTCTAGGTTCTTATCAGCTCCATACCTGAAGAATGAGAGAGGTAGGAATCTCTTTGCCAGACTCAAACTCCAACACCCCGCAAGGGAAGTCAGATCACTGGAAGCTGGACTCTCTGCGTGTAGGGATGACAGCGTCTTCTCAGTGCGTCAGGCCGGGAAACGGGCTCCTCTGAAGTCGAGGTCTCCTCTAGTTAACAAGGGCTAGGGAAGGTATATTTATACCTGAGAGTACCTAGGAATGTTTAGTATTGACGTGAGTCGGACAGCGAAAGACGTCATGAATGAACCCCTAAGGAATAACGGTTCATACATAATATATGAGTCCTTGAAGAAATCAATAGTCCTGGACTAGGGAAACTCCCGCAGCCAAAGGGTCTGTTCTTCATGTACTCATAGTGATGTTAGGGTGGACGGATGTCGGAGACCATGCCTGTATTTGGAGTGCATGGTTTAATGCCTAAATAAGGCCTGGGATTTTATGCCTATATAAGGGCAGGGCGAATTGTGCCTATATAAGGACATGATACTGGAAAGCCCGTTATGGACACCCTAAGATGAATACAACACCACCTCCCAGCTGCTCCTCCCTCCCACCTCCCCTTCTTAATGGCGGGCGCTGGCGCGCCGAAGGCGCGCCTAAGGCAAGCCCATCTGCGCCCGTCCGCGCCTGGACCGCGCCCAGCGCCAGACCCCCTGGCCCCCGCGAGTGCAACGACATCAGACGCCGCTACGACGCCAACCTCCTCCACGCCCTCAACGCCGGCCGTTCATCCACCTGCTTCCAGGCCACCCCGAAGCGCACCCACGGACCCTTCACCTGCCGAACCTGCAGCTTCACCAGCCAGCGTACACCAGCATGACCTGACCCTCCCACCAGGGCAGTCCACAACCACCTCAGATGCATACTACTCAACACCCGCTCAGTCCACAAACACGCCGTCGAACTCTGGGACCTTCTCGACTCATCCTCCCCGGACATCGCCTTCCTGACGGAAACCTGGCTGAACCCCTCATCAGCACCCGACGTTGCCATTGCCATCCCGGATGGTTACAAGATCACCCGCAGGGACCGCACCAACAGACCGGGAGGAGGAATCGCCATCGTCCACAAGAATATCCTCAGAATCTCGACCAGCACCGAAGACACCCTCAGCACCGCCGAACACCAGCACTTCCAGATCCACATCGATCCCAACACCACCCTCAGAGGAACCCTCATTTACAGACCTCCCGGACCCCGGCCACAGTTCAGCGACTCCATCACCGACATCATCAGCTCGCACGCCTTGGCCTCCACAGACTACATCCTCCTCGGAGACCTGAACTTCCACCTCGAGAATGCCAACAACAGCAACTCCACCACTCTGCTCGACAACCTCGCCAACCTCGGACTCAAACAGCTCATCAGGACACCCACCCACTCCCCCGGACACATGCTCGACCCCATCTTCTCCGCCAGCAACCACGTCATCTTCAGCCACACCACCGAACTCCACTGGACCGCCACAGATGCATCCACTTCTCCTTCGAGAAAAACACCGCACACAACCACCCGCAACGAAAGCCCGCATCGCAGCTGGAACAAAGTCACCAAAGACCAGCTAATCACCACCCTCGCCCGAGACCCACCAACCGACCACACCGACACCGACACAGCCGCACGTAACCTCAGGCAATGGATCGACGACTGCGCCAACACTCTCGCCCCAATCAAGAAATCCTCAAACAGACGCACCGACAGAAGGGCCATCTGGTTCAACACCGACCTGCAGGCATCCAAACAGACCTGCCGAAGACTCGAGAAGAAGTGGCGTCACGAACAGACACCGGACAACCACACGGACCTCAAGAACGCCAGCCGCAGGCACCACCAACTCATTCGAACCGCCAAAAGGACCTCCTTCAAGGAACATATCGACAACAACGCACACAACAGCAAAGAGCTCTTCAACATCGTGAAGGAACTCGCCAACCCCAGATCCAGCACTAACGACATCCCGCCGTCACAAGACCTATGCGACTCTCTTGCCACCTTCTTCCACCGCAAGATCAGAGACATCCACGACAGCTTCAACACTCAGACCCCCCCCGACAGCTGCCAACACCCCAGACCCACCGCCCCCCAGCCTCACCGGCCTCCTACTCTCCTGGAGCCACGTCAATGACGAAGACACCATCAAAACCATGAACACCATCCACTCCGGCTCACCGTCAGACCCCTGCCCTCACCACATCTTCAACAAAGCAAGCTCCATCATCGCACCCCAACTCCGGAAGATCTTCAACAGCTCCTTCGAAACCGCCACCTTCCCGGAGAGCTGGAAACACGCCGAGCTCAACGCCCTACTCAAGAAACCCAAGGCAGACCCAAAGGACCTCAAGAACTTCCGACCCATCTCCCTGCTCCCGTTCCCGGTGAAAGTCATCAAGAAGATCGTCAACAGACAACTGACCCGCTTCCACGAAGAGAACAACACCCTGGACTCGTCCCAATACGGATTCCGCAGCAACCACAGCACCGAAACCGCCCTCATCGCCACCACCGACGACATCAGGACCCTGCTGGACAACGGCGAAACCGCGGCCCTCATCCTCCTAGACCTCTCGGCCGCCTTTGCCACCGTCTGCCACCACACCCTACGCACACGCCTCCACAACGCAGGGATCCGCGACAAAGCCCTGGACTGGATCACCTCCTTCCTCACCGACATAACCCAGAGAGTCCGCCTCCCTCCATTCCGGTCCAAAGCCACCAAGATCACCTGTGGCGTACCCCAAGGATCATCCCTCAGCCCGACCCTTTTCAACGTCTACATGGCACCGCTCGCCAACATCGTCCGATCCCATGACCTCAACATCATCTCATACGCCGACGACACCCAGCTGATCCTCTCCCTCACCAAGGACCCCGTCACCACCAAAACCAACTTCCACGAAGGAATGAAGGCCGTCGCCGAATGGATGAAGAACAGTCACCTGAAACTGAACTCGGACAGGACGGAGGTCCTCATCCTCGGCCCCACCCCCTCCGCCTGGGACGACTCCTGGTGGCCGGCCTCGCTGGGTGCTGCGCCGACACCCACCGACCACGCACGCAACCTGGGGTTCATCCTGGACTCATCACTGTCAATGACCCAGCAAGTCAACGCCGTCTCCTCCTCCTGCTTCAACACCCTCCACATGCTTCGCAAGATCTACAGATGGATCCCCACCGGAACCAGAAGGACGGTCACCCAGGCCCTCGTCACCAGCAGGATGGACTGCGGCAATGCCCTCTACGCGGTAACCACAGCCAAACTCCAGAAAAGACTTCAACGCATACAGAACGCCTCCGCATGCCTCGTCCTCGACATCCCCCGCCACAGCCACATCACTGCCCACCTGAGAGACCTGCACTGGCTCCCCGTCAACAAGAGGATCACCTTCAAGCTCCTCACCCACGCTCACAAAGCACTCCACGACGCCGGACCTACATACCTCAACAAACGACTCACCCTCTACACTCCCAACTGCCAGCTTCGCTCCGCTGACCTCGCCCTCGCCACCGTTCCACGCATACACCGAGCGACCACCGGTGGGAGATCCTTCTCCCACCTCGCCGCCAAGACATGGAACACCCTCCCCATCCACCTACGACAGACCCAGGACCTGCTGACCTTCAGGAGACTTCTCAAGACCTGGCTGTTCGAGCAGTAGCAGCTCCCCCCCACCCCCCCTCTCAGCGCCTTGAGACCCTCACGGGTGAGTAGTGCGCTTTGCAAATGCTTGATTGATTGATTGATTGATGACATGGTCAGTGACATCACTGATGACATCACTGATGACATCTCAAATGACATCACTGATTACATCATCCAGTGACTGTGAGTGTTTCTAAAAGTTTAAGAATGTGATATATATATGATGATTCAGTCAGTGTGTGACTGACTGTATAAGTGAGTGATTATATGTGTCTGGGTGAATGTATGGGTGAGTGACTAATCTGTGTGAATGTCTGTATCAGTCTGTCAGTTGGTGTGTAAGTGGCTGCTTGGGTTGGTGAATAGAAACATGAGTGTCTATATGGGTTATTGATTGGTTGTCTGCATACCTGTATGGGTGCCTGAGTGTCTGTGTATTGTGTGACTACCTGCATGGATATGTGAGAGGGTGATTCACTGGGTGTATGGGTTCATGAGTGCGTCTGCGAGGTGCTGTATGGGTGAGTGAGTGTGCATATGGCTGTGTTGGTGAGTGCATGGATGTCTCTATGGTATATGTGTGAGTAACTGCATATATGAATGGCAGTATATGTGAGTGTTGGAATATATAAGTGACTGTATGTGAGAGTGAGTGATTGTGACAGTGGATGTATTGATGAGTGTGCGCTTGTGACAGTGATTGTATAAGAGAGTAAGTATGTGTTAGTATCTGTATGAATAAGTGAGGTGGTGTGTGTATAACTGTATAGGTGAGTAAATGGCATTGTGATTGACTCTGGGTGACTGACTAGGTGTGTGAGAAACTCTACGGGTGAGTGGTGGTGTGTGAGTGTCTGTATGGGTGTATGAGTGCATATAATAGTGGCTGTATTGATGAGTGACTGCATGTATGAGTGACTGTATGGGTGAGTGAGTGGATGTGTGTGTAGACCTAGGAATCAATGAGTGAGTATGTACTAACTGGTATTGGTGTGTCTATGGTTTTGAGAATGGTAGTCTGTATTTTAGTGTGGGTGTATGAAAGGTTATATTAGGGTGTGAGTAGATGCATCAGAGATTAAGTGGATGATGTCATCAGTGATGTCACTGACCATGTCATGAGTGATGTAATATGTGACGTCATCAGCAGTGTATTGCGGGTGCGTAAGTTATAGTTAGCTCACCTAACTATAACGGCTGAATTTCTCTGGTTTTGTATGAGTGAAATGTCAGACTAACTAAAACGTCCCTGAAACCTGTGGATTTTTCAGTGAATATATAATATATATATATATATATATACAGTAGTTTGTGAGATTGTAAAGGAAATCCAAATTTGTATATCTACGATCACGACTAATTCGCGATTATTCCACTGCAATTTGCGAATATGCGCTCCAACAGAAATGCCATAATTGGCTGGCCGCAACCTGAGGAGAAAATTGCGGCCGCCATTTTAGTTTATCGAATCAGTCCCCGGGGCTGAAATGAAGTGGCAGAAAGTGGCATAAGGGGTCAGGTTGTATGTACCCTGACCCCATAGGTGGGATATAGGGGTGTTTCTGGGATATAATAGGGGTAGAAAACGTTGCCGCAAATTTTTTTCTGTGTCACACGTGATATTTGCGAATTTGCAGTGACGTTCAGCGCGGCCTTCCATGTAACTTTATGACAAATTTGTGAATATCGGTAGAAAAAGAAAAAAATATATATTCACACATCAACCCTCAGTCTCACTTAGACACTCAGACACCCACTCATATACCCACTATGACACTCATGCACCCACTCACCCAGACATTCATGTCTCCATTCGGAGAGGCACTCAGACACTCATGCACCCACTCACATACCCATTCAAAGACTCATGCACCCTCTCACAGACCTAATCAGACACTCATTCACCCACTCACAGACCCACTCAGACTCTTACACACCCCCTCACAGAACCACTCAGAGACTCATACACCCACTTACAGTCCCTCTCGGAGACCCACATACCCCCTCAGAGACTCATCACTCACACACCCACTCAGAGATGCATGCGCCTACTTATAGACCCACTCAGACTCATGCACCCACTCACAGACCCCCTCAGAGACTCACACCCACTCACAGACCCAGTCACAGACTCACTCAGACACTCATGCTACCACTCACAGACCCACTCACAGACTCATGCAGCCAGTGACAGACCCACTCAGAGACTCACACCAAACTCACAGACCCAGTCACAGACTCACTCAGACACTCATGCACTCACACACCCCACTCAGACAGTCATGCACCCACTCACAGACCCACTCAGAGACTGATACACCCATTCACAGACCCACTCGGAAACTCATGCAGCCAGTCAGAGTCACTCAAAGAAGGATACACCCACTCACAGACCCAGTCAAAGACTCATACACCTAGTCATAGACTCACTCAGACAGTGATGCAGCCACTTACAGACCCCACTCAAACACCCACTCACATACCCACTCGGAGATTGATAGACCCACTCAGAGACTGATGTACCCAGTTACAGACTCACTCAGAGAATGATACACCCACTCACAGACCCACTCAGAGACCCACTCACAGATCCACTCAGAATCTCCCACTCACAGACCCACTCAGATACTCATGCATCCAGTCACAGACTGACTCAGACACTCATGCACTCACTCACAGATCCACTCTGTCATACACCAACTCACACAACCATGTACACACCCATAGTCATTCACACACCCACTCCCAGACCCCTACAGCCACTCACACACCCACAAAAACACTCACACACCCACTCAGAGACCCACACTGCCATTCACCCACCCACTCACCTACCTATACAGCCACTCACACACCCACTCTCAAAGGTTACAGGCTACAGTTAGGAAATAACATTTTAAAAAACGTAGAAATTCACTGAAAAAAAACAAAGGTTACAGGGGCGTTATAGTAAGGAAATACATTTTTAAAAACTGGAAATTCACTGAAAAAAAACAAAGGTTACAGGGACATTATAGTTAGGAAATAGAATTAAAAAAAACCTTAGACATTCACTGAAAAACCCAAAGGTTATGGGGGCATTATAGTTAGCCTCAGATTTCACTCATACAAAACCATAGAAATTCAGCAGTTATAGTTACCTGAGCTAGCTATAACTTATGCCCCCACAATGTACTGCTTATAACCTCATATATTACATCACTCATGACATGGTCAGTGACATCACTGATGACATCATGCAGTGACTGTGGGTGTTTTCTAAATGTTTGAGTGTTAAACATATATACTAAGGAACTAGAAATGTTACATGTGTATACTTTGTGTAGTACTAATGAGTGAAACTATTTCTAACATATATAATGTAAGTGGCTGTGTGTATCCGTGTGTGATTGGGTGTGTGAGTGACTGTTTGGGTGAGTGAGTGGTTGTATGGGTGAATAAGTGTGTGAGTGAGTAGCTGTGTGGGTGAATAAATGGGTGTGTGAGTAGCTGTATGGGTGAGTCAGTGGCTGTGTAAGTAGCTGTATTGGTGAGTCAGTGGCTGTTTGGGTGAGTCAGTGGCTGTGTGAGTGGCTCTATGAGTGAGTGACTGGGTGTGTGAGTGGTTGTGTGGGTGAGTAAGTAGCTGTTTGAGTGGGTGTTTGATTTTCTGAGTGGGTGTGGTAGTGGCTGTATTGGAGACTGACTGTATGAGTAGCTGTATGTGTGAGTGATAGACGTGTGAGTGCTTGTATGGATGTGTTAATGGGCAAGTAAGTGGTTGTGTGGGTGTATGAGTGGTTCTGATGAGAGGCAGTATGGGTGAGTGACTGGGTGTGTTAGTAGCTATATTGGTCAGTAAGAGGGTGTGTGAGTGACTGTATGGAGGAGTGAGTGGCTGTGTGAATGACTTTATGGGTGAGTGAGTAGACATGTGAGTGCTTGTATGGATGTGTGAATGGGTAAGTAGGTGGTTGTGTGGGTGTGTGAGTGGCTCTGTTGAGAGGCTGTATGGGTGAGTGACTTTGTGTGAGTAGCTATATTGGTGAGTGAGTGGGTGTGTGAGTGGCTGTATGGAGGAGTGAGTGGCTTTGTGAGTGACTGTATGGGTGAGTGGCTGTGTGAGTAGGTGTATGGGTTAATGATTGGCTGTGTGAGTGGCTGTGTGTGTGAATGAGTGGGTGTGTGAGTGGCTCTGTGGATTAGTAAGTGGGTGTGTGAGTGGTTGTATGGGTGTGTCAGTGGGTGTGTGAGAGATTATGTGGGGGTGAGAGTGGGTGAGTGATGACATCAGTGATGCCATTTGAGATGTCATCGTTGATGTCATCAGTGATGTCACTGACCATGTCATGAGTCATGTAATATGGGAGGTCATGAGCAGTGCATTGTGGGTGCATAAGTTATAGTTAGCTCAGATAACTATAGCTGCTGAATTTCTATGGTTTTGTATGAGTGAAATCTGAGCTTAACTCTAGCGTTCCCATAACCTTTGTTTTTTTTTGTGATATATATATATATATATATATATATATATATATATATATATATATATATACACACAACATATGCTCCTCGCAAATCCAATAAAGACAATACAGAGACGCCAGCACCTGAGGAACTTTCAAATCACCCTTCTTTATTGTCAGATGACATGTTTCCACATTACTGCCTTTTTCAAATCTAAGCACCTATCCACCTTAGTGACTTTAAAAAACTTACCATGGAAAAAGAAAACAGACTCCATTACGTTCCCCTGTTCATAGTCTTTTTTCCAATGAGTATAAGCAGTGCATTTGAAATAAAGTGCAAACTGTAAACATACATTTTCATTCAATTTTATATGTTGTTTTTCTTAATTTCATGCTCAACAAATTGCTCATTGCTAGTTGACAAATATCAACGATCCCACAATTCACCCATACTGATTTACCTCATCTGTGATAATATCTTTGTATTCAAATATAAATTTTACTAATTGGATTGCTATCACAACTCCCCTCATTGCCTCATCTTAATAGGCATTCAAAGCTCTTCAAATTACATGGCAGCACTATTTTGGAAGAGTGCGTGCAGTTGACTGTCCAAGCCAAGTCAGATTCCAGATCTCCGATAGTGGAACGGTCAACTCTTTGCACTCAACTGTTTGCTAAATTCCAATGGCCAGCCCACTGGCTCATTTGCCTAAATCCAAGCACTGTTTTGGCACAGACCCAGGCCCTAAAGAATGCACGCAACAAGGCCCTGAGAGATGCTTGGAAGAAACCAGGGGTCACACAGCTAATTTCTGTATATAAATCGGCACAAAATGCTACAGACAGGCAATACAAGTAGAGAAACAAAACAGACTCCAACAATTCTGGTTCATTCTCTTAAGCAGGAGTCGGCAGCCCATCTCTAAACACTTCTGGGCCCTGGTGAACAAACAAATGAATGGAAGCCGTGGTTTGGGCAGCTCGAACGTCACAGAATCAGAATGGACCACGTTTCTTATGAGACATCTCCTAGCAAGTGAAGGAAAAGACCGCTCTTCCAACTGTCGTACAGAAAGTCCATCTGCAGAATCCACTGAGCATCAGTCTCACTGTCAGGACCATCATCCCTCCTCTGCCTCAGATATACATCTTTTGTCGAGCAGGTTGGTTTTAGTAATATCGAAGGCAAGAACAGATGGGGCCCCAGGGCCCAATGGCCTGCCACAGGCCCTTTTTAAATTGAACACTCTGTTCTGGGCCAGGGGGTTAACCAAGCTCTTTGATTATTGCTTGCAGAACTCAGAATCAGAAGAATTCAGAAAAGCTTTATTCGGTTATAAAAAAAAAACAACCATAAAAGCGAATGTACATACACATTTATATAATGACATCCATTAATTCAGTAATACAAAAATATAATTCCATTAAAATACTTTAAAAAACCATGCTTTTCTGCACGCAAATTGACTTTAAAATGAATGTTGCTACAGAAAAACAGATATCCGGCTCTTTAAGTGTAAACATTAAACTCATAGCTGCATTAGAAGTTGTAACATTATATTTTTTAAACAATGGTTTTAAATATACAAATCTATAGTTAGAATACAATTCACAAAAAAGTAAAAAGTGCAGAGTGCTTTGCTTTGTGCGATTATCACACGGGCATGGAGTGACTGGGTACTGTTTCATTTCTGGAAATGCCACTAAGTGGTGTACAAGACCCAGTCTCAGCCTTGTCAATACAAATCGGTGGGACGATCTTGTTACTAATGTCAAATAACTTTGATACCCAATGGTGTCTATGTGCAGTTGGTATTGCTGGTAGGTAGATTGTAACTCCACTTGTCTCAACCTATCCTCCTTACTTTGTGCCAAAAATATATACCTCATCTCTCGTTTTGAGAAATCTAAGACCTCCATTGGGTTATCCAGGGTTCTTATCTTAAATAGTTCACTAGTGGTGTTTACTATGTATTTTAACCAAGGGATCTTAAGACAGAACATACCTGATTCATGGCGTGGGGCAATAATCCATCCTATCCACAAATGGGGTTTTCGATCAGACCCCAGTAACTACAGACTGATTGTGCTACTCGACAACGAGGCTAAGTAGTATGCCAGCCTTCTCTTGGAGGACTTGAAATAGTGGGTAGAGCTGAACAGGCTTGTCCCTTGTACCGAGAGGGGCACTCTGGGCCAAACTAAAAAAGTGGGAAATCACCTCAAATCTCTTGGACCCAATAATCTAGTTGCATACCGACACCTGGATCCGAGTCAAGCTAGGGGATGGTTCTTATTTGTCCAGGAATATCCCAACATCAAGGGCACTAAACAGGGATGTGTGTTAGCCCTCCTACTTTTTAATTAGTTTATTGTGGATCTTCCACAATTTCTTGACTCTTCTAATTGCCATCCTCTGAGGATCGGCAGAGCTCAGATCTGCAACCTTCTGTATGCTGATGACCTTGCCCTATTCAGCCTCATGAAGGTAGGTTTGCGACACCTGCTTAATCAGCTGCACAGCTACGCAATCACCAATAACTTGGAGGTTAATTTGAAGAAGACAAAGGTAGTCACATTTGGCAGAAAAAGGTATCAGGGTGGCAGATGGACTTACAATAACCACAAGATCGTGGCGGATCAGTCATACAAGTATTTGGGGTACATATCGATGCCAAGGGTTCTTTCACAAGGCATAGGAAAGAAATTACAGTAAAGGCTGTGGCCCTTCAAGTGACTCTATCGAAACTCTCAAAATCATTACTAGGGCATGAGAGCAAAGGTC
The DNA here is from genome assembly GCA_963921515.1 of Calotriton arnoldi. Classification (NCBI taxonomy): domain Eukaryota; kingdom Metazoa; phylum Chordata; class Amphibia; order Caudata; family Salamandridae; genus Calotriton; species Calotriton arnoldi. The sequence continues at coordinate 1,176,587 of CAWUFW010001351.1, read as the reverse complement.
TCGCCCACATTATCCTTCAGTACCAAAATTATTTTGGGCAAAGACAGCAGTTTTCTGAACAAACTCATCACAAGGATTTACAAATGCGCTCTGTGGCTGCCGAAGTCTTCATCCCCGCTCAGATCAGGCTGGAACTTGGCCTTCTTGACCAACAAGCTGTGGGCGCCGGAACCTTTCTTAACTTGTGCCACAAGCTACGAGGGTTCAGAGCTGGTTCTCTTGAGGCCCAGTTATGGACCAACATCATCCCCAGCAGGCCTGGTGGATCACACCACCGATTCCTAAAGGACAGTGAGCAGGTTCTGTCTGCAAACGAACTTTGGGACTTAAAACCGTGTCAATCGGCATTTCAATTGAGCATTAAAAAATGTTTTTGTCTGTGGTCCTACCATGCAGACAAAGGAATTCTAGCTAAACGCAAGCAGACATGGGTGGTTATTAACTCATATTAGCCTGCATCCCCTCGCCATACCTTGCTTGCATGTATTTCAGTCACCTGAAGCTAAGATTCATGGCTCTCAGGCTGGGCGAGTGGCTATTTTTGAAGCATCTAGCCCGCTGGCGCCGTCCAACGGAGGGGATCAAATGCAGGAGCTGTGGCCAGTGTGATAAATCCTTTGAGCATGTCCTGTGCCTTTGCCCAGCCATTTTGGATGAGCATAAAACAAGACTCCAGGGGAAGTGGAACAGTTTGGGAGTTCGAACTTGTCGGCAGAGCATTATAGCAGTGCAAAATCCAGACAACACCACTTAAATATCCGGCTGACTAAATTTGTCCTCCTTGCAAACAATTTAGGGGCTTAGCCGATATACTGGTCGGCTCAGCAGTACCACCTATTATGCCTCCTGGGTAATGCACCCCACCCGGCCCATCTCTCATGCCCTTTACCAGCACCTTATAAGCCCCTCCCCCATGGATGCAATGCCGAAAGCTGTCATTTGGAGACTCCAACCAGTAGCTCGAGAAGCCAGACATAACCAGTTTGCAGCTTTGTGCAACGTGGTGCTCAATAAGGTTAAAGTTACTTATTTTTAAAGAACAATTAGTTGCAACTCTTAAGCACCTGCACGTTATCAAAGTCACCAGACGTAATCAATTTGCTGCCAGCACTTAAAGGCACTTGTTTGATCATTCTGTATTCATGTATTTACTATATTTTATCTGGCCCTTTTATATTGTCCTAGAATTGTGCTTTCTCTTTTAAATGTAAACAACTTTTATCAGTATTGCATATTGTAAAGGTTTTAATTAACCATATACAATAACGATTCTTCAACACTGTATGCCACTAAAATCACATCGGAGATGAATCGGGAGCATTTACCTAAGTTCTACGGCTATAACCATATGCGCTCATGAACCTCCTTATTGGTCAATCAGTCAGTCAAAGTGGGCTTAACTCGTGGTATTTCTGCTGATGGTAAATATCCCCCAAAAACTTTGCATATCAGAATTAGTACAAATGAGGCACATTTTTTTGTCATTCTGAAGTATGGTGGAAACAAATATTTGAATATGATCAAAACACATCAGTACACTGGGTGATGACATTTGCACCCATTATCGTTTGTGTGCAGTGAAACCATTTTTCGGTGCAAATGTAATGGTCATTTCAATTGAAAATTTGTTGTCCGCAATGGCAGTGTGCTACCACACAATGCGTACTCCACACTATACCACTCCACTGCACTCTATGCCCTTCCTCTCTATGCCACGCCGCTCCATTCTATGACACTCCACTCTACGACATGCCCCTCCACTCTAAGACACTCTACGACATGCCATGCGACTCTACGCCACTCCAATCTACGCCCTCACTCCATGACACAACACGCCCCTCCACTCTATGCCCCTATTCACCACGCCACTTACCCCACTCCACTCTATCCCACTCCAATCTACCCCACTCCAGTGTATCCCACTCCACTCCAATGTACCCCAATCTACACCACCCCACTTCGCTACAATCTACCCCTGCCTAGTCCACTCCAATCTACCCCACTCCAATCTGCCCCACTCCAGTCCAATCTACCCCACCCCACTCCACTTTGCTACAATCTACTCCACTCCAATCTACCCCAATATACTCCACTGTGATCCAATCTACCCCACTCTACTATAATCTATCCCCTCCAATCTACATCTCCACTCCACTCTACTCCACTCCAATCTACCCCACTCCACTCAATCTAACCCAATCAACCCCACCCCACCCCACTCTACCCCGCTCCATCCCAATCTACCGCACTCCACTCAAATCTCCCCACTCTGCTCCATTCTACCCCACTCTACCCCACTCCACTCCAATCCACTCCAATCTGCCCCATTCCAATCTACCCTAATCCACCCCACTCGTGTACCCCAATCCAACCCACTCCACTCCAATCTACCAGACTCCACTCCAATATGTCCCAATCCACTCTACTCCAGTCCAGTCTGCCCCAGTCCAATTTACACCACTCCATTTCAATTTACCCCACACCACTTCATACTACACTGCAAGCTATCCAACTCCTCTCCACTCCAATCTACACCACTCCACTCCATTCTACCCCACTCCACCACAATCTACCCCACTTCAATCTAACACAATCCACCCACTCCACTCCAATCTACTACACTCCAATCCACCCAATCTACCCCACTCCACACCATTCTAATCTACCCCATTCTACTCTGCCACACTCCACTCTACCCAAATCTACCCCACTTCATTTCACTACAATATACCCCACTCCAATCTACCACACTCCACTCAAATCTACCCCACTCCAACCTAACCCACTCCACCCCAATCCACCCCACTCCAATCTACGCCACCCCAATCTACCTTACTCCAAACCACCCTTCCCCTATCTACCCCACTCCAAACCCACTCCAATCCAACCCACTCCACTCTAATCAGCCACACTTCACTCCAATGTACTCCACTCCAATCTACCCAGTCTACCCCACTTCACCCCACACCACTGCAATCTACCCCACCCCATTCTACCCCACTCCAATCTACCCCACTCCACTCTAATCTACCTCACTCCATTCCAATCTACCCACTCCAAACTATCCCACTCCAATCATCCCTCCTCAATCCACCCCACTCTAATCGACCCCACTCCATTCCCATCTGTCCTCCTCTAATCCAACCAATCTACCCACACTCCACTCCATCCTAATCTACCCCACTCCATTCCACTCTTCTCCAATCTAGCTCACTCCACTCTCAACTCCACTCCAATCTATCCAACTCCATTCCACCCAACTCCAGTCCAATCTTACCCACCCCAATCCACCCTACTCCAATCTACCCTAACTGGCTCCACCCGAAACTACCCTACTCCAATCCACCCCACTCCAATCTACCCCACCTAAACCAATCTACCCCACTCCATCCCAATCTACCCTATGCCACTCTATCCAACCCAACTCCAATCTACCCCACTCACTCCGATGTACCCCACTCCAAACTACCCTACTCATATCTATCTCACTTCAATCTTCCCCACTCCACTCCAATGTATCCCACTTCACTCCAGTCTACTCCTCTCCACTCCTAACCACTAGGCCTGGGCGTAGCTCATGGAGTTTCACTCCGCAGTATTCCGCGGAGTCATTGAAAACTCAGTGGAATTCCACGGAGTTCCGCAGGCGGATGAGTTCCCTCTATTCGCGCACCATCCCTGTCATTTTGTGAAAGAGAGGGAACATTCAGGCCTCTGTCCAAACACTTTGTGTTTCCTGAATGTCCGTCCGGTACACTGGCTGTGTGAGTGGAGGAAGTAGGACTCTGTTGCGCTCAGGGCGCTTCATCACTGGCAAGACGTGCGGGATTGCGCCACAAAACTTTGGTGGTGTTAAAAGTAGACACAATTGAGGTAAGTTTTATTGTTTAAATCTGAGCGCGAGATATGCTGGCCATCTGGGAGTGACTGTAGAATATATAGAGTAGTTAGCAATGCATTCTTGATAGCACACATTCATTGCGTGAAATGTGGTGCACTGCGGCCATCATGTCATGTGACGGCTGAAGGGTTTTATACAGACAAGCGATGGAGGATCAGCCAGTCCCCCGGCGATGGAGGGGCAGTCAGGCCCTGGACTTTGGAGGGGCAGCGAGGCACCCGGCGATGGAGGCGCAGAGAGGCTCCGGGCAACGAAGGAACAGCCAGGCCCATTGTTGTTGTATGGAGGCGCTCAGCTGTGAGGCTCCTGCGGATGCTTTTTTTTTTTAACAGAGTTTTATATAGCGCGAACTTACCCAAGGGTATCGGTTATCAGAGCGCTTTACATGAGCACCAGTTGCGTTACATGAGGACACATTCATTTTTGTTAGGCACGGGGAGATTAAGTGATTTGCCTAGAATCACAGGATGTTCAGCGTCCTTGCCGAGACTCGAACCCGGTTCCCCAGCTTCGAGGTCGACCGCCCTAGCCGTTAGGCCAACTCCTCTCCCCAATTCTTGCTTCATTGTAATTGTCATAATCCTCATTTCTGAGTTTTAAGAAAAAAAAGTTGCCTAGCAATAAAGGACTTAAGCCTTTTTTAATAACTAAACTTAAAAGAAGTTGTATCTTCCGTGGAGATGAGGATTTCCGTTTCGTGTACAGTACATGATCGCGTTTACTTCCCTACTTAGCTTTTGTAAATAGTTTCTTTTACACAAATTCATATGATCTCATCCTTCTTTGAACATGGAAATGTACAGAACAGCTTCATTCTTTCTAAGCAGTGGGATATTTGGTCAATCTCGCTCCAATAAGATGTTTGGTATGAGATGATCTCGACAATGTTGTTTCTGTTCCCAAATACAATCATGCCGATACGTTGAGTTGTATATATAACAGCTTCAACGCTCAGAGAGTAAAAGTGTTATTGCTTGTCCACCATAATCCATTTAGGCCCCGTCATGCGACCCTTTCCCCAAACAACGAGCACCATGTTTGAATAATTATTTATATACAGATAGCCAATCGGTTTGCTGAAGAACGGGAAAAACATGTCCATAGTAGGGGTGAGCGGCTTGGCGCGTGTCAGCTGTAAACTCCGCTCCGCCGGCAGTCGGCGGAGTTTTTTGCCAAACTATGCACTCCAAGCGGAGTGTAGAGTGACAAAAACTCTGAACTCCGCCGGCAGAGCGGAGTTCACCGCCCACCCTTACTAACCCCCCACTCCACTCCAATCTACCCCAATCCACTGCACTCCACTCTTCCGCAATCTACCCCACTCCACTCCAATCTACCCCAATATAACCCAATCCACTCTACCCCAATCTACCCCACTCCAGTCTACCTCACTCCACCTCAATCTACCCCACTCCACCCTAATCTACTCCATTACACCACAATTCAATCTACCCCACTCCACCACTCTAATCTATCCCAATCTACTCCACTCCAATTTACTTCACTCCACTCAACTCCAATCTACCCCACCCAGCCCTAGTCTACCCTACTCTACCCCACTCCACCCCACTCCAATCTACCCCACACCATCCCAATCTACTCCTCACCACTCCAATCTACCCCACTTCCCCAATTGACCCCACTCAACTCCACTCCAATCTACCCAACTCCACTCCACCCAACTCAAGGCCAATCTAACCCACTCACCCCAATCCACCCTACTCTATACCACTCCAATTTACCCTACCCCACTCCACCCGAAACTACCCTACTCCAATCCTCCCCACACCAATCTATCCCAATCTACTCCACTCCATTCTACCCCAACCCTAACCCAATCTATCCCACTCCAAACTACCATACCCCATCCCAATCTACCCTATGCCACTCTATCAAACTCCACTCCAATCTACCCCACTTCATTCCAATCTGCCCCAATTTACCCCACTCCAAACTACCCTACTCACATCTATCTCACTTCAATCTACCCCACTCCACTCCAATCTACCCCACTTCACTCCAATCTTCCTTACCATAATCCACCCAAATTATTCCACTCCAATTTACCCCACTCCACTGTACCCTACACCACCCTAATCTACCACACTCCAATCTACTCTTGTCCATTCCTACCCACCCCTCTCCACTCCAGTCTACCTCAATCCACTGCACTCCACTCGTCCTCAATCTACCCCACTGCAATCTACCCCAATATATCCCACTCCATTCTACCCCACTCCACTCTATCCCAATCTACTCCATTCCACTTGACTCCAATCTACCCCACTCTGCACCAACCTACCCCACTCTACCCCAATCTACCCCACTCCACTCCACCCCACTCCAATCTACCATACACCATCCCCATCTAGTCCACACCACTCCAATCTACCCCACTCCCCCAATCGACCCCACTCAACTCCACCTCTATCTGTCCCACTCCAAAAAACCCCAATCTACCTCAACTTCATTCCATTCTATCCTACTATAATCCACCCAATCTACCCCTCTCCAATCTATTGCCCTCCACTCCAATCTACCAGTCACCACTCCGCTTCACTCCACTCCAATCTACCCCAATCCACCCCACTCCACTCTTCCCCAATGTTCCCCACTCCACTCCAGTCTACCCCAATATATCCCACTCCACTCTACGCCAATCTACCCTGATATAACCTACTCCTATCTACCCCACTCCAATCTACCCCACTCTAAACTACTCCAAACTACTCCGCTCCAATCTACCCCACTCCACCCCAATTTACCCCACTCCACCCCAATCTACCCCACTTCTATCTACCCCACTCCAGTCTACCACGCTGATATGCCCAACTCCCCCACTCCAATCTACCCCAATGCACCCCACTCCATTCTACACCACTTGACCCCCACTCCACTCTACGCCAATCTATCCCATTCCACTCTACCCCAATCTACCCCACTCCAATCTACCCCACCCCACTTCACACGAATTTTAGTCATGCTGAACAGCAGCCACACTGGTGTACATAATGGCACATTGCCAAAGCTAATAGCTCTCGCATAGGCAAGACATATTGGCTTTACCAATGCTTTTTAATAACTATGGCTCTGCACTGCTTTTTTCTCCTTGATCAATGCTGCTCAGCAACTTTGGATGCTGCACTGTGTTGCGCTAAAAATATTAAATCTGCTCCATTATGTTTAGAAGAATCCAAAATATTTTGCATCGCTTTTTAAGGGACTTAGGGCTAGATGTACGAAGCCTTTTTGAGTTTGTAAATGTCCCGATTCGCAGAATCAGGTCGTTTGCGAACGCAAAAAGCCATCTCCAAATGTACAAAGCCCAAATTGCGATTCAGTAACCTGTTACCAAATGGCAATTTGAGTTTGCAAATCGGTATTTGGAATGCCCGTGTTTAGGGCGTTCCTTCCAAATATCGATTCGCATTGGTAGGTACGAATGTTAGCAACCGAAATGTGGAAGCAAACCATTTGCACTTTACCGCCAACTCAAAGTTGGTGGTGACCCATCCGCAAATGGGTCACCACCATGAGAATGTATGGAAAAATATTTTTTAAGAAAAGGCAGTGGTCACTGCCTACTCTTAGAAAACAAAACTTAAATGTTTCATTTTTTTCTTTTTTACACACATCCTAGTTTCCTTTATGGAAAATGGCCTGTGTTTAGAAAAAAAGATTGCTTTATTTAAAAGCAATCACGGACATGGTGGTCTGCTGACCCCAGTAGGCCACCATCCCCATGATGGCAGCGAATACTAGTGGGTCACAAATTGTGACCTACCTCCTTAATATTCATGAGGTCGGTCTTAATGCGACCAACCTCCTTAATATTCAGGAGGTAGGTTGAATCGCTATTAGGGAACGGGGGCTAAATAACCCCTTTGTACATTAGTATAAGTGATTGCCAAATAGCGATTCACAAAAAATCGCTATTTGGTAATCGCTATTAATATTGTTCGCACATCTAGCCCTATGTCTTGAATTCTAAGTGCATTTTAGTGAGACATAAATTAGAAATGAACAATACTGTTCTGCAAGACAGTTCAAAAGAGGAACTTCCTGTGGCCCTACAGCATGAACATAGAGGCATATTTACAAAGAATTAGAGTAGGTCAGCGCTGCAAGTCATTTCGCTGTGCTGCCCTACGCCAATTCGAAAGGACAGAAATGCACCGTACTTACAAGATACGGTGCATTTCCAGGGCCGGACGTAGCGGGCACCGGGCGTTTCCCTGGTGGGCCGCTAGGGTGGGGGCCGATTTTGGGCCCCTGGGGGCCGTTTTTGTTACAGGGCCGTTTTTGCAGCATAGCTGCAATATCGGCCCCTTTAACAAAATCGGCCGAAACCGGCACTGGCAAACAGCTCGGCCGCACCCCCAACCCCCCGGGGGGCCGGCCGAGCACTTTGCCAGGGCTGGTTTTGGTTCCCAGTCCGGCCCTGTGCATTTCTGTCCTTTCAGGCAGCACCGGTCCAAGAATTGCAGCCGTGCGCTAATGCAGGCACCCTTGCAAGGGTGTCTGTGTTGTTGGCATGATTATTTTTGTGCAGGAAGGGGCACATTCCTGCACAAAAACAATCACAAGAGGCGATTTCCTCTTTCTATGTGTGCTGCAGAATGCAGCACACATTGAAAGAGGAAAAAACAAGGAGAAATGTAAACATTTCTCCTCGTTACACCTGCTCTGGTGATGCGTAGGATTTTGCCGCTGCCCCAGATTTACGCTATGTTGTAAATCTGGGGCAGTGTCAAAATCCATGGGTGTTGCGTGGGAACACCCACAGTAACACCCTTAGCACGCCTCCTTGCCGCAATGTAAGGCAATGCAGTGACTTGCGCTTCATGTCCTTACACCTTATCTACAAGGCCATGAAAAGCCACGCAGGAAGGCTTTGCGTGGCCTTGTAGATACAGTCCTGCACTGTGCACAACCGGACTGTCAAAAAAAGTGACGCTTCAGTTGCGCAAGGGGCTCGTAAATATGCCCCTGTGTGCCTTAAGGCGGGGGAATATTTACTAGAAAATGACGCAGTGCAACACTGCAAGCCATCTTGCTGCGCCGAGCTGCGTCATTAGGAAAGTGCAGGGATGCATCGTATTTACAGCAACACTGGCGTAATAAAACTTGAGGGGGCCCCCCTGCTAGGTTCGTGGAGGGGCCCCCTCCGGAATTAATCAGCAGCTCTCCGGACAGAGTATTGTGCCGAGGGGGCCCCCTGGAGCTTGGGGCCCCCCCGCACTGCGGGGGCTGCGGGGGCCTGTGTTACGCCACTGTACAGCAATACAAACGCACCCCTGTGCTTTCCTCTGTGCTGGCACACAATTGGCTGCCTAGCGCTAACGCAGTTAGCCTTGCACCATGGTGAAAGGGTGCCTGCATTGCAGGGATGATTGCTTTGTGCAGGAAGGGGCACCTTACTGCACAAAAACAGTTATTGATGGCGTTTTCTCCTTCTATGTGTGCTGCAGAATGCAGCACACATAGAAAGAGCAAAAATGAGGAGAAATCAGGGCACGAGTCGGGGGTACACGCGGGTGGACGGCGTCCCCCCACTTTTTTCACAGGGTGGACGCCGTCCACCCGGCCAAGAAGTGTGGCCCCACTGTAAAATATGCTGAATTCATCCTGGTGTAATTTACAAACACCGGGACACATCCTGCAGCGCCTGCACGTTGTTATCTGCTTTCTATCTGCAACAACGTGCAGGCGGGGAGGGGGCTCTCTTAGTTCTGACTCCTGCTGAGCCCATAACAAATGCAAAAGAAACAATTGATGGACGGAATGCTGGACAATGCAAACATTCACCCCCAGTCACAAGGATCTGGGTTTAATCCATCATTCTTTTGCTCACCACACCACCCCAGTTTGGACCCAGCCATATGCAAATCAGTCTTGACCCTGTTCCTTGTGGGAACAGTCCAGCCCGAACTGCCAAGCCAGGTCCTCCCTGGACCGGAAACAAGCATCCTGGGACCGGTTTCAGGGCATCACCCTTCATCAGCCAGGCTAGCTTGAATCCAGTGGTGTAGTGAGCACGGGACCCACCTCTGGGCATACCCTTCCCACTTAGGGCGACAAATGCAAAAGAAACAATTGATGGACGGAATGCTGGACAATGCAAACATTCACCCCCAGTCACAAGGATCTGGGTTTAATCCATCATTCTTTTGCTCACCACACCACCCCAGTTTGGAACCAGCCATATGCAAATCAGTCTTGACCCTGTTGGAACAGTCCAGCCCGAACTGCCAAGCCAGGTCCTCCCTGGACCAGAAACAAGCATCCTGGGACCGGTTTCAGGGCATCACCCTTCATCAGCCAGGCTAGCTTGAATCCAGTGGTGTAGTGAGCACGGGACCCACGTCTGGGCATACCCCTCCCACTTAGGGCGACAAATGCAAAAGAAACAATTGATGGACGGAATGCTGGACAATGCAAATATTCACCCCCAGTCACAAGGATCTGGGTTTAATCCATCATTCTTTTGCTCACCACACCACCCCAGTTTGGACCCAGCCATATGCAAATCAGTCTTGACCCTGTTCCTTGTGGGAAAAGTCCAGCCCGAACTGCCAAGCCAGGTCCTCCCTGGACCGGAAACAAGCATCCTAGGACCGGTTTCAGGGCATCACCCTTCATCAGCCAGGCTAGCTTGAATCCAGTGGTGTAGTGAGCACGGGACCCACGTCTGGGCATACCCTTCCCACTTAGGGCGACAAATGCAAAAGAAACAATTGATGGACGGAATGCTGGACAATGCAAACATTCACCCCCAGTCACAAGGATCTGGGTTTAATCCATCATTCTTTTGCTCACCACACCACCCCAGTTTGGACCCAGCCATATGCAAATCAGTCTTGACCCTGTTCCTTGTGGGAACAGTCCAGCCCGAACTGCCAAGCCAGGTCCTCCCTGGACCGGAAACAAGCATCCTGGGACCGGTTTCAGGGCATCACCCTTCATCAGCCAGGCTAGCTTGAATCCAGTGGTGTAGTGAGCACGGGACCCACGTCTGGGCATACCCTTCCCACTTAGGGCGACAAATGCAAAAGAAACAATTGATGGACGGAATGCTGGACAATGCAAACATTCACCCCCAGTCACAAGGATCTGGGTTTAATCCATCATTCTTTTGCTCACCACACCACCCCAGTTTGGAACCAGCCATATGCAAATCAGTCTTGACCCTGTTGGAACAGTCCAGCCCGAACTGCCAAGCCAGGTCCTCCCTGGACCGGAAACAAGCATCCTAGGACCGGTTTAGGCATCACCCTTCATCAGCCAGGCTAGCTTGAATCCAGTGGTGTAGTGAGCACAGGACCCACGTCTGGGCATACCGTTCCCACTTAGGGCGACAAATGCAAAAGAAACAATTGATGGACGGAATGCTGGACAATGCAAACATTCACCCCCAGTCACAAGGATCTGGGTTTAATCCATCATTCTTTTGCTCACCACACCACCCCAGTTTGGACCGAGCCATATGCACATCAGTCTTGACCCTGTTCCTTGTGGGAACAGTCCAGCCCGAACTGCCAAGCCAGGTCCTCCCTGGACCGGAAACAAGCATCCTGAGACCGGTTTCAGGGCATCACCCTTCATCAGCCAGGCTAGCTTGAATCCAGTGGTGTAGTGAGCACGGGACCCACGTCTGGGCATACCCTTCCCACTTAGGGCGACAAATGCAAAAGAAACAATTGATGGACGGAATGCTGGACAATGCAAACATTCACCCCCAGTCACAAGGATCTGGGTTTAATCCATCATTCTTTTGCTCACCACACCACCCCAGTTTGGAACCAGCCATATGCAAATCAGTCTTGACCCTGTTGGAACAGTCCAGCCCGAACTGCCAAGCCAGGTCCTCCCTGGACCGGAAACAAGCATCCTGGGACTGGTTTCAGGGCATCACCCTTCATCAGCCAGGCTAGCTTGAATCCAGTGGTGTAGTGAGCACGGGACCCACGTCTGGGCATACCCTTCCCACTTAGGGCGACAAATGCAAAAGAAACAATTGATGGACGGAATGCTGGACAATGCAAATATTCACCCCCAGTCACAAGGATCTGGGTTTAATCCATCATTCTTTTGCTCACCACACCACCCCAGTTTGGACCCAGCCATATGCAAATCAGTCTTGACCCTGTTCCTTGTGGGAAAAGTCCAGCCCGAACTGCCAAGCCAGGTCCTCCCTGGACCGGAAACAAGCATCCTAGGACCGGTTTCAGGGCATCACCCTTCATCAGCCAGGCTAGCTTGAATCCAGTGGCGTAGTGAGCACGGGACCCACGTCTGGGCATACCCTTCCCACTTAGGGCGACAAATGCAAAAGAAACAATTGATGGACGGAATGCTGGACAATGCAAACATTCACCCCCAGTCACAAGGATCTGGGTTTAATCCATCATTCTTTTGCTCACCACACCACCCCAGTTTGGACCCAGCCATATGCAAATCAGTCTTGACCCTGTTCCTTGTAGGAACAGTCCTGCCCGAACTGCCAAGCCAGGTCCTCCCTGGACCGGAAACAAGCATCCTGGGACCGGTTTCAGGGCATCACCCTTCATCAGCCAGGCTAGCTTGAATCCAGTGGTGTAGTGAGCACGGGACCCACGTCTGGGCATACCCTTCCCACTTAGGGCGACAAATGCAAAAGAAACAATTGATGGACGGAATGCTGGACAATGCAAACATTCACCCCCAGTCACAAGGATCTGGGTTTAATCCATCATTCTTTTGCTCACCACACCACCGCAGTTTGGACCCAGCCATATGCAAATCAGTCTTGACCCTGTTCCTTGTGGGAACAGTCCAGCCCGAACTGCCAAGCCAGGTCCTCCCTGGACCGGAAACAAGCATCCTGGGACCGGTTTCAGGGCATCACCCTTCATCAGCCAGGCTAGCTTGAATCCAGTGGTGTAGTGAGCACGGGACCCACGTCTGGGCATACCCTTCCCACTTAGGGCGACAAATGCAAAAGAAACAATTGATGGACGGAATGCTGGACAATGCAAACATTCACCCCCAGTCACAAGGATCTGGGTTTAATCCATCATTCTTTTGCTCACCACACCACCCCAGTTTGGACCCAGCCATATGCACATCAGTCTTGACCCTGTTCCTTGTGGGAACAGTCCAGCCCGAACTGCCAAGCTAGGTCCTCCCTGGACCGGAAACAAGCATCCTGGGACCGGTTTCAGGGCATCACCCTTCATCAGCCAGGCTAGCTTGAATCCAGTGGTGTAGTGAGCACGGGACCCACGTCTGGGCATACCCTTCCCACTTAGGGCGACAAATGCAAAAGAAACAATTGATTGACGGAATGCTGGACAATGCAAACATTCACCCCCAGTCACAAGGATCTGGGTTTAATCCATCATTCTTTGGTCACCACACCACCCCAGTTTGGACCCAGCCATATGCAAATCAGTCTTGACCCTGTTCCTTGTGGGAACAGTCCAGCCCGAACTGCCAAGCCAGGTCCTCCCTGGACCGGAAACAAGCATCCTGGGACCGGTTTCAGGGCATCACCCTTCATCAGCCAGGCTAGCTTGAATCCAGTGGTGTAGTGAGCACGGGACCCACGTCTAGGCATACCCTTCCCACTTAGGGCGACAAATGCAAAAGAAACAATTGATGGACGGAATGCTGGACAATGCAAACATTCACCCCCAGTCACAAGGATCTGGGTTTAATCCATCATTCTTTTGCTCACCACACCACCCCAGTTTGGACCCAGCCATATGCAAATCAGTCTTGACCCTGTTCCTTGAGGGAACAGTCCAGCCCGAACTGCCAAGCCAGGTCCTCCCTGGACCGGAAACAAGCATCCTGGGACCGGTTTCAGGGCATCACCCTTCATCAGCCAGGCTAGCTTGAATCCAGTGGTATAGTGAGCACGGGACCCACGTCTGGGCATACCCTTCCCACTTAGGGCAACAAATGCAAAAGAAACAATTGATGGACGGAATGCTGGACAATGCAAACATTCACCCCCAGTCACAAGGATCTGGGTTTAATCCATCATTCTTTTGCTCACCACACCACCCCAGTTTGGAACCAGCCATATGCAAATCAGTCTTGACCCTGTTCCTTGTGGGAACAGTCCAGCCCGAACTGCCAAGCCAGGTCCTCCCTGGACCGGAAACAAGCATCCTGGGACCGGTTTCAGGGCATCACCCTTCATCAGCCAGGCTAGCTTGAATCCAGTGGTGTAGTGAGCACGGGACCCACGTCTGGGCATACCCTTCCCACTTAGGGCGACAAATGCAAAAGAAACAATTGATGGACGGAATGCTGGACAATGCAAACATTCACCCCCAGTCACAAGGATCTGGGATTAATCCATCATTCTTTTGCTCACCACACCACCCCAGTTTGGACCCAGCCATATGCAAATCAGTCTTGACCCTGTTCCTTGTGGGAACAGTCCAGCCCGAACTGCCAAGCCAGGTCCTCCCTGGACCGGAAACAAGCATCCTGGGACCGGTTTCAGGGCATCACCCTTCATCAGCCAGGCTAGCTTAAATCCAGTGGTGTAGTGAGCACGGGACCCACGTCTGGGCATACCCTTCCCACTTAGGGCGACAAATGCAAAAGAAACAATTGATGGACGGAATGCTGGACAATGCAAACATTCACCCCCAGTCACAAGGATCTGGGTTTAATCCATCATTCTTTTGCTCACCACACCACCCCAGTTTGGACCCAGACATATGCAAATCAGTCTTGACCCTGTTCCTTGTGGGAACAGTCCAGCCCGAACTGCCAAGCCAGGTCCTCCCTGGACCGGAAACAAGCATCCTGGGACCGGTTTCAGGGCATCACCCTTCATCAGCCAGGCTAGCTTGAATCCAGTGGTGTAGTGAGCACGGGACCCACGTCTGGGCATACCCTTCCCACTTAGGGCGACAAATGCAAAAGAAACAATTGATGGACGGAATGCTGGACAATGCAAACATTCACCCCAATCACAAGGATCTGGGTTTAATCCATCATTCTTTTGCTCACCACACCACCCCAGTTTGGAACCAGCCATATGCAAATCAGTCTTGACCCTGTTGGAACAGTCCAGCCCGAACTGCCAAGCCAGGTCCTCCCTGGACCGGAAACAAGCATCCTGGGACCGGTTTCAGGGCATCACCCTTCATCAGCCAGGCTAGCTTGAATCCAGTGTTGTAGTGAGCACGGGACCCACGTCTGGGCATACCCTTCCCACTTAGGGCGACAAATGCAAAAGAAACAATTGATGGACGGAATGCTGGACAATGCAAACATTCACCCCCAGTCACAAGGATCTGGGTTTAATCCATCATTCTTTTGCTCACCACACCACCCCAGTTTGGACCCAGCCATATGCAAATCAGTCTTGACCCTGTTCCTTGTGGGAACAGTCCAGCCCGAACTGCCAAGCCAGGTCCTCCCTGGACCGGAAACAAGCATCCTGGGACCGGTTTCAGGGCATCACCCTTCATCAGCCAGGCTAGCTTGAATCCAGTGGTATAGTGAGCACGGGACCCACGTCTGGGCATACCCTTCCCACTTAGGGCGACAAATGCAAAAGAAACAATTGATGGACGGAATGCTGGACAATGCAAACATTCACCCCTAGTCACAAGGATCTGGGTTTAATCCATCATTCTTTTGCTCACCACACCACCCCAGTTTGGAACCAGCCATATGCAAATCAGTCTTGACCCTGTTCCTTGTGGGAACAGTCCAGCCCGAACTGCCAAGCCAGGTCCTCCCTGGACCGGAAACAAGCATCCTGGGACCGGTTTCAGGGCATCACCCTTCATCAGCCAGGCTAGCTTGAATCCAGTGGTGTAGTGAGCACGGGACCCACGTCTGGGCATACCCTTCCCACTTAGGGCGACAAATGCAAAAGAAACAATTGATGGACGGAATGCTGGACAATGCAAACATTCACCCCCAGTCACAAGGATCTGGGATTAATCCATCATTCTTTTGCTCACCACACCACCCCAGTTTGGACCCAGCCATATGCAAATCAGTCTTGACCCTGTTCCTTGTGGGAACAGTCCAGCCCAAACTGCCAAGCCAGGTCCTCCCTGGACCGGAAACAAGCATCCTGAGACCGGTTTCAGGGCATCACCCTTCATCAGCCAGGCTAGCTTAAATCCAGTGGTGTAGTGAGCACGGGACCCACGTCTGGGCATACCCTTCCCACTTAGGGCGACAAATGCAAAAGAAACAATTGATGGACGGAATGCTGGACAATGCAAACATTCACCCCCAGTCACAAGGATCTGGGTTTAATCCATCATTCTTTTGCTCACCACACCACCCCAGTTTGGACCCAGACATATGCAAATCAGTCTTGACCCTGTTCCTTGTGGGAACAGTCCAGCCCGAACTGCCAAGCCAGGTCCTCCCTGGACCGGAAACAAGCATCCTGGGACCGGTTTCAGGGCATCACCCTTCATCAGCCAGGCTAGCTTGAATCCAGTGGTGTAGTGAGCACGGGACCCACGTCTGGGCATACCCTTCCCACTTAGGGCGACAAATGCAAAAGAAACATTTGATGGACGGAATGCTGGACAATGCAAACATTCACCCCCAATCACAAGGATCTGGGTTTAATCCATCATTCTTTTGCTCACCACACCACCCCAGTTTGGAACCAGCCATATGCAAATCAGTCTTGACCCTGTTGGAACAGTCCAGCCCGAACTGCCAAGCCAGGTCCTCCCTGGACCGGAAACAAGCATCCTGGGACCGGTTTCAGGGCATCACCCTTCATCAGCCAGGCTAGCTTGAATCCAGTGGTGTAGTGAGCACGGGACCCACGTCTGGGCATACCCTTCCCACTTAGGGCGACAAATGCAAAAGAAACAATTGATGGACGGAATGCTGGACAATGCAAATATTCACCCCTGTCACAAGGATCTGGGTTTAATCCATCATTCTTTTGCTCACCACACCACCCCAGTTTGGACCCAGCGATATGCAAAACGGTCTTGACCCTGTTCCTTGTGGGAAAAGTCCAGCCCGAACTGCCAAGCCAGGTCCTCCCTGGACCGGAAACAAGCATCCTAGGACCGGTTTCAGGGCATCACCCTTCATCAGCCAGGCTAGCTTGAATCCAGTGGTGTAGTGAGCACGGGACCCACGTCTGGGCATACCCTTCCCACTTAGGGCGACAAATGCAAAAGAAACAATTGATGGACGGAATGCTGGACAATGCAAACATTCACCCCCAGTCACAAGGATCTGGGTTTAATCCATCATTCTTTTGCTCACCACACCACCCCAGTTTGGTCCCAGCCATATGCAAATCAGTCTTGACCCTGGTCCTTGTGGGAACAGTCCAGCCCGAACTGCCAAGCCAGGTCCTCCCAGGACCGGAAACAAGCATCCTGGGACCTGTTTCAGGGCATCACCCTTCATCAGCCAGGCTAGCTTGAATCCAGTGGTGTAGTGAACACGGGACCCACGTCTGGGCATACCCTTCCCACTTAGGGCGACAAATGCAAAAGAAACAATTGATGGACGGAATGCTGGACAATGCAAACATTCACCCCCAGTCACAAGGATCTGGGTTTAATCCATCATTCTTTTGCTCACCACACCACCGCAGTTTGGACCCAGCCATATGCAAATCAGTCTTGACCCTGTTCCTTGTGGGAACAGTCCAGCCCGAACTGCCAAGCCAGGTCCTCCCTGGACCGGAAACAAGCATCCTGGGACCGGTTTCAGGGCATCACCCTTCATCAGCCAGGCTAGCTTGAATCCAGTGGTGTAGTGAGCACGGGACCCACGTCTGGGCATACCCTTCCCACTTAGGGCGACAAATGCAAAAGAAACAATTGATGGACGGAATGCTGGACAATGCAAACATTCACCCCCAGTCACAAGGATCTGGGATTAATCCATCATTCTTTTGCTCACCACACCACCCCAGTTTGGACCCAGCCATATGCAAATCAGTCTTGACCCTGTTCCTTGTGGGAACAGTCCAGCCCGAACTGCCAAGCCAGGTCCTCCCTGGACCGGAAACAAGCATCCTGGGACCGGTTTCAGGGCATCACCCTTCATCAGCCAGGCTAGCTTAAATCCAGTGGTGTAGAGAGCACGGGACCCACGTCTGGGCATACCCTTCCCACTTAGGGTGACAAATGCAAAAGAAACAATTGATGGACGGAATGCTGGACAATGCAAACATTCACCCCCAGTCACAAGGATCTGGGTTTAATCCATCATTCTTTTGCTCACCACACCACCCCAGTTTGGACCCAGACATATGCAAATCAGTCTTGACCCTGTTCCTTGTGGGAACAGTCCAGCCCGAACTGCCAAGCCAGGTCCTCCCTGGACCGGAAACAAGCATCCTGGGACCGGTTTCAGGGCATCACCCTTCATCAGCCAGGCTAGCTTGAATCCAGTGGTGTAGTGAGCACGGGACCCACGTCTGGGCATACCCTTCCCACTTAGGGCGACAAATGCAAAAGAAACAATTGATGGACGGAATGCTGGACAATGCAAACATTCACCCCCAATCACAAGGATCTAGGTTTAATCCATCATTCTTTTGCTCACCACACCACCCCAGTTTGGAACCAGCCATATGCAAATCAGTCTTGACCCTGTTGGAACAGTCCAGCCCGAACTGCCAAGCCAGGTCCTCCCTGGACCGGAAACAAGCATCCTGGGACCGGTTTCAGGGCATCACCCTTCATCAGCCAGGCTAGCTTGAATCCAGTGGTGTAGTGAGCACGGGACCCATGTCTGGGCATACCCTTCCCACTTAGGGCGACAAATGCAAAAGAAACAATTGATGGACGGAATGCTGGACAATGCAAACATTCACCCCCAGTCACAAGGATCTGGGTTTAATCCATCATTCTTTTGCTCACCACACCACCCCAGTTTGGACCCAGCCATATGCAAATCAGTCTTGACCCTGTTCCTTGTGGGAACAGTCCAGCCCGAACTGCCAAGCCAGGTCCTCCCTGGACCGGAAACAAGCATCCTGGGACCGGTTTCAGGGCATCACCCTTCATCAGCCAGGCTAGCTTGAATCCAGTGGTATAGTGAGCACGGGACCCACGTCTGGGCATACCCTTCCCACTTAGGGCAACAAATGCAAAAGAAACAATTGATGGACGGAATGCTGGACAATGCAAACATTCACCCCTAGTCACAAGGATCTGGGTTTAATCCATCATTCTTTTGCTCACCACACCACCCCAGTTTGGAACCAGCCATATGCAAATCAGTCTTGACCCTGTTCCTTGTGGGAACAGTCCAGCCCGAACTGCCAAGCCAGGTCCTCCCTGGACCGGAAACAAGCATCCTGGGACCGGTTTCAGGGCATCATCCTTCATCAGCCAGGCTAGCTTGAATCCAGTGGTGTAGTGAGCACGGGACCCACGTCTGGGCATACCCTTCCCACTTAGGGCGACAAATGCAAAAGAAACAATTGATGGACGGAATGCTGGACAATGCAAACATTCACCCCCAGTCACAAGGATCTGGGTTTAATCCATCATTCTTTTGCTCACCACACCACCCCAGTTTGGACCCAGCCATATGCAAATCAGTCTTGACCCTGTTCCTTGTGGGAACAGTCCAGCCCGAACTGCCAAGCCAGGTCCTCCCTGGACCGGAAACAAGCATCCTGGGACCGGTTTCAGGGCATCACCCTTCATCAGCCAGGCTAGCTTGAATCCAGTGGTATAGTGAGCACGGGACCCACGTCTGGGCATACCCTTCCCACTTAGGGCAACAAATGCAAAAGAAACAATTGATGGACGGAATGCTGGACAATGCAAACATTCACCCCTAGTCACAAGGATCTGGGTTTAATCCATCATTCTTTTGCTCACCACACCACCCCAGTTTGGAACCAGCCATATGCAAATCAGTCTTGACCCTGTTCCTTGTGGGAACAGTCCAGCCCGAACTGCCAAGCCAGGTCCTCCCTGGACCGGAAACAAGCATCCTGGGACCGGTTTCAGGGCATCACCCTTCATCAGCCAGGCTAGCTTGAATCCAGTGGTGTAGTGAGCACGGGACCCACGTCTGGGCATACCCTTCCCACTTAGGACGACAAATGCAAAAGAAACAATTGATGGACGGAATGCTGGACAATGCAAACATTCACCCCCAGTCACAAGGATCTGGGATTAATCCATCATTCTTTTGCTCACCACACCACCCCAGTTTGGACCCAGCCATATGCAAATCAGTCTTGACCCTGTTCCTTGTGGGAACAGTCCAGCCCGAACTGCCAAGCCAGGTCCTCCCTGGACCGGAAACAAGCATCCTGGGACCGGTTTCAGGGCATCACCCTTCATCAGCCAGGCTAGCTTAAATCCAGTGGTGTAGTGAGCACGGGACCCACGTCTGGGCATACCCTTCCCACTTAGGGCGACAAATGCAAAAGAAACAATTGATGGACGGAATGCTGGACAATGCAAACATTCACCCCCAGTCACAAGGATCTGGGTTTAATCCATCATTTTTTTCTCACCACACCACCCCAGTTTGGACCCAGACATATGCAAATCAGTCTTGACCCTGTTCCTTGTGGGAACAGTCCAGCCCGAACTGCCAAGCCAGGTCCTCCCTGGACCGGAAACAAGCATCCTGGGACCGGTTTCAGGGCATCACCCTTCATCAGCCAGGCTAGCTTGAATCCAGTGGTGTAGTGAGCACGGGACCCACGTCTGGGCATACCCTTCCCACTTAGGGCGACAAATGCAAAAGAAACAATTGATGGACGGAATGCTGGACAATGCAAACATTCACCCCCAATCACAAGGATCTGGGTTTAATCCATCATTCTTTTGCTCACCACACCACCCCAGTTTGGAACCAGCCATATGCAAATCAGTCTTGACCCTGTTGGAACAGTCCAGCCCGAACTGCCAAGCCAGGTCCTCCCTGGACCGGAAACAAGCATCCTGGGACCGGTTTCAGGGCATCACCCTTCATCAGCCAGGCTAGCTTGAATCCAGTGGTGTAGTGAGCACGGGACCCACGTCTGGGCATACCCTTCCCACTTAGGGCGACAAATGCAAAAGAAACAATTGATGGACGGAATGCTGGACAATGCAAATATTCACCCCTGTCACAAGGATCTCGGTTTAATCCATCATTTTTTTGCTCACCACACCACCCCAGTTTGGACCCAGCGATATGCAAATCAGTCTTGACCCTGTTCCTTGTGGGAAAAGTCCAGCCCGAACTGCCAAGCCAGGTCCTCCCTGGACCGGAAACAAGCATCCTAGGACCGGTTTCAGGGCATCACCCTTCATCAGCCAGGCTAGCTTGAATCCAGTGGTGTAGTGAGCACGGGACCCACGTCTGGGCATACCCTTCCCACTTAGGGCGACAAATGCAAAAGAAACAATTGATGGACGGAATGCTGGACAATGCAAACATTCACCCCCAGTCACAAGGATCTGGGTTTAATCCATCATTCTTTTGCTCACCACACCACCCCAGTTTGGTCCCAGCCATATGCAAATCAGTCTTGACCCTGTTCCTTGTGGGAACAGTCCAGCCCGAACTGCCAAGCCAGGTCCTCCCTGGACCGGAAGCAAGCATCCTGGGACCGGTTTCAGGGCATCACCCTTCATCAGCCAGGCTAGCTTGAATCCAGTGGTGTAGTGAGCACGGGACCCACGTCTGGGCATACCCTTCCCACTTAGGGCGACAAATGCAAAAGAAACAATTGATGGACGGAATGCTGGACAATGCAAACATTCACCCCCAGTCACAAGGATCTGGGTTTAATCCATCATTCTTTTGCTCACCACACCTCCCCAGTTTGGACCCAGCCATATGCAAATCAGTCTTGACCCTGTTCCTTGTGGGAACAGTCCAGCCCGAACTGCCAAGCCAGGTCCTCCCTGGACCGGAAACAAGCATCCTGGGACCGGTTTCAGGGCATCACCCTTCATCAGCCAGGCTAGCTTGAATCCAGTGGTGTAGTGAGCACGGGACCCACGTCTGGGCATACCCTTCCCACTTAGGGCGACAAATGCAAAAGAAACAATTGATGGACGGAATGCTGGACAATGCAAACATTCACCCCCAGTCACAAGGATCTGGGTTTAATCCATAATTCTTTTGCTCACCACACCACCCCAGTTTGGACCCAGCCATATGCACATCAGTCTTGACCCTGTTCCTTGTGGGAACAGTCCAGCCCGAACTGCCAAGCCAGGTCCTCCCTGGACCGGAAACAAGCATCCTGGGACCGGTTTCAGGGCATCACCCTTCATCAGCCAGGCTAGCTTGAATCCAGTGGTGTAGTGAGCACGGGACCCACGTCTGGGCATACCCTTCCCACTTAGGGCGACAAATGCAAAAGAAACAATTGATGGACGGAATGCTGGACAATGCAAACATTCACCCCCAGTCACAAGGATCTGGGTTTAATCCATCATTCTTTGGTCACCACACCACCCCAGTTTGGACCCAGCCATATGCAAATCAGTCTTGACCCTGTTCCTTGTGGGAACAGTCCAGCCCGAACTGCCAAGCCAGGTCCTCCCTGGACCGGAAACAAGCATCCTGGGACCGGTTTCAGGGCATCACCCTTCATCAGCCAGGCTAGCTTGAATCCAGTGGTGTAGTGAGCACGGGACCCACGTCTGGGCATACCCTTCCCACTTAGGGCGACAAATGCAAAAGAAACAATTGATGGACGGAATGCTGGACAATGCAAACATTCACCCCCAGTCACAAGGATCTGGATTTAATCCATCATTCTTTTGCTCACCACACCACCCCAGTTTGGACCCAGCCATATGCAAATCAGTCTTGACCCTGTTCCTTGTGGGAACAGTCCAGCCCGAACTGCCAAGCCAGGTCCTCCCTGGACCAGAAACAAGCATCCTGGGACCGGTTTCAGGGCATCACCCTTCATCAGTCAGGCTAGCTTGAATCCAGTGGTATAGTGAGCACGGGACCCACGTCTGGGCATACCCTTCCCACTTAGGGCGACAAATGCAAAAGAAACAATTGATGGACGGAATGCAGGACAATGCAAACATTCACCCCCAGTCACAAGGATCTGGGTTTAATCCATCATTCTTTTGCTCACCACACCACCCCAGTTTGGAACCAGCCATATGCAAATCAGTCTTGACCCTGTTCCTTGTGGGAACAGTCCAGCCCGAACTGCCAAGCCAGGTCCTCCCTGGACCGGAAACAAGCATCCTGGGACCGGTTTCAGGGCATCACCCTTCATCAGCCAGGCTAGCTTGAATCCAGTGGTGTAGTGAGCACGGGACCCACGTCTGGGCATACCCTTCCCACTTAGGGCGACAAATGCAAAAGAAACAATTGATGGACGGAATGCTGGACAATGCAAACATTCACCCCTACTCACAAGGATCTGGGTTTAATCCATCATTCTTTTGCTCACCACACCACCCCAGTTTGGAACCAGCCATATGCAAATCAGTCTTGACCCTGTTCCTTGTGGGAACTGTCCAGCCCGAACTGCCAAGCCAGGTCCTCCCTGGACCGGAAACAAGCATCCTGGGACCGGTTTCAGGGCATCACCCTTCATCAGCCAGGCTAGCTTGAATCCAGTGGTGTAGTGAGCACGGGACCCACGTCTGGGCATACCCTTCCCACTTAGAGGCGACAAATGCAAAAGAAACAATTGATGGACGGAATGCTGGACAATGCAAACATTCACCCCCAGTCACAAGGATCTGGGATTAATCCATCATTCTTTTGCTCACCACACCACCCCAGTTTGGACCCAGCCATATGCAAATCAGTCTTGACCCTGTTCCTTGTGGGAACAGTCCAGCCCGAACTGCCAAGCCAGGTCCTCCCTGGACCGGAAACAAGCATCCTGGGACCGGTTTCAGGGCATCACCCTTCATCAGCCAGGCTAGCTTAAATCCAGTGGTGTAGTGAGCACGGGACCCACGTCTGGGCATACCCTTCCCACTTAGGGCGACAAATGCAAAAGAAACAATTGATGGACGGAATGCTGGACAATGCAAACATTCACCCCCAGTCACAAGGATCTGGGTTTAATCCATCATTCTTTTGCTCACCACACCACCCCAGTTTGGACCCAGACATATGCAAATCAGTCTTGACCCTGTTCCTTGTGGGAACAGTCCAGCCCGAACTGCCAAGCCAGGTCCTCCCTGGACCGGAAACAAGCATCCTGGGACCGGTTTCAGGGCATCACCCTTCATCAGCCAGGCTAGCTTGAATCCAGTGGTGTAGTGAGCACGGGACCCACGTCTGGGCATACCCTTCCCACTTAGGGCGACAAATGCAAAAGAAACAATTGATGGACGGAATGCTGGACAATGCAAACATTCACCCCCAATCACAAGGATCTGGGTTTAATCCATCATTCTTTTGCTCACCACACCACCCCAGTTTGGAACCAGCCATATGCAAATCAGTCTTGACCCTGTTGGAACAGTCCAGCCCGAACTGCCAAGCCAGGTCCTCCCTGGACCGGAAACAAGCATCCTGGGACCGGTTTCAGGGCATCACCCTTCATCAGCCAGGCTAGCTTGAATCCAGTGGTGTAGTGAGCACGGGACCCACGTCTGGGCATACCCTTCCCACTTAGGGCGACAAATGCAAAAGAAACAATTGATGGACGGAATGCTGGACAATGCAAATATTCACCCCTGTCACAAGGATCTGGGTTTAATCCATCATTCTTTTGCTCACCACACCACCCCAGTTTGGACCCAGCGATATGCAAATCAGTCTTGACCCTGTTCCTTGTGGGAAAAGTCCAGCCCGAACTGCCAAGCCAGGTCCTCCCTGGACCGGAAACAAGCATCCTAGGACCGGTTTCAGGGCATCACCCTTCATCAGCCAGGCTAGCTTGAATCCAGTGGTGTAGTGAGCACGGGACCCACGTCTGGGCATACCCTTCCCACTTAGGGCGACAAATGCAAAAGAAACAATTGATGGACAGAATGCTGGACAATGCAAACATTCACCCCCAGTCACAAGGATCTGGGTTTAATCCATCATTCTTTTGCTCACCACACCACCCCAGTTTGGTCCCAGCCATATGCAAATCAGTCTTGACCCTGTTCCTTGTGGGAACAGTCCAGCCCGAACTGCCAAGCCAGGTCCTCCCTGGACCGGAAACAAGCATCCTGGGACCGGTTTCAGGGCATCACCCTTCATCAGCCAGGCTAGCTTGAATCCAGTGGTGTAGTGAGCACGGGACCCACGTCTGGGCATACCCTTCCCACTTAGGGCGACAAATGCAAAAGAAACAATTGATGGACGGAATGCTGGACAATGCAAACATTCACCCCCAGTCACAAGGATCTGGGTTTAATCCATCATTCTTTTGCTCACCACACCTCCCCAGTTTGGACCCAGCCATATGCAAATCAGTCTTGACCCTGTTCCTTGTGGGAACAGTCCAGCCCGAACTGCCAAGCCAGGTCCTCCCTGGACCGGAAACAAGCATCCTGGGACCGGTTTCAGGGCATCACCCTTCATCAGCCAGGCTAGCTTGAATCCAGTGGTGTAGTGAGCACGGGACCCACGTCTGGGCATACCCTTCCCACTTAGGGCGACAAATGCAAAAGAAACAATTGATGGACGGAATGCTGGACAATGCAAACATTCACCCCCAGTCACAAGGATCTGGGTTTAATCCATAATTATTTTGCTCACCACACCACCCCAGTTTGGACCCAGCCATATGCACATCAGTCTTGACCCTGTTCCTTGTGGGAACAGTCCAGCCCGAACTGCCAAGCCAGGTCCTCCCTGGACCGGAAACAAGCATCCTGGGACCGGTTTCAGGGCATCACCCTTCATCAGCCAGGCTAGCTTGAATCCAGTGGTGTAGTGAGCACGGGACCCACGTCTGGGCATACCCTTCCCACTTAGGGCGACAAATGCAAAAGAAACAATTGATGGACGGAATGCTGGACAATGCAAACATTCACCCCCAGTCACAAGGATCTGGGTTTAATCCATCATTCTTTGGTCACCACACCACCCCAGTTTGGACCCAGCCATATGCAAATCAGTCTTGACCCTGTTCCTTGTGGGAACAGTCCAGCCCGAACTGCCAAGCCAGGTCCTCCCTGGACCGGAAACAAGCATCCTGGGACCGGTTTCAGGGCATCACCCTACATCAGCCAGGCTAGCTTGAATCCAGTGGTGTAGTGAGCACGGGACCCACGTCTGGGCATACCCTTCCCACTTAGGGCGACAAATGCAAAAGAAACAATTGATGGACAGAATGCTGGACAATGCAAACATTCACCCCCAGTCACAAGGATCTGGATTTAATCCATCATTCTTTTGCTCACCACACCACCCCAGTTTGGACCCAGCCATATGCAAATCAGTCTTGACCCTGTTCCTTGTGGGAACGGTCCAGCCCGAACTGCCAAGCCAGGTCCTCCCTGGACCGGAAACAAGCATCCTGGGACCGGTTTCAGGGCATCACCCTTCATCAGTCAGGCTAGCTTGAATCCAGTGGTATAGTGAGCACGGGACCCACGTCTGGGCATACCCTTCCCACTTAGGGCGACAAATGCAAAAGAAACAATTGATGGACGGAATGCAGGACAATGCAAACATTCACCCCCAGTCACAAGGATCTGGGTTTAATCCATCATTCTTTTGCTCACCACACCACCCCAGTTTGGAACCAGCCATATGCAAATCAGTCTTGACCCTGTTCCTTGTGGGAACAGTCCAGCCCGAACTGCCAAGCCAGGTCCTCCCTGGACCGGAAACAAGCATCCTGGGACCGGTTTCAGGGCATCACCCTTCATCAGCCAGGCTAGCTTGAATCCAGTGGTGTAGTGAGCACGGGACCCACGTCTGGGCATACCCTTCCCACTTAGGGCGACAAATGCAAAAGAAACAATTGATGGACGGAATGCTGGACAATGCAAACATTCACCCCCAGTCACAAGGATCTGGGATTAATCCATCATTCTTTTGCTCACCACACCACCCCAGTTTGGACCCAGCCATATGCAAATCAGTCTTGACCCTGTTCCTTGTGGGAACAGTCCAGCACGAACTGCCAAGCCAGGACCTCCCTGGACCGGAAACAAGCATCCTGGGACCGGTTTCAGGGCATCACCCTTCATCAGCCAGGCTAGCTTAAATCCAGTGGTGTAGTGAGCACGGGACCCACGTCTGGGCATACCCTTCCCACTTAGGGCGACAAATGCAAAAGAAACAATTGATTGACGGAATGCTGGACAATGCAAACATTCACCCCCAGTCACAAGGATCTGGGTTTAATCCATCATTCTTTTGCTCACCACACCACCCCAGTTTGGACCCAGCCATATGCAAATCAGTCTTGACCCTGTTCCTTGTGGGAACAGTCCAGCCCGAACTGCCAAGCCAGGTCCTCCCTGGACTGGAAACAAGCATCCTGGGACCGGTTTCAGGGCATCACCCTTCATCAGCCAGGCTAGCTTGAATCCAGTGGTGTAGTGAGCACGGGACCCACGTCTGGGCATACCCTTCCCACTTAGGGCGACAAATGCAAAAGAAACAATTGATGGACGGAATGCTGGACAATGCAAACATTCACCCCCAGTCACAAGGATCTGGGTTTAATCCATCATTCTTTTGCTCACCACACCACCCCAGTTTGGACCCAGCCATATGCAAATCAGTCTTGACCCTGTTCCTTGTGGGAACAGTCCAGCCCGAACTGCCAAGCCAGGTCCTCCCTGGACCGGAAACAAGCATCCTGGGACCGGTTTCAGGGCATCACCCTTCATCAGCCAGGCTAGCTTGAATCCAGTGGTGTAGTGAGCACGGGACCCACGTCTGGCCATACCCTTCCCACTTAGGTCGACAAATGCAAAAGAAACAATTGATGGACGGAATGCTGGACAATGCAAACATTCACCCCCAGTCACAAGGATCTGGGTTTAATCCATCATTCTTTTGCTCATCACACCACCCCAGTTTGGAACCAGCCATATGCAAATCAGTCTTGACCCTGTTGGAACAGTCCAGCCCGAACTGCCAAGCCAGGTCCTCCCTGGACCGGAAACAAGCATCCTGGGACCGGTTTCAGGGCATCACCCTTCATCAGCCAGGCTAGCTTGAATCCAGTGGTGTAGTGAGCACGGGACCCACGTCTGGGCATACCCTTCCCACTTAGGGCGACAAATGCAAAAGAAACAATTGATGGACGGAATGCTGGACAATGCAAATATTCACCCCCAGTCACAAGGATCTGGGTTTAATCCATCATTCTTTTGCTCACCACACCACCCCAGTTTGGACGCAGCCATATGCAAATCAGTCTTGACCCTGTTCCTTGTGGGAACAGTCCAGCCCGAACTGTCAAGCCAGGTCCTCCCTGGACCGGAAACAAGCATCCTGGGACCGGTTTCAGGGCATCACCCTTCATCAGCCAGGCTAGCTTGAATCCAGTGGTGTAGTGAGCACGGGACCCACGTCTGGGCATACCCTTCCCACTTAGGGCGACAAATGCAAAAGAAACAATTGATGGACGGAATGCTGGACAATGCAAACATTCACCCCCAGTCACAAGGATCTGGGTTTAATCCATCATTCTTTTGCTCACCACACCACCCCAGTTTGGACCCAGCCATATGCAAATCAGTCTTGACCCTGTTCCTTGTGGGAACAGTCCAGCCCGAACTGCCAAGCCAGGTCCTCCCTGGACCGGAAACAAGCATCCTGGGACCGGTTTCAGGGCATCACCCTTCATCAGCCAGGCTAGCTTGAATCCAGTGGTGTAGTGAGCACGGGACCCACGTCTGGGCATACCCTTCCCACCTAGGGTGACAAATGCAAAAGAAACAATTGATGGACGGAATGCTGGACAATGCAAACATTCACCCCCAGTCACAAGGATCTGGGTTTAATACATCATTCTTTTGCTCACCACACCACCCCAGTTTGGATCCAGCCATATGCAAATCAGTCTTGACCCTGTTCCTTGTGGGAACAGTCCAGCCCGAACTGCCAAGCCAGGTCCTCCCTGGACCGGAAACAAGCATCCTGGGACCGGTTTCAGGGCATCACCCTTCATCAGCCAGGCTAGCTTGAATCCAGTGGTGTAGTGAGCACGGGACCCACGTCTGGGCATACCCTTCCCACTTAGGGCGACAAATGCAAAAGAAACAATTGATGGACGGAATGCTGGACAATGCAAACAGTCACCCCCAGTCACAAGGATCTGGGTTAAATCCATCATTCTTTTGCTCACCACACCACCCCAGTTTGGACCCAGCCATATGCACATCAGTCTTGACCCTGTTCCTTGTGGGAACAGTCCAGCCCGAACTGCCAAGCCAGGTCCTCCCTGGACCGGAAACAAGCATCCTGGGACCGGTTTCAGGGCATCACCCTTCATCAGCCAGGCTAGCTTGAATCCAGTGGTGTAGTGAGCACGGGACCCACGTCTGGGCATACCCTTCCCACTTAGGGCGACAAATGCAAAAGAAACAATTGATGGACGGAATGCTGGACAATGCAAACATTCACCCCCAGTCACAAGGATCTGGGTTTAATCCATCATTCTTTGGTCACCACACCACCGCAGTTTGGACCCAGCCATATGCAAATCAGTCTTGACCCTGTTCCTTGTGGGAACAGTCCAGCCCGAACTGCCAAGCCAGGTCCTCCCTGGACCGGAAACAAGCATCCTGGGACCGGTTTCAGGGCATCACCCTTCATCAGCCAGGCTAGCTTGAATCCAGTGGTGTAGTGAGCACGGGACCCACGTCTGGGCATACCCTTCCCACTTAGGGCGACAAATGCAAAAGAAACAATTGATGGACGGAATGCTGGACAATGCAAACATTCACCCCCAGTCACAAGGATCTGGGTTTAATCCATCATTCTTTGGTCACCACACCACCGCAGTTTGGACCCAGCCATATGCAAATCAGTCTTGACCCTGTTCCTTGTGGGAACAGTCCAGCCCGAACTGCCAAGCCAGGTCCTCCCTGGACCGGAAACAAGCATCCTGGGACCGGTTTCAGGGCATCACCCTTCATCAGCCAGGCTAGCTTGAATCCAGTGGTGTTATAGGGATTCTGCACACACAGAGCTATGCACAGGATAATAGAACCTCGGAATATAGTGGTGAGCCAACCATAGCCCTTAGCACCTAAAACCCCAACCCAACTAGCCTTAGCGTCCCATTGGCACCAATGTACCAATGATTGGACAACCCAGAACACGGTATCTCTATCTCAGGACTCGCAGAAGCAAGAACACTCTTTCGTCACTCACTCGTACCTGTCCACAACGTGCGTAAGAAGAGACACTGTATAGGTTAAAATGTTTATTTCAACTTACGTGCTCTAAGATACAGTACACGTGTCAGTACTATTAGCATAATACATATGAATAATATAATCAGCATGGTTACAACTCCATAGAATACAAACGGGGAAAGCATCTCATAAAGCAGTGGATATATGTCTAACTAACATTACCACCCTCCCCGTGCTGGAAGCTAGTTTATTATAATAATAATAGAAGACCTCTGGGCTTTGACTAGCGAACCCCCATACCTCAGTCTCTAGATGCAAAACTACATCAGCAGACAATCACAGCTCTTCTCCCTGGAAGGGTTGTCTCCAAGTGTCTCTAGAGCGGACCAACCGCAATATTAAAAGCACACTAATTTTTCCATGGCAGCTGTACCTAGTGTTATGTCTAGGTGTGAGGGGCAGGCCAAATCAGCAAGACAAGGAAACGTTGTTATTCGACCTTGTACATGTTGTGCAGTCTGAGCCCAAAGTGAACAGGAGAAAAGGTGAAAGATAGAAAATGCAGACAGTGCAAAAAGAACTTGGCAAGAGCAGAGGTCGATAGAACAATGGCCCAGAGTAACGAAAAGCACTATGGCAGCCAGGCCCAAGACAACTTAGCAAGGCAGGCCAGGGCCAGGATGCCACAAACCACAAGACACCCTTCCCTGGACAGTCCATAGGCCAAGTCAAAGGACGAAGACAGAGTTCAAATGGGCCGGGCAGAACAAAAACGTCTGTAGGCTATGCAGACCCCATGAGGGAGAGGGACAAAAAACAAAAAGTGTCTAATGACAAACGAGAGTCAGCAAGGCAGGCCTTTCAATCCAGAAGCGTGTAAGAGCAGAAAAACGCCATAGCATCCAGGAGGACATCATTGGAAGTGTCAGAAAACATAGACGCCATCCAGTCCAACAGATCAAACGAGCAGGAATGTTCCTCAGAGGACGGAGCATCCAAAAGCAATGCGGGACAGCTTGCGTGATATTCAATATAGCTCTGTTGTAGGAGATCCTGAGCAGCCGCCCAGATATCCCATTGTGCCAAAATCCCAAGTGCAGCCGCACGCGTCATACAGCCAGTAACGGAACAGTCCTGTTCATGGGCCTCCAAGGGACCCACCAACCGAACAAAATCCGGAACAGACAACGACGAATTGGAGAGGCAATAATCCATGGTCCAGGTGAAAGGACAGTGGATGCAAGACATCACAGGTTGCACGCAAGTGAAATACGCAAAGCGAAAAGAAAGGGTATATGACACACTGATGATCGCCAATGGCAGAACACCGAAACTGTCCAGGAGTCGCTCACGGAGCAGCTGGAGGCGTTCGGGATCGAGAAGGGCCCATTGGGGAGCAGCCATTGCGCAGAAAACAGACCAACAGCAAGACACCAGCCGCCAAGGCGAGGATTAATGGGAATCCACCAAAGACGCTGGAAAAAATAGAATGAATGAACGCCGGTATCACACCGAAAATAGTTTGGAAGGTGGACACCAGGCCGGACCCCACAACCTTAAAAAAGTGCACCAGACCTTCAGTGTTTGATGCGTTAAAAATACGATGAATTAACT
Source organism: Calotriton arnoldi (assembly GCA_963921515.1). Classification (NCBI taxonomy): domain Eukaryota; kingdom Metazoa; phylum Chordata; class Amphibia; order Caudata; family Salamandridae; genus Calotriton; species Calotriton arnoldi. The sequence continues at coordinate 1,144,835 of CAWUFW010001351.1, read as the reverse complement.
CCCCGAAATGTTGGGGGAGGTCAGTGTTCAAAAGGGCCTGTATTTCACCGTGGGTACTCGCCACCTGGAGAATGAATGTCTCCCGGGCGGATGTGAGCATAACCTCCTCATTCAATAATAGGGCCTTTATTCTGCTCAACTTATTGAAATCTGCCTCCATGGTAGGAATGGAAGGCCAAATAGAGTTATCAACGATGTCGTGAGGGGGAGGAAAAAGCACATTCTTGCAGCAGACAACTCTGTGCGAAACCGTGACAATATACGGAATGCCGGCCTGTAAGCCACAACAGTCTTTGTTATTTAAAAGCAAATAGCTACCATTAGTAAGCAAAGTAAAGGTGGGAGAAATAGCAGGAGCAGGAATACCTTTTAGCACACATGCAAGATTTGGAACGGAAACGCTACAAGCTCCGTGCAGCTTAATATGTTTACAAATAAGTGAATGACCTACAGTTGAATCACAAGACTCCCCCGTGAGAAAAACTTCCTTGCCGTCTCTAAGGCATTTATACATGAAAGGCAAGGACCAGAGTTCATGTAGGAAGGCACTACCCAAAGGCTGGAAACGGCCCACAGGATAATGTTTCATGCATGAGCTAAATTCAAACAAGGAAAAAGGTAAAGCGATAACCCCATGAACTAGCCACACAGCAGAATCTAGTTCCGCTACAGAGAATGGTAAAGGATCCACTTTCTCAATATGTAACAAAGTGTAAGATGCATCTTTCATGGACATGAACTGCTGTTTTTCAGTCAAATTAAAAGGCAGAAATAGGGCGGTGGTGTTCAAGAAATTCCAAGGAACTTTACCTAACTTAAGGGTTTGCAAAGTCCACGCAAACTGCATTACTGAACGCAATTGATTTTGACCATGGTACAATATAGAAACATCATCTTGTACAATATCAACAACAGAGGACACAATATTCTCTAATGTGTAAATGCGGGAAGACAGGGTATTAATACTATTGTCAACAACAGCAAGCACCTTTTCCAAATTTGCTTGGTCTATTTCCCGAAGACGGGATGCAGCTTCCATTTGTGATAGCTTCCAGAGTTCATTATACGCTTCATAAATGAATCTCTTTGGTCGTGGACCACGAGGCCCCAAAACAAAGTCGGACAGCTCAATGTTGCCTGAAAGGAGGGATAAATGCTGTTTAACAGAATCTAGGGACGAATGCTGCAACCACTGTTTGCATAATTTACCAACAGAATATGTGGTGACAGTACGGGAATCAGAAAACCTCGGATCAGGCCTGTCCTGTTTGTATCCAGGAACTGAGCCGTGAAAACGCAGTTGGCATGCATTAGACGATATGGGCCATACCAACCAGGGTGACTGTACAAGTGTAGAAACATTGAGCTGTCCGACTTTGTTTTGGGGCCTCGTGGTCCACGACCAAAGAGATTCAAGACAGTGGTATAGTGAGCACGGGACCCACGTCTGGGCATACCCTTCCCACTTAGGGCGACAAATGCAAAAGAAACAATTGATGGACGGAATGCTGGACAATGCAAACATTCACCCCCAGTCACAAGGATCTGGGTTTAATCCATCATTCTTTTGCTCACCACACCACCCCAGTTTGGACCCAGCCATATGCAAATCAGTCTTGACCCTGTTCCTTGTGGGAACAGTCCAGCCCGAACTGCCAAGCCAGGTCCTCCCTGGTTCGGAAACAAGCATCCTGGGACCGGTTTCAGGGCATCACCCTTCATCAGCCAGGCTAGCTTGAATCCAGTGGTGTAGTGAGCACGGGACCCACGTCTGGGCATACCCTTCCCACTTAGGGCGACAAATGCAAAAGAAACAATTGATGGACGGAATGCTGGACAATGCAAACATTCACCCCCAGTCACAAGGATCTGGGATTAATCCATCATTCTTTTGCTCACCACACCACCCCAGTTTGGACCCAGCCATATGCAAATCAGTCTTGACCCTGTTCCTTGTGGGAACAGTCCAGCCCGAACTGCCAAGCCAGGTCCTCCCTGGACCGGAAACAAGCATCCTGGGACCGGTTTCAGGGCATCACCCTTCATCAGCCAGGCAAGCTTAAATCCAGTGGTGTAGTGAGCACGGGACCCACGTCTGGGCATACCCTTCCCACTTAGGGCGACAAATGCAAAAGAAACAATTGATGGACGGAATGCTGGACAATGCAAACATTCAGCCCCAGTCACAAGGATCTGGGTTTAATCCATCATTCTTTTGCTCACCACACCACCCCAGTTTGGACCCAGCCATATGCAAATCAGTCTTGACCCTGTTCCTTGTGGGAACAGTCCAGCCCGAACTGCCAAGCCAGGTCCTCCCTGGACCGGAAACAAGCATCCTGGGACCGGTTTCAGGGCATCACCCTTCATCAGCCAGGCTAGCTTGAATCCAGTGGTGTAGTGAGCACGGGACCCACGTCTGGGCATACCCTTCCCACTTAGGGCGACAAATGCAAAAGAAACAATTGATGGACGGAATGCTGGACAATGCAAACATTCACCCCCAGTCACAAGGATCTGGGTTTAATCCATCATTCTTTTGCTCACCACACCACCCCAGTTTGGACCCAGCCATATGCACATCAGTCTTGACCCTGTTCCTTGTGGGAACAGTCCAGCCCGAACTGCCAAGCCAGGTCCTCCCTGGACCGGAATCAAGCATCCTGGGACCGGTTTCAGGGCATCACCCTTCATCAGCCAGGCTAGCTTGAATCCAGTGGTGTAGTGAGCACGGGACCCACGTCTGGGCATACCCTTCCCACTTAGGGCGACAAATGCAAAAGAAACAATTGATGGACGGAATGCTGGACAATGCAAACATTCACCCCCAGTCACAAGGATCTGGGTTTAATCCATCATTCTTTTGCTCACCACACCACCCCAGTTTGGACCCAGCCATATGCAAATCAGTCTTGACCCTGTTCCTTGTGGGAACAGTCCAGCCCGAACTGCCAAGCCAGGTCCTCCCTGGACCAGAAACAAGCATCCTGGGACCGGTTTCAGGGCATCACCCTTCATCAGCCAGGCTAGCTTGAATCCAGTGGTGTAGTGAGCACGGGACCCACGTCTGGGCATACCCTTCCCACTTAGGGCGACAAATGCAAAAGAAACAATTGATGGACGGAATGCTGGACAATGCAAACATTCACCCCCAGTCACAAGGATCTGGGTTTAATCCACCATTCTTTTGCTCACCACACCACCCCAGTTTGGACCCAGTCATATGCAAATCAGTCTTGACCCTGTTCCTTGTGGGAACAGTCCAGCCCGAACTGCCAAGCCAGGTCCTCCGTGGACCGGAAACAAGCATCCTGGGACCGGTTTCAGGGCATCACCCTTCATCAGCCAGGCTAGCTTGAATCCAGTGGTGTAGTGAGCACGGGACCCACGTCTGGGCATACCCTTCCCACTTAGGGCGACAAATGCAAAAGAAACAATTGATGGACGGAATGCTGGACAATGCAAACATTCACCTCCAGTCACAAGGATCTGGGTTAAATCCATCATTCTTTTGCTCACCACACCACCCCAGTTTGGACCCAGCCATATGCAAATCAGTCTTGACCCTTTTCCTTGTGGGAACAGTCCAGCCCGAACTGCCAAGCCAGGTCCTCCCTGGACCGGAAACAAGCATCCTGGGACCGGTTTCAGGGCATCACCCTTCATCAGCCAGGCTAGCTTGAATCCAGTGGTGTAGTGAGCACGAGACCCACGTCTGGGCATACCCTTCCCACTTAGGGCGACAAATGCAAAAGAAACAATTGATGGACGGAATGCTGGACAATGCAAACATTCCCCCCCAGTCACAAGGATCTGGGTTTAATCCATCATTCTTTTGCTCACCACACCACCCCAGTTTGGACCCAGCCATATGCAAATCAGTCTTGACCCTGTTCCTTGTGGGAGCAGTCCAGCCCGAACTGCCAAGCCAGGTCCTCCCTGGACCGGAAACAAGCATCCTGGGACCGGTTTCAGGGCATCACCCTTCATCAGCCAGGCTAGCTTGAATCCAGTGGTGTAGTGAGCACGAGACCCACGTCTGGGCATACCCTTCCCACTTAGGGCGACAAATGCAAAAGAAACAATTGATGGACGGAATGCTGGACAATGCAAACATTCCCCCCAGTCACAAGGATCTGGGTTTAATCCATCATTCTTTTGCTCACCACACCACCCCAGTTTGGACCCAGCCATATGCAAATCAGTCTTGACCCTGTTCCTTGTGGGAACAGTCCAGCGCCAACTGCCAAGCCAGGTCCTCCCTGGACCGGAAACAAGCATCCTGGGACCGGTTTCAGGGCATCACCCTTCATCAGCCAGGCTAGCTTGAATCCAGTGGTGTAGTGAGCACGGGACCCACGTCTGGGCATACCCTTCCCACTTAGGGCGACAAATGCAAAAGAAACAATTGATGGACGGAATGCTGGACAATGCAAACATTCACCCCCAGTCACAAGGATCTGGGTTTAATCCATCATTCTTTTGCTCACCACACCACCCCAGTTTGGACCCAGCCATCCTAGGATGCTTGTTTCCAGTCCAGGGAGGACCTGGCCTGGCAGTTCGGGCTGGACTGTTCCCATTGGGCGCAGGGTCAAGACTGATTTGCATATGGCCGGGTCCAAACTGGTATGGCATGGTGAGCAAAAAAACTATGGATTTAGGCCCAGATCTCTGTACTGGGGTGAATGTATGACATTGTTCTGCATTCTGTCCATCAATTGTTCTTTTTGCATTTTTCACCCCGAGTGGGACGGGTATGCCCAGACGTGGGTCCCGTGATCGCCATGCCACTGGAGTCAAGCTATCCTGGCTGATGAGGGCTGAAAGCCCAAAACCGGTCCTAGGATGCTTGTTTCCAGTCCAGGGAGGACCTGACCTGGCAGTTCGGGCTGGACTGTTCCCATTGGGCGCAGGGTCAAGACTGATTTGCATATGGCCGGGTCCAAACTGGAATGGCAAGGTGAGCAAAAAACCGATGGATTTAGGCCCAGATCTCTGTACTGGGGTGAATGTATGACATTGTTCTGCATTCTGTCCATCAATTGTTCTTTTTGCATTTGTCACCCCGAGTGGGACGGGTATGCCCAGACGTGGGTCCCGTGCTCGCCATGCCACTGTAGTCAAGCTATCCTGGCTGATGAGGGCTGAAAGCCCGAAACCGGTCCTAGGATGCTTGTTTCCAGTCCTGGGAGGACCTGGCCTGGCAGTTCGGGCTGGACTGTTCCCATTGGGCGCAGGGTCAAGACTGATTTGCATATGGCCGGGTCCAAACTGGAATGGCATGGTGAGCAAAAAAACGATGGATTTAGGCCCAGATCTCTGTACTGGGGTGAATGTATGACATTGTTCTGCATTCTGTACATCAATTGTTCTTTTTGCATGGGCCCATAACAAAGGCCGAATCGAAGGGGTCATCAGGCCTCCTTTTGTTGGAGTCTCCTGGCTGGGAGCAGTCAGGAGCCTCACACCTGATGCAAATGCAGCAGAGGGGCAACAAAGGCTCACACCTTGTTAGCACTTCACACATACTGAAGAGAGGCAGCTTTTAACTTTGTTCAGGCTCTGTTTAGGAGATATGCATGCACTGTAGAAACTTCAGATGTGTTGATATTTCCCCTGAGGAGGTGTTGTAATAATTTAAATATCACTATTTCTTTTAAAGCACTGTGGCTAGAGAAAACTTAACGCTGATAAAAGGTAACATTGTTTTATGTGTAGTGTACAAAAGTGTGAATCTTCTGCCTAAATCAGGAGGGTTTCCCTGTATACTCGAAATGTGCTAAAATGTACTCATGATAGACCTGCTAAACATATATGTGAGGGCATAAGATCTGATGTCAATTCTTGTGATGCCAGTTCCTGTGATGTCACGCGGTGCGATGTCACGCGCCGCGATGCCACTCGCCGCGATGCGACGCGCCGCGATGCCACGCGCTGCGATGCCACTTGCATACTGATTAACTAGGTTAGTCCCCCCACTTCTTTTTTTAGCACTTGTGCCCTGGGAGAAATAAAGGTATCTCTCCCGGGGAGGCGTTAGAATCTGACGCATTCCCAGGTTTACGAAACCATGGGGCATATTTACAAGAGCATTGCGCCACCGGAGCGTCATTTTTTCTGACGCTCCGGTGGGGCAATAGCCTGCTCCATACAAAGTAGCACTAAGCCACTTTGTGTGGCTTAACGCCACTTTGTAAATAGGGTACCTTTTCACGCAGGTCTGCGTGAATGGGGAATTCATTGGGTGTTGCTGTGGGCGTTCCACCGCAACACCCAACGCTTTTTGACGCTGCCCCAGATTTTCAAAGATCTGTAAACATGAGGCAGCACCAAAAGCTAAAGCTACTGAGAAGCAGGCAATAGAGTGGCGCAACGAGGGGAAATGCTTTTATTTCTCCTCGTTTTTTACTCTTTCTATGTGTGCTATTCTGCAGCACACATAGAAGGAGCAAATCGCCTTTATTGATTGTTAAGTCCATGAAAAGCCACGCAGGGTGGCTTTGCGTGGCCTTGTAAATATGGCTCAGCATTGTGCACAACCGGAGCATCCAAAAAAGTGACGCACCTTGTAAATATGACCCCACGTTTTAAAACCTGTCCGGAACCTTTAATAGGAAGCAACATGCACACCTAGGCCTGTTTGCTGCTGGGAGCAGCACTGCATGTATTTTACACTATTTGACTATGGGGAGCAGGAGGAAACGTTTAGTAAAATAGAGTCGAGTATCCCTATGCAAAGCCCTTTAATTAATTGCGTTTCGAATACAAACTGCTGCTTAAAAAGTCATCTATATTGTCTTTGTCGTCGGGATTCTTTTTTCATGAACGTATGTTGAAATGTCAAAACAGCTAGCTAACAATGTAACAAATTGTGCCACGTAATTTTGCCTTCCTTTGCGGTATAGATTCATCAAGTCTGCTTTATGATCTGGTCCTTGGTTTCAACGCTTCAGCGGCCTTGTCTTTAGGCCACGTGTCCCCTGAAACTCCGCCCAGAATAAACACGCTGTGTGCCGTCACTGCGCAGGGTTTCCCATGCAAGAATCTAAATTTAATTGAAACGCGTATAGGTGCCGCGCCACGTGACGCCTCGAGCCCGGCTGCAGCAGAAATGGGCATGTTCATTTTATGATAACGTAGGTGTAAAGTCTGCTGTGCAAATATCCCTGGGCTGGGAAGATAAGCCCGTAACCATAGTGATTTTTCATGGATGTTAAAAAAATTCCTCTCACATTAGAGCGTCCCAATTTTATGATTCATTGACTTTACCAAGTAATTTCTGAGTACATCAAAGGACAATTTGCCATCAGTGTTAAGTATCGGAATTTAAAGCCCGTCTCGGGCTGGGGTGTCGCCACGAGGGAGCGTGTCGAGCCCCGGATCACAGGAGCTTACGGAGGGGGGGCGCTGCTGCGCATTATCCACAGTCACGGCATTACGGCACACTTAAAGAGGAGAGCGGCCTTTAGCAGCCCAGCTGAGACAGCCAGGAGGGGAGCTTTCCCCATAGAGTCTGTCTCCTGCTGACTAGAGTGTCCCTTTGACGGATCGGGTACACAGTCTGCCTCTAGGCAGTGTATCATAGAGACAGCCAGGACTCGCAGAGTCTGTCTCTCAGTGCCTAAAGCGGCGTAGAGACAGACAGGACAGTACAGAGGTCTGTCTCAAGGGAGTGTATCGTAGAGACAGCCAGGACTCGCAGAGACTGTCTCTCACTGCCTAGAGTGGTGTAGAGACAGACAGGACAGTACAGAGATCTGTCTCAAGGGAGTGTATCGTAGAGACAGCCAGGACTCGCAGAGTCTGTCTCCCCCTGCCTAGAGTGGCGTAGAGACAGACAGGACAGTGCAGAGGTCTATCCCAATGTAGTGTATAGTAGAGACAGCCAGGACTCGCAGAGACTGTCTCTCACTGCCTAGAGTGGCGTAGAGACAGACAGGACAGAGCAGAGGTCTGTCCCAATGTAGTGTATAGTAGAGACAGCCAGGACTCGCAGAGTCTGTCACCCAGTGCCTAGAGTGGTGTAGAGACAGACAGGACAGTGCAGAGGTCTATCCCAATGTAGTGTATAGTAGAGACAGCCAGGACTCGCAGAGACTGTCTCTCACTGCATAGAGTGGCGTGGAGGCGGACAGGACAGTACAGAGGTCTGTCTCTGCAAAAGACACACAGATGATGTACGGAATGCAGAGCAAATCAAACATTCACCCTCAGTCAATAGATCTGGGTTAAATCCATCGTTCTCTTGCTCACCATGCCACCCCAGTTTGGACCCATCCACATGCATAGTCTCTTGACCCTGTGCCTCATGGGAACTGTCCAGCCCGCACGACGCTGGGCAGAGTAACATGGAGACAGACAGTCAGGACTGACAGAGTCTGTCTCTCACTGCCTAGAGTGGCGTGGAGGTATACAGGACAGTGCAGAGGTCTGTACCTCTGCAAAATGACATAGAGACAGCCAGGACTCGCAGAGACTGTCTCTCACTGCATAGAGTGACACAGAATCAGACAGGACAGTGCAGAGCTCTGTCCTCAGGCAGTGTATCATAGAGACAGTCAGGACTCACAGAGTCTGTCTCTCAATGCCTAGAGTGGTGTGGATGCAGAGAGGACAGTGCATAGGTCTGTCCCTGGGCAGTGTACATAGAGACAGCCAGGACTCACAGAGTCTGGCAGTTACTGCATAGAGTGGCCCAGAGGCAGACAGGACAGGACACTGTCCCTGGGCAGTGTAACATCGAGACAGACTGGACTCACACAGTCTGTCTCTCACTGCTTAGAATGGCAAGGAGGCTGACAGGACAGTGCAGAGGTCTGTCCTCAGGCAGTGTATCATTGAGACAGCCAGGACTCACAGAGTCTGTCTCTCACTGCCTAGAATGGCAAGGAGGCTGACAGGACAGTGCAGAGGTCTGTCCTCAGGCAGTGTATCATTGAGACAGCCAGGACTCACAGAGTCTGTCTCTCACTGCCTAGAATGGCAAGGAGGCTGACAGGACAGTGCAGAGGTCTGTCCTCAGGCAGTGTATCATTGAGACTGACTAGAATGACGTAGATGGGCAGTGGCGTGGCAACTGTTGTGCCATGGACAAGGTAACAGAGCGCATTAGTTCTACGCCCAGTGCAATGCAGCATAGAGTCACCACCGAGCCTTTCTCCCTTGCATAGTGTGACTTGGAGACGGGTGAGACACAAAGTGCACATGTCTGTCTTCAGTGCACTGCAGCAAAAGGCAGTGAGAACCCATCATCGAGTCTGTCTCACACTGAGACACACACACTGTTGCTGTGCAGCGTAGCATAGAGGCAGCAAGGACTCATTGTGCAGCCTGTCTTTCAATGCACAGACTAACATAGAGACGGACAGAGCGCACACAGAACACGTCTGACCACAATGTGATCCTAATACAGAGAGAGCACGAACTCATTGGTACGCCCGTCTCACACTGAGACAGACACAGGGAGGACACACAGTCTGTCGCCGTGCAGTGTAGCGTAGAGGCAGTAAGGACTCACGTGCAGTCTGTTTCTCAATGCACAGACTAACATAGAGACAGACAGGGCACACACAGCACACGTCTGTCCCCAATGCGATCCTGAGACAGAGAGAGCAAGGACCCATGTTGATTCTGTCTCACACTGAGACGGACACGGGGAGACACACAGCCTGTAGCCATGCAGCATAGCGTAGAGGCAGCAAGAACTCATTGTGCGGCTTGTCTTTCAATGCACAGACTAACACAGAGGCAGACAGGACACACACAGCACACCTCTGTCCATAATGCGATCCTAACACAGAGAGAGTGAGGACTCATCGGTGAGTCCGTCTGTCTCTGCGGAGAGCGCTGTGAGTACGGAAGGCCACACACAGCACATCTATTCTGTTCCAACAGCGTTGTAATACAAGGGCTTAACACAGGCCCCTGTGGCGCAAAGGGGGCAACACTTCAAGGGGCCCCCAACCAATCAGGACAAGTCCAATGAATGTCTGTGAGGTATGGGAGACTCAGGGGCCCCTCGTCGTATTATGTAAGAAGGGGCTCTACATTTTTCGTTATCTCATCGGTGTAATACACACACCCCATATAGAGTCTGTCCTTAGTTCCGCCGCAGGGTGTGACGTAGAGGTGCAGACTCTGAGGTCATCGAATCGGCCACCACAATACTGCATTAAGAAGAAGGTACGTGTCTGTTCTCCATGAAGCCCGTCTCCATCCTCAGTGCACAGAGGAGACAGACAGAAGGGACTCACATTTCATCCAAATGTCCACTACTCGTCGCACAGTCTAGCTCGAGACGGCAGACCTCTGCGTGGGCCAGCAAGCCTCACTCACGCTAGATTTACCCGCGTTAGGGGCACCTTCGGGCTCTAACACCGCCAAATGGTGTAACATAGAGGCAGTGCGAAGCGAGAGGCCACGAAGTGTATCCGTGACTGCATAGTGCTGTATAGAGACTGAAAGAGCCTAGTGGCCTGTAAGACTGTACCGCACTGCACTGTGCAGCAGAGAGACAGAAGGCGCCTAGGGCCCTCATAGTCCATCCCTCACTGCACGGTGCAGCAGAGAGAAAGAGGACGCCTAGGGCCCTCTGAGTCCATCCCTCACTGCACGGTGCAGCAGAGAGACAGAGGACGCCTAGGGCCCTCTGAGTCCATCCCTCACTGCACGGTGCAGCAGAGAGACAGAGGACGCCTAGGGCCCTCTGAGTCCATCCCTCACGGCACGGTGCAGCAGAGAGACAGAGGACGCCTAGGGCCCTCTGAGTCCATCCCTCACTGCACGGTGCAGCAGAGAGACAGAGGACGCCTAGGGCCCACTGAGTCCATCCCTCACTGCATGGTGCAACAGAGACAGAGGCCGCCTAGGGCCCTCTGAGTCCATCCCTCACTGCACAGTGCAGCAGAGAGACAAAGGGCGCCCGGGGCCCTCTGAGTCCATCCCTCACTGCACGGTGCAGCACAGAGACAGAAGGCGCCTAGGGCCCTCAGAGTCCATCCCTCACTGCACGGTGCAGCAGAGAGACAGAGGACGCCTAGGGCCCTCTGAGTCCATCCCTCACTGCACAGTGCAGCACAGAGACAGAAGGCGCCTAGGACCCTCAGAGTCCATCCCTCACTGCACGGTACAGCACATAGGCAGAGGGCACCTAGGACCCACTGAGTCCATCCCTCACTGCATGGTGCAACAGAGACAGAGGCCGCCTAGGGCCGTCTGAATCTATCCCTCAGTGCACGGTGCAGCACGGACACAGAGGGTGCCAGGGCCCTCTGAGTCCATCCCTCACAGCACGGTGCAGTAGAGAGACAGAGGGTGCCTAGGACCCTCTGAGTCTGACCCTCACTGCGCGGTGTAGCAGGGAGACAGAGGGTGCCTAGGGCCATCTGAGTCTCTCCCTCACTGCACGGTGCAGCAGGGACACAGAGGGCACCTAGGAACATCTGAGTCTAGCCCTCAGTGCAGCACAGAGACAAAGAGCGCCTAGGGCCCTCTGAGACCAACCCTCACTGCACGGTGCAGCACAGAGACAGAGAGCGCCTAGGACCAACTGAGTCCATCCCTTAGTGCACACTGCAGCACAGAGACAGAGAGCGCCTAGGGCCATCTGACTCCATCCCTCACTGCACGGTGCAGCAGAGAGACAGAGGGCGCCCGGGGCCCTCTGAGTCCACCCCTCACTGCACGGTGCAGCACAGAGACAGAGAGCGCCTAGGACCCACTGAGTCCATCCCCAGTGCATGCTGCAGCACTGAGACAGAGAGTGCCTAGGGCTCTCTGAGTCCATCCCTCACTGCATGGTGCAGCAGAGAGACAGAGGGTGCCTGGGGCCCTCTGAGTCTATCACTCACTGCACGGTGCAGCAGAGACACAGAGGGCACCTAGGGCCAACTGAGTCTATCCCTCTCGTCACGATGCAGCACAGAGCCCTCTGAGTCTAGCACTCAGTGCACAGTGCAGCAGAGAGACAGAAGGCGCCCAGGGCCCTCTGAGTCCATCCCTCACTGCACAGTGCAGCAGAGAGACAGAAGGCGCCCAGGGCCCTCTGAGTCCATCCCTCAGTGAACGGTGCAGCAGTGGCACAGAGGGCGCCTCGGGCCCTCTGAGTCTATCCCTCACTGCACGGTGCAGCAGAGAGACAGAGGGCGCCTGGGGCCCTCTGAGTCCATCCATCAGGGCACGGTGCAGCAGGGACACAGAGTGCGCCTGGGGCCCTCTGAGCCCATCCATCAGGGCACGGTGCAGCAGGGACACAGAGGGCGCCTGGGGCCCTCTGAGCCCATCCATCAGGGCATGGTGCAGCAGGGATACAGAGGGCGCCTGGGGCCCTCTGAGTCCATCATTCACTGCACGGTGCAGCAGGGACACAGAGGGCGCTTGGGACCCTCTGAGTCTATCCCTCACTGCACGGTGCAGCAGAGAGATAGAGGGCGCCTAGGGTCCTCTGAGTCCATCCCTCACTGCATAGTGCAGCAGAGAGACAGAGGACGCCTAGGGCCGTCTGAGTCCATCCATCAGTGCACTGTGCAGCAGGGACACAGAGGGCGCCTGGGGCCCTCTGAGTCTATCCCTCACTGCACGGTGCAGCAGAGAGATAGAGGGCACCTAGGGCCCTCTGAGTCCATCACTCAGTGTACGGTGCAGCAGGGAAACAGACAGCACCTAGGGCCCCCTGAGTCTAGCCCTCAGTGCACGGTGCAGCACAGAGACAGAGGGCGCCTGGGGCCCTCTGAGTCCATCCCTCACTGCACGGTGCAGCACAGAGACAGAGGGCGCCTTGGGCCCTCTGAGTCTAGCCCTCAGTGCACGGAGCAGCAGAGAGACAGAAGGCGCCCAGGGCCCTCTGAGTCCATCCCTCACTGCACAGTGCAGCAGAGAGACAGAAGGCGCCTAGGGTCCTCTGAGTCCATCCCTCAGTGCACAGTGCAGCACAGAGACAGATGGCACCTAGGGCCCTCTCAGTCCATCACTCAGTGTACGGTGCAGCAGGGAGACAGACAGCACCTAGGGCTCCCTGAGTCTAGCCCTCAGTGCACGGTGCCACACAGAGACAGACGGCGCCTAGGGCCCTCTGAGTCTAGCCCTCAGTGCACTGTGCAGCAGAGAGACAGAAGGCGCCTAGGGCCCTCAGAGTTCATCCCTCACAGCACGGTGCAGCAGAGAAAAGAGGACGCCTAGGGCCCTCTGAGTCCATCCCTCACTGCACAGTGCAGCAGAGAGACAGAGGACGCCTAGGGACCTCTGAGTCCATCCCTCAATGCACGGTGCAGCAGAGAGACAGAGGATGCCTAGGGCCCTCAGAGTCCATCCCTCACTGCACAGTGCAGCAGAGAGACAAAGAGCGCCCGGGGCCCTCTGAGTCCACCCCTCACTGCACGGTGCAGCACAGAGACAGAGAGCGCCTAGGGCCCTCTGAGTCCATCCCTCACTGCATGGTGCAGCAGAGAGACAGAGGGCGCCTGGGGCCCTCTGGGTCCATCCCTCACTGCGCGGTGCAGCAGAGAGACAGAGGACGCCTAGGGCCCTCAGAGTCCATCCCTCACTGCACGGTGCAGCACAGAGACAGAAGGCGCCTAGGGCCCTCAGAGTCAATCCCTCACTGCACAGTGCAGCAGAGAGACAGAGGACGCCTAGGGCCCTCTGAGTCCATCCCTCACTGCATGGTGCAAGAGAGACAGAAGGCACCTAGAGGCCCCTGAGTCCATCCCTCACTGCACGGTGCAGTAGAGACACAGAAGGTGCCTAGGACCCTCTGAGTCCATCACTCAGTCACTGCATGGTGCAGCACAGAGACAGAGGGCGCCTAGGGCTGTCTGAGTCTATCCCTCAGTGCACGGTGCAGCACGGACACAGAGGGTGCCTAGGGCCCTCTGAGTCCATCCCTCACTGCACGGTGCAGTAGAGAGACAGAGGGTGCCTAGGACCCTCTGAGTCTGACCCTCACTGCGCGGTGTAGCAGGGAGACAGAGGGTGCCTAGGACCGTCTGAGTCTCTCCCTCACCGCACGGTGCAGCAGGGACACAGAGGACACCTAGGAACATCTGAGTCTAGCCCTCAGTGTACAGTGCAGCACAGAGACAAAGAGCGCCTAGGGCCCTCTGAGACCAACCTCACTGCACGGTGCAGCACAGAGACAGAGAGCGCCTAGGACCAACTAAGTCCATCCCTTAGTGCACGCTGCAGCACAGAGACAGAGAGCGCCTAGGGCCATCTGACTCCATCCCTCACTGCACGGTGCAGCAGAGAGACAGAGGGCGCCCGGGGCCCTCTGAGTCCACCCCTCACTGCACGGTGCAGCACAGAGACAGAGAGCGCCTAGGACCCACTGAGTCCATCCCCAGTGCATGCTGCAGCACTGAGACAGAGAGCGCCTAGGGCTCTCTGAGTCCATCCCTCACTGAATGGTGCAGCAGAGAGACAGAGGGCGCCTGGGGCCCTCAGAGTCTATCACTCACTGCACGGTGCAGCAGAGAGACAGAGGGCACCTAGGGCCAACTGAGTCTATCCCTCTCGTCACGATGCAGCACAGAGCCCTCTGAGTCTAGCCCTCAGTGCACAGTGCAGCAGAGAGACAGAAGGCGCCCAGGGCCCTCTGAGTCCATCCCTCACTGCACAGTGCAGCAGAGAGACAGAAGGAGCCCAGGGCCCTCTGAGTCCATCCCTCAGTGAACGGTGCAGCAGTGGCACAGAGGGCGCCTGGGGCCCTCTGAGTCTATCCCTCACTGCACGGTGCAGCAGAGAGACAGAGGGCGTCTGGGGCCCTCTGAGTCCATCCATCAGTGCACGGTGCAGCAGAGAGACAGAGGGTGCCTGGGGCCCTCTGAGTCCATCCATCAGGGCACAGTGCAGCAGGGACACAGAGGGCGCCTGGGGCCCTCTGAGCCCATCCATCAGGGCACGGTGCAGCAGGGACACAGAGGGCGCCTGGGGCCCTCTGAGCCCATACATCAGGGCATGGTGCAGCAGGGATACAGAGGGCGCCTGGGGCCCTCTGAGTCCATCATTCACTGCACGGTGCAGCAGGGACACAGAGGGCGCTTGGCACCCTCTGATTCTATCCCTCACTGCACGGTGCAGCAGAGAGATAGAGGGCGCCTAGGGTCCTCTGAGTCCATCCCTCACTGCATAGTGCAGCAGAGAGACAGAGGACGCCTAGGGCCGTCTGAGACCATCCCTCACTGCACGGTGCAGCAGAGAGACAGAGGGCGCCTGGGGCCCTCTGAGTCCATCCATCAGTGCACTGTGCAGCAGGGACACAGAGGGTGCCTGGGGCCCTCTGAGTCTATCCCTCACTGCACGGTGCAGCAGAGAGATAGAGGACGCCTAGGGCCCTCTGAGACCATCCCTCACTGCACGGTGCAGCAGAGAGATAGAGGGCACCTAGGGCCCTCTGAGTCCATCACTCAGTGTACGGTGCAGCAGGGAAACAGACAGCACCTAGGGCCCCCTGAGTCTAGCCCTCAGTGCACTGTGCCACACAGAGACAGACGGCGCCTAGGGCCCTCTGAGTCTAGCCCTCAGTGCACGGTGCAGCACAGAGACAGAGGGCGCCAGGGGGCCTCTGAGTCCATCCCTCACTGCACGGTGCAGCACAGAGACAGAGGGCGCCTTGGGCCCTCTGAGTCTAGCCCTCAGTGCACGGAGCAGCATAGAGACAGAAGGCGCCCAGGGCCCTCTGAGTCCATCCCTCACTGCACAGTGCAGCAGAGAGACAGAAGGCGCCTAGGGTCCTCCGAGTCCATCCCTCAGTGCACAGTGCAGCACAGAGACAGATGGCACCTAGGGCCCTCTGAGTCCATCACTCAGTGTACGGTGCAGCAGGGAGACAGACAGCACCTAGGGCTTCCTGCGTCTAGCCCTCAGTGCACGGTGCCACACAGAGACAGACGGCGCCTAGGGCCCTCTGAGTCTAGCCCTCAGTGCACTGTGCAGCAGAGAGACAGAAGGCGCCTAGGGCCCTCAGAGTTCATCCCTCACTGCACGGTGCACCAGAGAGAAAGAGGACGCCTAGGGCCCTCTGAGTCCATCCCTCACTGCACAGTGCAGCAGAGAGACAGAGGACGCGTAGGGACCTCTGAGTCCATCCCTCACTGCACGATGCAACAGAGAGACAGAGGACACCTAGGGCCCTCTGAGTCCATCCCTCACTGCACGGTGCAGCAGAGAGACAAAGGGCGCCCGGGGCCCTCTGAGTCCACCCCTCACTGCACGGTGCAGCACAGAGACAGAGAGCGCCTAGGGCCCTCTGAGTCCATCCCTCACTGCATGGTGCAGCAGAGAGACAGAGGGCGCCTGGGGCCCTCTGGGTCCATCCCTCACTGCGCGGTGCAGCAGAGAGACAGAGGACGCCTAGGGCCCTCAGAGTCCATCCCTCACTGCACGGTGCAGCACAGAGACAGAAGGCGCCTAGGGCCCTCAGAGTCAATCCCTCCTTGCACGGTGCAGCAGAGAGACAGAGGACACCTAGGGCCCTCTGAGTCCATCCCTCACTGCATGGTGCAAGAGAGACAGAAGGCACCTAGGGGCCCCTGAGTCCATCCCTCACTGCACGGTGCAGTAGAGACACAGAAGGTGCCTAGGACCCTCTGAGTCCATCACTCACTCACTGCATGGGGCAGCACAGAGACAGAGGGCGCCTAGGGCTGTCTGAGTCTATCCCTCAGTGCACGGTGCAGCACGGACAGAGAGGGTGCCTAGGGCCCTCTGAGTCCATCCCTCACTGCACGGTGCAGTAGAGAGACAGAGGGTGCCTAGGACCCTCTGAGTCTGACCCTCACTGCGCGGTGTAGCAGGAAGACAGAGGGTGCCGAGGACCGTCTGAGTCTCTCCCTCACCGCACGGTGCAGCAGGGACACAGAGGGCACCTAGGAACATCTCAGTCTAGCCCTCAGTGTACAGTGCAGCACAGAGACAAAGAGCGCCTAGGGCCCTCTGAGACCACCCCTCACTGCACGGTGCAGCACAGAGACAGAGAGCGCCTAGGACCAACTGAGTCCATCCCTCAGTGCACGCTGCAGCACAGAGACAGAGAGCACCTAGGGCCCTCTGAGTCCATCCCTCACTGCACGGTGCAGCAGAGAGACAGAGGGCGCCCGGGGCCCTCTGAGTCTATCCCTCACTGCACTGTGCAGCTGAGAGACAGAGGGTGCCTAGGGGCCTCTGATTCCATCACTCAGTGCACGGTGCAGCACAGAGACAGAGGGTGCCTAGGACCCTCTGAGTCTAACCCTCACTGTGCGGTGCAGCAGGGAGACAGAGGGTGCCTAGGGCCGTCTGAATCTCTCCCTCACTGCACGGTGCAGCAGCGACACAGAGGGCGCCTAGGGCCATCAGAGTCTAGCTCTCAGTGCATGGTGCAGCCTAGAAACATAGAGCGCCTAGGGCCCTCTTAGTCCATCCCTCAGTGCACACTGCATCACAGAGACAGAGAGCGCCTGGGGCCCTCTGAGTCCATCCCTCACAGCACGGTGCACCAGAGAGACAGAGGGCACCTAGGGCCCTCTGAGTCCACCCCTCACTGCATGGTGCAGCACAGAAACAGAGAGCGCCTAGGACCCACTGAGTCCATCCCTCAGTGCACGGTGCAGCACAGAGACAGAGGGTGCCTAGGGCCCTCTGAGTCCATCCGTCACAGCACGGTGCAGTAGAGAGTCGGGCCCTCTGAGTCCATACCTCAGTGAACGGTGCAGCAGTGTCACAGAGGGCGCCAGGGGCCCTCTGAGTCTATCCCTCACTGCACGGTGCAGCAGAGAGACAGAGGCGCCTGGGGCCCTCTGAGTCCATCCATCAGTGCACTGTGCAGCAGAGAGACAGAGGGCGCCTGGGGCCCTCCAAGCCCATCCATCAGGGCACGGTGCAGCAGGGACACAGAGGGCGCCTGGGGCCCTCTGAGTCCATCATTCACTGCACGGTGCAGCAGGGACACAGAGGGCGCCTGGGGCCCTCAGAGTCTATCCCTCACTGCACGGTGCAGCAGAGAGATAGAGGGCGCCTAGGGTCCTCTGAGTCCATCCCTCACTGCATAGTGCAGCAGAGAGACAGAGGACTCCTAGGGCCATCTGAGTCCATCCCTCACTGCACGGTGCAGCAGAGAGACAGAGGGCGCCTGGGGCCCTCTGAGTCCATCCATCAGTGCACGGTGCAGCAGGGACACAGAGGGCGCCTGTGGCCCTCTGAGTCCATGCATCAGTGCACGGTGCAGCAGGGACACAGAGGGCACCTGGGGCCCTCTGAGTCTACGCCTCACTGTACAGTGCAGAAGAGAGATAGAGGGCACCTAAGACCCTCTGAGTCCATCACTCAGTGTACTGTGCAGCAGGGAGACAGACAGCACCTAGGGCCCCCTGAGTCTAGCCCTCAGTGCACGGTACCACACAGAGACAGACGGCGCCTAGGGCCCTTTGAGTCTAGCCCTCAATGCACGGTGCAGCACAGAGACAGAGGGCGCCTGGGGCCCTCTGAGTCCATCCCTCACTGCACAGTGCAGCACAGAGACAGAGGGCGCCTTGGGCCCTCTGAGTCTAGCCCTCAGTGCACGGAGCAGCAGAGAGACAGAAGGCGCCTAGGGCCCTCTGAGTCCATCCCTCACTGCACAGTGCAGTAGAGAGACAGAAGGCGCCTAGGGTCCTTCAGAGTCCATCCCCCTGTGCACGGTGCAGCAGAGAGATAGAGGGCACCTAGGGCCCTCTGAGTCCATCACTAAGTGTACGGTGCAGCAGGGAGACAGACGGCACCTAGGGCCCTTTGAGTCTAGCCCTCAGTGCACTGTGCCACACAGAGACAGACGGCGCCTAGGACCCTCTGAGTCTAGCCCTCAGTGCACTGTGCAGCAGGGACACAGAGGGCGCCTGGGGCCCTCTGAGTCCATCCCTCACTGCATGGTGCAGCAGAGAGAAAGAGGGTGACTGGGCCCTTTGAGTCCATCCCTCACTGCACTGTGCAGCGGAGAGACAGAGGATGCCTAGGACCCTTTGAGACTAACCCTCACCGCGCGGTGCAACAGAGAGACAGAAGGCGCCTAGGGCCCTCTGAGTCTAGCCCTCACTGCGCGGTGCAGCAGGGAGACAGAGAGTGCCTAGGGCTCTCTGAGTCTATCTCTCACTGCACGGTGCAGCACAGGGACAGAGGGTGCCTAGGGCCCTCTGAGTCAATCCCTCAGTGCACGGTGCAGCAGGGACACAGAGGGCGCCTGGGGCCCTCTGAGTTCATCCCTCACTGCACACGCAGCAGGGACACAGAGGGCACCTGGGGCCCTCTGAGTCCATCCCTCAGTGCATGGTGCAGCAGAGAGACAGAAGGCGCCTAAGGCCCTCTGAGTCCATCCCTCCGTGTACAGTGCAGCAGGGAGACAGACGGCACCTAGGGCCTCCTGAGTCTAGCCCTCCGTGCACGGTGCCACACAGAGAAAGAGCGTGCCTAGGGCCCTCTGAGTCTATCCCTTAGTGCATGGTGCAGCAGGGAGACAGAGGGTGCCTAGGGCCGTCTGAGTCTCTCCCTCACTGCACGGTGCAGTAGAGACACATAGGGCGCCTGGGGCCCTCTAAGTCTGTCCCTCACTGCACGGTGCCACACAGAGACAGAAGGCGCTTAGGGTCCTCTGAGTCCATCCCTCACTGCACGGTGCAGCAGAGAGAAAGAGGGTGACTAGGGCCCTCTGAGTCCTTTCCTCACTGCACGGTGCAGCAGAGAGACAGAGGGTGCCTAGGGCTCTCTGATTCCATCCCTCAGTGCACGGTGCAACTCCGAGACAGAGGGTGCCTAGGACCCTCTGAGTCTAACCCTCACTGCGCAGTGCAGCAGGGAAACAGATGGTGCCTAGGGCTGTCTGAGTCTCTCCCTCACTGCACGGTGCAGCACAGAGACAGAGGGCGCCTTGGGCCCTCTGAGTCTAGCCCTCAGTGCACAGAGCAGCAGAGAGACAGAAGGCGCCTAGGGCCCTCTGAGTCCATCCCTCACTGCACAGTGCAGCAGAGAGACAGAAGGCGCCTAGGGTCCTAGGAGTCCATCCCTCAGTGCACAGTGCAGCACAGAGACAGATGGCACCTAGGGCCCTCTGAGTCCATCACTAAGTGTACAGTGCAGCAAGGAGACAGACAGCACCTAGGGCCCCTGAGTCTAGCCCTCAGTGCACAGTGCCACAAAGAGTCAGACGGCGCCTAGGGCCCTCTGAGTCTAGCCCTCAGTGCACGGTGCAGCAGGGACACAGAGGGCGCCTGGGGCCCTCTGAGTCCATCCCTCACTGCACGGTGCAGCAGGGACACAGAGGGCGCCTGGGGCCCTTTGAGTCCATCCCTCACTGCATGGTGCAGCAGAGAGAAAGAGGGTGACTGGACCCTCTGAGTCCATCCCTCACTGCACTGTGCAGAGGAGAGACAGAGGATGCCTAGGGCCCTCTGAGTCCATCCCTCAGTGCACTGTGCAGCACAGAGACAGAGGGTGCTTAGGACCCTCTGAGTCTAACCCTCACTGCGCGGTGCAACAGAGAGACAGAAGGCGCCTAGGGCCGTCTGAGTCTAGCCCTCACTGCGCGGTGCAGCTTGGAGACAGAGAGCGCCTAGGGCCCTCTGAGTCTATCCCTCACTGCACGGTGCAGCAGAGGGAGAGAGGGCGCCTAGGGCCCTCTGAGTCCATCCCTCAGTGCACGGTGCAGCAGGGACACAGAGGGCGCCTGGGGCCCTCTGAGTTCATCCCTCACTGCACACGCAGCAGGGACACAGAGGGCACCTGGGGCCCTCTGAGTCCATCCCTCACTGCACGGAGCAGCAGAGAGACAGAAGGCGCCCAGGGCCCTCTGAGTCCATCCCTCACTGCACAGTGCAGCAGAGAGACAGAAGGCGCCTAGGGTCCTCTGAGTCCATCCCTCAGTGCACAGTGCAGCACAGAGACAGATGGCACCTAGGGCCCTCTCAGTCCATCACTCAGTGTACGGTGCAGCAGGGAGACAGACAGCACCTAGGGCTCCCTGAGTCTAGCCCTCAGTGCACGGTGCCACACAGAGACAGACGGCGCCTAGGGCCCTCTGAGTCTAGCCCTCAGTGCACTGTGCAGCAGAGAGACAGAAGGCGCCTAGGGCCCTCAGAGTTCATCCCTCACAGCACGGTGCAGCAGAGAAAAGAGGACGCCTAGGGCCCTCTGAGTCCATCCTCACTGCACAGTGCAGCAGAGAGACAGAGGACGCCTAGGGACCTCTGAGTCCATCCCTCACTGCACGGTGCAGCAGAGAGACAGAGGATGCCTAGGGCCCTCAGAGTCCATCCCTCACTGCACAGTGCAGCAGAGAGACAAAGGGCGCCCGGGGCCCTCTGAGTCCACCCCTCACTGCACGGTGCAGCACAGAGACAGAGAGCGCCTAGGGCCCTCTGAGTCCATCCCTCACTGCATGGTGCAGCAGAGAGACAGAGGGCGCCTGGGGCCCTCTGGGTCCATCCCTCACTGCGCGGTGCAGCAGAGAGACAGAGGACGCCTAGGGCCCTCAGAGTCCATCCCTCACTGCACGGTGCAGCACAGAGACAGAAGGCGCCTAGGGCCCTCAGAGTCAATCCCTCACTGCACAGTGCAGCAGAGAGACAGAGGACGCCTAGGGCCCTCTGAGTCCATCCCTCACTGCATGGTGCAAGAGAGACAGAAGGCACCTAGGGGCCCCTGAGTCCATCCCTCACTGCACGGTGCAGTAGAGACACAGAAGGTGCCTAGGACCCTCTGAGTCCATCACTCAGTCACTGCATGGTGCAGCACAGAGACAGAGGGCGCCTAGGGCTGTCTGAGTCTATCCCTCAGTGCACGGTGCAGCACGGACACAGAGGGTGCCTAGGGCCCTCTGAGTCCATCCCTCACTGCACGGTGCAGTAGAGAGACAGAGGGTGCCTAGGACCCTCTGAGTCTGACCCTCACTGCGCGGTGTAGCAGGGAGACAGAGGGTGCCTAGGACCGTCTGAGTCTCTCCCTCACCGCACGGTGCAGCAGGGACACAGAGGACACCTAGGAACATCTGAGTCTAGCCCTCAGTGTACAGTGCAGCACAGAGACAAAGAGCGCCTAGGGCCCTCTGAGACCAACCTCACTGCACGGTGCAGCACAGAGACAGAGAGCGCCTAGGACCAACTAAGTCCATCCCTTAGTGCACGCTGCAGCACAGAGACAGAGAGCGCCTAGGGCCATCTGACTCCATCCCTCACTGCACGGTGCAGCAGAGAGACAAAGGGCGCCCGGGGCCCTCTGAGTCCACCCCTCACTGCACGGTGCAGCACAGAGACAGAGAGCGCCTAGGACCCACTGAGTCCATCCCCCAGTGCATGCTGCAGCACTGAGACAGAGAGCGCCTAGGGCTCTCTGAGTCCATCCCTCACTGAATGGTGCAGCAGAGAGACAGAGGGCGCCTGGGGCCCTCAGAGTCTATCACTCACTGCACGGTGCAGCAGAGAGACAGAGGGCACCTAGGGCCAACTGAGTCTATCCCTCTCGTCACGATGCAGCACAGAGCCCTCTGAGTCTAGCCCTCAGTGCACAGTGCAGCAGAGAGACAGAAGGCGCCCAGGGCCCTCTGAGTCCATCCCTCACTGCACAGTGCAGCAGAGAGACAGAAGGAGCCCAGGGCCCTCTGAGTCCATCCCTCAGTGAACGGTGCAGCAGTGGCACAGAGGGCGCCTGGGGCCCTCTGAGTCTATCCCTCACTGCACGGTGCAGCAGAGAGACAGAGGGCGTCTGGGGCCCTCTGAGTCCATCCATCAGTGCACGGTGCAGCAGAGAGACAGAGGGTGCCTGGGGCCCTCTGAGTCCATCCATCAGGGCACGGTGCAGCAGGGACACAGAGGGCGCCTGGGGCCCTCTGAGCCCATCCATCAGGGCACGGTGCAGCAGGGACACAGAGGGCGCCTGGGGCCCTCTGAGCCCATACATCAGGGCATGGTGCAGCAGGGATACAGAGGGCGCCTGGGGCCCTCTGAGTCCATCATTCACTGCACGGTGCAGCAGGGACACAGAGGGCGCTTGGCACCCTCTGATTCTATCCCTCACTGCACGGTGCAGCAGAGAGATAGAGAGCGCCTAGGGTCCTCTGAGTCCATCCCTCACTGCATAGTGCAGCAGAGAGACAGAGGACGCCTAGGGCCGTCTGAGACCATCCCTCACTGCACGGTGCAGCAGAGAGACAGAGGGCGCCTGGGGCCCTCTGAGTCCATCCATCAGTGCACTGTGCAGCAGGGACACAGAGGGTGCCTGGGGCCCTCTGAGTCTATCCCTCACTGCACGGTGCAGCAGAGAGATAGAGGACGCCTAGGGCCCTCTGAGACCATCCCTCACTGCACGGTGCAGCAGAGAGATAGAGGGCACCTAGGGCCCTCTGAGTCCATCACTCAGTGTACGGTGCAGCAGGGAAACAGACAGCACCTAGGGCCCCCTGAGTCTAGCCCTCAGTGCACTGTGCCACACAGAGACAGACGGCGCCTAGGGCCCTCTGAGTCTAGCCCTCAGTGCACGGTGCAGCACAGAGACAGAGGGCGCCAGGGGGCCTCTGAGTCCATCCCTCACTGCACGGTGCAGCACAGAGACAGAGGGCGCCTTGGGCCCTCTGAGTCTAGCCCTCTGTGCACGGAGCAGCAGAGAGACAGAAGGCGCCCAGGGCCCTCTGAGTCCATCCCTCACTGCACAGTGCAGCAGAGAGACAGAAGGCGCCTAGGGTCCTCCGAGTCCATCCCTCAGTGCACAGTGCAGCACAGAGACAGATGGCACCTAGGGCCCTCTGAGTCCATCACTCAGTGTACGGTGCAGCAGGGAGACAGACAGCACCTAGGGCTTCCTGAGTCTAGCCCTCAGTGCACGGTGCCACACAGAGATAGACGGCGCCTAGGGCCCTCTGAGTCTAGCCCTCAGTGCACTGTGCAGCAGAGAGACAGAAGGCGCCTAGGGCCCTCAGAGTTCATCCCTCACTGCACGGTGCACCAGAGAGAAAGAGGACGCCTAGGGCCCTCTGAGTCCATCCCTCACTGCACAGTGCAGCAGAGAGACAGAGGACGCGTAGGGACCTCTGAGTCCATCCCTCAGTGCACGGTGCAACAGAGAGACAGAGGACACCTAGGGCCCTCTGAGTCCATCCCTCACTGCACGGTGCAGCAGAGAGACAAAGGGCGCCCGGGGCCCTCTGAGTCCACCCCTCACTGCACGGTGCAGCACAGAGACAGAGAGCGCCTAGGGCCCTCTGAGTCCATCCCTCACTGCATGGTGCAGCAGAGAGACAGAGGGCGCCTGGGGCCCTCTGGGTCCATCCCTCACTGCGCGGTGCAGCAGAGAGACAGAGGACGCCTAGGGCCCTCAGAGTCCATCCCTCACTGCACGGTGCAGCACAGAGACAGAAGGCGCCTAGGGCCCTCAGAGTCAATCCCTCCTTGCACGGTGCAGCAGAGAGATAGAGGACGCCTAGGGCCCTCTGAGTCCATCCCTCACTGCATGGTGCAAGAGAGACAGAAGGCACCTAGGGGCCCCTGAGTCCATCCCTCACTGCACGGTGCAGTAGAGACACAGAAGGTGCCTAGGACCCTCTGAGTCCATCACTCACTCACTGCATGGTGCAGCACAGAGACAGAGGGCGCCTAGGGCTGTCTGAGTCTATCCCTCAGTGCACGGTGCAGCACGGACACAGAGGGTGCCTAGGGCCCTCTGAGTACATCCCTCACTGCACGGTGCAGTAGAGAGACAGAGGGTGCCTAGGACCCTCTGAGTCTGACCCTCACTGCGCGGTGTAGCAGGAAGACAGAGGGTGCCTAGGACCGTCTGAGTCTCTCCCTCACCGCACGGTGCAGCAGGGACACAGAGGGCACCTAGGAACATCTCAGTCTAGCCCTCAGTGTACAGTGCAGCACAGAGACAAAGAGCGCCTAGGGCCCTCTGAGACCAACCCTCACTGCACGGTGCAGCACAGAGACAGAGAGCGCCTAGGACCAACTGAGTCCATCCCTCAGTGCACGCTGCAGCACAGAGACAGAGAGCACCTAGGGCCCTCTGAGTCCATCCCTCACTGCACGGTGCAGCAGAGAGACAGAGGGCGCCCGGGGCCCTCTGAGTCTATCCCTCACTGCACTGTGCAGCTGAGAGACAGAGGGTGCATAGGGGCCTCTGATTCCATCACTCAGTGCACGGTGCAGCACAGAGACAGAGGGTGCCTAGGACCCTCTGAGTCTAACCCTCACTGTGCGGTGCAGCAGGGAGACAGAGGGTGCCTAGGGCCGTCTGAATCTCTCCCTCACTGCACGGTGCAGCAGCGACACAGAGGGCGCCTAGGGCCATCAGAGTCTAGCTCTCAGTGCATGGTGCAGCCTAGAAACATAGAGCGCCTAGGGCCCTCTTAGTCCATCCCTCAGTGCACGCTGCATCACAGAGACAGAGAGCGCCTGGGGCCCTCTGAGTCCATCCCTCACAGCACGGTGCACCAGAGAGACAGAGGGCACCTAGGGCCCTCTGAGTCCACCCCTCACTGCATGGTGCAGCACAGAGACAGAGAGCGCCTAGGACCCACTGAGTCCATCCCTCAGTGCACGGTGCAGCACAGAGACAGAGGGTGCCTAGGGCCCTCTGAGTCCATCCGTCACAGCACGGTGCAGTAGAGAGTCGGGGCCCTCTGAGTCCATACCTCAGTGAACGGTGCAGCAGTGTCACAGAGGGCACCAGGGGCCCTCTGAGTCTATCCCTCACTGCACGGTGCAGCAGAGAGACAGAGGGCGCCTGGGGCCCTCTGAGTCCATCCATCAGTGCACTGTGCAGCAGAGAGACAGAGGGCGCCTGGGGCCCTCCAAGCCCATCCATCAGGGCACGGTGCAGCAGGGACACAGAGGGCGCCTGGGGCCCTCTGAGTCCATCATTCACTGCACGGTGCAGCAGGGACACAGAGGGCGCCTGGGGCCCTCAGAGTCTATCCCTCACTGCACGGTGCAGCAGAGAGATAGAGGGCGCCTAGGGTCCTCTGAGTCCATCCCTCACTGCATAGTGCAGCAGAGAGACAGAGGACTCCTAGGGCCATCTGAGTCCATCCCTCACTGCACGGTGCAGCAGAGAGACAGAGGGCGCCTGGGGCCCTCTGAGTCCATCCATCAGTGCACGGTGCAGCAGGGACACAGAGGGCGCCTGTGGCCCTCTGAGTCCATGCATCAGTGCACGGTGCAGCAGGGACACAGAGGGCACCTGGGGCCCTCTGAGTCTACGCCTCACTGTACAGTGCAGAAGAGAGATAGAGGGCACCTAAGACCCTCTGAGTCCATCACTCAGTGTACTGTGCAGCAGGGAGACAGACAGCACCTAGGGCCCCTGAGTCTAGCCCTCAGTGCACGGTACCACACAGAGACAGACGGCGCCTAGGGCCCTTTGAGTCTAGCCCTCAATGCACGGTGCAGCACAGAGACAGAGGGCACCTGGGGCCCTCTGAGTCCATCCCTCACTGCACAGTGCAGCACAGAGACAGAGGGCGCCTTGGGCCCTCTGAGTCTAGCCCTCAGTGCACGGAGCAGCAGAGAGACAGAAGGCGCCTAGGGCCCTCTGAGTCCATCCCTCACTGCACAGTGCAGTAGAGAGACAGAAGGCGCCTAGGGTCCTTCAGAGTCCATCCCCCTGTGCACGGTGCAGCAGAGAGATAGAGGGCACCTAGGGCCCTCTGAGTCCATCACTAAGTGTACGGTGCAGCAGGGAGACAGACGGCACCTAGGGCCCTTTGAGTCTAGCCCTCAGTGCACGGTGCCACACAGAGACAGACGGCGCCTAGGACCCTCTGAGTCTAGCCCTCAGTGCACTGTGCAGCAGGGACACAGAGGGCGCCTGGGGCCCTCTGAGTCCATCCCTCACTGCATGGTGCAGCAGAGAGAAAGAGGGTGACTGGGCCCTTTGAGTCCATCCCTCACTGCACTGTGCAGCGGAGAGACAGAGGTCGCCTAGGACCCTCTGAGTCTATCCCTCACCGCTCGGTGCATCAGAGAGACAGACGGCGCCTAGGGCCCTCTGAGTCTAGCCCTCACTGCGCGGTGCAGCAGGGAGACAGAGAGTGCCTAGGGCTCTCTGAGTCTATCTCTCACTGCACGGTGCAGCACAGGGACAGAGGGTGCCTAGGGCCCTCTGAGTCAATCCCTCAGTGCACGGTGCAGCAGGGACACAGAGGGCGCCTGGGGCCCTCTGAGTTCATCCCTCACTGCACACGCAGCAGGGACACAGAGGGCACCTGGGGCCCTCTGAGTCCATCCCTCAGTGCATGGTGCAGCAGAGAGACAGAAGGCGCCTAAGGCCCTCTGAGTCCATCCCTCCGTGTACAGTGCAGCAGGGAGACAGACGGCACCTAGGGCCTCCTGAGTCTAGCCCTCCGTGCACGGTGCCACACAGAGAAAGAGCGTGCCTAGGGCCCTCTGAGTCTATCCCTTAGTGCATGGTGCAGCAGGGAGACAGAGGGTGCCTAGGGCCGTCTGAGTCTCTCCCTCACTGCACGGTGCAGTAGGGACACATAGGCGCCTGGGGCCCTCTAAGTCTGTCCCTCACTGCACGGTGCCACACAGAGACAGAAGGCGCTTAGGGTCCTCTGAGTCCATCCCTCACTGCACGGTGCAGCAGAGAGAAAGAGGGTGACTAGGGCCCTCTGAGTCCTTTCCTCACTGCACGGTGCAGCAGAGAGACAGAGGGTGCCTAGGGCTCTCTGATTCCATCCCTCAGTGCACGGTGCAACTCCGAGACAGAGGGTGCCTAGGACCCTCTGAGTCTAACCCTCACTGCGCAGTGCAGCAGGGAAACAGATGGTGCCTAGGGCTGTCTGAGTCTCTCCCTCACTGCACAGTGCAGCACAGAGACAGAGGGCACCTTGGGCCCTCTGAGTCTAGCCCTCAGTGCACAGAGCAGCAGAGAGACAGAAGGCGCCTAGGGCCCTCTGAGTCCATCCCTCACTGCACAGTGCAGCAGAGAGACAGAAGGCGCCTAGGGTCCTAGGAGTCCATCCCTCAGTGCACAGTGCAGCACAGAGACAGATGGCACCTAGGGCCCTCTGAGTCCATCACTAAGTGTACAGTGCAGCAAGGAGACAGACAGCACCTAGGGCCCCGGAGTCTAGCCCTCAGTGCACAGTGCCACAAAGAGACAGACGGCGCCTAGGGCCCTCTGAGTCTAGCCCTCAGTGCACGGTGCAGCAGGGACACAGAGGGCGCCTGGGGCCCTCTGAGTCCATCCCTCACTGCACGGTGCAGCAGGGACACAGAGGGCGCCTGGGGCCCTTTGAGTCCATCCCTCACTGCATGGTGCAGCAGAGAGAAAGAGGGTGACTGGACCCTCTGAGTCCATCCCTCACTGCACTGTGCAGAGGAGAGACAGAGGATGCCTAGGGCCCTCTGAGTCCATCCCTCAGTGCACTGTGCAGCACAGAGACAGAGGGTGCTTAGGACCCTCTGAGTCTAACCCTCACTGCGTGGTGCAACAGAGAGACAGAAGGCGCCTAGGGCCGTCTGAGTCTAGCCCTCACTGCGCGGTGCAGCTTGGAGACAGAGAGCGCCTAGGGCCCTCTGAGTCTATCCCTCACTGCACGGTGCAGCAGAGGGAGAGAGGGCGCCTAGGGCCCTCTGAGTCCATCCCTCAGTGCACGGTGCAGCAGGGACACAGAGGGCGCCTGGGGCCCTCTGAGTTCATCCCTCACTGCACACGCAGCAGGGACACAGAGGGCACCTGGGGCCCTCTGAGTCCATCCCTCACTGCACGGTGCAGCAGAGAGACAGAAGGCGCCTAAGGCCCTCTGAGTCCATCCCTCAGTGCACAGTGCAGCATAGAGACAGACGGCACCTAAGGCCCTCTGAGTCCATCCCTCAGTGTACAGTGCAGCAGGGAGACAGAAGGCACCTAGGGCTTCCTGAGTCTAGCCCTCCGTGCACCGTGCCACACAGAGAAAGAGGGTGCGTAGGGCCCTCTGAGTCCATCCCTTAGTGCACGGTGCTGCACAGAGACAGAGGGTGCCTAGGACCCTCTGAGTCTATCCCTCACTGCACGGTGCCACACAGAGACGGAAGGCGCGTAGGGCCCTCTGAGTCCATCCCTCACTGCACGGTGCAGCAGAGAGAAAGAGGGTGACTAGGGCCCTCTGAGTCCATCCCTCACTGCACGGTGCAGCAGAGAGACAGAGGGTGCCTAGGGCTCTCTGAGTCCATCCCTCAGCGCACGGTGCAGCACAGAGACAGAGGGTGCCTAGGACCCTCTGAGTCTAACCCTCACTGCGCAGTGCAGCAGGGACACAGATGGTGCCTAGGGCTGTCTGAGTCTCTCCCTCACTGGACGGTGCAGCACAGAGACAGAGGGCGCCTTGGGCCCTCTGAGTCTAGCCCTCAGTCCACGGAGCAGCAGAGAGACAGAAGGCGCCTAAGGCCCTCTGAGTCCATCCCTCACTGCACAGTGCAGCAGAGAGACAGAAGGCGCCTAGGGTCTTCCGAGTCCATCCCTCAGATGCACAGTGCAGCAGAGAGACAGAGGACGCCTAGGGCCCTCTGAGTCCATCCATCAGTGCATGGTGCATCAGGGACACAGAGGGCGCCTGGGGCCCTCTGAGTCTATGCCTCACTGTACGGTGCAGAAGAGAGATAGAGGGCACCTAGGGCCCTCTGAGTCCATCACTCAGTGTACGGTGCAGCAGGGAGACAGACGGCACCTAAGGCCCTCTGAGTCCATCCCTCAGTGTACAGTGCAGCAGGGAGACAGACGGCACCTTGGGCCCCCTTAGTCTAGCCCTCAGTGCACGGTGCCACACAGAGACAGACGTCGCCTAGGGCCCTCTGAGTCTAGCCCTCACTGCACGGTGCAGCAGGGACACAGAGGACGCCTGGGGCCCTCTGAGTTCATCCCTCACTGCACGCGCAGCAGGGACACAGAGGGAGCCTGGGGCCCTCTGAGTCCACCCCTCACTGCACAGTGCAGCAGAGAGACAGAAGGCGCCTAAGGCCCTTTGAGTCCATCCCTCAGTGCACGTGCAGCATAGAGACAGACGGCACCTAAGGCCCTCTGAGTCCATCCCTCAGTGTACAGTGCAGCAGGGAGACAGACGGCACCTAGGGCCTCCTGAGTCTAGCCCTCCGTGCACCGTGCCACACAGAGAAAGAGGGTGCCTAGGGCCCTCTGAGTCCATCCCTTAGTGCATGGTGCAGCACAGAGACAGAGGGTGCCTAGGACCCTCTGAGTCTAACCCTCACTGCGCGGTGCAGCAGGGAGACAGAGGGTGCCTAGGGCCGTCTGAGTCTCTCCCTCACTTCACGGTACAGCAGGGACACAGAGGGCGCCTGGGACCCTCTGAGTCCATCCCTCACTGCATGGTGCAGCAGAGAGAAAGAGGGTGACTGGGCCCTTTGAGTCCATCCCTCACTGCACTGTGCAGCGGAGAGACAGAGGATGCCTAGGACCCTTTGAGACTAACCCTCACCGCGCGGTGCAACAGAGAGACAGAAGGCGCCTAGGGCCCTCTGAGTCTAGCCCTCACTGCGCGGTGCAGCAGGGAGACAGAGAGTGCCTAGGGCTCTCTGAGTCCATCTCTCACTGCACGGTGCAGCACAGGGACAGAGGGTGCCTAGGGCCCTCTGAGTCAATCCCTCAGTGCACGGTGCAGCAGGGACACAGAGGGCGCCTGGGGCCCTCTGAGTTCATCCCTCACTGCACACGCAGCAGGGACACAGAGGGCACCTGGGGCCCTCTGAGTCCATCCCTCAGTGCATGGTGCAGCAGAGAGACAGAAGGCGCCTAAGGCCCTCTGAGTCCATCCCTCCGTGTACAGTGCAGCAGGGAGACAGACAGCACCTAGGGCCTCCTGAGTCTAGCCCTCCGTGCACGGTACCACACAGAGAAAGAGGGTGCCTAGGGCCCTCTGAGTCTATCCCTTAGTGCATGGTGCAGCAGGGAGACAGAGGGTGCCTAGGGCCGTCTGAGTCTCTCCCTCACTGCACGGTGCAGCAGGGACACATAGGGCGCCTGGGGCCCTCTAAGTCTGTCCCTCACTGCACGGTGCCACACAGAGACAGAAGGCGCTTAGGGTCCTCTGAGTCCATCCCTCACTGCACGGTGCAGCAGAGAGAAAGAGGGTGACTAGGGCCCTCTGAGTCCTTTCCTCACTGCACGGTGCAGCAGAGAGACAGAGGGTGCCTAGGGCTCTCTGATTCCATCCCTCAGTGCACGGTGCAACTCCGAGACAGAGGGTGCCTAGGACCCTCTGAGTCTAACCCTCACTGCGCTGTGCAGCAGGGAAACAGATGGTGCCTAGGGCTGTCTGAGTCTCTCCCTCACTGCACGGTGCAGCACAGAGACAGAGGGCGCCTTGGGCCCTCTGAGTCTAGCCCTCAGTGCACAGAGCAGCAGAGAGACAGAAGGCGCCTAGGGCCCTCTGAGTCCATCCCTCACTGCACAGTGCAGCAGAGAGACAGAAGGCGCCTAGGGTCCTAGGAGTCCATCCCTCAGTGCACAGTGCAGCACAGAGACAGATGGCACCTAGGGCCCTCTGAGTCCATCACTAAGTGTACAGTGCAGCAAGGAGACAGACAGCACCTAGGGCCCCTGAGTCTAGCCCTCAGTGCACAGTGCCACACAGAGACAGACGGCGCCTAGGGCCCTCTGAGTCTAGCTCTCAGTGCACGGTGCAGCAGGGACACAGAGGGCGCCTGGGGCCCTCTGAGTCCATCCCTCACTGCACGGTGCAGCAGGGACACAGAGGGCGCCTGGGGCCCTTTGAGTCCATCCCTCACTGCATGGTGCAGCAGAGAGAAAGAGGGTGACTGGACCCTCTGAGTCCATCCCTCACTGCACTGTGCAGAGGAGAGACAGAGGATGCCTAGGGCCCTCTGAGTCCATCCCTCAGTGCACTGTGCAGCACAGAGACAGAGGGTGCTTAGGACCGTCTGAGTCTAACCCTCACTGCACGGTGCAACAGAGAGACAGAAGGCGCCTAGGGCCGTCTGAGTCTAGCCCTCACTGCGCGGTGCAGCTTGGAGACAGAGAGCGCCTAGGGCCCTCTGAGTCTATCCCTCACTGCACGGTGCAGCAGAGGGAGAGAGGGAGCCTAGGGCCCTCTGAGTCCATCCCTCAGTGCACGGTGCAGCAGGGACACAGAGGGCGCCTGGGGCCCTCTGAGTTCATCCCTCACTGCACACGCAGCAGGGACACAGAGGGCACCTGGGGCCCTCTGAGTCCATCCCTCACTGCACGGTGCAGCAGAGAGACAGAAGGCGCCTAAGGCCCTCTGAGTCCATCCCTCAGTGCACAGTGCAGCATAGAGACAGACTAAGGCCCTCTGAGTCCATCCCTCAGTGTACAGTGCAGCAGGGAGACAGAAGGCACCTAGGGCTTCCTGAGTCTAGCCCTCCGTGCACCGTGCCACACAGAGAAAGAGGGTGCGTAGGGCCCTCTGAGTCCATCCCTTAGTGCACGGTGCTGCACAGAGACAGAGGGTGCCTAGGACCCTCTGAGTCTATCCCTCACTGCACGGTGCCACACAGAGACGGAAGGCGCGTAGGGCCCTCTGAGTCCATCCCTCACTGCACGGTGCAGCAGAGAGAAAGAGGGTGACGAGGGCCCTCTGAGTCCATCCCTCACTGCACGGTGCAGCAGAGAGACAGAGGGTGCCTAGGGCTCTCTGAGTCCATCCCTCAGCGCACGATGCAGCACAGAGACAGAGGGTGCCTAGGACCCTCTGAGTCTAACCCTCACTGCGCAGTGCAGCAGGGAAACAGATGGTGCCTAGGGCTGTCTGAGTCTCTCCCTCACTGGACGGTGCAGCACAGAGACAGAGGGCGCCTTGGGCCCTCTGAGTCTAGCCCTCAGTCCACGGAGCAGCAGAGAGACAGAAGGCGCCTAAGGCCCTCTGAGTCCATCCCTCACTGCACAGTGCAGCAGAGAGACAGAAGGCGCCTAGGGTCCTCCGAGTCCATCCCTCAGATGCACAGTGCAGCAGAGAGACAGAGGACGCCTAGGGCCCTCTGAGTCCATCCATCAGTGCATGGTGCATCAGGGACACAGAGGGCGCCTGGGGCCCTCTGAATCTATGCCTCACTGTACGGTGCAGAAGAGAGATAGAGGGCACCTAGGGCCCTCTGAGTCCATCACTCAGTGTACGGTGCAGCAGGGAGACAGACGGCACCTAAGGCCCTCTGAGTCCATCCCTCAGTGTACAGTGCAGCAGGGAGACAGACGGCACCTTGGGCCCCCTGAGTCTAGCCCTCAGTGCACGGTGCCACACAGAGACAGACGTCGCCTAGGGCCCTCTGAGTCTAGCCCTCACTGCACGGTGCAGCAGGGACACAGAGGACGCCTGGGGCCCTCTGAGTTCATCCCTCACTGCACGCGCAGCAGGGACACAGAGGGAGCCTGGGGCCCTCTGAGTCCACCCTTCACTGCACAGTGCAGCAGAGACACAGAAGGCGCCTAAGGCCCTTTGAGTCCATCCCTCAGTGCACGGTGCAGCATAGAGACAGACGGCACCTAAGGCCCTCTGAGTCCATCCCTCAGTGTACAGTGCAGCAGGGAGACAGACGGCACCTAGGGCCTCCTGAGTCTAGCCCTCCGTGCACCGTGCCACACAGAGAAAGAGGGTGCCTAGGGCCCTCTGAGTCCATCCCTTAGTGCAGAGGTCTTCAAACTGTGGGGCGCGCCCCCCTGTGGGGGCGTGGATGTGTTCCCAGGGGGGCGCAAATGGGCCTGCAATTACATGTAAATGAAGCTAGCCTGGAAGTGCGAAAGGCGCGTTTCAGGCAGTCTTCATTTACATGAAGCAGTTACTGCGCATAAAAAACGTGTGAGGACGGTATGGTGTTCATACAGACGGCTCCTAGATGTCGTTTTCAATGGTGATGAGTTATTGTTGTTTTCTGTTTTAAGAAGAGGGCTGTTTCCTGTAAAATAGAGGGAAAGATGGCATTGCAGAGTTTTCATTTTACTTGAGGAGCGCCTCATTAATTAGGACATGCTTAGTATATGTCTGTAAATCGTTAGTTGGTTTAGCGCAGCATTTTTAAATTGACTGCATGAGGTACCGTAAGGTAAACATCGAAAGCACTTAAATTACATGATGGAAGATTGCTTTTCTCACAGGTTCTAGGACCAGTATTTAAAAATCCGATTGCACCCATAGGAGAGGGATTTCTCCTTCTTTGTGCTGCCCATAGATACAATCTTTAAACTGCGCTAAGGAATTGTTAATTTCTCTTTTAAGGGTTGGATTGCTTTCCTCTGTATTCCATCGGAGGAAGTGTGTATTTTTTTTCAGATTTTACTTGCACTTTACTGTTGAAAGTTATGTATTCTGGTTCTGATTCTTTGTGTGTGCAGGTGTTGGTGTGTATGAAAGAGAGCTATATATGTAGCAGGGTTATTTAAAATGTGTGCGTGCTAATGCGTGTCTCAAAGAAAGCTACATATTTGTAAGTGTTATTTCCTGTGTGCGAGGGCAGGTGCATGTGCTCCATGCATGTAAGTATGTGTAAGAGAGTGCTATATATGTAGAAGGTTCATTACAAATGTGTGTCTGCCTGTCAGACTTTTTATTTAATCCTATCAATGGCAAGGACAGTCAAGAACTATCAAAGCTGTGAGTACCAGTGGCGTAACCAAGCCACCGCAACCCTGTCTGTGCCGGGGGTCCGAGCTCTGGGGTCCCCCTCCGGCACTTGGCAGGCCCCAGGCCTGAGAGCTCCGGACTGGGTCTGGAGCGTGGGGGGCCCCTACTATGTAGTTTCCAGAGGGGACCCCTCAAGTTTTGTTATGCCACTGGTGAGTACTGGTGTTTGCTGTGAGTACTTGTGTTTGCTGTGAGTACTGGTGTTTGCTGCTAGTACTGGTGTTTGCTGCTAGTACTGGTGTTTGCTACGAGTACTCGTGTTGGCTCTCTGGGTGGATGTGGACAAGCAGCCAAGGTCTAGCTGAAAAGAAGTGGCTTAGAGCTGAGGCTAGCTACAGTACAACAAAGTTATCATAGTTGCAATAACGATGTGGATGTTCAGTCAGAAATGTGAGTGTTTGTGAATACATAGCACTTTAATGAAGTTTCCTAATGTCTAACTATATTCACAGTAAAAATGGCGATTAAATGCCTACAAATCACACAAAACATAATACATCATGAGAATGTTACTGCAAGACCGTACAGCAATATACAAATGCAACACCTATAAATGTTATATATTGATTGTGTTCAATAACTGATCACAAACACCCGAACACTTTGAAAACAAGAAAACGAAACATGATACTAATGAGTGCTACTGAGTGGTATGGGGCAGGGTCAGTGAGTGTGAATTCAATGTCAAAGACAGCTAAAAAAGAGAAAAATCTGCATTTTATTATGTTTTGTTCACCTTCAGGTAACTGCACATAAAAACATGCACACACCTCAATTGAATAATAAATGCAGGTTAAACTAATCTAAGGGTAATATACTGTTTTATCTTATGAAACCTTAGTTGGCTAATGTGATCACTGCCGATGTCTTCGTGTGTGACCAGAGAGTCACAGAATTAAATCCTGATTGGTGCAGTGAGGAATAGTGACTTGTTTATAGTGCTAAGAGGTCCCAAATTGTGACAGAAAGCACTGCGAATGCCATTATCTAAAATTTATATTACACTATATAAAACAAGTGCTTTAAAAATACACTTTTTAGCAATAAGCATTCAGACTATATCTCGCGGAAATATTTGTATATGTCCATTTAAAGGGTGCACTCCTTTTAACAGACACATATATTACATATCAAACAGAATAAATATTTGTCACCATTAAGTTGAGTGACTGCATTAATTAAAAGCTACACTGACTTCAAAGCAGCCTTTATATGTGGTGGTTAACCATTGCACACATTTACATTTCTTTCAGGTAGCAGGCACCTTTGTGAGAAGGCATGTTTCTTCTTTTGTTCTCTACTATATGTTTCACAGCACGGGAGCCCTCCCCACATTCTGGTGGGCACCGGACACCAGTTATGGCAGTCAAACTATGAAAATGAACATGGGTGCATTTTCCTTGTTAGAATTAGGGCCCAGGTCACCAGTGTTGTGCACGCACAGAACAGGGCCTAAGCAACAGGGGGGCAGAGGGAGCTAAATGTGCTTTTTTGTTGTTTTTTTCACACTAGGAAGCAGAAAGCCTGCGTTGGGCATCTGGCCTAAAAGTAATGGCCCTGTTTATTAGGCAGAGAAGGCAGCCTGCTTCGCAGAGCTGTGGGTATCATTGGTGCTGCAGTTGCAGGGAATACTTGCTGGGCCAGTGTTTCTTTGAGCCTTAAAATAATGAAATAATGGCCCAAGGGAGGGAAAAATTGAGCAGAGGAGACACCTTGGGGAGAGGGATGATCAGACATGGGAGGGAGAGGGATGGTGAGGGATGGGAGCCCATGTTGTTAGCAAACATCAGAGGCGACAGCAAGGCATTAGTGAAACAGGCACAGTGACACTTTTACCGAGGGCCCACTCCATCGTAATTATGAATGTTTTGCAATACTAACTGGGCATGGGGGCTCATTTTCCTTGCTAGCATTAGGGCAGATGGCACAAAAAAAGGGGGCAGTGTGCAGTAGCTCATTTTCTTCCAGAAAGAAACCAGCCTTGTTTCAAGATTGAAGTGATGGTCACACATGGTGGGGAAGGAGTGAAAGAAGAGGTGATAGCCTGCTTCTCAGGGCTACAGCCATCATTAGTGCAGCAGGTGGAGTGCATTGGGGCCCAGAGCACGCCAATTATGGGCGGTAGTGTTTTTGGTCAATTCTGTTCTTGTTTGATGCTGTTGCTTTTTTATAAGCTCACATTTAGTGTGGATTACGAACTACAGACGAGCACCACAAAAATGATCTCATGATCGCCGCCCTGTGTGATCATCCCTCCTACTCCTCCTCCTACTATCCAAATCTTTGCAATATAGTTTTGGAGGGGGGCCTAACTTCAAAACATTTTGCTTTGGGGGGGCTCAGAGCAAAAAAGTTTGAAGACCTCTGCCTTAGTGCATGGTGCAGCACAGAGACAGAGGGTGCCTAGGACCCTCTGAGTCTAACCCTCACTGCGCGGTGCAGCAGGGAGACAGAGGGTGCCTAGGGCCGTCTGAGTCTCTCCCTCACTTCACGGTACAGCAGGGACACAGAGGGCGCCTGGGACCCTCTGAGTCTATCCCTCACTGCACGGTGCCACACAGAGACAGAAGGCGCCTAAGGCCCTCTGAGTCCATCCCTCACTGCACGGTGCAGCAGAGAAAAAGAGGGTGCCTAGGGCCCTCTGAGTCTAACCCTCACTGCGCAGTGCAGCAGGGAGACAGAGGGTGCCTAGGGCTGTCTGAGTCTCTCCCTCACTGCACGGTGCAGAAGGGACACAGAGGGCGCCTAGGGCCATCTGATTCTAGCCCTCAGTGCACGCTGCAGCACAGAGATAGAGAGCGCCTAGGGCCCTCTCAGTCCACCCCTCACTGCACGGTGCAGCACAGAGAGCGCCTAGGACCCACTGAGTCCATCCCTCAGTGCATGCTGCAGCACAGAGACAGAGCGCGCCTAGGGCCCTCTGAGTCTATCCCTCACTGCACGGTGCATCAGAGGGACAGAGAGCGCCTAGGGCCCTCTGAGTCCATCCCTCAGTGCACAGTGCAGCAGGGATACAGAGGGTGCCTAGGGCAATCTGAGTCCATTCCTCACTGCATGGTGCAGCAGAGACACAGAGGGCGCCTAGGGCCCTCTGAGCCCTTCCCTCACTGAACGGCGCAGCACAGAGACAGACAGCGCCTAGGGCCCTCTGAGCCCTTCCCTCACTGAACGGCGCAGCACAGAGACAGACAGCGCCTAGGGCCCTCTGAGTGTAGCCCTCAGTGCACGGTGCAGCAGAGAGAAAGAGGGAGACTAGGGCCCTATGAGTCCATCCCTCAGTGCACGGTGCAGCACAGAGACAGAGGGTGCCTAGGATCCTCTGAGTCTAACCCTCACTGCACGGTGCAGCAGGGAGACAGAGGGAGCCTAGGGCCGTCTGAGTCTCTCCTTCACTGCACCGTGCAGCAGGGATACTGAGGGTGCCTAGGGCTATCTGAGTCTAGCCCTCAGTGCACGGTGCAGCACAGAGACAGAGAGTATGACTCCATTCCTCACTGCACAGTGCACCACAGAGACAGAGAGACCCTAGGACCTACTGAGTCCACCCCTCAGTGCACGGTGCAGCACAGACACAGAGGGCGCCTGGGGTCCTCTGAGTCCATCCCCCAGTGCACCTTGCAGCAGGAACACAAAGGATGCCTAGGGCCCTCTGAGTACATCCCTCACTGCATGGTGCAGCACAGAGACAGAGGGCGCCTAGGGCCCTCTGAGTCTAGCCCCCACTGTACAGTGCAGCACAGAGACAGAGGGCACCTAGGGCCCTCTGAGTTTAGCCCTCAGTGCACTGTGCAGCAGAGAGACAGAAGGCGCCTAGGGCCCCCTGAGTCTAGCCCTCACTGCACAGTGCAGCACAGAGACAGAGGGCGCCTAGGGCCCCGTGAGTCTAGCCCTCACTGCACGGTGCAGCACAGAGACAGAGGGCGCCTAGGGCCCTCTGAGGCCATCCTGCACTGCAGGTGCAGCACAGAGACAGAGGGTGCTTAGGGCCCTCTGAGTCCATCCCTCAGTGCACGGTGCAGCAGGGAGAGAGACGGCGCCTAGGGCCATCTGAGTATATCCCTCACTGCACTGTGCCACACAGAGACAGACAGCGCCTAGGGCCCTCTGATCTAGTCGTCAGTGAACGGGGCAGCAGAGAGTCAGAGGGTGTCTTGCACCCTCTGAGTATATCCCTCACTGCATCCTGCAGCACAGAGACAGAAGGCGTCTTAGGGCCCCAGAGTCTATCTCTCAGTGTACAGTGCAGCAGGGACACAGAAGGAGCCTAGGGCCCTCTGAGTCCATCCCTCAGTGCATGGTGCAGCAGGGAGACAGTGGGCGCCTAGGGACGTCTGAGTCTCTCCCTCACTGCACTGTGCCACACAGAGACAGAAGGTGCCTAGGGCCCCCTGAGTCTAGCCCTCAGTGCACGGTCCAGCAGGGACACAGAGGGCGCCTAGGGCTGTCTGAGTCTAACCCTCACTGCATCCTGCAGCACAGAGACAGAGGGCGCCTAGGGCCCCCTGAGTCCACCCCTCATTGCACAGTGACGTACAGAGACAGAGGGCGCCCAGAGCCCCCTGAGTCCACCCCTCACTGCACAGTGCCGTACAGAGACAGAGGGCGCCTAGGGCCCTTTGAGTCAATCCCTCAGTGCACGGTGCAGCACAGAGACAGGGGGCGCCTAGGGCTGTCTGAGTCTAACCCTCACTGCATCCTGCAGCACAGAGCAGAGGGCGCCCAGGGCCCCCTGAGTCCACCCCTCACTGCACAGTGTCGTACTGAGACAGAGGGCGCCTAGGGCCCCCTGAGTCCACCCCTCACTGCACAGTGCCTTACAAGACTGAGGGTGCCTAGGGCCCCCTGAGTGCATCCCTCAGTGCACAGTGCCGTACAGAGACAGAGGGCGCCTAGGGCCCTCTGAGTCCATCCCTCAGTACACGGTGCAGCACAGAGACAGAAGAAACTTGCTTTGAGGCTGTGGTCACTGATTGGTCCGCCGCAGGTACAAGCAGTTGCAGGATCCATGCCACGTGGACAGGAGGGGAACCATGCACGCGAGAAGGAAAGTTGTCCTCAAAGGGAGAAGGGTGATGGGAAAAAAGCCAGGGGGGAGAATGAGGGACTGGAGGAGAGGTAAGGAAGGGAGAGGGACAAGAAAAGAGAAATGTAAAGGGAAAGGGAAGCCGAGGCGCAGAAGTCGGAAGTGGGTGGCAGCTGTCAGGGGAGCAGAAGGCGGAAAGAGATAAAGTGAGAGAGAGCAAGTGGGCAACCCTTGCTCGCTCAGAGGACGAGGAGAGTCAAAGTGAGTGGGATGGAGGGAGACGAAAGAGGAAACAGCGAGGACAAACGAGGAGGCGCAGTCACAGGGGGCGGCTCATTATGCCGTCCTTGTCTTGCAATTAATGTATGTTCACAATAAGCCACTTTCACTGTCGACTAAACATGTCGGTTTCACTTCGCCTCTGTAGCGGACCTTGACGGGCAGTTATTTTTCACCCTGAGGCGTTCTGCTGCTGATCGAGTCCTCGCAGCGTCTGCAGCAGAGAAGGGTCCTGGCTTGAGCCCTCCCCAGGCAAACGTGTCTTCTACACACCTCCTGCAACCCGGGCCGATGACCACCTCCTGCAACCCTGGACTGAGACCACCTCCTGCAACCCAGGACTGAGACCACCTCCTGCAACCCGGGCCGATGACCACCACCTGCAAACCTGGCCTGAGACCACCTCCTGCAAGCTGGGCCTGAGACCACCTCCTGCAACCCAGGCCGATGACCTCCTCCTGCAACCCAGGCCTGAGACCACTTCCTACCACCCGGGCCGATGACCCCCTCCTGCAACCCTGGACTGAGACCACCTCCTACAAGCTGGGCCTGAGACCCCCTCCTGCAACCCAGGCCGATGACCTCCTCCTGCAACCCAGGCCTGAGACCACTTCCTGCCACCCGGGCCGATGACCCCCTCCTGCAACCCTGGACTGAGACCACCTCCTGCAACCCGGGCCGATGACCACCTCCTACAAGCTGGGCCTGAGACCACCTCCTGCAACCCAGGCCGATGACCTCCTCCTGCAACCCAGGCCGATGACCTCCTCCTGCAACCCAGGCCTGAGACCACTTCCTGCCACCCGGGCCGATGACCCCCTCCTGCAACCCTGGACTGAGACCACCTCCTGCAACCCGGGCCGATGACCACCTCCTGCAAACCTGGCCTGAGACCACCTCCTGCAACCCGGGCCTGAGACCACCTCCTACAAGCTGGGCCTGAGACCACCTCCTGCAAACCAGGCCGATGACCTCCTCCTGCAACCCAGGCCTGAGACCACTTCCTGCCACCCGGGCCGATGACCCCCTCCTGCAACCCTGGACTGAGACCACCTCCTGCAACCCGGGCTTGAGACCACCACCTGCAACCCGGGCCTGAGACCACCTCCTACAAGCTGGGCCTGAGACCACCTCCACTTTGGTCTTGAAACAATGTGGACACCAAGTCGGGTACCTCATAGACAACCGTGGAAGAAATTCTGCTAAAACAGAAATAATGTTTTCTAGTAAGATGTGCCAAAATTAATTGACAAATTATGCAGGACTTTTGGGACAAGCTCCCCCTAGTTTGGTAAAATACCTGACTGCTGATGCATTGTCCATCCGGACCAACCCACAACAATTGGCCGTGCCCATTACTAGACTCTTTAATGCGAAGAATCTTTCAAACAGTTCTCAGCAATTTATGTGCCATTGTCTTTTTCCTATGGACCAATTTTTCTACTTCACCACCATTGTCACCCAACTGTGGTGTTTGGCGCCTGCCTCTAACATAACATCTGGAGTCAGTCCAAAAATTGATCTTTCATTCCAAGAGAGCTACCAACCTAGCTTCTCCCTTGCATCCTAAGAAAGGGAACTCAGGCAGAGTATGGGAGATCTTATCTCAGATGAAGATCCTTCAACCTCTGGAGGGATATATCACTGGCATTGATGATGACAAGACATCTACATTCCTGGCTAGCCTCTTCAGAGAAACTCAATCCACCTTCAACACCCCCGAATTTCCATCTTCATAGTTGTGATTTATGAGTAGGCATTCCTGTTTTCAGTTTCTATTTTTGGTAAATTCTGGTGGGGTTTTTTCAGTGTTTTCAAGTGATTTCAATACCTTTAAAAAACTGTGGTTATCAGTGGTTACACATTTTCGTGCCATTAAAAACAACAGAAACAATGTTTTTCCAGTGTTTATGGAACTTTTTGCTTTTATAATTGCTTGCTTTCTGCAATGATAGTGCATGGTATATGGACAGTGTACTTACAGTGTAAATGAGGTCCAAATAAATGTTTACAAATCAAACTTATCGTAGTACACCATACAGTACTTCTTCAGTGAGTCTTTGGTCATGCACGCTTGCTCTTTCCTTCCCATGTAAACTTTTATCTGTAAAAAAGGCCCTCTCAACATTGGCCCTTGAGACAGGCAATGCCAAAATAGCCAGTATACAATTTGCTAACTCTGGCCACTGACATAACTTTCCATGCCAATACTGGTGCACCTGAAGATTGTGATCTCTGCAACAGGTTCTGCAACATATGCGCTGAACTGGGCGCATATGCCCTCAGAGTTATTGAAGCGGTCAAAAATGAGGCAGCACTTTTGAAACTCTGGAGAAAATTTCCCTTTACGGAAGGGATCTATAACTTGTGTAGAGTACCACAGTGAGGCTTCATTGACTTCAAATGCCATGGTTGGTGAAGGGCTATTTCTCATACATTGTAAAATAAAAGTTCCTGAATTGCTCCTCAACATTTCTTTGCTTACCAAGTGGCAAGCACTCTAACATGGAATATGTTGCAGTGCCAAAGTCACTAAAAGTGTCGCCCAGCCTACTCTCAAGGAGATGTTTCACATCTACACCAATTATGCTGAACACTTCATAGACAAGGGTGTTTTCAGACTCTAGTTTTTTTATTATGTCCACTACAGCAGTCATACTTTCCTGTAAAAATCTAAGAATGCAGTAGAGTGTACTTTTTTCAAATCACTATCAATATGTGACCAAAGATCCTCACATTTCTTGCCTTTGGCATCATCACTCAGCAAAAGTTCTGTAAACAGTTGCCACATGGATAATATAGCATTCATGGCCTCTAGGACTGAGAACCACCAGCTAAGTGACACAGTTGGGATGACTCTTTCGTTGATGCCACACAAAGCACAAAATGAGAAATATTTGTGTTTTAGTTTCCGTGCATAACAAAACAGTGCACCAGAATGAACTAAAAAGTCAACAGCATTCTTCATTAACTCTGAAGATTGTAAAGATGCTTTCAGCATACCATCTAACAAGTGGCAAGGATCTCTTACAGGGAAGCACTTCAGCTCAGGTATCGATTTTGACAAATTATCACACACCTTTTTCATATACACAGCTGAA
Source organism: Calotriton arnoldi (assembly GCA_963921515.1). Classification (NCBI taxonomy): domain Eukaryota; kingdom Metazoa; phylum Chordata; class Amphibia; order Caudata; family Salamandridae; genus Calotriton; species Calotriton arnoldi. The sequence continues at coordinate 1,101,850 of CAWUFW010001351.1, read as the reverse complement.
TCACTGCAAATACAAACAAAATCACTTCAATCTTTGTTGAACTTGGTGAGAACTTTTTGCAGCAGCATTTCAAGTGACACTGCGTTCCATGTTTTCCAAAAATCTGGTGTCATGTTTTCACCAGTATCCCAGATGCCTTGTGACTGCACTCTTTTCACATATACCTGTCACTATACCTTGCATTGAATGCTTAAAGCCTGGTTTGGCAATTCACCTACTATCAATACTGACTCACTAGAAAAGGGGGCTGATGTATCATGGTTTTTACCCATTCTCTGTGGTTAAATGTGATGGTACATATTGGGAAATATTCTTATGAAACCTACATCAAATATGATTTTGATATTTCCTGATTCTCTACAGTTTATAAAATAAATAAACAACACCTAAAACATGCTTCTAACCCCTGTATCTTTAGACCAAAGACCACAAAACTGAAAAAAGGAAGAAGAAACAATATTTTAGTGACATCCCTAAACAACAAAACTCAAGCACAATAATGTTAGCCCCGTCTTTCTTACTGCTACCTTATATAACAAAGTTACATTGTATTGGCCCTTTCAGGAAGAAATAAAAATGACTCTTTCACTCATTTTCCTTCCTTTGAATGGCATTTAGTTTGTTGTTGTGCAGGGTTTTTTCCAGTGTTTATATGTTGACACTGGTGAGGGCTATTTCCCTTCCGGTGGGGTTTTATCAGTTATTATAGGTTTAAACCTAAAACCAGACAGCCTATTTATGAGTTAGGAACACGTCGGGATGCATGTAGTGAGTCCAAAAGGATGTCCAAGAATAGGTTTTTTTGGAATAGAACTAAAACTGTTATCTTGTGATTTATAAAAAAAAGCCCCAACTGCTGTATGATTGACACTGGCATCTAAATGCAATTGTCAACAAGATATGCACTATTTTGAGCCTGGGAAATCTAAGAAAAAAACTTAAACTAAAGTTATAATCTAACGTTCTACAAATTGTATTTTATGCCACATCATCTAAATTATATGAAGACTAAAATTCAGGAGTCCACTACATCTACCACTACTACAGTAGGTAGAGAAATACATCCTACATTATTGTAAATCTTCACCCTATGCTCTGTGAACTGCATCTGTGGCTGGTTTACATTTTTAAGAGATGTTTGCTTTTCACTTCTTTAATCACTTAATCCAGGGTGGGTTGCCTGCATTTATATATTTTCTCTCTGAAACCAAAATTTTCCTCTTTCCTAGTTTCCACTTGCCTCACCTGTTACATCCCTTTATTGATGTGCCTGGAAACCAACTCTTCCTTAAAGTGTACCCTCAACTGTCGAGTGTCAGACTGGTGCAGTGAGACTCATCCAGAATTAGCGCAAGTATTGGATTACTTGGTGGCTCACACTGGGACAATGCATCTTCATCTGGCGTTTTCCTTTCACAAATCAGGTTTTCAGGTGACTTAGTCCAATTGGTTCCATTAAACTGAACAAAAACGAAAGTTCCCAGAATCCACAGAATTAGTACATGAACACCAACGACGGAGGCTAACCATACCAGAGAAATGGAGGTAGCTGATGACCCTAGCCAAGTGACTTTACATGTGTTGTACAATTGTTCCTAGTGTACCACAACATAATATTGTTGAAAGGGTCCTTTCTTGCGCCTCGCTTGAAGAGACGCGATAGGCTAGGTGGAAACTGGGGCACTTGGTACTGAAGAATCTTGGGGGCTTATTTACAAGCCCCTTGCGCTGCCGGTACATCACTTTTTACCATTTTAAGAGTGACGCACTGGCGGCGCAAGGGGCTTGTAAATAATCCCATTGGTTCCTCCGAATGGATATGCATGTGTGACCATCAATACTGGCGGCTGTGACATTGCTTCTGAGTGTACCTTGTCAAAGGAGCAACCACATTGTTGTCTAGCCCTCTTTGGACCCAAATCCAGAGTTTGAGGAGGGGTGTCTTGGTGAGAAGCCCGTTCCTTCTCTGCTTTTATTCCTGTTTTACAGCTTTTCTTCGTCTGTGCTGCAGTGCTGAGGTGATGCAGTTTGGCAGGGCCGCTGGAATTATGCAGCAGCGAAGGGCCAAATTATGTGGCAGGGTTGACTAAATTATGTGGTAAGAAAAGACAAATTATGCGGCATAATGCGGCACATTTTCTGATAGTATTACTCCCTTATTTTGCTATTTTTACGCTTGTTTAAGCTGTCTGGGCATAGGTTGCAGTTAATTAGTACCAGTTTAACACCCAAACATAGCAATAGGCAACAGAAATGTAAACAGTCAACAGTTGCAAAGCATCTTCCGCTGCACAGCCACACATGTCGCTGCATTTAAAAAAAACTTGTGAAGTGTTTGGGCTAGAAACTTAGGGGCAGATTTACAAGCCCCTTGCGACACATTCGCATGCCGTTGCGTCACTTCTGTGACGCAGCGGCGGCGTAAACCATGCGCCACGTTGCGCTTTATTTACAACGTAACGCATCTAGGGAGATGCGTCATGTTGTAAAGCCCTGCGCCACATGAAACCTGCATCAGGTTTCATGTGGGCGTTCCGTCGCAGGGTGGGCGTTCCGTCGCAGGAAAGCCTTGTAAAAGTGACGCAGTGAAATCTACAAGATTTCACTGAGTCACTTTTACGACGCTGCTGCGTCAAACCCTTACGCGTGCTTGAAGCAGGCGTAAGGAGTGACGCACCACGTTAGGTATGGGCGGCTTGCGACACGACTCCAGCAATGCGCCGCCCTTACGCCACAGGATGCGACACGCATCGGCCTATCCTTGCGCCACGGTGCGCCGCATTGTAAATGCAGCGCATCCGTGGTGGCGCAAGGAGAGAATTGCGTGTCGCATCTATTCAGGCGCATCCCTGCTGATTTGCAGGGATGCGCCAGAACTTGTAAATCTGCCCCACATTTTTTTGTTAAACTCTGCAGATTATGCAGCAGATGATGGATTATGTGGCAAACACAGCAGATCGTTAATTATGCAAAAAACGCCACAGCCGCACAATTTCATAATTCCAGTGGCCCTTTTTTTGGGTTATGTGCAGTAGGAGAGTGAGGACTAGTGCTTTTGTGGGTTTTGAGGAGGAATCAGGAGAAATCCACAATGTCTGGACATTGGGGGTCCTGGCTGTGTCAAGTAGGGAAGTTTCCTTTCTGCATACTTCGTTTAGGTCCAGAGAAATATTTTCCTAGTTTGCAAAGTTTTTTGCTTCGAGACATCTGGATGAAAAATTTTATTTGTAAAATGTATGCTATGTTTATCCATGTTTAATGCTGAGGAAATGGTTCAGCATAAGAACTTCCCAGAAACTAGCATTCTTCCCCTTGCAATGTCATGTGTATGGAAAAGCCCCACAAGATGTACGTTTACAAAGGGTCGCACTTGCTTGGCTCCGTTATGTTAATGCGGTACCTGAATATCGTCGAACACAAACACCATGTCCTAAATATTGTCTACACAAATATCGGCCCATTGGAGTTCATATTTGAAAATCAAACTCAATGGGATGATATTTTTGTACACCATATCTAGGCCACGATCTTTATGTCAGCGTTATTTCTGTACTTGAAATTCTGATATATAACTGGCTGGATTTTATTAGTGTGACCATCACCTTGCTCTGCAAAACAAAATCTCCGAATGAGTGAAGAAAAGTGGGGAAAACTTTCAAACTAGGCAAAGGTCAAAATCGGGAAGTTCACATAATTTTTTAGGAAAAGGCGATTCACACTGGGGGTTGATGCACAAAAACGTTTTGCAGTCACAAAGCCAGAATCTTGCAAAGTCAGAGGCTTTGTAGCTGCTAAGAGGCAAGTTGCAGTGTACAAAGGCTACTTTGAAGTGTAGCATGACTTTCCGACTCACAAAGTACACTTTGCAACTATTTGTGAATCAGAGGGCGGGGCCTGGATGGAGTGTCCTCCTCTTTTTCACAATTTGCAATGCCATGTAGCTTTGGTTTGCGGCTGAAATTGTGGTTGCAAACCATTGATCAGATATCAATTACTGGATGGGATGGTATCCATTAGCAACATTGAACCTGTTCACCAGGAACAGCCCCCAATCTGTGAATGGGAGCTCTCTGCATTGGGGGGGCAAAGACAGGATTCAACATGAAGGAGCCAGCTCCCAGATACAGAGGGAAATGCCCTTCCTGTGGGTGAACTTAGTCTGATGCCAGGATTGCACTCAGTTGTCTGTGTGTCATTATCACCCAAGGGGTGAACACCACACGTATCCCACATCGGTACCCAGTACCAGCCTAGGAGTGTTGCTGAGTTAAAGATGTTTTGTTTTTGGGAGGCTTGGCTGTGTTGAGATTGGTGTGTAAATCTCAAAATGCAGTTTTTTGGGCTTTACCAATAGGTAATCGCTCCAACTGGCCCCATGTAGATGTGTGGCTTCTGGGTTGCATTTATACCAGGTTCAAGGATAAAGCGAAAGCGAACCCGATTTGGAAGTGTCTTAAATTTGGAAGAGGATCCAGTGTAGGCATTAAACATGTCCATCCATAAACTAGTTTTGTTGTTCAGGCTTCCAAATATTGTACCTTTTCCCCTAGAACCAGCCAAGCGACATACCTTTTAATGGCGAACGGAGTCTCTACTCTCATCTGGGGGCCATTTTGTCTTTCATCTTTACTCCCACAATCCTTTTGGCTGGTTCCAGGGCTCCCAATTGGACAATGGGATTACATGAACCAAGCAACCAACCAGTGACCACATTGGTCACTGGAATTGGGAATCGGGGAAGGCTCTCTCGAGACTGTCGCATGATCATGGTAGCCATTTTCTTGAATGTTTCAAGTGTGTCATCAAGGAAAGGGAATGACCGGTACAGGATGGCTTCCTGTGGCGACTCCCTTGTTGAGCGGAGCTCAGACTGGCCCCCAGCCCTTGGCTGCTTCTCTGCCTCACCAATCATCTACTGAATATCCATCTGGCAAGATGCTTTTGAATAACTAACTTATTTTGCCATGTACTCCTCGGTTTCCAAACTAATTTTGGATTAAACCTTACCCTGCCACAAATCCTTGAGGACTTAATGAACTTTGCATTGATGATACAGTGGAATGTTTTCTTTCTCCCTTTAAACCAAAACGTCAACACCTCTCCCCCCACCATGGCCCCAAAAGTGCCTTTATTTTAATGTGAAATGAAATGCACCCGAAAGTGCTAGACCTGTTATTTTTATGCTTTTTTCTTCCTTCTATTCTTTTCCATTTCTTTTTTATATTCCTCCATGTATCTGTTTCCGAAGATTCCTTCTATTACATTTTAAGACTGATGAATGTGCTTTATTTTTTTGGAATAGTATAACTAGGGCTAATGCAGCCAGGGTATTGAAATAAATTTGCTGTGTAACTTGTGATGCCCTTTCCTTTCCTACTAATACCTTTCTCTGAAGTCAGCTTCCTACGCTTAGCAACTGTAGCATTCTGCCTTCAACTACCTACACCCACATTTCTTATAAATACTTCTATTTACGCATGCATGGCTTGTCACCACCGTTAAAGGGCTTCCCATCGCAACCTTCAGCCCATTGGAATGTCGTTGCTATGTACTATTCATGCCCGGCTTGCCGAAGACCCACACATTTGATCCAGGTAGGTCACCTCCTTGAGGACTTAGGACCAGATGTACAAAGCATTTTATTGGGCCATTTGCGACCGGTAAAATTTGTTTTGCGGTGTACAAAAGGTAAAATGCGACTCTGTAACTTGTTATCGAATCGCATTTTGCTTTTGTGATTCGGTATTATGAAGGGGCGTGTTTAGGGCGTCCCTTCGTAATACCGAATAGCACTGGTATGTGTGAATGTTTTGTGACCGGAATGCGGTTGCAAAAAATTAATAATGTACCAACTCCGTAGATGAGGCAGTAATACCTTTCACAAACGGAAAGGGATCCCTAAGGGACCCCTTCCCCTTTGTGGGTGAAAACATTTTTTTAACCCTTTCGCTGCTAGGCCTTTCCACCCCCCTGTGCTAAGCCTTTTTTTGGCTATTTGGGGTAGTTTGCGCTTAGGCCCCTGTAACCTTTTGACCACATAAGGTATCCACGCCAAATTTGCGGCCTTTTCTTCCAACATCATAGGGATTATAAATGTACCCAGGGTTTGTTGATTCCCCTGGAGGGGACCCAGAAATTAGCCAAAATACAGCTAAATTTGATGGGTTTTTTTGAAAAATGGGGAAAAAGTGCTACAGAAGAAAGCGTCTGGTTTTTCCCTGCAAATTGTATCAAAAAAGGGTTTGTGGTGTTGAAATCATCATCTTCCCAGCTTTCAGGGACAAGCAGACTTTTGTCAGAAAACCAAAATTCTTTACAAAGTTTTGCCATTTTACTGGCACATAGCCTATTTTTGCTACTTTTTGTGATTTCAACCTCCTTCCAGTTAGTGGTAGAAATGGGTGTGAAAGCAATAATGGATCCCTGAAAGCTATACATTTCTGAAAAGTAGATAAAATTCTGAATTCAGCAAGGGGTCATTTGTGTAGATCCTTCAGGGTTTTTCTTTATAGAAACTAACAGTTGAAAATAAGAAAAATTGAAAATAAGTTGAAAAAAACAGCCCTTTGTGCCAACGTTTTCACCTGTAACTTCTTCTAAGTATGACAGATGTTTGAAAACAATATACCGTTACATCCGCTGCACCCTTCTGGTTGTGGGGAAATATAGGACTTGTAGGTTCACCAAGAACCCGAGGAACCCAGAGCCAATAACTGAGCAGCGTCTTGCAGTGGTTTTTCATTGTGTACCGGGTATATAGTAATTAATTTGGTAAAATATAAAGAGTGAAAAATAGGTATCAAAGACACCTATGTATTTCCAAAATGGGAACAAAATATAGAGTTTAGAAACAGTAGCTATTTGCATATCTCCAAAATTGTGGTTACCCATACTAGCCTGTGAATTGTAGGACATTTTTCAAAGTGACTTCTTTTTACACATTGTCTTACATTAGGAAGGCAGAAATGCATAGAAAGTCAATAGGTAATAACAGTTGCTCTACAATTCTGAGTTCCCCTAAATCTACCGATAAAAGTGGTACCTCACTTGTGTGGGTAGGCCTAGTGCCCGCGACAGGAAACGGCCCAAAACGCAACGTGGACCCACCACATTTTTACAGTGAAAACGGACCCTTTTTTTGCACAGTGCCTAGCTGTGGATTTTGAACCCTAGCTCAGCCAGCACCTAGGGAAACCTAGCAATCCAATATATTTTTTTAAACTAGACACCCAGAGGAATCCAGGATGGGGTGACTTGAGTGGCTCTCACCAGGTTCTGTTACCCAGAACCCCTTGCAAACCTCAAACTTTGTAAAAAAAAAAAACACATTTTCCTCACATTTCTGTGATGGAAAGTTCTGGAATCTGCGTGGATCCACAAAATTCCACCCACCTCGCATTCCCCAAAGTCTTCCGATAAAAATGGTGCCTCACTTGTGTGAGTAGGCCTAGTGCCCATGACAGGAAATGGCCCAAAACGCACCGTAGACACACCACATTTTTACCGTGAAAACTGACCCTTTTTTCGCAGAGTGCCTAGCTGTGGAATTTGACCCCTAGCTCTGCTGGCACCTAGGGAAATCTAGCAAACCTATACATTTTTGAAAACTAGACACACAGAGGAATATAGGAAGGGGTGACTTGTCTGGCTCTCACCAGGTTCTGTTACCCAGAATCCCTTGCAAACCTCAAACTTTGTAAAAAAAAAAACACATTTTCCTCACATTTCTGTGATGGAGAGTTCTAGATTCTGTGTGGATCCACACAATTACATGCACCCCGCGTTCCCCAAAGTTTTTCGATAAAAATGGTATGTCACTTGTGTGGGTAGGCCTAGTGCCCGCTTCAGGAAATGGCCCAAAACGCAACATGGACACACCACATTTTTACCGTGAAAACGGACCCTTTTTTGGCAAAGTGCCTAGCTGTAGATTTTGAACTCTAGCTCTGCCGGCACCTAGGGAAACCTAGCAAACCTATACATTTTTAAAAACTAGACACCCAGGGAAATCCAGGAGGGGGTGACTTGTGTTGCTCTCACCAGGTCCTGTTACCCAGAATCCCCTGTAAACCTCAAACTTAAAAAAAAAAAAACATTTTCCTCACATTCCTGTGATGGAAAGTTCTAGAATCTGTGTGGATCCACAAAATTCCACTCACCCCACGTTCCCCAAAGTCTTCCGATAAAAATGATACCTCACTTGTGTGGGTAGGCCTAGTGCCCGCAACAGGAAACGGCCCAAAACGCAACGTGGACACACCACATTTTTACAGTGAAAACAGACCCTTTTTTGGAAACGTGCCTAGCTGTAGATTTTGAACCCTAGCTCTGCTGGCACCTAAGGAAACCTATACATTTTTTAAAACTAGACACCCAGGGGAATCCAGGAGGGGGTGACTTGTGTGGCTCTCACCAGGTTCTGTTACCCAGAATCCCCTGCAAACATCAAACTTTGTAAAAAAAAAACTTTTCCTCACATTTCTGTGTTGGAAAGTTCTGGAATCTGCATGGATCCACAAAATTCCATTCTCCCCGCATTCCCCCAGGTCTTCCGATAACAATGGTACCTCACTCGCGTAGGTGGGTCAAGTACCCGCGAGAGGCAAGGGCCCAAAACGTATTGAGGAGACATCAAAATTACCTATCACAAAACAACCTGGTTTTGCAAGGGGGGTCACCTGGGTTTTTGGCCCCGGGATCGGCGGCCATCTAGGGAAACCTACCAAACCCACACATTTCTGAAAACTAGACACGTAGGGAGTCCAGGGAGGTATGGCTTGTGTGGATCCCCCAACGTTTTCCTACCCAGAATCCCCTGCAAACCTCAAATTTAGCTGAAAAAATCACTTTTTTCTCACATTTCTGTGTGGGAAAGTTGTGGGATCACTGGGCTGACACAAATTTCCTACCACCCAGCGTTCCCCCAGGTCTCCCGATAAAAATGGTACCTCACTTGTGTGGGTGGCCTAAGTACCTGCGACAGGCAAGGGCCCAAAATGTATTGAGGAGACATCAAAATTAACTATCACAAAACGACCTGGTTTTGCAAGAGGGGTCACCTGGGTTTTTGGCCCCAGGCTCGGTGGCCATCTAGGGAAATCTATCAAACCCACACGTTTTTGAAAACTAGACACCTGGGGAGTCTAGGGAGGTATGGCTTGCGTGGACACCCCAACGTTTTCCTACCAAGAATACCCTGCAAACCTCAAATTTAGCTGAAAAAATCACTTTTTTCTCAAATTTCTGTGTGGGAAAGTTGTGGGATCACTGGGCTGACACAAATTTCCTAGCACCCAGCGTTCCCCCAGGTTTCCCGATAAAAATGATACCTCACTCGTGTGGGTGGCCCAAGTACCCGCGACAGGCAAGGGCCCAAAACGTATTGAGGAGATATCAAAATTATCTATCACAAAACGACCTGGTTTTGCAAGGGGGGTCACCTGGGTTTTTGGCCCCAGGCTCGGCGGCCATCTTGGGAAACTTCCAAACCCACACATTTCTGAAAACTTGACACCCGGAGGAGTCCAGCAAGGTATGGCTTGCGTGGATCCCCCGTTTTCCTACCCGGAATCCCCTGCAAACCTCAAATTTAGCTGAAAAAAACAAATTTTCCACATTTTTTTGTGTGGAATCGCAGGCTCGGCGGCCATTTAGGGAAACCTACCCAACCCACACATTCCTGAAAACTAGACACCCGGGGGAGTCCAGGAAGGTATGGCTTGTGTGGATCCCCCAACGTTTTCCTACCCAGAATCCCATGCAAACCTCAAATTAAGCTGAAAAAATCACTTTTTTTCTCAAATTTCTGTGAGGGAAAGTTGTGGGATGACTGTGCTGACACAAATTTCCTACCTCCCAGCGTTCCCCCAGGTCTCCCGATAAAAATGACACCTCACTCGTGTGGGTGGCCCAAGTACCCGCGACAGGCAAGGGCCCAAAATGTATTGAGGAGACATCAAAATTACCTATCACAAAACGACCTGGTTTTGCAAGGGGGGTCACCTGGGTTTTTGGCCCCGGGCTCGGCGGCCATCTTGGGAAACTTCCAAATCCACACATTTCTGAAACCTAGACACCCGGAGGAGTCCAGCGAGTTATGGCTTGCGTGGATCCCCCAACGTTTTCCTACCCGGAATCCCCTGCAAACCTCAAATTTAGCTGAAAAAAACAAATTTTCCACATTTTGTTGTGTGGAATTGCCGTGCGGGCACAAATGTCCTACCCCACAGTGTTCCACTCAGTCTCCCGAGTAAAATGATACCTCACTTGTGTGGGTGGGGCAAGGGCCTGTGACTGGGAAGAGCCCAAAACATAGGGATTAAGGGTATAGCACAGCGAATTCTGAGCGCTACATTTTTTTAAAAATACGTTTTTAGCCAATTCTGCATTGAACAACCACACAAGTGAGGTATCATTTTACTCGGGAGACTCAGGGGAACGCTGTGGGGTAGGACATTTGTGCCGGCACGGTGATTCCACACCAAAATATGTGGACAATGGAGGAGGCAGAAAGGCTGTGGCAATTTGTTTTGGGGGGTGGGGGCACTGGCATGCCCATTTTGGGCAGCCCCCACATCTACGTATTAAAAAAAACAATCCCTGGGGCCTAGTGGGCTTTCTGCACCCTCAGGGGGCAGATGAGGGGCTATTGCCCCATCTGCCTCCGGGGGGGGCAGAAAGACTGTGGGATTTGGGGGGGGGCATTGGCATGCCCATTTTGGGGAGCCCCCACCCCTAAATTTAATGGAAAAAAATCCCTGGCATCTAGTGGGCTTTCTACCCCCCCAGGGAGGCAGATTGGGGGCAGAAAGACTGTCATTTTGTGGGGATGAGTGGGGGCATTGGCATGCCCGTCTTGGGCAGCCCCCATCCCTAAATTTAACAGGGAAAAAAAACCCTGGCTTCTAGTGGGCTTTCTGCCCCCACGGAGGGGCAGAAAGACTGTAATTTTTGCGGGGGGTGGGGGCATTGGCATGCCTGTTTTGAGCAGCCCCCACCCCTAATTCAAATTGCCCAAAAAAATCCCTAGTATCTAGTGGGCTTTCTGCCCCCCGGGGGGGCAGAAAGACTTAATTTTTGCAGGAGGGGTGGGGAATTGGCATGCCCTTTTTGGGCATCCCCAACCCCTAATTGAAATTGCCATAAAAAATCCCTGGTTTCTAGTGGGCTTTCAGCCCACCCAGGGGGCAGATTGGGGGCTACTGCCCCATCTGCCCCCCAGGCGGGGCAGAAAGACTGAATGTACCCAATTTATTTTTTGGGGGGGAGCAAAGGCCCTTGCCCAAGGGGTCGCTCCCCCCTCCCTGGTGGCTAGTGGGTGGATCCCTGCTTGGGGATCGCCCTTCTGGGGCGATCCCCAAGCAGGGATCCACTAGGAAGGTGTACCATTGGAAAGGGGATTCTCCTTTCCAATGATACCTCTCCCGTCTTTCTACGTGCTCAGGGGGCTGAGATAGCCCCCTGAGCACGTAGAAAGCAAAACTGAAATGAGCCTCTTAGCTCATTTCAGTTTCGGTTTCACTGAAATGACGTCAGCGCGATGTGTGCGTTGATCATCATTTCAGGGAAACCAAAGCTGCAGCCTCGGGAGCTGGGGAAGCTCTTCCCCAGCTCCCGAGGCTGTTGGGGGTGAAAGGGAATCCCTCTGGTGCCTGCACCAGAGGGATTCCCTGTGCCATGTGCGAGGATGACCGGGGGCCGTCCGACGCACATGAGCACTGGTGCGTCGGACGGCTCCTGGCCGTCCGACGCACCGAAGGGGTTAAGAGCCAACAGTGGTCCCACGGACCACTGCCTTCTCTTAAAAAATGAAAAGAAAACTTCTAATTTTTATTTTTGTAATGCAGCCCATTTTCCTTTAAGGAAAAAGCAATCACAGACATAGTGGTCTGCTGACCCCAGCAGACCACCATCCCTGTGATTGTAGCCATTCCCAATGGGTTGTAAATTGCGACCTGCCTCATGAATATTGATGAGGCAGGTCCATTTGCGACCCATTTAGAATCGCAAACAGTGTCTGAGACACTGTTGTACATAGCTGTTTGCGGTTTCCGAATTGTGAATTGCAAAAATTCACGATTGGGAAAGCGTGAACTGACTTTTTTGTACATCTGGCCCTAAATGTGGCAAAATATTTAAAATATCCTGTCCTGCTTTTTTATTTATCTTTGTTGTCCTTGCCAAAGATGCAATATTGGAGCGCATTTTAGGAACCCACTTAAGTACATGTTAACTTGTGGCCATTATTCTGTGTAAAACACCTTCCTGTGACAACAGCACAATTAGCCTCTGCATGAAGTCTCCCAGGCCACCACGTGAACACAACTCTGACCCTCACTAATAACACCCACTTTTTCCCATATAAGACACACTCCACCCATTCACCCTCCAATGGCACATGCAAACTATGACACGCAACAATCAGACAAGGCAGTAAGTATATGAGGCCTGCCTTACAACTGGCAATTACAGAATCAGGCAGTGCAACAATACCCCCACAGAAATCCTATGACAGCTCTGAAAATGAACACTGCCCTCTGAGCTACTCACACCCAACATGGGAGCAGCTGCACAGAGGATCCGGACCAGAGCACACCTGGGATGACAACAAGAACCAGCTTATGCATGCAAAGCACATTATATTTTATCTAAACCTCTGGAAACTTCCACTCATAGCAGCATTCACCAAACCCACTGTGAAGGACCACATCTCTGACCATCAGGTATTAGTACATTGGAATGTTGAGCGCTCCATTGAAGACAGTGGAGTTCTCCAGGCTTTTAATGGGCGGTAGAAGCCCAGAGCTCCAACATTCCAATGTTTGTTCACAGCTGTTGCTGTGAACAAAGGTCTCATGGAGCCCGTGGGGATTTCAACTCCCTCGGGCTCCGTGAGACCGTTGTTTAAAAAATTGGAACATTCTGCCCTCTGGGGACGGAATGTTCTAATAGCCTTAGAGCCCTTTGTAGCGGGTTCTACCAGTCATTAAAGGCCTGCTCCCTTCTTAAATGCCCTCGCCTTCAGCTCGGGCCTTTAACCCTGGAGGCGGCCTTTAATGGCCGGTAGAGCCCGCTACGGAGGTCTCTAGGGCTATATTAGATCTAACCTTCTCACTTCTTTAGCCACTCGTGCAGATGCCTAACCGATTAACAGTGCAACAACTTATTTGTCTCATGGACAAAAGAATACGGTCACTTTGGCAGATGGCACCGCAAAGGGTCAAAATTCCCAGCAAAATATCTGTATCCGTTTGGCCTGGCCCTGTCCTAGAGTAGCTTTGGAAGAGAAACGTTTCATGGAGTCGCCCTCTTTGTCTTCATAGAGCAGAGTTCAAAACACAGGTTTGGCATCTACAAAACAACACCCAGCAGAACTCTTACTGGAAACCATGGACCACCCTGCTGAACCTGTGTGGCAAAGACTTTACACCGCCCGTCTGGGGCTGATCAACAACATTTCAGGATATGCCCCAATGTAGATCCAGAGATGGATGCTTGCAATCCACACCTAAGTCTAAAGAACCTGGATAAATACTGGGCAGAGACGCAGACCAGTGTGCCTAAATTCTCACTGACCAGTGCTGTGACCCACAAAGCTGTGTGGATGCAAAATACTTGAGCTCCAGAGTCAGGATTGTTGATTACTAGTTTACTTACCAGATGGGATGATAAACACAACATGTGGGTTCTTTCTCCAATGGCTAGCATAGTGAGAAGCTGCGGTAGATAAAGATCTCCACAATGGGATTCTCACTATCATGCAAACCCTTTCAATACAGAAACATTGAAAGAATAAGAGTAAATAAATTATGACCCTTATCTTTATAAACTTACAGACAGAGGCCTTATTAAGAAAAGGGGACTCTGGAGCATATTTACAACGAAGTGGCGGAGCGCGGCGTTAGCCTCCTTGGCTTAACGCCACGCTCCGCCACTTCTGAAATGCAGGGCTGCACCATATTTAGCAGCCTAGCGCCAACGCAGGACAATGCAGGCACCCTTGCACCATAGTGCAAGGGGGCCTGCGTTGAGGGGAAGATTGTTTATGTGCAGGAAGGTGTCCCTTCCTGCACATAAACAATCAATGGCCTTTTGTGTTCCTATGTGTGCTGCACAATGCAGCACACATGAAAACAGCAAAAACGAGGAGAAATGAAACATTTCTCCTCGTTGCGCCTGTTTAAGACTAAGTTTTCCCTAGTCTTAATTTTGGCGCTGCCTCCTATTTACGCTGCCCTTGTAAATAGGGAGCAGGATCAAAAGCAATGGGTGTTGCAGTAAACGCCCACCGCAACACCCATTGCCCACCCCTTTCACGTTAAGAATAGCGTGAAAGGGGGCCTTACTCACAAAGCGGCGTTAAGCCACGTTAAGGTGCTTAACACCACTTGTAAATAAGGCGTAGCCCCTATCACCACCACAACGTCCTGAAAAGTGAAGTTGTGGTGGCGATAGGGGTTTGTACATATGCCCCTGTGTTCCTCTCAGACTGGAAGCTCAGGGGCCACCATCTTAATTCTATGTTCTGCTGAGAGGTTCTTAGAACGCCTCCCCTTACATGTAGGCCTTTTCCCCTTGGAATAACTCCTTCTTCTCCTCACCAGAGACATTTGTCTGTATTCTCCTATATGGAACACGCGATTTTCCAATGACGTCTTCAGATTCTTATCATTTAATGAATTGCAGCCTCTTGTTGTTTCCCCTGATCAGAGGCGCTACACTGAAGTCATACTAACACATGCTCTACCTGTCTACGTCACCCTAAGGCCCTGGCCTCCTCCATCCTGAATCAGGCTATGATTCCTGACGTCATGTTTTATTATATTTTTATTCATTTTATTTAAGCAGTTTTCTTAGCACTGACCTCGTCTGTGTCAATGCCACAGCGCTTTACAAAGCTGTACAGAATACATATCATAGTGGTAGACCTGTGCTGTTCTCTTGACAAGAACCCGCCCCAGACAGGGGCAGGCAGACTGGGCCTCTTCAATGTGTACAAGATCATTTTAGAGCCTGTCCTGTGAATGCCATGAGCTGGGACTCTAGTTATTATACGTGAACTGAGTTGATTGTCTATGAATACAAAACATCTTTGGGACTCATTAAGCAGTCGTTAGGAGTCATCACCAATCCTAATGGTTGGTCCCTGAGAGCCCTGAGTAGAAGCAATGTGTCTGTTTAATAGCTTTCACTCCTTACAAAGCTTTACTGCTCAGAAGGAAACTTTGAAAAGAAATGGTACTATATTTTAAATATTTGGGATACCATATTTCAGGATGCAGCAGAAGGCATGCCCATCTTAAGGCTGTGGCTTGCTTGTGGTCAAACACAATGATGGTTTTAAATTTGTTTGACAAAATGTATAGGGGTGCTCATTGGCTCCACTTTTAAATTTAATTTGCATATAGAAATATGTCAAGGTCACTTTGGTGCTGAACTATTGGCTGGAAGACTAGTTTTATTAGTAAATATGCAGAGGGTAGAACATAGCCACCTCTTCTGCTCTTTCTAGTTAATCCTATGCAGGCTTTTGACTGAGAGATGGACCTTCTCCAAATTGCATCCTATTTGCAAGATTATGTTGCTTGTAAGTTGATTGCATAAAACGAGTAGCAAAAACGTTGGCAGGATGTGCTCATAACATGCACAAGAGAACATTTCTAGTGGAAAAAATGAATGAAACTGACAATCAGAATGAAGAAACACTGGATGTATTTTTCTCAGATTTACAATTGGCCATCTTTAAAAAATATCCAATAAGTGGCACTAAGACTTTGATTTTACAAAACTTAGATTAACTATCATCTAAGTCACAATGTCTATCGATCAATGTACAAGAAGGGAGTCAGCCATATTTATTGGCCATCCCAGAAATGGATTCCGGGAAGCTTTATTTGAAAAGTAGGTTTCTCTATGCCCCGTCTGAGAGGGATTTACAAAATATGCTCCACGGAAAAAGAGTGTTTCTACAGGATTTGTGCTTTGGGTCCAATGGCCATGTTATGTGTCCGCTGGAACTAGGCAATCTATCCACTCCGGTTACGAAAGTCAAAAACTTAGGGATCTTATTCGACAGTAAACTTCATTCGTAAGTCAGATCAAAGCCATCACATCCTCCTCCTTTTTCGCCTTGAAGTTACTTAGAAAAGTCTTCCTGTTCATTCCATAGAAGCTGCAGAAAACTGTGGTTTCTGCCCTCTTATTGCCCAAGCTGGACTACTGCAATGCTGTATTCATCAATTTGCAGAAGAAATCTTCTAAACAAGCTGCAGATCATTCAGGACGCGGTGACTCATCTATTACTAGGAACCCCCAAGCATCAATCTGCCTCGCAAGCCCTGATCCAACTTCCTCGGCTCCCCGTGAGGAAGCGCATTGACTTAAACGCACCCTGCGTTGCATTTAAGGCTCCCCCAAGCATCAATCTGCCTCGCAAGCCCTGATCCAACTTCCTCGGCTCCCCGTGAGGAAGCGCATTGACTTAAACGCACCCTGCGTTGCATTTAAGGCTCTGCATGAGTCTGGCCCGACTGCCTGAAACAAAGCTTCCGATGGTACATCCCTCCCAGGTCTCTACGCTCGTCCTCAGCTCATAACGTAATTGTTCCGAAAGTTAGAAGATCTAACTGGGGAGGTAGACGCTTTGTCACCTTCACTTCCAAACTTTGGAACACTCTCCCCACTGACCTCAAGAAAATGGCCGTACTGCTTCTTTTTAGAAAAGCTCTGAAAACATGGCTCTTCAACCCATAGGCCGTCCTTGGTCTACATAACAGACTAGCTTCTTCAGGTTACTTCCTGCAGTAGGCTAGCACCTACACGCCTCCGGGCAGTAGCGCGCTTTATACATGTAATTTTCATTTCATTTGCTTTCATGTTTCACTGCCTGTGGTTACATTGTAAAAAACTTAAGTGCGGGGGCTCAATGTCTTCCTGTCGATTGACGAATGACGAGGTTGCTGAATTCGAAGGGTGCTTGGTGTTGGCTCCAACTCATGCCTTTTTCTTCCAACACTCTGTGCTTCCTGTCTCTTTATCTCACTCTTGAATGTTCTTTATCACCCCTATTCAGTCTTTGCCTTGGTCAGTGTTTCCTATGGTTCTCTTCCTCCTTTCAGCTTTTCTGCCTTTCTCGCTCCTAATCTGGGTCTAAGTCTGACAATGAGAAACAAGGAGGGCTTTAACACAATCCTTTAGTCTGTTTTAGCCTTGAACCCACCAGCCTTTCAAATCTCTCCCAATGTCCCTGCAGGTCAGTTCGCCTTTACCTGCTCCTTGCATGCGTGTTTTTACTTCCCGCCAACTGGTCCATTAGCATGGCCAGAAGTACACAAAGACACATTGACAGTGGAATGGGTTTGAAACCTGGATTGGCCCTCTTTTCTCTTGTGGCCTGTAATTCGTCAGATGTATCCCCTAGGGTACCAGCCAGCCCCCACCGCCCCCTCCATTTCTCTTTATGTCCCTGTAATTATAAAACAATTGCAGTTTGGAATATTGATTTCCTTTTGCTGGCTTGTTGGTTAAACATTGCTGGAACAAGGTTAGCGGGCTAGAATAATTAAGTAGTGTGGGGGGGGGATGCTCTGCAGCCTGCACTGTCAATACTAAACAGGTTTGGTGGTAAGCAGGCAGCAGAGGAGCTCGTGGCCTGCACAACACAGGGTGTGGACAGGCTGAGCAGGCACTGGGAGAAAGTCACCCCTATTTAAAGGTCTGCAACCCAGACCCATTCTTTAGAGACCTCCAGCTGATGCCCCCGCAGTGCAGGCTTGTAGCACTGGGGTCACCCATTCAGAGATCCAGGCCCCAAGCTGAGCACAGCTGCAGTTGTGACTCATGCTTTATAGATCTCTAGCTGTGGTGCCCACTGCAGGCATCTGCGGCCTTGTGTCTGATTTACAGCCCACCAGTCATAGGGTTATATATCATAATATCGAATACAGAAATATCATCTAACATAAAAGTTGCCCCAAATATCCTTCACAAACATATCGTCCCAGTGGTGCAATATTTTTGTAAACAATGTCGGACGATATTCTACCAGTGATGTTCTGCTACCACACTATTCCCAGCCCTTGATTTTCAACTCTCCGGGTCGCCACTGTTGTACAAACCTGCAGACCCAGACTTTTAAAGGTTTCAAATTAATCACCATGCCAGCCCCAGCTGCCCAGCACTAGCAGCCTTGTTATGATTCTCAACACCTGATAGACCCTGGCTTCCATCAGTGACCTCTGAACTGCTTAAATACTGGCCTATAACCCCACTTCCATGACCATTATCTAGACACAGAGAGAAGTTCTTCATCTTCAGGTGAGGGGGATGTGAGATTGGGAACCGGTCTTTGGAAGCTCCTGTTTGATCCCAGATTGAGTTTGAGCATGGACTCTGTACGGTGCCTGCTACTCTGTAGGATGCCTGCTGCGCTGAGATATTCTAGCAGACAAGGAGTAGTGACATATGTGTCTAGCGATGTGCTATCACACTCAATACTGCTGCAGAATTTGGTCTTCCATTGCCACATAATTCCAGTGGCCCTGATTAAAATATATCTGAGCTCCAAACCTACTACCACTTATTTGTGTAACCCGTGACTCCTTGAGCAATCTACTCCTGGAGTGGACAGGAGTGCAGGAGGAGTAACTTTGTTTACTAATAGAAGTGAAATATTTCCTGGGGTCCTGGAAATCCTGCACAATAGTTCTCACACAGGCTCCCTCAAGAAGAAAGAGATTGGAGGACTGAGGTCCCCCTGATCTCTGTAGTTGATCCCCACAGACACCGCACATGGAAAGCACATTTAGCGAATGCTCTCCCTCATTTCTAGACTGGGGACCTCTTCCGTTCTGAGCCCACTGTCTGGGCCCCCTACTTGTGGTCCTTGTTCAATGCCATCTTACAGGGCATGGCGATTCCTACCAACTGGGCTGGGGCTGAAATTATTCCAATTTTTAAAAAGGACTCCCCGCTCATCCCTGCCAACTATCGCCCCATTAGCCTCATAGATGTAAGCCATAATATATTTGCCCGCGTACTTCTGGGGCGATTGCAGACCTGGATGGAGGAGCACAATGTTCTTACCCCCCTCCAAGCCGGGTTTAGAGCGAAGATCTCCACAACCGATCAAATTTTCAGGCTGCAACTATTATATTGGAAAACTGTGTGTATAGAGGATGGCAGCCTCTACTTAATATTTGTGGACCTCAAATCTGCATTTGATCTGGTCCCGAGGGATAAACTATGGGCAATTTTAGTGGATATGGGAGTCCCTGAGTATCTCTGTCACCAGTTGAAACGTTTACATGAAGGTAACTTCGCACAAATTAGGTATGGCAAAAATGGCAAACTCTCAGCCCCTTTGCTAGTAGAGAGAGGTGTTCGCCAAGGCTGCGTCTTGGCCCCGACCCTTTTCTCTCTTTTTATCAACGGCCTAATCGAGTCACTGATTGCTGGGAAGGACATCGATGCCCCCAGGTTAGCGAACCGTAAAATACCAGCCATGATGTTCGCAGATGACACCCTCTTGCTCTCGAAATCCCCTATGGGAATTCAGAGGGCCCTTGACATCTTTAGTGTTTTCTGTAGAAATCGGGGTTTGGAGATCAATCTCCAAAAAACAAAGTATATGGTATTTAATGTGAATAACAGCACTCGCCCAAATCCCTGTTTAGATGGAAGGCCATTAGAGAGGGTATCCATTTTTGAGTACCTGGGAAGCACGCTTACTGAGAAAATGGACTGGGGCGCACAAATAAAGAAAGCAAGTTTGAAGTTGGCCCAGACAGCGGGGGGCATCTCAAAGGTATATAGGAGCTGTACCCACAAACTGGTTGGCCCGGCGGTGGAAATTTATAAAGTACAGGCTAGGGGCGCTGCGTTGTATGGAGCTGAAATTTGGGGTCACTGTTCACCAGGCTCTCTATTGTATACTGAGAATTCCTTCGCTAGGCAACTCATGGGTCTTCCCTCTAGCTCCCCATTAACACTTCTTAGAATGGACCTCGGGATTAGACCCATTGCAGAAGAAGTAGCTCTCAGACCTCTTTTATTTTGGCAACGTCTGTGGAGCACTCCTGAACTGGTTCCATATAGGGACGAGCTGAGCAAAGTTATGGGCCTTCAAGGTGCAGGAAAACTCCCATGGTTGGCATATATCAGGAATATCTGTGAGGCCATGGGGTGGGGCAACCTGTGGAACAATGCAGAAGAAACCTGCTACGCGACCTCTAGAAAGGTCCTGTTGGAGAGTTATAGAGAACATAAACTCGCCCAACTACAGAGGAGGTCTACGTCTGGCCGTTTGACCCTTAAGTTTCTGGAAGTAAAAGACCAATACAGGTTAGAATCGGTTTTGGACGACATCCAGCCGCTCCTTGCCAAGAAGCTATATCTCCAATTCAGACACGGGGTGCTCCCGCTGCGTACATTTACTAATAAGTGGGCGGGTTCTCCCAGTCTGGTTTGTCCCGCTTGTGAAAATGCAGATGAGACTGAAATACATGTGTTATTTTTCTGTCAAGGTTATAGGAGGGCAAGGATCCGTTGGCTGTTACAGCTATGTAGGAACTTGGGGTCCAGACATTGTAGCGAGGTTTTTAGGCTATTTAAATATGATACCGATATGCCCATTGTGTTCTCTGTCTCGAACTTTCTATTCTCCATGTGGTGTATTCGCAGAGCTATTCTAAAGAAGAACTTATAGGTCTGCCTAGCTTATTATCATTCATCACGTAAATTGGGCCCCTTTCTCTTTTCAAAATGAATGAAATCAACTGATGATTGTCATGTTTATTACTATTTTAACTAACAAGAGCTCCATCAATCGTTGTTTTTATATTGTCTCATTTTAAACTAGTTGTCTGTGTTGAGAATGCTGGCGGGTGTGGGTTCCTTCACAGTTTTAAAATATCTTGGCTCTCTTCGTAATTGCATTGACCTCTCTACCACCCGAGTTTTGCATACGCATTTTAGAATGTGTGGCTTAAATTTAAAGCAAAAACCTTCATGCTGCTGAAGTTTTGCACGTGCACTTTCTTCTCTCTAGGAACTGTAGGTCAAGTTAGTGGTTCCATTGAATCATACAGGATTTTTGTAATGGTTATCTCCCTGCCTAGATATGACTTATGCATTTTACTGACATTGTCTTTTTAAATATCGCAATCGCCACCATGTTGTTTAAAGGTTTGCACATGCACTTTTCAATGAGATCACATTTGAGCGAAGACGACTTTTTTGCTAAAGCAACCCCACTGTCTATGCACTTGCACTTTACCGATTTCTATTGTTTGGTTAATGTAAAGGCCACATGTTGCCTGTATATTGTACAAGCATTTTACGTCTTCTATAATTTTGGTAAGGCTAGTGAGAAGGGGAGTCGATCTCACCAACCAAAAACCCGACAGGAATTTTATTTTAATAATGTACTATATGGTTTTACGTAGCCCAATGGATATCTTCAACGAGTTGTATGTAATATATTGTATTTTTATTTGTGCTTTTATGGCCCTACAGGCCGAAATAACGTTTTTTTTAAAGTAAAGTAACTTTGTTTACTAATTGAAGTGAAATATTTCCTGGGGTCCTGGAAATCCTGCACAATAGTTCTCACACAGGCTTCCTCAAGATGAAAGAGATTGGAGGACTGAGGTCCCCCTGATCTCTGTAGCTGATCCCCACAGACACCGCACATGGAAAGCACATTTAGCGAATGCTCTCCCTCATTTCTAGAGGTGACCCCCTTTGGAGAGATGCCTAGGTGGGTCTCTTCATATCAAGTGGATCCAATTGCATAGAGGTGAGGATAAAAGGGACATGGATGGTGGATCTCCTTCCTAATGTCAAGAGGTGATCCATTTGGAGAGAGGCTTGGGTGAAAGGGGCATCAGTGGCGGGGCTTCTGCATCTTGTATAGAGGTGATCTATTTTGATAGAGGCCGGGATGACAGACATCAACAGCAGAGCTCCTCCATCATGTCTAGAAGTGATCTATTTGCAGGGAGGCCAGTGTAAAAGGGACATCAGTCATGGAGCTCCTCCGTCATGTCTAGAGGTGATCTATTTGGTGAGAGCCCAGGATGAAGGACATCAGTGACATAGATCGCCCATCATGTCTAGAGGTGATCTATTTACAGAGAGGCCGGTATGAAAGGGACGTCAGAGGAGGGACTCCACCATCTTGTCTAGAAGCGATCCATTTGTATAAAGACCTGGAAGAAAGAGACATGGGTGGTGGAGGTCCCGTCTCAAATGTAGCAGATGATCCATTTAGATAGAGGACAGGGATGAACTAATTATGGCACCTATTATTCCTTATGGCGGAAGGCGAGCTGCTTAGAGAGAGGCCAAGGATGGAATGGTCATTAAGATACTGCCTTGCTTGCATCTTTAGAAATGATTTCTTCAATTTCATCAGAGAGAAGATGAACTTGGAATGTCCTTTCACTGTTACACTCATCGCATGGGTAGGAGAAAATGTCTGAGAGGCTGAAAGACCGTGCAGGTGCGACAGAGACAGAGAGAGACAGAGAAAGAGAGAGGGGATGGATTGGAGGTGGAGAGTGGCTCTCCCATCCTCTCCCTCAGAGGGGGCTCTCAAAGGAAGAGGTCACGGACTGAAGTGTCAAACAAGCACACTACTGTTTCATTTCGAGTTCCTGTAAGACACTAGTCTACTCTACACAACATGTCACCTAGGAAACTCCTAGAGGTCAGTAGAATGTCCCACTACTTGGCTACGGTCCTATTAGAACACCCTACTTAGGATGCTTTTATAGGCATGTCCTGTAAGAACCCTAGCATAGACTTGTCCTGTAGGGATCGGATAGACGCCTTGTAGGAAAGCCCCGTGACTCTAACGTGACTCACATAGGATTCCCAATGAAAGAGCCAGCCCAGCGCCCCCTGCAGCTCTGAAGCACACAACAAGCGCCGCACACAGCCGCATCTGTGGGCCAAACACGGTATTTCATCCCAGCGACCCCACTAGGCCTCAGCGGGGCTAAATTATTATTTTGGAGCCAACGCTTATTTCCTCACTACAGTGCGCATAAAAAGGAGCTGAAACCGAAATTAGCGCCGCTTGCGTCCCCTCCGCAGGCAGAGCGGCAGCGCGGGCAAATTACATCCCCGCGCTGTATTTGCCCTTGTAATCTTTGAATGTAGCCGTGTAATTATTTCGCTTTCGTGAAGTGCGCTACCCGCTGACACGGAAACAGTTCTCCCAACGAGGAGGCACTTAGAAGGAGCACTTAACACAAAAGAAGTGCTTCGCTGAGCACAGCTGACAGCGGTGGGGCTCAGTCCCCCATCCCCCCCCATCCCTAGCCGCCGAAGATACGTCACTGCGGTGAAGTCGCGGGCATTCTGCGCGGAGCTTCCTTCCAATCCCAGCCCAGCAAAGAGCATATGTCCTGCTCTTAGCCATGATGTATATGATCTGTGATTCAATTGTATTGTATTGAAGTTGCATTTATATAGCGCTTACTACCGACGAGGCATTGAAGCGCTTTGTGGCGAGTTGAACCCTGTTCCGGAGCCCAAGGTTAGTGGTTAATCCGGTGGTTTTTGGTTATTGTTAATGATATTAGTCATGTGCTCTCAATGACACCATTCCTTACATTTACTTCTGTTTCTTTGCGGTAGATTAAGTTAATAGGAGTTAGGTGTCATCATTAGTGTGGTGAATGTGAGTTCATGCTGGTGGTGTGTGCGATGCACTGTGATGTAATCAATGATGTCATTTCAGATATCATCAATGATGTTATCAATGATGTCATAGAACATGTCAGGGGTGATGGAATATCTGAGGTCATAAGTAAGGGTGGGCGGAGCAGGCGTAGTGCCTCTACGCGGAGTTCTACAGAGTTGGAAAAAAACTCAGTGGAACTCGCCTGCGCTCCGCTCCCTCCCCCCTCCCAAAGTAATTATAATGTAAAAAAAAGGCACTTACCTGCCGTGGCTGCCTCCTCCTTGCCATGGCCGCTCTCCTTCCTTGTCCTCGCCGTCCTTCTTCGTTGATAACCCCTACGTTGTACGTCTTGCGCGTGCCTGTGGACAGCGCACCCCTAGCTTCCGGTTATTCCCCGCTGTGCAGGGCCTTCATAATGTATATATACATACACAGAACTTAAAAGTCAAAATCATTATTTTAGCATTATTTCCTGAGGGATGAAGTGCCTGCCTCCATATTTTCTAAGGAAGTGTGCTGGAGTACCTGTGAGTGCCTTTGACTGGTTGTAGACTTACTTCAAGACTGGGCTGGAGTACATTTACTACTGTTATGTCCCTTTTAGGGTAGTAGTAACTTTGGGAATACCAGTGGTCTTACTCGTTTGGAGATAGGCGTTTGTATTAGCCCCTCCCTAAACTCCGCTTTACCCCTCCTTAATCCCCTCACAGGAAATGGCATTAACAACGCGGGCTAAACCACATATGCCATTATAACGCAAGTTGCCTTAACCATGCATATGCCTTTACCATGCATACACCTTTACCAAGCAAATGCATGGCAAAGGCAGTTAGCAGTCTAGCATGGCAGCGAGTGGGCGGGGGTGTTGGGAGGCTTCCTGCAGTCGACGGATGCAACATCGGCTAGGTGAGTACTTTTTAAACAACTATTTAGGTTTCGGGGTGGGTGGAGTTTTTTGGGCTGTGGTGGTTTTAGGGCTTAGGGCAGGGGGGGTCTGGGGTCTGGGGTCAGGGCAGGGCTTTAAGTGGAAAAAAAACTGGGGGTGCTCTAAAAGGGGCGGGGCCAACATCTTAAAGGGGTGTGGCCTATCCAAGTAGGGGCGTGGTCTAAATAAAGGTAACTAGTGTAGCAGTACCCCCTGCTCTGACAAGCCGTCAGCTCTAGGACTCCTCAGAGTGTCATCAGATTTGGAATTCCCCGCTCAGGCTCGCTCTCTCCCCTCCTTATTACAGCAAGGCTATGTATGGATAACGCCATACACCCTCCCCAGTACCCCAAGACCGGTGTCGTCATCCCGGAAATGCCCAGGCAGACACCTCCCGTATAGGGTGGCTTCACGTGAGGCTGAGTGTACTAGAAGCACTGCTCCCAGAAGGCAACGCGGCTTCACAGGGGTGAGTTTTAATGAAGCCACCACCCCCTTCAAAACATGCCACAGAGTCCTCCTACAACGCGGTTCACCTGGCATGACGTCATGCCTTGACCTTCACTACTCAGTAGTGAGCAAAATGAGCATGTGCACATCGATGTGCATGCTCTCACTGAAGTTCAAGAAAAAAAAAAAGAAAACGGACTACCTCTGCGAGGCCCGAAAATAGAGCCTGATAGAGACCCGTTTCGAGGCCCCCTGAAAATAACTGCCGGTGCTCAGACCCGGACAGACCCGACCCACTTAAAGCCCTGAGTTTAGTAGTAGTTAGACCTATGCTGCGGATGGCAATAGCACAACAGATGCAACACCCAGTGGGTCTGACAGCCAAGTTCCCAGGGTGTGAAGAGCACCATATCAGACAGTGTGTGCAAGATGGGGACAGGACGGCTGTGTACCCAACCCCTGAGGAACTTACAACCCAAGATGCATCCAGGGATAATGTAAGCTCCTGCGAGGTGGGAAGCAGGTAGCCCCTGACCCGCGCTTGGCTCAAGGCCTCTGTGTGTCTGTGAGGCAGACAGCCTAAGTGCTCTTTCAGGAGCGCGTCACACGGATTTGCAGGACCGCTCCGCCATTTTGCATGTTGATTCTCTGGCACTAAAGCAAAAGGGCATATACCATAAGCAGCAACATAACACCAGCAGCAACATAACACCGGCACATAAGACATAAAATGTAGACTACACGATAATGCAGCGGGGTGAGTATACTGTGGAGAGATCTGGGGTTAACCTCCAGGTCACATGGTCAAATCTCTGCACAGCGACTCAGCCGTTTATCTTTCCACGTTTGATTAATTGATTTGGCTGGCAGTCACAGCTGTTATTTAAATAACCTGGTCTGGCTGCTCTCGTGGGAGTAGATTTCACAGTCAAGCACGCTGAAAAGTGCTCATGCAGTCATGAGCAAGGCGTAAACGTGTGGGCGCTTTAGATATTCTCTTCTGGTTTGCTCGCGTGATGGCTCTGCGTTATGCTGAAAGCAGTGCTGCCTTCACCCCAAAACACTGCCCGCGCCATTCTTCTCCGTGACCTATCGTCACCCTGAAAACAAGGCCGCGAGCCCTAGGGTCACGTGACCCGGCACGGGGCGCCGTTGGAAGTGCAATCCTCCTCCATTCCCGCCATGCCCATCACAAATGTTCCCGCCGTATTGTTTTAGCATCCCCTTTGATTTTTCCGAAGCAGAAGGCTTGTCATGTAGAAAGAAATCCGGCAGTTACCTTTGACGGCGTGCATTATTTCAGAAGGACGCACTCGGGTTTGATCCTCTCGGAAACCACAAACAGATATTGCAGTGAAACGGGATCTGTTTTATATTCCGCTCCCCGAGGATGCCAGCATTGAGCTGTGAACATCAATGTGCATGCTCTCACTGAAGTCCAAGAAAAAAAAAGAAAACGGACTACCTCTGCAAGGCCCGAAAATAGAGCCCGATAGAGACCCGTTTCGAGGCCCCCTAAAAATAACTGCCGGTGCTCAGACCCGGACAGACCCGGCCCACTTAAAGCCCTGGGTCAGGGTAGTTATTAGGGTAGGGGCCGGGTTTTAGTGCTCAGGGCGGGGGGAAGGTCAGTTTCTAGGGCTGGGTGTCGGTTTAGGGCTCAGGGTTAGGGGCAGATCTACACGCAGAAAGTATAGGGCCTGATTCACAAACTGCATTTTGTAGTATGTAAAGTAGTACTACAGTAGTACTACTTGCTTACTACAAAATTCAATTCACATACCTACAGGTGGAAATTTTCACCTCTATCTCTCATATATTTTCTATGGAAAGAGTCTCATACATGTAAATTTACAATTTAGTAATAAATGTGAGAAGGATCAGGGAGCGGCAGAAACATGAGTAATATCTACTACTAAAGGGGAAAGGTAGAGAGAGGAGTAAGGAGGGGTTTTGGAAAGATTGAGGAGGGGTTTTGGGAGGGACAGACACCCAACCACAAAAGAGTAAGCCCATTGCTATTCGCAAGCTGCACGTCTAAAGTTACTACATCCAAAAAGGACCCAAAACAGTAGGAAATGTAATCCAGCTTATGCCGCACATATGGCCAACCACTGGTACTTCAACCACCCTGCTTTAGAAAATAATGAAGTCAGGGATTTCACACAGAACCTCATATGAAATTATCTTGCATTAACACAGCAGGATAATTTCCGGCAAGGCAATGGGACCCTGGGCAGAATAACCTGTAACTTTGTATCCTGGAATGTTGCTGGTCTAGCTAATAAGTTCCTTGACCCCTCATGGATCCTATTTGTAAAAAGGTTCAGCTCGATCTCTCTGCAGGAAACATGGGTGACTGAGAATAGTTTCCTTCTGGAGGGTTACAAGTCCTATTTCGTCCCGGCTGCTCCTTCTACCTCAGGAAGATCTAGGGTTGGTCTTGCAATTTATGTTTCTCTAGCAATAGAGTGTGAGATATCAATGCTGTCCACCGAGAGCCCGTGCTTACAGTCACTGTTGCTGAGCAAGGGGTCCTGTAAATTGGGGCTCTTGAATTTTTATAATGCAACGGCTCGTCCCATGGGTGTGTGTAACAGCTCCCTGTTGGCTCCTTCCTAAGGAATCAGCTTAACGTAGCATCAAAAAATCTTGTGATTGCTGGGGATTTTAACATTCATTTATGTGGGGATCCGAGGATAACCCCTCCCAGGGGCGAGGCTTCCCTCTCCCTCCTGCCCATTTGACTGCGTCCCTTTTACCTTTGAATTGCACCAGTGACAACATGATTTGGTGCCTGAAAAGGTCGCAGTTTATTCAACATAATATGGTTGTACATTTGCAACTTTATTGGTCATTCAAAAAATCAATGTTATTGTATACTTTTATTGTCTTTGTACATTTCTTGTCGTTATGTGCCCCTAGACAGTACAGTTCTGCGGGAGGCCCCTTTGGCCGGGCCTCTGTGTCTGCGGTTCCAGGCTTCAACTTGCTACCGAATTTGGTGGGTGTCCGTCAGGACCTGCCCGGGCTGCAAGTGCCGTTCCGATTGCCCTGGACCCTTTGATGGCCACTCGCTTGCTCCTCAGGGCCCCTGCCGTGTGGCATCCCAAGGACCCTGTGCGAGCCTTTCCTCTGCTCTGCCTGTGGCTGTGTCCTTGTCATTTAACTCCCTCAGTACCCCTGCCGTGAGGCTTCCCAAGGGCCCTGTGGGAGCATCCAATCTACTCTGTCTGTGGCTGTGTGCCGTCATTCGCTCTCTCAGTGCCCCTGCCGCGAGGCATCCCAAGGACACTGTGTGAGCCTTCCATCTACCTCTAGTAATTTTCTCTCTTTTGTCTATCTTTCTTGGGTTTCTTCCGCCACACTACCTACGGTTTTACGATCGTAGGGAGCCTCCCTTGCTCTCCCTTCCCTTCCTCCCTTACGAGAAACCCATCTGCTCTAGTACCCCTATGATGTTTAGCAAGAACATGTCCATCCCCACCCCTGTCAGGTGTACCCCATCGTCCAAATGATAACCTGGGGATCTCAAGTTGATAAAACCGTGTCGCAAGAACCCCCAGCCGTTGGCCCAGCATATTTTTGCCTGGTGATATTCAGCTTACGTCTTGACTTCTCCACCGCCCCCAGATCCACAGCCCCTCCCCATGCTTTGCGCACTATTCTCTCCGAAAAGATAACCTCGGCCAGGCGGACTAGTCTTGCTATGGCTGTGAGGCCTGCCTGCATTTTTTCCGAGGGGCCCCTCCTCCCTACTGCTGCCAGGTCATTCCCTGCCAGATGGATAATTACCGCATCCGGTTTGCCACCTTGCCCCAATGCTTCCCGCACTGCGGGGAGCAGTTGGTCCCATTTCATTCCTGGTCGCCCCAGCCAGATTACTTCTGTGTCCCGCAGCCATATTCCGCCAAATTTACGCCTGGCCGCTGCCCACCGTTGCGCTCGCGTTACGTATGAGTGACCCACAATCCAGACCTTCTTGCGTCGCTCCACCAAACCTAAACGGTGGGGGGGGGAGAAACCAGACTCAGTACATCGTGGGGCATATGTAATGCTTAAACGTGCCAGATGCCCAGCGCCCTATCGCCTTGATTTGTTCCGATCCTAGACCCAGTTCTGCTGCAGTGGTAGCTGCCCCAATTCGGAAAGAGTGGGACCCGTAAGCCTTTGCCGGGAGCCCTGCCTTCTCTAGCGCCCTCCTCATTACTGCTATGAATTGGAACCGGCTCAAATAAGACCCGTTCCCATGCGTTAGCAGCGGCCCCGGCTTATGCCCCTGGTGTCGCATGTACGCCCGAACTAAGCACACTGGACAGCATGTCTTGTCCCTGATGCAGTCGATCCTGGTCCACTTCCCTCTGCCTGCCTGGTCTGTCTTTGACTGACGCAGGAGGATGTTCATGTATCCCGCCCCCAGTTCTACGTCGGCTCGGTGTATGCAGGCTGCTCCTGGGTCATCTATCACGGGGGCCACTATCTCGCTGACCCTGTATGGCCCAAAGAAAGCCAGCGTGAACGCTGCCCTAAAGAGTGTAGTCTCCAGTTCCGTGGTGCATATTTTGCCCAATGCTCCTATTTGCCGTAGCACCGCGAAATTAATGGGCCGCCTACTGTCCCTTTTTGTTTGCTGCAATCTACTCCAGCCTTCTTGCCCCGCTACCCGGCCCCCTGCGACCCCCGTTATGTTGGCAAATGTAGCCCAGCACTTACAGTAACGGTTCTCCGTCTTAGGGGCCAGTGCGTTGTCCAGCATCATCTTTAACCCGGTTCCACCCACGCTCATGCCTCTTCCGGCACCGGGGTAATCCCCTGGTCCGTGTCCGGTGCGAGCTCTCAGAATCTGCCCCACTGAAAACGAGAAATGGCATCCACATTTGAGTTGTCTACCCCCGGGTTGTGCCGTGCCCTAAGTGCAATGTTTGCTTTTGAATGGCAGTCGATTAGTTTCCGCAGCAGGTTGACCACTGCCGGACATTACGCTGACCCTGTGTTGATTGCCTGCACTACTGCATGGTTGTCTGACCAGAGAATTATTTGTCTGTTAGCCAGCTTCTGTGCCCATATGTGGAATGCCACCACAATGGGGAATAACTCTAGTAGGGAGATGTTGGCCGTGACCCCTGTTTTTTGCCATCTAGCCGGCCATGCCCCTGCCGTCCATGCTCTCCCTAGGAACGCCCCGAAGCCGTAGACTGCTGAGTCCATGTAGAGCTCAAGTTGGTTGGCGTGCACCCATGGCTCTCACCACATGAGGGTGCCGTTGAAATTGGTCAGGAAAGCCTCCCACTGCTCCAAATCCTCCCTCACTCCCTGCGTCAGGCGAACCCTGTGGTGTTTCTGTGTCATGCCCCTTGTTAACCAGGCAAGGCGTCTGGCGAAGGGGCGCCCTGCGGGAACTACTCTAGTGGCTAAATTCAGTTTTCCCAGCAGCTGCTGTATTTCACCTAGTGTTGCTTTCTTCTCTTGTTTCAACCTGCGAATGATTTGCCTTAGCTCCGCCACTTTCTCGGGCTGCAGTTTACATGTCCCTGCAAAGGAGTCCAATTCTATCCTGAGGAAGGACAGTTTTGTGGTGGGGCCCTCGGTCTTATCCTTAGCTAGGGGGACCCACAATTATTGTGCCAAGTCTATGAAGAGGCGGAGGAGGTTTGCGCATTCCCCTGTTCCTGCCCCACCAATGAAGAGGAAGTCGTCCAAGTAGTGGACCCTCCCACCCGCCGGAGAACGTGTCCCTAGTTTCCACTCCAAGAACCCACTGAAGGCCTCAAAGTATGCACAAGATATGGAGTAGCCCATTGGCAGGCATTTGTCGTAGTAGTATTGGTTGTCTAGTTGGAAACCTAGCAAGTGGTAGCTATCTGGGTGTGCTGGCAGGAGGCGGAAAGCTGATTCTATGTTCCGTTTTAGCCAGCAGTGCCCCCCTCCCAGATTGTCTTATTAGGTCCACTGCATCATCCACTGATGAGCAACTCTCCTGGTCCAGCCAGTCGTTGATGGAGTCCCCGTGGGGGTGTGACAAATGGTGTATTAACCTGAACCTGCTTGCCTCCTTCTTTGGCACTATGCCCAGAGGAGAGACCACCAAATCTTTTAGCGGAGGGGCTGCGAACGGGCCAGCTACCCTTCCCAGCTGCACTTCCTTTTCCACCTTCTGCCTAGCCGCCCCCGAGTTGTCTTGTACCGACTTCAGGTTCAGGCTTTCCCGTGCACCCACCGGTCCTTTGTAAGGAATGAGGAAACCCCCTGTGAAACCTTTTGCTAATCTGTGTCTGTCTGATGTCTTGGGGGTAATGTCCTAATAAATACAATAGTCTGCTTGTTTTTATGGGGGTGGGTAGGGGGGGCCCTCGCCCTCATCCCCCTCACCCAATTCTGCAGCCCCCAACTCCTTACTTTTTCGCGCCTCCCTTTTCCTTGCTGGCCCCTGCCCCTTGGGCCTGTCTGCAGCATAAGGCGGGATGGTTGCCCCCGCAGGTCCCGCATGTGTGCTTGAACCTGCAGGCGGCCCCCCACCTACATTCATCCTTGTTGTATTTCCAACACAACTTTCCTGATTTGTTACCGTTTTGGTTCTTACCTTCGAAAGACTGACCCTGCCCTTCGTATTTACCTTTTGCCCCGTAGGGACGAAAAGTGGGCTCCCTTGAGCTTACCCCTTCTGTGGCCGCTACCATGTGAGTTGTGAACCCTTCCATGTCTTGGCAATCCCACTCAATCACCGGCCATGTCTGCATCTTCTCCCTGAAGCCCTTGTCATATTTTAACCAAGCGTCACCCTGGTATTTTTGTTGTGCGTCGTGCACCTTCTGTTCGTATACATTGAAGGCTGCCGCACTCTGGGGGAATTTCTCAATGACTACACAGGCCAGGGGCCTGAATGCACTTAGCCAATTCTCAATTGACCTTTCTACTGTGGGCTTGCCCCTGTCCCTCCTGTCCTCGTCCTTTTTGTCTTGCATTGTCAGGTCTAAGCCTGCCTGGCGTACCTCTAGCAATGAAAACATGTCTATAAATCCTTTCCTCCAGATTCGCTCCTTTACGTTCAGCGGGATGAGGTTGGCCAGCCCTAGGAGTTTTGATGTAGTGGGGGGCGGGGGTCTCCCGGGGAGGGGCGTAGGTATTCGCTGTCCGGTTCCAACCCTTGGGTCTGCGCCCTCCCCTGCTCCACTTTTCCCTGCAGTGCTACCCACGTGAGCTGCTCCACCCCCCTGTGCGGTCCCTTCGGCCCTTGTCCCACTGTTCTGTTTCTCCTGCTGGGGGTTCTCCTGTCCCCCACCCGTATTCCCTTTCAGGTCCCCTCTTTTCTTTGACGTGTGCTCTGGCCCTTGGCTCACCCCACTGCCCTCTCTATTCCATTGTGGGCATCCCCCAAAAGGGGATCCCGCCCCAGGCCATTGCCACCAGGGAAACCATAATGCTGGGTGAGCCGGTCTCTGACCCCATGCCTCACCCTGGAAACCCTGTTGTTCCCTTCCCTGGCCTGTCAACCAGGGTGGTTGGAGAGGCCAGGTCCCCTGCATCGCTAGATTGTTTACCCCTAGCTGTGTTCCCATGTTCACAATTTACCCTGCCCCCCCATCCGCTGGCCCAGTGCGCTGCACCCTTTTGCGCCTTCCCCTTACGCTTTAGCATGGTGCTTACCATTGCCATTGACCGCTGCGATGCTCCACTCTCTGAGCAATTCTCGAGGGGCCGCCGTGCTGGCTACAGACCCCTCATTGCTGCTGCCCTCATCCGTGTCCAAGCCAGACAATATCTCCGGGGGTGATGCCGCTCTCTTTTCGACCCGGGCTCCGCTCCTGCCCCCGGTGCCCTTTGCCTTTCCAACAGCAGCATCCTTTGTTCCTGCCTGGTTTGCTTTCCTGGGGGCCGCCGTCTTGGCTGCATGCCCCCTGTCCCCAGGTCCCTTGGGGGGTGGTGTTGAAGGAGATGCCCGCCGTGGCTTTTTCCCCTTCCCTTGGGGCTCCCCCTGGATTTGTTGATCCATCCATGACTTTCCTTTCAGGGCCACTTGAGCCTTGGCTTCCTCCATCATGGCCTGTAGGTCTGCATCCAGATCAGGCCCTGCATCCACTCGAGCCTCTTCCGCCCCCTTTGGGGGGCCTCTGCGTGCCCCTGTTCCTCCCTGAATCTTGCTTGCATCTGTGTTTCCCTGCCAGTTGCCCTTCGCTTTCCTGCCATTCTGCTTGTCTGGTTGTTAATTCAGCTACTCCAAGCAGTTGCCCCATGCCCGTAGGTAGCCTTGCTCCCTGGCTCCCAACCGGCTATTAGCTGTTGAAACCCAGCAGCCGGGTCATTGCCTGGTCCTCAAACCTGCTCCTCACAGTAGATGCCCAAATGCCCGTAGGTAGCCTTGCTCCCTGGCTCCCTACAGGCTAATAGATTTTTTCCACACCCAGCAGTCCGGTTGTCGCTAGCTCTCCTTTCCGGCGTTCTCCGCCGCTTATTGCCACGCTTCTATGGCCCCCGCCGCCTGCTGTAAAAGCCTCTGTAGCCGGCAGAAAGAAGGGGTCTCGTGTCCCTTTAAGGCTCGACGTGCAAGCCCCACCCCACCGAATCTCCCTGGTAGTGGCTTGTGCTGCCGCCCATGGCTGCCGTAGTCCCGCCGGTACTCCGCTGCCCAGGTGAGAGTCTTTGCCTCCTCTTGTTGTGCGGGGGGAGCTCAACCGCCTACCAGTCTCTAGGCCTTTCCAGACCGGTTCCTGCCGGATGACATCTTTTCCCCGCCGCTTTCTCATGGCGCCTGCCTTTCGCTCGTCCCCACTTCCAGCTGGGCGCCGTCTGCTCTCACCTGCCGCTCTCCTGGTCCCTGGCGCCACCTCACTTGACCCGCTCCCGACAGCCTGGATTACGCCGCACAGTCGCTGCCGCCCTCGGTCCAGTCCTCCAATGTCTTGGGAGCAGGCCTGGGCGTAGTTCGCAGAGTTTTGCTACGCGGAACTCCGCGAAGTTACAAAAAAACTCAGCAAAGTTCTGCGAGTGGCGGAGTGCAGTGCGAACTGCAGTTTGTGCTGGTATTCCTGCTGCTCGGGTAGAAATTCTACCCGAGCGGCAGCTCGCGCTCGTGAACTTACCATTCGCAATCGCAAACTTACAGTTCGCGATCGCAAACTTAGCGTTCGCGATCGCGAACGGGGATAAAACTCCGCTGCACATCGCGAAGCAGAGTTTTCTGCACTCCGCGAGCTCCGCGGAGTGCAGAAAACTCCGCAAACGCCGCGAACGGAGTGAAGTTCACCGCCCTGGCCTACTTGGGAGCCACCGTCCTCGCTGATCCTTCCCACAAAGTCCTCCGGGTCAGCAGTCCTCGCGGCGATTCCTTCCTCTTCTAGCAGAAGGGGGGGGTTGTGTGCTCATTCCGGGCCTTGCGCCCTTATTTAACCCCCCCTCCTGCTTGCCAACTCGTCCCCTGATTCGGGGGGGGTCGTCGGCTACCTTGGGGTGACCAATCCTGGTCGCCCCCCTTTTCGCGGGCTTCCTCGACGGGGGGGGGAGGGTTTCCCACCTCCGGGTGACGTTTGCCCCGGGCCCCTATTGGGTCCGGAGCCCCTTCCCCGGCCCGGGATTCTACTAGTCTGATAGATTTGGGTTGCCCACGTGTGAGGGGGATTCATTTTGAACATACCGCACAAGGCGATCTACCTAATGATTTTTTAGATGAATTTGATTTGTCTTCAGTGATGGGTACAATGGGTTCCTGTGGTAAGGCCCTCATTCCGTCGTTTGATGGGTGGGGAGGCGGCTCATATATTGATCACATTTTGGTAACAACGCCTCTCCTCAAACTAATCTCGCGGTTTACCATCAAGGCCAGCTTATACAGTGACCACACCCTTTATGTGTCCACATTAGCGGGCCACTACTAGCTCACAGAGGGGGGTGGGGGGGGGTGGGCAGATTGGGGTACTGAAAACAACGGACGGAGGAAGAAGGTTAAAATGGGCCCAGATAACTGAAAAGTCACTCCATGAATCACTGACCATCTCGTGTGATAATGAGTTAGCCTTCTGTATAGCACCACTAACGGCTCCGGTCAAGGTTATTAAAGCCTTTAATATTATCTCCGCCAATAAAAGAGACTTTCTCAGTGCTCCCGCACAGCGACCCGTTACCCAGGCTCCTAGATGGTTTGATTCTGACTGTTCCTGTGCAGCAGGGAAATTAAAGGAAGCATTAAGTAAAAGTCCAAAAGATATTACTTTAGTTAGAACTTGTCAAAGAGAGTATAAGACAGAATTAACCAGACGCAGGGCGACGTTAAAGGTAGAAATATTGAGGAAGCTAATTGAGGTTAGTACCCTGAATAATAGCTCTAGGTTTTGGAGTATAATCAATAGCCCCCTTTTGAATGAAGATGTAGGAAACGTGGTGGGGGCCCACATCACAGAGGAGGATTGGGTGCTCGCTTTGAAGTCATGTTTGAGTGTCCTCCTGATTTAAATAATCTCCATGGATGTGAGGTAGGGAACTCATCATTGGTCTTCAAAGTAGAAGAGGTCAAGAAAGGAATAGTTGGGCTGTCGAACAACTAAGCCCCGGGCCCGGACGGCATTCCGCCGGATCTTTACAAATCTGACCCAAACTTCTGGGCACCCATCCTCACAGCAGTTATTAATGCAGCAGTAAAAACCGGCCCTCCTGAATCTTGGGCCATCTCCACCATAGTGCCAGTATTCAAAATGGGTAATCAAGATAGCACTCATTGCTATAGATCAATATCCCTGTTGGACTCCGTGGTTAAGGTGGTGGGCCGAGTTCTCCTAGATAGACTATCTAGCTGGGCAGAGGATAATGATATCCTGACTGACGTCCAGTAGGGGTTTCGTTCCGGGCAGTCTACTGTAGCCCAGTGCCTTAATTTATTTATGATTCTTAATAAATATACGGTTGCCCGCCCCGGTACCATCTATTTGGCCTTCATGGATCTGTCGCCGCGTTCGATCGCGTGAACAGAGCTAAGCTTTGGCAGACCATGTTGGCCATCGGGGTGAATGGGGATATCGTTCATTTCTTGGAGGACCTCCACAGAGATACAAAGGCTGAGGTTAGATATTCTCAAGATCTTAGGGTTTCCGCCAGATTTTAATAAAAAGAGGAGTACGTCAAGGGTGTATTTTAGCCCCTTTTTTGTTCAATTTGTATATTAACAAATTGGAAAAAGTTCTATTAGAGACAAAGGTAGATTAACCTCAGGTGGGTCGGCGTGGCCTACCGGTTTTATTATACGCGGATGACGGGGTCCTTATGTCTCGGACCGCAAGAGGGCTGCAAGTACTACTTAACTCCTTTTCCTCCTTCATGGAGGATTTGGATCTGTCAATAAACGATTCCAAATCCTATGGGATGCAGGTTGGACACCGCTCCAGAAAGCTTTACCGGTTTACGGTTGGATCTGCCCAAGTTCCACGTAAAGATGTTTTTTCATATCTTGGGGGTGCTGATAGATGAGAAGATGAAATAGGGGCCATTAAAGCAGAGAAAGTGGAGAGACTTAGTGCGCGCTAATACGCCCATTTTTAACTTTGCTTCACGATTAGGTAAGCGACCGAATGCTGCACTCCTACAGTTATATTAGGCTAAATGTGTCACAAAAGCTTCCTATAGTAGCGAAATATGGGGTTATGTTGCCATGGATGAGTTCAAGTGGCCGAGAATATTTTTTTGAAATGCCTTTTCAGTGTGCCCAAGGGAACATCTAATATGGTGGTACATGAAGAACTGGGGGTGCCCTACCTTTCCGATCTATTGGCTCTTCATCCTATATCTTTAAGGTTGAAGACTTGGTTGAACGAAGGTCCATCTTTAAGTAAACAGATTTTGAAGGAGTGCATGGCCCTTGACCATGCTCACCACATCCCGTGGCTCAATCATATAAAGAGAGGTTTTGAAAGACTGGGAAGAGCCGACTTATTTAGTAACCCAGACACAGTGACTAAGAAAGACCTGGGTTGGGTGCGGGAGACTTTTTACAAACAAAGAATACTAGATAGGGTGGAGTGCGAACTGAGGAAACCTAGTGTCCATAAATTCATTATCCTGAAAACCGTACAATAAACCGAGTTATATCTTTTAGGGTCTCCCAGTACCTATGAGCGTTTTTTATTGACCAGGTTCCGCTTTGATCTATTCCACCTCTTGTTGGCACAGCCACGTGGGTGCAGTAGAGGTCAGATTTTCGAGTCCTGTGGCTGTGACGGTAAGTCTCCACAGGACATGCTTCACTTTTTAATGTTTTGTAAGTATTATTTGACTCCCCGGAAAACTTTAATCATCCCTATTTTAAAAAGACTGGAGTTTAGGCGGGTACGATCAGCTTTTATTTACTTACAATTGTTGTCTGGTGAAACTCTCTTTTTTGTTCTTAATTTTTTTAAATCAGCTGTGAGGCCTAGAGCCTGTTGTGATTAACTGATGGTGGCTCTCTGGTGACGATATAGTGTCTTACTTGGCATATTGGCTACACATTCATCTTAACTAGGGATTTTCTGATTATTATTGTCCCCGTTCTTCTGTTTTAATGTTTTCTGTATATGCACTTTAAAACATAATTTTTTAATGTATTTAATGAGTTTTTAAAGCTAATAGTGTTATTTATGTGATTTTAGCATAAATAATTTGTATCAGATTATATTCAATACTATGCACGGTTTTAGAATACTTTTATGCAGAAACCGAATAAAGTGTATTTGATTGATTGATTGATGTTGCATTAATTTAGTTTGATGTTTAAAAAATATATATACATTTAATTTAATGTTAAATTAATTAAATACAAATTAAAAATAAGTAATATTGTATGATATATTACATACATTTTCAATAACATTTGCTTATTTAAAAATAAATGTAATTTTACATTTTTTAAAAGAACTAAATCATTTTAAATTAATTCTGTACATAAACTTTTGTAGTTTCAAACACATATATAAATATAAGCATTTTACTTTCGGTATGATTTATTTTAAAATAAAACTTAGAAAAATCATTTTAAATCAATTTGCTATATTTAAATCAATTCAATAGTTAAATAAAAAATTGGTTAACAGTGCTGTAGCATTTTTTTAAATGTTATTTTACATTTAAAATAAATATATAAAATTAATTTACATTAATATTGTTTACTAACTGCTGTCCTGTGTTAGTGATTCCATGCATCAGGTTATTCCTTTCTTTGTGACATAATTAACTTTCCATTGCTGGTTTAGTGTGGTGCTACTTTCAAATGTCCTTTCCAGGCTGCTCTTGCACAGCCTTATTGTAGTGATACCCCTCACAGTAGGGTAGTCTCTGGTCTTGAGCACTCACAACTGAGACACAAATATTTGTGAGGTGTTGCATTGGCTGACATCAGTGTAACTGAAAGTGTGATCAAGGAAAACAAAAGGACTCAACTAAGGGGTTCGCGTCACCTTGCACAACAGAATCTGCAGTTCGACCCCTCACCTCTAGCGCCTACCAAAAGGCAGTTCTCCAGGAAGTCTAATTAGCAGCCACCTGCTATCAAGTCTTTATTGAATTTCAGTGTCTGGATCTCCTTCCTCCCGGCACAGGAATGCAGGCAATACCGTTCCACTGTCCGAGGAGCTAAAATCATGCTTTATCTTGTGCCATACTAAACCAGAGGCATTCAAAATGGATCCCATTCTGCTTTACAATAAATACTGTGAGACAAATTTGAGAAGGCATCTCCTTTAAAGGTTTGCGCATAGCCATTATTTAAAGCTTCCAAACGCTTAACTGATCAGCTGTCCTTGCAGAAGTGGCGGCCTAGCTGTGGCCTAGTACTGCACAGACTGTTCACCCGATTCTTATGACTATCAAAAGTACTTAATATAGCACTATCTTCACATGCACATAGTGTTGCTTCTTCTAGAGTCTTGCATCCTCAAACTGCATGCCGTTTCAAAAAGCGTCTTCTATATCCATAATATCTTGCATGAAAAACTGATCTTCACTTAAAATCTCAGATTTTCAACTCTCCTTTTTCTCTTCAAGTAACTCTTTTCTACCTTTAGCTGTTACTTGACTGTTTTTACTATTTTGCCTACCTGTTGTGACGGTGTGTTACGTGGTCGCTGCACCTCCCCGGTCCACCGCAGCCATTAGGGCTGATTGATGTGGAGGGAGTACTGCTCCGACCCGGCCGGTGTGGTTTTTTTTCACCCACTTCCGGTTGCCGTCTCACTGCCGCCATTCTGTAAGGGGAGGCGGGCTAGTCTTTACATCCCCCTGCTCCAGGATACACTATTTAGGCTGCCCATGGCGCAGGAGCGCCGGCGGCGCGCCAAAGGCAAGCCCGTCTGCGCCTGGACGTCGCAAGACGCCAGACATGCTGGCGGTTTCAATTCAGGGGTGTCAAGCTATACCAGGGAGTTTCTGATGTCCATCGGCCAGCGGGTAAACCTTTGCGGCTCGCGCCTAGGGGTTGCAGTGGAAGGGCCTTTTTGCTGTCGCAAGTGTGGCTATAACTCCTGCCCCTCACTGCCCCCTGCTCCATCCAGACCCTTTATGAAAATCTTACACCTCAATGTACGTTCCTTGGTTAAACACTATATGGAGATTTATGACCTTTTGGATGGATGAATCTCCCGACGTGTTCTTCATAACCGAAACTTGGCTAACGGATGCCACAGTGGCTGAACCAGGCCTCGCACTCCCCCCGGGGTTCAGCATTCGGACTCTCAACAGGGAGACTAGAGGAGGGGGTATAGCTGTTATTTTTAAATCTCACTTTCACTGTACATTTGTTAAGGAGGATGTAGCAGGGTGCGAATGCGCTCGTTTTGTCATCTCCTTTAGTGCACAGTCTTCTATCACCGGCCTATTAGTTTACCGCCCCCCTGGACCAATTTCAGAATTCAAATCAGCCATTATCGAGGCTGTGAATTCCCTGGCACTGACAGCTGCAAACTTTAGTCTCATTGGTGACCTAAATGTACACTTCGACCGTCCCTCCGACCCAGAAATCAGCAGCTTGCTCGCGGACTTTGCTGCCTGTCAATTAAGACAGCTGGTGGTAGGACCTACCCACACTGCCGGGCACTTACTTGATCCTGTTTTCTCCAACATCTCTTCCCTTACGGTCAAAACAGTGCTTAATTTGTGCCGGTGCTTTCCGGTGCTTAGCACCGGCACTTATTTATCAGGGCCGGGTCTACACCACGCATCTGCACGTCTATGGTAAACTAAAT
This sequence comes from Calotriton arnoldi, assembly GCA_963921515.1. Taxonomy (NCBI): domain Eukaryota; kingdom Metazoa; phylum Chordata; class Amphibia; order Caudata; family Salamandridae; genus Calotriton; species Calotriton arnoldi. Next base: position 1,061,592 of record CAWUFW010001351.1, on the reverse strand, counting down.
ATAATCACCTCATTCACCGCCGGTGCACCTGGCGCAGACAGTATTGTTCGCCTGCCGAGTCCTCAGTAAAGAGTGTTGAGAGGCGATATAAATCCAGCCATCTCCATGCGGATTTGCCTTAGGCGGCGGCCCTTAGCTCAGTGTTGCTGGTGGGCGGGTTTTGGTTCTGCGGGGGTAATAGCTGCGGCAGCGTGCGTAGGTTTTTTCAAACGCCACGCCCCTGCACACACGCACCGCACGTCACCATGACCAGCAGTTCAGCACGACGTAGAGACGGCAGCAGCAGCAGGCCTATCAATAAAGGCAGTGAATGCCGGTGCCGCACTTCAGTTACCGAGTACGTAGCCAAATCAGCACTGCTTTTTTCTTGAGCGTGGTATGAATGAAGTGTGAACTGAGGCCCGAGCAATCATGCCTCTGGCGCCGGGCACCGTGTGCAAGTGGAAGTGCAATGCCCCGGGCCAGGAGGTGGCTGGAAGGGCAGGGCCTTGCCCTTAACTTAACCCCTATTGTTCTAATAATCGTTGATCATTCACACGACATAAAAATATGCTGTTTTTCCATGCGTTTCACTTTCATCATCTCTTTTGGAATCCGGATATATTTAGGTATTTATAATACTTGTTCAACTTCTTCCAGTGTGCAGTATGTCGGAATGCGCCAGTTTTAAGTTTATTTCTATTCCACGTCATCAAGCCTCGTGGTTGAGGATGCAGGTGGTTCAGTACTGAGGCTCCCTTAGCTCAAGCACGAAATGGGGCTGCCTAGCTCAAGTTTATCTAATACGACCCTTCGACTCTATGATGCAGATCACTTAAACATTGCTGCTCCTACTTCTGCCTCCTAGGTTTGGTTTAAAGTGAACACTCTACGGAGGCCGCATGATGTCATTTCATCGTCTAAGTAGAAGTTGGCGCCCATGTCCTATTAATTTATTTTAAGTGCCAATTCTGCTAATTTGTCAACTGTTTTGATATATGTCACTATTAACGGACTATGTAGCGTTATTTCATTGTGCATAAAAAATGTAAGGGTTAGTTGTGTTTAGACGGATGAAAGGCTGAGCTATCTTAACTAACGTTTATGAACACGATCTGCAAAAACATTACCGGATACATTTAATTAAAGTATACACTTGTACCAGCATAACTTTTGCTGCTCTTTCTTGGGCTTCCTGTAGACAGACTGAATTCTGCTTAAAGATCAGAGAATGTATTGGAAGCATACTTTCTGGACAAGCAGAGCAGACATTGCTTTAACCCCTGCCGCATTCTTCCTTTTTGAACATGTTATTCCGAAATGCGAACACTCTGAACGTCCATGAGATCAGGGAGGGCCATCCAGGTGGCGGAATTTAGCTACCTTTTCCCGCTGCCGGCCATGTTTGTCTGTTTGTTTGCTGGATGTCCGGAGATCCCAGAGGCCCCGCACTGTGCAGACTCTCTCATATCACACATCATCACAGATGCGTTGTGCTTTGTGCCTGAATGTCACATGTTGTGGTGGTGATGCCTTTGTGGCAAACCACTGTCGTCTGAGAGGAAAAACAGTAATCATTTAGTGCTAGCCCAACAGAGAGAGCGCAGATTCTCCTCACAGAGCAGGCTGAGCAATCGCACTCTGCATTATGCTTTAAAATTTCATACTGTTAGTTCCAGGATGTGGTGGAAAATAGTGAAGTCAAAATAAAAATATTGCCATAGCCATACTACCCACATAATGCACATAGCGACTCTGACAGCACGATGGTGCAGAAAGAAGGACAACCATTAGAGAGAAAAAAGCTGATTTATTAGGAGAGGCATACAGCTAGCTTTCAGAAATACAATAAAAACAATACCCTCCTCACTAATACTCTCAACAACCTATGCCCCCCACCCTTAAGCGCCCCTAATTTATGAACTCCCCCAAGCAAACAATCACAGCAACCACTACCATTCTGCTTCCACTCACCCTCCTTTCATATCTCACCACTAGAGTAAGGGGGTGGAGCCAGTGGAGGACATGGGTGGAGCTTGGGGAAGTGAGTGTGGCCTCCTATAAAAATTTGAGCACCTGGACTTAATTTTTTACAAATTAAGCACTGGGTCAAAACCCCGAGCCCGGTGTGTTGGTCCGATCACCTCCTAATCTCCATCTCCCTCCCTCTTTCCGAGGGAGTGCCCAGAGCTGACCTCAAGGCCACCTTTAGACGTTGCTGGCATAAACTTAAACTAGAGGACCTACTTGCCTGCCTGGCGTCCTGTCCCCCTATCTTAGACACTGACCCAGAGCAATCGTATAAAGCACTCTGCGACTGGATATTACAGGCATTAGATACTCTTATTCCTGCTCAATGGTCCAAAGGCCGCTGTTCTAGCTCTAATCCCTGGTACAATGACTCTCTAGCCGCCTTGCGTACCACATGCAAACAGCTAGAACGGGCCTGGAGAAAGGAATACGACCTTGCGGCTAAAAAGTTGTACCAGGACGAGATCAAACGATACCACAAGGCCATACACCTGGCACGAGCGGCCTACCTCACTAACGAGATCAAGTCCAGCAAAAATCCTGTGAAAAGCATCTTTAAAATACTCAACGACTTTAAAAATAGGAAAGATCCCCCTACCTCGACGATTACATCTGGGCAGCAATGCGAGGATCTGGCCACCTTCTTTGTTCAGAAGGTAGAAGCCATCTATAAATCCTTCCCCATATGCCCCATGGACCTCGTGACTCCATTAGCTTCTCTGCCTACTGCTATCTTGGCAGTAATACCCCCTATATCTCAGGACGAGCTTCTTACATTGAGCACGAAGGTCAAATCAGGTTCCCCTCTGGATCCCATGAGGCCTGCCCAATTTAGAGACTGCTTACCAATACTTCTCACACCCTTATGTCAGATGATTAACTCTTCTTTCACCACGGCGGTGGTTCCCTCGGCATGGAAGCAAGCAAGGGTGATCCCCCTGCTGAAAAAACCCTCATTAGACCCCACCAAGCCGGAAACTTTTCGACCTATTTCCCTCCTGCCTTGGGTTGCTAAAATCGCTGAGGCCCACACTAATAAAGTCCTTTCGGGCTTCTTGAACAACAACGGTACCTTAGACCGCTCCCAGAATGGTTTCCACCCCGGTCACAGTACTGAGACGGCGCTTTTAGCAGTGAGTGAACTTCTGCGGACCATTTTGGATGAGGGTCAAACTGCGGCTCTGATACTGCTCGATCTCAGCGCCGCGTTTGACACGGTTTCCCATCAGATCCTCCTGTGTCGCCTAGAGGAGGCAGGGGTAGTTGGTTTGGCACTGGAGTGGTTCCGGTCTTTTCTATCTGACAGAGCTTTTCAGGTCTCCGCCCCCCCCTTCCTCTCTCACGCCCATTCCATCAAGCAGGGGGTCCCCCAGGGCGCGGCGCTAAGCCCTGTTCTATTTAACCTCTACGTCCAATCCCTGGCGGGAGTGGCGCGGGACCATGGCCTGACCATGGTTTCCTATGCTGATGACACGCAGCTGGTGGTGGCCCTCTCCGAAGACCAGTCTCGGGGAGCCACGCAGTTCCGGAATGGGCTAGAGGCGGTTGCACGCTGGATGACCACGAACTGCCTTCAGCTTAACGCCAACAAGTCAGAAGTGTTGTTGGTGGGGAACGACAAGGGGCTCTGGAGTACGCAGTGGTGGCCGGCGTCCTTGGGCTGCGCCCCCACCCCTAAGTTGGTGGTAAAGAATCTAGGGATCTGGCTCGACTCCACTCTTGGATTTCAGAAGCACACCAAAAAGATCGCTGGCACCTGCTTTGGACTCTTACGGGGTCTGAGGCCTTTATTGGGTTTCTTTGACCCAGCCACATGTCAGCTGATAGTACAGGCGACTATTTTGTCAAGACTGGACTATGCTAACTCTTTGTTGTTAGGTGCCAACAAGGCGGAAGTGAATCGCCTTCAACGAGTCCAGAATGCAGTCGCTCGAGTTTTGCTTAGGCTCCCAAGAACCTGTTCTACGTCGGGTGCTTTGCGTCGCCTTCACTGGCTACCCATCCCCAAGAAGATCGAATTCAAGGCACTTTGTCTGGCCTTCAAAATACTAAAACTCTCATCCCCTGAGATTCTATCTAATTTGCTGGTCCCATATGTTCCTGTACGCCAGCTACGCTCCGCTGAGCAATTTCTGGCCACTGTCCCCCGGGTGAAACGCATTAGAGCGGGGGGCAGGTCCTTTCGCTGTCTGGCCGCTAAATTGTGGAACTCTCTCCCTGTGCAGACTCGCCGCTTAGATTGCCTGTTATCCTTCCGTAAGGCCATCAAAACTCACCTGTTTCCTACAGTCTAGCCCCCACTCTCTACCGACACTGCTATCAGCGCCGGGACGCCCCTTCGCTGGGGCAGCTGCGCGCTATACAAGTTTACTTAACATAACATAACATAACCTTTTCTCTCTGGCCACAAATTCTCTTAGTTACTTACATGTTTGCCTTACTATCTATTAATGTATTTCTCCAATTTGTGTACAACTCATTTCAAAGATCACAATCTCTCCCTTTTTGAAAAACATACCCCTGCAAATTAACAATACCTAACCTCCTCTAGCTCATCTTTTAATGAACTCGCATCACACAACCGCTAATATTAACACCTCACTCCTATTAATTTAATCTACCACAAAGAAACTGGAGTGAATGCATGAAATGGTTTGCTTGAGCAGACAAGTATAATCCCAATAACACTGGTCGAAACACTACAGCATGTAGCTTGTCATAAAGTGCTTCAATTCCTCGTCCAGGATAGTAAACTTTATATGAATGCAATTACAATTAGAATTCAACATAAAAATAATTGTACTTTTAAAAAAAATATTTAGTATACTTAACATTAGAAAGATCTCCATCCCAGTGGTGGAGAAGTTTACCTATGCGTGAAAAGTTGGTTGTACTAACCTTACACTCGTAATTTTGGCCCCACTTCTTGTTTCAGGGGATGGAGAGATGAAAGTCTTCACTTTCCAGTAAATGTACACTCGAAATAGTGAATAGCCAAAAGTAGTAAATTTAAATTACCCCAACGTGTAAGAGGAACTTTACACAGATTTATGCATTTGTAAAGATGGCAGAGCTGGTGGGGGAGATTTCCACTTATAGGTTTGAGAATTGCATTTTGTAGTAAATAGTACTACTTTAATACTATATTATATACCACAAAATGCAGAATGTGAACCAGGCCCTATCTCTCACATATCTCTACTACACTCCATGCTTAAATGCAGCAACTCGTTTTCGCAACATGTTTGTAGCACGACAATCAAACTCTTCCCATATTAGTCACTCCTTAAACACTCACTCTACCAACCATGAATAACAAACAGAACCGCCCTTTCTCAACCATCCAAAAGTTCTCCAGGGCTTGGTCATGAGTATGAGATGCTAGACAAATGCTTCAGTACTATGCAACAAATGAAGCCATGAGGTTGTCTCTGGTCTCGTTATCGAAGCCTGTCCTACGCCTTACTGGCGTACAGTAAAATAATCAATCACAGGTTTGTTAAAGCGCGACTACTCACTCGTAAGGGTCTCAAGGCGCTGGGGAGGAGGGGAGGTGCAGGTTCCAGTCCATCAAGGAGGGGGTCTGTCGAAGAGCCAGATTTTGAGGTTTCTCGTGAAGATGGGGAGTGATGTTGTCTGCCTGAGGTGGAGCGGGAGGGCGTTCCATGCTCTGGCCGCGAGGAAGGAGAAGGAGCGGCCTCCTGACCTGGTCTTTCTGGCACGGGGGACCACGGCGTAAGAGAGCTGGGCTGATCGTAGGGTTCTTTGGGGTGCGTGGAAGTTGATTCGGCTGTTGAGGTATGCTGGTCCGGTGTTGTGGAGGGCCTTGTGTTCGTGGGTGAGGATCTTGAAGGTGATTCTAGCCTCGATGGGGAGCCAGTGGAGTGTGCGCAGGTGTTGGGAGATGTGGCAGTGTCGTGGTAGGTTGAGGACCAGTCTTGCGGCGGCGTTCTGGATGTTTTGTAGCTTGCGGGTGAGGTTTTTGTTTATTCCGGCGTAGAGTGCGTTGCCGTAGTCGAGTCTGCTGGTGACGAGGGCGTGGGTAAAATAATGTGTTGAGATGTGTTGTGGTGAGTTATATTGATATATTTTTTATAGTGCACACACATTGCTATTTACACAAACCTTTGGTGCTGTTGATCCACTCAGTACTTTTTAATCTTCTGGTGATTGATCTCCATACACCATACCTGATATGGAGGTGATGCCTCTCCTTCAACACTCTGGTATCCTTGCAGGAATGTACTTGTGCGCTAGCAGTATGTCTATCTTCAAGTGGATTGAGCTAGAGTTTTTCTTTGGGTGACTTTGTGTGTATGAGTGTTGGCTACAGGTAGTGCCTTGAAAGTGAATATTCCTGAGTGACTCAGTGCAGTTGCTGCCAGAGTGTCAAATGAATCTTGTGTGAAGATCCTTACAAACCAGTTTCTCTTTGTGCCGGCTGCAGACCATGTCAGGGGTGTGCATATTTATGTTGGGTGACTCGGTTTGATTGCTGATGGGGGTTTGGCATCTTATGTGAAGAATCTTTCAAGCCATGCTTTCCTTGAGGAAATGCTGTTATGTGCTGGTATAGTAGCTGTGAGGAGTTTGGGTCACAGTTTTTCTTTGGAATGAGTATTAGCTACAGACAGGGCTTTGGGTGTGCATTCTTTTGTTAGGTGTTTCTTGATAGTTCTGTATGACCTGGTGTGATTGCTGTTCAGTGTCTATGGGATCTTGTGTGAATAATCTTACAAACCATGTCCTCCTTGTGAGGATGTGCTTGGGTGCTGGTTTAGAGTGTGTAAGTGGTTTGAGATAAAGTTTCTCTTTGTGTGACTGAGTGTATGAGTATTGACTGCATGTGCATATTTATGCTGGACAACTTGGTGTGACTGCTGATGGGTGTCCATGGCATCCTGTGTGAAGAACCTTACAAGCCATGTCTTCCTTGTGGGGATGTGCTTGGGTGCTGGCTTAGAGTGTGTAAGTGATTTGAGATAAAGTTTCTCTTTGAGTTAGTACATGTATGAGTGTCACCTGCAGACAAGCCTGGGATGTGCATATTGCTGTTGGGTGACTCAGTGTTATGGCTGATGGGTGTCTAGGCATCCTGTGTGTCTTCCTTGTGGGGATGTGCTTGGATGCTGGTGTTGTATCTGCGAGGACTTTGAGTTAGTGCTGATCTTTGTGAGACTGTGCGCATGGAGTTTGTGCACAGATGTCTTGGATGGTGCCAGTGAAAGAAGAGAGGGGGTATAGATGGAAGTGTAAAAAAACTACATAATATTCTTTGTCCAGACAGAAGAGCTATATCTCAATGCTTGCTTCTAACCACTTCCCGTTTGAGAGGATTCTCTCAAACCAGAGCCCTAGGAGAGAGCACCAGTCTCTGACTCTGTGGAGGTCCCTCCCCGAGGCTTGCACCTTAAACACAGACCAGTTACCAGGATTCTTCCAAGGGTGTTCCTTGTGCCAGTGCTTGTTTGCTCGAGGACAACTCGAGTTGCAGACTTTGCCATGGTCGTGTCAGAGTAGCCAGAGAGTGCTGAGGTGGATGTGGTCAGTGATCCTGTCCTATGTCTTACAAATGTCAATGCCCATGAAACAAAAGAAAACAATCATTGTGAACCACTTAAAACTCATTAAATAACAAGCATTGGAAAAGGCAATAGGTGTATCCTATGCAAGAGCTATTGGCTTTGGCAAAGTGTTTTAGCCATGTTGTACACCAGCACGGCTGCTGTTCAGCATGGCTAAAAGTTAGTGACGTAGAGGAGAGAGCTGTAGAGTGTCATAGACTGGAATAGCGAAGAGTGCCATAGAGTGCCATAGAGTGTCGTGGCATAGAGTGTTGTGTATTGGAGTGGCATAGAGTGGAGTCGCCTTCAGTGGCGTACAGTAGAGTGGTGTAGAGTAGAGTGGACTGGTGTATAGTGCTTTGTCGTAGAGTGTTGCAGGGTATAGTGCCATAAAGTGCAGTGGCATAGAATTCAGCAGTGTAGATTAGAGTGTTGCATAGTAAAGTGCAGTGGCGTACAGTGCAGTGGGGCAGAGTGGAGTAGTGCAAAGTTGAGTAGAGTGTCATAGAGTACTATGGCATAGAATGCAGTGGTGCAGACTAGAGTGGCATAGAGTGGTGCAGAGTAGAGTGGTGAAGAATGGTGCAAAGTAGATGATAGTGCTCTGGAGTGCAGTGGCATAGAGGTGAGTGATGCAAACAAGACAGCTGACCTGTCTGGTAGGCTTCAACCTAAAAAAGAAGGGAATTCACCACAGATTTGGGACTTGTCTATAGGAGGAGAACATGCACCTAGTACCTGTGTTTACGTCCCTGTCATCGGAAACCTTTAGTAATTTGGAAGTTAAGGGCCAGATGTACGAACAATTTTAGCATGCGCAAATGGGTTAGCGACCCGTTTGCGCATTCTAAAGTTGTCATGGCCATGTACCAACACAATTTTGCGACTCGCAAATGAATTGCGACTCGCAAAAAAGTGTTTAGAGACTCGCTATTTGGAGGGGGCGTTCAAGTAGGTGGTAATGCATTCGCAAATGGGAAGGGGTCCCCAGGACCCCTTCCCCTTTGCAAATGCATGCAGAATTATTTTTCAAGGGCAGGCAGTGGTCCCAGGGACCACTACCTGCCCTTAAAAAATGAAACGAAAACGTTTCATTTTCTTTTTTTTAAATGCATCCCGTTTTCCTTCAAGGAAAAAGGGCTGCATTTAAAAAAAAACACTGCTTTATTTAAAAGCAGTCCCAGACATGGTGGTCTGCTGAGCCCAGCAGGCCACCATACCTGGGAGGGCCTGTCATTCCCAATGGGCTCGCAAATTGCGAGAGGCTCATTAATATTAATGAGCCTCGCAATTTGCGACCCCATTGGGAATCGCAAACAGTGTTAAACACACTGTTGTACATGGCAAATTGCACCTCGCAAATTGGACTCGCAAATGAGTCGCAATTTGCGAGGCGCAATTTTGCTGGTCGTACATCTGGCCCTAAGTTCCCAAAATGTCCAAATGCGAAGCCAGGAAGTCAGACTTCCCACCGATTGCATCACATTTAAAATATTACATTTAGTTCTGAAATCTTCAAGATATTCTTAGCTTGTCTGAGGAAAAGTTTTGTTTCTGTGACATTTTTCCCAATTAACCTCTTTCCACTGTCTTTGCCCAGCTTTGGACACCTTCCAAACTCAGACTGGAAAAGTGAAAAGCAGGACGATTTTGCCTGGTACCAAACCTCCTCCTGACATATACATTTTTGATGTACTTTATTCACTTGCCAAATTTTAAGCATGGTCGTACTTAGACTTCCTAAAAAAAAATCAATAATTGCCAGAGCTGTTGACAGTGCATTTTTTATTATCACCGTCCCATAAATCAGGCTTGGAGTCTAGATGCGCTGTTCTCTGTGTGGACAGAAAATGTTCGGCTCCTGAGAGTTGCCCTACACAATGGGCTGTTCTCTGTGTGGGCAGAAAGGGCTCTGTTCCTGAGTGTAGACTGGCACAATGGGCGGTTCTCTGTGTGGGCAGAAAGGGCTTTGTTCCCGAGTGTAGACTGGTACAATGGTCTGTTCTCTGTGTGGGCAAGAAGGGTTTTGTTCCTGAGTGTAGACTGGCACAATGCGCTGTTCTCTGTGTGGGCAAGAAGGATCCTGTTCCTGAGCGTAGAGTGGCACAATGCGCTGTTATCTGTGTGGGCAGGAAGGGCTCTGTTCCTCAATGTAGACTGGCACAATGCTGTGTATTCCCTATGACAGAAAGAGTCCTGCCCCTGCACGTACACCGACACAATGAGCTATCATCTGTGCAGGCAGAAAGAGTTCTGTTCCTGAGTGTAGACTGGAACAATGCACTGTTGTCTGTGTGGTCAGAAAGGGTTCAGTTCCAGAGTGTAGACTGGCACAAAGCACTGTTTTTAGAAATGCGGGTCTGTAGTTGGCAGAGGTTGGTACCTTTGTCCAAATAGTGGCCCTTGCTTCTAGTCAGGGTAAGGGGGATATACACTTTAGATAACCCCTGCTCACCCCCTGGGTAGCTTGGCACGAGCAGAAATACTTATCCCAAAGGCAATTTGTAAAGTATTTGTACTCAAAACACACAGTAATACAGTGATAACACCACAAATGGACACCACACCAGTTTAGAAGAATAAAGTATCTTTATCTAAACTCAACAAGACCAAAATGACAAAAAATCCAAAATACATGTAATAAGAATATCACTTTAAAGAGGTTTCAAACAACTTGGCCCATAGAAAACTATGAATGCGGGATTTCTCTCAAAGTACCTGTAGTTGTGACAAAATTCACAAGGCCAAACAGCCGCAGAGATGGGAAGCGTAAAAAAACAAAGAGATGCGTCAGTTCCTGAGACCATGGGGAGGCGATGTGACAGCTCTGCTGCATGCAGAAGTGATGCGTCGAATCCGGTCGGTAGGGGGAAGTGATGCATCGATTCCGAGACGGTTCTGGTCCGCGGGTGATGCGTCAGAAAAACTTGCCGCACAGGTACGATGCGTGTAACTCCGGGATGTGTCGGCGATCGATGCGGTGGCTTCGAGCGGTGCTGCGTCGGTTTCTTTAGCCGCGATCCCTTGATGCGTCCGTTCCTGCAGCGGCGACAGGTGCTGCATCGGTTTCGGCAGCAGCGCGGCGATGCGTGGAGATTCTTCTCGCACAGCGGTGCTACATCAGAAAAACAGCCGCAAGAAGAGCGATGCATCGATTTCTTTGTAGTTGCGTTGCTTTTCCAGCTCCCAGCAGCAGGAACCACCTCCAGAGGCCCAACACAGTCACAGGCACCTCTTGGCAGGTCAGAACTCCCAGCAAGGAAGTTCAGGGAAGCTGGGGGTGAACTCTTTGTGTCCCTGAGACCTCAGAACAGGAGGCCAGCACACAGGCCCTAGGAGATCTTCCTCAAGGAGGGGACACAGCACACAGCAAAGTCCTTATCCTTTCCTTGGCAGAATCAGCTACTGCAGGCCAACCCCAGACAGCACACAGCAAAGGGGCAGTACTTCTCCTTCAGTTTCTCCAGCTCTTCTCCTTGGCAAAGGTTCCTCTTGGATTACAGAAATGATCTAAACTTCTGGGGGTTTAGGTCTAATACTTATACCCCAAAATGTCTTTGTTCCCTTTGTGCAAAGGTATCTGAGCCCAGTCCAAACCAGTTCTGGCCTCACTGGTGGAGTATGACCACAGGGGGTTGAAGACAGCATTGTGTAAGGAAGACAGGCCCTATTCAGGTGCAAGGAAATCTCCTCCCACTACTCTAAATTCAGTCAGGGTCTATTCAGCCCAGCTCTGAGTCATCCAGGAAGGGCTAGGCACACCTCAACCCCCCAGTGGCTGTCTACAGTGAATGCACATCCCCAGCCCCTGTCACTCCAAAACCAGACAGTCAATACACAAACAGGCAGAGCCACACAGAATGCTTAAACAAGAAAATACCTACTTTCTAAAAGTGGCATTTTCAAACACACAATTTAAAAACCATCTTTACTAAAATATGTGTTATTAAATTCTGAGTTCAGAGAGCCTAAACTTTATTTCTCTATCTTGTCCCAATGAAAAGTTATATTTATAAGATGTTATAAATAAACTCCCATTCTATCCTATGGGGCAAGATAGCCTTTCAATAGTGAAAAATTAAATTGGCAGTATTTCACTATCAGGACATGTCACACACACCAGTTCATGCCCTACCTTTCACATACACGGTACCATGCCCAGGGGGGACCTTGGGCCTACCATGTAGAAAAAGGGAAGGTTAGGGCCTGGCAACTGGATGCACTTGTCAAGTCGACATGGCAGTTAACAACTGCGCACAGACACTGCAGTGGCAGTTCTGAGTTACCTTTTCAGAGCTACTCATGTGGGTGGCACAATCAGTGCTGCAGGCCTACTAGTAGCATTTGATTTACAGGCCCTAGCACACTTCAGTGCACTTTACTAGGGGCTTACCAGTAAATCAACTATGCCAATCAGGGAGAACCAATAGTAACAACAATTTACACAGTGAGCACTTGCACTTTGACACTGATCAGCAGTGGCAAAGTGCCCAAAACATCTAAGCCAGCAAAAATGAAATCCAGCACAGCATCAAAAATACAGGATGTAGAGGCAAAAAGTCAGGGGAAACCACGCCAAAGATGCCAAGTCTAACAGCTGTTCTCTGTGTGGGCAGAAATGGATCTGTTACAGAGTGTAGACTGGCACAATGGGCTGTTCTCTGTTTGGGCAGAAAGGGATCTGTCATCAGTGTAGACTGGCACAATACGCTGTTTTCTTTGTGGGCAGAAATAGTTCTGCCCCCAAGGGTAGACCATACAATGTACTGTTCTCAGTGTGGGCAGAAATAGTTCTGCCCCTGAGGGCATGTCAATGTAGTGCTTTGTTCTCTGTGTGGGCAGAAAGAGTCCTGCCCCTCGCTATGGACCAATATAATGCGCTGTTCTTGTGCAGGCTTAGGAGTTCTGTCCCTGAGTCTATACATTGCTCTCTGTGTGGGCAGAAAGAGTCCTGCCCCTCACTATGGACCGATATAATGCCCTGTTCTCTGTGTGGGCAGAAGGAGTTCTGCCCGTGTGTATGCATTGATCTCTGTGTGGGCAGAATGAGTCCTGCCCCTAAGTGTAGACCGACACAGTGTACTGTTCACTGTGCAGGCAGGAAGCGTCCTGCCACTGAGGGTGCTATTCTCTGTGTGGGCACAATGAGCCCTGACCCTCAGTGGAGCAGAAAGGGTTCTGCCCCTGAGAGTGTATACAGACACAATGTGCTGTTCTCTCTGCGGCCAGAAGTCTTAGTCCAACAAAATGTACTGTTCTATGTGCGGGTATTAAGGGACCTGCCCCTCAATATGGACAGCACAATCAGCTGTTGTGCATATGGGTAGACAGGGTCCTGCCCCTCTCTTTCTACCCATGTTGCTGAGAGTCCATCATAGATAGGTCCTGTTTGGCCTCTCAGAGCATAACACAAGCTAATGTTCAGCTCCTGATCCCCTTCCCGACATTTCTTAGTCACTATAATTATGTTTTCCCGCCTCACTTTGGTAAATATTGCTCTCCAGAGACCAGCACTGCCCGGGGAGGCTAATTCTGAAACAGCAGCAAATTGAGAAAACACGACACAAACAGAAAGCATATTCATAAAATAAAGTATCAGGTTTGTGCGTCTTCGCCTGCATTCAATTAGCGGCCTTGGAAATGAACGATGTCCCTCTGAGGGGGCAGTTTAATGCTCCCCCTGCGGTGCTTGTTTGTGCTTGCCCATGGCCAGCGTGTTCCATCTTTGCACCATCACAGCTGTAGAACCTGCCAGGGGTTTCATAATGAGAGCAGCCCAGATCACAGATCCATGTTTGTGCATCTGCGTACGTGGTGTATGGGTGGGTATGTGTGATGTGTGTCTGTGCGATTGTGTGGTGCATTTGTGCAGTGTATGTGCATGGTTTGTGGGTGTGTGTATATGTGTTGTGTGTGTGGTGTGCGAGGTGTGTTTGTGCAGTGTGTGTGTGGTATAATATATTTGGTCTGGGTGTGAACTTGTGGGGTGTGTAGGAAAGTGCCCCTTTTCGACATGGTCGCCCCCACTTCCTGCCTAGTATTTGATGCAATTTTGACTGAAGTGCACTGGGTTCCTGCTAACCACATCCCTAGTGCCAGTGCTCTTTCCCTAAAACAAGGTAACAATTGTGCCCCAATTGTCAAGACCTTTAGCACCTCTGTAAGTCCCTAGTAAATGGTACATCTGGCACCTAAGGCATGGTTACTAAAGATGGTCCATAAGGGCTGCAGCATGTATTGTGCCACTCCAAGGGGCCTACCACCAAACTCATGCAGACTGCCATTGCAGGCTGTGTGAAATGGTGCAAACAAATGTGAAAGCACAGCATGGCACACACCCTGTGTGCAATGCCCACAGACACTGCTTACAATATATGTAAGTCACCCCTAGAGCAGGCCCTATAGCCCTAAGGCAGGGTGCATTATAGTACATGTGAGGACATATCTGCATGAGCAGATATGCCCCTGTGCTGTCTAGCTCAATTACCAGATAGTACAAGTGAACAGAGAAGCCATCTTAAGTATATGTACTGGGCACTGGCCATTACGAGTTCCCCAGCTACATGATGTATTCACTGAAACCTATGGTGCTTGGTATCAAACACCTTGTCTTAATAAATCCGTACTGATGCCCGTAGTGGATTTATTAAGATATGCACCCAGCAGGCACATTAGGTGTGTCCCCTGAAAACCTACCAGCCTCTTAGTTTGCTGGCTATTGGTATCTTCCAGCCTGCCACCATAGCCAAGATTCTGACCCCTTGGATGTGAAAGCCTACGCTCTCAGAGGCCAGAAATAATGCCTGCTCTGGCAGGAGATGTTTACGCCTCCTCTAGCAAGATGGCTAGTGAATCTGCATACCAAGGCCAGAGGCTTCAAGGCCTTTGCCGCCTTTGATATGCAACCCCAGCTTCCCTCTGACCTGGAAGATGCCACCTCCTGCCCTGAGGCCCATTTGGCACCAGTACAGACAGAAAACTAGCTATGTAAGTAGGTGTGTTGAACCACCAGGCTAGTCACATCACTAAGATGGGCTGCATGATGTACTCCACGAAAGAAGGGTCCCACCACTTGGTGGAATTAGGAACTGTGGGACAGAGTTATGCCCACTCCCCACAGGAAGAGATCATATAGGGAGTGTAGTGACCCCAATGGTAAGAAGCCCATTGGCTACTACCCTTCTCTCCCCTTAACACCCCAAAATGCAGTATTTAGGAGGCCCATCAGGATGGAGCTCAGATTAACCTGACAAAAGAAGAAGAAGGACAAATAAGAGCCGAAGTAGAAGCGAGAATTGTGGACTACCAGTGGACTTTGGCACCAAACCCGGCCTGCCTGCTCTTGTCCCGACAATCGCAATAACTCGACTCATCCTGCAGCTGTGCATCCTCCAAAAACCTCAGAGGGTCACCAGCACTTTGCCAAGCCATCAGCATCTCCCTTGAAGTGGTGGAGCCACTTCCCTGCAACCTGCAGACACCGACCACAACGTCTGGTTCATGGAACTGCTCACCACTGGGTCCACCCACACATCAGCCACCCAGGAGGAGGTCACCCTGCTCCCAGAGGTCAGATCCATCTCCCCACCAAGTTTGGAGATGCCAGTACCCGCAGGAGCCACCCGGTACCAATACCTGGTGCACCAGACCCTTTGCAGCAACCAATGATTGTTTGAAGTCTAATCCGGACTCCAGCACCGCAAAGACAGACCAACCAACAAAGGACATCAGCATCACAGAGGCCAGCAACGAGATTGGCCCAGCTGTCCTGTTTTGCCCCCCTTTTGCAGGTCTGACCGAGAACAGTGAGTGGATTTGATGTAAAGGCCCAGCCGACCTAAACCCTCCACGGCCCGGGTCCATGAACATTGACTGTGCCCCCCTACTCCCGAGACCCTCACGAACTGACCCCCCGCACATTGGGAGCTCCCGGGCTAGTCCTCAAGTCCCCCTCTGCAGCCTGTTTCTAGATCCCCCACCCTCTTTGCCTACAGTACAGTGCGCAAGCCTACCAGCCCGCTCAGCACCTCTGCAGCCGGACACTACAGTGCAGGTAAACCCGAACTGCTGGTGCATCTTGTGATCTTGACCCTCTATCACCTTAACTCCTAAAGGGGATCCCTGAAAAATGCAAAATTGCAAGTACCTATATGAAGTATATGTTTCTTTCTCCATTGGAAAGCATTACCACATAAAAACACATTTGTGTGACATTTCTACTTACCTGTAAAAAGTGATAACTCGAAAATTACTTATTTTATCATGAAGTTTTCGGTGTTAAAAAATATGTAAAAATACCTGAACCTGTTATATTTGTAAATTGGTCTCAAGTTTCTTCTTGAGTGTGTGTCTCGTTTATTGACTCTGTGTTCAACAAATGCTTAACACTACCCTCGAGATAAGCCTAAACTGCTCGTCCACACTACCGCAAAAGAGAACATTTGGGATTATTAAATTAAGCCCTGTAAGCCAATAAGGGTTCTCTGGACTTTCTACATAGTGTACCTCGTTTTGGTAGACTACATAAAAAGTTAGCCTCCTACATTGGTGGATCAGCGGTGGGGTACAAGTCTTTGCATTTGCTGAAACCACTTGGTCAATAGGTGATTCCACGAAGAAACCCACAATTGACTTTAGTCACAAATTATTTTCAAATTTTTTTCAATTGTCGATTTTCCATATATTTCTAATCTGAACTGTTAGGGCCTTGTGTTAAGACCCCAAGCCATTTTGCATTAGAATTTTTAAAAAAAGGTATACTAGTAGCAGGGCCGGACTGGGAACGCAAACAGGCCCTGGAAATTGAGTCGGGCCGGCTGCAGGGGGGTTTGAGGGTGCACGTGTAAAATTTTGTAACAGGAGGGCGATATTGCAACCGGCCCCAGGTAACAAAAATGCCCCCCCCCCCCCAGGGGTCCAAAAGTGGCTCCCACCCTGGCGGCCCACCGGAGAAATGTCTGGGGCCCGCTGTGGCCAGTCCAGCCCTGACTAGTAGTTAGGCATTGTCAACCTCTGAGGAGAGAGTTGAGGAACTCAACCTGACCCCTTACCGGCAACTTAGGGCATGATTTAGGTATTTGGCAGACGGGTTACTCCGTCACAACAATGACAGATATCCTGTCTGCCGAAATATAAATCCCTGATGGTCACTGATGAGGATCAGGAAGAAGAGAGTGAACCTCTCCCTGACTTACTCTCCCACAGTCCTAAAGATGGGTCATTTGATGGAGTTGTCTTCTCAGACACCCTCTCTGCCCTACAACGAGCTGACTGCAGACAAGTTCTGAGGCAGTATGCTGAGCTCTTTTCCCTAAACCCTGGTCAGACAACCTGGTATACCCACGATGTGGACACTGGAGACAGCACACCTGCCAAAAACAAAATATACAGACAGTCTTACCAAACTAAGGAAAGCATCAGAGCTAAAGTCAGCAAGTCCCTGGGCTGGATCAGTGGTCATAGTGCCCAAGAGTAATTCCAAGGGTGATAAACCAAAGCTGAAGTTTTGTGTGGATTATAGAGGTCTCAATGCTGTCACCAAGCAGATGCACACCCTATTCCGATGAATTAATTGACAGGTTGGGGGCTACCAAATTTCTCAGTACTTTTGATTTGACATCAGAGTACTGGCAGATTGGTCTGACCCCAGTAGCAAAAGAGAAATCAGCATTCTCGACCCCGGAAGGACATTACCAGTTTACTGTAATGCCATTTGGATTAAAGAATGTCCCTGCCACCTTCCAAAGGTTGGTGAACAAAGTCCTTGCTGGATTGGAGTCTTTCAATGCAGCATATATTGATGATATTGCTGTCTATAGGTCCAGTTAGTAGGATCACCTGATCCACCTTGGAAAGGTCCTTGAGGCTCTGCAGAGTGCAGGCCTCATTATCAAGGCAAGCAAGTGCCTGATAGGGCAGGGATCTTTGAATACTTGGACCACTTGTATGTTGAGGCCAAGTTCAACCCTTACAGCCCAAGATCCACACAATTGTGGACTGGGTAGCTCCAACAATCCAGACTCTAGTCAGGGCATTCCTTGGCTTGGCTGGGTACTACTGGAGGTTTGTGAAGGGGTATGGGCCCATTGTGGCACCCTTCATAGAGTTGACCTCCAAGAAGCAATCAAAGAAAGTAAACTGGACAGTGAGCTGTCAAAAGGCTTTTGACACTCTGAAGGAAGCAATGTGCTCAGCATCCATTCTAAAAGCTCCAGATTATTCTGTAGTGTAGTTCCTATTTCCCTAATAGGCTCTGCGCATTGGAATAATATAACCTATAGGTTTGACATAGGACTAAGGTCGGTATGTCCCTATCGATTATATTAAACTTAATTACCTGTGCCAGCTAGCTCAGAGGCCACTAGAAACTCCTTGAGAACAAGAAGGGAGTAGTTTCTGGCAACCGAAAAACATGACAACCTTGTTTCCCTTTAGAAGCGGAACATATCTCAGAATCGTGGAAACAATAGATAACAGTTTCACTCATTCAATCGTGCATGCTTAGTTTCTGCAGAGTTACACAGAAAGGAAAGACGGGCGTTTCAATAAAAAGGGTTTTATTGAACAGTCTTGTTTCTCGTGTAAGAGATATGTGCTGTTATGATCACAAGACAGTATGCAAGATAAATAATGTACAGCGTAAGCAGTAGAAATAAATAATACTGCTCTAGCATTATCTTTTAGCATATATTCAAGTACATAAATAATCATGAGCTAAAAATGCGAGTACTCATACGATGCGTCTCTAAGCTAGTTCTACCCCAGTGTACCTAACCTAGACTAGGTGTAGGGAAGAGTAGAAGTAGGTGGAGTATTCTCTAGTATGGTAGACTAAGAGTGTATTGAGTCTAGTATGCCAAGAGTCCCTCTAGGATCTAGTCAGCTCCATACCTTGAGAATGAGAGAGGTGGGAATCTCCTGCCGGATCTTGGAACTCTAACACCCCGCGAAGGGAGTCAGAACACTGGAAGCTGGATTCGTCTGCGTGCAGGAATGACAGCGTCTTCTCAATGCGTCAGGCCGGGATACGGGCTCCTATGAAGTCAAGGTCTCCTCTAACTTGCTTGGGCAAGGGAAGGTATATTTATACCTGGTAGGTTTTGAGGAATGTTAGCATTGACGTGAAGTCGGACATAGGAAGATGTCAGGAATGAACCTTTAAGGTATAACGGTTCATACATAATAGATGAGTTCTTGGAGAAATCAATAGTCCTGTGCTAGGGGAAATCCCGAAGCTTAAGGGTCTGGTTTCTAAGAACTCGTTGTGACGTTAGGGTGGACGGATGTCGGTGACCATGCCTGTATTTGGAGAGCACGGTTAATGCCTAAATAAGGACAGGGATTCTATGCCTATATAAGGGCAATGCGAATTGTGCCTATATAAGGACATGACTCAGGAAAACCTATATACGGACCCCTAAAGCGGAATACAACACCCACTCCATCTTCTATTGAACAATAAGACGAAATGCTAAACATTTTGAAATGCTAAACATAAAATTGAGTACCACATATCGCTAAAAACATTTCTAAAAGCATTTTAAAAGAAGCTCAAAACTGTTGAAATGCAATAGGTACTGTACATTTAAAGCAATGATTCCATTCTAAGCATGTAACGGAAGTAAAAATGCAACGAGAATGAAACAGTAATATATACATTAGACAAAAATGGTTGATAAGTTCTTAAAATCAAGCCATTGTATATCATGGAATTAAATGAAATGTTAGACAAGTAAGGTGACAATGTGTCCCTGGAAGTATTCAAAGAAGTCCGTTTTATAAGACTAGTTCTACTGTAAGCAGATTGTTCATTTGCCATGTCTTTCAGAAATTTAAAAAGAAAAAGGTTTAATTCTGGGAAAAGTTCCAAGTTTGAAAAATATTAAGGCCAATTTCATTGTTGCCCTGGTACACTGTGAGCCGAATCAAAGTCAGTGTAGGGGTCTGGCGTAAACATTAGATCATCTATGTCCGTAGCCAAAATATCATCCACTGAAGTCGGTGACAGTTGGAACACCTCGTTCAGAATGTTAATTGCACAGAGATGAGAAACATCGCCTTCAGCAGAAGATGCAATGTTCACGTCCGTTGGTACCTGTGTGCCCGTTGATCCATCTCGTACCTCAGCAGCAGCCGGAAGCGTCTGTGAGATCTCAATGAATGCCGCCATCAGGATTGGAAGCCTTTGGGGACAACACACAGTATGGGCCGTTATCGGGTCCAGCAGAGTATCGATATCCGTTGGCATGACTGATGGGAGTGTTAGACAGATGTCTAGCACGCATTCTTCACCGCAAAACAGGCAGCGTAGAACAGGTAAGATGCAATCTTGCCAGATTGGTCTGAATGACAGGAACCACGTTGTATTCAGTTCCCGTAGATGAGGCATGCCCAAAAGCTGTACTATTCGCTCACATGCAAAAACAACAATTGATGGACAGAATGCAGAACAATGTCATACATTCACCCCAGTACAGAGATCTGGGCCTAAATCCATCGTTTTTTTGCTCACCATGCCATTCCAGTTTGGACCCAGCCATATGCAAATCAGTCTTGACCCTGCGCCCAATGGGAACAGTCCAGCCCGAACTGCCAGGCCAGGCCCTCCCTGGACTGGAACCAAGCATCCTAGGACCGGTTTCGGGCTTTCAGCCCTCATCAGCCAGGATAGCTTGACTCCAGTGGCATGGAGAGCACGGGACCCACGTCTGGGCATACCCGTCCCACTCGGGGTGACAAATGCAAAAACAACAATTGATGGACAGAATGCAGGTCTAAACTGGGGTGGCATGGTGAGCAAAAGAATGATGGATTTAACCCAGATCTCTTGACTGGGGGTGAATGTTTTGATTTGTTCTGCATTCCGCCCATCAATTGTGTGTCTTGTACTATTCGCTCACGGCATTTCCGTTCAAGGAGGGCTCTCTCCACATCGCTCGGAGTGATGTTGGCGAAGAGGCTTGCCATAGCGTATTAGGAGGAATAGAAACAGTAATCCTGCAACAAGTGCTAGAATTAACGGCACACCACCAAACACCGAATGTGCGAAGTTTGGGATGATTCCGAGGACAGCCTGGAAAGGTGCTAATAGTCCGGAACAGATGGTCTTAAATACATGTACAAGTCCGCTTGTATCTGACATGTTAAAGATACGTCCTATCATTTCTACGAAATGTATAGGGCAGTTTGTACGAATTAAAGCTTGTATCTCAGCCGAAGTCCTTGCAACTTGCAGATCATAGGTTTCTTTGGCCGAGGTTAAAGGCACTGATTGTTGTATAAGCACGGCTTTCATTCTGCTTAAAGTATCAAATCGAATAAAAGAGACATTCAGCGAAGGCCATAACGGCGACTCCCTGACTGTGTCTATTGGGGCAAACAATACTTGCATACAGCAAGTGACCCTGGAGTTGACCGTTACTAGATATGGGATGCCTGGCAACATGCCACAGCAACTCTGATCATTCAACATGAGGTAACTCCCATTAGAAAGTTGTCCAAACGTTGGATTAATCACAGCAGCTGGTGTACCCTGCTGGTGGCAGGACAAATTTGCCACAGAACCATTACAAGCCCCGTGTAAAGAAATGTCCTGACAAATCAGTGAACCGCTTAGTGCATTTTCACAGGGCGTACCGCTTAGAAACACTTCACGATCCCCACTCCAACATCTATAGGTGTAAGGTAAATTCCAGGATGTCTTAATGTATTCTTTACCCAACCTTTCATATTTGCCTGCTTGCATCTGTTTAAGGCAATACTGAAACTGGAAAGTAGTCACAGGTAGACTAATTTTGCCATGAATAAGCCATTCCGTAGCTGGTTTTTCTGCCACTGTGAATGGTAACTTTTCAAGTTTTTCAATGCTCAGTACTGTATACTTAGCTCCCCTTTGTGCCAGTTCGATCTGTTTATCTGTTAGATTGTATTCTGCAAACAGAGCCGTCGTGTTGATAAAACGCCAAGGCACATAGCCAGCACACAAAGATTGCAGCGTCCAGCTTAATAACATAATAGAACGTAACTGAGACTGGCCTTGTTGTAACATGGCTAAATCTTGTTCCAGTACGTCGATAGCAGAGGATACAATACTGTCCAATGAATAAATTCTGGAGGACAAAGTTGTTAACCCATTGTCGACCACAGAGAGAGTTTTCTCTAAGTTAATACGATCAAGTTCACGTATTCGTTCTGCGGCCTCCATCTGTGACACCTTCCATGCTTCATTATAAGCAGCATAAATGCCGGCATATATGAAACGTTTTTGATGCGGTTTTCTTGGTCCAAGCAAGAATTCCCTAAGGTCTGCGTCTTCTTTAAGTAAAGATAAGTGTTGTTTCACATCCTTAAGTGTAGATTTTTGCAGCCAATCGATGCATAATTTTCCTACACTGTATGTTGTTACTACCCCCGGATGCTGTCTTTGGACGTATCTTGGGTCTGGCCTATGAATAGTAAACCCCTGTGTTTTATTCAGGAATCTCGCTTGACAGTTGTTTGTGTCTGTGGGCCAGATCAACCATTTTCTCCAATCAGGATTTGTTCTGTTGAGTTGTAGTATGGTGTCAACTGTAACCGCTGCCTGTGTATTGTTATCACTTGCAGGTGTTGGTACAGAAGGATTTTTCATGTCTTTAATCTTGTCTAACCCAAGGCAAGACGTTTGTTGGACCGTATCATTCAAAAACATTATTTGCTGAGGGACGATACAGGCACTAAACAAAGCTTCTATCCCCTTCACTTGCCAACCTTTAGTACCCCAGACAGATTTTGTTTCTATTGTGTCTTTCCATAAGTCGAAACCCTGTCTAGACAGTTGGTCAATAAATGTTGCAGAGTAAATCTGTTTTGTATTAGTTAACATAATTTTCAGTCCTGTCTTGTTGACATTTTTATAGTAAAATGTTTCTGCATTAGATGTATTGTATCCTGAAAAATATGGAAACTTTTTAGCAAATGTTTTTGAACTACCTTTTGGTGGTGTAGGACAATGCTCCCATTGGTTAAACACAAATACATTTCTAGGTGTTGCTGATTTATGCAAAAAATGATGACCATAGTGGTTATAGCAAATAATACAGTTGTTCATAGTCTGATGAACTCTCTAAATATTCATTATTAGAAAATACAGCAGATTTTTCTAGGTCAAACATTATATTATTCACAGTTTCAAAGTCCCAATCATCTGAAAAGGTACTGGATGAAACAAAATCACCTATTGAAATTTTAAATAAATGTGCAATGTTCAAATGTTCCGTCGGGCCAAAGATATCAAAATCCGTTTTGTCCCACACTATACCATCCTGTATAGGAACGGCTGTGATGTTCAGTGCAGACAAGTCTCTTATTTCACGATGGGATGATTTGTGAGGTTTCAAAAGTAAGTTCACTTCTTTTCTTTCAATGTCCAAATGAATGTATCTCCCATTTATAAGCACGCTCATAGTCATAACCAAAGCTAGCCAAAGCAGGAAGAAAAATATTCCAGAAATAACCCAAAGTTCAGTCCATGGTGAAACTAGATAAGTCTTTTTCAAAAAATGTAAAAAGTCTTGTACTTGCTGTTTAAAAGTTTTTGATGCTGGCGACATCTCGGGCTCACTCGGATCCTCGGAAAACGTATCAAAGTTAATGAAGTAGCCAGAAGCAGTTCTGTCAATTGTTGGAATTGCATCAGGATTTGTAGAAATCGATGGTACCAGTTGATCACTTGTTACATTGGTGTAGACAGGTGTATTTGGACGAACTGTTACTTGTGTTTCAAGAGGGATGAGTTCCATAGCATTGTTGCTCAGTCCTTCATCTGTTACAGCTGAAGTCTCGATGTTTATCAGTCTTTCAGTCTGAACCTCTTGGATAGTAGCGAGAGGAGTTCGTCTGCTACTAGGTCGGAGTCCACGAGGCCTACTATTTAGTATTGGCCACATACTGTGGTTTGATGAGGTCGATGGACACAAATATTTTCTCCTTTTTTCCAGCAAGGGGCGGCAGAAGTACTGTTCTTGTTCCGTGTACGGCTAGGACAGGTACTGGTTGTCTGTATGAAGGTCCAAATTCCTTCTTGTCCGCAATTTTTCTCTGACCAGATCCCCAACTTTTGGAATCCAGACAGGCCTTGCTGGGACCACCGGTTTTTCCCCAGTGGTGGTTGGCTGCAGGAACACGTTGCTTTGTTGCGTTCTTAATTTGTTTAAGTCCTGTAAAACAGCCAAACGATCTTTGATATCAAAGGGTTTATTTTCCACCACTGTGCCACTGCATTCCAGATCAGGCACCCACATGCTTGTCCCAAATAGGACCTCATATGGAGTGACCCCCCCTAGAGAACTTCTTGGCAAATTGTTTAATGAGCGTTGGACCCCATATAGATGTTTGACCCACCCATCACCCGAACCAAATACACTAGCTGTTATAGACTGCTTTATGTCCCGGTTTTTCCTTTCCACAACAGAATTTCCCTCAGGATGAAACGGAGAGGAGTACCGCAATGCAACGCCCAGACTGGCCATGGCGTCTTTGTAAGCTCGAGAGCTAAACGCAGGGCCCTGGTCAGAATGTAGCGTGCCTATTGCGTATGTGCCGATAAAGACTTGCAAATCTTTTATAACAGTTCGAGCGTCAGCTGAGCGCTGAGGCCATATCCATAGGAACCTTGACTTAGTATTTGTGGGATTGCACTTGTCCATGAGGACGCCTGTGCATAGATAGTCTAATGCTGTCTAACAATGGTGTCTGTGCAGGGCAGCTACATTCGTAGCATGGTGTCTGGTGGCTTTCTCGCTGTAATTTACAGTCTATAGTTATTGATGAATATGTGTATTTCTGTATTAATCCCAGGCCACCAGACCATCTCTTTTAATGTCAATAATGTTTTAGAGATCCCTTGATGTGACAGACCCTCCCCCAGATGTGTTTCATAAATCAAAGCTGCTCTACCTTCCATGTTTGGAATTACCCTATCCCCCACTCCAGGGATTCGAGCAAAAGGAACGTTGTTCGCATCAATTACATAAGAGTACTTGAGTGGAAACTTTTTTGGTAACGCTGCACCACTGCCTTTGCTCGTAGCATTGACAGCCAACATTATCTCACTGTCTATTTTCGGTTTTGAACGAGTGATCGCAGCTACGGAAGCCGTCTGAACAGCCCCCTTTGCGGCTTCGTCAGCCAATGAATTCCCTGCAACGTGAACGCCATCACGTTGATGACTCAGTGTGTGTATCACGTGAGCCTTTGGTAGTTCGCTTTTAACTGAACTACTTGTTCCCAAAGCGTTTTATGCTTTATTGTGCCACCTTTTGCATCTTTGAACCCGTTTTCAAGCCAAGTTTGTATATATTCATTATACGACTGCACACAGTAGAAAGAATCGCACACTATTAGTGTGGGGAATTCGCGATCTGTACTTTCAAGTGCCAGTTTGAATGCTTGTAGTTCAGCTCGCTGAGCTGTGCAATCTCCTAGAGATTGGGTTTTTGTGACCATAGGTCTGAATTTGCCATCGCGCATGCGACCTTTAACGATTGCGCATGCTGCACTGTAAGCTTGCTTACTCCCTGTTGCGGGCTGTGCGGATCCGTCAGTGTAAATTATGAATTCGTACTGATCGAGAGGCAGAATCTCAGTGGGCAGAGGACATTCATGTTCATATTGCAGGAACGCTCGTGTTTTTAGATCAGGATCAAAAACATATTCAACATCTGTTGCAGCAAGAGAATTAACCCATTGTATCCATCTCGGATGTAATGCTTTAGCATTTGGAATGCTTGCTTTTGTTACCGCCTCTAAGGCCGGAACTGGGGTTACGACAATAATGCGTTTCCCTTGGGCTAGAGCTCTTTCTTTTGCTACTGCAGTTTGAACTGCCGTCAGTATTTTTTCAGTTGAAGTAAAGCGCATTTCTGCTTGTGTATACAAATGTGATTTGTATGCAATTGGTACTTTCTCACCCTCATTAAATGTTAAGTAGGTGAATCCGCATTGACCCAAAATTATTCGGATCACTAAGTTGCGTTGACTTACGCGTGTTTGTAAGTGACTTGTTGCTAACATGTTAGCTTGGAGTGAACGCAAGATTTCTGTGTGTTCTTGTGTCCAATTTTTGATTGAAAAATCAGGTTTGATTAATGCGTAGAGAGGTTTAACCCTTTCTGCGTAATTTAGAATGTAAGTTCTTCCAAAGTTTAGGAAACCCAGGATGGATTGTAAATTTTTCAGCGTCTTGGGAGGTTGGAGCAGCGCACACCTTTCTAAAAAGTTGGCTGCCAAGCTCTTGCCTTCACTTGAAAGCTCATATCCTAGAAACAGGACATTGAGATGGGCAATTCTGGACTTTTTGAAGTTCAATTTGTAGCCCTCAGAGGCGAAGCCCAGTATAATGGTGCTCACCCTGTTCAAGTGTTTGTCCAGGTCATCGTCTGTCAGATAGATGTCATCGACATAGGACAATGCCTCCTTGTCATAAATTTGTAGTAACTCCGTTACTCTCACTGAGAATAACCCCGGGCTGTTTTTGAACCCTTGTGGGAGTCGACAAAATTGACGCTGGGTCCCCAATACTGCTTCTATTTGAGTAATTTTTTGAGCTATCCAGAAAGGAATTTACTCACGTTTTGTGGGCATTTTACCCATGACTGCTTGTAAAGTCTGGGGTGTAATTTTTTATGTATTCCCCTGTTGGGGAGTTTGATTTGGAAGTGTCAATGGTGGTTGGACTGTGAAAGTCCACATGACATATTGGACTAGTTGTCTGTAGATTTTTATTAACTCTGTAAGTTGAGTAAGTAGTTCCTCATCTGACATTATATCGAGGTCAGGATGATGAGTGTAGCCGGCTAGAATCGGCCATGTTGCTCCTGGTCTATCTAGTGGACCGAGCCTGGTAATGTTTCTGTGATGTTTTAGGGCGCCTTTAAACCAGAGCTGATGCTCCTGGTATGTTAGTGGAATTTCAATATCCTCGAAAGAAATATATTCCTCTGGTGGATCATCTTCTTTGTAGAAGTGAAACAGTCTTGTTACTGGATTTGATTCTGGGAATACTATCCATGAATAGAATACCTCTGTCTGAAAGGACTCGTGTGCCTCTATCACAAAAACTGCTCTACCTCCTCTTGCTGGTAGGCCATGTTTTATAAGTTTTAGAGTGATGGCTCTTCTTAAGTTTGGATGGATGTCTATAACACCCTCCTCGGTTTCATTTAAACCTGTAAAGTTAAAAGCTGTTATGACTTGTTCAGCCGCAGCTCCACCGTTCCCGGTGTTATTGTCCCCGTGTATGGACATTTGTTTTTTGAAAAATGTAGAACAAGTTTCAAGGAAACAAAAGATAAGGTGCACAATATTTTGGAACACTGTATCCTTCAACGTTGAACAAACCAAAATAGCTAATATATAGGGTTTTTGTCCTATTTAGCTTTGGCGGATATTTAACCCTACCCACTCCAGACGTCTTATGGAGTATGTGAGTAGGGGTCTCTGAGAAAAGCACGAATGAGTTACTCAGTATCTAGCGTTAAATTACTGCCTTACCAAACCGTTGGGCGCCATGTAGTGTAGTTCCTATTTCCTAATAGGCTCTGCGCATTGGAATAATATAACCTATAGGTTTGACATAGGACTAAGGTTGGTATGTCCCTATCGATTATATTAAACTTAATTACCTGTGCCAGCTAGCTCAGATGCCACTAGAAGCTCCTTGAGAACAAGAAGGAGTAGTTTCTGGCAACCGAAAAACATGACAACTTTGTTTCCCTTTAGAAGCGGAACATATCTCAGAATCGTGGAAACAATAGATAACAGTTTCACTCATTCAATCGTGCATGCTTAGTTTCTGCAGAGTTACACAGAAAGGAAAGACGGGCGTTTCAATAAAAAGGGTTTTATTGAACAGTCTTGTTTCTCGTGTAAGAGATATGTGCTGTCATGATCACAAGACAGTATGCAAGATAAATAATGTACAGCGTAAGCAGTAGAAATAAATAATACTGCTCTAGCATTATCTTTTAGCATATATTCAAGTACATAAATAATCATGAGCTAAAAATGCGAGTACTCATACGATGCGTCTCTAAGCTAGTTCTACCCCAGTGTACCTAACCTAGACTAGGTGTAGGGAAGAGTAGAAGTAGGTGGAGTATTCTCTAGTATGGTAGACTAAGAGTGTATTGAGTCTAGTATGCCAAGAGTCCCTCTAGTATCTAGTCAGCTCCATACCTTGAGAATGAGAGAGGTGGGAATCTCCTGCCGGATCTTGGAACTCTAACACCCCGCGAAGGGAGTCAGAACACTGGAAGCTGGATTCGTCTGCGTGCAGGAATGACAGCGTCTTCTCAGTGCGTCAGGCCGGGATACGGGCTCCTCTGAAGTCGAGGTCTCCTCTAACTTGCTTGGGCAAGGGAAGGTATATTTATACCTGGTAGGTGTCGAGGAATGTTAGCATTGACGTGAAGTCGGACATAGGAAGACGTCAGGAATGAACCCTTAAGGTATAACGGTTCATACATAATAGATGAGTTCTTGGAGAAATCAATAGTCCTGTGCTAGGGGAAATCCCGAAGCTTAAGGGTCTGGTTTCTAAGAACTCGTTGTGACGTTAGGGTGGACGGATGTCGGTGACCATGCCTGTATTTGGAGAGCACGGTTAATGCCTAAATAAGGACAGGGATTCTATGCCTATATAAGGGCAATGCGAATTGTGCCTATATAAGGACATGATTCAGGAAAACCTATATACGGACCCCTAAAGCGGAATACAACAATTCTTAGCAGTTAACAGTGCAGACTGATGCCTCTGAACATGGGAGAGGAGTGGTCCTATCCCAGGCCAACAATGATGGCCATGACTAGCAGATTGCTTTCATTAGCAGGAGTCTGCTCCCCAGAGAACAGTGCTGGAATGCCATTGAGAAGGAAGCTTTGCTGTAGTTTGGTCCCTGAAGAAGCTGAGAACATACCTTTTTGGTACTCACTTCCTTGTCTAGACTGACCACAGGCCTCTCAGATGGCTGCTGCAAATGAAAGGTGAAAAACCCAAACTGTTGAGGTGGCCCATCTCCCTACACGGAAAGGACCTTACAGTGGAGCACAGACCTGGGACTGACCATGCCAATGCAGATGACCTTTCCAGGTTTTTCCACTTAGAAGATGAAGACTCTTTTGGGAAAGGTTAGTCTCATTCTCTTTCGTTTGGGGGGAGGTGTGTAGGAAAGTGCTCCTTTTTGATGGTCACCCCCACATTTTGCCTGGTATCTGAAGCAATTTTGAATGAAGTTCACTGGGCTCCTGGTAATCAGATCCCCAGTACCAGTGCTCTGTCCCTAAAACAAGGTAACTGTTCAATTGTACCCCAATTGACAAGACCTTTAGCACCTCTGTAAGTCCGTTACTATGGATGATATAATGAGCTGTTCTCTGTCTGGGCAGAACGATCTCTGCCCCTGAGTGCATGCAACGCTCTCTGTGTAGGCAGAAAGAGTCCTGCCACTAAGTGTAGATCTATACAATGTGCTCATCACTGTGCAGGCAGGAAGTGTTCTGCCCTTGAGGGCAGTCCAACACAATGTGCCATTCTCTGTGTGGGCAGAATGGACTCAGCCCCTTAGTGGGGCAGAAAGTGTCCTCCCCCTGAGTGTATATAGATACACTGTGCTGTTCTCTGTGCGACCAGAATTTGTAGACCGACAAAATGTACTGGTATTAAGGGCCCTGCCCCTCAATATGGACCAGCACAATGAGCAGTTGTCCATGTGGGTAGAAAGGGTCCTGCCCCTCTCTTTCTACCCATGTCACTCTGTGTTCATCATAGGTCCTGTTTGGCCTCTCAGAACATAACACATACTAATGTTTAGCTCTTGATCCCCTTCCCCCCATTTCTTAGTCACAATAATTATGTTTTCCTGCCTGAATTTGGTAAATATTGCTCTCCGGAGACCAGCACTGCCCGGGGAGGCTAATTCTGAAACAGCAGCAAATTGAGTAAACACGACCCAAGCAGAAGGCATATTCATAAAATAAAGTATCAGGTTCACGCACTTCCCATCCTACTGTTGTTGTGATCTTTGCCTGCATTCAATTAGCGGCCTTGGAAATGCAAAATGTCCCTCTGAGGGGGATTGTTTATGCTCCCCCTGCTGTGCTTGTTTGTGCTTGTCCATGGCCAGCGTGTTCTATCTTTGCACCATCACAGCTGTAGAACCTGCCAGGCGTTTCATAATGAGAGCAGCCCAGTTCACAGATCTGTGTTCATGCATCTGCGAGACTGGAGTGTGGGAGTGTATGTATGATGTGTGTCTTTGGGGTTGTGTGCGATTGTGTCGCACATTTGTGCAGTGTGTGTGCATGGTTTGTGGGTGTGTATATGTGTGGTGTGTGTGTGGGGTGTGCGAGGTGTGTTTCTGTAGTGTGTGTGTGTGTGTGCAGTGTAATGTATGTGGTTTGGGTCTGAAATTGTGGTGTGTGTAGGAAAGTGCCCCTTTTGACATGGTCACCCCCACTTAATCCCTGGTATTTGATGCAATTTTGACTGAAGTGCACTGAGTTCCTGCTAACCAGGTCGCCAGTGCTCTTTCCCAAAAACAAGGTAACTGTTCAATTGTAACCCAAATGACAAGACCTTTAGCACCTCTGTAAGTCCCTAGTAAATGGTACCTCTGGTACCTAGAGCATGCAAACTAAAGAGGGTCCCTAAGGGCTGCAGCATGTATATTGCTACTCTAAGGGACCCACCACCAAACTCATGCAGACTGCCATTGCAGGCTGTGTGAAATGGTGCAAACAAATGACAAACATGGCATGGCACACACCCTGTGTGCCATGCCCACAAACACTGCAAGCAATATATGTAAGTCACCCCTACAGCAGGCCTTATAGCCCTAAGGCAGGGTGCATTATATTATTTGTGAGGACATATCTGCATGAGCAGATATGCTCCTGTGCTGTCTAGTTCAATTACTAGATTGGACAAGTGAAGAGGAAAGCCAGCATAAGTATATGTGCTGGGCATGATTTCCCCAGTTACATGACGGCTTCACTGAAACCTATGGTGTTTGGTATCAAACACCTTGTCTTAATAAATCTGTACTGATTCCAGCAGTGGGTTTATTAGAGGTGCCCCCTAAAAACCTACCAGCCTCTTAGTTTGCTGGCTGACTAGTGTCTTCCAGCCTGCCCCCACAGACAAGTTCCTGACCCCCTGGAGGTGAGATCCCCCACTCTCAGAGGTCAGAAACAATGCTTGCTCTGGCAGGAGGTGTTTACACCTCCCCCAGCAGGATGGCAGATTCTGCATACCAAGGCCCTAGGTTTCAAAGCCTCTGCCGCCCCTGACATTCGACCCCGACTTCCTCAGACCTGGGAATGGCCACCCCCTGCCCTGAGGCCCATTTTGCACCAGGACAGGCGGTAAATTAACTATGCAAGTAGGCGTGTTGCACCACCAGGCTTGGGACAGGATTATGCTCACAAGTGGTCATAGAGGGGGTGTAGCGACCTCAAGAGTAAGTAGCTCATTGGCTACTCCCCTTCACTCCCCTTAATGCCCCGAAATTCAGTATTTAGGGGGCCCCCTGACACCAGGAACTCAGATTCACTTGACAAAGGAAAAGAAGGACAGAGAAGAGCGGAAGAAGAAGTGAGAACTGTAGACTACCAGTGGAATTTGGCACCAAAACCTGCCTGCCTGGTCCTGTCCCAACAATTGCAACAACCAGACTCGTCCTGCAGCTATGCAGCCTTCAAAAGCCTCGGAGTGCCATCAGCACTTCGCCAAGCCACCAGCATCTTCCTTGAAGTGGAGGAGCCACTTCCCTGCAACATGCAGGCACCGACCATAACGTCCTGTTCACTGAACTGCTGCACACTGGGTCCACCGACAAAGCAGCCACCCAGGAGGAGGTTACTGTGCTCCCAGAGGACACATTCATCTCCCCACCAAGTTTGGGGATGCCAGGGCCTCCCCAGAGCCACCCTGTACCAATACCCGGGGCACTTGACCCCTCGCTGCAACCAATGCTTGTTTGAAGCCCAATCCAGACTCCAACACCGCAAAGACTGACCAGCCGACGAGGGACATCAGCTTCACAGAGGTCAGCATAGAGAGTGGCCCAGCTGTCCTGTTTCATCCCCCTTTTTCAGGTCTGACGAGAACCGTGAGTGCCTTTGATGCACAGGCCCAGCCAACCAAAACCCCCTGAATTAGAGCTCCCTGGCCTGGGTTCATGAACACCAACTGTGCCCCTGCTCCTAAGACCCTCACAAACTGAGCACTCCATTGGGAGTTTCCGGACTTGTCCCCAAGTCTCCCTCTGCAGCCTCTTTCTAAGTGGCTCCCCCTCTTTGCCCTCTTTGCGCACAAGGCTACTAACCCATCCAGCACCTCTGCACCCAGACACTCCAGGGCAGATAAACCCGAACTGCTCATAGATCTTGTGACCTTGACCCCTTATTACCTCACATCCTAAAGCAGACCCCTGAAATACGATTTCAAGTATCTGTGTGTAGTATATGTTTCTTTCTCCATCAGAAAGCATTACAGTGTAAAAGCGCATTTGTGTGACATTTTTACTCACCTTTAAAATTTGATAACTCAAATAGTACTTCACCAATTACGTGGTTCAAGGTGTTAAAAAATGCATAAAAATACCTGTAGATTTTAAATTGGTCTTGAATTTCTTCTTGAGTGTGTGTCTCATTTATTGACTCTGTGTTCAACAAATGCTTAACACTGTCCTCTGATAAGCCTAAACTGCTCGCCCATACTATCACAAAAGAGAGCCTTTGGGATTATTCACTTAAGCCCTATGAGCAAATAAGGGCGTTCTGGACTTTCTACATTGTGTACCTCGTTTTGGTACACTACATAAAAAGCCAACTTCCTACAGTGTGTACGTGTGGTGCATGTAAATGTGTGTGATGGATTTGAATCAGTGACCTGACAGAAATGATTAAAGGTAACCATGGGAAGTCAGAATTAGGTTGTACAACAAAATATCAGGGACAAAATATTGCAATACACTAATATACTGGAATAAGAAATATTGAAAACAAAAATACTGAGCTTACATACTGTCTCTGTAAAGTAGTAAAGTACAAAAATATCGAAAAGAATATTGTGGACCAAAATAGCGTAAAAAATGTACGTGTGTGCATATGTATATATATATATATATATATATATATATATATATGCCTGTATATACATATATATACATATATATACATATATGTTCCAAGAAAGAAACAAAAAAAAAAAATATATATATATATATATATATATACATATATATATATATATATATATTTGACACTATTGCACAATATTCTTTCCGCATTAGCGGTTTATTTGAGGTTAATATGAGTTATGACCACCTTGAGATTCATGAAATTTGCAGAAATATATGCAAACTGGCATAAAAATATGTGTTTTGACTCGGCATGTACATCTCCTCAAAACCCAACAACGTTTTCATAAACATATGTGTAGGTAATAGCAATAACAATGTGTATTTTAATTTGAAGTTTGAGCATTTAAGCCTTTAATAATTATGCATGGATTTATACAAGATCTATTTGTTAATTTAAGACCTTATTTATGTTTATGAGACAGATACATGTGAGATGAGATTAGTCTGTCATTGAAACAAACAACACCGATTTTGTCTTTAGTCTGTTTTCACTACCGTTTATTTGGTTAATCACATGGGTTTCTTTTATAAATTGCTGAGTCTGCTGCAGCACATTGTATGTGATCAAGGCCATCTGTTGTGGCTGAAACGCATCATTGACATGATTGAGCAAGAGCAATAAATGTATGCACCTCATTTTTGGAGTACATGCCCGCTTCTATGAAGTATTGCATTGGGATTGTTCTACAATATATATATATGTATATAGATTTTACTGTCTATTGTTTGGTATGTCCGTGTAACCTACGGTACGTGGGTAGCACGATACACCAGACAAAAAAGAGAATTCTAGAGCACATGCATGCAATAACTAAAAAAGACAGTAGCTACCCTGTTGCAAGACATTTTGCAGAACATCATAAAAGCAACAGCCAATTGTTGAGTCTCTTCTGTATAGACCAGGTATCCACTCTTAAGAGAGGAGGTGATAGGATAAGAATTCTAAGACAGCTAGAGTCCAAGTATATTGTGGAACTTCAAACCTTGGTCCCGTATGGACTCAACTGCGAAGAGGAACTATGGGTTCATGTTGGTTAAGTCATGATGAATTCGCAATGACTAAGAGTACTGAATTTTAAGGTGTTCAGACATATCATGATATACTGAGACACACTAGGGTACAACTCCCATATCTCATGGTTATATATCTATATCAATTATATTTATATGTATTACCATCATCTGCTTCGGATATCCCTTGTCTCACTTTTCTAGTATATTTCTAGTATATTTCTATTTATTTTCTATTTTCCTCACTTTTTGATTTATTTATATGATATTTTTATTGTTCACGTCCCTACTGGTTTTGATATTTAGATATGTTAAAGAACGGTTTGGGCAGTTGGCTTAGATTCATTATAATGTGTGATTGAGCCGCCAAGCTTTATGAGCCCATTTAGGGCCTGATCGTTTGTTATTATGTCGATATATGTCTGGACCCATTAGGATGTGGGTTTTAGGCGATAATGTTTGTGAGCTCATTCAGGGCTTGATTGATTAGCAACCAGTGAAGATATGCATGGAATATTGAAAGAAATATCTATTGTGTATATAGGATAATTGTATTTTCTTATCCACTCTAAGATGGCCGCTGCATTCAGTGTTGATATTAACTGTTCCCAAGTCCGTTCTTTATGTCGACATTAGGAAGTAGGAAGTGACGTGTATTTAAACTTTATGCAATGCTTGTTACGCTGACATTGACAAAGGCCGTCATGGCCGAAACGCGTTTGTCAGCCAAAGGGACGAGAATAAAGTAATTTGGCATATTACGAACTCGAGTGTGCGCCACACTTTGTGTATGCAGAGCGTCTTGGAGAAATATATATATATATATATATAAACCAATGCTCTCTCCCACGAGGACAGAAAAGCACGACACAGCTCCGGAGTGCAGAAAGCGGCTTTATTGATTTTCTTACACGCGGTGACAACAGTCCATGAAACGCTTGTGGCAGACGCGTTTCAGCCTTGATTGGCTTTCTTCAGTGCCGGTTCCACGGGCTCCTCGTTATCCATGGGGGTCAAACAAGACAAAGATGTTATAGTGACCGCTCCCAGTCAGGTGGTTACTTGCCCCTCCTCCATCTCAAGGGTGTGTCAACATCTCGCGTTAACCCTGCCAACGCAACAGCATGCTGGTAGTTGGAGTCCTCTAGGGTTGCCTATTAAGTAATTAGGACAAACCCAACACCAAGTGATGTCCCAATAATTATTGGAGATCAGGCCCCACACCAGCTCAAGTGTCCAGAGGGATAAAAAGCCGCTTGTGAACCCCTTCTCAGGCAAACAATTTACCTCCTCTCTCCCCATGCAGAAATCAATCCTCAATAGTCCATATATATATATATATATATATATATCCTTGTAAATTTTGCTCCTTCTGTCTGCCCCCGCAAGTGCAGAGGATCGCATGGGTTGGCGGAGCGCGCCGGCCAAAATGTCCAAGTCAATCCAAAAATGATGCAATCACTCGAAGGATAGACAACAGCAGTTGTTTATTTTACAGTAACGCATTTCGCTTGCACCGCGAATATATATATATATATATACAGACATGTATATTTGTATATATATATATATATATACATATATATATATGTATATATATATATATATAGCACTATATGACATTCATTCAAAATATTAAAGTATAAAATGATTAGAAGACTATTAGAATATTAATACTTTAAAATATCAGAAGAATTACAAATATCAGAAGAATTACAAATAAATACAAAACATATTTCAAATTATTACCAAAAAATAAAAATAATATATATTTAAAAAATAGAAAGAATCTATAAACAGTTTGCAACATTACATTATAAAAAAATGACAAACATGTATAGAACAAAAACGTATATATCAAAGTTAATTTAACAAAAAATTAATACAAAACCAATATATTAAAATTTAAGTGAACAATTACACATTCTTTCTTTTCAAAAAGAATTGAAAAATAAAAAAATAAAATAAATAAATATTAGCAATCCAAACTAAACAATGGTAGGGAAAGTACAGACTTTGAAGCAGTATGATTTAACTCTAACCCAAACATAAGCAACAATAGAGAAAGTGATGGACTTTGAAGAGTAACATTTTCTATTCCCACTCAAAAGTTTTTAAAAAGTAGTGAACGTGTTAAACTTTGAGAGGTCTGATTTACATTCCGTGCTCTAACATAACCAAAAGCAGGGAAAGTGTTGTACTTTGGAGGGTTTAGATTGGGGGGGATGGGGCGATATATTATATTCCACCAGTGGAATTGGCAGAATTTTTGACAGTCCGCATTATGCTTGTAACGCGGAGTTCTGCCTAATTCCGCCAACTGCCGTGTGGTGGAGTTTTTTTCCCGCATGTGGCTCGAAAATGGTAAGTTGGTGAGCACGAGTAAGATTTGGCGTCCCCTTGCACAATTTTCTCTCGCTAGGAGGGCACCCAGCGAGATTTTTCCAACGCGTGTGGTCGCAACCTTTCGTGGTCAGAAAGCTGCTGCTTGAGTAGAAAATCTACTGAAGTGGCAGCAAAACCAGCCCGAGAAACTACGTCCTCTGGTGCGCTGTGTGATGCTGTTCACGCTGATTTTTCAGCATGAAACGAGCTACAGGCGCTAAATCACAGCATGATCAACAATTATTAAAAAAATAGAAATTAAAATAACAATAATCAATTAAATAACATAAAAAATAATGAAAAATTAAAAGCAATTGCTTAGATCTTAAATAATGTCTCACTACAATCCGCTACAAATTCAGCAACCTGCTACTAAATTAAAAAGTACTAATGACATTCTTAAAAAATTAAATTCACATTAAAAATGACAAACATTATTAAAAAATACTAAACTCATAATATTGATACCTTATAGTAGTGCAATAACTAATACATATTAAATTAATTAAAATTATTTTTTATACCAGTTTATTAAAGAAAACAGCATTATATACAATGATATTTTAAAAGACAATACTACATACCTAAAAAATATATTCTTATCTTCTACATTCTGTCCCATATTATTATGAAGATGATATATTTGACACAATATTCTTGTATCATAATTTTTTTTCTACACTGTCTTGTGGAATTCCCAGAATTGATGATAGCCGAGGCAGCTCAGAGTTTTCAGAGAGAGCGGATGCCACATTTTCAATTGGGTGTTCTTTCTGGTTTGGAGATGCCCTGAGGAGCAGATAAATGAGTGACAGACTCTGTGATTAAAGTCTCACATGTGGACTCCAGGATCCTGTCAATCTTCCGACTTTAAATGGAGTACACAGCTCGGACTTTGACCTGGACCTGGTAGGAGGAGGAGGAGAGATGCTGAAAGAGAAAGGATGGAGTGAGATGCGAGAGAGATAATGACCTATCCCTCGCGAGGACAGAGAAGGGGATTTGTCTGTGTAATCAGTGACAGTTGGTTAAGGAATGAAAATAACAATGAGGGACAAAAATATATATTTCTTGAAGAGAAACTGCACGTCACTCCATAAATTTAGAAATGAAGATTAGCACAAGTGACTCCGAACAGCAAGAGTGGGGGCTGTTATGAAAATAATGCACCATGTTAAAGGAGTGAAGCTTGCAACAGGGGAGTGTCACCAAAATGTCGACTCCAAAATATTGATCTGCAATAATACGGACAGTAAGTTACACAGTTCCATGAATGGACGTAGATGTGGAGTGAGAATAGTAACCTACAAATAGGATGCAATAGCAGTGTGGGCCATAGGACGTCGCACTAGTGTATAATAGTGTTAATATGTGTCTTATCTATGCTCAACTTCACGTGACCCCACTATTCAGCGGACACAGAAAATCAAAGGCCAACATAAATGAAAAGGAGCATAAAATTATATAATCAGTTTCGCTCAATTAGCAGCATTACAACAAGTTCCATGTGATGTTCTATCCACAAATGTTAGCGATTATCCAATCAATTTCCTCAGAAGTCGTGTGCGTGAGTTTCAATCCACTTTATTGAAGTTTATTCCCTATAACAATTGCACATCAGCCCAGCCAACGCGTTTCGTCCTTGCGAACTTCATCAGGGTTGGGTTATTGCTCAATTCCTAGTACTGCACAGAATGCACAAATGTCAAAAAGCTGATGTCCGGTGAAGGTTCAAGATAATAAGTTGGGTGGTATAGTACCCCCTGTTCAATCTTATTTGTCCAAGTCAAAGTTCCATGTCGGGAGCAAGACGGCCTGTATCTGAGCGAAACTGATTATATAATTTTATGCTCCTTTTGATTTTTGTTGGTCTGAGAATAGTAGCCCACCTAGAGAATATTTTGCAGTCGATATTGTTGCAGGTTGATATTTTTATGGTCGATGTTTTTGGGGTCGATATTTTGACATATAGTGGTAATAGAATCACAGCATCAAGGTACTAGGCTGTCTCTCCTTACCAAGGTGAGGGGCACTAAACCCATCTCTTTTAGTAACTGCCTTTCAGAAATGTAAAAACAACAATTGATGGACCGAATGCAGAACAATGTCATACATTCACCCCAGTACAAAGATCTGGGCCTGAATCCATCGTTTTTTTGCTCACCATGCCATTCCAGTTTGGACCCAGCCATATGCAAATCAGTCTTGACCCTGCGCCCAATGGGAACAGTCCAGCCCGAACTGCCAGGCCAGGTCCTCTCTGGACTGGAAACAAGCATCCTAGGACCGGTTTCGGGCTTTCAGCCCTCATCAGCCAGGATAGCTTGACTCCAGTGGCATGGAGAGCACGGGACCCACGTCTGGGCATACCCGTCCCACTCGTGGTGACAAATGCAAAAACAACAATTGATGGACCGAATGCAGAACAATGTCATACATTCACCCCAGTACAAAGATCTGGGCCTGAATCCATCGTTTTTTTGCTCACCATGCCATTCCAGTTTGGACCCAGCCATATGCAAATCAGTCTTGACCCTGTGCCCAATGGAAACAGTCCAGCCCGAACTGCCAGGCCAGGTCCTCCCTGGACTGGAAACAAGCATCCTAGGACCGGTTTCGGGCTTTCAGCCCTCATCAGCCAGGATAGCTTGACTCCAGTGGCATGGAGAGCACGGGACCCACGTCTGGGCATACCCGTCCCACTCGGGGTGACAAATGCAAAAACAACAATTGATGGACCTAATGCAGAACAATGTCATACATTCACCCCAGTACAAAGATCTGGGCCTGAATCCATCGTTTTTTTGCTCACCATGCCATTCCAGTTTGGACCCAGCCATATGCAAATCAGTCTTGACCCTGCGCCCAATGGGAACAGTCCAGCACGAGCTGCCAGGCCAGGTCCTCCCTGGACTGGAAACAAGCATCCTAGGACCGGTTTCGGGCTTTCAGCCCTCATCAGCCAGGATAGCTTGACTCCAGTGGCATGGAGAGCACGGGACCCACGTCTGGGCATACCCGTCCCACTCGGGGTGACAAATGCAAAAACAACAATTGATGGACCGGCCAGGTCTAAACTGGGGTGGCATGGTGAGCAAAAGAATGATGGATTTAACCCAGATCTCTTGACGGGGTTTGAATGTTTTGATTTGTTCTGCATTCCGTCCATCAATTGTGTGTCTTTTGCTTTCTCGCCCTAAGTGCGCGGGTATGCCCAGACGTGGTTCCCGGGCTCACTGTGCCACTGGAATCAAGCTATCCTGGCTGATGAGGGGTGAAACCCCACAACCGGTCCTAGGATGCTTGGTTCCGGTCCAGGGAGGACCTGGCTTGGCAGTTCGGGCTGGACTGTTCCCATGAGGCACAGGGTCAAGACTGATTTGCATATGGCCAGGTCTAAACTGGGGTGGCATGGTGAGCAAAAGAATGATGGATTTAACCCAGATCTCTTGACTGGGGGTGAATGTTTTGATTTGTTCTGCATTCCGTCCATCAATTGTGTGTCTTTTGCTTCCAGAAATGTAAACCCGGAACTTGTGCACTTACTCTGTACAGATCTGTCCCCACTTTCCTATTCAGGTCTTGTTGTGACATCACTGCTCAGCTGTAATAAGAAAGCACAACACTGCTCTCCTGTAATAATTGATTAGTGCTGAGCTGTGACTGCACAAGGCCTCTGCAAGAGAGATCAGACTGGGTGACAGGCAGCTACCTCAGACAAACATCAACTGCAATTTCCAGCTAAACAATAAAAGAGAAAAGCAACTTTTCGGCTCCTTTTATCTCTCCCTGAGCATTCAGTCATTCTCTGCTAAGGAGATATCCATGGCAGCATGTTTATTTATTGCACTGCTGGAGTTCACTACAGGAGGACAGGATTCTGTCTGAGAGTTACACTTCCTTACAGAAGGGCAGGAGCCTGCCTGTGTTTTACATCTTATTCCGAAGCACAAAGAAGCTTTGATACCGACTTACATCGCAATGCTGCAGCGTGTTGGCGGCAAATTTAAAGTCATATATCAGTGTGTTTAGTTTAACAGTGCAGACCTCACATTTAATCTACACACTTTTCAACTATAAGGCCTCTCAATAGAAGGAGCATGAAACAAAGGGATTTATGGGGGGTTACCAGGACACAAAAGTGCTACCATGTAGTAGACGGAATAAAATACCCTGTCACACTTTTAAAGGTTATAGGAGGTCTACATGGAATGGGCATAGATTGGTATGTGGTAGGAGGGTCTCTAGTAGGATGCCCCTCCCATGAAACCAAAGAGCTGAGTTGTCCACAACATTGAGAGAATCATGGGTCTCCTACACCTCAAACTCTGAGTTTCCACTCACAGCCAGTGAGGAAACAGATCTAGTTCTAAAACGGCAATAAGTAACATGAACAACCTCATTAACTTGAGTGACATGAGAAGCAGGGTGGACGTGCCAAGAAGAAGGCAAACATCGAATGACCCTCTCCTTACTCTCCATGCCTCTTCTCTCGGAGTATAGGCTACTCTAACTCGCATGCATGATTCCCTTCATCTCTATTATTGTACTTATCCAAAATTTACAGACCTCATTTCATAGATCACAACCAGTTAGTGCTTAATTTGAGCCGGTGGTTACCGGTGCTCGGCACGGGACTTAATCGTCAACACCGGCACTTATAGCGCAAACTGGACCCAAAGGCATTGGAGCGCTTTTCATGAGCACCACTTAAGGACACATTCATTTTTGGTAGGCACTGGGAGATTAAGGGATTTTCCCAGAATCACAGGATGTTGAGCATAAGCCGAGACTCGAACCTGATTCCTCAGCTCCAAAGTCAGCAGCTCTGCCTATTATGCCACATCCTGTCCCCACTTGTACAGTTTTCTGGTTAGTAGTTAGTTCTGGATTAGGCGGCGCTAATAGGAGCAATGGGCTGGTGCAAGCTGCCTCCTGATGAGAGCCCTTGCACTTCATTTTTCACAAATTAACTACTGCAACCTCTCCTTCTTTGAAACCACACCCTTCCCATCTAATAATACCTAAGCTCCTCTGTTTATCTTCAAATCATTTGAACAAACTCACATAGCCCCCACTAATGATCACATCCAACCCCAGCAATTTGATCGACCACAAAAAACTGGAGTGGATGCATGGAATGGTCTCCTGGAGAGCACAAGACTAGTTCCAATAACCGATAATCACTGGATTAACCACTAACCTTGGTTTCCGGAGCAGCGTGCTCCCAGCCTGCAGTGCTGGAGTATTAACCAGTACG
The DNA here is from genome assembly GCA_963921515.1 of Calotriton arnoldi. Classification (NCBI taxonomy): domain Eukaryota; kingdom Metazoa; phylum Chordata; class Amphibia; order Caudata; family Salamandridae; genus Calotriton; species Calotriton arnoldi. The sequence goes on along the minus strand of CAWUFW010001351.1, from coordinate 1,020,181 downwards.
TACATGCAATTGTCATGCAATAACATCAGCAGTTTGCTACTGTATTGATCTTATCTTCTATGGCAAAAGGCCCATACAGCAGGTGGAAGCCACACTTTTTCACCAACCATTTGAGGAGGAGCAGGACTTCAGTGTAAATCCGCTGCAGATTTCATAGCAGTCTTACTGCTTCGACAATTATGGCCCAGCATAGTATAACAATTCAGAGAATTGATGCAAGAAAAAAATGCAGTTGGCACTATACTTTCAGCAGCAAGTCTATCATAGACTAAGAACCTAGAGCCAAAAAACAAGAACCCCCCAAAGCTCCATTTATCTCTCCCATCTAACTCTATGCAAATGTAGCCATGGGCAAAACGTTCCAGGTTACCTGAGTGACATTTGCAAAACTTTGCAAATATGGATCCAAAACTTGATTCAGTCTTAGCTTTGTTTGGCCATAAGATGGAGGATTTTACCAAGAGGTTTAAGCAAACTCAAATTCCAATCCACAACACTGTGCTTCATCAAAAAGTAGAAATATATTGGCAGGCAGCTAATTTTAATTTATGAGATAGCTCTAGAAGATGAAAAAAATAAACCCATGCTATTGGACGAGCTGTTTGAGGAGCACAAATGCAATGACATCTCTTGTTTGGGCTAGGCTGGGCCTTGAGCAGAACCCCCGCTCCATTCGAACATGACCTCATACCACCCCTTTTGCAGACACAATTAGCCTCCTTTAAGCCATCCAAAAAACCCAGTAAACACACATCACCCATGCACAGTCAATCCTAACCATATTCAAATCCCTCTTATTATCACTGTCAACAATGAAATTGAATAAATATTAACTTCATGAATATTAACACTCACTTTGCATTCTGCATGCAGAATGTACGGCCGACACCATCACCGCGCATTATCCGGATGCTCTCATTCATACTGAGACATGTTTCCTGGCTACCTCCATCCAAATCCTCAATTTCATGGTCCTTCCACACACAGCATCAAGCACATCGACATCTCTTCAGTAAGCCAGGTGGCATCACGGTCATCTACAGATCTTCATTGCCCTGTGCTCGCCAGCAGCAGCGCTCAGTCACATTATTCAAACTTATTTTATTTCAACAGGCCAGATTGTTACCTTACTTAGGAACCAGCTGTATCCTTGCCCTTTAATTCCCAGACCGTATCCCCTCAGCACCTACCTGATACTCCAGCAATATATTGTTTGAAGGCTTCAGTTTCCCATCAGATACTGCTACCAAGTCCAAGAAGCAAACATTTCTTGGCATACTGAACATATCACAAACCAGAACACATTCAAGGCGACATCCTGGAACAAGCCTCTCTTTCGTGGTGACCCTGTCCCTTGACTACACTGATGATGCTGCAGTCCCTCTCAAGAGATCCTCCCCACGGGGTAGCCAAAGTCAGGGAATAAGAAATCCACTCATTCAAGGTCAGCTGAACACTTTCAATTCTCATTGTGGAGATTCCGACCCGAGTGCAGAGACTCCCCCACGACTGCGATGCCTCAGCCACAAGTGCGGAGGACCTTTGTGAATCAGGCACGAGGCGTCTTGTTAACCCATTACCATAGGCACAGCCTCCAGCAGAAGTAGAGCTCTATTCGAAACTGTCAAACCCTTCACGCCCTCCCCGAGTGCACACTGAACTGAAAATTGAAAACTTCATGAAGGACAAAATTGACAAGCTTAGGAAGTGGACAGATGACAGAGAGATAGCAGTTAACAACGCTCTTACACCACTCCTGAAAGTGTTCTCAAGTAGATGCACTTCAGTACCCCTACCATATTTAATCTCGCAAGACCCCCGAACCCCCCAAAGGCTAAATCCAATCAAAACGACATTGTCCCATCATCCATAGCTAAAGCTATCACACTTGAAGCACTTGGACTACATCTCAACATCATCAACACCTTCTTCACTCAAGCATCCACCCTGACTTCTTCAAAATCCTGCAGGGTCTCCTGCATCTGAAGATGGACTACTTCAACAATCTTGTCTACAGCGACCCAATCACTAATCCTATGTTACTGGTCAGGATTATTGAGAAGACTGTTGCAACCCTCCTATAAGAGAAAATCAACACCACCACCCTCATTAAGGGCTACAGATCAAATTTCAGGCCCCCTGTACCATAGAGTCAGCAACCATCTAGGTGTTTGTCCAGATCGCAAACGGTCACAACATTTGTTTGCTCATCCTTCCCGGCTGCACTCGGCAACAGCAACTACCAGGCCCTGCTCAAAACCATATATGCAAAAATGGTCTTCAGCAGCATTACCCAGCAATCATTTTCTTTCTGCTTGAAAAACTATTTCCGGATCATACTAACAAACCTGTGAAGATCGCAGTGACCTGCAGTGTGCCGCAAGGCTCCATGCTGGTGCCAGCAATCTCTCACCTCTGACTTGAAGCCTTAAAATACTTCAGACATACATGATTCTTTAACACACTGATGTTGCCCAGCCTGGTTACATGTAATAAAGTCGACTTTTAAAATATCAACTTTGTTAAAGTCGAGTTGAAATTGTTGAGGACATATTGTCCTGTTCTTCGTTATTACCTATGACAATTCACTAAAATGTTGAATTTTAAAAGTTATTATTATTACATGCATTCTTTAATATGTTTAACTGTACCCCATAACCACTTGGTGCCCATTAAGACTTATCCCCCAATCCGTAAAATCCGAGCTTCCCCTTAATGCCACTCTTCCCTGAACCCAAAACATTCCTTACTATCCCTTAACGTTATCCTTCCCTGAATCCTAAAAACCCCTAGCTACCCCTTAACTCTATCCATCCCTGAATCCTACCAGTCCCTTACTACCCCCTAACACTACCCTTCGCTGAACCCTTAAAACCCCTAACTACCTTTTCACGCTACCCTCCTTTGAAACCTAAAAATCCCTTACGACACCTTAACGCTAAACTTCAGAGAACCCTAAAACCTCATTAACCCTTAATGTGAATTGTCTCTGAACTCTAAAAACTGCTTACTATCCTATAAAGTTAGCCTTCCTCGAACCTAAAAACCCCTTTCTTACCCTTATTGCTACCCTTCTGGAACCCTAAAAAAAATCCTTACTACCCTTTAAAGCTACCCTTCCCAGAACATACAAAACCCTTTCTACCCTTTTATGCCACCCACCCCTGAACCCTAAAAATCCCAAAACCCCAAACTACCCTTCAATACTATTGTTTTCTGAACCCTAAAAATCTCCCACTGTCTCTTAACACTACCCTTCCCTGAACCAAAAAAACTTTTATTACCTCAAATTGCTACCTGTCCATGAACCCTAAAAAAATCCTTACTACCCTTTAAAACTATTCTTTACTGAACCCTAAAAACCCCTAACTAATGTTTTATACTATGCTTCCCTGAACCCTAACAACTAGGGGTGGACAGAACTCACAGGAATTCTGCGGAGTTACGTAAAAACTCAGCGAGATTCCGTGGAGTTCGACGAGCAACCGGAATTCATCACGTCACACTGCTCACACTGATTTTTAGCACCTGGGGCTTGTTCCGCACTGTAAAATCAGCGCGAACGGCAACAGGTGGCGCGCCAGAGGTGCTGCTTCATTCTTCCACTCAAATAGATTTTCCGCTCAAGTGGCAGCTTTCTCAACGTGAACGGTCATGACCTGCCGCGACCACCCATGTTGAGAAATCTCGCCAGAGGCGTTCTAGCGTCCGAAAATTGCGCTAGGGGATGCAAATTCTTGCTCAAGCTTGCCAACTTAACGTCGGCGAACCCTGCATGAGAAAAAACTCTGCCACACGGCGGTTGGCGGACTTTTGCCGGAACTCCACATTCCAAGTAGAATGCGTACTGGGCAAAACTCCACGAACTCTGCCGGCGGAGCAGAATTTTCACCCACCCCTACCAAAAACCCAAATCGCCCCTTAATGCTAGTATACCCAAAAAACAAAAAAAAGTACTACCCTTTAACGATACCCTTCCCTGTGCCCTAAAATCCCTTAAAAACACCTCAACCCTACCTATCCTTGAACCCTTCCACCCCCTTAGTAACCCTTAACGCTGCCCTTCCCTGAATCCTAAAAAAAAAAACTTTTAATCACCAGCCACCTTCAGCACCTCACTGTAAATGCTTCTTTCTACTTTAGCAGGAGGTTGCCTCTCACCCTGGCTCTCAGTAAACTTACTTTTGTCTTAAAAGGCACAACATTTTCAATTTTTTCGGGGCCATAACATTTTTCATTCCATTTTTTCCAGTAGACAATATTTTTTATACATTATTTCAGTCTACTTTTTTCCATGATGTATTTACTGACAACTCCCTTCTGTACCCATTCTGAAGATGGAATTTGTTTTAGTTAATAATTATATCAATTCCATTTTGAAAAATGCTTAACAGCAATGAACCTCAATGGATCAACTATCAACAATTGCGTCAAAGTCAAGATACACATCAAAGAAGTCACTGACACCGTTGCCCTTACTATGGCTGCTTTGCAGAATCAAGGACAGCTGCAGGATCTTCAGAACAACTCTCTGAATCCCAGTCCTTTTACAACTGTTTGAAAGCAACACCCTATCACCGGCATCCAAGACATCCATGCGACTAACCTAAACAGTGAAATCTTTACAGCAACATGACTCAATAAGGGAATGAGAAATTATGACAGATCAACCCCTTGCCTACAGAACATCCCAGTCTTCCACTGCCCACCTGCATCACCTTGAAGGTCAAATAAAACACTTTGAGGACTGCACTCTAGCATGACACCACAGCTGGTGAAGAAGATCAACATCTCATGTGGTCTATGGAATATTCAAAGATGCCACAAATAAAGTAGTGCAAACAGAAGACCAGATGATGAACATGTCTTCTCCTGTTTACTCAGAATCTGGATCACAATCCCATTGCAAATCTAGCCAGCTCCTTTGATGCTCCACTTCCTGAAAGAAGGAAGACTTGATTCTTCAAGCATCATCATGTCGTTGAGCAAACAGATCTACTGAACTTCATCCTCCAACACTACATGAAGAGAAACCCCTCATCCCATATGTAAGATGCACCTGTTTCTCACTTTTTCTATTTCTTCTTCTACCCAGTACAGTGCTCTTTTGCTTTGTAGCTAGATTTGCCCTATAAAATAAAACTCTTACCTGGTTGTAATTCAGAATATCTTTAGCAAAAATATCAGCTGCAGTACATATTGAATACAAAAACTTGATCCCATACTGCTTAGATATTATATTATCAACTCTAATGTGGTGATATTTCTGTAAACAATATCTAGGCGATTATATTTTTGTCAGACAATATTTTGGTTATGATATTCTGGTACCCTACACCTATACCTACATCCATACATATGTACATACTAGCATGAGTGAAAAGTGGTTCATGTTATAGTAAGTTTTTGAGAGTCACCATGTTCATATTACATCTTCCAGACAATAGAAACTTCATAATGAAATCAGTAGAAATTGTCTGCCCTGTGTCCCAGTCTACAATCATGGTTTAAAACAGACCGACCGGACTTTCATGAGAAGCCAATACACCCACAGGATGAGTTGGAACAAAAGATCCTACAGTCAGACATACTGTGGTCTACAAAGGAATACCCCTTTTTGCCAGAAACCACACTGTGAAGGTGCTATGCTGCAACTTTTTGTTGGAATGTATTATTAAGAATAAAAAGAATTAGCTTTGACACGCCATATGGCATTTCTTTTACTAAGCAGATAAAAAAATCAACACAAATGGTGTAGTTTCAACTCCACAAATATGATAGGAATAGCCCAACAAAATGAGAAACATATAACAAACATTGTTCGATAAGGGAATGGAATTTCTAAGGATAGAATTGTGATACAATATATACCACAACATTACTAGTTCCTGGAATGTATTCAATTGAAATCTTATATTGATGAAATATAAACTACAGGTACTTATTATGACACTAATTCTGGTGAAACACTTAAAGATTTATGTAATCTGTACAGAGTTTTTCGAGAAAACATACAGCTAAATGCCTTCATTGAAAGTAAGCAGCCTTTACAATATCTTTTCACAAAGAATAAGAGTTGGGAAAGACAGGAAGCTCCAGACCTTAATCATCTGGACCTTGTAACTAGATGTTATGTTATTCACATTTCTTAAGCGCAACTGTTACCCGAGGGTGTCCTGGCGCTGCACACTATCTTCCGGTTATCAGAGAGTGAAATGCCTACAAGGTAAAAAGCCAGGTTTTGAGTCCTTTCCTAAAGGCCAGTAGATCTGTGGCATTCCTAAGATGGAATGGAAGCTCATTCCAGGCCCTAGCGGCACAGGTGGTGAAGCCTCTGCCCCCCCATTTTGCTTTCCTAAAGGAGGGTACTATCACTAGTCTTGCTCCTGCCGATCTCAGTGCTCTCCTGGGGGCATACCATTTAAAGCATTGTTTTAGATGTTCTGGATCTCTTCCATGGAGGGCCTTAAAAACTGTGCATAAGGATTTAAATTGAATCCGCTGTTTTACAGGGAGCCAATGCAGCTGTTTCAGCCCTTTTTTTACTGAGACAAATTTTGGTGTTCCGGTCAGGAGTCTTGCTGCTGCGTTCTGCACAAGTTGGAGTCTATTAAGATGTTTCTTTTGGATGTTTAAATATAAGCTGTTGCAGTAGTCCACCCGTGATAGTATTAGGGATGTTATTATTACCTTATGGCTGTCTGCTGGCAGGAACGGCATGATTTTCCGTATCATCCTAAGAAGATGGAAGCTGGTCGATATAACCGCACTCACTTGATCTTCGAATGTCAGTTTGTTGTCAATTAGGACTCCTAGATTTTTAACCTTTCTGGTTGGCTCCGGGAGCGACCCAAGTTCTTCTGGCCACCAGCCTGGTGTCCAGAAATTGGCATTGCTGCCAAATATCAGAACTTCCGTCTTGCTAGAGTTTAGCTTTAAGCAATTCATTGACATCCACAGCCCGACTGCTTTAATGCAGTCGTGGAATTTTTTCCCTTTCTCTGCTTCTTGCCCAGGACTTAATGACATCATTATTTGTGTGTCATCTGCGTAGGATGTCAGGTGAAATCCAAAGGATCTGATTAACGCGGCTAAAGGTGTAAGGTCTCTTCCATGGCAGGATAAGTATGGTATAAGCAGACTCCTAACAACGATCCCCCGACTGCCGGTATTCTGTTGAGGGACGGTCTAGTTGTTTCTCCGTCCCCCGCCCATCCGAATCACGGGGGTTACGTAGTGACGCACCACGTGATGACGCGCGCAGGGCGGCACCGCTGGTCTATCCCTTGATAAGGCTTAGGGAAACGGGACTTAATTATCTTCGCGGTGCCGGGAGTGCGTTGTGGTCATGGGCTCACCTTGACGAAGTAAGTGTTCCCTTGTGGGGTTCCATTGCAGCGACCTGTTGTCTGCTTATACCATACTTATCCTGCCATGGAAGAGACCTATGGGTGTTGATAGCTTACTCCCCTGCTCACTTTTTTAGCCTTACTGGTTTTACGGTGAGCACGAACTATGTCCACCGTGGGTTCGGACTTACCTATTTTTCTTTAGTTACTTTTCCCCATCTAAGATTTTTTTATTTTTTTTAAATTCTCAGTCCTTGCGGATAGAGAGAGCTATTGGCTTTGACAATGACGAAAGATGGGAAACAGAACGGCTGAACTATGTTTATGTAGTTTTGTTTCCCTTTTTTGGCAATTAACCACTTGCCATCTGTTTTACCCTTCTTACATTATTTTGTGTGTTTTCTTCTTCTTTTTCTTTGTAATTTACCCTGTTGTACCATAGTGTGTGACTACAGGGAGCTATTCGCACCCCTCCGCCAGTTCCAGTTTGACCCTTTGGTAAACTCGGTAAGAGACTACTATTGGAGCTGGATGATTGTTTGTCTCCTATTAAAGATTTAATGTGCATATGAGTATATGAGTTAAGGTATCTATTTGTGCATAGACACTGACTATACCTTAAGAGCATCATAGTGGTACACGCTACTTGCACTACCATTATACCTAGGCACACTCACTAATTGTTCTAGGAGTAGTATATTAGGCTAATGACAGTGCTTTTGTCAGCAGTGGTTTTAGATGTACTTTGGGGAGTGTGTTTGGATTTACACAACTTATGGATTTGTGAACGGGTACATAACGATCTTTAAGAGGGAGTCTTGGCACGCAATTTCATGTTGGGCTTTTTAAACTGGGCACTACACTACCTCACCTTGCACCTCACGTTTCTTGCTTTTTCTTGATTTTATAATTTTTTGCAGGTTCCTCATGGAGAGCAAAGGGCTCTACCATACCATATTCCAGAGTTTGGCACTGAATCTGGTGCTCTTCCTCTTCTCTCTCACCTCTGGATTATAAGGAGGTAGGGACAGTAGTTTTTTTCTCTTTGGGGATTGATCAGGTGGAAGTCCTGAAGAAAGCCGGGGTATTATCACGTGCCGGCTGAAACATGTCGACATCTTAGCAGAGTGGAGGGGTAGGGCTCTATTAATGAGTAGCCATTACCACCATCCACGAGGTTGGATTAGACCATCTCTTATATCTGGACAGTGTACCCAGTATTAAAGGTATAGCAGGGATACACTGTTACCAGTTTTATCAACTTATTTCTGCCATTCTTTTTCACTTCTTTGATCCCTCACCATTTTGTCTTCTCTTATATGGTGTTTGTCTTCCCCTTCCCTATTGCTCCACCTCCAGCGTTGGCTAGCGCGGAGGTGTGTCAGCAGGCCCTATGATGAAGCATGACACAGCTTGCTGTGTGTGAGGGCAGTTTTATATACACAGTGTGTGCCCTGTTTTACTCCTCTCCACAGTATGTACCCGTTCTCACATCTCTCCTTTGTTCACTCACCACATTAGTTTTTATATAGTCCCTTTTCTTTTTTGTGTGACTTAAGACTTTGTAGGAGGGCGATTTGGGACTACTTCCTCTTACCTCTCTTTCTGTGATTGTGTACACGTCATCAAACACACACATAATCCTTTTGCCACTTTGGTTTAGATCTGATGCGTTCCATCTTCTTGCTTTCCTGCTTTGTTACAGGATCAACACTTGGGACTGCTTGAGTTTTGCCCGTCAACCAAATGTCACGTTCCATCTTATTACATAAGGTAACCCTCCTGATGTTCCATCTTTTACCGTCATCTACCCACACACTATTGCCAACTACCTTTGTGGCTTGTTTCGGCTTGGACCATTTGGACAACCCTGCCCTTTGACTTCCAATAAGCGAAGTCCTTACCCAGTCACCAATCACAAACTTGCGTGCATTACTTTTCAACTTATCATTATGCCTATGCATATACTTCTCCCGATAATTTTGAACCCAGCGAACCAACACACGTTTTTCCACACATTTAGAACTGGACTTGCCCACCCAGGCAGGTGTCACCTTAGTGCCAGCTTGCCGTCCTTTAAGACGACTGAAAGGGGTCTCTTTCGTGGCCGTGTGGGATGTTGTTCTGATAAATCCACAACATCTCCTTGACAGCATTTTTGCTCTATTCACCACTCTCATCAGTCAATTGCACACATTCCTTTAACACACGGTTAAACCTCAAAAACACCATTTTCTCTCGAGTTATAAACCACTGTGGTAAGATGTGACACATCAGTTTTTTCCATGTACTTTTCAAACTTGTAATTGTGGTCCATTATCAGCTACCACTGATAACTCAGTCTCTAGGAGATTGTACAGCTCAGCGAGCTGAACTACAAGCATTCAAACTGGCACTTGAAAGTACAGATCGAGAATTCCCCACACTGATAGTGTGCGATTCCTTTTACTGTGTTCAGTCGTATAATGACTATATACAAAACTGGCTTGAAAATGGTTTCAAAGATGCGAAAGGTGGCACAATAAAGCATAAAATGCTTTGGGAACAAGTAGTTCAGTTGAAAAACGAACTACCAAAGGCTCACGTGATCCACACACTGAGTCATCAACGTGATGGCGTTCACGTTGCAGGGAATTCATTGGCTGACGAAGCCGCAAAGGGGGCTGTGCAAACGGCTTCCGTAGCTGCGATCACTCGTTCAAAAACAAAAATAGACGGTGAGATAATGTTGGCTGTCAATGCTTCAAGCAAAGGCAGCAGTGCAGCGTTACCAAAAAGTTTCCACTCAAGTACTCTTATGTAATTGATGCGAACAACGTTCCTTTTGCTCGAATCCCTGGAGTGGGGGATAGGGTAATTCCAAACATGGAACGCAGAGCAGCCTTGATTTATGAAACACATTTGGGGGAGGGTCTGTCACATCAAGGGATCTCTAAAACAATTTTGACGTTAAAAGAGATGTACTGGTGGCCTGGAATGAATACAGAAATTCACATGAAGTGGCGGCTGGTGACATTTGAAAGTGGTGAGCGTAAATACTGCAGTGTGGCGAGCGAGCGAAAATTTTGAAAAAAGAGTGGGCAAATGGTGCATTTTCAAGCAAATTTGAGAAGCAAGAAGGTTAATAAAGCAATTGTGAAATAGCAGTTATTACCTTAATAAAGAGATGTCATAGGAGGTGGCGGTCTCTTTCCCTCCCATTACAGAGTTCCCTTCGTCTGACACTGGAGGTGGCTGTCTCTTTCCCTCCCATCACAGAGCTCCCTCTGTCTGACACTGGAGGTGGCGGTCTCTTTTCTTCTCATCACAGAGCTCCCTCCGCCTAACACTGGAGGTGACGGTCTCAATCCCTCCCATCACAGAGCTCCCTTTGTCTGACACTGAAGATGGTGGTTTCTTTTCTTCCCATAGCAGAGCTCCCTGTGTCTGACACTGGAGGTGACTGGAGCTTTCCTTTCCATCCCACAGCTGCATGTGTCTCGCAGTGAAGGCGACTGTTCGGGTCTCATAGCTCCTTTTGTCTCTCACTGGAGATGGAGGTTTCTTTACCTCTCTTCCCACCGCTCCCTTGTCTGCAACTGGAGGAAGTCGTACCCCTCTCAAACCAGGGCTGTCACTCCAGTGTAGTGCCTACACCTACCCAGAGGCAGGTTCATTCACAAAAATGTAGAAGTGAGTGGGAACTTACGGGACCTGACTTCCACACTTTTATTTTTGCTATTTACTTGTTAGACTTCTTCTGTTTTCAATATTCTGATGCCAATTTTTGGGGGAAACTGTTTTCGGAGCCTATAATTAGGGCGTTAACACCTGTAACTGTTGCCTCCTCTACCGCTATAGGCCCAAGGCGAAGGCAAGGGCATGTGAGGGGGGAGGGGTGAGGGGTGAAGTTCCGTTAACCAGAAACTTAAGTGGATGCTTAAGTTAAGGCCGGCTCTTCCCATAAGCTGGTCTCTGATGTGTTCACAAAAATCACGACCTGCGTCAGCCTTGGACAATTTGTCTTGCAGGTAATCCATTCCATGAGGCTGCCCTGTCAGCCTCCAGCGGTGAGAACAACCAGTGCTTCATTAGCTAAATATATACCTGCATAAATAAATAAGTGCAGGGGTCCAAAGTGTCCCTTCCAGGGCAGTGATTCATACTACAACACTTGCAGATGTTGACTTAGTTGACTGCTAAAAAAACTCTTTGGGTCCAAGCTATGTTCAGAAAATTGAACAGAGGAATTTACCAAATTAATATTGGGATACACTGGACAAAACAATTGCCCCTCACTTGAAAGTAGTAGGTTTTTCCCCAAACTCAAAGGACAAATTACCTGATTTTCTTTAACTCTACCAGCATATCATGATGACTTTCCTCATCCTCTTTCAACATCTGATAGAAAGTCAAATGCAAGACCAAAGCTTGCCCTTTGTTCTTTGAAATTAATTTGCCTCCCCGATTTGGCCTTAGATTTGACAGTATTTTACCTAAGTCACACTAGACACTAGCCTTTGTTGTTAAAATAGCAGATGCCCCAGAGGGTAATTTGTGCTTTGAAAAGAAGACGAAAGGTAAAGACAATATCTTCTTTATTGCCAACAAGACAGGAGCAGCGATGAGCAACACCATCCCATGTAACTGCCAACTGACCTCCTCTCTGCCCTTGTCATTCCAGAACCTCCGAAGGTGGAAGTTCGGAGAAGGCACGGGGAACACAGAGAAGATGGTTGGCATGGATACAACCCAACACATCTTCCCCCTATACAAATGAAAATACTAAAGAATTAAAATAATTACAAAGGTTCATAACAAGAGGACAATTTCATGGAACAAATAGCATGCAAGGAAATGAATGTAACGAGCAGTGGAAAAACACTAATACATAACATAGTCTTGAAACTTACTGGGTGGCTTTGTAGATCTGGTGGAAGGTTCACGGATGTAAGGGCCATGACATGTGCTACTTTGGTTAGAACGGATTACATGGGGATGTTTAGAAACGGAGATCTTACTTTTATTCCACCATCTTCCGTCTTCTAATTGTACAGCACTTTTGTTGACTCTTACCACCCGCTTGGAATCAGAGAATTTGGATGAGCCCTTGGACAAAATTCGGGAACATTTGACTCTGACAAAATCACCTACATTTACCTTAAGTTCTCTAGTGCTAGGTTGAATGTATTTCTTTTGAGCTTCAGCTCTTTTCTTGTTTACATCTTGTATTTTGGCTGTTGGTAAATCAAACGCACCCATCCATCCCCTTAACAATTTTGAAGATGGAATACGGCCCCTAAGTAAGATAAATGGGGAAACCTCTGTGTCAGAGTTGGGGGTAGTACGTACAGCCCACAACAGGTTTTTCAGTTCATTTTTGCAGTTTAGGTTACTAGCCTTGGATAGTTGTATATTGTCCTTGATCACCCTATTGAATCTCTCAACGAGACCATTACTCCTAGGGTGATAAAGAGAGGTTTTAGTGTGTTTAATGTCCATAAGAATTAAGAATTTCTCGAACTCTGAAGAAGTGAATTGACAGCCGTTGTCTGAGACAATTTCTTCAGGGATGCCATCCCTAGCAAAAAGAAACTCCAGAAATTCTATGATACTAGAAGTTGTGGGAACTTTAACAAATTTCAACTCCGGCCAGTGGCTGTAGTAATCTATAAGGACAATACCATACTCTGAAACGCCACTGTCAGATAATGTAAGGGGGCCAATGATGTCAATGGCCAATTTGGACCACGGTTTGGAGGGAACACTAACAGCTTGAATTGGGCTGGGAACTGTTACCTGAGACTTGTCACTTACAGCACAATGGAAACAATCTCTAACAAAATGTTCAACTTGTTTATCAAGACCCGGCCACCAGAACTGCTCCCTAACTCTTCTCTTCATTGCACGCATGCCTATGTGGCCTTCATGAGCTAGGGTAAGTACTTTATCTCTCATGCTTACAGGAACCACAAGTGAAGCAGAACGATACAAAAGATCATTGATTATAGAAAGCTCGTCAAAAACATGCTTAAACTTTCCAATGGATTCATCAAGGGAACACTCTCTAGTCCACCCTGTGTGAATCATACTCATAAGTTTTATGATATCCAAATCTGTGGAATAAGCATCTCTCCACTCACTCTCTAAGATGGCTCCACTGGATTCAGAAATGGCGTAACAAAACACATCATCACATTTTATGTCCTCACCATCATCCGTGTCATTGACGCTTGGTAATCTGGATAAACAATCTGCCAAAACGTTCCGTATGCCAGGAACATACTCAACAACAAAATTATGCTCCAACAACCTATATTGCCATTTAGCAATTCGGGAGTAGCCTTGTCCCCCCTTTTGTGGTGAAAAGCTGGACTAAGGGCTTATGATCTACTCTTACAGTGAATTTTGAGCCCCATAGGTAGTGTTTAAAATGAACGATGCCCCACCAACAAGCTAAGGCTTCGCGTTCTATTACAGAGTATGTGGCTTCGGCACCCTTGAGACCCCTGGATGCAAACGCTACCACCTCATCCCTGCCATTCCTATGCTGCATTAGTACAGCACCAAGACCTTTCTGACTGGCGTCAGTCATGATTATAGTGTGATCATTGATGTCAAAAGGTTTAAGGGGAATGGCATGTGCAATTTCATTCTTGATTAGCTGGAATTCCTTGGTGCATTCTTTACACCAGTTAAAAATGACATTTTTCTTAAGCAGATTTCTCATGTGGAATGTTTTAGATGAGCAATTGGGCACAAATCTGGCATAGAACTCGATGAGTCCCATGAAAGATCTCAACTGTTCTTTGTCATTAGGAACACAAAAATTTTCTATGGCTTTAATTAGGCTGGTTTTAGGTTCAACACCCTCGGCAGATATTTTGTACCCCAAATAATCTACGGAAGTTACGTTTATCTTGCATTTTTCAGGACTCAAAGTAACACCTTTTTCTTTTAATATAGAGAAAACAGTACGTAATGTTGCATCATGTTGAGTTTGATCTGAGCCATAAACTAGGACATCATCCTGAAATGCCATCACCCCAGGGATGCTCTTGAACATGCTTTCCACGATCCTCTGAAAAACTGCAGAGGCAGAAGCAAGACCAAACGGCATACGCTTGTATTGGAACAATCCTTCTGGAGTGATGAATGCAGTGTAATGTCGCGAATCGGGGTACAAATCGACTTGATGGTAAGCCGACGTCATATCGAGTAAACTAAACTTTTTCCCATTCTTAAGGGTGGTGGTCATCTCAGTGATGTTGGGTAATGGGTGTTGATCAATCCAGATGTGGCGATTTAAATCGCAAAGATCAACACACATGCGCAGGGTTCCGTTGGCTTTTCGAGCTAGAACGATGGGAGAGACACAATCGGATGATTCGATGGGTTCTATGACATCACTGGCACAAAGTTTATCTAATTCTTTTTTAAGTCCTTCACGTAAAGCCAAGGGTACTCTGCGGACCTTGTGTACTACAGGTTGGGCACCGTCACGTAATTTAATTTTGTGTTTAAAACCTTTAAATAAACCTAGTTTGTTATTAAAAATCTCAGGATAGGCAGATTCCCACGTTTCATCTTTAAGGGTTTGCACATAGACTAAATCTTTTTTAGTATGACTTGATGGGGATCATTAGGATCTAAAATGATTCCTAGGTTACCTTGGTCGTGCCAACCCAAAAGACAGGTATCATCTTTGGCAACATAGACAATTCCCTGAGCATTATTGCCTTTAAAACATAAATTAGCATGAAATTCACCTAGGACATCGATGTTTTTACCACCATAAGCAATAGGACGAACCAGTGAATGATTTAAAGTGAGACCTTGGGATTGAAACAAGTCTTCCCATATTTTGTCACTTATGAGAGTATAAGGGGACCCTGAGTCGGCCAACATCTTGATGTCTCTTCCATTGACAGTCAAAGTACATAAGGGTCGTCTTGATTCTTGTAAAACCGTAGAAACGACGCCTGCACAGTGATATTCTGACAATATGCAAATTTGATCTTCTTCACTTGAAGATGATACATCCGAAGGTTGCTCAAGGTTGAGGATTTTCTTGGTGGAGGAAACGCCAGAATTGACGGATGACTTGCCACTGGATCTACACACATTGGCAAAATGGCCTCTCTTAAAGCACTTGCTACAAGTCTTGTTAAGGGCAGGACAGAATCTGGCATTACCGAGGTGAGAACTGCTACCACAACGGTAACACTCCCAACGTCTATTAGAGGGTCTGGGATTGGTGTTAGGTTTAGAATATCCCTCCGTTCTTCCTTGGCGTGGATAGTCTTTTGAAGTTTTAGATTTACCCTTAACAGCTGAAATACTTTGTGCTGGAGAAACGGAACTGGAAATTGACATTTGCTCCAAGTAGGATGTAGTGCTTTCGATCTTAATAGCAGTTTCAAGTGCTTTTTGTAGAGATAGATCAGGCTTGGATAAAAGAGCCTCCTGGACTTTTTTGTTATTAGTCTTTTCTACAAGCTGGTCCCTAATCATTTCTTCCTCAAATGTTTTGTAATCGCAAGAAACTGCTAAGATACGTAAAACACCAACATAAGTGGAGGCGGACTCCCCGGGCAGCTGCGCTCTTTTCCGAAATTTATGTCTTTCTAATGTGATGTTTTTGCAGGCTTTGAACCTAGTGTCAAGAGACTTAATTGCTGTAGCATATTCATCCTCAACGCCGTCGCCTTCGCCTTCAATAAATAAAACTAACACTTTAGGAGTGTGCTTAAGAATGGTTCGGCCCTCTGAACCAAGACAATGTCTTAGAATAGCGAATTTCTTTTTATGAGTAAATGAGTCGCCTTCAAGAGCATTCAGGTATGCTTCGAAACTTTCTTTCCACTTCTCCCAATCCAACTCAGGAGAAGCGGGATTAGGTGAAAACACCGGAGGAGCTGAAAGAGATTGTTGCATGCTGAAGGAAACACACAATACAACACACAATACAGAGTATCACCGCCGTCGACTGAGGTAAATTGAGTGATACACAAGAAGGTGTGTGTGTCACCGCAGAGTTGGCATGAATGCTTACACATGCATATTTGTAGAAATTGAAAAATGAGGTCGTGAAAATAGTTGCAGGAACTGGGGATAACAGAGTTTAAATTGACGTGCGTGTCGTCGAGTGAGGAATGAACAACACACTGTGGTTGGTAGAGTACCACTTCAATTGCAGGCGTGGTGGCAATTCCTTTTTTTTTTTTTATTTAAATGTCCAAAGTGCGCATAGAACCGCGCTCCTAAGATCTGCTGAATGATTATTAATAGTGGTGTGCAGATCACCGTGACACTTGTTTGTGTGAAACCTGGTGTGCAAATCACCGTTGGAGTGTGCTGCACGTAGAACCAATCAGAGACACAACGCGTGAATTGGTTGGCAAAAGACGTGGTTGGCAGGTGGAAGGCTTCGAGGTGGTTGCTAGGTAGCGGTAAACAATGGCCGTACGTCGAATATAGAGCGTAGGCGTTGATTGGCAACGCGTTGGTTGGCAAAAAGACGGAGGCGCGTCGGGAATGCTGGGTAACGGTAATGGTGAGCGCGAGCACGTCGGGAATGGTGCAGAAGGCCAATGAATAAAAGTAAACAGTACCTTGGAATTTCAGGGCAGGGGTAAACGATGTCACGTACGCCAGAGGGAGTCCACGAAGGCTGAGCCTGGATCGCTGCTAGGGGTCGTCAGCTGGACGCAGGAAACGAAGGAGACAGGCACGCGTGGTAGTCTTGAAGGCGGATCGTCGCCAGTGAAAAGAAGACGAAAGGTAAAGACAATATCTTCTTTATTGCCAACAAGACAGGAGCAGCGATGAGCAACACCATCCCATGTAACTGCCAACCGACCTCCTCTCTGCCCTTGTCATTCCAGAACCTCCAAAGGTGGAAGTTCTGAGAAGGCACGGGGAACACAGAGAAGATGGTTGGCATGGATACAACTCAACACGCTTCTTCTCAAGGCCTCCACAGAGGTGTTCATCGCTTTGGTTGTATCCAGAGCGGGGTGGCTGGTTCTAAGTCATCTCCGCTCCCTATTGAAGGAGATGATAATGAAACAGAAACTCTAGAGTTTCAACGATGACACCAAGCACAGGTTAGGTAAGGAAAGGAAACCTTCTGAACCCTCAGAGATAATCACTGAGCCTTTGGTGGTAAATGTCTACCCTCTTTCCTTTAATAGTATAATGCCAAGGGTAATTGTGAGAAGGTAAAGGCAAGTGAAGAAGTCACATGCCAGTGGCCCTGCACAAACTCAAAACCACCAAGACAGACACCTTTCAGACCAGCCTGTAAATAATCATGTTATTCTAATAAGTACCTAAAGGGGACCTAAATTGTGGTGGGGAGTTGCCTAATAACATTTAGAAACGTAAATGTATGACACACTAATTTTATTATATAACAAAAATCTTTCCAATATTTGAAAACGTTAAATAATCCAAAACATTACAGTAAATAGGAACTATACATACAGGGATTGCAACAAACCTGTATTGTGCACCTCAACAACAGCCATTGCAGGGTCTTGCCGATATTCAAAAACACTATTAAAATTACCACAGAGTTGCTGTACAAACAAGGTTTACAAGTTCCAATGTTTCCAAACGCCTCCATTAACCTTCACAAAAGTCAATAAATGTTTTGTGGTACCACATTAACACTTGTTTAAGACTGTCTATAGTTACAAAAAAACGAATTACAAACTACAAAACAGGAACTTAGTACAGAAATACAGGAACTAATTAAAAAAATAAGACATTTATCCTAGGGCTGAGTAAAAAAAAGACTTCCATTATGCACGAAAGGCACTGACAGGTTGCAGGCAAAGGACCATATCCGTTTTAAGTAAGGATGTAGGATGTTTAAATATGTTAGTAATAAGCACCCCGTACCTAGCAAATGGGATCTTCTTATACCAGCTAACAAGAGAAATACTGAGGCAGCATAAAAGGCTGCAATACACCTACTGATTAAAACTTAAATCCAGAGGGGGAAAGGCTAATACATGCTTGTTTTTGGTGTATTGGGAATTAACCATACCTCTAATAGGGATCCGCAATAAAGACTAGTGCCAAACACATTACTAGAAACATTGTGAGGCAAATACCAACACAACACCATTGCTATTTTCGCTAACGTGAGTACGACAGGCTGGCTCCATATGTGGACGGGGTAGCATCCTCACCTGGGGATAGGTCTTTACATACTGGTGCTTTTTATACACTGACCCGGAGTTGTTGCTTTCCATGCTAGGGCTTTACCAATACCGGCCTAGTATGAGTGCAGTACATAAGGTTGTGTTCCTTAACATGCAGTGACATCGCAGATAGTAGGAAGGACATAATGCACAGAGCACTGACAACAACTCAGCCTAATCCAAAGGATGTAGCTAACTCTCCTCATAGGCTGAGCCCCAGAAAGCCAGTGACTGAACACAGGTGAGACGGGCCAGTGAGGGGGCAGCAGGGGGGACAGCCGAGGAGAAGGGCACGGGGAGAAAGTGACAGGAGAGACGGCAGGACTGGGTGGGGGTGCAGAGTATAAAGGGCGAGGGGGGTGTAGACAACAGAGAGATAAAGTAACAGGGCAAAATGTAAGCCGGGGAAAAGAAAGAAAGACCCAGGAGCTTCAGGTATAAAGATGAGCCGGAGAGAAATACTGGAGACGGCAGTGTGTGCCACAAGTGCCCGGGCAGTTGTTTGAGCGTGGAGAGGGCAGACCCCCAGAGAGAGCGCGCCGGGTGGGTGACCAGAGTGTAAGAGGTGGCAGCTAAAGACGGACTTTCGAGAAGCAGGGGAGAGTGAATGGGTAGGGTGAAACATTGAGGGTGGAGGGCAGAGACACTCGGAGAGAGGGACGAGGTCAGCCAGAGTAAGGGTCGGGAGGGTCAGCAAGGAATCCGAGGCAGCAGACACAGCTCGAGCCCCTCCTCCTTGTTTGTGTGGGGGAGGGAGAGCTAGGCTCAGAGTGAACTCTTGTGAATATAGTTTTGGAAAGTGCGTGACTCCTGGTGAAAGTGCTTTGGCCATGGACGCCCCTAAAGTCAGCGCACAGGGCAGGGGAGTGAGTCTCAGACACTAACGGAGGCCACACCACGGAACTCCTCTGGACCGACCACCGCTGCATCCATTTCACCTTCCAGAAACCCACCACACACCACCGCACCCAACAGATCCCACGCCGCTGCTGGAGCAAAGTCACCGAAGACCAACTCCGGGCAACCCTCGCTCTCAGCCCTCCCTCCGACCCATCCAACACCGACGACGCTGCCTGCAACCTCAGACGATGGATGGACGACTGCGCCAACACCCTCGCCCCGCTGAAAAAGCTCACCTACAGCGACACCACCAAAAGAGCCAGCTGGTTCACCTCGGAACTCCTAGCTTCCAAGCGTACCTGCCGGAAACTAGAGAAGAAATGGCACAGCGATAAGACACCGGACAGCCACACAGCCCACAAAGACGCCATCCGTAACCACCACCACCTCATCAGGTCCGCCAAGAGAATCTCCCTCAAAGACCGCCTCGACAACAACGCACACAACAGCAAGGAGCTTTTCAACATCGTGAAGGAACTCTCCAATCCCAGCTCCAACACCAACGACATCCCGCCGTCGCAACCCCTGTGCGATTCCCTCGCCACCTTCTTTCACCGCAAGATCGCCGACATCCACGACAGCTTCAACACCCAGACAACCCCAACTAAGATTGATACACCAGACCCGCCACACACCATCGACCACGATCCCCTGCCAGCCTGGGCCAGCGTGAACATCGAGGACACCATCAAGACCATGAGCACAATACACTCCGGCTCCCCGTCAGACCCTTTCCCGCACCACATCTTCAACAAAGCCAGCAGCTCCATCGCACCCCACCTGTGCAACATCATCAACCTCTCCTTCGAGACCGCGACCTTCCCAGAGAGCTGGAAACACGCAGAGATCAACGCCCTACTCAAAAAACCCAAGGCGGACCCGAGAGACCTCAAGAACTTCCGGCCCATCTCTCTGCTTCCGTTCCCAGCCAAGGTCATCGAGAAGATCGTCAACAAACAGCTAACCCGATACCTCGAAGAAAACAGCATCCTGGACCCATCCCAATCAGGGTTCCGCAGCAACCACAGCACTGAGACTGCCCTCATCGCCGCCACCTACGACATCAGGATCCTGCTGGACAATGGTGAGACCGCAGCCCTCATCCTGCTGGACCTCTCCGCCGCCTTCGACACTGTCTGCCACCGCACTCTACGCGCACGCCTCCACGACGCAGGGATCCGAGACAAGGCCCTGGAATGGACCACCTCCTTCCTCGACGGCAGAATCCAGAGAGTCCGCCTCCCACCTTTCCGATCCGAAGCCTCCGAGATCATCTGCGGCGTACCCCAGGGATCGTCCCTCAGCCCAACACTGTTCAACATCTACATGGCCCCGCTCGCACGCATCGCCAGACAACACGACCTCAACATTATCTCCTACGCCGACGACACTCAACTGATCCTCTCCCTCACCAAGGACCCCGTCGCCGCCAAAGCCAAACTCCATGACGGAATGAAGGCCGTCGCCGATTGGATGAAGATCAGCCGACTAAAGCTGAACACGGACAAAACGGAGGTCCTCATCCTCGGCTCCAACCCCTCAGCCTGGGACGACTCCTGGTGGCCAACGACGCTGGGAGCAGCCCCGACACCCACCGACCACGCACGCAACCTGGGAGTCATCCTCGACTCAACGCTCTCCATGACCAAGCAAGTCAACGCAGTCTCCTCCTCCTGCTTCAACACACTCCGCATGCTTCGCAAGATCTACAGGTGGATCCCGACAGACACAAGAAGAACAGTCACCCAGGCCCTCGTCAGTAGCAGACTAGACTATGGGAACGCCCTCTACGCGGGAGCCCCGGCCAAGCTCATCAAGCGACTGCAACGCATACAAAACGCCTCCGCACGACTGATCCTCGACGTACCACGCCACAGCCACATCACCCCCCACTTGAGGAACCTGCACTGGCTCCCCGTCGACAGGAGGATCACCTTCAAACTCCTCACCCACGCACACAAGGCACTCCACAAAACTGGCCCAGCCTACCTCAACAGACGACTCTTCTTCTACGTCCCCAACCGCCAGCTCCGCTCCGCCGACCTCTCCCTCGCCACCGTCCCCCGCATTCGAAGAACAACCACCGGCGGCAGATCCTTCTCACACCTCGCCGCCAAGACCTGGAACACCCTTCCACTAAGCCTACGAAAGACCCAAGACCTGCTGACCTTCAGGAGGCTACTCAAGACCTGGCTGTTCGACCAGTAGCAGCATCCCCCCCCCTTCCCTCCCCCCAGCGCCTTGAGACCCTCGCGGGTAAGTAGTGCGCTCTACAAATTCTGTGATTGATTGATTGATTGATTGTGACCCCAGCCCTTCGAAAATAGCAGAGATCTGGCTGAGCTCCCCGGCCGTGCCTGCCAGACAGTATCCGATCAGATACTGTACCTCAGTCTACCAGAAAGTGCCCCCCCAAGTTCCCACAGCCACGCTTTCTAGTAGCAGAATCATGTTCATGGAGGAGACAGGCGCGACCACTACGAGCCTCAGCAAAAAACTGACTAAGAGGTCGCAAAGTTGGAAGGGAACTTCAACAGCGTGCATTTTACACAATAACTACTTCCCAGCAAGGGCTTCATTTCAGAAACTGCTCTAAAACTCACCCTCCTTGTATGTGGACTGACTGACCCTTCAACCTCTGCCCGGGGAGTACGCGCGGGGGGGGAGGCGTTTATTTTAATGAATAAAAATAAATAAACTTACCAGGCATCTCCTCCGGTCCCGCGTCGCATCACGTCTCCAGTCTCCATACAAGTCGTGGAACTAACTTCTCCCCGCTCTTTTGCTTGACTGGCAGTGGCAAATGAGAAGACTGGGGGTGGCTACTCGGCTGTATCCTGGTATTTGACAGGGCATGGGGCGACTGTACGTCACCGCCCGGCAGGATCCTATCTACAGACGCCTGCACTACACTAGGCATGTGCAGCATACCTAATGTATTGTGAATGGCGTGGGGAGCTGAAATAAAGATTGCTCTTCTCGCAGATGCGCAGTCCATCTTCTGGACTCCTGCTCTGAGTGCTCTCGCCTGCGTGCGCTGTGCGTTCTGACATGCGCACTTTCACCTGTGAAGCAGCTGCCAGCACAGGCCGGAAATGTAAACAGACGAATTGACAAAGCTGTCAATTCGTCTGCTTACATTCTTGCTGCCCGAACTGCAGTGAGCAGTTTCTTTTGTGTTGATTTGCCTAGTGGGGCGCCGCCCCGGCGCCCCTATGGACCAGCCGCCCCTGGCTACCAGACATTCAGGATATCTCTCTCTGTGGAATACTGATGGAGCAAGGACTCAAAATGAGACTTGCTCGTAACCAATCTTCTCACAGTATTAATTAATTAAACTTTGTAATGTCTTTACTAATAAATGCATACACGAACACAGTATCCAAGTGAAGCTTGCCTATGTGTATAAACTAATAAGTAATGCTTGTCTAATCCAAAATGGCCACTAAAGCGCGGGAACTTCATTGCGCATGTGTCAACCATATCACGTGGTATGACGTCTTTCTTTGCTTGGAGGGAAAACTTTGCTTCTGCGCAGTGTGTGTTAAAATGGCTGCTTAATGTTTTCACGTGCTAAAGCTTACGCATTTGCTGCAATTAACACTGTGGTATTCTAACGCTACTAATGCGGGATAGAGTTTATAATTAAATGGGAATAGAGTAGAAATAAGGGGTATACAGTGAAGACATTTATTTTTGATTTTAATATGTTTCTTCTTTGATTTCTATTAGTTCGTAAATTGGGGCCTGGGTTAACGGAAATGACAGCTCGAGAACTATGGGATGTGCGCATGCGCGGAGAAAATCAAGACACAGCGATGAAGTCAACTTGGACGACATCCAAGGCCATGACCTGTTGGCCAACTCCAATACATCCGCGATGTTCTCTCAAATGCAACATTTTATGTACATTTTGTATTAAACTTTGTCGTGAGACGGGTGGGAAATAAAACAAATGTATTAATTGTGAGGGGCGGTATTTAAAACAATGGGCTTAAAGAAATTGAACTAAATTGACATGGTGTGAGGATCAACCCCCTGTTCCCGTCCAATCAGAAGTAGTGGGCCCATAAATTTGAAACATTAATGGGAGGTCCTGGGTATAGAAGGGTATAATAGATATAGAATTAGCTAATTAGTTAGCTTTTGGCGTTGAGGCTGTCAGCTTGGAGGACCACAGAACGAGCTGATCGATTGCAGACTGAACCGCTGTCCAGAGAGGTCCTGAGGTGGGGGCGGCGGATTCCATAGAAAGAAGACACGGAAGATATCGAGGAGGAGCGAAGTGACAGAGAGGGGAACGACGCAGGCGTCGTTGATAGAGAGGTCACCTGTCCCGTTTTGAACCTGGTCCGGAGGTCTTGATCTTCATCCTTTCTGGGACCCTTTTCCAACTCCTTGGCCAAGGGGTTTGGTTCTCACACTCTTAGGTAGCTATAAGCGAAATCCTCTGAGGGACCGTCATTGATTAATAAGTGATTATTTAGTATTGCTTCATCCTTGATATACGATTAAGTATTATGTGATTTTGTAATTTACTCTGCAAAATTCTTTAGATAAACATTTTAAAACTTCCTGACTCAGTGATTATTTCAGGTTTATGAATTATATTGAATGTCACTCATTTTAAACTTCTCAGTTATCAAAAGGTCCATTGGTAAGTCATTACTCTTCAATCAGAAAAGTAATTGGTATCAGGGATATTGATAAAGAGTACAACTGACCCACCAGCGGAAATTGCTAGCGTAGTATGAATGAATGGGCCCAGGTGAGTATTCAGTGTATGAATGCTTGTTGCTAGTAACCCGCTGGATCAATACCTTTTCACAGAAGTCTATGATATTGGATGATTTTGTCTTCCTCATGCAATCTCAGGCCACTTGGTGAAATAGTCCACTAGGACAATGGCGTATTTGTTGTCTATGCCCCTAGCATTAAATGGTCCACAAATGTTCATCACCACCTTTTGCCAAGGTTTGTCCGGCATATTGGTGGGTGAAATGGGAGATTCCTCTGACTTATGAGATGTGTCACTGCACATACATGCCACACAATTCCATACACATCCCTCTATCTCCTTGTCCATGACTGGACACCAAAAATCACACATAGGTCTCCTCTTCATTTCAGACATCCCACTGTGCCCTTGGTGTAACAACTCCAACAATCTGGTGCGCAACCCTAGAGGTACCACCAACCTATCTGCTCTCCTAACATTACCATCCACAACTGACAATTCTGCTCAAACCATTCTGTAATCAGTGTATATGCCACCCTCGCCACCACTTTTAAATCATCCAAAGACACATGATGGAGAGTATAACAGGTTTATTAGTAATTTACAACAGCCCCCAAAGTCCTCCTCCTTCAGCAACTGCCTGCTATCTGCCCCTGGAATCCACACTGTAGAATCCAGTGGAGACAGCAACCCGATGCTACAGGTTGCTAGGTTACAACAGTAGTGTATACTGTCTAGTTGTAAAGAACCTATTGAGGGTTTACCAAGTATTTACTGGGGCTCACTGCCCACCAATTGCTTCTCTTTGTCCCAGTTTGTCCATCTTGTGTTTGTCCCTCTGATTGGCTGGCTTCTATCCTTCCACTGCTCACTTTTAGGGGATTACTTTTTTCTTTTACTCACAACTCCATGAGACTACAAGTGTTTTTCGCGCGTGCTCTCCCCGTCCTCTGTGTTGCTATTTACCTTCTGGTACAAGCTCTCTCATGTGCTTCTCACCGCTTCTCCAAACTCCCCTGTCCACCACGCTATGTTGCTTTTCTCGCTCCTGGGACTCTCCCCCTGCCCCCTGTGTTGCTCTCTCCCATGTATTTCTTTCCCCTCCCTCACCTACATCCCAGTTCCTCCCTTTCTCATGCTCGTCTGTTTCTCCCCACATCCATCCTCTTTTTTTCAACGTCTTTTTTAGTCGGCAAGACCGGTCTTTCACATTGCTTATTTTTCCTTTTTTTTACCAATCTATTTAGGATTGGTAAATGGACGAAAGTAGCTTCTGCATAATTTTGTAGGCGCACATGCGTAATGATGCATGCAAGTGCCTACCAGATAATGGGGCTAATGTGGCCACGTCATTGCACCTTTTTTTGTCTTTTTGCAATGTTACACAGCATAGCCAAAAAACACTGACAAAGCCAATAGGTCCCAAGAGCAAGACTAATTGGCTTTGCCAATGTTTATTCCTTTTAGCCGCGACTGTTCATGGTACCCTGCTGTTTCTGACAGCAGTTTTCATCTCTTCTGAGGCCACGCCCATTGCCAGATTTGACACTTTTAATGCTGACTGTCCTGAAAGTACAGTGATAATAAAAAAAGGGTTCACAGACTCAAGGAAATACTTTAAATATATATACACACACATATATCATATATATACATGCATATAATTACACACATATATAAATATATCATATATATATATATATATATATATATATATATATACACATAATACACATATATATACATACATCTGTCATATATATATATAGCTTCTGTGGTTCATGGTTGGGTCAGGGGCTCCTTTGGATTTCCAGGTGCGGGCCCGGTCTAGATCAAGGATTCAGAGTCGAGGAATACGGTCCCCTAATAGTCCCCTTGCCAGGAGTTAAATGTCTTCTGCTCGGACATTAAGCACCCTTGATCCTCTATTAACCTCTCTGGCACTAATCACCATGTTCTGCATTTGCAGTACAGTCACCAAAGATGGCAATTGTGCCTCTGAAGCCTTCATGAAACACTAATGGAGAAGTGCCAGGATAATAATGTCACATCCAGAGCATCCTGGAAAGGTTACATCTTCTTTAACATGGCAGAGACTCATTTTAAAACTGAAGCTGAGGCTTTGTTGTAAATCCTGCATCTTTATTGCTGAGGAGAGTAAGCCACACAAATGTGTCATCATGATGGCCCATTTGACCAAGGCACACATTGATTTCTCCGATTAGCCAAGACCAATCAATCAATCAATCAGGTGTTTGTTGAGCGCGACTACTCACCCGTAGGGGTCTCAAGGCGCTGGGGGGGGGGGGATTCGCAGGTTCCAGTCCATCAAGGAGGGGGTCTGTCGAAGAGCCAGGTTTTGAGGTTTCTTGCGGAGATGGGGAGCGATGTTGTCTGTCTGAGGTGGAGCGGAAGGTCGTTCCAGGCTCTGGCCGTGAGGAAGGAGAAGGAGCGGCGTCCCGATCTGGTCTTTCTGGTGCGGGGGACCACGGCGTAGGAAAGCTGGGCAGATCGTAGGATCCTTTGGGGTGCGTGGAATTTAAGTCGGCTGTTCAGATATGCTGGTCCGGTGTCGTGGAGGGCCTTGTGAGCGTGGGTGAACATCTTGAAGGTGACTCTAGCTTCGATGGGGAGCCAGTGGAGTGTGCGCAGGTGCTGGGAGATGTGGCAGTGTCTTGGCAGGTTGAGGACCAGTCTTGCGGCGGCGTTTTGGATGTTCTGTAGCTTGTGGGTGAGGTTCTTGTTTATTCCGGCATAGAGTGCGTTGCCGTAGTCCAGTCTGCTGGTGACCAGGGCGTGAGTGACGGTCTTTCTGTGTTCGAGGGGGATCCATTTGAAGGTCTTACGTAGGAGGCGGAGGGTGTGGAAGCAGGAGGACAAAACGGAGTTGATCTGGTGGTCCATTTTGAGCTCTGAGTCCAGGATGATTCCCAGGTTGTGTGCGTGGTCCGTGGGGGTGGGCGGGCTTCCGAGGGCGGGGGGCCACCAGGTGTCATTCCAGGCGTCTGGGTTTGGGCCCATGATGAGTACTTCCGTTTTGTTGGTGTTTAGTTGTAGGCAGCTGTTTTTCATCCATTTGGCGATGACTTCATGCCTTCTCGAAAGTTGTGTCTGGCAGTGTTGGGTTCGTTGGATAGAGAGAGGATGAGTTGGGTGTTGTCTGCGTATGACATGTTGAGTACGTAGGTTCTGACGTTGGGGGCGAGCGGAGCCATGTAGACGTTGAAGAGCGTAGGGCTGAGGGAGGACCCCTGGGGGACTCCGCAGGTGGTTGGTGTAGGGTCCGAGAGGAAAGGGGGGAGTCTGACCCGCTGCGTTCTGCCGGAGAGGAAGACCCAATTGCAGCCTTGTCTTCTATGTTGATGGTTCTTGTCTCAGGAAGGACCATGGTGCCTGGGTGGCTCGTTATGCCGTATACACACTTTATGTAGTTGCTGAACGTCAATATTTGCCCAAGTACATTCTGCTCAAGTTGGCGAGTTGATTGCCCTTACTTATGCTTGTATTATTGCAACGTAAAAGATTGTGACCATATTCACTGACTTGAAATATGTCTTCGGAGAAGCCCAGAACTTTGAGCTTCACTTAGGCAGGAGTTCCTATAAAAAATGGTGCCATATGTCAAAGGAATGCTTGATAAGGCTCATATTAACTCTTAAACTTGCAATTGTTAAATGGCTGACCGTCAGTCATTTCCGGATGAAGTGTCTAAGGGAAATGTCTTTGCAGGTCAAGCTGCTGATAAAACCATTTTATCTTCTAACTCTAATTTTAACTTGTATATTTCTAAAACCACTGAAGACCTTGCACCCACACTGAAAGATCTGTCTGAAATGCAGCATTGTGGTCCTGAGGCTGAGAAGCAGGCATGGGCGAAACAGAAGTGCAAAAGAAGCCGTGATGAAGTGTGGAGGAACAGCACTGGGGGAGTTGTTGCCCCAAATGTTCCCCTCCCCACCCTTGCTGGAGTGTACCATGGCACCCATGTCAGCAGAGATGGCATGGTTCATGCTGCAAGTAACCAATGGTCAGCTCAGTTTGTCTCTTCCTGTGCCACTTGCGAAGCCTACAACATCGGGAAAGAGATCACAACCACCCTTGCTATCCACCTGCTTCCATGGGAGCCCTTTGGCCACCTACAGATGGACTTTATACAAATATAGAAATGTTGTTCATGTTGCCATGTTCTGGTAATAGTCTGTATGTTCTCAGGCAGGATTGAAGCATACCCCTGTCTTCATGCAGATGCTTTTGAAGTTACAAAAAAAGAAAATAAGACATTTTATTCCTAGGTTCGAGCTCCCTCTTAGGCAAGCTAGTGACAAGGGCTCTGACTTTGTGCACTCTCTGGTTCAGGAACTTTGTAAGGCATTTAGGGCCAGATGTACGACGCATTTTACCGATCGCAAACAACCAGTAAAATGCATTTTCCTATGTGCCAACCCTATTTTGTGAGTCAGTCACCTATTACTGACTCGCAAAATAGAGTTTGCGAGTCGCTATTAGGAAAGAGCATGTAAAGGGCGTCCCTTCCTAATAGTGAGTTGCACTGGAATGTGGTCGCAAAACATTCACAGATTACCACCAACTTCAAATTGGTGGTAAGCCACTTGCAAACAGGAAGGGGTCCCCAAGGGACACCTTCGCCTTTCTGAATGGGGGCGCTAACATTTTTTAAGAGCATGCAGTGGTCCCACAGACCACTGCCTACTCTTAACAAATGAAAAGGAAACTTTAAATTTTTCTTTTTTAAATGCATCCTGTTTTCCTTTAAGGAAAACGGGCTGCATTTAAAAGAAAATGCTTTATTTAAAAAGCAATCACAGACATGGTGGTCTGTTGACCCCAGCAGGCCACCATCCCTGTGATTACAGGCCATTCCCAATGGGTCGCAAATTGCGACCTACCTCATAAATATTGATGAGGTAGGACAATTGCAACGCCATCGAGAATCGCTAAATGTGTCTGAGACACATCAGTACATTTCATTTTGCGAGTTGCAAAAAAAATCGCAATTAGAGACTCGCAAAATGAAATTGTCGTACATCTGACTCTTGAAATCAAGCAGCACCTCCAATGGGCATTTCACCGAGAGTCCTCATGGAAAGCAGAATGCTTTAACCGCACTCTGAACAATAAAATAGCAAACATATGTTCCAAAATTGGCCTCAAATGACCAAATGCCCTACCCTTGGCACTCTGGTCAATCCCAGCCATTCCTGCAAAAAGCCTCAGCTTAGCCCATATGAGGTTTGAATGGTGTATCCCACGCTACTCCAGTGCAACCCTCCAGTGACACCAGCTTTACTCAACTTATATGACTCTCAGTAGTGTAAGCAGCTTATTCCCTATCGCTATAGCTTCCGTTCTCAGGTCTAAGTCGCCTTATCTGACTGCCCTACTGAAGCCCGCCGCGATCTACAGCCAGGGTCCATGTGCACATTAACCAACCTTCTGTCCTTTCTTTGCCTTGGGTGAGGTGGCCCCTCACAAGTCCTGCTCAGCATGAACCCTGAGGAGGACATACCTGGATAAGCACCAGCCATTGGTAAAGGTCCACTGAGCCCAGAAACTGCGACTCTGCTGGCACCTCTGCTCCTGGGAGTCAAGTTCCCCATGTGTACCCTTCTCCTGCTTCAGCGGGTCCTCACATCTCACTGACCCAAGAAGAAACACCAGCTGCCATCACCCTGAGCCTTGCTCACTCCATCATGCAGCCTCTCCTCATTTCCACTCATACCAACGCTCATCAAGGTAGGTGGAAGTCTTCTAACTTGATTTCCGGGCATTTTTTGCTATGGTGTAACTTGATTTCTGGTCATTTTTGCGATGGTGTAACTTGATTTCCGGTCATTTTTGCTGTGGTGTGCTTCTTCTTGTAGAGGCCGCAAAACTCTGTGTGGGAAGGAACAGATACGTACAATAAATTTACTACACCTGTTAGAGCCTTATATTTTAAAAATGATCACCTCCATAATTAAATATGTGCAATCAAATCTTATAAGCGATAAGAAACCCCTATTTTTAGTATACACTGCAATGTTAAGAGCTGGAAGTGCTGTGTAGCATCCGGCATGGTGTCTGAGTAAACCCAGCCCTGTCTTAGACCCTTGACAAGTGTTTGAAATAAGGATGACGAGCAGGCCCTGTGCCTTAAAATCCAGCGGAGGATGGGGGTTATTATTAAATCCAATTACAGGGACTGATCTGAGGCTCCTGGCAGCTTCTTCAGACCAAAAAGACCCGGGTCTCCCTTGCCAGCAGCGTGTGGATAGCATTGGGCAGGCAGACCCTGACACCCTGCTGGAAGTCACACTGCTGTCTTTACTCTGGCAAGATAGTAAATACACTCGTCCCTGCATGCTCTTCTGTGGACCTGTGATCAAACTAGGCGCTATAGCTGGATCTGGTGGCTTAGTGGACTAATGCGTCCACTGTGGGGGCCTGTGATCGACCTCATGTTCCTGGGTTCAAATCCCGGTGGGTCGACTCAGCCTTTAATCCTTCTGAAGTCGATAAAATGATTACCATTGAGTTGGGTAACAATAAACATCTGTTATTCAGCGCCAAGATCTCCTTGGGTGAACGCATGCTTTACAAATGCACATGTTATGTTATACAGAAGGTTACTCCTTTCCATAAATGAAAAAGGTAAGCACCCTTGATGGCATCCTGGTGCTGTTTCTCTGCTGCCAGTTCTGTTCACTGTCTGGGCAGTCCACAGTAGAGTTAACATAGTCAGGGTTGAAGGTGGACTACTTCTCTGACTTTGCAAGAGGAGGTGTCAGAGAAAGAAGAAGTAGTGGTGTCATACTGAGGGTACCTGGATGTCAAGGGTGTTTCATCTTGGTGTTGGGGGTGGGTGAAATTATCTGACCATGGTTGAGTGCAGGAGCATGAGTGGTTGGTGGTGTGCTTGGTGTCAAAAAGCAGAAGTTCCACTTTGCTTCCAATGGTTTCAGGAAACTTGCTGCCAAGCACAAGCCAGTGCCAGTCAGGCAGGTAGGCTTCCTGGCCATTGGTTTTGCTTGATCGTGACCCCCTAGAATTGGACCTCATCAGCACTGGAGTGGGCAGTGAATAAGTGGGAAAGCAGAGGGGCCTATTCCAATGAGCTCCACTGCAAGGTACATATATATAGAAATAGCAACCTGAGCCTTAACCATTCTCCCTCAACAGCGCAACCCTTATTTGAATGAGAGGAACAGCCTATCAATGGAGATTTCTCTAGAGATGTCTTCTGCTCACCAGGAAGTGAGTCATGATGCTCTGATTCGTGGCAGCACGAAGATGAGTAACATTTTGATTTCTGTGAGCTTCACACTGACAAGTTCTACTGGGCATGTTTCCACATTGGTAGGTTTGCGGGGTGCAGTTCCACATTTGTGGGTGACCTGGAGTACATTTTCTTCTTTTGGGCTTAACCAGTGCATGTTTCCCTGTTGATCACCTTAGGTTTGCAAGACTTGGTTCCACATTAGTGGATGGCCTGGGGCACATTTTCTGGCTGGCGGTTTACCTGGTGCATGGTTTCCTGTTTTCAACCTTTTGGTGGATTACCTCGCTTGCATCTCAACATTGGCTCTGCCAGTGACTGCTGCTTTCCATTTTCTAATACAAAGACCATCTGTCCCTTGTGGTGGCTTACTAGTATATGTTTCCTACTTTGAAGGTTACCTTGAGTAATTTACCCTGTTGGCGGTATCCTAGCATGCATTATCCTGCTGGAGAGTTCTCTGGTTGTCGGTTAGCTCCCTGTGATGTGTTTCCTTTGTGTGGAATACCTGGTATGATTTTTCTCTTTGGTGATTTCCCTTTATTGAACTCCAATATAGGTCTGGTGCATATAGACCAGTGCGATATTACCTAGGTGCATTCAACTGCTGGTGAGTCTCATGATGCCCCTGTTTCTGGTGGTGGGTTTTCTGGATCAGGGTTCCTAGTTGGCATTTCATCACTGAAGATGCTGCCTGATCATTTCCCTGTTGGTGTTTACTTGGTCTGTGTTCCTTCTGACCAGTTGCCACAAGGAGAGATGCTCTTCTAAGCCTTAGCCCCAAGCTTACCCCGGGTGAGTATAATCCATTGCTATAGTGGTATATGTTTCTTAAAAGAGATCAGAGAGGAGAAGCAAGTTAATGGGTAGGTACATATGTTTCCTATGTTTTTTATTCTTTAAGTAAGAATAGTTACACATGAATGTTTGCACAGAACTGCTAAGTATTATGCAAACCAAAAGACATAAACCTATGAGTACTTGTACCCGCATCAGCCGTCAGTATTTACGTACTTTTATATTATTGCTTGACCTCGGCAGATGGGTCCATAAAATTGACCTTTTGTCCTGAAATTTTGTATTGAAACTTGACCTTTTGTCCTGAATTTTTACAATCACTGCTCAAAATTTACCTCCGTACAAAGTGGTGACACTAATCGTAACATGAGAAAACCTAACATAGCACCCTCCCTTTACATCTGGAAATTTGAAATGTTAGCTTTGTTCGGATCTCTAGGGTGCACCTTCGAAAGCAAATATTTATTTTATTGAGAGTTTTTACACAGAGCATAAATGACCAGCGTGCACCAGTGTGGTTTACATAGGCATGAGACAACAGGTCAACTCAGTGGCATCCACCTGCTTCATCACCCTCAGAATGCTCCATAAGATCTTCAGATGGATCCCAACAGACACCAGAAGAACCTTCACACAAGCCCTCATCACCAGTCGACTTGACTACGGAAACTCCCTCTACGCCGGGACCACCACCCTCCTCCTCAAGTGCCTCCAAACTATCCAGACGCAGCAGCAACAATCATCCTATACCTGCCCAGACGATCCCACATCACTCCCACCTCCACAGCCTGCACCGGCTCCCCATCAAGAAGAGATGTCACTTCAAACTGCTCATGCACGCTTACAAAGCCCTCCACAACACAGGACCAGAATA
Organism: Calotriton arnoldi; assembly: GCA_963921515.1. Classification (NCBI taxonomy): domain Eukaryota; kingdom Metazoa; phylum Chordata; class Amphibia; order Caudata; family Salamandridae; genus Calotriton; species Calotriton arnoldi. The sequence continues at coordinate 987,054 of CAWUFW010001351.1, read as the reverse complement.
CCTGAACAACCGCCTGACCTTCCACCGGCCCACCAGACACCTGCGGTCTGCCCCTCTGGCCCTCGCCGCCATCCCCCGCATTCATCGTACCCGAGCCAGAGGACGCGCCTTCTCCTACCTCGTTGCTAACGCCTGGAATGACCTTCCCATCCTCCTCCCAACCTCCTCCTCCCTCGCTGAATTGAGGAGCGGCCTCAAGACCTGGATGTTCGAATAGCTCCTCCCACCTGCAGCGCCTGGATACCCCCGGGGTGATTAGTGTGCTTTACAAATATCGATTGATTGATTGATTGAATACACGTGCCAAGATGTGTGTTACAGCTGCATCACCTAATATTTACAAACATGATAGGGTACACATTATACATTCACTTTGTAAGCAATTTTGCATTACACTTACACAACACTTATACTATTGAGATAGGAGTTCACAGATACACAATGAAAGGGCAGAATCAACAGTGCAATCCAGTCCATAACAAGGAGTGATCTTCGTGGAGATGAAGAGCTCAGGTGTGGAGGGGTCCACAGGGTGAGGAGGAAGGTTAGGTGTGGAAGAAGGAGGTGGATGAGAAGAGGAGGGTCGCAAGCTCTCTCTTAAAGACCCTTCTGGCATGTTCCTCTTCTGGAAGAATATGATGTTCCAGGGGGAAGGGACAAATGAAGAGAATGCATGTTTTCCTGTAGTCTCCTTTCCAGTCGCCCTTGGCTTGGGCTAGGGGTGGAGCGAGCACAGCCAGAGCATGTGGGCTTATCAGTGAAGTGATTTGGGTTGTTGGTGTAGTTAGCCTGGTGTATTGTGCACAATTACTTGAGTCTTTCACAAACCACAAGGAGGTGTCTGTGAAGTTCCTTGAATGTGTGTTTGAGTGATGTGGTCTTATCTAGATTGGCCAAGGTTCGGGTGCGAGGCTGCATGGAAAATGGCATAAAGTGGGGTGGGGTGGAATTGTGGGGATATTGATAACATCAATGTTCCAAAGGAATTCAATTGTTAAAAGAAAATAAGTTCAGGGGGCCAAGATTTCCTAAGGAGCCCACCTCAATCACCGCTGAATGTCAGGGTTGCTGAATACCACGGCTGCCTAGTCTTGATTTAACTTCTTGCCTTTTTCTTTCACCACTCTCTAATTCCTGACTCTTTATCTCACTCTTTTAGGTTCTTTTTCACCCTCGCTTTCTCCGTTGGTCACTGTTTTGATATCTTTTTCTTCTTCCTTTTTTCCCTTTTCTGCTTTTTTTTCCTCTCTCTACCTCTGCGTCAAAGTCTGATAATGAAAAATACATCCTTGTCCCAAAAAACACAGTGTCAGGGCTGCCCCCTGCAGCCAATGGCACAATTTAAGCAATGCTTGCCCCTTAAGTGAAAAACGAGGGGTGCCAAGAAGAATTTGATCCAGCTGAGAAGGTGGACCTGGGACCAGACCATGTGAAGAGTCTTTTTCACATGATCTTGGAACAGAAGGCATGAGGATTGAAATCTAGTGGTACTGTAATAAAACAAAAAGTCTTCAAATTTGTCAAAAATCTTAGCTCTCCAGCTGGTTTCTCCCCTTCCAGTAGTCTTTCTCAAAGCATATGTAATGTATTTTATCTGTTCTATCATGAGAAAATCAACAAGATGCGAGATATGTTCATGGTCACTTCTTCACCTCACTGTTCTTCTAAATCAAACCCCCTACATGTAACTGTTCCTAAATATTTTCCTCTCTTACCTCCTTCCCTCCTATGGAAATTGAATATGTCATCTGCCCCACAGCCTTCCCCTTGTCAATCTCTATGGCACAACCATTGTGAGCTTTAGCCTCTCCTTCGGACTCATCTATTCGAACCAGGATGACGCTACACTCTTTTTGAGACTGGGTGTGACATGTCTCAGCTCCAGTCTAAGTCTTGCATGTTTGATATAGTGAGTTGGATGAACTCGAATGCTCTCAGACTCAATTTATGTAAATCATAACTATTAGTCTTTGGCGAACCAACTATCCAGAACCCCTCATTATGGCCTGAAGAACTGCCCCATCTTCCGCGTCCGGTATCATCTGCGCATAATTTAGGAGTCATCTTTGATATCCTCTCCTTCCAAACTCATATCTTGTAAACCGTCTTTGCCTGTTTCGCCTTTTAAAAACTCTCAAAAAAATCTTTCCTTTCATTCCGATGGCTCATGGAAAAAGGGTCATTCAAGCCACAATTGGGGCAAGACTCATTTATTGTAAGAAGATCCTTCTTGGACTTCCAAAGAACCAATTTACACCCTTGCAAGTCATCCAACCATTCTGCTGCCTGTCTTCTTATGCTTAGCACATCTTCCCACATTTCTCCCACCTCATGAAATTACTTTGTACTTATTGAGAAGAGGTGACTCGTTAAACGTCTCGGCCTTTGTCATCATACCATGACTTCTTCCAGTCCGGGATATACTCAGGAGCCTGTCAACGACCATCTCCAACACCACGGTCTTCCTTGGCCAAACCTTTGACCAGTTTCCTACCGCAGAGCCACAGACTTGATGGTCGGTCTTTTGACTACCTCCCTGCCAATGCATGAGCGGCTCTACCAGCACATGTGCAACACACCATGTCTCATCCCATTTTCAGAGAACTATTTTAAAAGCACCTTTTGGCACTTCAACTCTCTTCTGTCCATATCTGCTTTTCTGCACCACTGGACTCTGTGCTTTCTTAGCACGAAGACACCCGTAAGGGTAACCACTGCACTACCTATGTTTTCAAGATCCATAACTGAACAATGTGAATTCAGGGTCTTAGGCACAAAATGTTTGTAAAGGTGTGTGACTTTTTTATACTTATGTAGGGGTAACGTTTTATTCAGTTAAATGGACTCCTTAGAGCTCTATGTGAAGAATTAATACAGGGGCCACCAGTGTAGATTAAAACCATCTCTCTCTACCCAGTCCTCAATCAGTGACAATGACCAATAACAGGCATTCTAGAATAATCCTTTGTTTACTGATATCAACTTCGGCTATGAGTCATCCTGTGACATCATTCCTTGGATGGGGTTGTATGACACAACCACGTATGCCTAAACCATGCATGCCTTAACCAAGCGGTCTTTACAATGACTATGCCTTTACCACGCATGCATTTACAACAAATTTAGTTGTAAAGGCATGATTGATAAATGTATATGTGTGGTAAAGATCCCACCCCGGCCCTTGCCCTAAAATTTGGCCCTCCTGCATTGTAATCTACCCCCCCCCGCCCTATTATCTACCCCAACCCCCTATCCTGAGCCCTAAAACCCACCCCTCAGCCCAAAAAAACTACCCCGGCACCCCTGCCCTGAGCACTAAATACTGCCCCAGCCCTGAAAACTGCCCCTCCCCCTGCCTTGAGCCCTAAAATCCGGCCCCTGCTCTAAAACTACCCCGACCCCCGCACCCCCACTGTGAGCCCTAAAAACTGCCCCAGTTGAGAAAACTGCCCCTCCCCATCTTCCCTGAGCCCTAAAATTCATCCCTCTGCCCTAAAACCTACCCTGACCCCTGACCCCAACCCCCCGCCCTAAGCCCTAAAACTAGCCCTCATCCCTAAAACCTACCCCCACCTTCCCCCAAGCCCCAGCCCAACTTACCAAGCCGCGTCCTCGTTCTTCTTCCTGCCGCAATCCTTCCAGTTCCTCTCCCACCCATCCGCTTAGACAGCTAGAACACCGACTAGTGGTTAAGGCACATGCATGGTTAAGGCGAGCGGTGTTCCACTTGCGGTGAAACGGCACGCATGCTTGAACCTATGTTGTTAAGGCTGTTTCTCCCTGGATGGCCCCTTTAAAGGACAGAGAATGAAAGATTGGAGATGTTATAGGGAAGGGTTTGCATTAATAACTCTGAACGTGTTAATTCCTATTCAACATGAATGATGGACAGCTGTCGAGAATGATATCAGAGATGCTCCTATGGGAGGAGAAATGATGGGCAGTACTAGGTGATCAGCCGGGATGAAATTTACTGAGAAGTTGAGAAGTCCTGGAAACAACGTTCTCCTTCATCAGAGATTTGTAGAGTGTCATCGACAATCTGGATCATTCCGTTTCAACAGCGGGGCAGAAACAGGATTGAACAGCTGGTAGGAGTTTTGGTGGTCTATATTAATCCAAAGATCTTGCAGAGAAAAGGTAGATAGTTATTTGGGCCCAGATTGATCAAGATTTGACGCAGCGCAACGCAGCAAGACAACTTGCTGCGCTGCATCAAATGGAGAGGGCAGGAATGCACCATATTTACTAACTTTCTGCGCTGGTGTACTTGTGGCTGCTAAGCGCCAACGCGGGCACCCTTGCGTTATGGAACAAGGGTGCCTGCGTACACCCAGGATTGATTTTGTGCAGGAAGGAACACCTTCCTACAAAAAAACAATCCATAGAGGCATTTTCCTCCTTTTCTGCAGCACACTTAGGGGTCGATTCCGATCTCGGTCGGTAGGGCTCCGAATCGGATTTGGCTTTACCGGATCCGAGTCGGAGGCCTTGTTTCCGACCGATTCGTACAGTCGTCCGACCAAGCTAGTACGATGCGAGTGAACGCGAAATCGCCGACCGACTCGTTTCCGTGTCCGACCCGCTCCGTCCGACTCGGTCGCACTCGATTCATGGTGCGCAATGGAGACGTTTTCAGACCGAGCCAGTACGATGACGCGACGGACAGCCGGATCGAGTCAGAGCGTTCGGCTCAAAAAAGCACCCGGAGCCGGACTTGGGAGGTCCGTGCCGGACCCCCCTGCACCCGTAGCCGTACGAGTCGAACACAGGGGGGACCCAAGGCTCCCCCCTATACATGCGTGTACGGTGCGGATGGCACCAATGCGTACCCACTACAGGGAGCCCCCTTGTGCGCGACGTACCCATTGAGTCAATGGGAGCCCATGTACGCGTCGTACGACCGGCTCCCATTGACTTCAATGGGAGTCCGACCGAATCGAGTCCGGCAGCATGCGGCCGCATCGTACTCGCTCGGTCGGACTGCAGGAGTCCGGCTCGGTCGGAAATCTCTCCGGATCCGGCTCGGTCGGAGAGTTTTCCAATCCAGATCGGAATCGGCCCTTAGAAAGAGGGAAACATTTGGAGAAATAAAGATATTTTTTTGCATTGCGCCTCTATCAGGAAAGCATACAATTTTGACGCATTCTCAGGTTTACCACTCTTGATAAATCTGGGCATGTGCCAAAGCACATGGGTGGATGCGTGGGAACACCCTCGCTCCACCCATGGCCCGCCTTCCTGGCACAGAGTAATGGAAGGCAGCGACTTGCGCTGCCTTGTGTTACTTCAGATTTACCAAGCCACGCAGAGCCATGCAAGGTGGCCTTGCGTGGTTTGAAAAATCTGACTTAAGAATTGAGTTGCCCTTGCTTCACCCTGCGTGACGCAAGGCAACGCAATCCTATGAGAAATCTGGCCCCAGGTTTCTTTTGGAGCGGGGCAGAATTCAGAGGTGAAAGGACGATATCCTTGCAGAAAGATACTTGGGCATATATACAAGAAAATGTTGGAGCTCGGAGCTGCGCCAAATTTGACAGCGCCGCACGCCGACATTTTCAAAACACAGGGATGCACTGTGTTCACAAGGATACGGTGCACCCCTGTGTTTTCCCTAGCGGTGATGCTAGATTTAGCTGCCTAGTGCCAAATGCAGGTACCCTTTCCCCATAGTGCAAGGGTGCCTGCATTGCAGGGAATGATTGTGTCCCTTCCTGCACATAAACAATCACTAATGGTGATTTGTTACCTCTATGTGTGCTATTTGTCCAGGTTTGAAACAAGCAAATTTACTTTCTCTTCTGACCTGTGCTAGGCGCCGGGACACTCTTCGGAGTAGCTGTGCGCCTTACAAGTCATTTCATCATCATCATCATCATCATGGCTTAATGTCACTTTGTAAATATGGAGAAGGGCATATCGCCACCAGAACGTCGCTAAAAGAGATGTTCTGATGGCGATATCCCCTTGTAAATATACCCCATCGATGAGGTCCTAGTAGAGTGGCTGGACTGTTGATGATAGAGTAGGGGGTTTCCTGTTGCTGTATAAAGTGTCTTAGCAGGATTGAGTGATGTTATCACGCTCATCAATTAAAAGTGGTAAAACCAAAGCTCGACGGATCTTATGGGTATCGGTGAAGGGCTGCTGTGGAAACAGAGGTCATCCTCTAACTTATGGAGTTTTGATTGCACCATGGAATAGTCTCTCTTCAGATTGGGGACTGAGATTGGAGCCAATACTTTGAGATCAGTGTTGGTGAGACATTAGAGGTAGCCTGACATCAATCAGCGGTCATTTGTTGGAAAATATTTCCAATGGGTTCAGGAAATATTTATTTCCCTACTATCGAAGAAGTTGATATCACATTGCACCCTGATTTCTGGGACAGGGACCAGATGGCTGTTGTTGGTTCTGGGAGCGGATAGTGCTGTTGGTTCTGGGAGCGGATAGTGCTGTTGGTTCTGGGAGCGGATGGGTGCTGTTGGGACTGGGAGTGATGGGTGCTGTTGGGACTGGGAATGGATGGGTGCTGTTGGGACTGGGAATGGATGGGTGCTGTTGGGACTGGGAGTGGATGGGTGCTGTTGGTTCTGGGAGCAGATGGGTGCTTTTGCTTCTGGGAGCGGATGGGTGCTGTTGGTTCTGGGAGTGATGGGTGCTGTTGGGACTGGGAGCGGATGGGTGTTGTAGGGACTGGGAGCGGATGGGTGCTGTAGGGACTGGGAGCTGATGGTGCTGTTGGTTCTGGGAGCGGATTTGTGCTGTTGGTTCTGGGAGTGATGGGTGCTGTTGGGACTGGAAGTGATGGGTGCTGTTGGGACTGGGAGTGGATGGGTGCTGTTGGGACTGGCTAGTGGATGGGTGCTGTTTGTTCTGGGAGCGATGGGTGCTGTTGGGACTGGCTAGTGGATGGGTGCTGTTGGTTCTGGGAGCGATGGGTGCTGTTGGGACTGGCTAGTGGATGAGTGCTGTTGGTTCTGGGAGCGATGGGTGCTGTTGACACTGGGAGCAGATGGGTGCTGTTGGTTCTGGGAGCGATGGGTGCTATTGACACTGGGAGCGGAGGAGTGCTGTTGGGACTGGGAGTGTATGGGTGCTGTTGACACTGGGAGCAGATGGTGCTGTTGGGACTGGAAGTGTATGGGTGATGTTGGTTCTGGGAGCGATGGGTGCTGTTGACACTGGGAGCAGATGGGTGCTGTTGGTTCTGGGAGCGATGGGTGCTGTTGACACTGGGAGCAGATGGGTGCTCTTGACACTGGGAGCAGATGGGTGCTCTTGACACTGGGAGCAGATGGGTGCTGTTGGGACTGGGAGTGTATGGGAGTGTATGGGTGCTGTTGGGACTGGGAGCAGATGGGTGCTGTTGGGACTGGGAGTGTATGGGTGCTGTTGGGACTGGGAGTGTATGGGTGCTGTTGGGACTGGGAGTGTATGGGTGCTGTGACTTGCAAAAAATAGGGTGTTTTCATTTTCAAATACTGATATCAGCAAAAAAACATTATCAAGACTAAAAAGTCTTAATTAGGTGAAAACAGTCTCTTTTAAAAAGTCCTGTTGTGCAGTGCTAGTTAGTATCAGTAAATGTCTTGCTCTTCTTAGTACAGTGCGAACACAGGGAAAGAATATCCCTGGGTCATCAAGTGCTGTGTACCAAAATATTGACTTTAAAGTTTCGACCTACAACAATAGCCATTCCAAGATAAGGACTTACAGAATATTGGCAAGGTAAGCAAACGTAGAGTTACAATAGTAAATCTATTCTCCTTTGTATATCTATACCTTGACAATACTTTGCAAGTCGATATTTTGGATTCCATATTGCTGAAGATCGATATTTTTGTGGTACATATTTTTGTGATCAATAGTTTGATGGACAGCCAGCTGCCAAAGAAAAAAGAGTGCATCAGATTGAGTAGTTTATGTAGTACAGCCACCAGAATCCATGAGGGATATCAATCCTCTCTTTCGTAGCCCATCCATTTCCTTGCTCTATTGTGGGCTAAATCCAGTGCTTCAATTACACATGCTCTCGGGGACTGCCACCACTGTAGCAGAATTTGACGTTGGGATGAGAGGACAGTCGATGTATGATTACATTTTGCACTTAGGCCTTTGAGCACACAATATCTAAAATTAGCCTTGGAATAGAATTACTCTTCATTTCCGAATGTTTCTTGTGTCTCAACAGAGTATAGAAGCAATTTACTTTTCCTGGGTTGGGATTGAAATGTTTAATGTCTCACAATAGCACGGATTCAATGTGATCACATGGAAGATGTTGTCGCGTGCAGCCTTCTTTCATCTCACTGCCAGGCCTTGCAGCTCTCTTTTTATGCAATCTGGAACATGATAATGTTTGCAGGCACTCACATAGTAATCTGATCTAATTAAGTAAAATTAACATAAATGTGTAAAAACATCCAAATGGCTCGGATCGTGCATGGGCTTTTCACAGTAAAAAATACAGTAAATAAAAGAACGTTGAACGGTGTTTATGCTAACTAATTACCATGTTCTTTGGGCATTAAAGGTAATGTTGCATCCCAAAATTCTCTATTTTGTAACCACTAAAATTGCATTGCAATTTATAGAATTAATTGAGCGCTAAAACAATTTAAAATTCCTCTGTCTATGGGGCATATTTACAATTCCCCTGCGGCACTTTTTCGCCGCCGGAGTGTCACTTTTGTGACGCCCCGGAGGCGCCGTGTGCCCGCCCATATTTACAAGGCCACGCAAAACCACCCTGCGTGGCTTTTCATGGCCTTGTAAATAAGGAGGGGCGTTCTATGGGTGTTGCTGTGGGTGTTCCCACGCAAAACCCATGGTTTTTGACACAGCCCCATATTTACAAAATAGCGTCAATCTGGGGCGGCGCCAGATTTAACACCTTCCCAAAGCAGGCGTAAGGAGGAGAAATGTTTACATTTCTCCATGTTTTTCCTCTTTCCACGTGTGCTGCATTCTGCAGCACACATAGTGGCATATTTACAATAAAATGGCGCAGTGCGGCGCTGCAAGCAATTCAGCTGCGCCACGCTGCGTCATTTCAAAAACCCACAGATGCGCTGTATTTACAAGAATACGGCACACCCTTATGTTATCCATTGCGACGGAGCAAAAAAAGCTGCCTAGCGCCAGTGCAGGCACCCTTGCACCGTGGTGCAGGGGTGCCTGCATTGCAGGGATGATAGTGTTTGTACAGGAAAGGACACCTTCTTGCACAAAAACAATCATTATTGGCGTTTTGTTCCTTCTATGTTGACCCACTCTAATGCCTCCTTTTCAAAGGTGTTAGTTTCTGGTGCGGCCTCAGATTTATAGATCCTTATAAAAAGACCCATTGCAAGGCCCTTTGCCGCAGAAAACTGCAGCGAGGAGGGCCATATTTACGAGGCGGTGTTAAGCCACGCAAAGTGGCTTAGTGCTGCCTTGCAAATATGGAGATACCAAAGGGGATGATGGACGGAGCGTTTGAGCTAATCAAACACTCACCCCCAGTCAACTGATCTGTGTTTAATCCATCATCATTCTTTAGCTCACTCCACCACCCCCAGTTCAGACATGGCCATATGCAAATCAGTCTGACCCTGTGCCTCATGGGAACAGTCCAGCCCAAACTGCCATGTCTTCCCTGGAACGGAAACAAGCATCCTGGGACCGGTTTCTGGCCATTCAGCCGTCATCAGCCAGGCTAGCTTGAATCCAGTGGCAAAGTGAGCAAGAGACCCACGTCTAGGCATACCCTGCCAACTTAGGGCGAACAAAGCGATACCAAAGGGGATGATGGACGGAGCGTTTGAGCTAATCAAACACTCACCCCCAGTCAACTGATCTGGCCAGAAACCGGTCCCAGGATGCTTGTTTCCGGTCCAGGAAAGACATGGCTTGGCAGTTCGGGCTGGACTGTTCCCATGAGGCACAGGGTCAGACTGATTTGCATATGGCCATGTCTGAACTGGGGTGGTGGAGTGAGCTAAAGAATGATGATGGATTAAACCCAGATCAGTTGACTGGGGGTGAGTGTTTGATTTGCTCAAACGCTCCGTCCATCATCCCCTTTGGTATTGCTTTGCAAATATGGAGCAGGGTATTGCACCACCGGAGCGTCGGAAAAAGTGATGCTCCGGTCGCGCAATGTCCTTGTAAATATGCCCCATAGAATGGGGAAAACACCTCCTTTGATTATCTTTGTATAGGAAGATATCCCTCCTGCACAAAAACAATCATGCCAACAACACAGACACGCTTGCACCATGGTGCAAGAGTGCCTGCACTGGTGCTCGGCTGCACTTTGTGGACCGGCAGAAAGGACAGGAATGCAACGTATCTTGTAGATACGGTGCATTCCTGCCCTTTTCTTGTGATGTAGGGCAGCACAGCTAGAAGGCTTGCGGCACTGCCCTATGCCAAAATATTGTAAATATGCCCCTATGATTTAGTGTTTCCACAGGAAACATAGGGGTATATTTACAATGCCCCTGTGGCATATTTACGCCGCCAGAGCGTCACTTTTGTGACGTGTCAGAGACGCAGTGTGCCGGCCCATATTTACAAGGCCACGCAAAGCCACCCTGCATGGCTCTTAATGCCCTTGAAAATAAGAAATAAGGCAATGCCTGTGGGTGTTCCCATGAAAAACCCATGGTTTTGACACTGCACCAGATTTACAACATAGATTAAATCTGGGGCGGCGCCAAAACTAACGCCTTCCCAAAGCAGGTGAAATAAGCAGAAATGTTTACATTTTTCCTCTTTCCACGTGTGTTGCATTCTGCAGCACACATAAAATGAGGAAAATGCCTCCTTTGTTTTTACCCAGGAAGGTGTTCCTTCATGCACAAAAACAATCATGCCAATGACACAGACACCCTTGCATCATGGTGCAAGTGTCCCTTCGTTGGCGCTCGGCTGCAGTTGTGCGCTGGCAGAAAGGACAGGAATGCCCGTATCTTGTAAATACAGCTTATTCCTGCCCTTTTCTTTTGTCGTAGGGCAGCTCAGCTAGAAGGCTTGCGGCGCTGCCCTATGCCAAAATATTGTCAATGTGCCCCATATTTTTTTTGAATCGCTAATAATTGTTGATCTGCCCGCACGAAATCTGCATCGAACATGTCGAATATTGGGCACACTTAGATTTTGTCATTCTTCCTCCAACATTTCGTGCAGATTGGTCAAACAGTTTACAAGTTATTCAACAAAAAAAAAAACTTGAATGTGTCCATACGAAACCCACATCTTATTTTTTACTCTCCACATCAGTGAAAACTACTGGACAGACACAATACAAATACAGGAAAGCTCGTCCAAGAAAAACCTTTTTTTAGGTTTGGTGGACATCTGTTTTATTTTTTCAGATATTTGTTCAAAATTTGTCAATCCAGGCAATAATAATAATAGTTTATTAGTCAATTAAAACCATAAACATGACTCAATCGTACAGTACAAAACAATTAAAAAAGAATACAAAAGGAATCTAAAGAATTTGTCATACATCTACTTCAGCCATTAGACAACTTGTTAATGGACCTTCATGTTTTTTAACTTCCCTTCCTAACTATATAGATAAAAATGCCAAATACAGATGTTAAATCGCTCAAGATGACTGATCGAGCGCTGACATTTTGTCCTAATTGGTGAAAGTGCAAATTTGTAATACAGCCAGTTGAAATTCTCATAAATAAACTGCTATAGGTAGTTAAAGTGCTTATGTGCAGGTCCAAAGCGGGTATATGCGCTATACTAAATGGACAGTGGTTTTTCACCCGAAAAGGTGCCGATATACAAAACTATACATTTTTAAAGTGCCAATATGCAAGATAAAAGAAGTGCTGAGTTAAGCACATTTTTGCCTTAGCATGGCGGGATAGGGAAGATCTTCTGTAGCAGTGCCTAGCAGCCCGTCCTTGCGGTTTAGCTACTCATGTGGGTTTATCTTAAATCTACAGTTTTGTCACAGCCTAATATTAGTTTCAAGGACCCCCCCCCCAGGTTTACTCAACACTCGACCTGTATGCTAATCAATTTTTTAAATCCAGGATAGTCAAGGGTTAATCTTTTTTAGATCATAATTTGGTTCCTGACCTTTCCTTGAGAGAAATTGTTTTTAACTGAGTGGCTGAAAATGTCTTTGGTATTCAGACTCAGGGGGGCGGTTCATCAACAGCGACCCCCGAGACCATGGGTATCAGTGGCACTGCAAAGGGGACCACAGGGCAAGCCAAGTTTAGCGGATGTGGCCCCTGACTCCTCCGATTTGACTTTCAGGGGGGGAGGCAGAATATACAACGTGGTTGGAACCACGCATGCCATTACAACACAGGCTTTGCAACACATGCCTCTTTACCACGCATGCCTATACCACGCATATTGTTTACAACAAATATGCCTTTACCATGCATGCCTTTACAACGAAAATGTACGTATTTCGCAGGTAAGTGTATTATATGTGTGTGTGTGTGTGTGTGTGTGTGTGTGTGTGTGTGTGTGTGTGTGTGTGTGTGTGTGTGTGTGTGTGTGCGCGTGTGTATATGCTAGGGCAAAATCGTTTTTAGGGTTTAGGGTGGGCATGGGTTTTTGGCTGGCAAAGATATTTTTAGGGTTTGGGCTGGGTATGGGTTTTTGGTTGGCAAGGGTATTTTTAGCGTTTAGGGTGGGAATGGGTTTTTGGCTGGCAAGGGTGTTTTTAGGGTTTGGGTGGGTATGGCCTTTTGGCTGACAAGGATATTTTTAGGGTTTAGAGTGGATATAGGTTTTTGGCTGGCAAGAGAATTTTTAGGGTTTAGGGTGGGTATGGGTTTTTGGCTGGCAAGTGTATTTTTAGGTTTTAGGGTGGTTATGAGTTTTTGACTGGCAAATTGTCATTGTAACCACGCACAACGGCATGGACACAGAAAAAACACTTTGCGTTCCTGTTTACATCTTCATTAAAGTGCACAGTACGAAACATAAATACAACTTGAAATCAATGCGTCTCATCTAGGACATACAAATTATTAATATATTCAGGAAATATTCAGATTTGCTTTTTGTCAAAATTTAAATTGAAATTTATCAAGACTTTTAAAAAAAGGCTTTTTTTAAATCAGTGTGATGTTGCAATTCATATATATATATATATTCACTGAAAAAACCATAGGTTTCAGGCACGTTATAGTTAGAAATTAGCATTTAAAAAACCTTAGAAATTCACTGAAAAAACCATAGGTTTTAGGGACAGTTATAGTTAGTTGGACATTGCACTCGTACAAAACCGGTGAAATTCCCCCGTTATAGTTAGTTCAGCTAACTATAACTCGCGCCCCGCAATGCACTGCTGATGACGTCACATATTACATCACTCATGACATGGTCAGTGACATCACTGATGACATCTCAAATGACATCACTGATGACATCATCCAGTGACTGTGTGTTTCTGTAAAGTTTAAATATGTTTAATATATATAGGGAAAGGCGTATTGAAGAATGAGTGGGTGTATAAGTGTCTGAATGGATGATTTACTAGGTGCGTGACTAACTCTATAAGTGAGTGATTAAACGTATCTTACTGAATGCATGGGTTAGTGACTAAACTGTGTGAATATCTGTATCCGTCTGTCTGTTGCTGTGTAAGTGGCTGCATGGGTTTGTGAATAGCTACATGAATGTCTATATGAGTTATTGATTGGTTGTCTGAGTATCTGTATGGGTGCCTGAGTGTTTGTGTGGGTGGGGTGTGTGCGACTCTGTGCATAGATGTGTGAGTGGGTGATTCACTAGGTGCATGGTTTCAAGAGTGCATCTGTGATGGACTGTATGGGTGGGTGAGTGTGTGTATGGGTGTGTTAGTGAGTGAATGTATATCTCAGTGGTACATGTGTGAGTAACTACATATGTGAAAGGCAGTATATATGTGTGTTGGAGTATATAAATGGATATAAGTGAGAGTGTGTGATTGTGAGAGTGGCTGTATGGATGAGTGTGTACTTGTATTAGTGATTGTATAAGAGCGTAAGAATGTGCTAGTATTTGTATGAGTAAGTGAGCTGGTGTGTGTATAACTGTATAGGTGAGTAAATGGCAGTGTGATTAATTATTTGCATGACTGACTAGGTGTGTGAGTACCTCTATGGATGAGTGGCGGTGTGTGAGTGTCCATGTAGGTGTATGAGTGCATATGATAGTCCTGTACTGAGTGACCGTAAGTATGAGTGACTGTACAGGTGAGTGAGTGGATGTGTGTGTAGACCTAAGAATCAGTGAGTGGGTATGTAGTTATTGGTGTTGGAGTGTCTATGGTTTTGAGAATGGCAGTCTGTAATATAGAGTGGGTGTATCAAAAGTTATATTAGGGTGTGAGAAGATGCATGAAATTATCACATGGATGATGTCATCAGTGATGTCATCAGTGATGTCATTTGAGATGTCATCAGTGATGTCATCAGTGATGTCACTGACCATGTCATGAGTGATGTAATATGTGACGTCATCAGCAGTGCATTGCGGGGGCGCGAGTTATAGTTAGCTGAACTAACTATAACGGGGGAATTTCAAGGGTTTTGTACGAGTGCAATGTCCAACTAACTATAACTGTCCCTAAAACCTATGGTTTTTTCAGTGAATTTCTAAGGTTTTTTAAATGCTAATTTCTAACTATAACGTGCCTGAAACCTATGGTTTTTTCAGTGAATTTCAAAGGTTTTTTAAATGCTAATTTCTAACTATAACGTGCCTGAAACCTATGGTTTTTTCAGTGAATTTCAAAGGTTTTTTAAATGCTAATTCCTAACTATAACATGTCTGAAACCTATGGTTTTTTTCAGTGAATTTCAAAGGTTTTGTAAATGACAATTTTTAAATGTATTAATTGTTATATTTATTTTTTGATACTGATTTACTACATTTTTTTAAACTATTTATTTTTAGATATTTTATTTTTTAAATTACATTGTAATTACATTATACATTACATTACAAAATATACTTTCTCAGAATGAATTACTTTAGTTTAAATACTTTGCAAATAGGCAATAGACTTTTAAGTACAGTAGTTACAGTTGTTGCAACGGGCAACACAATTTCAAACACAATGCAACATTGAGCTCAATGTGAATTTCTAGTTAAATGCAATTAGTTACTTTATGGATTACTTTTCTAACCACAGGACTGGATCCTAGATTCAGTCCTGGGACATCTCCTGTAAACAGTTGAGTAAAAGCGTTTTGGTTACAGTAGTGATTTTTAAGGAATATTATTGTATTTTAAAAGTTGACAGAAACTTTTTCACATAGAATCACCAATGTTATCCTATGGGAGGAAATTCACTTAGCAGGTAAGTAGTGTTATCGTTACTTTTTCTTACTCAGTGGTGGATCCTGGATCCAGCACTGGTGCATCTCCTGTAAGCAGTTGAAAGAATGCGTTTAAGTCATACAGGCGATTTTTAAGGAATATTTGTAGTTTGTGAAAATCGACACTTTGAAACTTTTCTGCTGAAAACCAGACAATGGATTCCTATGGAAGGAAATACAAGTTACTGGTAAGTACGGTTAGAATTACTTTTCAGGGTCAGTGCTGGGCTAAAAGATGCAGCACTAGGTTCTTTCCTGATAACAGGTGAGTAAATCGGAATTCGTAGTTCGGCTGATTTTAGAGGAATATTATAAAGTTCCAAAACTCCACACTTAGAAGAATTTCCAAGTGAAACCAGTCAATGTTAGCCTATGGAAGGAAATTCAAGTTACTGGTAAGTACGGTTAGAATTACTTTTCAGGATCAGTACTGGGCTCAAAGATGCAGCACTGAGGTCTCTCCTGATAACAAGTGAGTAAATTGGAATTCGTAGTTCGGCTGATTTTAGAGGAATATTAAAGAGTTCCAAAACTCCACACTTAGAAGAATTTCCAAGTGAAACCAGTCAATGTTAGCCTATGGAAGGAAATTCAAGTTACTGGTAAGTACGGTTAGAATTACTTTTCAGGATCAGTACTGGGCTCAAAGATGCAGCACTGAGGTCTCTCCTGATAACAGGTGAGTAAATCGGAATTCGTAGTTCGGCTGATTTTAGAGGAATATTTGTATGTTTCAAAAATTGACAGAAACTTTTTCAGCAAAAAGCAGGCAATGCTATCCTACGGAAGGAAATTCAAGTTACTGGTAAGTACGGTTAAAATAACTTTTCGGAATCAGTACTGGGCTCAAAGATGCAGCACTGAGGTCTCTCCTGATAACAGGTGAGTAAATCGGAATTCGTAGTTCGGCTGATTTTAGAGGAATATTATAAAGTTCCAAAACTCCACACTTAGAAGAATTTCCAAGTGAAACCAGTCAATGTTAGCCTATGGACGGAAATTCAAGTTACTGGTAAGTACAGTTAGAATTACTTTTCAGGATCTGTACTGGGCTCAAAGATGCAGCACTGAGGTCTCTCCTGATAACAGGTAAGTAAATTGTAATTCGTAGTTCGGCTGATTTTAGAGGAATATTATAAAGTTCCAAAACTCCACACTTAGAAGAATTTCCAAGTGAAACCAGTCAATGTTAGTCTATGGAAGGAAATTCAAGTTACTGGTAAGTACGGTTAAAATTACTTTTCAGGATCAGTACTGGGCTCAAAGATGCAGCACTGAGGTCTCTCCTGATAACAGGTGAGTAAATCGGAATTCGTAGTTCGGCTGATTTTAGAGGAATATTTGCACATTGGTGAAGGAAGGGGGTGGGGCCTGAGGTGACATGTCTGCAAACACGCCCTGTGGCACGTGTTAAGTTGGAGAATTAATTCCTCCTCAATCCGAGGGTCCCTAGGGGCCAACTAGCCCACCAGATACCTCCAGTATGCGCCAGAGAGCTGCGTTGCAGAGAAGTGTTCAGAGGCCACGCCCCTTTTTGCACCTCTCTGCAACGCAGCTCTGTGGCGCTTTCTGGACATACCTGGTGGGCTAGTTGGCCCCAGGACCCTCAGTATTGAAGGGGATTTAATTCCCCATCTTAAAACGCGCCACGGGGCCTGTTTGCACACATGTCACCTGAAGCCCCGCCCTCCCTTCACCACTGTGCAAACGCGCCCGTGGCGCGTTTTAAGTTGGGGTATTAAGTCCCTTGAATCATGAGGGTCCCTGGGGTCCAACTAGGCCACCCTGTACCTCCAGTATGCGCCAGGGAGCTGCGTTGCAGAGAGGTGTTCAGAGGCCACGCCCCTTTTTACACCTCTCTGCAACGCAGCTCTGTGGCGCTTTCTGGACGTACCTGGTGGGCTAGTTGGCCCCAGGGACCCTCAGGATTGAAGGGGATTTAATTCCCCATCTTAAAACACGCCACGGGGCCTGTTTGCACACATGTCACCTTTAGCCCCGCCCCCTCCCTTCACCACTGTGCAAACGTGCCCCGTGGCGTGTTTTAAGTTGGGGGATTAAGTCCCTTTGAATCCTGAGGGTCCCTGGGGGCACGTTTGCAGAGTGGTTAAGGGAGGGGGCGGGGCCTCCGGCACGATGCCGGTCTTTTTTTTTTTTTTTTGTATGGGAGGGGGGCTGCGTGGCCCCCCTTCCCTCGGCCACTTTTGGCCCCAGGGACCCCATCCCCGGGGCCTGAGGATTTTCTTTTTTTTTTTAAAGAAAAAAAAACGGGAAGAGGACCGCGTGGCCCCCTTCCCTGGGCCTCTATTGGCCCCGGGGACCCCATCCCCGGGGCATGCCCTCTTTTTTTATAATTAAATATTTGGAGGGGGCTGCGTAGCCCCCTCCTCAGGCCATTTAAGGCCCCGGGGACCCCCCCCAGGGGCCGGCCTTTGCGTCCTTTTAAAAAAAAAATCCTTTTTTGGGAGGGGGGCTGCGTGGCCCCCCTCCCGGGCCACTATGGCCCCGGGGACCCCATCCCCGGGGCCTGGCCACACGTTGGGGACCGTGGGGGTCCCCAATCCCCGCACGGTCCCGCCGGCTCCCCGCGTCCTGCGGGAGCCGGCATTGCTTTTCCATAAGGGGAGCTGCTGACATGCAGCTCCCCTTATGGAAAAGCAATTCTGCTGCTTCATTGAAGCGAGAGCAGGTTTCCCTGCTCTCACTTCAATGAAGCAAAGCAAGTTTGCAATGGCAGGACGGGAGCCGCGAGGCTCCCATCCTGCCATTGCAAACAGCAGTGTCCCGGGGTAGGCACCCGGGACACTGCAGGAGCTGGCCCTGGGGGTGGCGCTCCAGGAGGGGGGCCGCGCGGCCCCCCTCCCCACTTCTACATAGCCCTGGGGAGGTGGTGGTCACCGGGGCTTCGGGGGTCCGAAACAGACCCCCACATGTATTTTCTTAGTGCCCCGGGAGGTGGCGGTCCCGGGGCGTGTGGGGGCAGGAGCCCCCCACACAGGTCATTCTTTTTTAAAAGAAGCCCGGGGAGGTGGCGGTCCCCGGGGCTTGGGGGCCTTAGAGGCCCCCACATAAAGTAAAACCAACCCCCGCATTTTTGTTTAAAGCCCCGGGGGTGGCGGTCCCCGGGGCTTGGGGGGCCTTAGAGGCCCCCCACATAAAATTAAAACCAACCCCCGCATGCCCCCGGGACTTGGCCCACCCGGGGGCAAATTAGCATCAAAGCGCAAGAGACCGCGCTTCGATTTTTTTATCGGCAGGATCCGCGCACCCAGTGCGTTTTTTGCCGATTTTTGTCCTTGTAGGACCCCCTGAGCAGGCCTAGGGGGTCAGGGTGTTTCTACCCTGCCCCCTTTTTGCGTTTTGCGCCCTTGTTTTTGTCTTTTCTTATCCCTCGGTTCTACCGAGGGACAAGATGGCTGCCAACACTTCCTGTTTTGGAGTGTTGACAGCCAATTAGCATGCAGCTCGTGGTCGGGAGGGTGCGCGGATCCACCGCGGCCATAGATATCGAAACTTTTATTTTGGATTTTCTCAGCAACTACTGAACGGATTTACACCATTTTTAAAAAGGGTGCTTTCTGAACCAAGCACTACCTTTTTGCCAAATTTGGTGTAATTCCGTTCAGCAGTTTTGCTGTAGCCTTGCATAAAGTTTCCTATGGGAAATTGATTTTTTCACTCTTATTTTTTTAATTTCTCCGCAACTACTGAACGGATTAACACCATTTAAAAAAAGGTCGCTTTCTGAACCAAGCGCTACCTTTTTGCAAAATTTGGTGTAATTCCGTTCAGCAGTTCGGGCTGTAGCCGTGGCTAAAATTTCCTATGGGAATTAACATGGAGAAAACACGTTTTGGGACCCCCTTTTTTCTCGGCCCCCGCTTGATGAATCACCCCGAAACTTTCAAGACAGGAGCAGACCGGAGCGCCCCACTAGTTTTGAAAATTTCGCGATGATTCGTCAAACGACGCCAAACTTATTGGGAATAGAATGTTGCGGATTTCCTATGGATAATAGGTCCTAACTATAACTATCTACTGGCGACCGCCAGTAGATAATATACATATATATATATATGTATATATATATATATATATGAATGTATATATATATATGTATGTATGTGTGTGTATATATATATATATATCGCCGAAAACTCTCCGAACTGCCACAGCAGCGCTGGCAGCAACAGCAGCGGCGAACAGAGGGAAACAGACCCAAATAGCGATGGCAGGTAAGATTTATTTCCTCACTTAGTGACGTGTTTCGAGCACAGCCGTGCCATTGTTCACACATATATATATATATGCGTCACACTTCACCTTGAACTCGCCGATATGCCAGAAAAGTGAAGCACGGACCCAGGTAATGCAGTTGCCAATGTTTATTTCGCTCTTGCAGCAACCTCAGCAGCCATGACGCGTTTCGACACTCTTGGTGTCTTGATCACATGATATATATATATATGTCAAAATGCTCTAAACAGGGTGGAAAGCACATCCTATTCTATTTGGCATATGCTTCACATTCGCCAGGCTCTAAATCATGGTCAAACTCCCTAGCAATAGCTTCGCTTTATCACAGACCTAAAGACCTCACTGCACTTGGCATTTTAGGGATGGGAGAAATCACAATATTTTTTCTTGTGAAATACACTTAGGCCTCCTTTACAGTTTGGTGGATGGTTGCTGGGCCACAAACGTGACAGATATCCTTTCCGCCTTATTCCATATGCATTATATCCTATGGCACTTGCAATAGTGCAGACAGGATATTGGTCATATTTGTAACGGAGCAACCTCTGTGCCAAACTCTAAATCTGTCCCTTAATTTTCATGAAAGTGTGCAAAATTCATTTCTCCATCATCCGAGTGAAAATGGTGCATGAGGGCGTACCTCGTGAGCTGAGATACCAGCAAGAGAGATTTTAGCCGAAAAAAACTCAGTGTTGCTGTAACAATGCATCCTAGGAATATTCATTCTTCCTTTCCTCCTTTTCATCCATTCCCAGCACACGATGATCCTGAACAAAGGAAATTTGATATGCTTCCCACTGACTTTCCCCAAAATCACGAATTCCCAGAGGCATTCTTGAAAAGAAATCAGCCGTAATGTTACCTTTACCTGGAACATGTTCAATCTTGTAAATGAAATCCTGTAATCTCAAAGACATTGTTGCAGCTCTCACTGAGGCTCTGAACATACCTTCTGTTGTTATCAATTTTACCAAAGGCTTATGCTCACTTTTCACAATGCATGGTTTTCCCTATAGGAAAGATCTAAGGTGTTCTAGCGCCCAGACGCAGGCGAGAGTAACTTTTTCAATGACTGAAATTTTTTCGTTCTCTAGGTGACAAGGTTTGAGAAGCAAATGCAATAGTTATCTCCTCACCCCTGGTGTTTCTTTGAGTTAAAACCCCTCCCAACTGTCAGCTGCTTCTATCTGTAGTGAAAATATTCTCTAGATTGGGGTCAAAACATTTCAAGGCAGGAGTCTCACCAATTGCATTCTTAATCCCCTCGAACTCTCTTTGACAGACCTCAGACCAATTAAATTTGGACTTATTTTTCAACAGTTGCCTCACATTGTAGATCTTCTCTGCAAACCCATTCGTGAATTTTGCATAAAACTCCGCCAAACCGAGGAATGATCCCACTTCATCCCTGTTTGAGGGAGCAGGGGCATTCTGGATTGCTTCCACCAATGCAGGTTTAGGAGTGACACCATCCTCATTCAAAACATGATACAAATATGTTACAGATCTGACAGCAAACTGCATTTAGAATATTCAACTGATAAACCTCTCATATCTTGGATATTCAAAGCCCCTTCATGGATTTCATCAAGTTCCTGCCGGTTTTCACCATAAATCAGGATGTCATCCTGGAAGCATTTAACATTTTTCATCATCCCAAACAATTGATGCACCAATCTCTGGAAGAATGCAACAGCAGACGCTGAACCAAAGGGCATCCTTTAATACTGATAACACCCCATGGTAGTAATAAACGCATTAAATTTCTGACTACCCCATGCAATGAAATCTCGTGGTATGACAGATCAGAAGTGGAGAACCATTTTGCACCATTGGTCAATGCCAACATTTCCGAAATTTTTGGCGAAGGGAGCTTATCCACCACAATATTGTTGATCAGATATTGTAAATCAATACTATGGGGCCGATTCCGATTCCGGCCGGAAATCTCTCCGACCGAGCCGGACCCGGAGAGAATTCCGACCGAATCGGACCCTAGCAGTCCGACCGGACGAGTACGATGCATTCGCATGCTATCGGACTCGATTCGGTCGGACTCCCATTGAAGTCAATGGGAGCCGGTCGTACGACGCGTACGGGGGCTCCCATTGACTCAATGGGTGCGAGGCGAACAAGGGCGCCCCCTACAGCGGGTATGCGTCCATGCGCATCGCGGCGTACATGCACAGGTAGGGGGGACCCATGGGTCCCCCATGTGTGCGACTCGCGTGCCTACGCGTTCAGGGGGGTCTGACGCAGACCCCCAAAGTCCGGCTCCGACAGCTCTTTCGAGCCGGACGGCGCGAGTCGGTCGGACTGCTTGCGGCGCGCATCGTACTTACCCGGCCGGGAAACGTCTCCATAGCGCGGTGCGAGTCGTGTCCGTGCGAGTCGGTCGGAGCGTGTTGAAGCCGCGTACGAGTCGGTCGGCGATTTCGCGTGCGCTCGCATCGTACTCGCTCGGCCGGACCCGCGTACGATTCGGTTGGGAAACAGGGCTCCGAATCGGATCCGGTAAATCCGAATCCGATTCGGAGCACTACCGGTCGAGATCGGAATCGGCCCCAAAGTCTGAGTTTCCCTTTCCCCTTCTGGCCTCTACCACTAGAGAAAAGCATTCCAAGGATTCTATGGCTTCAATTATATTCGCACTCACAAGTTTTTTAAGCTCCATCTCTACCACCTCCCTCAAAAGAATAGGAATATTCCTAACGTTATGGATTTTTGGACAAGCCCCTTCCTTTAAATCAATTTGGTAGCAAACTCTGTAAGATTATCAATTTCTCCACTGCATACCTTTGGAAATGTCTTATGTATGGCATTACCCACACTCTCACCATCATCTGCGATCATGACAGGTTCAGGACCGTTAGGGTTCAAACCTATATGGAGATTGCCCTGATCATACCAACCCAATACAGAGGGCCTTTTTTCACAGAGTATAGTTTGCCCTCAGTCTTCCTAGTTTTGAACCTAAAGGTAAGCAGTATGTCACCTAACAAATCAATTCACTCACCTGAGAAACCTTCTGGGTGAATATCATGAAAAAAAAAATTTCTCCTATGCTACTTACAAAATTCTCTCCTCCATACTTCCTCACTAATGATGGTATACGGTGAACATGAGTCTGCGTACACCTGAACATTCACGCCACCAATGCTCATCCAACACACAGGTTTCTTCCTTAATTTGCTGTTGCACTAGTTCACATTCAACACAAATGACTTTTTGGAATGAAAAATGTTGTCAAACCGAGATTGCTCATCCGAATCACTATCATCCACACATCTAACCTTGAAGTCCTTCAACCTCCTACACACCTTAGCAAAATGTCCCACCGGCCCACAAGAAGAACATTTCTGTTTAGTCGCCCTGCATAATTTTCTATAAGCTAGGTGTGAATCATTGTCACAGTGGTAACACATCTTTGCCTTTTACTTTCCCCATCACTTCATCTAAGTGTTCACGATGATCAGCCTTAACAGCTTTGACACTGTGCCTGGATAGCTCCGCTTTCTTTCCAAGGGCTAAAACATCCTTCAGGTCACCATTAACCCACAACTTCTCCTTGATGGCCGGGTCTCTAGTATGCATTACCACTTGGTCTCTAATTAGCTGATCCTGTAACCCTTCAAACTTGCAGTCAAGAAATAATTTTCTAAGTGTAGCCACTTATTCATCAATGCTCTCATTCAGTTCCTATTTCCTCTGAAAATATTTATACCTCACAATACCTATGCAAACATTGGGTGCGAAATACTTATCAAACTGTTCAATAACCCCTCCGCCTTGGTCCATTTGCATCTGTTCAAATACTTTTAATCTTATTGGTCCTATAGAATGTGAGAAAATTATTTTCTTCTGCTCTGGAGCCATTTTTCTTCCTTATCAATGGTATTTAAATAGGTAAGAAAGTATGATTTCCACTCTGACCATTTCATTGAAAGATCACTTCCCACTGGCCAAAATGCCTGGGGAGGAGACAACTAAGGGGCCGATTCCGATCTCGGCCGGTAGGGCACCGAATCGGATTCGGCTTAACCGGATCCGATTCGGAGCCCTCTTTCCCGACCGATTCGTACGTGCGTCCGGCCGAGCGAGTACGATGCGAGCGCACGCGAAATCGCCGACTGACTCGTACGCGGGTCCGAACCGCTCCGATCGACTCGCACTGACACGACTCGCACCGCGCAATGGAGACGTTCCCCGGCCGGGCAAGTACGATGCGACCGACCGGCTCGAAGAAGCAGTCGGAGCCGGACTTTGGGGGTCCGTGTCGGACCCCCCTGTACGCGTAGCCACGCGAGTCGCACACAGGGGGGACCCATGGGTCCCCCCTACCTGTGCATGTACGCCGCGAGTCGCATCAAGGCGTACCCGCTGTAGGGGGCGCCCTTGTTCGCCTCGCACCCATTGAGTCAATGGGAGCGCGCGTACGCGTTGTACGTCCAGCTCCCATTGCCTTCAATGGGAGTCCGACCGACTCGAGTCCGATTGCATGCGTGCGCATCGTACTCGTTCGGTCGGACTGCCAGGGTCCGATTCGGTCGGAAATCTCTCTGGGTCCGGCTCGGTTGGAGTGATTTCCGGCCTGAATCGGAATCGGCCCCTAAATGTTTTGGGAACTCATGGTGATCAGGAGTAGTGGCATAAAAGTACACAGTGGAGCAGTGTCCTTTCTTCATCCGGAAAAAGGACTAGCTCACTGAAAACCACTGTAATACTTAAACCAAAAGGAAAATACACTTACAAGTTCCACACAAATGTTCCACCGAGAAAATATAGAAAAAAACATTAACTTTGTACAATATAGGAATTAGGCAATGGTAGCATGACGTATAGATTCCCCAAATGGTCACATCACCTGAAGGAAAGACTCCATGAAATCTTGAAGCCAATACTTTGGCCGGTATAATAAGACGTTATTCAGACTGACACTACGCGGCTCCACAGCGTGCATAGTCACTCGTCAGCTCCATCAGATATGGTGTAACATGACTGGCATTGCACAGCTTGATGCATGCCCAATCCAATATGGCGTTTATGCAGACTGACGCTACGAGCTCTACAGCATGGGCATACCCCTACGTAGACACTTGTCAGCCCTTCCAAATATGGCATCGCGTCGAATGACGATGCACGACAACAGTGTGCCGTGACCCCCTTTCGCGATGTTCTCATTGAAAGGAAAGTGTTGGTGCCGGAGTGCACGTGGACAGAGCTGCATGAGCACTGCAGATCACAATGTCCCTCTTAGCCAGCACGGATCCCGATGTTAAACATAGCAGAGAACACAGCATGGATTTGAAGACTGAGTGGCAACCATCCTGCCTCCAAAGGTAAATGCTGCACTTACCTAAACTCCTCACAGTAATATCCAATCCACTTAAAATGTCCGCAATGTAAGCACTGCAAGCTGGTTAGCTTACAGAAGTGGTGCCGACCTACTTGAGCGGTTGAACTTCAATATTCGTAGTCATACTCCAATTCCCTTGAAAGCATATCCCATAATGCATGTGTCACATGGTACGAAATGCATTACTGGTAAAGGGGAAATTACGCAAATGTGTGCCATGAGAAACAGGATTTAGCTGAGATTTTGTTTTCATACTAAAAATTAGGGGTGTTCGAAATTTGTATAATTTGCTGTAAAGTGTACGCTGGTCGGTTAATCTTCAATACCAAGTTTATTTGCACACTGGACGCCATAAGCAGTGCAGCGTAAATCACAGCTTGCTTCTCCACCGTCTTCTGGCAACTGCTGCCACAGCTACACAATCTAAAACACTGTGAGGTTACAGAGAAGAGTGGCTAATACACTTAAATAATGCAGAACACGTGTAAGCTCCATAAAAAGGTATTCAGACAAAATATAGAGAAAAACAAATATAGAGAAGCAGATATATCGTGATGCACAAATATCGCGGACAAGAATATCGATTTCAAGGTAAGTAATATTGATGTTAAAATCTATGTTCTTAATATCATTGTTAAAAATATCTATGTTGTTAATAGCATTTACAAAATATTGTTGTTAATAATATCGTTTTTTATTTATTTTTATGTATTTTAGTATATATTTAAATTGTATATGTTATCAATTGTTTGTATAATTATTGTTAATACTTTTAAATATAGTTTGGACATTTTTAGTTGTTTTTAAATTTAGTTTAATAGTTTATTTCTATTTTTAGGTCGGGTTCTAGGGTTTATAGGGGTACAGGGTGGGAAGTAAATTAATTATAATTGATACTTAATTATTCATTAATATTAAATGTTTAATTGATAATTAATTATGTTAATTGTGTAATTAATTTTTTCATTTACGTTAAGTTTTAGGTGCAGGTTGTGGGGTTTGTAGGGGTGTAGAGGGGAAGTACTTTAATTATAATTATTTAATAATTAATTTAAAAATATTGCTAATTATTTAATTGATAATTAATTATTGATAATTAATTATGTAAAAGGTGTAATTAATTTGTTATTAATATTTTGGTGTGGGTAGTGGTTTTTGTAGGAGTAAAAGGTGTGAATGAAATTCATTATAATAATTATTTAATGTTAATTATTGTAAATTAATTAATTGATAATTCTGTAAATTGTGTAATTACATTTTTTTAAGTTATAAATGAGGTGCACATTGTGGTTTTAGGGGTAAAGGGTGGGAAGCTCATTAAATATAATTGATTTATTATTAGTTAATTGTTATTAATTGTTTAATTGATAATTAATTCTGTAAATTATGTAATTAAGATACTTTTAAAAATATTTATTGGGTGCGCACTGTTGGGCTTCTAGGGATAAAGGGTGAGAAGTTAATTAAATATAATTATTTTCTTATTAGTTAATTACTATTAATTGTTCAATTGATAATTAATTATGTAAAATTTGTAATTATTATAATTTCAAGATATATTTTTGGTGTGCGTTGTTTAGTTTGTGGCGGTATAGGGTAGGAAGTTATTTAAGTAATAAACTTAAAAATAGTTATTTATTGTTTACAAATTGTGAAATTAAATTATGTGTTAAATGTGTTATGCTTTTTAATTGTATATAACATTATATTTGTTGGTTGTTATAATTATGAAAATATAGTGTGGTATTTTAATTATATTATTATCTGCTTTAATTTAAAATATGTATTAAATATTGTAATAAATATGTAATTTTTTTCATAAAAACATATTTATATATTATAATTTTAAATATGTATATTTGTTTTTATCTAATGTAGTCGTTAAAATATTTTATTTGTTTGAAGTGAACTACTCTCTCTCTACTGTTGCACAGACTGGAGTGGGAATAGTAAATTTTACCCCTCCTGAGACCAACCCTTTCCCTACTGTTGCACAGACTGGAGTGGAAATAGTACATTTTACCCCTCCGCAATCCAACACTTTCCCTACTGTCCCACAGACTAGAGTGGGAATAGTAAATTTTACCCCTCCTGAGTCCAACGATTTCTCTACAGTTGCAGAGATTGGAGTGGGAATAGCATATGTAATATTTCTACAATTTTATAGTTTTGTTTATGTTGTTTAAATGTATATTATTATGATCTTTCTGTGTATTTAACATTATATTATTTTTATTAATTAATGTTTGTAATATGTAATATATTTTGATTAAACTGTAATTGTTTATTTTGTTTACTTTTTTAATGCAATTAAATTGGTATGTCTTTTAGAATTTGTTTCCAATTTATTTGTTACAGTTTACAATTTATATAATATGTATATATATATATGTGTATATATATATATATTTGTTATATTATAAAGTTAACCATTTACTTTTAATTGTAACATAAATTATAATTATTATTTTAATAATAGTTTTAGATTATATATGTTTAAATAAACATACACATATATGAGTTTAAAAAAATAAGTATAACATTGATATATAATTTTAAATTATTTAAATATATTTAATTCACAATATATTACTGTTTAATGTTAATATATTTAATGTTTACTATGTTTATATTAAAAAACAATACTTTTGTGTTCGATATTAGTATATAACGATATTTTCTTTCAATATTTTTGCTATTTACATTATAAGTATAGGATAACAATATTTTTGTACTTGATATTTTTGACACAATATTTATGTCCCACAATATGTGGGGTTTTGATATTTTGTCAGTGAACCCCATAAAGATACAGTGTACACATCACAATAAAGATACAGAACAAAACATTTGCTTTTGTATATTTACACAATATTTGAGAAAAAAGTATGTGAAATTATTCAAAATGTGTGTACTATGAGTAACATGACTTAACTGTAATTTTGCTTGCATACTAAAAAAATTCATATGCACAATACAGATACCTCTGGTTACTGATGTTCATGCATTGCTTTTTAAAAGTCCCTCCTATGAGGAGAAATAAATAGTTCTCTTTACATAGTCCTGCGTCGTTAAAAATCACTAACAATAAGCATTCTAGAAAGTTTCTTTGTTTGATGTGGTCAGCTTGGACCTTAAGATCTACTGTGAAATTATTCTCTGGGAGGCCCCTTTAACACCTGAACAAGAATGGGACAGCGGTGCCCCCACTGTGACGCATGAACACATGAAACATGGCAGTAGGGGAGAATATGGTATGTCCGTGTCTGGGCGGAAACTTCTAGATTGTTTTCTATGATATCTCCCACCTGGCAGCTAAGACCTGGAACTACCTCCCCCTGCTCAGAGCCTCACCATCGCTCCAGCAGTTCAGGAAGGACCTCAAGACCTGGATGTTCAACCAATAGGAACAGGCAGCGTGATCCCACAGCAGGATCCCACAGTGCCTCGAGACACTCAACGGGTGAAGCAGCCGAGCTATACAAATCCTGATTGATTGATTGAGAGAAGACCAGGGCAAAGGCGTGGTTGGAATAATGGCCAGAGATGGGAATGTTTTTGTTGAATCCAAGAGATTTGATGTTCTTTAATACATCCACACCACGTCTGTAGGCTTTGCTATCAATGCTTCCCAAAAAGATGATGCATGTGGTTTGGAGACTGCAGAATTGTAACACTTTCGAACTGCAAATTTCATGCAATTTACAACGTTTTTAATAACTATTGTTGAAAACAAAATCCACAAAAATTGTTTTTGCTCTAGAAAAATATGTAAATTGCCTTTGTGCTGATTTCATTAAAAAAAATTAATCAAACATCATTATCCACCTCTTAGCTAAACAAAACACACACTAATTGACTATGATGATTTTTTAATCAGGCAAATATGTAAACCTTGGTGTTTTGTTTTAATAATCAACCTACTTTATTGAGGAAGAATTTCATCATAACTACTTCAGTATTTGCCAGCAGACATAGACGAATCAAAATAATCATTACATGATTTAGTTGTATGCACAATCAGTATTGCATGTTTGAAAAGTGTAATATTTCTTACCCCTTATTTTGGAGATATCAAAGCAGGTGGAGTATCTCACTCAAAAAGAGAGCCTTGAACTCACAGACACTGGTTCGTAGCGCTCAAAAGTTTGGGCTCTTTGATGAGGGCCTGGGCCGCTATCACATATATATCAGCTGGAAGGTGTGGATTTTAGACCAACTTCAAGTGAGACAGACCTTCATTGACCACCCCGGTGCTGTTGATGGCTACAGCTGAGCCCAGCTTATAGTGGAGATCTGCATTAGTGGATCCTTACAAATCTTCATAGGCTCTCAACATAGAAGAGTCTCAACAAACATGCAATAAAAGGGATGGGCTATCAAAGTACAATATTAACAAATATTAATTTTACACAACTCATTGATATTCATTATATTGAATGTCTGAGTCGATGCCACTAGGAACTGCTGATTGCAGAATTCCTGCAGTAGGTGGATGAATTGGCTAGGCCATATCAATGGCACGAAAGGCGCAGGCAAAGGCTTCCAGTCCATAGTTCAGAAGACGCCAGGGCAGAGGAAGTGAAGAAGCTACTGGAATTGATGAAAACCTGCTTGAATTGGTGCCAAAAACTATACTCATTTAACCAATCCAAATCTATTCTGTTCAATTCTTCAAGGGCGGAGCATAAAGGTCAAACTTTATGTTTCTATTGGCATGAAGCCTCAGCAGCATCCAGCTTTGGTTCGTGCCTCCACCTCTCTCTGACTAAGGGATGTGGCTCTATTCGAGCCTTTACCGTTCCCCTGTAATGGATCGTTGGAGGCATCTGGGTGAGTTCCAGTCTGTACATTCCCTGGTCATGGACCACTAGAGGCATCAAGCTCTGTCTGAACCTATTCCATTTCTCTTTCCTGGACCACTAGAGGCATCTAGCTCTGTTCCAGGCTTCTCATTCTCTGGGCATGGACCAATAGAGGCATCGAGTTATGTCCAACCCTTTACCATTGCTTGGTCATGGACCACTAGAGGCATCTACCTTTATTCACACCTTTATCAATTTGCTGCTCTCAGAACTACTAGAGGCACCTAGCTCTGCCCGGGGCATTACCATTCCCCTTTCAAGAACCACTAGAGGCATCTAGCTCTGTCCAAACCTTAAATATTCACCTGTCATGGACCACTAGAAACATCTAGCTCTGTTGATATCTTTACATTCCCTGGTCATGGACAACTAGAGGCATTTAGCGCTCTCCGAGTCTTTACATTTCCAGGGTCGTGGACCAGTAGAGGTGTCTAGCCCTCTTTGAGTATTTACAATTCCCTAGGCATAAACCCTAGAGGCATCTAGCACTGTCCGAGCCTTAACCATTCCTGTGGGCTTGGGCCACTGGAGACATCTAGCTTCACCTGAGCCGCAATCCTTCACCAAGTCACTGAACCCATGAGTCAAAACATTCCATCCAACCTTGCACCTTCCCCCTTGGTATGAAACCTGAAAGAATGTAACTCCATCCGGGCTTCACTTTTCATCTTGGCACAGAACCATAGAGACATCCAGTTCCATCTGAACATTAACCTTCAAAGAACCACAGTGGCATCTAGATCCATCCAAACCATCGCCGTTTCACTTAGAACAGAACCTTATAGCATCTAACTTGATCTGAGTTTTAACCTTTCACCTAGGCATGGAATCCTAGAGGCATCTAGCTCTGAATGAACCTTCACCTTTCACCTAGGCATGGAATCCTAAAGGCATATTGTTGGAAAACGAGGCAGCATCTGTGAGGCCTGCACAAATAACATGACTACATTTGTCCTTCACTGGGAACTAAACACCCAATTGTAGCGCCTGACTCTCAGAGGGTAGCGTTGCAGAGCAGTCTGAGGCTTCCTCAAGGGAGGTGGTGTGGGCTAGTAATTGCCATTTGCAGGTGCGCGGAAATAACACTCAATAATTGATTGTCCAGTCTGTACTTTGCTTTATAAAAGTAAGAGTACATTTATTAAACACACACACTACTCAATACTATGCACCAATTTACAAATATACATAAGCTGTTGGAATTACTTTGTGACATTGCATAACATCTCCACCCCTCCCGCAGGGGGTGGGGTCTAATACCACCACTCCCATGTATGCACATCATCTTGCCCCCCAATGCCGGTAGTTGAAAATAACCTGGAGCGAGGGCCCTGCGCACTGGCACCATCCCAGTGGCGACCCACCCCATTACCTCAACATGCATTAAAAATAGGTTCACCTGCCCTAGTGACACATAACCCTGACTGAGCATCTTATATTGACCATACAGTATGCACCCCTACATATTCAGGGCTAACAGTCTGGGTTATTCCTCACTTAAGCGCAGCAGCAAGAATACATGTTTAAGCACACTTTAGAATGACAGTACTCAGCACATTTGTGGATCATTAGAATGCATTGCAATTACAGCCCCTAAAGGCATCACAGATGAAATCACAGGATTACGCATATACAGCGAGACACCCTAGCAGGAATGTCTGGCAACATAACCCCACTTTGCTTATGGCATCACCTTACACAGGTACTGCACATTACACATGTGACCTTCAGTCCCTCTAAAAAGAAATAACCATTAATAAATGCATTTCTGGTGCAATTACACCTCTTCACCTCCAAGGGATGCCCTTCTCCAGACATCCCCAACTCAGCCCTTCACTCCGTGAAACACTTCTCAATACACCCTCAGCTGTAGAACAAAAGTTCCAGCCTAGAAGGTGTTAAATGTTGGCTGAGCCCTTGAGGGGTTATTCTATTCAAGTCCCCATGTGACTTGTGGAGGGACTTCCAGTTTCGTGCTGGGGGAGACTGCGCTTCTCAAGCAGCTCCCCCTGCACCTTTTCTCAATTGAGGGTGACCCCCCTCCTCTGGGGGACCACCAAGCACCAAAACGATCCTTTCCCCCATGCCTTGCAAGGCATTATGGGGCGCTTCAGGCTCCTTTCTTGTGCATATTTGAACAGCGGCTCTCCCGCTGTGCCGGGGAGAGCCGCGCAACTCGCACTTCTTCTCAGGGGCCCGGTCCCACCCGGGCCCTCCCGTGTCACCAGGTTCGTTGGGGGGCCCGGTCCCACCCGGACCCCCAGGTACGGGGATGCGGCTCGGGGAGCCCACCCCCGGCCGCGCTGAGGTTTTCGGGGGCCCGGTCCCACCTGGGCCCTGTGCAGCTCCTCCTCTTCATGTTCGGGGTCCCGGTCTCACCCGGGATCCCCGCATGCCTCTGTGATGGAGGGCAGCCCGGAGAGCCCACCCCCGCCTGCCCCCGCCGGCTCCCCGCCCGGCCAGCACCCTCGCGTGCTGCCGCGGGAGCCGGCACAACTCTTCTCGTCTGTCCGCTCCTGCGGGCAGACACGCAGCGTCCGCTCTGTAGCGGTTCTTCGGGAGGAGTGCGACGGCACTCCCCCCCACCTCCTCCACACTCGGGGCCCGGGGATGGGATCCCGGGCCCCCGAACATCTTCGGGGGGGGCGACGGCGCTCCTCCTCATTCAGCATCGGCGGGGGCCAGGGTGGGCTCCTGGCGCCCCGCCTAGGGCCAGTTTCACGGGGAGCGCGACGGCGCTCCCGGACTTTGCTTCGGGGCCCGGGGATGGGGTCCCGGGCCCCTGGGCACCTCTTCGCGGGGGCACGACGGCGCTCCCCCGCCTCCATCTTTGGTGGGGGCCAGGGTGGGCTCCTGGCCCCCATGCAGGGCACCTTCACGGGGAGCGCGACGGCGCTCCCCGTCTTTACTTCTCCTTGGGGGCAGCCCCCGGGACCTGACCCACCCCGGGGGCATCTTGGAGACCGGTGGCGGAGCCCCACGCGCTTCGTCATCGGTCTGCTTAGGGGTCAAAGGTCGCCTACCTTCCGGGGGCCATATCTCAGCCCCTGGGGGTCCGATCTGCCCCATTTTCGCGTCTTCTTGCTCCTGGTGGCGCCCCCCAGCCACTGGGAGCATTCTCCTTCACCCTCCAGGTCTCCAAGAGGGTGCATTCTGCAGGGAGCGGTCTTCACTGTCTCCCTGCGCCAGCCTTTCGCCTGCTCTCCTCCTGGGCCTCTCTTCTCCCTGCGCAGAGGCCCCTGCTTCTGCGCACCGGTCCTGGGCTCTTCTTCTGGCACTGTTAGGGGCCTGGGGGGCAGTCAGGGGGTACTTCCTTCCAACTGCCCATTGCCAGGCTCCAGCACCTTCCGCCTCAGCAGACCACACCCCAGAGAGAGCTTCTCTTCCTGTGCAAGCACTTTTTAAAAGTTGAGTAGGGTGCTGGCAGGAAGTCTCTGTTGGTCCTATCAAACAGCGACACATCACTTCCCTGCCCCTGCTCCCTCCTTCTTGTCCAGCCTCTGGGCTGGTTCAAAAGGGCGTCGTCCAGGGTCTCTGGCAACATGGTCTCTGAAACAAGAGCCCTTCCCTCCTTGGTGCAGCCTGGTGCCTGGCACCAGTGATAGCTGCTGATGGATGGGCCTGTAGCCCCACCCATCTTCTCTTCGTGGAGAGGAGGCCTTAGCTTGTGGAAAAAAAGGTTATCAATCCAGCCAGCTGAGGTCAGCCCTCAGCCTGGCCCTGGTTATGACTGACTCAGAGAAATGTGACATTTCTGGATGACCCAAAAGCAGTACAAATATGACTTTGGACTCTGCAGAATACTTCTTCTCACACCCGTTACAGTCGACTTTAGTGCGTGTCTGGAATCTGTAGGCCTTAGGAAAGTGACACTAGTCTATGGGCTCCGCTTCCCCATAGGGGAATAATGAAGTGAAAAACACAGTCAAACACACTGACTTTCCCTGGCATGTTTCTTCCCAGTGTATAAAGCCTATTCCATGTCACCACCCAATTCTGCATAAGTCCTGCCACACCATTCACTTTGTAGCTGCTCCCGGACTGCGCACGCCAGGAATCTCCCCTGCGCAGCCCCTACACGTGTGCACACGCATGTACGCAGGTGTCTGCATGTAACCAGCCCAGTGCCCCGTACTCCAGCTGCTGTGCAGCGGCCTAGTCAAGCCAGGGGGACACCAGTAAAATCCACATGCAGTCTCTTTCATCATGAGTTCACTGTGGATGAGTCCCAATTTATGAGGCTCTCCCACAGTAAAAGCTCAACACATAGGTGCTCAAAAAGCGAAAAATCCGGGCGGCCCATAGTGTCAGAACCACCTTCTAACACATAGTGCTCTGAATGAACCTTCACCTTTCACCTAGGCATGGAATCTTAGATGCATACAGCTCTGAATGAACCTTCACCTTTCACCAAGGCATGGAATCCTAGAGGCATCTAGATCCATCCAAGCCATCACCTTTCACCTAGGCATGGAATCCTAGAGGCATGTAGCCCTGAATAAACCTTCACCTTTCACCTAGGTTGGAATCCTAGAGGAATCTATCTCTGAATTAACCTTCACCTTGGCATGGAACCCTGGAGGCATCCAGCTCTGTCTAACATCCCTCATTTTTCACCTAGGCATGGAATCCTAGATGCATCTAGCTCCCTCCAAGCCATCAACTTTCCACTTAGAACAGAACCGTAAAGCATTTAACTCGATATAGTCTTCAACGCTTACCTAGGCACAGAACCCTGGAGGCAACTAGATCCATCCAAGCCTTCACTGTTCACCTAGGCATGGAACCCTGGAGGCATCTAGCTCTGTCTAACATCCCTCATTTTTCACCTAGGCATGGAATCCTAGATGCATCTAGCTCCCTCCAAGCCATCAACTTTCCACTTAGAACAGAACCGTAAAGCATTTAACTCGATATAGTCTTCAACGCTTACCTAGGCACAGAACCCTGGAGGCAACTAGATCCATCCAAGCCTTCACTGTTCACCTAGGCATGGAACCCTGGAGGCATCTAGCTCTGTCTGACATCCCTCACTTTTCATCTAGGGATGGAATCCTAGACATCTAGCTCTCAATCAACCTTCACCTTTCACCTAGGCATTGAATCCTAGAGGCATATAGCTCTGAATGAACCTTCACCTTTCACCTAGGCATGGAATCCTAGAGGCATATAGCTCTGAATGAACCTTCAACTTTCACCAAGGCATGGAATCCTAGAGGCATCTAGATCCATCCAAGCCATCACCTTTCACCTAGGCATTGAATCCTAGAGGCATATAGCTCTGAATGAACCTTCACCTTTCACCTAGGCATGGAATCCTAGAGGCATATAGCTCTGAATGAACCTTCAACTTTCACCAAGGCATGGAATCCTAGAGGCATCTAGATCCATCCAATCCATCACCTTTCACCTAGGCATTGAATCCTAGAGGCATATAGCTCTGAATGAACCTTCACCTTTCACCTAGGCATGGAATCCCAGAGGCATATAGCTCTGAATGAACCTTCAACTTTCACCAAGGCATGGAATCCTAGAGGCATCTAGATCCATCCAAGCCATCACCTTTCACCTAGGCATTGAATCCTAGAGGCATATAGCTCTGAATGAACCTTCACCTTTCACCTAGGCATTGAATCCTAGAGGCATATAGCTCTGAATGAACCTTCACCTTTCACCTAGGCATGGAATCCTAGAGGCATATAGCTCTGAATGAACCTTCAACTTTCACCAAGGCATGGAATCCTAGAGGCATCTAGATCCATCCAAGCCATCACCTTTCACCTAGGCATTGAATCCTAGAGGCATGTAGCTCTGAATGAACCTTCACCTTTCACCTAGGCATGGAATCCTAGAGGCATATAGCTCTGAATGAACCTTCAACTTTCACCAAGGCATGGAATCCTAGAGGCATCTAGATCCATCCAATCCATCACCTTTCACCTAGGCATTGAATCCTAGAGGCATATAGCTCTGAATGAACCTTCACCTTTCACCTAGGCATGGAATCCTAGAGGCATATAGCTCTGAATGAACCTTCAACTTTCACCAAGGCATGGAATCCTAGAGGCATCTAGATCCATCCAAGCCATCACCTTTCACCTAGGCATTGAATCCTAGAGGCATATAGCTCTGAATGAACCTTCACCTTTCACCTAGGCATTGAATCCTAGAGGCATATAGCTCTGAATGAACCTTCACCTTTCACCTAGGCATGGAATCCTAGAGGCATATAGCTCTGAATGAACCTTCAACTTTCACCAAGGCATGGAATCCTAGAGGCATCTAGATCCATCCAAGCCATCACCTTTCACCTAGGCATTGAATCCTAGAGGCATATAGCTCTGAATGAACCTTCACCTTTCACCTAGGCATGGAATCCTAGAGGCATCTAGATCCATCCAATCCATCACCTTTCACCTAGGCATTGAATCCTAGAGGCATATAGCTCTGAATGAACCTTCACCTTTCACCTAGGCATGGAATCCTAGAGGCATATAGCTCTGAATGAACCTTCAACTTTCACCAAGGCATGGAATCCTAGAGGCATCTAGATCCATCCAAGCCATCACCTTTCACCTAGGCATTGAATCCTAGAGGCATATAGCTCTGAATGAACCTTCACCTTTCACCTAGGCATTGAATCCTAGAGGCATATAGCTCTGAATGAACCTTCACCTTTCACCTAGGCATGGAATCCTAGAGGCATATAGCTCTGAATGAACCTTCAACTTTCACCAAGGCATGGAATCCTAGAGGCATCTAGATCCATCCAAGCCATCACCTTTCACCTAGGCATTGAATCCTAGAGGCATATAGCTCTGAATGAACCTTCACCTTTCACCTAGGCATGGAATCCTAGAGGCATATAGCTCTGAGTGAACCTTCAACTTTCACCAAGGCATGGAATCCTAGAGGCATCTAGATCCATCCAAGCCATCACCTTTCACCTAGGCATTGAATCCTAGAGGCATATAGCTCTGAATGAACCTTCACCTTTCACCTAGGCATGGAATCCTAGAGGCATATAGCTCTGAATGAACCTTCAACTTTCACCAATGCATGGAATCCTAGAGGCATCTAGATCCATCCAAGCTATCACCTTTCCAATTAGAACAGAACCGTAAATCATCTAACTCGGTCCAAGCCTTCAACGTTCCCCTAGGCACGGAACCCTGGAGGCAACTACATCCATCCAAGCCTTTACTGTTCACCTAGGCATGGAACCCTGGCGGCATCTAGCTCTGTCTGACATCCCTCACTTTTCACCTAGGCATGGAATCCTAGAGGCATCTAACTCTCAATCAGCCTTCACCTTTCACCTTTCACATAGGCATGGAATCCTAGAGGCATGTAGCTCTGAATGAACCTTCACCTTTCACCTAGGCATGGAATCCTAGAGGCATCTAGCTCTGAATGAACCTTCACCTTGGCATGGAACCCTGGAGGCCTCTAGCTCTGTCTAACATCCCTCATTTGTACCTAGGCATGGAATCCAAGAGGCATCCAGCTCCCTCCAAGCCATTACCTTTCCACTTAGAACAGAACCATAAAGCATCTAACTCAATCCAAACCTTCAACGCTCACCTAGGCACAGAACCCTGGAGGTAACTATATCCATCCAAGCCTTCACTGTTCACCTAGGCATGGAACCCTGGATGCATCTAGCTCTGTCTGACATCCCTCACTTTTCATCTAGGCATGGAATCCTAGACATCTAGCTCCCAATCAACCTTCACCTTTCACATAGGCATGGAATCCTAGTGGCATCTAGCTCTGAATGAACCTTCAACTTTCACCAAGGCATGGAATCCTAGAGGCATATAGCTCTGAATGAACCTTCACCTTTCACCAAGGCATGGAATCCTAGAGGCATATAGCTCTGAATGAACCTTCACCTTTCACCAAGGCATGGAATCCTAGAGGCATGTAGCTCTGAATGAACCTTCACCTTTCACCAAGGCATGGAATCCTAGTGGCATCTAGCTCTGAATGAACCTTCACCTTTCACCAAGGCATGGAATCCTAGAGGCATGTAGCTCTGAATGAACCTTCACCTTTCACCTAGGCATGGAATCCTAAAGGCACCTAGATCCATCAGAGCCTTGACCTTTACTAAGTCATGTAACCAAAGAACTTTCTAGCTCCATCCGAGCTTTCACCTGGCCATTTAACAAAGAAGCGTAAAGGTTCCTACCTCAATCCTGCTGTTCACCTCTCCCCTGGGCTTGGAGATTTAGAGACATTCAGATCTGTCCAAGCCTTTAATAACCACCCTAGAAGGCCCCAGCTGTGCTTGAACGTTCACCTTTCATCTAAGTGTGGAACTTAAAGACATGTATCTCTGACAGAGCCTCCCCTTCTGTAGAGACATAGGAATCTTGAGGCATCTAGGCACACCCGAAGCTTCCCATTTCTCAAAAGCTGGAACCCTAGAGATGCATTGCCCAATGCAAGCCTTTCCTGTTCAACTAGTTGCCGAACCATCTAACTCTGGCACTTTCGCATAAACTGGAAACCTAGTGACGCTCAGCCCCATCTGAGCTTTCCCAGAGGCATAGGAACCTAAAGTATTTAGTTACTCCTGAGCCCTCACAGTTTGCAAAGCTGGCAACCTAGAGACATCTAGCTTTATCTGAGCCTTTCCACGTCACCTAATGGCAGACACATAGAAGCAGGTAGCCCTGTCTCAGCCTTTCTCTGTTGCATAAGCTGGTAACCTGGAGATATCTATCTCGATATGAGCTCTCCCTTTCACCTAGTGGCAGACACATAGAAGCAGCTAGCCCTGTCTCAGCCTTTCTCTGTTGCATAAGCTGGTAACCTGGAGACATCTATCTCGATATGAGCTCTCCCTTTCACCTAGTGGCAGACACATAGAAGCAGCTAGCCCTGTCTCAGCCTTTCTCTGTGGCATAAGCTGGTAACCTGGAGGCATCTATCTCGATATGAGCTCTCCCTTTCACCTAGTGGCAGACACATAGAAGCAGCTAGCCCTGTCTCAGCCTTTCTCTGTTGCATAAGCTGGTAACCTGGAGACATCTATCTCGATATGAGCTCTCCCTTTCACCTAGTGGCAGACACATAGAAGCAGCTAGCCCTGTCTCAGCCTTTCTCTGTGGTATAAGCCGATTTCCTTCCAACCAGGCATGGTATACTAGATGGGTCTACCTCAGGGGCGTGGCTGTCATTGGTGCAGCAGGTGCAGTGGCACCAGGGCCTAGCCATATCCTGATAAATGCTCTATTTAACTCCCTTGATCGCAGCCAAAGGGTCAAGATTACTTGCTTACACCAGAGTCCATGGCATCCTCGCTACGCGTTGATCTTATGTCCCTTGACCTTACGCGCCCAGCCTTTGCCGCTCGACTAGTCGCGAACCTTAGAAGCCTCCAGCCCCTTCCGGGCCTTACCCTGACGCAGCAGCTTCGCGCGAGCCCTCGCCCTCTGCAGAGGCTTTAAATAGGGTTCTCTCGGCTGCCACAAGTGGAAACAATGGGCGCCCTGAGAGGCGCTCTGCCTTGGCACCGCGCTCCCAGACACGTAATTCATATGATTACTTCTGAGAGTAAATCACAGGACTCGAGAGGAGGTGAGGGAGCCGAGCTTCCAGCCTGGGCGTGGGGCTGTGTCAGTGTTTGACAGCGCAGGGGACAGCCGGGGACGCTGGGGGGACAGGTAAGACGCACGTGCAGCAGATACACGAGTGTCAGTCACTGCTGAGTCCTGTTTCTGGGGCCACTGGACCGAGTGGGCCTGTGTGG
The DNA here is from genome assembly GCA_963921515.1 of Calotriton arnoldi. Lineage (NCBI taxonomy): Eukaryota > Metazoa > Chordata > Amphibia > Caudata > Salamandridae > Calotriton > Calotriton arnoldi. The sequence continues at coordinate 947,478 of CAWUFW010001351.1, read as the reverse complement.
GGCCTGCGTGACTCCCCCAAGCTTGTACTCACCGATGTGGTTGTTTATCGACAGAGGCTTTCCATGTCTGTGGCGCACCACGGAGGTCCCCTCTCTCACCCACCCGCTTTAGCATGTACCTGTCCCGTGTCTGACATCTTTAAAGGCCCCCGGTGGCGGCACAGTCCTCTGCGGCAATATACAGCGTTGAACAAGGACCCCCCCCCCAGGTACCCCCGAGAAGGTTCTGTGCCAGGAGGGGTCCAGGGACTCCTCCGGTTCCTGGGGGCTCTTCATTTCTCCCCCCTTCTAAACCCCCCATTCTAGTCTAACTTGTGCCCTGTTGTGTGAGTAGGGCTGAACCCCTCTGTTGGAAGGCTTCCATAATGGACAGGTAAACCAGCTCAGGTGTATACTACTAGAGTGTCTCTACCCAGAGACTAATAAAAGAAGATTCTCTTTATGTGTACAGGTATCAGCCATGAGAATGCAGGCCGACCCTTTACAGACCTCACTGTCTGAGAACGGAAGAATACTTCCGGGGCAGGGAATCTGTGCAGAGCGGGGGGGACTCTGGGCTCTCATTCTACACCCAATGGCCTTGAAATCTGAATGTATGGGCTCTTTTATTTGGAAAAGGGGGGTGGGGGCGGGGGCAATGCACAAGTCGGGGGTACACGCAGGCATATGGCGTCCACCCACTCTTTTCACAGGGTGGACGCCGTCCCCCCTGCCAAGAAGTTGGGCCCCACAGAAATATGCTGAACGTGTCCCGGTGTCATTTTCAGACACCAGGACACGTTCAGCAGCGCCTGCACGTTGTCTGCTTTCGATTCCCAGCAGCAATGTGCGGGCAGCCAGTAAGCTTTTTTTCACCTCCAGCTGGCCCGAAGTTAAGGGGCCATCAGGCCTCCTTTTGTTTGAATACCCTGACTGGAGGCGGCCTGGAACCTCACTCTTAAATGTAAATGCCAAGGGGGGGAAACAAAGGCATACAGCTAGTTATCTCTTCACAGGTACTCGAGAGGCAGCTTTTGCCTTTGTTCACTCCCTGTATGTAATAGATGCATGCACTGTAAGAATGTCAGGTGTGTTGGTCTGTCCCAGTATTTACACAAATAACAATTTCAATAGCACTATTTTATTTCTTTTATAGCGCTACGCCACCCAATGCAAAGTGTCAGAGCTCTTTACGTAACATACACATTATACATTGACAATAAATCATATACATGTGTAAATCAATGTACAAAATGAGTTACATGAGACAGTGAGGGTTACAAGGTGTAGGAGTCACATGTCCTTCATACCTCACTGTGACCTTTTAGAAGGATTACAATTTATGAACTGCAGGTAACAAAAGGATCTCTGTGTTCAAAGCAGTGACCCACTTTAATACCTACATAAAATACAAATGTGTCATCTGCGTGTTAGATGATGTGCTCTGCAGGAGACACATTTACCTTCTCTACTTCTTTGATTCAAATCTGGGACTTTACAAAACACAGATCTCTCCAGCAAGTGCATTAACCACCAGAGTTATCTCACCATTATTACTATTCCCTGAGATTTACTGGGCACCTTCAAAGCAGATGCCTTAACCCAATCAAATATTTTAAAATGTAGACTTTGCAACCAATTAAACATAACAGATCTACTGCCATGCTTCTCTTTGTTGCCAATTTCTTTGTGGCAGGGTTTAAAAAAATATTTGTTGAGACCCAGATTTTGCGTCAGGATTGTGCCACTTTTTTGGCACAACCCCAACGCCAAATCTCATTTGTTAAATCTCATAATGCACTTAAATGTACTCATGATATACCTAATAAACATATGCGTGAGGTCTTAATATCTGATGTCACTTCTTGTGTTGTCACTTCCAGTGAGGTCACTTCCTGTGATGTCACGGGCAAGTCACGCATCGTGACATCATGCGCTGTGATGGCACGCGTCATGACTTTACTTGTATACTGCCTAACCTGGTTAGTCCTCCCACTTCTTTTTTTAGGACTTGTGCCCTGCACAGGGGGCATATTTACAACAAAGTGGCGGACCGTGGTGTTAGCCTCCTTGGCTTAACGCCAGGCTCCGCCACTTCTAAAACACAGGGCTGCACCATATTTACAACAGTATGGTGCAGCCCTGCGCTTCCCCCTGCGCTGGCGCTAAATTTAGCAGCTTAGCGCCAACGCAGGCACCCTTGCACCATGGTGCAAGGGTTTCTGCTGTTGAGGGAAGATTGTTTCTATGCAGGAAGGGTCACCTCAAAATCAATGGGTGTTGCGGTGGAGCACCCACCACAACACCCATTGCCCTCCCCTTTCACACTATGTACAGCGTGAAAGGGTGCCTTATTTACAAGGCAGCATTAAGCCACGTTAAGTGGCTTAAAGCTGCCTTGTAAATAAGGCGAAGCACAGATCGACACAGGAACGTCACTAAAAGTGACTTTCCTGTGGCGATAGGGACTTGTGAATATGCCCCGGAGTTCTTAAAATCATATAGGTGAGAACGGCTCCTTCTTGTGTGTGCTGATCCATGGAGCCCCCGGCACAGACCTCAGGTCCTACTGATGGGGCCCTCGCTCAGGCCTGGTATGAAGAGCAAAGGGCTGTGGTGTGGGCGTGTAGAACCTTCCCCACTGCTCCCTTAGGAGGGAAATATACATGCTAAGAGGCTGTAAGATTTGTTCTACTGTGCATGTACTTATCCCAGTTTCATGCATGCAAAATTGTTAGCTATAATACAGAGGGAACGAAAAATAATATAGTTAATTAACCATTCAGATACACTAACGATTTGCAACGCATGACAATTCAGATTAAACATGGGTTATTGCATGTCCAGGTGTATTAAAGTTTTGAAACATTGTCTTTAGTTCCATTGCACTGATCTCAACTTTTCTCTTTGCAGCATTGGCTTAGTGAGTTCCTTGGTAATTGGAAACATAAACCCAGGAAGGCTCTTGATGGCTGTGCACATGGGTTTTTTATTTCTTGTGGACTTCTCTTCTTGTAGGTTGCTAGTTGTGTAACATTGATTTCATTCGTCAAAGTACACTGGTAATGCCAGGAGGCCCTGTCTTTGCTGACCTGTGGACTGTAAAGGGTATTTCCCACTCAGATGGAGTATCTGTGCAGCATTATTTACAGCTGAGCGATCATTAATGCATCTGCAGGTACTCGCTGCTGGGTGATTACTGCTGGCATCGTTAGGGGAAGAGATGCCGGAACCGGCTGTGGCTTGCGCTATCTTATCTTCATCAGGATTATCCATCATTTGTCCACGAGGGCCACCGCTTTAGAATGTCTAGATGGGATCCTATATACATACAATGCATCTATATGGGAATCTTTTACATAGTCAGCAGTCCTCCTGAAAATGTGGCCAGGGACCAGCCCTCTGGTGACTCAGTAAACCAAAGCATCAACTGCAGGGACTGTGTATGACCACAAGGCCACCCAATTCAAACCTCACATGTCCACTCAGCCCTTCATCCTTCTGAGGTCAATAAAATGTGCACCATTGAGTGGATTAACAATTATGAAGATTACCGGTAAGGAACCGAGTCATTACCTTCCTCCTCCGTCTTCCTCGTCACAGTCATGTTCCAGAGTGACGGTGACGAGGAAGTCTATGACTCGGAGTAATGAAGATTACCGGCAAGTAACCAAGTCACTATAATGTGTGTAAATAGTAGTACGCTAGCTTTATAAGATTTCTAGGGACTTGAGGACGCAGCGCTGTGTAACCTACACATATCACACCCAGGGTCGTGCAACATTGCTTTAGAATAGATGGGTAACGCACCATCGTACTCGCTTTTCTTTCATATTGTTTCACCTGTATGTCCTGTGTTGTTTACAGCTGTGGCTTATTGTGACCACACTGGTTTGTTAAGGCTGAGGCCAACACAATAAACGCATGAGGAAAAAAGAATAAAAGCATTTAATTTATTTTTATAGTTTTATATAGGGCCACCTCGACCCAAAGGTATTGGAGCCCGTTACATGACCAGCAGTTACACTACAGAAGGACACGTTCGTTTGTTAGGCACGGGGAGAGTAAGTGATTTGCCCAGAATCACAGGACTTTCTTTAAAACTCTTCCTTCAAACAGTAGGCCTTTCTTACTTAAATTCAATAAAATGACTATTTCTCCTTGTATATTGCCAGCCGGGGTATGTAACTGTTGATGTGTAAATTTAATATTTATCCTTCAGTATCAATCAATCAGTTCTCCATATTTCCCTCAGCCTTGTGGGCTGCCTATCAACTGTTTCCGGTTTCGCTTCCTTGTGCTCGTGCTGAAATTTATTTAGCGTCTTCTTAACTTTTCTCTGTGGCATCGTGTTATGTAGTCAGGTCTTTTCTTCAGCATCACTATGTTTCATTTATTTTGCACCTCACCCTCGCGTTACTTCCCATTTTCTTCATTATTTTCTCTGTTTGCTGTTCCTGGTCTATTTAGGAAACTCGTTATCATTAAAAAAAAACAGCAAAACGATATTTTTCTTGAATTAGTGGGTCAATCTTGATCATGTAAACCGATTTGTGTGATAGTTCACTTTTCTGTTTCTAATGTTGGACTGTTTTCCTTTCCTGTAAGCACTTTGAACAACGTGGTACAATAAAGTTAACAAATAAATTCACCATTTTGTCTTAATTTAATGACTGCTTTTCTCATATATGACTGTAAGGCTTACGTTTTTTGCTTTTCTCCCCACAGAAGTTTCCAAAATTCAACAGAATATGTTAGAACATCTCCTGTGCAGCCAAAAATGCGCATGTGCACCGTATAACTAGCACTTATGGTTGTATGGCTATTTTTTAAATTCCTCTCAATATTTATTCATATTTATTTTTGTTCATTTTATCTGTATTTACCCATATTTATTTTGTGTTTTGTGGAAAAATTAAGCGGCGTTTAATACATTTCCATATTTAAGTAAAAAAAAAATGGCATTTGCACTTGGACAACTGACTGATTATAGTGACATAACTAGCAATAAAAAAGAATACAATTGTAGTAAAAACACATTCAGATTTCTAGCTTTTTAAGGTTTATTAGGAAATCCTGACCCCTTTTTCTAACTTCACCTCCCTGTCCAGCGGTTTTGCTATTGGTGTGTTAGTCAAGGTGGACAGCATTGAAACTCCCTCAAAAGAAGTCAAATTTTCTTTTTGTTTCTGTAATTTAAAAAAAATACAGACATGGAAATAGATTGTTTGCTGTCTTTATCTGTAAAAATCAATAAAAACAGATTAATGGGAGCTTTACTTATAACCCTTAGTACAATGTAGGCAGTAAATTGAAAAAGCAGAAAAAATAACTGGTAACTCAACACTTTCTTTTGTTTCACACTATTTGCAAACATCTCGGTATTACAGGCAGATACAGCTGCATTTCCAGGAAATTACCTGGTACTTTAGGGGGACGGGGGCACGCGGCCCCTCCTCCCTTAGCCAGTTTTGGCCCCGGGCACCCTGTCCCCCAGGGCTTAAATCAACCCGGGGAGGAGTGAGCCACGTGCCCCCCTCATCCTTAAAAGCACGTTGGGCTCCAGGGGACGAGGTTCCCAGGGTCAAAATCAGCCCGGAGAGAAGGCCCGCGTGACCCCCTCCCTCTAAAATACCAGGGGCCCTCACAGTTAAAGGTGGGTTCCGCGTGCACCCACCATATTCTTGTTGGGGGCCACGGGGTAGCCCCGAGGCCACCGTACCCCCAGCCGGCAGGGAGCAGCTCCTATTGCTGATCTCAATGGGCTAGAGTAATATTTTGATCTGTTTCCCAGCCTGCTTTAGTGCAGTCATGGAAACAGATCAAAAGTTCGCTTCCAGCAGGCAGGAGCAATTTCAAAGCTCCTGCCCGTTAGAAGCGGACTTGGTGTCTGCTCTCGCTTGGCGGGAATTCTAAAAATGCTCCCGCCAAGCGAGAGAAAACACAGGTCTCTGCCCATAGCGCTGCGGGCCAGGAAACCCATATGTCCCGCAGGTGGACAGAGCATCTGAGCCGGCCCAGGCGATGGTTTTCCCGGGGCCATTAATGGCTCCGGGAGGGGGGCTGCGCTGCCCCCTCCCTTCAAGTAATCGGCCCCAGGGTGGGCTACCCAGGGCCTTTAATGGCTTGGAGAGGGGGGCCATATGGCCCACCTCCTCATTTTCTTAAATTTCGGCCCGGGGTGGGCTCCCGGGGGCTTTTGGAAGCTCAGGGAGGGGCGCTGCGAGCCCCCTCCCTATATAAGCACATTACAGCCCCATGGGTGGGCTTCCCCGGGCCTTTGGAGGCTCGGGGAGGGGGGCCACGCAACACCCCTCCCCTTTATGTATTCAACCCCGGGGGTGGGCTTCCCAGGGCATAAGCTATTTAAATGCGGCCTGGCCACCATTTGTTTTGTTTTTTCGATTCCGCAAGTGTCTTATGGGTTGGCAGCATTTTTTTGCCAATTTGTTTTCTTCTGTGGCCCCGGGGTGGATCCTTCGGGGTACCCCCCATGGATACAACAGGGTCAGGGTATCCCTACCCTGCCTCATTATACTAATTTGTTTTTTTTATTTTAGGACAGGGGTGTCCTATAATGGCTGCCAGGAACATTTTTCTCATGTTGCTGGCAGCCAATCAGAGCTTTCGCTCCGTGTCAATTGAAACTCTCCATTTTTAAATTGGCGCTCCCGCAAGAGTCTCTCGAAAACTCTTGCAGACCCAACCGTCCAGATATACATCTATTTTTTACCCTTAATTTCTAAGAAACTACTGAAAGGATTTACACTAATTCACAAAAAGCACAATCTGCGTACCATGATCTAGGTTCCTGCCAAATTTGTTGTAGCACTTCAGCAGTTTTTGTTGTAGCCCTGTCTAAAGAAGTCCATGAAAAATGCATGGGGATTTTGCATTTTGGGGCCCCCTTTTTTCTCGGCCTTCGCTTGACAGATCATCCCAAAACTTTCCAGGAAGGAGCTGAGGCGGATGAACTTTTTTGGGGAAAGTTTTGTGAAAATTCGTCAAAAGGGGCCAAAGTAATTAGCAAAACAAAAAAAACTCTTTCTTTGGAAAAGCAGACCTAACTATAACTACCTACTAAATGATTTTATATATATATATATATATCAGATCACTTATAGGAAATCTAAATCATTGACAATCAAATCATTGACAGTCAAAGCAAAATGCACTTGGTTAAATCAAAAGGAAGGTTTTAAAAAATGTTTTAAGTGCAAGGCTTGTCTACATGGAGAGAACATGACATCGTTTAAAACAGTTTTTAACAAAACTGCGAAGGTAAAAGGATTTTTAACATGCAAATCTGACTTTGTTGTATATATTTTAAAATGCCCGTGCATTAAAATCTATGTCGGCAGCACGACTCTTCCAGTACATAAACGAATTCTCCAGCATAGAAGAGCCATAGTCAACAAAGATCGCAGTTACCCCATAGCAAGGCAGTTTGGAAAAGAACATTCCAGTGATCCTGCTACATTAAGATACAGCTGTATAGCACAAGCACCCAAAAAGAGGAGAGGTGGAGACAGAGAAAAGGAATTGCGTAAACTCGAAACATATCTCATCCTAGAGTTGGATAGTCCAGAACCCAATGGTTTTAATATGGATGAAGAGTTGTATACCTGTCTCTATTAAATTCCCCCATAGCTCTCTCAAAGAATTCATCAGATGAGCATGAATAAAATAAAAATAAAAATAAGTAACAATGAAATTAAAAATTTTAAAATATGATTTTGTAATTTTGGTTTTAACATGGGAAGTGGAATGTAGGGCACTGTTAAGCACTTTAAAAGAAAATAAAAAAATAAAATAAAAATTTAGGCAATAATTGCTTATAGGGGTTTTTTTAAACACTTTTAAGAATATATTTAGTATTTTACATTTAGCACGCAGTCACTTTCAGCACTATTGCACTTTAGGAAAATCCTTTGTGAAGAATGTGAAGATCGGTTTTTTCTTTTGAGCCCCTTAGGAAATATGAAGTGTTTCTTATGATTACAATAACGGGCACTTGCCCATGTAATTGAAATTTAGAAATGTAATTCAGATATGAAATATGAATATGTGATTCAAACACGTGATCCCCATATAAAATTCCAGTTGGGATGCAATAATGTATATTTTCGATATGTAAAAAGTTTTTAATCAGCTTTTACAAAGGAATTGTCATTTTAATGTTTAAATTATATTATATAAGAAACATGTTTCAAGATGGCGCTTATATTTAAGCCTAACATCAAGCAATGGCACTGATTAGTCCACTTTCCATGTTTATGTTTTGAGTAATGCACATAAAAAACAAAAAAAATCGAATGCTCACCATCGTGAACAAGGCTGCGTGAGGCAGCCGGAACGCGTGGATGTTGTATCGCTCAGGTCTGAAATAAACAGCTGTGGTGTAAATCACTGGAGTGCCGGAGTCATCTCTTCGTGTTTGGAGGTGTATCTGTTCATGTTTAAGAGACAAGGCGGAAGTCTCTTTTCCCGCACCGCGGACGTTCAGGACGCGTGTCTGCAGCCGCAATTTGCAACGTAAAGAAGCCACTATGAAGCAGACGCGCCCCCCCGGTCCTCCGAAGCTGCACAGAAACGAAAACGGACATTGGGAGTGCGTGGAAGGCAACGTGGGACGAGAATCGGAGGATCCTCGTGAGCACGAGCAAGACACCAACTCCGGTAAGAGACGTGCATGAAACGGGGACGGGAGTCGGACCGCTTTACCGCTGACTCATTGAACATTTTAAAAGAGGAAAACAGCGGTTAGAGTGGCGTGAGGCAACGCGTGTTTTTTTCAGTAAAACCACAACAATGAGCGATGATGAGTGTTCTTTGAGGGAGCAGGAGGCACTGAAATTATTTACAGAAACCAACACCGGTACTCCTCATGCTGAGGGTGCAAGTGCCATAACAAGTCAAGGAAGCAGTGACTTAGGAAAATGTTTACAGCAATTGGAGAAATTAAAGAAAAGAGAAATCTCCCGATGGTGGGAGGTTGCCTCATTGAGACAGTATATACAAGTTGGACGAGTGCCAAGGGGCCTTAGGATAATGATTACACCTACTTATGAGAACCCTAATCCTGGGCTTTTGAAAGATTGGGCTAATAACAGTGCTGAGAGCTCTATGAATATGATCCGGATACTTTTGAAATATGCTGAACAAGAAAGAACGGAAGTATTGTCATCAATTAAGGCAATTCAAGAGATCCTGGAAAAGGAAATTGATCAGAGCAGAATTATTAAATTTAAGAGTGATTTAAAGAGTCGCTTGGACAAATACGAAAAAAGAATAAAAGATAGGAAAGCGACCAAATTTCTAAGGGATCGTCTGGACTATGAGAACGGGCAAATTTACACATTTCCTAAACGCTTTGACACAGTTAGGAGACAAAGAGTGCAAAATAGTGAAATGGCTGGTAGAGACACACTTCAGAGTGAGCAGAGCTCTGATACAGGGTCTGAACAAGAAGATTCAACAAGAAGAAGAATACCAGCAACTAAACTCAATGTGTCTGAAGAATTTCGTTTTTTACAGTTGGGCCAGTTGGATCAGAGAACAGACAACAGATCAATGAGGGGACGTGGAAGACCAAGAGGCAGAGGCAGAGGAAACAGAGGAGAGGGGGCGAGGGATATAGAAGATCAAGAAAAAGGAACACAAAGATCAATGAGATCGAATTCGAAAAAGAAGAACAAAGACTGAATGAAGAAGGCAATCAAGCAAATACCATCATTAATTTGAGTCAAATGGAACTTTCTGATGAAGACGTAAAGATAGTAGAATTAGGCCTATCATATTGTCACAAAGGCGAATTCAATTACGCGCATTGTAGAATGGATCTATTTAGATTCATACAAAAGTTGAAATTGACTAAAATACATTCCAACTATAATAAAAAATAATAGGACTGACAATGCAATTAATGATCTACCATCAATTGGAGAGTTAACAGTCTCTGATGTTGCAATCTTGGAGGATCTGTGGTCCTTACAGAATGAAACAGAAATTGATCCCGAGATGGGAGGTGAATCCCAAAATGTTAATACAACATTAAGCAAATTACTAACAGGTGCAAGAGCGGAAACCCCTTTCCGTCCGAAATCAAAGTACATACCGCAAACAGGAAGAGACAACCTAGATATTTTTGCGGAACATGTCACACAAGATCTAAGAAACCTTTATTACTCTTGTAGCAAAGATCCCACACACCATGATCCAGAAGAGAGAAAATTGTTCAGAACTGTTGAAAAGATCAACAAAAGCTCAGAAGTTATTGTAAAGCCCTCAGATAAGGGCGGAAATGTCGTACTTTGGGGCAGAGAATTGTACCGTGAAGAAGCGATGAAACAACTGAATAACACTGAATGTTATAAGAAAATCAAGATGAGTGACTATGAAAGAATTCAAGAAAAATGTTATGATAAGTTGTTTGATTGGAGAGAAAAAGACCTTTTAAGTTGGGACGAATACAAGTTTTTAAAACAAGAGCACCCAGTACTCCCGACATTCTATATGGTCCCGAAAGTGCATAAAGATCTAAGTCACCCACCGGGTAGGCCCATAATTTCGGCCCAAAACAGCCTGTTTGAAAATGTTTCTAAATATCTAGATTATTTTTTAAATCCTATAGTTAAGACATTGCCATCGTATCTGAAGGATTCATCCGACTTTTTAAAACGTATTTATGATGTCAGATGGGATAAAGAAATGGTTCTGGTAACATTAGATGTATCCACGTTGTATACCAGCATCAGACACCAGGATGGACTTAGGGCCACCGAATATTACTTGCGGATGAAACCCATGAAATACACTGAGCATAACGGCATGCTTTTAGATATGATGGAAGATTGTCTTACTAGAAACATTTTTTTGTTTGAGAACGATCTTTTCCAACAGGAACAAGGGACAGCTATGGGCACCTGCTTCGCCCCCAGTTATGCCAATTTACATCTAGGCTGGTGGGAGGAGCAGGTGCTCGGAGGACCAGAACTGAGTCACTGGTCCGATAGAATTCTTTTGTGGCTAAGGTACATTGATGACGTCTTCGTGCTGTGGCAGGGCACAGAGACGGAAGTGGATGATTTTATAAGGGATCTGAATGTAAATTATTTGAATTTGAATTTTGTGGGTCATAAGAGTACAACATCGATTGATTTTTTGGATGTAAGAGTAATGGTAGAGGGGGAGAAGTTAGAGACCACTATTTTTAGGAAGAAGACGGCAGGCAACACAATTTTACATGCTCAAAGTGCACACCCAGCCCCCCTGATTAGAAGTATCCCTTTTGGTGAATTTTATAGAGCTAGAAGGGCATGTAGCTCACGATAAGGAATATGAAAAAACTGAAAATGACATGAAATCTCGTTTTCTACAAAGAGGATACTCGCCAGAACTCTTAGAAACAGCCTCCAGGAAATCCAGGAGTATAAAAAGAGATAAGATACTTTTTGATCCATCCAGATCAGACAAGAGGAAGAATAGTAAAGAACAAGAAGTCACTCACAGATTCATTACAACATATAACAAGGAACATCTTAAAATCCGACAGATTTTACAAAAGCACTGGCACTTTATCAGACAAGATCCTGTAATAGGACATCAGGTTACAAGAAAACCTCAGATCACTTATAGGAAATCTAAATCATTGAGGGATTACCTAGTCAGAAGTGATAACCTAGAAGTCAAAGCAAAATGCACTTGGTTAAAACAAAATGAAGGTTTTAAAAAATGTTTTAAGTGCAAGGCTTGTCTACATGGAGAGAACATGACATCGTTTAAAACAGTTTTTAACAAAACTGTGAAGGTAAAAGGATTTTTAACATGCAAATCTGACTTTGTTGTATATATTTTAAAATGCCCGTGCAATAAAATCTATGTCGGCAGCACGACTCTTCCAGTACATAAACAAATTCTCCAGCATAGAAGAGCCATAGTCAACAAAGATCGCAGTTACCCCATAGCAAGGCACTTTGAAAAAGAACATTCTAGTGATCCTGCTACATTAAGATACAGCTGTATAGCACAAGCGCCCAAAAAGAGGAGAGGTGGAGACAGAGAAAAGGAATTGCGTAAACTCGAAACATATCTCATCCTAGAGTTGGATAGTCGAGAACCCAATGATTTTAATATGGATGAAGAGTTGTATACCTGTCTCTATTAAATTCCCCCATAGCTCTCTCAAAGAATTCATCAGATGAGCATGAATAAAATAAAAATAAGTAACAATGAAATTAAAATTTTTAAAATATGATTTTGGAATTTTGGCTTTAACATGGGAAGTGGAATGTAGGGCACTGTTAAGCACTTTAAAAGAAAATAAAAAAAAATTAAAAAAATTTAAAACAAATTGCTTATAGGGGTTTTTTAAACACTTTTAAGAATATATTTAGTATTTTACATTTAGCACGTAGTCACTTTCAGCACTATTGCACTTTAGGAAAATCCTTTGTGAAGAATGTGAAGATAGGTTTTTTCTTTTGAGCCCCTTAGGAAATATGAAGTGTTTCTTATGATTACAATAACGGGCACTTGCCCATGTAATTGAAATTTAGAAATGTAATTCAGATATGAAATATGAATATGTGATTCAAACACGTGATCCCCATATAAAATTCCAGTTGGGATGCAATAATGTATATTTTCGATATGTAAAAAGTTTTTAATCAGCTTTTACATAGGAATTGTCATTTTAATGTTTAAATTATATTATATAAGAAACATGTTTCAAGATGGCGCTTATATTTAAGCCTAACATCAAGCAATGGCACTGATTAGTCCACTTTCCATGTTTATGTTTTGAGTAATGCACATAAAAAACAAAAAAAATCGAATGCTCACCATCGTGAACAAGGCTGCGTGAGGCAGCCGGAACGTGTGGATGTTGTATCGCTCAGGTCTGAAATAAACAGCTGTGGTGTAAATCACTGGAGTGCCGGAGTCATCTCTTCGTGTTTGGAGGTGTATCTGTTCATATAAATATATATATATATATATATATATATATATATATATATATAATACAAAAAAAGAGTTGCCTCTAGGTGGGATGCACTCCCAGGTGGAATTTACGCCAAAGCAAGGGCACACGCCATGAACAAAGTCCTTTTCTGGTTAACCTGCCAGACGCGTTTCGGGCCAATGTCCTCCTCAGTGGCAGACCATGTGACGTGCCGGCATGCGGCAACCACCAGTAAATCCCCATAATAATAACGCTCAGGTGAACCACCTGAAGCAATTCTTCCTGGGACTGGTGGTTCAGTAAAACCCAAGTGGGTCACCGCCAGCACTCACAAAAAATGTCTTAAAAAGGATTGCCGATGTTCGCGCCGGCACCCCTGCATATAACAGGCACCTCCTGTTCCACAGTTAGCTGCCCCAATAAAGCAGCCGCGGACCCGCAAGTGTTTCGCGGTGGTGCAATCCCGCGACCAGGCAGGCCGCTGTACAAAATACAAAAAAAGAGTTGCCTCTAGGTGGGATGCACTCCCAGGTGGAAATTACGCCAAAACAAGGGCACACGCCATGAACAAAGTCCTTTTCTGGTTAACCTGCCAGACGCGTTTCGGGCCAATGCCCTCCTCAGTGGCAGACCATGTGACGTGCCGGCATGCGGCAACCACCAGTAAATCCCCATAATAATAACGCTCAGGTGAACCACCTGAAGCAATGCTTCCTGGGACTGGTGGTTCAGTAAAACCCAAGTGGGTCACCGCCGGCACTCACAAAAAATGTCTTAAAAAGGATTGCCGATGTTCGCGCCGGCACCCCTGCATATAACAGGCACCTCCTGTTCCACAGTTAGCTGCCCCAATAAAGCAGCCGCGGACCCGCAAGTGTTTCGCGGTGGTGCAATCCCGCGACCAGGCAGGCCGCTGTACAAAATACAAAAAAGAGTTGCCTCTAGGTGGGATGCACTCCCAGGTGGAAATTACGCCAAAGCAAGGGCACACGCCATGAACAAAGTCCTTTTCTGGTTAACCTGCCAGACGCGTTTCGGGCCAATGCCCTCCTCAGTGGCAGACCATGTGACGTGCCGGCATGCGGCAACCACCAGTAAATCCCCATAATAATAACGCTCAGGTGAACCACCTGAAGCAATACTTCCTGGGACTGGTGGTTCAGTAAAACCCAAGTGGGTCACTGCCGGCACTCACAAAAAATGTCTTAAAAAGGATTGCCGATGTTCGCGCCGGCACCCCTGCATATAACAGGCACCTCCTGTTCCACAGTTAGCTGCCCCAATAAAGCAGCCACGGACCCGCAAGTGTTTCGCGGTGGTGCAATCCCGCGACCAGGCAGGCCGCTGTACAAAATACAAAAAAAGTGTTGCCTCTAGGTGGGATGCACTCCCAGGTGGAAATTACGCTAAAGCAAGGGCACACGCCATGAACAAAGTCCTTTTCTGGTTAACCTGCCAGACGCGTTTCGGGCCAATGCCCTCCTCAGTGGCAGACCATGTGACGTGCCGGCATGCGGCAACCACCAGTAAATCCCCATAATAATAACGCTCAGGTGAACCACCTGAAGCAATGCTTCCTGGGACTGGTGGTTCAGTAAAACCCAAGTGGGTCACCGCCGGCACTCACAAAAAATGTCTTAAAAAGGATTGCCGATGTTCGCGCCGGCACCCCTGCAGATAACAGGCACCTCTTGTTCCACAGTTAGCTGCCCCAATAAAGCAGCCGCGGACCCGCAAGTGTTTCGCGGTGGTGCAATCCCGCGACCAGGCAGGCCGCTGTACAAAATACAAAAAAAGAGTTGCCTCTAGGTGGGATGCACTCCCAGGTGGAAATTACGCCAAAGCAAGGGCACACGCCATGAACAAAGTCCTTTTCTGGTTAACCTGCCAGACGCATTTCGGGCCAATGCCCTCCTCAGTGGCAGACCATGTGACGTGCCGGCATGCGGCAACCACCAGTAAATCCCCATAATAATAACGCTCAGGTGAACCACCTGAAGCAATGCTTCCTGGGACTGGTGGTTCAGTAAAACCCAAGTGGGTCACCGCCGGCACTCACCAAAAATGTCTTAAAAAGGATTGCCGATGTTCGCGCCGGCACCCCTGCATATAACAGGCACCTCCTGTTCCACAGTTAGTTGCCCCAATAAAGCAGCCGCGGACCCGCAAGTGTTTCGCGGTGGTGCAATCCCGCGACCAGGCAGGCTGCTGTACAAAATACAAAAAAAGATTTGCCTCTAGGTGGGATGCACTCCCAGGTGGAAATTACGCCAAAGCAGGGGCACACGCCATGAATAAAGTCCTTTTCTGGTTAACCTGCCAGACGCGTTTCGGGCCAATGCCCTCCTCAGTGGCAGACCATGTGACGTGCCGGCATGCGGCAACCACCAGTAAATCCCCATAATAATAACGCTCAGGTGAACCACCTGAAGCAATGCTTCCTGGGACTGGTGGTTCAGTAAAACCCAAGTGGGTCACCGCCGGCACTCACAAAAAATGTCTTAAAAGGATTGCCGATGTTCGCGCCGGCACCCCTGCATATAACAGGCACCTCCTGTTCCACAGTTAGCTGCCCCAATAAAGCAGCCGCGGACCCGCAAGTGTTTCGCGGTGGTGCAATCCCGCGACCAGGCAGGCCGCTGTACAAAATACAAAAAAAGAGTTGCCTCTAGGTGGGATGCACTCCCAGGTGGAAATTACGCCAAAGCAAGGGCACACGCCATGAACAAAGTCCTTTTCTGGTTAACCTGCCAGACGCGTTTCGGGCCAATGCCCTCCTCAGTGGCAGACCATGTGACGTGCCGGCATGCGGCAACCACCAGTAAATCCCCATAATAATAACGCTCAGGTGAACCACCTGAAGCAATGCTTCCTGGGACTGGTGGTTCAGTAAAACCCAAGTGGGTCACCGCCGGCACTCACAAAAATGTCTTAAAAAGGATTGCCGATGTTCGCGCCGGCACCCCTGCATATAACAGGCACCTCCTGTTCCACAGTTAGCTGCCCCAATAAAGCAGCCGCGGACCCGCAAGTGTTTCGCGGTGGTGCAATCCCGCGACCAGGCAGGCTGCTGTACAAAATACAAAAAAGAGTTGCCTCTAGGTGGGATGCACTCCCAGGTGGAAATTACGCCAAAGCAAGGGCACACGCCATGAATAAAGTCCTTTTCTGGTTAACCTGCCAGACGCGTTTCGGGCCAATGCCCTCCTCAGTGGCAGACCATGTGACGTGCCGGCATGCGGCAACCACCAGTAAATCCCCATAATAATAACGCTCAGGTGAACCACCTGAAGCAATGCTTCCTGGGACTGGTGGTTCAGTAAAACCCAAGTGGGTCACCGCCGGCACTCACAAAAAATGTCTTAAAAGGATTGCCGATGTTCGCGCCGGCACTCCCTGCATATAACAGGCACCTCCTGTTCCACAGTTAGCTGCCCCAATAAAGCAGTCGCGGACCCGCAAGTGTTTCGCGGTGGTGCAATCCCGCGACCAGGCAGGCCGCTGTACAAAATACAAAAAAAGAGTTGCCTCTAGGTGGGATGCACTCCCAGGTGGAAATTACGCCAAAGCAAGGGCACACGCCATGAACAAAGTCCTTTTCTGGTTAACCTGCCAGACGCGTTTCGGGCCAATGCCCTCCTCAGTGGCAGACCATGTGACGTGCCGGCATGCGGCAACCACCAGTAAATCCCCATAATAATAACGCTCAGGTGAACCACCTGAAGCAATACTTCCTGGGACTGGTGGTTCAGTAAAACCCAAGTGGGTCACTGCCGGCACTCACAAAAAATGTCTTAAAAAGGATTGCCGATGTTCGCGCCGGCACCCCTGCATATAACAGGCACCTCCTGTTCCACAGTTAGCTGCCCCAATAAAGCAGCCGCGGACCCGCAAGTGTTTCGCGGTGGTGCAATCCCGCGACCAGGCAGGCCGCTGTACAAAATACAAAAAAGAGTTGCCTCTAGGTGGGATGCACTCCCAGGTGGAAATTACGCCAAAGCAAGGGCACACGCCATGAACAAAGTCCTTTTCTGGTTAACCTGCCAGACGCGTTTCGGGCCAATGCCCTCCTCAGTGGCAGACCATGTGACGTGCCGGCATGCGGCAACCACCAGTAAATCCCCATAATAATAACGCTCAGGTGAACCACCTGAAGCAATGCTTCCTGGGACTGGTGGTTCAGTAAAACCCAAGTGGGTCACCGCCGGCACTCACAAAAAATGTCTTAAAAAGGATTGCCGATGTTCGCGCCGGCACCCCTGCAGATAACAGGCACCTCTTGTTCCACAGTTAGCTGCCCCAATAAAGCAGCCGCGGACCCGCAAGTGTTTCGCGGTGGTGCAATCCCGCGACCAGGCAGGCCGCTGTACAAAATACAAAAAAAGAGTTGCCTCTAGGTGGGATGCACTCCCAGGTGGAAATTACGCCAAAGCAAGGGCACACGCCATGAACAAAGTCCTTTTCTGGTTAACCTGCCAGACGCATTTCGGGCCAATGCCCTCCTCAGTGGCAGACCATGTGACGTGCCGGCATGCGGCAACCACCAGTAAATCCCCATAATAATAACGCTCAGGTGAACCACCTGAAGCAATGCTTCCTGGGACTGGTGGTTCAGTAAAACCCAAGTGGGTCACCGCCGGCACTCACCAAAAATGTCTTAAAAAGGATTGCCGATGTTCGCGCCGGCACCCCTGCATATAACAGGCACCTCCTGTTCCACAGTTAGTTGCCCCAATAAAGCAGCCGCGGACCCGCAAGTGTTTCGCGGTGGTGCAATCCCGCGACCAGGCAGGCTGCTGTACAAAATACAAAAAAAGATTTGCCTCTAGGTGGGATGCACTCCCAGGTGGAAATTACGCCAAAGCAGGGGCACACGCCATGAATAAAGTCCTTTTCTGGTTAACCTGCCAGACGCGTTTCGGGCCAATGCCCTCCTCAGTGGCAGACCATGTGACGTGCCGGCATGCGGCAACCACCAGTAAATCCCCATAATAATAACGCTCAGGTGAACCACCTGAAGCAATGCTTCCTGGGACTGGTGGTTCAGTAAAACCCAAGTGGGTCACCGCCGGCACTCACAAAAAATGTCTTAAAAAGGATTGCCGATGTTCGCGCCGGCACCCCTGCATATAACAGGCACCTCCTGTTCCACAGTTAGCTGCCCCAATAAAGCAGCCGCGGACCCGCAAGTGTTTCGCGGTGGTGCAATCCCGCGACCAGGCAGGCTGCTGTACAAAATACAAAAAAAGAGTTGCCTCTAGGTGGGATGCACTCCCAGGTGGAAATTACGCCAAAGCAAGGGCACACGCCATGAATAAAGTCCTTTTCTGGTTAACCTGCCAGACGCGTTTCGGGCCAATGCCCTCCTCAGTGGCAGACCATGTGACGTGCCGGCATGCGGCAACCACCAGTAAATCCCCATAATAATAACGCTCAGGTGAACCACCTGAAGCAATGCTTCCTGGGACTGGTGGTTCAGTAAAACCCAAGTGGGTCACCGCCGGCACTCACAAAAAATGTCTTAAAAAGGATTGCCGATGTTCGCGCCGGCACCCCTGCATATAACAGGCACCTCCTGTTCCACAGTTAGCTGCCCCAATAAAGCAGCCGCGGACCCGCAAGTGTTTCGCGGTGGTGCAATCCCGCAACCAGGCAGGCCGCTGTACAAAATACAAAAAAGAGTTGCCTCTAGGTGGGATGCACTCCCAGGTGGAAATTACGCCAAAGCAAGGGCACACGCCATGAACAAAGTCCTTTTCTGGTTAACCTGCCAGACGCGTTTCGGGCCAATGCCCTCCTCAGTGGCAGACCATGTGACGTGCCGGCATGCGGCAACCACGAGTAAATCCCCATAATAATAACGCTCAGGTGAACCACCTGAAGCAATGCTTCCTGGGACTGGTGGTTCAGTAAAACCCAAGTGGGTCACCGCCGGCACTCACAAAAAATGTCTTAAAAAGGATTGCCGATGTTCGCGCCGGCACCCCTGCATATAACAGGCACCTCCTGTTCCACCGTTAGCTGCCCCAATAAAGCAGCCGCGGACCCGCAAGTGTTTCGCGGTGGTGCAATCCCGCGACCAGGCAGGCCGCTGTACAAAATACAAAAAAAGAGTTGCCTCTAGGTGGGATGCACTCCCAGGTGGAAATTACGCCAAAGCAAGGGCACACGCCATGAACAAAGTCCTTTTCTGATTAACCTGCCAGACGCGTTTCGGGCCAATGCCCTCCTCAGTGGCAGACCATGTGACGTGCCGGCATGCGGCAACCACCAGTAAATCCCCATAATAATAACGCTCAGGTGAACCACCTGAAGCAATGCTTCCTGGGACTGGTGGTTCAGTAAAACCCAAGTGGGTCACCGCCGGCACTCACAAAAATGTCTTAAAAAGGATTGCCGATGTTCGCGCCGGCACCCCTGCATATAACAGGCACCTCCTGTTCCACAGTTAGCTGCCCCAATAAAGCAGCCGCGGACCCGCAAGTGTTTCGCGGTGGTGCAATCCCGCGACCAGGCAGGCCGCTGTACAAAATACAAAAAAAGAGTTGCCTCTAGGTGGGATGCACTCCCAGGTGGAAATTACGCCTAAGCAAGGGCACACGCCATGAACAAAGTCCTTTTCTGGTTAACCTGCCAGACGCGTTTCGGGCCAATGCCCTCCTCAGTGGCAGACCATATGACGTGCAGGCATGCGGCAACCACCAGTAAATCCCCATAATAATAACGCTCAGGTGAACCACCTGAAGCAATGCTTCCTGGGACTGGCGGTTCAGTAAAACCCAAGTGGGTCAGCGCCGGCACTCACAAAAAATGTCTTAAAAAGGATTGCCGATGTTCGCGCCGGCACCCCTGCATATAACAGGCACCTCCTGTTCCACAGTTAGCTGCCCCAATAAAGCAGCCGCGGACCCGCAAGTGTTTCGCGGTGGTGCAATCCCGCGACCAGGCAGGCCGCTGTACAAAATACAAAAAAGAGTTGCCTCTAGGTGGGATGCACTCCCAGGTGGAAATTACGCCAAAGCAAGGGCACACGCCATGAACAAAGTCCTTTTCTGGTTAACCTGCCAGACGCGTTTCGGGCCAATGCCCTCTTCAGTGGCAGACCATGTGATGTGCCGGCATGCGGCAACCACCAGTAAATCCCCATAATAATAACGCTCAGGTGAACCACCTGAAGCAATGCTTCCTGGGACTGGTGGTTCAGTAAAACCCAAGTGGGTCACCGCCGGCACTCACAAAAAATGTCTTAAAAAGGATTGCCGATGTTCGCGCCGGCACCCCTGCATATAACAGGCACCTCCTGTTCCACAGTTAGCTGCCCCAATAAAGCAGCCGTGGACCTGCAAGTGTTTCGCGGTGGTGCAATCCCGCGACCAGGCAGGCCGCTGTACAAAATACAAAAAAGAGTTGCCTCTAGGTGGGATGCACTCCCAGGTGGAAATTACGCCAAAGCAAGGGCACACGCCATGAACAAAGTCCTTTTCTGGTTAACCTGCCAGACGCGTTTCGGGCCAATGCCCTCCTCAGTGGCAGACCATGTGACGTGCCGGCATGCGGCAACCACCAGTAAATCCCGATAATAATAACGCTCAGGTGAACCACCTGAAGCAATGCTTCCTGGGACTGGTGGTTCAGTAAAACCCAAGTGGGTCACCGCCGGCACTCACAAAAAATGTCTTAAAAAGGATTGCCGATGTTCGCGCCGGCACCCCTGCATATAACAGGCACCTCCTGTTCCACAGTTAGCTGCCCCAATAAAGCAGCCGCGGACCCGCAAGTGTTTCGCGGTGGTGCAATCCCGCAACCAGGCAGGCCGCTGTACAAAATACAAAAAAAGAGTTGCCTCTAGGTGGGATGCACTCCCAGGTGGAAATTACGCCAAAGCAAGGGCACACGCCATGAACAAAGTCCTTTTCTGGTTAACCTGCCAGACGCTTTTCGGGCCAATGCCCTCCTCAGTGACAGACCATGTGACGTGCCGGCATGCGGCAACCACCAGTAAATCCCCATAATAATAACGCTCAAGCGAACATCGGCAATCCTTTTTAAGACATTTTTTGTGAGTGCCGGCGGTGACCCACTTGGGTTTTACTGAACCACCAGTCCCAGGAAGCATTGCTTCAGGTGGTTCACCTGAGCGTTATTATTATGGGGATTTACTGGTGGTTGCCGCATGCCGGCACGTCACATGGTCTGCCACTGAAGAGGGCATTGGCCCGAAACGCGTCTGGCAGGTTAACCAGAAAAGGACTTTGTTCATGGCATGTGCCCTTGCTTTGGCGTAATTTCCACCTGGGAGTGCATCCCACCTAGAGGCAACTCTTTTTTTGTATTATATATATATATATATATATATATATATTCTGCTCCAAAGGTTGTCCACCTGTTGAGTAGCACTCGATCAGCAGCTTTGTTGATGTTAGGCAGGGACGAGGATCCGCTTGTAGAAGCTGCTCCGTAATGGAATTGCCTGACGCGTTTCGAAGCTCCATATGCTTCTCTTCAGAGGCTTGAACGGAGACAGTGTGTGTAAACGCTGAACCCACTTCGCCATTTTCATATTGCACACCCACCAATGGGAAGCTCGAATGAGACTATGCATTGTGGGAAATGTGGTCCGAATAGCACACAAATCTTGTCCTGTATGGACCCTGCAAGTGGACTCGTCCTCAATCCTGTTTGCGGCTGCTGGCCCACATAGCTGACATGATAGTTACCATGTCGGGTGGACCCCATAACATTACGGGATGGTGCACACTCCGCGGCAGGACGGCCGCGTATTACATTCTGCTCCAAAGGTTGTCCACCAGGTGAGTAGCACTCGATCAGCAGCTTTGTTGATGATAGGCAGGGACGAGGATCCGCTTGTAGAAGCTGCTCCGTAATGGAATTGCCTGACGCGTTTCGAAGCTCCATATGCTTCTCTTCAGAGGCTTGAATGGAGACAGTGTGTGCAAACGCTGAACCCACTACGCCATTTTCATATTGCACACCCACCAATGGGAAGCTTGAATGAGACTGTGCATTGTGGGAAATGTGGTCCGAATAGCACACAAATCTTGTCCTGTATGGACCCTGCAAGTGGACTCGTCCTCAATCCTGTTTGCGGCTCCTGGCCCACATAGCCGACATGATAGTTACCATGTCGGGTGGCCCCCATAACATTACGGGGCGGTGCACACTCCGCGGCAAGGCGGCCGCCTATTACATTCTGCTCCAAAGGTTGTCCACCAGGTGAGTAGCACTCGATCAGCAGCGAAGTGGGTTCAGCCTATCATAAACAAAGTGGGTTCAGCGTTTGCACACACTGTCTCCGTTAAAGCCTCTGAAGAGAAGCATATGGAGCTTCGAAACGCGTCAGGCATTTCCATTACGGAGCAGCTTCTACAAGCGGATCCTCGTCCCTGCCTATCATAAACAAAGCTGTTGATCGAGTGCTACTCACCAGGTGGACAACCTTTGGAGCAGAATATATATATATATATATATATATATATATATATATATATATATATATGCTACAAGAACGGGGTTCCAGTTGCGCTCTCAGGTCTCTCAACAAAACCACCAAAACTCCAAAGTTTAGTAACAAAGGGGGTTTATTTCCTTATAAACCCGCCGTGACGCGTTTCACCCTCGGAAGGGCTTGTTCACACAATGGTGTCTCACAAGGCAAGACCTTACATACACTTCCTGGTACGTCATAAGCATAGATGATGGACTTATCGTTAGTAACAGTGCACTATGTTACGTACATGGTCGCCATTTTGGGGTTTAACAAAAATACATCAAAAAACAGAGTATACTGGACAAATGCATTTCTAATGCTAGTGCAAATAATATAAGAGTGAGAGCATATATATAAATACACATGAATTCAAAGGGCAATATTTACATCTAAAAGTTCAACATCAGATGGGGATGGCGCAACACGACCAAAGACTTTTTTAGACGAGTACCGGCTCATGAGACGGAGCCGGCAAACAACAAGAGCGACATCCAAGATGGATCAAAGGGAGGACACCCCAACAGTAAGAGGAAGAGGAAGAGCAAAGGGTATCAGAGCAAGTGGCAGAAGAGGTGCCGGCAGAGGAGAGAGAAAAGAGAACTACCCGGAGCAAGTGGGAAACAAACAGACACACTCCAAGAAATACCAATAATGGATGATGCTACGGTAAATCAGACTATTGTAAATTTGTCACCCAGACATATTAGTAACAAAGACAAAAGAACCTTATGTCTAGGCCTCTCTTTTGTCCTGCAGTACCCATGAATTATGTAGACAACAAAATTGACATCTTCAAATTCTGTAGGAAATTGAAACTGAAAAAGTGGCACAAATTAAAACCAACTAGGAAGAGAGAACACCATCATGGTGAACATCTTGCCCAGACTGATGAACTCACCATAGGTGACATTGACACCCTTATGGTATTACACGAGCTAGAGAGTGACCCAGAGGGCAAACATATGAGCAAGGATGCCCATCTTATTCTTGATGAGATGGAAATTAGACATGTTAAAGCGGCCTGTACTAGCTTTAAACCCAAATCAACATTTTTACCAAGTATGAATCATGACAACATTGACACCTTCCAGGAACAGGTTGGAAATGAACTACTCCAGTTTAGACAGAAGAATTGGACGAAGAAGATGAAGAAGTTCAAGCACAACTTGACCTTCGCACAGAAAAAGACTATGAAAGACTTGGCAGCGGATGACAGTATTATTATCAGACCCGCCGACAAAGGGGGCAATATTGTTATCCTAACCAGGGAAATGTATGTAGAAGAAGCCTCACGCCAACTGAGTGATACCAACACATTCACTAGATCCAACCGAACTGACTACAATAACAGCATCACTTGTATCTGGGACAGATTATGTGATTGGAAGGACAAGGGACTTATTGAATGGGAAGAATACTGTTTCTTGAAAAAAGGTTATCCCATCCTTCCAGTTATGTATCTGTTGCCTAAGATTCATAAGAGCAGAGGGAATCCCCCAGGCAGACCTATAATTTCATCTAAGGGTAGCGTTCTCGAAAACCTTTCACGATATGCAGACCAATTTTTGAGGGACTTTGTGGTCACTCTGCCCTCATACGTGAGGGATACCAAAGACTTTCTGGTCAAAATTCACAACTTGGAATGGCAGCTAGATTACTTCCTTATAACCATGGACGTAAACTCACTATACACAGTGATTGACCACGGACAAAGAATAGAATCTTGTGCCAGGTTTTTGAAACGCAGACACATCAGATACTGGGGCCATACACAAATGATTTTAAACATGATAAAGTTTTGTTTATCAAACAACTTTTTCTTGTTTAATGGTGACATGTACAGGCAGACCCTCGGCACTGTGGTGGGCACATGCTTTGCGCCCAGCTTTGCCAATCTCTTCATGGGGTCATGGGAAGAGGACATCAGGGAAGACACCAATCTTCAGAGTGACTTTTCCAGGGTCAAACTTTGGCTCAGATATATTGACGACTTGTTTGTTGTCTGGCAAGGCAGCAAACAGGAAGCTCTGATGTTCATTGACAAGCTGAACCATAACTCCAGGAACCTCAGACTCACAAGTACCATCAGTAAAACCGAGGTAGAGTATTTAGACACAAAAGTACAGATAGTGTCCAACAAAGTGCACACTATTTTATTCCGCAAATGTACAGCGGGGAACACCTTATTACACGCTCTGAGCAGTCATCCAGATAATCTCAAATGGAGCATCCCCTATGGGAAATTGCTCAGGGCAAAGAGGAACTGTAGCACGGAGGAAGGTTACCTGAGAGAGCAAACCACCATGATTCAGAGATTCAAGGACAGGGGTTACCCCATATGGGTCCTCAAAAAAGCAGTTGAGAGAGTTAAAGAGATAGAGAGAGAGACACCATTCTCAGGGACAATGTAACCAACACCACAGACTGCACTGAGAACACGGAAACACGCATGATCCTCACATACAACGGCAACTCAGACTACATACGTAAAACCATCACACGCAATTGAAATATACTCAAGGGTGATCCAGTCATAGGAAACACGATACCAGCCAGACCAAACCTAACATACAGAAGGGGACGTAACCTGAAAGATCTTTTAGTTCACAGTGACTTATCTGACACTACGACTAACAGAAGAGTAGACCTACAAGGTTTTTTCCCATGCGGCCATTGCAAGGCCTATGGGAATAGCCGAATGAGAAAAGAGTTTTGGAATACCAGTACCAACAGCATGAGCAGTATTAGACAGTTTCTCACATTTATTTTATTTATTTACTTGAGTTTTATATAGCGTTGGCTAGACCCGGAGGTAGCAGAGCGCTTTATATAAGGACACAGCGAGTTACAAGTTACAAAAGTTTCACAGTAGTTACATAATGGATAAATAAACAATACAGGAGTAAATTAGCGAACACGAAAGTCAGGATAGGAAAGACCAGGGACAGCAGGTAATCCACAGGAAGGAGACAGCAGTGGGGAAGAAAACGAGACAAATGTCCGTGATCCGGCTGGGTAGGTGACGGCCATAGCGGTGTGCCAGGGCCAATCTCCCCTATAGCTGTCGGTGCAGCTCCACTGGGAAGCGGCCATGTATGCGTTTAGGGCTCCGCCAGAGAAGAGTGAGGATCATGAGGGGATCAGAAGGCTAGAAACCAAAGACGGGTGGTAGGCGCTGGCGAGGATGGTAAGGTAGGAGGAGTGTGGTTTTGGCAGCCATCTTAGAGTCAGGCACGTCGAGTCTATTAGTCTCCATGGCTCAGTGGCTAGTTCTAGTTGCCACCAGTTCTAAAGTTGGTTAAAAAGCATAGTGCCAAAAATCCAGGAAGAAACATCAGGACCCTGGACTCAAAGAGATGGCTGGAGGGGAGCCAGTGTAGCATTCTCAGGCAGCAGCGATGATCTGGGATTACAAGACGCTTCTGTGAGGCGCTGGGTGTGTGCTGTTCTTTGTTCTGCCGGTGAGAACCAGCAGCTCTGGAAACCCAGCTCTGAGTCACTTTGGAGTGGGTGGATCGGCAGCCATGCACCGGGCCGCAGGTGATAGCATGGGGAGCAGCAGCGTGTCTAGCAGCATTAGAGGGGGTGTTCGCCATGCAGTGGAGCGGCGCACAGCCAGTGTCCGTGTACTTCCAGGCCGCGGGCACGGTCCCCACAATGGGTCCGGCCGCGAGGGAAACCGCAGGGCAAATTCGCGGCCCCTCCCCCTCCCAAGCCGCACCCGTACCTCTCAAATGGCGCAGGCAGGCGAGGTCTGCAAAGCGGAGTTTTTCTCCCCCGGGGAGTCTGCCGGAAAGTTCGGTGATTCAGGACAATGGGCAGAGGGGGGGACGAGGATGCCATCAGCTGGAAGATTGGAGGGCGGCAACAACGCTGCTCGTCACTCTCAGCCTCCAGGCGTATTCCCATAGTTCTTAGGGCGCCATCTTGGCTCACTGGCCCACGGGGACAAAACAGCACATATCTCAGCCACTCAGGATCGGGGAGAGGCGATCGTTGGATCCAATTGATCCGCCTGCATTCCGATTGCGGGCCAGTTGTTTTCGGTGGGAATACAACGCAGCGAAGCGCCGCTCCGGAAGCTGGTGTGCAGGTTCATCACGGAGCTTCAGCTCCGAGCGGCCATCATGGCCGCAGGCCCCGCCTCCTTAGCCTCCTTAGCTCCTTACATGTAGCAGTACCTTTGTGATTTATGTTCTGGAATGCCCTTGCGAATTAAGATATGTAGGAAGCACCACGCATATGGCAAAGAAACGTGTCCTAGAACACATGAGGGCCATCACAAACAAGGATCAGCAATACCCAATTGCACGACATTTTGAAACATACCACTTTTCAGATTGTTCCAAACTTTCCTACTATGCAATAGAACAGGTGATGAGCAACAGGAGAGGAGGTAACCGCATTTTGAGACTTAGACAGCGGGAATCCAAACACATCATTGGGATGAGCACCCGGTATCCAAATGGCCACAATCTGGATGATGAGATGTCCATACATCTACAGGAAGAGTAGAGTACCCACTTCTACCTCAACACCAAGTGTTCTGATATTCCTAGTGCTTGAATGAACCGATGTGTATATTTTTCTATATTGCAAAAAGTTTTTATCTTGTACTTGACACTTTGCTCTTTTCTCTTACAATTCACAGGAGGAAAGGAAGGGACTATGTCTCATGTCTGTGACAACGGGATCCCTACCCTTTCTTCGTATCATCGTTCAACCACTTTCCAGTCTACAGATAAGAAACACCTTTTTAATATTTTCTATCTCATTTTCACTTTTTTATGTGCACCTGAGGTTGGGGGTGAACAACAAGGACAGATCTTTACCAGTCCCTAGGTCAACTTTGAGCATCCAGCCAGTGGGTTAACTCATCCTACATTCATTACATAGTGAGAGAGTAACACTAGTGATATGGTCAACACATATAGCAGGGCAGGCCGAAATGGTCTAGAATTTTCCATCTCACATCAGAGATAACGCACAGCACATGTCTTGCGGAAATTCTGATTATTCCCACTAATCAGGGTATATAATAGGGAAACTAGCACAATTCCCATGAACAAGGGTCATGTAATGGATATGACCTTTGTCAATTGCCGAGATTCACTACGACAATAGTGAAACTAGAACAATTCCCATAAACAAGGGTCATGTAATGGTTATGACCTTTGTCAATTGCCGAGATTCACTACGAATCCCAGCATGCAACACAAGGGGCATTGACAACATGTCACTCCCGCAATTAACTGTCTGGTTTCAAAAGATGTAAATATTTCCCTTTGAATTCATGTGTATTTATATATATGCTCTCACTCTTATATTATTTGCACTAACATTAGAAATGCATTTGTCCAGTATACTCTGTTTTTTTAGGTATTTTTGTTAAACCCCAAAATGGCGACCATGTACGTAACATAGTGCACTGTTACTAACGATAAGTCCATCATCTATGCTTATGACGTACCAGGAAGTGTATGTAAGGTCTTGCCTTGTGAGACACCGTTGTGTGAACAAGCCCTTCCGAGGGTGAAACGCGTCACGGCGGGTTTATGAGGAAATAAACCCCCTTTGTTACTAAACTTTGGAGTTTTGGTGGTTTTGTGGAGAGACCTGAGAGCGCTGCTGGAACCCCGTTCTTGTAGCATATTGAATACCGGTTTTCTCCGCCGGCATCGCGCCACCCCTCAACGGGCTACAATCTCCGGAAGGAGTAACTTCGGTGAGGATATATATATATATATACCCAAGACTTATAACAGGATTTAATGCATACCATGCCACACTGCGTAAAATACTCTACAAACATTGGGGTACAGTACGCAGTGACCCAATCATAGGCCCCACATGCGCTAAAGTCCCTTCTATAAGCTTTAGGAGAGCAAAATCTATGCGCCAAGAATTAGTGTGCAATGCGCCAACAATTGTTAAAATACCGAATTGGCTGCAAACACAGAAGGGGTTTATTAAGTGCACAAAATGCAAGGCGTGTAAACATGGTATGAATATAAAAACAGTACAACTGCCTTTCCGACATATACCCTATGAGATTCGAGGCAGTTACAACTGTAAATCTGATTTTGCTGTATATGTTTTGCAATGTACGTGTGTCAAAAAGTATGTGGGGAGCACCATCCACCCCGCACATGTCCGCATTCTGCAACATCTCAGGGCCATCTCTAATAATGACCAATCGTACCCGGTGGCAAGACATATCAATTCTTGCCATGGGGGAAGAGCCCAAGATCTATCTTTTTATGTAATTGATACAGTCCCGAAAAACCCAAGGGGAGGGAATAGACAATTGACATTAAGAAGATTAGAGTCGAGATATATCATTTTGCTTAATTCGAAAATCCCTAATGGGATGAATGCAGACGAAGCAATGAATGTACATTTATAAAGATAATGTTATACGCTTTCTGCACCTGACCCATTCCTCTTAGCGTTAGGTCCTCTTTTCACTGTATTTTATCTTACCGTTTTGTTTCTTCTCCCAGTGACTGGCACCGTTTTCTACATGTGTTAAACTTTGAATGTTATTATAGATTTCTATAATACATATTTTTTATTTTATTTCGCTCTAAATTGATTCAGCATGCCCACTGGGGCTAGATAGCTTAATAGTATAGGGTGGCCATAGTTAGACCTGGCTTCAGTCGATTTGAATAAATAAGACCATTAACATATTGGGTGATACAACCATACCGTTGGTATTTTTAGTTCATACAACACATATGAGCAATCGGTCTTCCGTGTCTTATCTAGACCCGATTTCATTTTTCCACTATGGGTACAAATTAGGGCGTGTGCACCATGATAATACTAGTAATCCATTGTGATTGATATACACATAAGGCTGATCTTCATTGAGGGCTTTGTTTATTGCAAAGTTACATTAACATTTTTTCTTTACAGCTTTATCGCCATTAGTTTTCACATGTATGGTAAAAATACTGGTTGCCAGTTTGTTGTAATGAGATATATTCTTTTTTTTTTTTTTATTGAAATCAGACTTCTTATACATATCTTATATCATTATTGCATACAATAGACAAATTCAGTATTTTCATATTCTCAAAAAAAAAAAAAAAAAAAAACAAATAAAAAAAGGATAGAAGAGACCACGGAAAGAGGGAGACAACAAAATGAATACATAGATAAAAAAATAAATAAATAGATAAACGAATATACCACAGTATAACAATTGACACTTATTGTGCATGTTCATACATCATTATTGCTATACCTCCTAGTTGTATTTCACTGTATTTTTATGTATTCATCCAATCCCTTGTCTATCATTTCTCTCCATCCAGGTTATCAAGGGTCCCCATATGTTCCTACCCTTCCTCATAGCTCTTATGCCTTTACATTTATATAGAGAGATTTCCTGGCGACCTATAAATATTACTCTGTATAGCCATTGATGGTATGTAGGTGGCTCGCTGTCCTTCCAAACCGTGGCAATCAGTAAACGAGCTATCGCCATTGTTAGAAACACAAAATCTCTCTCTTTGGAATCTAGGTTCATCCTTATATCATAGCCTAGGAGCATCAGAGTTGATGTAATTTTAATCTCTTTATTCAATAGCTGAAGCCAGAATTTTTCAATTCCTTCTTTAAGTTGGTCCAACTTTCCACAAGAATAAAACATGTGTATACTATCTGCTGGGCCCTGCGAACATCTCGGGCATCTGTCGGAAAGTCTTTTTCCCCAATCAAATAATTTGGCAGGCGTGTAATAAAGATCGTATACAGTTTTGTATTGTTGGGCTTTAAGATTAGCTGACATAAAAACCCATATCCCAATTGCTAGAACCATGTCTATATCTACCTCCCCATCCCCCAATTTATTAGCCCATTTTGCTTCTATTTTAGCTACGTCGTCTGTTTTTTTTTTTTTGAAGTATTTGATAGAAATCTCAGATTTTGCTTTCTGGGTTTCTCATAATTTCTAGCAAAGGGAGTGATTCCAGCCCAATAGACCCTTTAGGGAGCCCTTTTATTCGATTCTGTATTTGCAAATATTTGAAGCTTGAATTCATCTGTATACCGAATCCTTGAACTAGTTCAATAAAAGCTTTTCTTTTTTATTAGAATATAGATCTGCCAAACATACAATCCCGGCTTGTTCCCATTTCTTAGCCATGCCGTCATAGACTGCGAGCGTCAAAAGTCTGAATGCCAAAGTGCTGTATATTTATTATATCTGCTAATTTGATTGGTTTTCTCCACTTTCTTCCAGATTTTTAGCACGCTCTCTAAACATTTATAGCGGGATTTTTACAATAGTTTGGGTCACTTTGTCGCTGTAATAGTCCCATGGCCGCATCCCCCACCGCCAATTGAAATATAGTCGGTATTCTGAGCTGCTCCGTCCTTTCAGTTTGCAAAAAATAAAGACTTCCAAGCTGTTGCAGGCGGTAGCCCAATAATATAGCTGTATACTTGGAGCTCCCCATCCACCCCGCTCTTTAGGTAGCGTCAAATATTTATAGGCTCTTCGTACCTTTTGATATCCCCAGATGAATTTGGAAAACATAGTTTCAATTCTATGTATTTTAGTAGTAGCAAGTTCCAATGGTATTGCACGTATTAAATACAGAATCTTGGGGAATATCTTCATCTTAATTACATTCACTCGCCCAATTATTGTAAGGTGGAGATTGTTCATACGCCTAAGCTCAGTATTGATATATTCAATTTTCTTTAATTTCACATTTTCCAATTGTGATATTATTTACATTGGTAAACGCTTAGTTAGTTATTTATTTTATTGGTAATATATATTTCGTTTTGAAATTTATTTTTTGCACTGTCATGTATATATCACTTTTATGTCTATGGTTGGAGATGGTTGCTGTGACAACCAAATGTGACTGATTTACATAAGTGGAGAAAATGGCAGAGTACCTGATGTAGTGATCAAGGCGGCTCGCCGTCAAAACGCGTCTGGGTTCTTGTTGGAAATAAAAAATCTCTGTGCCAAATTCTCACGGAGTCGGTGCCTGTCTAAGGATGTTGCCAGAAGTAGTTATATATATATATATATATATATATATACACACACACATATACATATATATATATAACCTACTGGCGATTGCCAGTAGGTAGTTATAGTTAGGACCCAGTTTCCATAGGAAAAGCATTTTTGACTTGCCTATAACTTTGGTGTCATTTGACCAATCTTCATGAAATTTTCCCAACAATGTGTCAAATTAGGTTCTGTGTGTCATGGAAAGTTTGGGGACGATCCGTGCAGTGGGGACTGAGAAGTAGGGGTGCAAAATAAGGGTGCGTTTGTAATGTTAATTCCCATAGGAATGCGTTGTCGAACTTACAGCCTGAACCGCTGGACGGAATTACACCAAATTTGGCAGAAAGGTAGATGTTGATATGCAGATTGTGCTTTTTGTTATTTGGTTCAAATCCGTTTAGTAGTTTTAGAGAAATGTAAGTAAAAATTGATAGCGATATCTCTGACCGCGGATATTTCTCAACGGTTCCCCAAAATTGCGCTGCATCAGAAATGCTCTGATTGGCTGGACGCAACCTGAACAGAAAGTTGCGGCTGCCATTCTATCGATCAGGAACGGTTTCCAGGGCTGAACATTTCTGTCAAAGCAAACATAAGGGTTCAGGGTGGAGGTACTCTGACCCCATGTTTGAGAAATGGGGGTGTTAGCGGTACAAGTTATGTGTCCAAAACTCATTTTTTACATCACACGCAATATTTGCGATGACGACGTGACCACCAGCGCAGCCCCCCATGTGCCATCGCAGGGACAGCGCCACTATTGCGACGTCATCACGAATATTGGTGAAAAATATATATTTATTTGTACACACTCGTCGGTCACAGTCACAGACTCATGTACGCACTCACAAACTCACTCATACACTTATACACCCATTCACATACCCACTCATATACTTATACATCCACTCACATACCCACTCAGATGCTCATGCACCCACTGACATACCCATTAAGGTACTTATGCAACCTCTTACAGACACACTCGGAGATTGATGCACCCATTGCCCCCTCTCTGAGCCCAAATGGGCCCTGGGTACCCCATGGGCCAAAGAATCAGTAGAGGGGAGAGGGGCGCGCAGCCCCCTCACTGAGCCTTAAAAGCCCTAGGGACCCCATCCCCAGGGGCCGACTCACACACTGTGTCCCTGGGAGCCCATCCTTGGGGCACAGTAGTTTCCCTGCCTGCAGAAGTGCGGGCAGGGAAACATATGTTTGCTCTCACCTGGGAGGAGCATTTTTAAATCTCCCGCCGGTGGAAGCAAACATGCCTTTCCTGCCTGCAGGTGCGCTGGCAGGGAAAGCATACCTGCTCCCACCCTGCAGGAGCTTTAAAAATGCTCCCACCGGGTGGGATCAGACTTTTGTTCCCCTGCCTGCACTCCTGCAGGCAAGAAAAAAGATATTGCTCTTGTCCAGAGAGAGCATGCAAAAAGAGCTGCTCCCTCTGGGCAGGAGCAATGCTGGCTCCTGCAGCTTGCAGGGTGCCAGCTGGGGCGGCGCTGACCCTTGGGGCTCCCACCATATTCCCCAACAATATGTTTTGTGGGTGCCCCAGGTGCGCACTGGGGCACCCACTTAAGACTAGAAAAGGCCCTGGGAGATGGGGTCCCCTGGGCCTCTTAAGGCTTGGGGAGAAGGGCCACATATCCTCTCCTTTATTATGAGTTGTTAGCCCTCAGGAAATGTGGTCCCCCGAGCCCATTTGGGCTCTGGGAGGGGAGCAAGCAGGGGATGAGGTTCCCGGGCTTCTTAAGGCTCGGGAAGGGGGGACACATACCCCCTCCAGTATTATTATTCTTTGGCTCCGAGGGATGGAATTCCTGGTACCCATTTGGGTTTGGGGAGAGCGGCCACCTGCTCCTCCCCTAAAATAACTGTTTTAAGCCCCCCGGAGATAGAGACCTCGGGACGCTTAATGCACAGGGAGAGGGCCATGGACCCCATCCACTCTAGTTCATTTATGGCCGCAGAGGATGGGGTCCCCGGGGTCTCTTAAGGCTCGGGGAGGGGGACTACGCAGTCTCTCCCATATAATTAATGTATGGTGTCGGGGATAGGGTTTCCAGGGCCCATTTGGGCTCAGGAAGGGAGGCCATTCTCCTCCCTCCTGTAATATAAAGATGCTCGGCCCCAAGGGAAGGGATCCTTGGGGCCTCTTAAGGCTTGTGGAGGGGTGCCACGCTCCCGCCTCCCCTAAAAGAAGTGTTTTTGGCCCCTGAGTATGTTGTCCCCTGGGCCTGTTAAGGCTCAGGGATGGGGCCACTTGCCCCATCATCTATAAGTACTGGGTCCCGGGGATAGAGTCCGCTGGCCCATTTGGGCTCAGGGAGGGGGAGGCACATGCCCCCTCCCATAATATATATGTTTTTGGCCCCAGGGAAAGGAGTCCCCGGGCCAATAGTGGCTTGGAGAGGGGGAGCTGAGTGACCCCCTACCCCGCAGGGAGCTGGCTGCCTGCGGGGGGTTGGACGCAGGGCCTGGCCACAGGCCAAAGACCTTTGTGGCTGAGGTTGTCTGCCCATGGGGGTCATTTACAGGGCCTGATAAAAGGCCAGGCTTTGCAGCCAACGATACGCCGCACACAGCCAGAAGTAGTGCACAGCAGGGGCTTGCTTGCCTACGAGGGGTTAGCTGCAGGCCCTTTGGCCCCTCACTGCGCACCACTGAAGGCGGGGGGGGTTGGCTTTACATATGGCAATATAATATTACTTTACATTGCAAGAACCCTAGAAATTCACTGAAAAAAACAAAGGTTAAAGTGACGGTATAGTTAGGTAAAAATGTCAGTGACAATGTAATGTTTTTAACTCAAAATACCACTGAAATTCATCACTTATAGTTAGCAGAGCTAACTATAACTTGCGCCACTGCAAAGTGACAAAGAGGATATAAGAGAAGTAGGAAAGTATCCCCTGATATCAGGGACAAAGGGGGACTGAGGGGGAGCGGGGGGTCCCACAGGGGCAAATATTGTCCCCAAAAATTAAAAAGTCCTCTTTTTCACTGGATTCCTAGATCCAAATCTGAATCAGCAGGACCTCAAATTTGTGAGTAGATCCACAGTCAACCAAAAAAATGGGTATCCTTTACTTTGTTTGCAATTCCTGAAAAAGAACAACAAAAAAACACAGTGCAATTATGCATGGCAAAGACCATGCACAGATTACACCGGGGTTCCTGAAGCTACTTGTCACTTGGACTCAGCTATTCCATCAATGGTGGACAGTAATAAGATGCTGCTATTAAATATTTAGACAGTGGGTGATGCCACAGCAGAGGTGGGGCAACCACAGTAGGTGGATCTTGTGTTAATGTTACCCATGATAATCAGGAAGACTGGGTGACGACTGATGCAAACAATGGAACTTGTGCTGCCACTACCCACCATGACCTAGGACATAGCTACAGATGGAAAGAAGAAAACCTCAGCTGTCGTAAGTGGCAAAGTTCTAGGGCGTAAAAGGATTTGTTCTCCAGATTTCTGAGCCAGTCAATGTGGTTCTGCCTCCGTCTTGTGTGAATGCTTAAATGGTCTGTTGGTTACCATTGGACAGTCCATGGAGGCCATCTTGTTTCCTGAGAGTTCAACAGCATGTCGGATATTGCAGTAACTGATAGCTAATAATATTTAGCTTAATGAGTATATTTGGTTTATGGACTTTATCCTTCGAACTTTCGAGTTGTGAAAGTTGTGAAAATTTACATCACTGTCTCTGAGAGAACCTTGGTTTTGAAAGCCTTATTAGATAAGCTCTGTTTGGGCTCAAACTAGGGTGACCACCTCACTCCAAGTGATTACGAACATTGTCTTCTGTCCTGAATGTTTCACTCACAAATCATTGTTTTCAGCTATGTCAGCCTAATTAGTTTAATTGAAGCAAATCAAGACTACAGTACCCAGAATGAATTAGGTGATAGCTGGGGAGGGCGTAACTCAAGTAATTCTGTGTAGTGTAATCACACGGAATTATCCAAAGGTTTTGCAAGATTATGCAGAATTACGCGAGAAGAGTAACTCTGAATTTAGCACTATTTTCTTAGCGCAAAAATGTCCCTTTGTGCCCAAGATGGATACGAGGATACATTTTGTGCTAAGAAAATAGCTCTTAATCCAACAGAACATAAACAGCTGTGTGAGCAGCCACTCTCGCTCGCTAAATGTGCTCTTCTGGTAAGATTCCCCCCAAATTACTCTTAAATGCGTGAAAAAGCCTAATCGTGTTAATATCGGTAATTCTGTTGTATATGAGTCTGTGCATCGGTGTGCAAGAAACTATGCCTTGAGACAAGACACTGACAGCAGCATTGAGAAAAGGGGAGTTGTAGCGTTTTTGTTTTCGGACATTACAAGCTGTGATGTTCCATACTACAGAAATGTAGGCAGTGTATGAGGGTCTGCAACATGTATTTTCGCACACACACTCTTTCTGCCTTATTGCCACTCTATATTTCTTTTCCCTTCACTCCTGCTCTCTTTCTCTCACACTCTTTGCTCCATGTTCTCACTACTGTGCTGTTTCCTTCTCCATTCTCTTTATTTATATTATTCTCAACATTTTCTTTATTTCTGTCTACAACAGAGATGTTTTAAGCCAAGGCATAGTCAAATGGGGCATTCTCCAGGGGCCCACTTTCCAAGAGGCCCCTTAGAAAAGGGATTTTCTCTCTGCCAAACTATCTTAACTTTCAATGTGCATTTCAATAACAGGGCTTGAATACAGGGCCGGACTGATCACCAAGAGAGGCCCAGGCAAAAAATGCTCAAACCAGCACCACTTACCACTTCCCTACTCTCTCTTTCCACTCATCCATTTTCTGTCTCTTTGTATCTCTCCCATCACTCTGTGACCTCTACTCATTCTCTCGCTAGCCTTTCTCTCTTTCACTTTACTTATGCCTCTCACTGTGTCTGCTGCTGCTGTAAAAAAGACTTAGGGCGACACACTAAAACATACAAAAGTGAGGGAACAGTTACGTTAAATTAAGTGGGACGGGTATGCCCAGAAGTGGGTCCCGTGCACACCGTATCACTGGAACCACGCTGCACCCGGCTTATGAGCCCTAACTAGGGAGAAACCGGTCTTGGGCCAATTCAGGGAGGACCTGGCTTGGCAGTTCGGGCTGGACTGTTCCGATTTGAGCAGGGTGAAGACGGATTTGCACAAATCTGGGTCCAAACTGAGGTGACATGGTGTGACTAATAACCAGTGGCTGAGATTAATTCAAGCATTCCATCCATCACTCTTTTGTATACTTTAGTGTGTCGTCCAATGAGATAAAAGCACATTCCGACCACGCTTTGTAATAAAATTCAAAGTTGCACCAAACAGGGGCCCCCAAAAAAATATGTCTTGCCCTTGAGCCCCAAAAATCCTTAAGATGACATTGGTCTCCAACTCTGTGTGTCTGTCTCGCCTTCTCTCCGACACACGAATTCACTCTCTCCTCTCTCATCTCCCATTCATTCCTAATCTCCAGGGCCACTGGAATTATGCGATTGTTCCGGCCGCAGCAATTTTCAGATAATTATAGATTTGCCTCATTTGCCACATAATCCATGATCTGCAGATTTTAACAAAAAAATAAATATGTTTTGCTCAGTCACTAAAAACGCAGAGGCACATGTTGCCGCGCAGCGGAAGGCCATTTGCAAAGGTTGACTGGCCCCCTTTCTGTTGTTTATTGTGATATTTGTGTATTAAACTGGCACTAATGAGGTGCACCCAATGCCCAAACACCATTAACAAGTGTGAAAAGTACAAAATAATGAAGTAATACGATTAAAAAATGTGTCGCATTTCTCCGCATAATTTGCCTTTTCTTGCAGCATAATTTACTTCTCATAATTCCAGTGGCCCTGTTTACCTCCATCCCTCTTTATAACTCATTCACAATTTCACTCTCTTTTTCTCTCGTCTCGGTCTCTCCTTCTCTCGGTCTCTCTCTGATGCCAATGCACACATTTCTTTGCGCTCACGTGTCTCGCGGTACAACCCGTGCTGTCTCCGCGGTGGACGTGCTTTAAGCGAGAGCAGGCCTTAGTGGATCAATAGTAGCAGACCTCTTTGAAGCGCTATAACTAAGCATCCTGCAACTGCGTTAAGAAGCAGGAAGGATGAGCGGTGGCCGTGAACAAGGTAGAAGGATAAAAAATGGATAAAAGGGAGCCCGTTCTTTGAAAGCCAGGCACATTGTCCTGGCCTAAGGCGCCTATTTCCCAAACAGCCCAGAAAGGCCCCCTCTGCCCAGATCCCCGCGAGGCTGTGTCTGTCTGCAGCTCATCTGTAGTCTGTGCTCGTAGGCTCAGCCCTGCGTCACACTGCACACTCGCCTCGTGTGTCTGCATTAAAGCAGCGGGCACGACGTGCCCTGTGCGTGCTGCGACGGCGCGGGCCGCTGCAGGGGCGCTAGGGGTCAGGCAGGGAGCCACAGGCTGGCGTTCTGAAAGAGAGGAGGATGGGGCCTCTGCTGTGTGCATGCCGGGCATGGCTGCAGGCCCCAGGGGTTCCGCTGGCTCCATTCCACCGGCTGCATGCAGCGCGAAAAGCAAAAAAAAAACCTGAAACACTCATACATTACAACCCCGCAGGAAGAGAGCAGCAAACAAGTCCAGCCCAAGTCAGCAGACATTGGAGAGGGAAAGCAATGGCTAACCAACATTAGACACGTGTCTGGTTTGCTAATGATATCTTGGGGACATTCGGAAAGCTGCCCTGGGAATGCCCGGTTACTTATCGGCATTGGTTAATTTGTAAAAAAAAAAAAAAAAGTGATGGGGGTCTCGTCATGAGGCAGCTTGCACCAGCCCATTTCTCCTGTTAGCGCCGCCTAAAACAGGACCAACTACTAACCATGAAAGTGGTAAGAGGATGTGGCGTTATGGCCAGAGCTGCTGGACTCTGGAGCTAGGGAACCAGGGTCAAGTCTTGGCGTTGGCTCAACATCCTGTGGTTCTGGACAAATCACTTAATCTCCCCATAAATGATTGTGCACTTAACTGCTGCTCATGAAAAGTGCTGGCGTTGATGATTAAGTGCCGGTGCTGAGCACCGGAAACCACTGGCTCAAATTAAGCACTGCTTACCGGTAAGTTTCATTACTTTGAGTCTACGACCTCCACGTCACAGTCCTGGGTCACATCAATCCCTGTGTTCAGCTTCGTTTTGGCTTTGGATTACAAGATTTCAGGATATGAGGTCAGGGTTTTAATATCACACAGGGTGTGGGTGTGGCTTAGAGGGAAGGGATTGGAGCTGTATGTGTGTTTTTTTTAGTTTTGCTTGATTAAGGCTGCAGGGAGGAGCTGACGCTCATAGATGTAAGGACTGTGACAGGGAGGTCAGACGAGGAGGTCATGCATTCTGCTAATTGCTTACCACAGGATTTGTGTTTTGTTTCTCACATTTCCTTGCTTTCTATTTGCTGGCTCTATTTGACACCAAAAAGCTGGTCCTGCTGCCGGTCTTGTTGCCGGTCCTGCCGGATTCACCGCCGTGAGGGGAACGGCTTACACCTACAGTCACTTGCCGTGAGGGGAACGGCCAACATTGTCATCCACGTGCCGTGAGGGGAACGGCCAACATTGTCATCCACGTGCCGTGAGGGGAACGGCCAACAACTACATCTCCCAGCAGCCTCGCGCCACCCTGACGCTGCATTCGCGCCCAGAGGCGCGATAAAAGCCCCGCCCACCTCCCGCAGCACGGGACGCCAAAAAGCTGGTCCTGCTGCCGGTCTTGTTGCCGGTCCTGCCGGATTCACCGCCGTGAGGGGAACGGCTTACACCTACAGTCACTTGCCGTGAGGGGAACGGCCAACAACTACATCTCCCAGCAGCCTCGCGCCACCCTGACGCTGCATTCGTGCCTGGAGGCGCGATAAAAGCCCCGCCCACCTCCCGCAGCGCGGGACGCCAAAAAGCTGGTCCTGCTGCCGGTCTTGTTGCCGGTCCTGCCGGATTCACCGCCGTGAGGGGAACGGCTTACACCTACAGTCACTTGCCGTGAGGGGAACGGCCAACAACTACATCTCCCAGCAGCCTCGCGCCACCCTGACGCTGCATTCGCGCCCGTAGGCGCGATAAAAGCCCCGCCCACCTCCCACAGCACGGGACACGCGCGGGCGGGCCCGTCAGCGGCCGTATAAGGCAGGGCAGGGCCAGCCCTCTTGGTTGTTTTATCGGGCACCACCACATATGGCCCAGGACTTGGAACAGGCTCTGCAAATATCTGGAGTGTAAGGCGGTGAGACTTAACATTCATTTTTCTTCTTTTTTTGTTCTCACAGTCACTTGGATCTGTGACTACTATCTCCCTACCATCGCTAAAAACCCCGTAGACTGTTCAACAAGAGGGGGTTCTGCTTTTTAGGGCGGCCTAAAAGAAACTGTTAAACGTCGTTCCATTTTCAACTATTTTAGAGAGTTAACGGCCAAGCTTTTGACTGCACACTTATATTTTAGTTTTTTGTTTATTTTAGCTATATAGGATTTTTAAAGGATTGTTAAAGGATCTTATAGGAGTACAGTCACCCGGTAGTGATCAGAGCTCTGTTTTATCCTCTCTCTGGTATGCATCCAATATTTTTAGATTTTAGTCTCGATCTGAAACAAATCGACTATAGTACTGAAAGCCTTCAGTGTTATCACGTCTTTGGACTATTTTACCACAGATACTTTTACTTGGCAATTCAGCCAATCTTATGTATAGCCATACTGTACCCTGCATTTTCTTGCATTTTTGTACTTCGCACTCTGCACTCTGCTTTCTGCGCTTTTGCACTCGCGCTTTTTGCACCTCGCGTCTTGCATATTTGCACTTGCGCTTCCTGCGCTTCGCACTTAGCACCTTGTGTCTGA
Source organism: Calotriton arnoldi (assembly GCA_963921515.1). NCBI lineage: Eukaryota > Metazoa > Chordata > Amphibia > Caudata > Salamandridae > Calotriton > Calotriton arnoldi. Next base: position 907,121 of record CAWUFW010001351.1, on the reverse strand, counting down.
GCACTCGCGCACTTTGCACTTTACGTATTGTGTCCTTGTATCTGTCCTCCCTGCACCCTGTGCCCTGTGATAACTAGCAGTGTCTCAACAGCATTTCTTTTCCACACAAGATAAGTTGAAAATTTGAAGGATAATGGGCAAACGTATTTGTGTCGAAAAGAAACAACAGGCACCCCCGAAGCCAAAAACTAAAGCTCAACCTACCTCTATAGATAGGATGCTCGAGAAGGCAATAGGAGCGGTGGCAACAGAAATGGAGCGGACAGAGAGACGGCTATCATTAACCCCAAATCTGGAATTCCCTCTGGTAGATCCAGATACCCTGCAAGTTTCAGGAGCCCTGCTTAATGATACTCCTAGGGGCCAAATATCTACAGTTGAAGCAATTAATATCGAACAATGTAGGGGGGATTCACCCACACAGCCCGTTACAAAAGGGAGACCTAAAGCACAAGCGAAAACAGGGGCAAGAAGGAAGAAGGCGATGGGAGAGAAGATAGATGACAGAGATACTGGGATGGGAAGAATAGCAAATAGTATTGAAACGGTCAACGATCAACCTGCTTGGGTTACAAAGTTAGTGGTGGATCTGCAAATCCAAATAAGGGCTATTGTCAAGGATGAGCTTAAATTACTTGTAGAAAGGGTCGATAAGATGGCCTCGCTGCTCAAGGAGCGGACAGGTAGCAGGGTGGTAGTAAATGGTAATGATGGGTCCGACACTGGTCCTAAAGTCCAGGCCGTAATTAACACCAGCAGGGCCACCTCTTCCCTTACACAGAACGACCTCCCGGTCATTGCTGCACCAAATCCAGAGAGTCAGCATACCACAACCCCCAGCAGAGCCATTTTAGAGAGACAGCACTCCACAACCCCTAGCAGAGCCAATCCAACGTCTACACACCAACAGGCAATGGCAACTGAATAGACAGCGGGTGGGGGCAGGACCCAACAAGCGCACTGAAGCTATTAAAGAAAATCCTCCCCTCCCAGTTATAAACTTACCACCTGCTTCAACTCCCTATGTTCTCGTTTTGACAGGTATTCCTGAGCTTAGAGGGGGACAAAAAGAATCACACCAGGAATTAAAAAATAAATGCATGTTCTGGTTAGCCAAACATAGACACTTCTGGTATGATGATGCAGGAGAGATCCTAATAACACGTAGAGTTGGTTGGCTGGGATGGAGACCCAAGGACAAGCAAGGCGATTGTATAGTGATAAACTTCAGAAACCCATGTGTTGCCCAAGGAATTTTAAACAGAGATGATGGGAGACAGATGGGCACTATTAGAGCCCTCCCGCTGGGTTACTTTTATCCCCCAGAGAGAGCCCATCAAGCTAGAAGGCAAAACGGGTGGGGCTGGAGACTCGATAATCAAAATCACCAAATAGCTTCTCTAGACCACTATCGGCCCAGGCAGCCAATCTTCAATATTCCCACATCAAATAGATTCAATGGCTTAGAAGGAGTAGATTGACTCGAGATCAAGGGCACAGGACTCGAAGAACAGCTGGGTGAGCCTCAGGCAGGAATTGCTAAACCCAAGAAGGATGTAGGGCAATGTACGACTCCAGGGGAAGGGGAGACCTGTGGGAGCATGAGCGGCTCCTCAGGAGATAAAAAAGAGGGACATAACATGACCATAACCAGCAACCAGTTCCCTTTATTAAATAGTGGGACCGTTAAGAAAGCTGCTTCTGGTTTTCGCGGGACCTCACCCCCACCTACCCCTGCAGCTGTCGACATAATCAGCACCCCGGATCCATCTAGGCTGCGAGTCCTATCCTGGAATGTAGCTGGTTTAAACACCAAGATAGATAACCCCGAATGGGGCTATTTTATTGACCAATATGAGATCTGTATGTTCCAGGAGACGTGGGCAAGAGGGGATGTCTCAAAATTAGGTTTAGCTGCTTATAGCATTCCCGCAGGATCAGGTGGAAAAGGGAGGCCTTCGGGTGGATTATGCACATGGGTGGGAGTTCACTTAGGCTGTACAGTCAAACAGATAGAAACATCTTCAAATGATATTCTGTGTGTCCTCCTTCACTTCCCGCCAAAGATTACTATTGCCCTAATAAACGTGTATTCAAGACCAGTTAGTCGCGGCCATGAGTCAAAAACACTTGATGAACTAACGTCCTTTCTAGCCACCATTTCAAACAATCATATGGTGATTATAGGAGGGGACTTTAATTGCCAGTATGAGCCATTAGAAGGTATGCTCAAGGACAGCCCCTGTGAAGAAGACCAGTATTGGGCCATCCCAGAGACTGTTTGCCCACTAGTAAAAGTCTGGACCCCTTTGGTGATCCAGATGAATTCTCTTGTTTTAAAACACTCACTAAGGGCATGTAATGGAAGAACAAAGTCTGATACACCTAGTAAATATACCTTCAATAGAAATGAGCGAGGCTCTTTATTAGACTACATCTTAATTGATCTAAAATCCTGGCATAGGGTATTCAACTTTAAGGTCAAGACGCGACACAATAGCGACCATAATGCCCTTGTTTTAGAGTTATATGAGTTAAATCCCGGGAGTGCTACAGGGTTGTATGTTCCAACCGATGCTAGGCTGTCTCTCACCAATTGTAGGAAGAGAGTACGGTGGGAAGACATAAACCAGTCACAAGAAAGGTTAGGCTCCCTGTAGGAAGCCATTATCCCGAACCTCTTGAATACAACCAAATATGTTCCCATCAACGGCATCTCAATTGATCTTCAGATGGTGGCCCTGAACCATACTAGGCTAATGTCAACCATGGGTGATTTCTTTTTCCCCATGAAAAATATAGGGCCCAATAGGAAACCTCCTCACCCCTGGTATAATGGTCAATGCCGAATGGCCAAAACAGCCTTGATTACAGCTATCAAGGCCAACGACCGTCCTCTAATTAAAATAAATAGAGCGGCCTATCGGACCAGTGTTAGTGAGGCGAAAAAGGGTGGGAAAGAGATAAGTGGGACACTCTGAGAAGCTCCTGGGTTCCCGTGATATGAGGACTTTTTGGAAGGTGGTTAATACAGGCAGCTCTGAGGCTAAATCGCCAATAGAGCCAAACCTAGAGGCAGATGTGTGGAGGGACCACTTTGAGTCCCTCTACTCGAGGGTAGAGACAGAGGTCGATACAGTATATAAAGGCCACTCCCCACTGGTTGATTGCCCGATTGCACCCGTGATTACCCCTAGGACCATTGACGATATCCCGACAATAACACTCAAAGAGATAACGGGTGCTTTATGTAAAATAGCATTGGGCAATGCGCCAGGATTAGACAAGATCCCTGGGGACTTATTCCATAGTGAACCTACTATCTGGGCCCCATACCTTTGGGTTTTATTTAATGCCGTTTTACAAGGTATGAAGATTCCCGCTAGCTGGGCCGGAGCCGAAATAATCCCAATCTATAAAAAGGGCTCCCCGCTGCTAGCTACAAATTATAGGCCTATAAGCCTCATAGACATAAGCCAAAAAATGTTTGCGCGAGTGCTGCTGTTTCGGTTGCAGAGCTGGATGGAGGAGCATAAGATACTTAGTCCCCTCCAGGCAGGGTTTAGAGAAAAAATGTCCACATTGGACCAGATCCTCAGGCTACAAATATTACACTGGAAGATCGTGTGTTTGGAGGGTGGCAGCCTCTACTTAATATTTGTAGACCTGAAATCTGTATTTGATCTGGTCCCAAGAGATAAGTTGTGGGCAGTTCTCCGTGAGCTGGGGGTCCCGGTATACCTGTGCCAAGTCATGAGGCGGTTACACGAAGGAAACTATGCCCAAATTAGATTTGGCAAGGAAGGAAAACTTACGGCCCCCATCCCTGTAGGTAGAGGTGTCCGCCAGGGATGTGTTCTTGCCCCGACTCTTTTCAGCCTGCTTATAAACGGGTTAGCTGATTTTTTTACTTATTGAGAAAGATCTTGACGTCCCCAAGCTGGCATCACGCAAAATTCCAGCTATGATGTTTGTCGATGATACTCTATTATTATCAAAATCTCCCATGGGGATACAGAGGGTACTTAATAGATTTGATGCCTTTTGTAAAGAAAGAGGGCTTGAGATTAACCTTCAAAAAACGAAATTCATGGTGTTTAACTCAGCCAAAAGTACCCGATCAAATCCATGTTTAAACGGTAAACCCCTAGAGAGAGTATCAGCTTTTGATTATCTCGGCATAACTATCACAGAAACAATGGACTGGGGGGCACAAATCAAAAAATCGAGCCTGAAACTAGCACAAACAGCAGGGGGCCTAACGAAGGTTTTTCGAAAATCCAGCCACAAACCTGTGAGCCCAGCAATAGAAATATATAAGGTTCAAGCCAGGGGAGCGGCATTGTATGGCGCAGAAATGTGGGGCCACCGCCGTTCTGACAGTCTTACGCAGATAGAAAATTCCTTTCTTAGGCAACTGTTTGGTCTCCCATGGAGCTCCCCACTTACGCCGCTCCGATTAGATCTGGGGGTAAGGGCCATTGCGGAAGAAGTTAACCTCAGACCCCTTTTATTCTGGCGACGTCTGTGGGCTACCCCAGAACTTGTAGAATACAGGGATGAACTAAGAGAATCGATGAGCCTACTGGGGGCGGGGAATTTACCCTGGCTCTCTCACATTCTACATACTTTAGGGAACATGGGACGGGGTCATCTTTGGGATAATCCAGAAGAGGCATGTGCCATAGTGTCCAGGAAAGAGTTAAAGGACTGTTATTGGGAGTATAAACTGGCTCAACTCCAGAGCAATCCCTTAGTAGGCAAGCTAACTGCAGCTTTTCTAGAAATCAAGGATCGGTATAGCCTAGAGCCGGCACTGAACGACATTAAGCCGGCAACTGCTAGTAAGCTTTACCTTCAGTTTAGACATGGGGTATTGCCACTCCGCTCCTTTACAAATAAATGGGCGGGCTCGCAAACTCTGGGGTGTCCGGTCTGTGACTGTTCCGTAGAATCAGATTACCATGTGTTCTTTTGCTGCCCCGGATACCTTAAAGCGAGAAAACGGTGGCTGGTTCAGATATGCAGAAACCTAGGAACCAGGTGCTGTTCTGAGGCCTTCAAGATATTGAAACATGATACTAGCCTCCCTATAGTATATTCGGTAGCAGGCTTTTTATTCTCTGTGTGGTGTACTCGTAGAGTATTTTTAAAACCAATTTTAGAAAATGATGATTAAACTCCTGTACACCAGTTGTCAAACGAAGGCATTTTAAAGGAATTAACTGTTTATTTTAGAACTATTTTAATGTTGTAATTTAATTATAACATGAATTTATTGGTATATTGGATTGATGTTTTAGAGAATTGAATGTTTTACTGGAGAAGATAAAGCTCTGATCTTTCAAATTTTGTCTGGTAAACTGTATGTATATTCTGCTCATGCACTTTAAAATGGCCACTATTCCTTCCTACCTTTGACTGTCACAGCGATTTACATGAATAGAACACTCACTCAGTTAGCTGCTATCATAGATTGTACTGTATTCCATACTGTTCTAGGCCATACCTGGGTATGTCTTATCTAAACTCCAAAACTGTATGTACCCCGTTTTTTAGTTGATTTTAAAGTAAATGAATTGTAAGCTATTTTATATGTGCTTTTATAGTCAAACTGGCCGAAATAAAGTTATTATTGATTGATTGTTTTTGGCTTGAGTTTGTCCCTTCTGTTACCCAAGTCCTATTTACTGTATTTTTCCACCCAGTACTGGATTTTGGTAAACAGGCCTTTAAATCTTTTTATCTTGTCACATTTGCTGTGAATTCAAAGGCAGAGGCCAAATGTCAGGCTATCTTCCAGGGAGCTTGGTGTATACTTTTCTTTCTCTGATTTCAAAGTAAAAGGATTTGTGTGACAATCATGCTGACTACTTGGGGTGTGCTTTGAGGAAGGCTGTACAATGTTTTTTTTCTTTCTAGCAAACAACAAAATGTAAATGTCTGTAAATGAACTGTGCAGATATTTCAGAATATATCAAAATTAGAAAAGCTCAAATGAAGCAAATTTTTGGGGGTAATTCTGAAGTGTAGTAGAAACAAATATTTTAATGTGATCGAAAAAAAAAAACACTATATGATGACATTTCTGCACATTGTCATTTGTGCGCTGTATACATTTATCAGTATTTCAATTGAAGATGCGTTGTCAGTAATGGCAGTATGTAACCACACCATGTATTCTCCACTTTAACCCACTCCACTCTACTCTGTACCACTCCACACCACTGCAGTCTACTCTACCCCACTCAACACTATGCCACTCCACTCCACGCCACTCCACACTGCGTCACTACACTCTATTCTGCACCACTCCACTCTACGCCACTTCAATCTATGCCTCTCTACTCTACACCACTCTACTCTATGCCAATGCACTCTACCCCACACTTCTCTACAATGTACCACTGCACTTTTCGCCACTGCACTCTACGTCACTGCACTCTACTCTATGCCATTCGAATCTACTCTGCACTACTGCCCTCTGCAACACTGCACTCCATGCCACTGCACTCTATGCCACTGCACTCTATTCTGAAACAATCTACTCTATGCCACTGCACTCTACACCACTCTATTCCACTCTGTGCCATTCCACTCTATGCCACTGCAATCTACCCTGTATCACTCCATGCCACTCTTTTCTATGCCGCTGCACTCTACATCAAACTACTCTGCACCACTGCATTGTACACCACTATCCTCTACTCTGCAACACTCTGTTCTATGCCACTGCACTCTACGCCACTCTATTCTATACCATTGCACTCTGTCACTTTACTAGAAACACTTTACGCCACTGCACTCTACACCAATGCACTCTATGCCACCTTACTCTACACCACCTTACTCTACAACACTCGACTCTGCAACATTGCTCTCTCAACCACTGAACTCTATGCCACTCTACTCTGCATCACTGCACTCCACCCTGCACCTCTGCTCTACACCACTCTTCTGTACCCAATGCCAATGCACTCTACACCAATGCACTCTACAGCTCTCTACTCTACTCTGCACCATTCTATGCCAGTGCCATCTACCTCACTCTACTATGCACCACTGCATTCTTCGCTACTGCAATCTACACCACTCCTGTATAGGCTACTCCACTCTATGCCACTCCATTCTATGCCTCTCTACTCTGCAACGCTTCATTCTATGCCACTGCACTCTATGCCACTAGTCTATGCCACTGCACTCTGCCCTGCACCACTCCACTCTACCCTGCACAACTTCACTCTGCGCCACTTCATCTACTCTACGCCACTGCACTATATGCCACTCCACTATACGCCACTCTGCTCCTCTCTGCACCACTCTACTCTAAGCCACTGCACTCTACGCCACTACTCTATGCCACTGCACTCTACCCTGCATCACTCCACTCTACACAATTTCACTCTACTCTGAAACAGTCTACTCAACGCCACTGCACTCTATGCCACTGCACTCTATGCCACTGTACTCCACTCTACGCCACTGCACTCTACGTTACAGCACTCTACACAACTGCACTCTATGCTGTGCCACTCTATGTCACTCTACTCTACACTACTCTACTCTACTTAACTTTGCTCTACTCTAAACCAATGCAGTCTACACCAATGCACTCAACACCACTTTACTCAAAACCAATGCACTCTACGCCACTGCACTTTATTCTACTCTACTCTAAAACACTCTACTCCACGTCACTCAGCTCCACTCCACTCTATGCTCTTCCACTCTACAACACTCTACTCCCTCCACGACACTCCACAACACTCCACACCACTCCACGCCTCTCCATGACACTCCACTTCACACCACACCACTCAGCGCCATTCCACGTCACTCCACACTTTAACTTCAAGCATATATGTGCAAACAGTGCACGGATTTTTGAAAGTTGTTTGCAATCGCTTTACCTTTCCTGGTTGGCTCTGGAAGTTTGCCAGTCGCCAGTTCACTAGCGACCAGTAGCGTAGCTTGGTCGCCATGGGCTCTGGTGCAAGCAAGGAAAATGATCTATGTCACTACAATTGTAGTAAAAAAATGCAGCAATTGTCAGGGTTCGATGGTCCCTTCAGGACTCTGTGCCTCGGTGCTACTACACCTGCTGCACCAATGCTAGTTACGCCCCTGCCAGTGACATTCTCACTTCATTAAGATTTGCTCGGGCTCCAAATGCCAACCCCTTCTGTTATTATAGGGTAAACAGTGGGCTAAATGGCACCCTTTGAAGTTATATCCAATGGTTCTGTTGACACTCAGCGGAGGTGCAGTGGCATGAGGCAAAATGATGCCCCCTGCAGAATGTGATGAGGGGCCCTTGAGTCTCCCATACTGCTGGGTAGGGGCCTCCTGACGGCTTGGGAGCACTCCTTCACCACAGGGGCTGCTGGGGCCTGTGTTATCCCCTCCCCCCCCACCCGCTGAGGGCTTGGCGTTGTGAGCAACAGGGGAACACACCGACACTGCTGAGACACCACTGGATGTGAAAGAGTGTGCCTTCCCTCTTTCCATGGAACCCAGCTTTGAGTGCCCTGCTGTTTGTGCACCCTTTTTATTTATTTCACCTCTACTGAAGCAGAGATGGGCTTTGTCATGGAATATAATTTCACAAATGAACACAGGGCCTTCCAAATGACATTGAAATATGTTTTGAAAAAGGAGTTTCTGAATTTCTGAGGCCCATAACCAGGCCACTGGAATTATAGGGGGGGGGCGAATTTTGTCGCAGGGTTGACTAAATTATGCGTCAAGGTAAGGCAAATTATGTGACCCAAAGCAGAACATTTTGCGATAGTATTACTTGATTATTTAATAATTTTTTGACATGCTGTCACAGACTTTGCAAAGGTTTCACCTCATTAGTACCAAACACCTAAATACAGTAATAGGCAACTGAAAGAGGCCCGGTTAACCTTTGCATAGGGCATTTCACTGCGTGGCAACACCACCACAATCTCAGTAACTTTTGAACTGTCCCAGCTGGAAGCTATTTTTTTGTTAGAATCTGCAAATTATGTAGCAGATGATGAATTATGTAGCAAATGCAGCAAATCCATCTCTCACAAAGGCCCTCCGCACTCGTGGCAGAGGCCTCACAGTCGCTGCACTCGTGGTGGGGGCTCTGCTTTCATGGCTGAGGCCTCGCAGTCGCGGCACTCCTGGTGGGGGCCCTGCACTCGTGGCGGAGGCCTCGCAGTTGCGGCACTCCTGGTGGGGGCCCTGCACTCGTGGTGGAGGCCTCGCAGTAGCGGCACTCCTGGTGAGGGCCCTGCACACGTGGCGGGGGCCTCGCAGTCGCGGCACTCCTGGTGAGGGCCCTGCACTCGTGGCGGGGGCCTCGCAGTCGCGGCACTCCTGGTGGGGGCCCTGCACTCATGGCAGAGGACTCGCAGTTGCGGCACTCGTGGTGGGGGCCCTGCACTCGTAGTGGAGGCCTCGCAATTACGGCACTCATGGCGGAGGCCTCGCAGTCATGGCACTCGTGGTGGGGGCCCTGCACTCATGGCAGAGGCCTCGCAGTTGCGGCACTCCTGGTGGGGGCCCTGCACTCGTGATGGGACCTCCTCAATGAAAAACTGCAGTGTCGGGTGTTTTTGGTCCCCGGTCCTTATGTTGTTATCATTTCGTTTGAATGATTGTGAATCTTGCAATGCAGAACATCTCACCACCCACTTGATGACTAACAGCAGCAAGCCCACTCTCGGTGGAATCAGTGGGAAAAGGACAATGTAATTACACGTAAAATGTATAGAGGGCAATCCTTCAGTTAGGACACAAAAAGACGGCCTCGATAGACTGGCGCCATATGGTGTCCGATCGTTTGTGAATGTCTATAAGCTGCTGGCCTGATATGCAGAATGAAGCCCTTCATCAGTTTGTGAAACCTAACATCAATTTCAGCTGTAAGCTGAATGCCATAGTGAGTGGCATCACTTTGAGTCAAGAGAATAAGACATTGAGAGAGGCAGAGGAAGAGTACCTTACACCATGTGGCAGCAGCTTGATGACTATTCCCAAAAAGGATGAGATTGAGCCTGAGGTGGGGCTGACCGAGGAGCTCATGCTGAAGTGTGTTTGAGAACTGAAACTGAGCCGTGCAGGTGGTGGTGGAACAGGTGATCAGGTGTATGCAACAGAGTGGTTTATGGCAAGACTATGAAGGGATTAGGGAAAGAAGTGGCTGATGGGATGGTATCACTATGTGTCTTCCTTCTAGAACAGGTGTAGTAGATCCAGAAAGGGTTTTGAAAGGTTTATTGGGAAGTCAGCACAGACCCCGCCTTCAGTCAAGGCAGTCAGCTCCCAAGTCCCCACAATTCTAGAGCCAGACCATCAGCAATGCAACTGATGGCATTGGAAAGACAACAAAGCCTTTAAAGTAACCCTGCCTAAAACTGAATATAACACACATGGGTATGCAACGAGAGGCCATTTGCGGTAAGGACATGAAGCAACATGTTGAATAGGTGTTAGGAGTGTGGGAGGAAAAGTAGTGAAAGAAATACAAAAGACTGAGGTAAAAGAAACTTGGGGACAACACTTTTCAAAGTAAGTGAAGGTGACTTTTCAAAGTAAGTGAAGGTGAGACGAATCCTCCTCTCAATGGTGAGGTGTATGCAAATTAGTGCCAGGTGTGAATACTGGTGAATTCAAGGGGTAGGTGCGCCCTAATGACAGAGGAGTGTGTATGCCAAGTTTATCAAACTAAGTTAGAACTTAAAAAATCCAGCAGCTGTATGATGGGCATGTGTAGAAACTCATCCAGGTGTTGAGTTCGTTCAAGTGGAGCTGAGGTTTAAGGGGAGATAAGCATGGTCTCGGGTGTATGTCATAGAATGTGTGTCACAGATCTGGTGTATGTCACAGAAGGAGAGTCTTTAGTGAGCTGGCCACATCAGTTTAAGTCATACAAAAAGCTAGTTCTTAACAGTGACCAGCTGATTCTTCATGTAGGAACTATGAATAGGAAGAGATCAATCAATTCCCTGCAGAGTTTCTGAATGACTTAAGGGTATTTGTCTCTGCATAGTTATAGAGAGCACTGAGGTTCTAAGTTTCAACAGACTTGGACGCCTTCCAGTTGGACTTAGGAGAGCAGTGTCAGCAGATCTGAAAACATTTAGGCTTATTCATAAAGGTAAACTTGTGAGTACATCTACTTGTCTAATTTTCTCTTACACTTTTGAGTAACTTTAGTACTTTTGACTTTTCACAAAATCTGAGTGTAAAGTAACTCAAAAGTGTAGGCCCACACCTCTCCACCCCTGAAAATGGGGGTGGAGCCAAATGTGCGATTGTAAGTTACTACTAAAAAAAGCAGTAGTTAGTCCAAACCTAAACATAGCCAACCACCGGTACTGCAACAGTTTCCCACAGAAAACAAAAATAACTAAAACCCTCATAGGAAAAAGTGTTGAATTAATTTAAAGTATTTAATATAATTAACAATATAAATAAGTATAGCTGAATGTAAATAATAATTTATAAAATTAGTACAGATTTTTATTTAATTATTAAATATTTGCATAGCTTTTGCATTTAAAAATTAAATCAATGTAACAATAAAATGTATTGAAATATAAGTTAATTACTTTCACTTAATTCTATACACCACTTGTAATAATTATTAATGCATAATAAAAATCTTTTTTCTTTAGATGGAAATATATTTTTTTAATTTAAACTTCAGAAAAATAATTTTAATTTACTTTATTATATTGACATTATTGAAAGATTGAATTTAAAATGAAGTTATCAATACAGCAGCATTTAAATTAAACATATAAAATTAATTTACCATAATATTTAGCATAAAAATACTTTCACTAACTTTTCCCAAGTTTAATAAACTTTTAAAATGTTCCTATACTTTACCATAGGGAGAGCCCTGAAGTTGGGGCATGTATAAAGAAAAGTTAAAATAAAATTTAAAAAAACAATAAAAAATAAAACAAATGCCACTTTTAATTCTCATTACTTTCATGAAAGTCATGAAAATGTCTAGCAACAGGATAACTAAAGTAATTTTGCCAACTGGTTACATGTGCTTCCAAATTCTTTTATGTATTCCCACATATTATTTGGGGGTTGGACAAATCAAAACGAAACCTCATGATCGGTTTTGCAGTTCCTACTCTTGGTAAACTTCTTCATAGTCTTTGTAAAGGAGCTCATAGTTGTAATAAAAACCATGAATTTATAAGGCTTACATTGTGGCATTCTTTGAAACCCCATGGTTTTTACCCACTGTGTTACCTCATTCTTCCAAGAGAAATGACTGGACATGAGTTGGTCCCTCAATGACCCAGCTCTCGTAACAGCTATCAAAGGTTTGTTTTTAAGCTTCAAGAAATGCCACGTGGTTTCATTCTTAGTGCAGGTAACATTGCCATCAGCAGAGAAGTGTTATTTAACTGCAATAGCCACTGATTCTTGCACTTAAAATTGCAGTTCACTTGTTTTGTGACTAGCAAGTATTTGTGTGAAGAAATGATGAGAAGATTTCTTCTATGTCCATTATGAAGGATGCAAAAGTCTGTTCACGTAACATTACAAGTGCTGGTTTGTCTGGCCTTCAATGACTGCGCCTCCCAGAGGAGCTTGTGACATAACGATGCACTAGACGTGAGACAAGGGAATGCCCCACACCAACTGTGTGATTCTAGGCACTCATGTCGTTCTCCCATCGTTAGAATGCAGTTAAAAGGAAAACCTCTTACATCAGAAGGCATGCGTCTGCCTGCGCGTGGAGCTGGTTTCTGTAAGGTCTGGAGCAAAAGCGAAGTGTGTGAATCGTCATCATCACCCACGTGAGCCCCATGGAGAAGAGGAAGAGGGCTTGGGGTGACAGTGTTGATGTGGCACAACTATAGTCGAAAGACACTTGCATTTTGTTAAAAACAATGAAGCCAAAGTTACACAAAAACGTTAAAAACACAAATACAATAAACATTGGCAAAAACAAAGTTAATATTGTAGGCGCCTGCTAAACAAACTTTAAACATTTAAGGAATTCTGAAACAGCGTAGCATTCGGATAAAAAATCCTAGACAAGGATCTGAGGTTACAGCTGAGGTCTGAGAACACACAACTCCATGTAGTCTTAAAAACACATGGCCCGATTCGCAGAGGTAAACTTAGACGAAAGTCTAACTTTACAACTTTGAGTATTCACAAAGGGCATTTACGAGTAGTAAAGCTAGACTTTTGTCTCAGTTTAACTTAAGTTTTGGTCTTAAGTTTAGCTGAGACTAGTCTTTTGGTCTCAGCTAAACTTAAGACCAAAACTTAAGTTAAACTGAGACCAAAGTCTAACTTTACTACTTGTAATTACCCTTTTGAATACCAAAAGTTGTAAAGTTAGACTTTCGTCTCAGTTTACCTTTGAGAAGCGGGCCCACAGTCTGTTGGAATGAAGCTGCTTGTGACATGACCTTTAAACAGAGGCGTGAGCATGACTTAATTCCTCCTGGGGCTCCCAATAGAGAACTAAGTCATTGCAGTACACTGTCAAACTAGGTAAATAAAAGTAAATGAACCTTCTACCCTCCCCACACAACACCCACAAAATGCCAGAACATATCACAGTGTCCGGCAGAGAACAAAATCCTACAAAAATCTAGTAGTGCTGAGGTTGGGTGGATTATACTCGAATTGTGAGACAAAGACTGGAGCATGGGTACTCGCAAACATTTGCCCAGGGGCCACAAAGTACGGTCTGTGGTGTGACTGAGGGCCGCACTGATGCCAGCAGGGTGGCGGTAGGGTATCAGGGTGGGTCAGGGATTGTGTGGGGAGGTAAAAAAAATGTTAAATAAACGGACAAGCATTTATTTGCAGGTTAATAAATGCTTGCCTGTTTATTTAACATTTTTTTCTGAATATTAGTGCTCAGCAACTAAACAGGAACTCGTGCTGCTGTTCACCGGGGGGGAGGGGGGGCATGTAAAAATCAAGAGGGCTGCAAGCAGCCCCGGGCCATAATTTGAGTATCACAGGACTGGAGCAAGGGGAACATAGTGGACAGAGCTACACACACTATCAGAGCCGGCTTTAGTGCTGGTGGCGCCCGGTGCGACAATATTTTTTTACGTGCCCCCATATGACCTCCTCCTCGCATTCCCTCACTACCACCCGGGAAAAAGTGCCCCTCATCTCTCCATAGCACCTCTCTCAAATACATTTCATTTGTTTTAAAGCGCTGGTAGAGGCTGGCTTTACTAATCCTCTCAGCTACCCACATAAAATACAGATCTGTTCTTTGCAGCAGGCATATTAACCTCCGGCACTAGTTTATGGCAAGTCAAAACTGCCACTAGACAAAAATCCGATCTCTCTCTCCAGCAAGAACATTTATCTTTATCACAAGAGTTATCATGACATTTTTGTTGCTGCCTGAAAGCTGGAAGCACAAATAACTGCATCAGCTGTTTTTAAATCGTATGCTTTTGCTAAAAACAGAGCTCCCCCTGAGGTCAGTGCCTCCTCCTCCAGGTCAGCGCCCAGTGTGGCCGCACCGGTTGCACCACCTCAGTGTGCTCTGTGGAGTCTGCTCACTTTGGCGTGGCAGCCAAGGCAAAGATATTTCTGGTAGAAGACCACGAGGGTGTCTTTTGAAACATCCTGCTGTACTACGGAGTTACAAAAATGTTAGGTAAATGGGTTACAGGACACTTTTCCACACATTACCTATATTTCCAATAACTCCATTGAACTGTGGCGGTAATAGCGAGAGCTGCACTTGTTATACAGAACAAAAGCTGGGAAAGATTAGTAGTAAAGATTAGCGTAAACTAAATTCTCCGTGTTTCTTCCCAAAATCTCTGAACAAGATCAAAATGTTGTGAAAATGGGTGCCAGTACTCCTAACACCAGTCCCCTTTATTTTATTTTCAAGTTCTACATCTGGGCCTGTTTTGCGCGTGACGTTGGAAGAGTTTTGCGATAAATCACCGTGCAATAATAACTGTAATTCTGTGCATCAGTTAGTAGTGCCACGTCTTACACCACTGGTTAGAAATACAGCACAGCTTCCAATTTCATGTCAGATTTCAGCCTGATCGGAAGCCTGGAGTCACAATACTGGAGTTTTAGGGTAACCAGTTTTTTTCTTTTGTTTGGAAACTTTATCAAATTACGTTTCATGAAGTCCCTTGTTTTCGTGAATTACCCAAAAGAAGACAGAGTATTTGTAAGACAATGGCTTTTTTCAGGTTCACCCCTACTTTTTGCACCGCTTTTTGACTATTAGGCACTGGTGTAATGACTCAGAAAGGCACAGAGTTCTGCTGGCCAGGCCTCAGTGCATATGCTCTAACTCTTAAAAGTACATATATCTAATTGGTTTACCCACAATTGCCCTTGAGTTAAATTACTTATACGTCCTTAGTATACGGTACTTATTATGACTTTGGCGGTCTTGGAGCAGGACCGACACGCGACCGCCCGACTCCAAGACCGCTAAAGCCATAAGAAACCGCCTGCCAGATTATGACTTTTTTTTGTCTCTGGCGGGCGGTTCTTTGGCGGTCCCACTGCGGTGCCTATGAAAATGGCATCACAATGGGAGCATTAAAGACAGTTCCTGCAGGGCATGGACTGTCAAGTCCATGCCCTGCAGGAACTGGGGTTGCATGCAAACGGGGTCACACCATGTGCCCCCTACATGCATCCCAGACACAAAGGTAACAGGGGGCCTGTAGGGCCCCCTTTGTTTCCTCACCGCCACACTTTTCATGGCGGGCTCACCGCCATAAAAACTGTGGCAGTGAGGAAACTCCTAATATGCTTGGTGGTGCTGCAGCGGCACCGCCAGCATATTAGGGGCCTCAGACCGCTGCAAGACTGCCAGGGATTGCGGACCCCTGGCTGCAGCAGTGGTCCCATGGCCGTCGGACCGCCAAACTCATAATAAGGCCCTAAGTGTCCCTCGTGGACTGTATCACTCATTGTGCCATCATGAGTGAGACAAAGCAAAGCAGGACCCCCAGTCAGCCATTGCCGACTGGTAGAGCGGGTTTTAGACTGCCAGCTCGAATTTGTCATTTAAACCAGCAGCAAAGTCCAAGCCTTCCTTTTAATATTTGTAAGTCCTGTCTAAGGGAGGCCTTACAAGTCCTAAAAGCATGGTGCATTATATTAAAAAAGAAGGACATGTGTTTTATTAACTTGTCCAGACAGTAGAAACCCTGTGTTGTCGTTTTTATTGAGTATGGCTTAGTAGCCTCATTGGTTAGTATGGAGTTACACGCTGGTATTCAGAGAGCCAACTTCCAAATGGGACAACTATATGTGGTACTTGACGGTATCAAAAGAATTGTTGCATTAAACTTGACTTGTTCCTCATGTTGAATTTAATGTAACTATTTTACAAATGGCAACTTTAGAAAGTTTCCACTTTGATGCCGAAAGTTTTCTGTAGCCGTTTTCAGTTGCACACAGCTGCTGTCCTTGAGACAGCATGCTGCCCACTTGGAGAGATGTGAGAATGACTTTCAGGAAGATGAGCAACAGACCTGCCGAGTGAAGGGGTGGGGCTTCCTCCTGGAAGGATGGCCAGAGTGGGTGTGAGCCAAAAGGCGAGCTGCCAAGGGGAAGATGCCTTTGAAGGGCAAATGGTAATCACACTAAGGAGGGACATCTCAGGTAGAGATGGAGAAGCTATTGTCAAACTGGGTTTTCCAGGGGATTGTAGCCCCCCAGGAAGCCACACCTCTGGGTTGGACCCGGAAGCTCCACTCACTTAGAGAAGGGTCCTATCATGTTGAGAGTGGGCAGAATAGTGCATTCTGGCCTATGTAGATGCCACACTTCACAGGAAATCATCATCAGGCGGGAGAGCGCCTGGTAGCCCATTGACTAGTTAGTTGCCACATTCTCCAAGACTTGTAGTGGGCATAAAAGTGGCACCTCTGGCACCCAGAACTCAGACTACATATGGACTGGAGAGAGGACCAAAGAAGGGCTACCCTGCTGTTCCCAGGATCTAGCAAAGAGAGGCTGCACTAAAGACTAGACTGCACCTGCCGCACTTGTGGACTAGCAAAGAGAGGACTGTGCCTGCGGTACCCAACTCATTGAAAAGTTACCCACGAGTGCCAGACAGAGAAGTGTCTCCAAGAGTCCATTAGCTGACTGTCTCTTACAGCCCCAGGGCTATGAAAGCTGAGAAGCCTGCACGTTTGAGAGCCTATCACCAAGAATCCTGACCTTCTCTGGATGTTAAGGTGCAGCCTGGGAGACTGAGTCCTGATCCTCAAAAGTTGCACCCGACTATGTTGGACCCAGTAGAATCGTCAGAGTGCTGTTTAGTCGCCCTCCAAGGAAGTAATCTCCAACTAAAGAAAACTGTTGATTTTGGTGCAACTGGGGACCAGTACACCAGTGGCAACTGTTCTTGAGCTAACTTTTACCCAGACTTTGGTGGCCATCGATGCCTGAGGCCCAAGTCGCCCCTCCAAGCTCAAGGACCAAGGGATAGCCATTGGATCAACTCTCGACACCAGCTAAGCATTCTCAGCATCTTTGAGCTTCTTTAGCATCCTGTATCACTTGCATCAGAACCAGTCCATGGACATCAATGGCGGTTTGCCCATAGGATTTAGAGCTGACTGGAAACTACCAAGGCTGGCAGGTAACTGTCCCCCTGGATCTGACTGGTTCCAGTGACTGGCTTCCTATCAGAGTTGGCATCCCCAAGAGTGCCCATATAGCTGTTTTCAACTTGCTTGTTGTGGCTAACCCTAAACTGGGATAGCGGTAGATTACGAAGATTTATTGCATTTAGTGAAACATTGTGCTTGTTTCTTTGAAAATGTATATCTCCTGAACCCTCTGGTGATTTTTGTCATTGAGGAGTCCATTTAAAGATACAAATACAACCTATTTTTATACATTTGCATCAGATTGTTAATGTGTTGCATTTCCCTCTTATTCAACTGGTTTGGTACTTCTCAATGCTTTACTCTTGTTCCTTTGATAAAGCCTGACTGCTCTGAACCACAGTTACCCAGGACTAAGGGTTTACAAACGTACCTAACTGGACCTGAGACAGAATTGCGCCATTTTTACATGGCAAGTTCGCACAATCACACCATATAATAATCCACATTTTTCAAGGTATTTTTTTCTGGAATTTGTCCTAATTTCCTTGAGCAGGTGTATCTCAACCACCTTTTGAGAAACTCAGTATCCGTTTCACCTTCTATTTTGCTTTTTGGTAGCCCATTGCAATGTTACAATGGTATTATTAATTTTTAATAAAGCAATATTTTGAAGAAATTGCGTCCTTTCATGCATCGCTGAGGCTCATGCTTCAGCTTATCAGTAAATACAAAGGATTCATTATTTTATCTTCTATCTGTAGCCAACCAGGACGACAGACATGTTCACTTATATGTGAGGCCACTGCAATTTTGAGATTTGGCAGCCACTGTATTTCCTCATAATTATGTAGTTACAGCACTTGCCACATAAGACATCTGCTGCAGAGTTTTCAGATTTCATCAACAAAGTTTAGTTTCTAGATCAAAGAGATCAAGCATTACAAAACAATGTGCCACATGTGCAACCTAGCAACGGCACGCCATTTGCAAATGGTAACTGGTCAACTTTTGATTGCTGATTGCTGTATTCCATCACTGTTAAACCAATTCTAATAAGAGAACACTATTGATCTGAGACTATTAACGTGGGCTAAATGACAAATTAGTAAAATAATACTGCTACAAAATGTGCCACTTCATGCCACATAATGTGCTTCTCATTGCCCCATAATTTAATCAACCTGCCACATAATCTAGTCCTCTGTTGCTTCATACTTTTAATCGCCCTGCCTAACATCAAAGTGCCAGGCCATGTCCTTACTTAAAATGTCTGCTCCTGTTTTTTACGTCAAGGAAGTTAATGCATTCAGTTTCTTGGGATTCAAGTAATTTTGTAGCCAATATTCTCCTTAATAATTTATCAAGGTATCTGAAACATTACTGGAAATAGAAGTTTGAGCAGAATACATTTTTAATTCACTGAGATGTGCTCATCACTTGAAGGGTTTCTCTTTATCCCATTATGATATGTTTTAGGAGACCTTTTAGTCTTACACAATGTTTATTTCCGTTGTGTTCTCCAGGTTGTTGTCAAATCGAATGCCTAAATACTTCACTGTGCCTTTATATACATTGTGTTATGCTATTATATAGAGATTTGTATAACACTGCATTACCATTACATTTGTCCTTGTAGCGCTATCAGACTTTGGTTCCCTTCATGCCCTGATCTCGCTGAATATTCTGATCTCGGTTTGTTGAGTTGGGTAATCAGTAGCGTGTTCATGTGTGTGGTTGATTGCTGCTTCCGTGTATATGATTGGTTGTAAGTGTGTACTGATAGTTATTGGTTAGTGTGTGTAGCCAGATGTCTTTACCAGTCGAGTTTGACCCATCATGATTGGTATGTGCACTGCCTGGCTTCAAGTTTGTGTTTTAGGTATTTCAGGTATAGTATCTTGGTAGGGGTCTACAGTATCCCTATAGGTTTTGGAAAAAGAGGGTGTCCATGTTCATCACATTAGACTTCAACTTATTGAATGTGTACTCAGATATCTCAGAGTGGAACAAAATTGCTTTCAAGATCTCAGGAACTGGGTAAAAATAAGGGCATCCGTATAAGGCGCTCATGTTTTTCTTTGGCCCTTAAACTATCATAAGGCCTTTGATGTTGCTATTTTTGCGAGCAGTGCAATCAGTGAACCAGTGGAACATTATATGATGTCCTTGCCTTGTACCCAAAAGAGAGGTAACTAAATTTATTGTAAGGGCAGCTTTGAGCGCATTATATAAGATTGAAACTATACGGATAAATTACTCGATAAAATCAAACCTTTCCAAGGCACTGCCATGAAAAACCCATGACACCTTGTCAAATTAATGTTGGGCTCCAGGGCCATGTGGCAACTGGACCTGGTATACCATTAGCTATAGCTAGTAAATTAGATTACAAGTAGGGTATTTTGGGTCGCCAAAATGCAGCAATTAACCCAACAAGAGATGGGTTAATTAAGCAAGGTGTCACAACCCCTCTTTCACACAATCATCGAATTTTAAATTTAGTATACATTGATAGAGTATCCTTAAAAACATTAAGGTAAAAGTTGTAACCTCTGTTAACTCTTTAGATAAATGGGGAAAGACAACATGTGAACCTAAAGCTTGCTTGAGTGAAGCCTGGGCTTACGATTCTCAAAGCTCAGCTTAACTTCACAAATAGATCTTTTGCAAGTGTAAAGCTACTTTTGCCATTTAGAGGATGCTCTTTTATGTTCATAAAGAGATTCTCTTGCTTGAAGATCTTCACATGAGCAATAGTCTAAAGCAGTGGGAAGTAAGTCTTTAGGGCATAAATGACCTGAAAGTTCGTGAGCATCTTCAAACTTTTGGGTATTTACAAACTTTTCTCAGTGTGTTGCCATCATGGACACTGTTAGATATTAATCAATTTTCACAGTGGAAATTGGAAGTGTACAGAAGCAAAAGTGGGAATAGATATTTCCCCATAGAGAGAAAATAATATCTTTGTGCAACTGCACTCCTGCAAAACATTCTGCTTGGTGTAATTATGCATGATGTATGATTACAGAAATCCTTGTAAATCTACTCTCAACTCTAGAAATAAACCTACAAGAGCAGGATTCCCCCAAAAATGTAAGCATCAGACCACAAGTTTCTAGGTTATAAAAATATTCGTCATTTATAGCTTTCTCTTTAAACCCAGCCATTTTATTATTATTATTATTCAGCTGTAGGGATTATTTCAACATACTTTTTTTTTTTTTTTAATCTTTTTTTATTTATTAACAAAGCTCGAGAGACCATACCATACAAAAGCATTGCCAGAAGTACATCAGTTATCAAACACAGAGAATCAGGGACAACACATTCATGAATAAATCGGGCAGGTGTGCTATCTCCTGTCACATCACTAGTCCCCCGCTCCCAGCCCTCTATACCTTCGCCACGGTAACCACACTTTTTCCCAGTTTTTGACACATCCCCTACTTTTGTACATGGTTTCTTCGGCCCTCTGGCACCAATCAAGATCTTGTTTCCACTCCTCTACCTGCGGGGGTGAAGGTGCCCCCCAACTCCTGGCAATATTGCGCTTTGCCACACCCGCCGACAGAGCCAGCCATAGTCCCACGTATCTGGGCCAGTCCGCATCACCACGAATCATCAATAAAAGCCATTTTGGTTCTAGTGGAACAGGCTTTCCCACCACCTCTGACATAATCTCCGTGACGTCCCGCCAATATCGGGACACCTCAGGACAGCCCCACAGTATGTGGATAAAGGTCCCCTCCTCCCCGCATCCTCTTACACACAACGCCGTGAGTGCCCTACCCCAAGAGTAAAGGTGAGTGCGCGGATAGTATGTGCGATGAAGGATCTTGAGCTGCACTAGGCGAAATCTGGAGCGCATGGCAACCTCTCTAGGGCTCTGAAGCGCCTCCTGCCAGTCCTCGTCATCTATGTCCCCCAGGTCTTTAACCCAGGCTTCTCTAAGAGCAATCAACGGGTCAGGTATGTTGTTCATCAATTTGCGATAGATCGTGGAGGTTGGCTTGTCCTGAATGGGATCCGGCAGTAACCTATCCTCTAATGGGGAGTAGTCCGGAATGGAGACCACACCGTGGATATGTGTGCGCAGAGCGTGCAGGAGTCTCAGATACGTGTACCGCTGCGAGCGATGCAAATCGTACTCTTTTTGGAGATATTCAAACGTACGGGGAGAATCCCCCCTCCACACATCCCCCAGATATTCTATTCCTATTAATTTCCATCCCTGAAAACCGTACAGCGCAGCCACTTCTCGTAAGGGATCACCCACCCACAGCGGGGTTTTACCTGTCAGTTTCCCGGCCCAGCCCAGCAGTTTATTGGCTCCCCTCCAGCACTGGATCACCACTTTGGTATGTTCCGGCCATTCCGGTCGCGACCGACGGGAGTACAGGAGATATTCACAATTTCCCTTTGGCATGACTGCTCTATCTGCTCTATAGGCCGACTCCTCCCCCCCTACGTATACCCAGTCGTTAATAACCTGCAATTGGGAGGCCCAGTAGTACAGCCTGACGTCCGGAACAGCTATACCCCCATCATAGACTCCTCTGTGTAGCTTATGGAGCGCGATTCTCGGCGACCCTCCCTCCCACAACAGCGTCCGCACTTCCTGCGATATACGCTTAAAGATAGTCGGCGGGACCTGAAAGGGAGAATTCTGTAAAATATAAAGGAGCCGCGGTAACGTCATCATTTTAAAAAGAGCCGCCCTACCCATAAGAGAGAGCGGGAGCGTGCCCCAGTGACTGACATCTGCAGACCAGCGAATCATTTGGGGCCCCAGATTCCTATCTAGGAATTCCTTCTGGTCTCTTGTGATGTGTATCCCCAAGTATTTAAAGCCTTCTAACACCACCGGTGCCGAGCACTGCGGCGGAACCCTAGGGGAAGGGCCCGATAGTGGAAAGATCACCGATTTTGACCAATTAATATTATAACCGGAATAGCTGCCAAAAAGCTCGAAAATATGTAGCACGCGCGCTATTGAGTAGTAGGGTCGTGTCAGGTACAGAGCGATATCGTCGGCATACAGGGAGATACGCTCTTCCCATCCCTCCGGTGCCCGTATTCCCCAGATCATAGGATCCCTTCTGACCCAGTGAGCCAGTGGTTCCAGCGCGAGAGCGAACAGGAGCGGGGATAGGGGGCACCCCTGCAGAGTGCCTCTCCGTAGCTGAAAGGATCTAGACAGAGCTCCGTTTACTCGCACCCGCGCCGTAGGCCTCTCATATAGGAGTCTGACCCAGCCACAAAAAATGGGGCCAAAACCCAACCTCTGAAGGACCATAAAGAGGTATGGCCATTCGATGCTGTCAAATGCCATTGAGGCGTCCAGCGCCATCAAAGCCGTCTGTTGAGTCTCGTTGCCACTAGTCATGTGCAGCACCCCATATAGTCTTCGCAGATTGTGTCGGGTACTTCTACTGGGCATGAACCCCGATTCGTCCACATGCACCAGGTCTGCAATCACAGATACCAACCTGTCCGCCAATGTCTTTGCTAGGACCTTGGCCTCCACGTTGATAAGAGAAATAGGACGATAGGAACTGCACTGATCGGCTGGCTTTCCGTCTTTATAGATCACCACTATCGTTGCTGTCCTTTGGTCTGCCGGCAGGTATCCCAAGTCTCGTGCCTCTAGCAGCATTTCTCTGAGCGGAGGAAGTATGATCGTGGCCTGCTTCTTATATATTTCAACCGGGAGCCCATTGGGACCCGATGCCTTCCCTGATCTAAGGGCGCCCAATGCTTTACCCAGCTCTTCAACTGTGATGTCTGCTTCAAGTTGGTCACGTGCCTCCAGGGGCACCACTGGTAGGTCAAAGTCTTTGAGGAACTCTGCACAATCTGCTTCTGACCTTGTGCACACTGGTGCGTAGATTCGCTCAAAGTGGGCCGCAAAGGCTTCTGCTATGTCATTACTGGTGGTTTTAAGCACTCCTTCCCCATCGCGGACCCCCACCACCCAGGACCTGTCTCTGTCACGCCGCTCCAGCCACGCCAGAAGTTTAGGAGCCTTATCTCCAACATCGTATATGCGATGCTGTGTGGCTAGCGCATAGGCCCTCGCCTCGCTTTCTGCCAGGGCCCGCAGGTCCCGTTGTTTCAATGCCAACCTATGGCGCGATTCCGCGCACGAGGCAGTCCCAGCTTCACTCTCCATTTGTCTTATTTCTTGTTCTATTTGTCTAATCTGCAGAGACTCTTCCTTTTTCTGCGCTCCAATCAATGCCTGCGCCTGCCCTCTCAAAACTGCCTTATAGGCCTCCCATAGCGTAATGTGAGATTCCACTGTCCCCTTATTCTCTTGAAAGTAAACTCTGAGCCCTCCTGGAGCTTGTCACTAAGTGCCGGATCCCGCAATCGCCAGGGATCTATCCTGGGGAATGCGGCTCTGTCAATAGTCGGGCCCTTGAGAGTGACGCACACTGGTGCGTGATCAGAAATCCCTCTCGCCATGTGCTTGACGCTGGAAAAGTCTCCCACCCTGTCTGTATGAGTGAAAAGATGGTCCATGGCGCTGCTTGTGGATGAAGTGGGCCGCTAGCTGGAGGCTCCGGACGACTCCGCCTCCACAGGTACTCCAGGGGTCCCTCCCGTGCCTCACCGGTGGTGGGTGCACCGCTCAGCTCCGTCCTGGCCTGGCCTCCTGGTTGTCGTCCTACGCAAGGGTGAGCTAGGAGCGGGCCCACCGCATCCGACGGGCGGCTGCTCCCCGCACTCCCAGCCGGCCCCGCTTCAGAGCTGGGTCACTCCCAGCCACCAAACTCCAAGGCCGCACCTGCAGTCCAACAGCTGGAGGCCTCACTCGCTTATCTGCCCCCAGGGCGGGAGTGTGGTCTCCGCCTTAGCACTACTTCGGGGCCCCTGTGGGATCACGGCATCCCGCCGCGCGTGATCCGTCTCCGCACCGCCGCGCGAGCCCCCGGCTCACTCCTGTCTCGTTGTCGGGGACCCAAGCGCAGCGGGACCTCCCAGTCACGTCCGGACTGACCTGGGGTAATTGCCGGAGCTCGCCGCCGCTGGCCTCTCGCCCTCCACTGGGACTGCGCACAGCACCTCGGTCTCGATAGCAGGCAGGGACCGGGTCTCAGGCTCTCCTTACGTCTGCCGGAGTGCGCGCGACAATGACTCCGCCTAGGGCTCCCGGGGAGACGCCATCTTGCCGGCTCGCGCTCCCGTCCTCGAATCTTCCCTCGACCGTCTATCGGCCGTTCGCCTCAGGATTTTCGGCACCACTTGGTCGCCGCCGCTGTCCTGGCTTCTCACACCTTTAAATCAGCCCGCCGGGCAAGGATAATATCGGATATATGCGGGCAATTACGCCGTTCGCTAGCTCAGCTCACTCAGCTTGCGGCCATCTTCCGCGGCTGCTAGCCACGCCCCCCATTTAAACATACTTTTGATAAACGTTTGTTTATTTTAATGGAACATAAACGTGTTTTAACTATTTGTAGAAAAGAACAATTATTTTTTCTAACAAAATAAGACATTTTATTGCTAAAATGTTATAACATTCATTCTATATACATTTTTAGACAATTTGTTTATGAATGATTATTTAAAATTTTTAGCATAATTGTTAGCACATTTATTTTCCTTTTCTATATATTTTTATATACTATAAAGAATTGTAAATAAATATTTTTTTAATGTACTTTTGATGTATAATTGAAATTTATGAGCACCATTTTATTGTAACAAAAACAATTTTTAAAATGTTTTTATGTTTTATACTTATTGCATCATTTTCAATGGGTTGTTATTTTTTTTAATGCCAATTTTACCGCCAGTTTGTTTCACTGTTTCCTTTATTTTTTAGTCTGTCTTTATCGTTTTTAGCAGTTTGAGGTTCTGTGTGGTTGTGGTTTCCCATTCCTGAACTGTTGTTTGGTTAGGAGTAATTTAAACTTACTTTCTAAGGGAGTAGTTTAGAGTTAGTTATGTTAGTATTGGTTTGTAAATGCTAGTTATTTGATGTTATTTAATATAGATATGTGTATTAGTTGAGTTGTTGAGTGAGGACTCATTGATAATTATATGAAATATAGTTATTTGCTGCGTTATTTTGTTTCATGTTTGGGCCTTTTTTTAATCATTTGTAATTTAATTGGGTCATTTATATGGATTGCAGATGGTGTTTGTGTGATCTATATGTTTTTTTACGTGCGTTTCATTCAAATATCGAAGAATACATTTTTTTAGCATTTTTCTCAAGGAGTTATGCTTATATTTTAATCAGTATTAATTTTAAGTTTCTAATTTTCTGATGCTCATGGAGCATTGCTTTATATTTTTATGTTTTACGGGTTGTGAATGGAATTTTATTATCATATTACACGTTATTTTTGGAATGGTTTAATTTTCTTTTTTTCTTTTTTTAAAGTTTTTATGGATTGTTATTTTTTGGGATTGTTTTATGGATCTCAACTACTTCAGTTATTGAATTGGAAGTCAAGTTTTCTTTTCTTTACTGTTTGGATAGGAAATATAAAGGGCCCGATTAGGATGTTGGGCAGAATGCCTCCGGCCAGAGGTCGGAGGCTTTCTGCCCGACATCCTGGGTTTCCCTCCGACCGCCGTATTTCGATGACGCCGGTCGGAATGAAACTAGCGGGGAGACTCCACTCCTCTTCTGACGAGGTCTGTGAGCCCGTCGGAACAGGAGCGCAATAGTGATCCCTATAATGAGGGCAGAGCCATGCTCGGCTTCACCCTCGGGATTACGATGTTGCTTTCTGACAGCCAATCCATGTCGGCCTTTACGACTTGGTTTGACTGTCGGAAACTGACTTTGGGGGCCCATAGCATGGCCCCCTTCCACCCTGGCCCTCCTCAATGGGGCCTCGGGGGCATCTATGGTGCCACCCTCAATATCGCCGCACAAGCTTCCATTGAGAAATGGAGGTTTGCGACTGCCCAATGGGCTGTTCTCATCAAAATACTGCAGCCAGAACCGCCGACCTGAGGTCGGGCGGTTCCTTTCCGCAATGGTGTCCCGCCTGACATCGTATTAAGGATCAAAGTGGTTTTAATTTAAATATGTTAATATGTTTGTTAATGTTTCTATATGGCCCTAATATGTGTGTAAATTTTAAAAAATGGGTGTGTTTTTCAGCAGGATTTAAAAAATGTGTAACAGTTGTCTTCAGTAAATATTTATTTATTAATAAAACTATTAACAATTTTTACTTCTCCTTCTAAATACATTTATAATAAATACATTTTAAAAATCAGATTGAACAGTACACATTTTTTAGTAATATATATTTATACAAAAGTATTTAAAATTCTTTTTATGCTCTTGGCCAATTTTTTATGTATTTTATTGCTAAAGTGTGGTTTCTTTAAAGAAGGGTTCCTGCAATTGATTGTAAGGTAGACCTTTGTTGTGAGTGAATTATAATGCTTTGCTTGCTAACTTTGCATGCGTTTGTTTGGTTTGTTTAATTGTCTTGGGTTTTATGTTGGTTAGGGGTCGTCAAGTTTTGATTACAGAAAGCTTTGTTCTTTATTTATTATTTCTAAAAAAAATAGCTTAGCCTAGTGTACCTCGGAAAGAATTGAAACACCCTTCCACTGTGTTCTTTGCTCTTGCTTCTTGTGACGTGGTGCTGTTGTAAAATTCCTTCATGGTATGTGATACTTGGGTTGGCGTCCCTGACCTGATATTTGCAGCCTGCCAACAAATGTATCTTCAAAAGAATCAATTATTAGGGATGGTTTATTTTAAAGTCTTTGATAGTAGAGTGAGTCAGTTATCATATTGCAATGTTTAGTGACTTCAGTTACAGGGATGCATGCCAAAGTTATCAGTTTTTCATTTCATGTGCAGGGTTACAAGAATATTATTTTTTTTGCAAGTGCCTCCATATGCTCTTTTCAAAATGGTAGTAGCACCAGGTAATAGCTGAGTGTGGGGTTATCTTAATTATAGTTGAAATCATTCCTTGTTCAAAGTCAGAGCTGTTTGTTTAGTTTGAGTTAGTAATTCGTGAACTGTTGCATATGTTTATGAGGCAATAATGTGCATCTTATATTGTGATATTGTCTGTGTATTATCACAGTTTGAACATGCCATCCGTTATCCATGTGTTGATTTGTGTCAAAGCTAGAAGGTTGGTGTAGCACATATAACTATACTTCTGTCATTATTTCCCTCATCATATAGTGGGAAGATTTCATTGCCTTGTGTTATTTGCAAGTGCTGGGGTATATCTATGGCTTCAAAGCTTCTGGATACTACAAGGTTTTCCCTGGCTGCTCTACATATCCTAACTATCGGCCTTTGGAAGGTAGGTATTACAGGGAGTTGACCTGTTGCATGTTCAGGAACATTTGAGATTTTTTTTTTTAATTGTTCCGGTTGGCTTTTGAGAGCTCGTACTGGCCTCCCTTAGGTCACGTAGGACACTCCTGACGTCTGTTTCTGTGATTTTAGGGGATGATTGTTTCTCTGACTCTTTGCACTATATTGTTTTTCATTGTAACCCTACCATAACATACATTTAAATATTACTTAGTGTGTTTCCAGTGCATTTTTTCAAGGTTGTGCTCTCGTTGTCATAAGTATAGCCCATATGACTTAGCAATATTTTTCCTTTTACGATTTAATGTATGTGGCAGCTTCCGAAATTTTAACTGCGGGTTTTAGAATTTTAAATAATTTAATTAATATATAATATATTTATTAAAATATATGTATTTAATTAAATATTTTTACAGATTGCTTCATATTTAAACTTATGCATTAGCTGTACATGTGTAAAGTGCTTCGATATCCACAGGGGTCATGTTTGCACTATATAAATCTTTCTAAGTCAATAAATAAGATGTTTTGTATATTTTTATTGCATTGTTTGTTGCAGCCTTTCTTTTCATTAAATGTTTTTGTCTGCAGAATTTTGTGTTGTCTGTTGTAAGAGAGACTATATTTTAGAATGTCTGTTTAATTTTGATTTTTTTTAATCTTATGGTTAGTTTTATGTTTGTTATAAAATTCAATTTTAATTATTTGCTTATTTAAACCTTAAATTACTGCTTTTGTTATATTACTTTCTTTTTGTATTTCTTGGACGTGTAGTTTTGAGATGTTTGTTGCTTTATTTATTTATTGTCTTCTTTTTGGTTTGGATCCTGCTGCCTGTAATTTGGAAAATATACATATATAGATTTGTATTAGTTAATTAGTTTAGTTACATTTTTAGTTATTTTTTCAGTCGTGGTAAAGTTCGTTTTGGGTTATTACTTACATCAGTTGTGATAAAGTTCGTTTTTGGTTATTACTTACTTTAACATTTCAAAGTGTTGGTTTCTTCTTTTATGTGTCTGCAGTCAGTAGACTGATGCTTTCCTTAAGAGGTGGATTTTAATTAGGAAAGTGTTTCTATTTGTTAACTGTCTTTAAGTTTAATATGATTAGTTGTTTTGGTTACAGTTGGAATTTTTTGCCTTTTTGGTAAATGTTACTTATCTAATTTTATAATCAATGTATAATCATTTTTATATATATGTATTATTTTAGAACTTTTTATGTTTAACTAAATGCATTCTGTTATTTAAATATTTTTATTATTTTATAACGATATCTATACGAATAATGTATTTGTTTTCAACATTATCGTTATGTTTCATTTGTTTGAGCCTAGCTGCGATATTTGGCGAATCTTTATTTGTTTTATCAATGTTTTAGTATATTAGATATTTTTTCAGCAATATTTTTATTCTCAATATTTGTGATTTTTTTTAAGTATAGGTTCGAGAATTTAAGGATCTCAATATTTTTTGGTCGATATTTGTGTATTCAATATTGCTTTCCTCGATATTGTGTCACAGGAACGCTGAAAGCTCTGGGGGGGGGGGGTGGGCATAAGACAGGTCAGTGATGCTTTCATGGACCTCGTGATTTGGGATGCGGCGGGTAGGGGGGTTATCGCCCCTAGTAGATATTACGGACCACTCAGAATGGGGCCCTAAAAGAAGCTAGATGAGACAGAGGCCAGCAAGGTTTAGCTCCTACAGAATGGAAGTCCTGTGAGACATGTCTTGTAGGTGGGCACTTGATGCAGGGTGAGACAGAAGGCTTGGCAGCAGCAGACACAAAGGGGGCACCAGCAGCACTCAGAGAAGCCCATGAGATTGCACAGGTGAGAAAAAGCAGCTTACCCTGTGCTCTCCTGGAGAGTTTCTAATTAGTCACAGAGGAGGAGGTGTAGAAGACTCCCAGACATGGTTGGGAAAGTGGCCCCACCCCCCAGGGCTTACCCTCACCCTCATGGGCTTCATACTAGAGTGGCAGCGTGCACTCAGTGCTTTCACTCTGTACCAGCCTGCTCTTCATTTCAGCTGTCATCACAGCTGCATCCTCTGTAGAACTGGGCTGGGAGGTGTGCATGTGGGTGTG
Source organism: Calotriton arnoldi (assembly GCA_963921515.1). NCBI lineage: Eukaryota > Metazoa > Chordata > Amphibia > Caudata > Salamandridae > Calotriton > Calotriton arnoldi. The sequence continues at coordinate 877,109 of CAWUFW010001351.1, read as the reverse complement.
TGCACACGTATGTGTGGGTGTGTGCATATATGTGTGTCAATGCATGCATGGTGTATGCATGTTGTGATTTATCTGCTTCTTTGCTTACTATGACTTGTCCAACTGCCTGCTTTGTCCATGCATCTACATAGGTTTATTTGCTTGTTTCTGTAAGCCTGTGCATCAGTGTTTTGTGTGTTTCATTAGCAAAAAATTATATAAATGGAAATGTATTTAAGTAAGCAATGAGTGTAAATGGACTCCGCTCGAGTGCATCATGTTTTTAAAAATGTTTACACAGCGGTAGTCACAGGTGACATCCAAAGTGCTTTAAATGGGCTCAGAAACGTCAATGTGAGCTCACTGTGAAGGAGTTACAATGTGAGGGGAAAGCACCAGGCCGGAGAGGGCACTGCAGAACTGGGAGCTTGGCGCAGGATATGCGTCCCAGGCACTCAGTCAGTTCTACAGAGGGCACTGCTGGAGACCGGAGCAGGTACTCAGTCAGTTCTACAGAGGGAACTGCTGGAGACCGGAGCAGGGTATGCGTCCCAGGTACTCAGTCAGTTCTACAGAGGGCACTGCTGGAGCCTGAAGCAGGGTATGCGTCCCAGGTACTCAGTCAGTTCTGCAGAGGCCACTGCTGGAGCCTGAAGCAGGGTATGTGTTCCAGGTACTCAGTCAGTTCTGCCCGGAGCAGGTTATGTGTCCCAGGTACTCAGTCAGTTCTGCAGAGGGCAGTGCTGGATCCTGGAGCAGGGTATGTGTCACAGGAACTCAGTCAGTTCTACAGAGGGCACTGCTGGAGCCTGAAGCGGGGTATGTGTCCTTACTCAGTCAGTTCTACAGAGGGCAGTGCTGGAGACCGGAGCAGGGTATGCGTCCCAGGTACTCAGTCAGTTCTACAGAGGGCACTGCTGGAGACCGGAGCAGGGTATGCGTCCCAGGTACTCAGTTAGTTCTACAGAGGGCACTGCTGGAGCCTGAAGCAGGGTATGCGTCCCAGGTACTCTGTCAGTTCTACAGAGGGCACTGCTGGAGACCGGAGCAGGGTAGGCGTCCCAGGTACTAAGTCAGTTCTACAGAGGGCACTGCTGGAGCCTGAAGCAGGGTATGCGTCCCAGGTACTCAGTCAGTTCTACAGAGGGCACTGCTGGAGACCGGAGCAGGGTATGCGTCCCAGGTACTAAGTCAGTTCTGCATAGGGCACTGCTGGAGCCCGGAGCAGGGCGTGTGTCCCAGGTACTCAGTCAGTTCTGCAGAGGCCACTGCTGGAGACCGGAGCAGGGTATGTGTCCCAGGTACTCAGTCAGTTCTGCAGAGGGCAGTGCTGGAACCCGGAGCAGGGTATGCGTCCCAGGTACTCAGTCAGTTCTACAGAGGGCACTGCTGGAGCCTGAAGCAGGGTATGTGTCCCAGGTACTCAGTCAGTTCTACAGAATGCACTGCTGGAGCCTGAAGCAGGGTATGCGTCCCAGGTATTCAGTCAGTTCTACAGAGGGCAGTGCTGGAGCCTGGAGCAGGGTATGTGTCCCAGGTACTCAGTCAGTTCTGCAGAGGGCACTGCCGGAGCCAGGAGCAGGGTGTGTGTCCCAGGTACTCAGTCAGTTCTGCAGAGGGCAGTGCTGGAACCCGGAGCAGGGTATGCGTCCCAGGTACTCAGTCAGTTCTACAGAGGGCACTGCTGGAGACCGGAGCAGGATATGCGTCCCAGGTACTAAGTCAGTTCTGCGTAGGGCACTGCTGGAGCCCGGAGCAGGGCATGTGTCCCAGGTACTCAGTCAGTTCTGGAGAGGGCACTGCTGGAGCCCGGAGCAGGGTATGTGTCTTTACTCAGTCAGTTCAACAGAGGGCACTGCTGGAGCCTGAAGCAGGGTATGTGTCCCAGGTACTCAGTCAGTTCTGCGGAGGGCACTGCTGGAGCCTGAAGCAGGGTATGTGTCCCAGGTACTCAGTCAGTTCTGCGGAGGGCACTGCTGGAGCCTGAAGCAGGGTATGTGTCCCAGGTACTCAGTTAGTTCTACAGAGGGCACTGCTGGAGCCCGGAGCAGGGCATGTGTCCCAGGTACTCAGTCAGTTCTACAGAGGGCAGTGCTGGAGCCCGGAGCAGAACATGTGTCCCAGGTACTCAGTCAGTTCTACAGAGGGCACTGCTGGAGCCTGAAGCAGGGTATGTGTCCCAGGTATTCAGTCAGTTCTACAGAGGGCAGTGCTGGACCCTGGAGCAGGGTATGTGTCCCAGGTACTCAGTCAGTTCTGCAGAGGGCACTGCTGGAGCCTGAAGCAGGGTATGTGTCCCAGGTACTCAGTCAGTTCTGCGGAGGGCAGTGCTGGAGCCTGGAGGAGGCTATGTGTCCTTACTCAGTCAGTTCTACAGAGGGCAGTGCTGGAGCCTGAAGCAGGGTATGTGTCCCAGGTACTCAGTCAGTTCTACAGAGGGCACTGCTGGAGCCTGAAGCAGGGTATGTGTCCAAGGTATTCAGTCAGTTCTACAGAGGGCAGTGCTGGAGCCTGGAGCAGGGTATGTGTCCCAGGTACTCAGTCAGTTCTGGAGAGGGCACTGCTGGAGCCCGGAGCAGGGTATGTGTCTTTACTCAGTCAGTTCTACAGAGGGCACTGCTGGAGCCTGAAGCAGGGTATGTGTCCCAGGTACTCAGTCAGTTCTACAGAGGGCACTGCTGGAGCCTGAAGCAGGGTATGTGTCCCAGGTACTCAGTCAGATCTACAGAGGGCACTGATGGAGCCTGGAGCAGGGTATGTGTCCTTACTCAGTCAGTTCTACAGAGGGCAGTGTTGGAGCCTGAAGCAGGGTATGTGTCCCAGGTACTCAGTCAGTTCTACAGAGGGCACTGCTGGAGCCTGAAGCAGGGTATGTGTCCCAGGTATTCAGTCAGTTCTACAGAGGGCAGTGCTGGAGCCTGGAGCAGGGTATGTGTTCCAGGTACTCAGTCAGTTCTGCAGAGGGCAGTGCTGGATCCTGGAGCAGGGTATGTGTCCCAGGTACTCAGTCAGTTCTACAGAGGGCACTGCTGGAGCCTGAAGCGGGGTATGTGTCCTTACTCAGTCAGTTCTACAGAGGGCAGTGCTGGAGCCCGGAGCAGGGCATGTGTCCCAGGTACTCAGTCAGTTCTGGAGAGGGCACTGCTGGAGCCTGGAGCAGGGTATGTGTCTTTACTCAGTCAGTTCTACAGAGGGCACTGCTGGAGCCTGGAGCAGGGCATGTGTCCCAGGTACTCAGTCAGTTCTGCAGAGGACACTGCTGGAGCCTGAAGCAGGGTATGCGTCCCAGGTACTCAGTCAGTTCTACAGAGGGCAGTGCTGGAGTCTGGAGCAGGGTATGTGTCCCAGGTACTCAGTCAGTTCTACAGAGGGCAGTGCTGGAGCCTGGAGCAGAGTACCTGGCACAATTTGCCCAGTCAATTCTGGAGAGGGCAGTGCTGGAGCCTGGAGCAGGGTATGGGTCCCAGGTACTCAGTCAGTTCTACAGAGGGCAGTGCTGGAGCCTGGAGCAGGGTATGTGTCCCAGGTACTCAGTCAGTTCTACAGAGGGCAGTGCTGGAGCCTGGAGCAGGGTATGTGTCCCAGGTACTCAGTCAGTTCTGCAGAGGGCACTGCTGGAGCCCAAAGCACGGTATGTGTCCCAGGTACTCAGTCAGTTCTACAGAAGGCAGTGCTGGAGCCTGGAGCAGGGTATGTGTCCCAGGTACTCAGTCAGTTCTGCAGAGGGCACTGCTGGAGACCAGAGCAGGGTATGTGTCCTTACTCAGTCAGTTCTACAGAGGGCATTGCTGGAGCCTGAAGCAGGGTATGTGTCCCAGGTACTCAGTCAGTTCTACAGAGGGCACTGCTGGAGCTTGAAGCAGGGCTCGAAGGTACTCAGTCAGTTCTGCAGAGGGCACTGCTGGAGCCCGGAGCAGGGTGTGTGTCCCAGGTACTCAATCAGTTCTACAGAGGGCACTGCCGGAGCCCGGAGCAGGGTGTGTGTCCCTGTTACGCAGTCAGTTCTGGAGAGGGCACTGCCGGAGCCCAGAGCAGGGTATGTGTTCCAGATACTCAGCCAGTTCTACAGAGGGCACTGCTGGAGACCGGAGCAGGGTATGTGTCCCAGGTACTCAGTCAGTTCTGCAGAGGGCAGTGCTGGAGCACAGAGCAGGGTATGTGTCCCAGGTACTCAGTCAGTTTTGCAGAGGGCAGTGCTGGAGCCCGGAGCAGGGTATGTGTCCCAGGTACTCAGTCATGTCTGCAGAGGGCAGTGCTGGAGCCCGGAGCAGGGTATGTGTCCCAGGTACTCAGTCAGTTCTACAGAGGGCAGTGCTGGAGCCCGGAGCAGGGTATGTGTCCCAGGTACTCAGTCAGTTCTACAGAGGGCACTGCTGGAGCCCGGAGCAGGGTATGTGTCCCAGGAACTCAGTCAGTTCTTCAGAGGGCACTGCTGGAGTCTGGAGCAGGATATGTGTCCCAGGTACTCAGTCAGTTCTACAGAGGGCAGTGCTGGAGCCTGGAGCAGGGTATGTGTCCCAGGTACTCAGTCAGTTCTACAGAGGGCACTGTTGGAGCATGAAGCAGGGTATGTGTTCTTACTCAGTCAGATCTACAGAGGGCAGTGCTGGAGCCTGAAGCAGGGTATGTGTCCCAGGTACTCAGTCAGTTCTACAGAGGGCAGTGCTGGAGCCCGGAGCAGGGTATGTGGCTCAGTTTGCATAGTCAGTTCTGGAGAGTGCACTGTGGAGCTGGTAGCCTGGAGCAGGGTATGCGTCAGGTTACTCAGTCAGTTATACAGAGGACAGTGCTGGAGCAGGGTACCTGGCACAGTTTGGCCAGTCAGTTCTGGAGAGGGCACTGCTGGCGCCCGGAGCAGGGTATGTGTCCCAGGTACTCAGTCAGTTCTACAGAGGGCAGTGCTGGAGCCTGGAGCAGGGTATATGTCCCAGGTACTCAGTCAGTTCTGCGGAGGGTACTGCTGGAGCCCAGAGCAGGGTATGTGTCCCAGGTACTCAGTCAGTTCTACAGAGGGCAGTGCTGGAGCCTGGAGCAGGGTATGTGCTCAGTTTGCACAGTCAGTTCTGGAGAGTGCACTGTGGAGCTGGGAGCCTGGAGCAGGGTATGCGTCAGGTTACTCAGTCAGTTATACAGAGGACAGTGCTGGATCAGGGTACCTGGCACAGTTTGGCCAGTCAGTTCTGGAGAGGGCACTGCTGGAGCCCGGAGCAGGGTATGTGTCCCAGGTACTCAGTCAGTTCTACAGAGGACAGTGCTGGAGCCCGGTGCAGGGTATGTGTCCCAGGTACTCAGTCAGTTCTGCAGAGGGCACTGCTGGAGCCCAGAGCAGGGTATGTGTCCCAGGTACTCAGTCAGTTCTACAGAGGGCAGTGTTGGAGCCTGGAGCAGGGTATATGTCCCAGGTACTCAGTCAGTTCTGCGGAGGGCACTGCTGGAGCCCAGAGCAGGGTATGTGTCCCAGGTACTCAGTCAGTTCTACAGAGGGCAGTGCTGGAGCCTGGAGCAGGGTATGTGGCTCAGTTTGCACAGTCAGTTCTGGAGAGTGCACTGTGGAGCTGGGAGCCTGGAGCAGGGTATGCGTCAGGTTACTCAGTCAGTTATACAGAGGACAGTGCTGGAGCAGGGTACCTGGCACAGTTTGGCGAGTCATTTCTGGAGAGGGCACTGCTGGAGCCCAGAGCAGGGTATGTGGCCCAGGTACTCAGTCAGTTCTACAGAGGGCAGTGCTGGAGCCTGGAGCAGGGTATGTGTCCCAGGTACTCAGTCAGTTCTGCAGAGGGCACTGCTGGAGCCCGGAGCAGGGTATGTGTCCCAGGTACTCAGTCAGTTCTACAGAGGGCAGTGCTGGAGCCTTGAGCAGGGTATATGTCCCAGGTACTCAGTCAGTTCTGCGGAGGGCACTGCTGGAGCCCAGAGCAGGGTATGTGTCCCAGGTACTCAGTCAGTTCTACAGAGGGCAGTGCTGGAGCCTGGAGCAGGGTATGTGTCCCAGGTACTCAGTCAGTTCTGCAGAGGGCACTGCTGGAGCCCGGAGCAGGGTATGTGTCCCAAGTACTCAGTCAGTTCTACAGAGGGCAGTGCTGGAGCCTGGAGCAGGGTATGTGTCCCAGGTACTCAGTCAGTTCTACAGAGGGCACAGCTGGAGCCCGGAGCAGGGTATGTGTCCCAGGTACTCAGTCAGTTCTACAGAGGGCAGTGCTGGAGCCTGGAGCAGGGTATATGTCCCAGGTACTCAGTCAGTTCTTCGGAGGGCACTGCTGGAGCCCGGAGTAGGGTATGTGGCTCAGTTTGCACACTCAGTTCTGGAGAGGGCACTGTTGGTGCCTGGAGCAGGGTACATGGCACAGTTTAGCCAATCATTTCTGGAGATGGCACCATGGAGTTCGGAGTGTGGCGCAGTTTGCCTCATTTTCAAGTCAGTTCTAGAGGGGGCACTGCTGCACCCTGGAGCGGGATAAATGGCACAGTCTGCCCAGTCAGCTCTGGAGAGAACACTGTGGAGTATGGAGTTTGCAACAGGGTAGGTGGCACTGTTTGCCCTGACAGTTCTTGGGAGGCCACTGCTTGAGCTTGGAACTTAGAGCCTGGAGCAGGGTACATCACACAGTTCACCCACTTAGTTTAGGTTAGGGCATTTTTGGAGAAGGATACATGGCACAGTTAGCCCTGCCCCTTCTAGAGAGAATATTGTAGAGTTGGAGCAGGGTACGTGGCACAGTTAGCCCTGCCAGTTCCAGAGAGGATATTGTAGAGTTGGAGCAGGGTACGTGGCACAATTAGCACTGCCAGTTCTATAGAGGACACTGTAGGGTTTGGAGCAGGATACGTGGCACAGTTAGCCCTGCCAGTTCTAGAGAGGATACAGTAGTGTTTGGAGTAGGGCACAGTTAGCCCTGCCAGTTCCAGAGAGGATATTGTAGAGTTGGAGCAGGGTACGTGACACAGTTAGCCCTGCCAGTTCTAGAGAGGATACAGTAGTGTTTGGAGCAGGGTACGTGGCACAATTAGCACTGCCAGTTCTATAGAGGACACTGTAGGGTTTGGAGCAGGATACGTGGCACAGTTAGCCCTGCCAGTTCTAGAGAGGATACAGTAGTGTTTGGAGTAGGGCACAGTTAGCCCTGCCAGTTCCAGAGAGGACACTGTAGGGTTTGGAGCAGGATACGTGGCACAGTTAGCCCTGCCACTTCCAGAGAGAATATTGTAGAGTTGGAGCAGGGTACGTGGCACAGTTAGCCCTGCCAGTTCCAAAAAGGGCATTGTAGGGTTTGGAGCAGGGTACGTGGCACAGTTAGCACTGCTAGTTCCTGAGAGGTTACTGTAGAGTTTGCAGCAGGGTGCGTTGCACAGTTAGCCCTGCAAGTCCCAGAGAGCATACAGTAGTGTTTGGAGTAGGGCACAGTTAGACCTGCCAGTTCCTGAGAAGAGATACTGCACAGTTTGGAGCAGGGGACGTGGCAGTTTGTCTAGTCAGGTCTTGGGGAGGGGGTGGGCACTGGTGGAGGTTAGAGCTTGCAGCAGATTGCTTATCTCAGTTTGCACAGCTGCTTCTCACATAGGCGGATTTCTGGAGTAAAGTTCCCTTAAGTGAGAGCAGGTCATGGGTGGCGTCTATTGCTACTGCCACATTCTTGGATTAGGTTGGTGGTGGTTCATGGTGGAGCTCTGTTGTGACAAAGAACATTCTCATGAACAGGGACTGGAGCTGTCTGAAGCCGAAGCAGGAAGTGGTTTTCTCCAACAGAGGCGCAGGTTTTCCACAGTAGGTTCTTTTTATGGGCGCTGAGTGAGTTTCAGTGAGGGATTACTACTCTGACCTTTCAGTGAGTTGGAAAATGTGCTCTTCTGCTTATTTCCAAACCTTCACGGTGACTTTTCATTGGGTTTCGCAGGTACAGAGCGGGGCGCCTATTTCAGAGATTTAGCAGCGGAAGCACCCCTTGCCACTGTGGAGGATTTCCCACCACAGCCAAGGTGGCAGTGAAATTTCTCCTACATTTAGGGGCATATTCACAAGGAGCTATCGCCGAATTAACGGCACTTTATCGCAGCCAAAGTCGTGATAAATTTACCCCCCAATTCACAAGCCGGTGTTAACAGCCCACAGCACCAGTTTACCCGCGATAGCAGCCGTAAAAAACATCGCCACAGAGGACCCTCGCAAATATCACTAATGAGATGCAGAGTAGGCATTCCCGTGACAAAAGCAGAGACAACAGCACACCTCAACATTCACAACGAGCAGCCACATCCGCGATAAAAACACAAAACAGGCGATAAGGCGCGTTAGCACCAGGAAATCTACACCTGCTCTGACCTGGTGTAAAGTCAAACGGCAGCCAGCACCACAAAAGGGAGCACAGCCCAGGGCCACAACCGAAGGGCAACAGATGCCATGGAGCCACACATCATGCAGCCCAGACACCCAAGAGGGCCACAACACCCACCCCCCACCACCCCAGGACCCCATCCCACACCCGGAACACCCCCCCGGACCAACACAGACGCAGCGCAGACAAAGACAGCGGAACCCCAGGAAACGTACCAGCCGCACAGACCCAACATCTGACAATGTCACCTTCCACTACAGGCTGAAAGGGACAACCAACCTACGCATCCTGACCATCATCGCCTAACAGGCCTACGGCAACAACACAGCGGACAACCAACATCCCACCCCACACAAAGCTGATGGCGTGGCTGCACCTGTTGGCCCCTGAGACCCCCCATCCAACACCCGCCAGAGTCGGAGGAGTCCCACAGCCAGCCACATCCAAGTCCCCCACACCTGTCCTGGACATCACCATCACCCTGGTACCCCAGTCCCCATACGTACAACACAATGCGCAGGATCCGCTGGAGACCAAGGAAGGACCAGACGCCATAGCAGGATGCACGCACGTGTTGGGGGCAACACACAGCACACATGTACTACCTGTGCCCCCTGGTGACACAGCACACAATCACCGCAACAGGAAGCACACGTCTCACACCAATGTGCAGGCAACAACAGAACACCGTGGAACACCCAACAATGTCGCCTTCAAATACACAGCCAGTGTGCATGATACCTTCATCCTCCGACAGTCCATCATCAACCAGTGTTCCCAGGATGGCAACAAGGGAAATGTACAGCCCCTTGGCAATATACAAATGAACACCCCACACACCTCAACACCACAACCATGCAACTCACAACTCGGGCAATGCACACGTCACAAAATCACATACAACAGGCACAACAATATGCCCACCCACCAGACACGACAGAACAACTTACAATGTCCACATGGGCAAGCCCTGAAAATGAGCCAGCAACGGCATGGCACCTCAGCCACATACTAGCCGAATGTGGGGAGAGGTGGCAACCAGGCATGTGTGAAGGATGCAGGAGAACCATGATTGGGAAAGTACACCATGCCAAGAGTGCCGGAGATGTGCTGGACACCTCGCAGTATGCAGAACACACCCATATCCATGGCGACATACACCGCTTGCGTATGGAGTGTAGTGGACAGTGGACGCCACCATGTCACCACAGCCAGTGGGGGACCTCGCGGAAATGTTGCCTGTTACGCCCCCCCCAAAGCGTCAGCGGAGTGGGATGGCCCGGCGTACGCCACGCCAGCGTAGGGGTGTGAATAAAAACCACGTAGGCCTGGGCGTGGTCCACTTCCGGAAAGACCCACGTCTCTGCCAGGGCAGCGCCTCCCACCTCGCCACGAGGCCGACGCCATCCCCGTGAGCGGAGTTGCCTGAGATGCCTTGCGCCTGCTGGACCCCGGCACGCTGGTCCACGAACCCGTCAGGCCAGTCCCTGCGCAGCCAGACCACACTGATCACCTTCCGACACTGGCGTGTGTCAAGGATGGCCCATCACGTGCCGGCGCAAGCCACAAGCCCGAAGCCCGAGACCTTGGCAGCCACCTCAGACCATCACGGCTCCCACGACACCGGCCCGCTTTATTCCATTTTTGTTGACGTACTCTACTGCCGCCCCCGGCCTACTCTTCGGACCAGTAGGTCCCACATCTGGAACTGTGCCTTGAGTCATGAATGGCAGTGACCCCAAATCCGGGCCAGCGGCCACAGCACCAGACCCCCCCGATCAGTGAGGCATAGTTCCATTTGGGCATCTTGCGACACGTGGTGCCACTAACTCTGTTCAACGCCAGCCTGCTACACGTGGTGCCACTAACCCTGTTCAACGCCAGCCTGCTACACGTGGTGCCACTAACCCTGTTCAATGCCAGGCTGCTACACGTGGTGCCACTAACCCTGTTCAACGCCAGGCTGCTACACGTGGTGCCACTGAACCTGAACTACGCAGGCCGGTGGGGCCATCCAACCTATGCCGGCGACACTCGGTGAATGGGCCATGCTGACCGCTGCCTCAGGCCTACACCACGGTCAGGTAGGTCACACATTTGGAACTGAGTCTTGCTTACACTATGGCAGTGAACATCATTTAAGGCAGAGAACAATACACTATACACCCTCCGATGTGGTAGCAACAAGTCTGTGCATGGCATCACAACCACACGTGTCTGTGGGCCTACGCGGACCACTGCCCTCGGCCTATGCTGCGCACGAGTGGGATCACTGATTTGTAACTGAACATCGGTAATTCAGAAGGCAGAATACATTTCCTCGCACGCACGGAGGGGCGTAAGAGGATGACACGTTGCAGTCCGGAGGGAACAGGATCAGCGTCACGGAGGTGATTGAACACTACCGACAACTGCCACTGTGTCACCAACTCTGTGCCTCGCGAGCCACGGACCCGTGGCTGTGGGCCACTGCTGTCCGCTGCCTCCGGCCTACACTGCGGTCCAGTAGGTCACAGAGCCTTGATTTGGCATTCTTGGAGTTCACATCTGTGTACGGGCATCATCGCAGACTGCATCCCCTCACAGCACCTGTGCCACTAAGTTTGTTCCCCGACATTCATGGACACTCACTGGCCGGACATTGGTGGCGTTTGAGTCCATGGACTAGGGGCTAGTTTTCATCCTCATGTAGCTGATCCCGAATTGTTGGTGAGGACGAGGGTTGCGTGTGAGAAGTTGGCCTGGTATATGCTGTCCACTAATTATAGTGGGCACCTTGCACCAGTCCAAACAACCCCTTATTGGAGATAGGTTAAAGACAACATTTATTGAAAGCTATCCTAGTGGTAGCTATGGAGAGCATCCTTCAGGCTAAGTCTTGGAGGAATGTAAAGCAGCTTGTTTTACCAGTCTATAATCTCTTGAGTGACCAAATGAAAGAGGACCACACCAGGTATATATATAAAATATATGTATTTAGTCGTAAACACACCCCTCTAGTCTCTTTATGAGGCTAGAGTTCGAAGTACATAAGTTACAAGTCAGTTATCAACAGTAATAGCACAAATACACGTTTGGGCCCTAGGGGCGTACCAAACCATATACCAATAAAGTGGTATAAGAACCACGACTGAGCTAGACGCAAGGCCTAGAGCCTGTAGAAGTGCTTGGACCCCAAGGAACCACCCAAGGTAGTGACACAGGGGACCCACGGGGGACGCGTGCAGTGTGAGAACACAGCCGCGAGTCACCGTTAACTTCTATGGGGAAAGTCGCGGTTGGATTTTTAAAAGGAAAGGACACTTAGAAGAGGACTTGGAGCAAATCCCTTTGGAACTAGGCAGTTCTACAGTCAATACCCACGGGAGCACCGGAGTACTCGAGTTACCTCACCCAGGGAAGCCGGGTGCATAGGTGACTTTTGGCGTCGGGTTTCGTCGTCGTTTTCAATGCCGATCTGCTGCAGCAGGCTGCTGGCGACAAAGTCGAAAGTGTCCGGGTGGATCCAAGGGTGGATCAAAGATCTGAAGAACCTGAAAGCAGAGGGGACAGAGTCTGGGTCACTAGCCAGTGACCAGGAAGGCGATGAGCAGATGCCCACCGATGTCGGGTGCTTCAGGTAGGTTGACAGTAATCTTGACTATTCAGCCACGAGGTCCAGGAGGCGTCGACGACAACCAGGAGCTGGATTCGAGCTGTCCCACGACGTTTGTCGATTGCTGAGGTGTCGGCGACCGGATTGGACCCAACAAGCCTTGGCAACGGCAAGTCATGTGGAAACAAAGAAAGGACGTTGATGCAGACCAGCAAGGTCTGAGGGACTCACCCAGCGAGGATAAGTCAGGGCACATCTGGAGCAACGAGGAAAGCCCAAGCAGAAGAAGAGTTGCCTTCGGGAGGGCCCACTAGCCAACGGACTAGCGACTGCAAAGGAGCCTTGAGTGGACACACTTGGAGCTTGCTCACAGGACACTCGTGGAGTGGAGGCCAGTGATCTTCGGTGCATTCGGTGCTGGAGGCGGGGGCTACTCGGAGCCCAAAGCACAACTTCGTGGGAGACCAGGAAGAGGATGCACTTGCAAAAGTTTTCGGTGTCCAGGGGTCACGGTTCCACGTTACCCACGACAGCTACGGGCCTCAGCTTCGCTGGGGACTCAGGGCAGTCTCGGAGAAGTCTGGAAATCTACCTCTGGTGTTGCAAAGACTTCGGCGTCCGGCGGGAGCTTCAGCGATGCAGACCAGACAATTGCTTCTTAGGTGCCTGCCAAGCAGGGGAGTCACTCCTTGACCCCAAGGGAGATTCTTCAGTCCTCTAATCTTGAAGTAGAGCGTCGAAGGTCCAGGATTCAGTTTCAGAGTTTCGTCCAGGGATATCTAAAGTCCTAAGGACTGGGGTCCCATACTTATACTAAGTTAGGGGGTTGGACATACTCTGGGGACCCACCTATGGGAGGGTCAGGGAAGAGGGGTGGTTACACCCATTCCCTTTGTCTAGTTTTGCGCCAGAGCAGGGGCAGGTAGCCCCTGCAACCGGTTTGAACTGGGCTATGCACAGGGACACCAAATGTGCCCCCAGTGCAGGACTTCAAAGCACCAGAGAGTGCTCCCGCCCAGCCCCAATACACATTATCCTGTCTGGGGAGGTGGTTACACCTCCCTTCGACAGGAAACCTATTGTCCAGGCCTCCCCTGCTGGAGTTTCAGTCAGCAGCAGGAGGCCAGACCCGTGTCTGTGGCAGCGGCATCCATTTTGTGATGCCAGGGCTCTGTAAAGAAGTTACTGGGTAGGCCAGTGGGTACATGTCTCTCCCTCTAGAAGGGTGGAATGCTACCCCCGCCGCCAGCATTGGCGGGGGGGTAGTATTCCAGGATGTTTGACACCAAACACGACATGTTTTGGTGCAGCCAGTCCAAAGTTAGCATTCTACCGCGAGGATATAATGCACTTAAGAGTATATGGTCAGGCTGTACCACAAAAAGCATCAGAGGTTTATATGTGTGTGCAATGGTAGTGATATAGGTAGCCTATATCACAGTAAGGGGTGCATGCACCACCTTACCCAGGCTGCAGTAGCAGACCTGTGGTGTCATTTTGGAGGGCCTTCCAGGGGTGGCACAATACATGCTTCAGCCCCTGGTAGGCCTCTGGGGTACCTATGCCCTGGGTACATAGTATACCATATACTAGGGACTTATAAGGGCACTCCAGAATCCAATCAGAGATGTACCTAAGGTACATGGAAACCATTTTTAGAGAGGAAGCAGCTAGGCTGGGGTTCTGATTAGCAGGTCCCCAGCCAGACTAAAGTCGAAAAACAGTGAAGCATCAGCAAAAAGTGGGGGTACCCATGTGAAGCAGATCCTACTCTCCTACATTGCGCTTTCCACTCCTCCATTTGCTGCTTCCAGATAACATCAGACCTTCCGCATCATGCCCTGGAGGACACCTTCGACTGTCCCCCGAAACCCTCCGCAACATACACCTCGGACATTGATGGGGACCCGCTCAAGTCGCATGGCCCATCTGACTGCACCGCAAGCCACCGTCCCGTGGCTGGGTGCCTGTGCCGGCCGCAGTGCATCCAGGGCCACTAACTCTGTACTGGTCAGGCCTGGGACCCCTTCTTCTGAGACATTGAATGGCCTCTGTAGCAATGGTCTTGGGGTGATCAACGCCATGTGTCTGTGGCCCTGCGCTGTCCGCCTCCTCCGGCCCCAACTGCGGGCCACAAGGGCCCACACATAGCATCGAGTCTTGACCGGCCCGGATGTCGCATCACTGCAGGAGGCACACGCCACCACCGCAAGGACCACCTTCAACCGCCATCTGCCAGAGTCGAAAGGGTGGTCCTGACAGACCTACGGAGTTGCCCAGACCTGTCGTGGATGCCATCATCGGCCTGCTGCCCTGCTCAGCACTCCAGGTGCCAGTGACTCAGTGCACCGCAAGCCATTGTCCGTTACTGATTGAGTTATGTGCTGTTGTGAGGTTGCGCAGCAATGTCACCTCATGCAGTGGGGAAGACCTGGGACCATGAGGAGGAGGATGTGTCAAGTTTGCGGACGTGAGAAGGCACAGACAATGGGAGGTCAGGTGGCAGCAGCCCCAAGGCAGTAATGCAGACTGGTGGCGGTAGTCAAGCTACACACCCGGATCTGATACTGGGTATTGCGCTGTGGATTGCGGACGCAACTGTCACCTCAGGCAGTGTGGGAGACCTGGGACGTTGATGAGGAAGTTGATGCAGGTGTACCACACCCCACTGCATCTGCATCAGGACTAACCCAAAGGGACACAATCCTAGCAATTCCTTCACATGAGCGCGCTCTTCTCTAGTGCCCCTACCTCAGTGCACTGCAACTCACGGAACGTCCAGACTGAATATTGGGTGACCTCTGTCCTTACTCCGGATCCCTCCATGTTGCTCTGCATTTGACTCTGTTATGCTGGTGTTTTCTGTTTCCATGACACTGGGGTCCACTTTTCAGGTTGTTGCCAGCACCAAGCACTCCGTGCGGGCTGGCTTATACTCACCCCACACACATCCAGCACAGGCGTCACTGTACATGTGGCCCTGCCAATAAAGGGGCCGGGCGCACGTGCCCGTAGCCAGTTCAACATGATATGTGCATGTGTCTCTGTGGAGGTGTGGGTCTCCTTTGTGGGGTGTAGGTTGTCCCTGAAGGGTATTGGACACCCACGTATGTGTTCTACTTCGCATTTCATGGGTTAGGCAACACCCTCACCTGTTGGGCCACCTCCTTTTGGAGTTCGGCCACCTGGCATTGAGGTGCCATGTGTGGGTGGGTGACGTGTAGTGAGGTAGTCGTGATTGCGGGTGCTTCATGCTGTGTGGTCTGTTGCAGAGTCTGGGTTCTCCTCTGAGTAGCTTGTCTGCCCTGGTCCTGGTGGTGGGTTGTGTGGGATGTCCATGGGCTGTTGTAGGGCGTCGGGGTCGGGTGTGGTGTTCGTCTCGGGCATCACTGATGGGTTGTCTGTTCAGACCTGCTGGAGGTGTTGTTTGTCCCTCTGCATTGTGAAGGGGAGGTGCATGTTGGCATTGTGTTGGCGCCTTGTTCTTGTCGACATGCAGACTGTGTGACAATGTACATTGTGACTGTTTGGGCGGTGGTGGCGATTTGAGTTGGGAAAGTGTACATTTGGTCTACATGGCTGATGTGGGGTTGTAGGGGTAGATGTGCATCTCACAGTTCCCTGCTCTGTCCAATGTGATTGTTCTGTTTCTGCACCTGGGTGGCCCAGTTGTGTCCCCTGTTCTGCAGTGTGGGTGTTGCACTTTGTGCCACATTGTCATGGTATGTGCTGTGATTGCTATGTGTGTGTGCTGCAGTGTGCTACGGGGATGGGGGACATGTCCCTGGGTAATTGTGGATGTGCAGTGTGCTACACCTCATTGTGCATGTGTGGCATAGTGCCCATCACCCCCCGTCCCCCCAGTCCCTGTTGGATCCTCACCCTGGTGTTGTTGTGTCAGGTCCTGTCGAGCTGTGTCCGTACTCCCTACTCCTTGCACCCTCTCCACACTGATGACTATGGCCTGGCTTTCCTCCTGCTCCTCCTGTGTCGCTGGACTGCCACCTCCTGTCGCCGTTGCTGCCTTCCTGTTGGCAGCAGGTTTGTGCCTGGTTTAGGTTGTCACGTCCTGGCGGAGCCTCTTGGCCTCCTGGATTAGCCTCCTGGGCTCTGCGACTGCATTCCAGGCGGTCTGCTTGTGGGTCATTTGCTGGTAGTGTTCTGTCGCCTCCGTGGCCTTGGTCTTCTTTTCCGGCGGTCTGCACCCCGTCTTCCTCTCCATTTTCTCCTTGGCCTTCCCCGAGCCAGTTGTTCCTTGCTGGTGGTCTGTGGGGGTTGTGGGGTTCGCGTTGCCCTCTGCGCTGGGTCAGGGTGCATAGATGTTGCTACGTGCTTTGGCTTGTTTCTGGTGTGTTGTGCCTGTGGTTTTTATGGTGCAATTGCCCGCCAGACGCGTGGGAGTTGCAGGCCTGAGGCTGCATTTCGCAGCTTTTTGTACCGCGATTGGCCTCATCGCATGATTTCTCGCGTTTCGCATTTTTGGGGCGTGGTGTTGATTCACATGCTGGCATTTGACGCGTTATCTGGTGACTATCGCATGGTACCGCCTTGTTGTGAATTCCACGTTGACACAGGGTTATTTTCCCGTGATAGGCTGCGTTATTGAAAGTTGCGTTACGCTACTCTTGCGGTAGTTATCACACGTTCTTGTGAATATACCCCATAGACGACAGATATGTATTCACCAACCTGGCTCTATCAACCATTAGAGGTGCCCTTCAGCGAGGAATCGTGAGGGAGAAATGCCATCAATGCACTTTCCAGATGGTTGAAGCTTCACCACCACCTGAGGGCACTGGAAATGTCTGCAAAAGGGGAGGTACGTGTTGGTGCAGAGGTATCCAAGCAGGGGAAGGGGGTTCCAGGCATGGTTAGGACACCACACTTATGTTTCTCTGGAAGTTTACATTGCTCGTTTCCACTGGGGAGATTATCTCTTGCTGAGGCAGAGGGTCTGATCTACCACCATTATGAGGAGTCCCGACCAGTGGACTGTTCCCTATGTAAGAAAGTGCAACTCGAGCAGTATAAGAAGAAGAAGATCTTTATCGACTGATTAATAAAAATTATTACAATTAGAAAAATGAAGCCATGTGCACATGAATTCATATTCTACAAAGGGAATGCTATATAAAACACCATAAACATTCCATAAAATTCAAAGCAGTATTGCTACAAATGTTATGTTGCTTTGAAGGTAACATGCCGTACTGGGAACATCATACAAAGCAACATTTTATCTCAAATTCAATATAATAGCGTCCCATTTAAAGCATTAATACCACATATCCACATCTTTACGAATCCCAATACATGAGGCCCATAAAACAATAAAACTCGAGCAGCGAGAACACCAGAGGTGCTGATGGAGAATGTATCACGAAATTTCCTTTGTGGATATTTCGTGAAATGCTAAAAAACTATGCAAAATGACATGTTATTATGTAAAATGCCATTCCAGCATTTAGCGAGAAATGCACCCTCACTTCTATTTGCACATAAATGCATTTTTCACTAAAATAATAGAGTAAAATCAGCATGATGCAAACAACAACTGCTTGCGATCTGTTCATTTGGTTTGTACCTGTGCTCTCGTGATTGGCTTTTTTACCCAAACAAAATCTCCTTTGCAAGACGTTGCGTGATAGCGTAATCTCATGTATTTTGTTTAGAAAGTGTAATGCAAGATGCCAGAAATCACGGGAAATTACACCAGAGTGGATGAAATTTCTCCCCATCCTACCCTCCTCTTAGTCAGCTTTGCAGTCATTCAGAAATACATGTCCCAGCCCCCACGGTATCTCCTTCTACCTGAGGATTTTTCAAAGACAGTCAGGGGAGTGGCTTGGTCAGTAAGACTGGGGTGGGGGGGGAGTGGGGGGTAGCATAAGATGTTAAAATGCATTGTATGGCAAGCAGGGCACTTGAGAGGGGATTGAGAGCCTGTGGAAAGGGAGAGGAATACGGAATAATAGGAGTACTAAATGGTAGAAACACAATATTTTGTAAAATAAACATTTTTTAGAGCTTTCAAGAGAGATGAGACAGTGTGTGTGTGTTTTTGTCAGTGTGTGCATGCAAAAAATCACAGGTGAAATCCGACAGACACCTCACCATACCCGACTGAAAGCACCTGTACCCAACTATTCACCTGCAAATACATTCGTTAGGGGGGGTGTAACACCCCAAACACGCCCCCTGAAACCACGCCCCTGAGGGCAGTCCAACTATGGAAGCAAATTGGCTGCTAACAGGATCCTGGAGAAGAAAAGCATCTCTTGATGCGGCAAAGATTCTGGACCCCTCTGCATGAACATCGAACAGACATTTCACCATTTGCTGCACTTTAAAAGTGTTTTAGTTCATTCAGTTCGAGTCATTCACTCATTTATTCATTCACATGGTTCCCAGCTTGGCTTTTACTAATGGAAATCTCTGCCTCTTGTTGGTGGCAATTTGAGCCCATAAGGTGAACAACTCCAGTCTCAGAGAAATTTACTATCGTCCCACTTTTATGAGAGGAGGGTGAACGACACGTCTTACAACAATCTTGCTACTCAAATTTCAGGTCCCAGTTCATGTCAGGAACACCTGGCTACCTGCAAAGCATGCTGGGAAAAACGTGTCCTCTTATATAGCTCCTGTACCGGGACTAAAGGGCTGTCACTATCAATGTATCCTTTAAAACAATGTTACCCTCGCATAATTTTTAGTTCCAGAATTTTTGACATGTGGAATGTGTGAAATTTTGCATGATTTTTGCTCTCGGGAAACCGGTTCAAAAGAAATTGTCTCGCTGGAAGGCATTTCCTTCTTGAGCAAGATAATATCCCTCAAACCAGTCTCCTGCCAGCGCCTCACATGACTTGTTTGTTCAAGGTATACCCTCACAGATAAAAGTTACTCAAGGTACAGGCGAAATGGATTTCACATAATTTCATAAAAACTATGTTTACTTCATAGAAAAACAAGCATTGGCATAGCCAATAGGTCTCGCCTTTGGGACCTTATAAGTATTTAGTTATGCAGCACAATATCCTTGGTGCAACAACATCAACTGTTGCATGGCTAAACACTTATAAGGTCCCAAAGGCGAGACCTATTAGCTATGCCAATGCTTGTTCTATTTGTCATCATCAAACCAAAAGTAATGGGATACAATAAATTTGGGAAATATATCGGTTAAGATTTAAATTAAAAATATTAGAAATTCTGAACATCATAATGATGATGAAGGCAATTTTGGTATCTCTGATACGAGTATGCTGTTGATACTGATTCGACATGGAGAGTAACATAATACTTTGGTGTTAGAATTAACTTCCTGAACTTACACAACATACTGAATTGATCACAAAAGACTGAACAAAGATACTAAAATCTAGAAAAAGATGTATGTATCCTGATGAAGACTATCAATAAGAAGGCGAAACTTTGAATGCAATGCCAATGAGAGGACAACAAGTGGAAGAGCGACTTAAGCTCGACTCTCTGGGCGGCTATGAATAATACATGCCCGAGGTGAAAGCTGCCTCGACGGCAGCTACGACAAGCGCGCGCTCGCGCTGCATAGATGGGGGTTGCAGCAAGAGAGAGAGGCGGAGGGAGTTGTGTGCGCGCGCGCTGCGCGCGAATGCACTTAATGAGCCATGACGGCTCCTAACTGTATGAGATAAGAAAGGCAGATGGCGGCTGCGCGCGTTCACGCGCACATGCACGCAAGCTTTAGGCCACAAGCAAAAGCTTGTGGTCGCATTTCTGAAACCCACTACTAAATGTCTCGCCAGACCAGCGCATGCGCTGGCTCAGGCGAGACCTAAAAATGGCAAATCTCGCATACCCCAGAGTATTATGGTCGAGTCAGGGGCTCACTCTGGGTTTATCCAGAAAGGGGACGGATCTGCTTGTCTCTGAGAATGTAAAGCTGAAGTCCCCTTGCATTGCAGAATTTGAAATGAGGCCTGCCAGTTTGCACAGATGTTACCCACAAGCTCAGTACATAAACAGGTTGTTAGATGGATGAAAGATATAGAGGTTCAAATATGAGTAAATTATTTTTCAGGTTTAGAATGTCGGACATCCAGATGCAGTTATGACTTTCAAAATATTTATAAGGTGCAAAAATATTTTCACCGGCTTCGTTTTACAGGTGACACATTTTGCAACTTCACCATCTTTCGAAGGCGACTACCTTTGAAAAGATTCGCCCGCTCGTGAAAATTCTCACAAGGAAAAGATTTGTAGAAGAGTTTAACCACAAAACTTATTTTAGCAAGAAAAGTATCCTGTTAGCAGAGAACTTTTGCAAGAGCTTTTTTTCCCTTCAACCCTATATTTGAGGATGTCTTTCCTGCATTTTTATTAAAACCTCAAAGCCATTCTTAACTTCATGAAACTTGTAAAATTTTCAAAACAAGTTCAAAAGTTTGTGCGGGAAATCATTTGCAAATTTGCAGCCTGCTAGTTACAATTTTGCACATATGTTTGTGTGCTGTTGGACCTGAAAATTGAAAAAGCTAATTTTTGTGGTAAGTGCCTGTGAAAGAGCCAGAAGTCATCGTTTTTCAGTTGTAAACTGCACATTCACACTTTATATTTCATTATAGAAATACCTGAGCTGTAACATATACTACCAGTGCCTGGACAGAACGGCGCTCTTCTTTCTACAAGCTCATACTAGTGTGCACCAGGGGGTTGTCGTTGCACAACATGCTGAGGGCTGATTCACATTGCATTTTGCAGATGTCGTTTAATTTACCTGCAACAAATGGAGAGTTTGCACAACCAAATCCTGAATTCCTAAATCAGAGTCAGAATTGGTTGATTCGTATATGTATAAAGAGTATTCGTGAATGAAAAAAATCCTGCCTGCATGATGGAATTTCTGTGTTGTGGGCATTTCCATGTCTTGAAAAGTAGATTGTCGGTATTTAGGAACCTTTTGCAAGCTGTTTATCAGTCTTAAAATACCTACAAATTTACTCCTATCATGGGAAGGAGTAAGTGTGCGTCCAGAGAAGCAATACGGAAGGAATAGCCCCATATTTAATGATGGGTGTGGAGGGATTGGAAAGTAGGGTCATGGGGAAAAATAGTTTCCTGGTGGAGAAATAAAATACATTTAATGTGAAAATGCACATTTGGATTATATTTGTGCATGTAGAATTTCCCTCTTGGTAGAATAATTGCTTGCGAAAATTTTGGGCATTTAAATATTCAAGGATATACATGTCTATCGTTGATATTCTTAAGGACACTTGGGATCTTTTGTGAGCCCGATGTAAGTTGCACATTTAGTCTGTGAAAAAAAGCACAACACGTCATGAAGCCCAAGATCACGCAACATTTAATGAAAAATAGCAAGAATCTAAGGCATTTCAGCTTACCTTGGCTTATGCTAGAAAAAGGGTCAGTTGTGGCAGTGCGCTAAAAAAATGTGAATTTTGATCTAGTATAGACACATTTTTGCCTAATACAAGTCATTGTGAGGAGGTCATGTGACAACTAGGCATGGGCAGAGTTCTTGGAGTTCTGCTATGAGGAACTCCACAAAGTGCCGAAAAAACTCTACCACGCTCCGCGGAGTTCCGCAAGCAGCGGAGTGTGATAAGTCGTGCTGCTCGCACTGATTTTTAGTGTCAGGAGTTTATCCTGCGCTGTAAAATCAGCACGAACAGCACCACGTGCAGCGCAGGAGGGCGCTGCTTCTTTGTGCTGTTTGGGTCGATGTTCCAGGTAGAGCTTCCTCAATGTGAGCCGCAGGTTTCTCAACGTGAGCTGTAGCGACCTGCCTCAACCGCCCATGTTGAGAAATCTTGCTGGGAGGTGGTCTAGTGTATGATTTCCCTCACTTGCGCTCACCAAATTAACGTTAGCGAGCCACAAGAGGAAAACCTTTGCTCCGCGCTGTTTAGTGGAGGAGCATTTAGGAACTCCACGCGGAGCGGGCAAAACTCCGCAGGCGGAGCGGAGTTCACCGCCCACCCCTAGTGACAACAATTAAGTTGTTTCAACAGAAAGGTATCTAACATGCAGGTATCTGGAACTTTTCCTCCCAGGAAGCACTAAATATCCTCAAATATTGACACTATTCGTTTCACAAAACCCCGCTTCTTTTGCCAAGTTTGAAAACGAGGTTACGCTTGCTAAAATGTGCAATGCACTTCATGAGACATAATGGTTCCTGGGCCTACCATGGCCTAACAAAGTTGTCAGTGAACCCAATACAGTATAAAGCTTTAAATGAGAACGAAAGATTGCTTTCCAGCAGCAAACAGGGTACACATGCTTAGTACTGTAATATGGTTTCATGCACATCTTTTATGAATATACTGCATATAATCTGTTCTCCCACACATATAGAGTCTAGTTTAGCCTAATAAAATATGTTTTCACTGGTCTCAATGTAGGCCCAGTCTTGCAGAAGCAAATTTCTGACTGTACAGAGCAGGTCATTGCGAAACACCCTTTAGGATTCTGGCAAAATGCACAGAACTGGAGCCCTCATTGGTGTCTAAAGAAAGGAACTGAACAGCAAACCATTCCAGCGATCAAAAGACGGCAGATGGCCGCGCAGCGAGCGGCCCGAGTTTGGTGATAATGACAACTTTGAAGACAGACTCCATCAGCACAATCAGAACACAAGTCGGGGAATTGTTTCCATAGAAGTTGTGAGATTGCACCTGCTGTCTGTCACAGCTGCGCCTATGCCGAGAGAACACCAACATTACACAGGCGCCTTTGTAGCGCACACATTTTCCACAAGGGGTATCTTGGCGCTCTTGACAAACAGCCGATGCGTGTTGTTACCTAGCTCAACGGGTTGTATGAAATATATGCCACAAAAAAATACTTTATACGGAACATCGATTGCCAAGATATGGTAAAGCAAGTATAGATTTACTATTTTTAACTCCGCATCTACTTATCTTGTGTGTTTGTGTATAGATACATTCAAAGTACATATATGTGGAGGTAAGTCTAGTAAAAGTACACTTGCCTACATATGCCAGCCTTCACCATACATTTGTGGTCAATGTTCTGGCTACAATATTTTTGGATCACAATATTTAGAACTCAGTATTCGGGTAGCATACATGAGACCTGGGAAGGATGAAAGGCAGAGTGGCCCTGCATGCACTTGAACCCGCAACCATGGCCTCGAACACATTTCTGCAGCGAATGCATTAGTCCATCGAGCCACCAGGGCAACGCGGTTGAACACACTAAAAGCTGTGTGCTCTGTCTACTTACTAAACAGTAGCGTTTTACGAGGTCCTTCGGGGAGTCAATTGAAAGTAACAGATCTGATGCAGGCTTCGGCCGCGCGCAGATCTTAAAAAAAAGAATTAAAGGCTGGCTGTTATACAGAAGCATATACAAATACACAATAAATTAATTGTTTTTCGCGCGGTTAGGATAATACTGTCAGCAGTGGGGCACAGCGGCCGTCGTTGCGTTTGCCTGTGATTTAAATGAGCGCTGCCCCCTTAAGAGCTCTGCCTTCCGAGGGTCTCACAGGCTCCGCATCAGTGGCTCGGACATGCCTAATGAATAGAAAGGAGCGCGAGGCGAAGCTGTGGAGGGCCTCGTTTCCAGGAGAGAGAGTGGGAAGAGAGAGAGGGGGAGGGGCGAAGAGAGACAGGCGCTGAAAGAGAGTGAGAGTGTGAGAGGGGGAGGGGCGAGGAGAGACAGACGCTGGGAGAGAGAGTGTGAGAGAGAGGGGAGAGGAGAGACAGGCGCTGAGAGAGGGAGCGTGAGAGAGGGGCGAGGAGAGACAGGCGGTGAGAGAGTGTGAGAGGGGGAGGGGTGAGAAGAGACAGTAGCAGAGAGAGTGTGAGAGAGGGGGGCGAGGAGAGACAGGCGCTGAGAGAGAGGGTGAGAGAGAGGAAAAAGAGAGGATCAGAGAGAATGGAGAGGGGGCAGGAGGGTAGGGAAGAGACAGAGTGGAAGCAGGGATTGAGGGACAGGGGGGAGGAGGTGAGGGGGGAGCAGAGGCGCGGAAGGCGAGATTGGTGAAGGCGTTGAGGGAGGCAAGCAGTGGAGAGAGAGGAGAGGG
This sequence comes from Calotriton arnoldi, assembly GCA_963921515.1. Classification (NCBI taxonomy): domain Eukaryota; kingdom Metazoa; phylum Chordata; class Amphibia; order Caudata; family Salamandridae; genus Calotriton; species Calotriton arnoldi. The sequence goes on along the minus strand of CAWUFW010001351.1, from coordinate 853,147 downwards.
GCCGAAGCATATAGGAAGGGAGGAGAGGAAAGGGGTGAGAGCCTGGGGCAGAGAGGCACAGTAGGGTGGGGGGAAGAGTCGCGAACCACGAGCGGAGATAGAGAGACAGGGGAGGGGGGAGAGGAGTTCAGAGAAAGCGGGCATAGGAAAGCGTGGGGAAAGGGAGTGACGGACACTGGGCTGACAGGCGGGGAGCGGATAGGGGAGAGGTAAAGGTGGGAGACAGAAAGTGGGGGGGGAGGAGGAGGGCGAGAGACACCTGTGACAGGGGCCTGGGCTGACAGAGGTCAGAGGCAGTGGCGAAGAGAAAGCAGGGATGTGAGAGTGACAGCAGCCTAAGAGAGGTCAAGAGTAAAGAGAGAGGGGGAGTGCTGAGGTGGAGGAGCGGGAGAGGTAACGGAGTAACGGAAGGAGGCAGAGGGGAGCAGGATGCTCATGAGCGGTAAGTTGGAGTGCCCGGATGTTTTCCGAATCCCACATAATACACGCTCGAGGGGTACGGCGGAGGAGGAGGGGGGGGGTCGGCGTTGAGCGATGCGGGGGCTCTTCCCGGAATTGTTGTGGAGACACCTGCTGATTATGTGAGAGGAGACATGTATGGTCGCAACATCTCCCCCAAAGGCAGGCAAACTCCAGCAGGAGACCAGCCCTGCCCCACTCCTCCTCAGCACCCCATGCCAGAGTGGGGAGGGGGAAGGGTAGTGCTCCCCGCCCTGCACCAAAACCTGGGAGGTGAAGAGCTGTCCCAGCTGCTCCCCACTTCTGGAGAAGGAGCGACAGTTCCTTTCCCCTATCCGCGGATGTCTGTGAGCTCCCCAGCTACATCAGAGCAGAAGGGCTCGGAGACAACACACCGAGGAGCTGTCTCTTCAGCACGCGAGTTTAGAATCTCAAAAACAGTCAAATTGAGGAGAGAGGGGCTCTTCGTTCCCCAACTGAGTTGTGGAGTTTAGACACATTCATGCTGACGCACAAGAGCTCTTCCACCTGCACTAAAGTTTGAGACCTCTCTGGTCTCCCCTCTACCCGCCTCTGCCCACCCCTCACCCAGGGCAGACAGGGGTGTTCCTTCTCCAGAGCTGGGGAGCTCCCAGACACCCACGGATAGATGAAAGGAGGTTTCTCACCTCCTCCAAAGCTGGGGAGCTCGCAGACATCCACAGATAGGTGAAAGGAACTTTCAGCCTTCTCCAGAGATGGGGAACTCACAGACACCCACGGATAGGTGAAAGGAACTTTACCTCCTTCTCCAGAGATGGGAACTCACAGACACCCACGGATAGGTGAAAGGAACTTTCAGCCTTCTCCAGAGATGGGGAACTCACAGACACCCACGGATAGGTGAAAGGAACTTTACCTCCTTCTCCAGAGATGGGAACTCACAGACACCCTCGGATAGGTGAAAGGAACTTTCCCTCCTCCGGAGCTGTGGAGCTCAGCAGCATTGTTGGTGGGAAGAGAGGAGATCCCCTCTAAGCCTCAACACCTGAGCTAAGGAGCTCGGGACCTTAATATTGAGGCCAGGAGAGATCTCCTCAGAGCTCCAGGCACTGGGGAGAGGAGGCTAAGAGACATTTACGGAGGGGTAAGAGTTGGCTGGACCTGCCCGCTGCTCAGGCAGAGGCGCTGCGGGGTCTGAGACGGAGCTGAGCCTGAACGCTCCAGTCAGGGGAGCCGGGGCGTCTCTTGGACTGTCCAACTCGAAGCTGGGCCACCGAGAGTGATGAAGAGAAGAGAGAGTGGGGACCTACAAGGAAAAGGAGGGAAGGGAAGGGAGAAAAGAGGGGCCCCCTCAGCAGCACTGCTAGGTGGTCAGCCGCTCCAGCTCCACTGTGACAAGTGTTTAGACAGTTGACTGTTTCTTCGGGGCCACTGTCACTGAGACTAGACGCGGAACTGTCTCTTCAGCACCACTGAATAAGAGATACAACATAGAACTTTAATACACCACTATATAACCAGCCATCAGGCAGGGAACTGTCTCTTCTGCAGCACTGTAACCAGCCATCAGACAGGGAGCTGTCTCTTCTGCACCACTAGAAAGAGCCATCAGGCAGGGAGCTATCTCTTCTGCACCACTAGAACAAGCCACCAGGCAGGGAGCTGTCTCTTCTGCACCACTAGAACAAGTCTTCAGGAAGGAAGCTGTCTCTTCTGCACCACTAGAACCAGGCATCAGGCAGGGAGCTGTCTCTTCAGCACCACTAAACCAGCCATCGGGCTGGGAGCTGTCTCTTTTACACCACTAAACCAGCCATCGGGCTGGGAGCTGTCTCTTTTACACCACTAAACCACCCATCAGACAGGGAGCTGTCTCTTCTGCACCGCTAGAACAAGCCATCAGGCAGGGAGCTGTCTCTTCTGCACCACTAGAACAAGTCTTCAGGAAGGAAGCTGTCTCTTCTGCACCACTAAACCAGCCATCGGGCTGGGAGCTGTCTCTTCTACACCACTACACCAGCCATCCAGCTGGGAGCTGTCTCTTCTGCACCACTAGAGCCATCCATCAGACAGGGAGCTGTCTCTTCTGCACCACTAGAACAAGCCATCATGCAGGGAGCTGTCTCTTCTGCACCACTAGAGCAAGCCATCAGGCAGGTAACTGTCTTTTCTGCACCGCTAGAACCAGCCATCAGGCAGGGAGCTGTCTCTTCTGCACCACTAAACCAGCCATCGGGCTGAGACCTGTCTCTTTGGCGCCACTAGAACCAGCCATCAGACAGGGAGATGTCCCTTCAGCGTCATTGAAGCCATAGGTTACACATGGAGCTGTCTCTTCTGCACCACTGATCTTTGAATAAGAGATTATTTCGGGAGTTGTCTCTTCTGTGCCAGTAGAACTAGCCATGAGACAGGGATCTGTCTCTTTAGCACTACAGGCCACCGAATAAGAGATTATCCACCAATTGAGCTGTCTTTTTTACACTACTAGACAGCCATACGCCAGGGAGCTGTCACTTCAGCACCACGAAAACCAGTCATCAGACAGGAAATGTCTCTTCAGCATCACTGGAATCAGAGAAGATGCCGGGAGCTGTCCCTTCAACCTCCTGGTCACTGAGAAGCGGGGGACCTCTCCTTCAGCACCCCTGGAATGACTGATAAAACAGGGAGCTGTTTCTTCAGCACGAGCAGAGCTCAAGGCTAGTCAGGGGGTGTCTCTTGCCCTCCACTGGAAATGGAGAGGAGGCATGAAGCTATTCCTTTCATTACCCCTAATAACTGAGACTAGACAGGGAGCTGTCCCGTGAGCGTCAATGGTCACTGAGCTAGACAGGGAGCTACCGCCCAGCAGCGCTGGTCGCTGGTTGTAGGCAAGACAGCTGTCTGTGCAAACAATCTGAGAGGAAACTTGGAGCTGTCCATTTAGTGCACTTGGTATCAGACAGAGGCTGTCTGTTTAGCACCAGGGTGTAAGAGACTGCACACGAGGCTGTCCCTTCTGCACCTGCCGATACAAACAACAGACAGGGAACTTTCCCTTTACAAATCACGAACTCCATGGATTAAAGAGGGAGCTGTCTCTACAGCACCCACTGACGCCAGACACTAGGCAGGGAGCTGTCTCTACAGCACCCACTGACGCCAGACACTAGGCAGGGAGCTGTCCCTTCAGCACCCACTGACGCCAGGGATTAGACAGGGACCTGTCACTTCAGCACTCACTGACGCCAGGGATTAGTGAGGGAGCTATCACTTCAGCACCCACTGACGCCAGGGATTAGACAGGGACCTGTCCCTTCAGCACCCACTGACACCAGACACTAGGCAGGAAGCTGGCCCTTCAGCACCCACTGACGCCAGACACTAGGCAGGGAGCTGTCCCTTCAGCACCCACTGACGCCAGGGATTAGACAGGGACCTGTCACTTCAGCACTCACTGACGCCAGGGATTAGTGAGGGAGCTATCACTTCAGCACCCACTGACGCCAGGGATTAGACAGGGAGCTGTCCCTTCAGCACCCACTGACACCAGACACTAGGCAGGAAGCTGTCCCTTCAGCACCCACTGACGCCAGACACTAGGCAGGGAGCTGTCCCTTCAGCACCCACTGACGCCAGGGATTAGACAGGGACCTGACACTTCAGCACTCACTGACGCCAGGGATTAGTGAGGGAGCTATCACTTCAGCACCCACTGACGCCAGGGATTAGACACGGAGCTGTCCCTTCAGCACCCACTGACGCCAGGGATTAGACAGGGAGCTGTCCGTTCAGCACCCACTGAACCAGGCACTAGACAGGGAGCTGTCCCTTCTGCACCCACTGATGCCAGGGTTTACACAGTGAGCTGTCCCTTGAGAACCCACTGACGCCATGGATTAGACAGGGAGCTGTCCCTTCAGCACACAATGACTCCAAGGATTAGACAGGGAGCTGTCCTTTCAGTACCCACTGACGCCAAGGATTAGACAGGGAGCTGTCCGTCCAGCACCCACTGACGCCAAGGATTAGACAGTGAGTTTTCCCATTAGCACCCACTGACACCAGGAATTAGAGTGGAAACTGTCCCGTCAGCACCCACTGACGCCAGAGATTAGAGAGGGAGCTGTCCCTTCAACACCCACTAATGCCAGGGATTAGACAGTGAGCTGTCCCTTCAGCACCCATTGACGCCATGGATTAGACACAGAGTTGTCCCTTCAGCACCCGCTAACTCCAGGGATTAGACAGGGACCTGTCCCTTCAGCACCCACTGACGCCAGGGATTAGTCAGGGAGCTGTCCCTTAAGCACCCACTGATGCCAGGGATTAGATAGGGAGCTATCACTTCAGCACCCACTGACGCCAGGGATTAGACAGGAAGCTGTCCCTTCAGCATCCACTGATGCCAGGGATTAGACAGGGAGCTGTTCCTTGAGCACCCACTGACGCCAGGTATTAGACAAGGAGCATTCCCTTCAGCACCAACTGACTCCAAGGAATAGACAGGGAGCTGTCCCCTCAGCACCCACTGACGCCAAGGATTAGACAGGGAGCTCTCCGTTCAGTACCCACTAACGCCAAGTTTTAGACAGGGAGTTTTTCCGTCAGCACCCACTGACGCCAGGAATTAGAATGGAAACTGTCCCGTCAGCACCCACTGACGCCAAAGATTAGACAGGGAGCTGTCCCTTCAGCACCCATTGACGCCAGGGATTAGACAGGGAGCTGTCCCTTCAGCACCCATTGACGCCAGGGATTAGACAGAGAGCTGTCCCTTCAGCACCCGCTCACTCCAGCGATTAGACAGGGAACTGTCCCTTCAGCACCACCGTACTTGAGATTAGACAGGGAGCTGTCCCTTCAGCGCCCACTGATGCCAGACACAAGACAGGGAGCTGTCACTTTAGCACCCACTTGCTCCATGGATTAGACAAGTAGCTGTCTCTTCGGCACCCACTGACGCTAGGGATTAGACGGGGAGCTGTCCTTTCAGCACCCACTGACGCCAAGGATTCGACAGGGAGCTGTCCGTTCAGTACCCACTGACACCAAGGATTAGACAGGGAGTTTTCCCGTCAGCACCCACTGACAGCAGGGATTATACAGGGAGCTGTCCCTTCAGCACCCACTGACGCCAAGTATTAGACAGGAAGCTGTCCCTCCAGCACCCATGGACGCCAGGGATTAGACAGGGAACTGTCCCTTCAGCACCGCCGGTACCAGATATTAGACAGGAAGCTGTCCCTTCAACACCGTTGGTACCAGCCACAGCCGGAGAGCTATTCCGTTAGCACTCACTGACTCCAGAGATTAGCTGTCTCTTCAGCACCCACTGGCACTCGGGACTAGACAGGGAGTAGTCTCTGACTGGACTTCCAGCTACCCGTTGATACCGTTGCATCCAACGTGGTTCCCGAGACAGCAGCTCTCTCTGTGCTGCTAGGGGTCTCGCCTAGAAGGGGCGTGAGGCGCGCAGGAGCCCTCAGCGCGCGCAGGCAGATGGAGGTGTGTGCTGCAGCAGCTGTCACTTCGGCAACAACTTCACCTGGAGCTACATCTGGCCCTGAGAGCCCTCTCTTCTCTTTCCTTTCAGCTCCGAAGGGCTTCGAGGCGCTGCAGAGACCAGAGGCCGGGGATCCGGACAGATGCCACCAGCCCCGAAACTAAGGAGCCCACGGCCCCTCCTCCAGCCTCCGCGCCGCCACTCCCCTCCCGCGCCGCTCTTTAGGCGTGTTTAACACACACCCTCCAGAGTCACCAACCACCGGCGGGGAAGACGTGCCCGCTCCGTCAGCAGCATCAGTGGGCGATGGGGCATTAATCACGGTCGGCGCCTCGGCTGTCTCTAGAGCTCCCAGCATCCATGAGGACTTTGGGGGAGACATGGACTTTCCTTCACGAGAGAGGACTAGGGCAGCGTGTTGGGATGCCAGCCTCGGCCCCCGGGGGGCAGACGTGCTAGCGGCGCCCGCCAGCTGCTTCTCCGGGGTCACCTGCCCCCGATGGATCTTCGCCCCTAGCGCCTGGCCCGCGTACCATGAAGCACTATGAGGGTGTGTGACAGAGGCGTCCAGATGCTGATCACCACCGTGGGTGCCTTCGCAGCCTTCAGCCTCATGACCATCGCCGTGGGCACCGACTACTGGCTCTACTCGCGGGGCGTCTGCCGCTCCAAGTCCAACAACGACAACGAGACGAGCCGCAAGAACGAGGAGGTGATGACGCACTCGGGGCTCTGGAGGACGTGCTGCCTGGAAGGTACCGGACCCCGGGGGTCTTGTCTTTAACGTGGCTTGTGTCGTGGCGCGACCCTCTGGGCTTTAACATACCGTGGTGTATAGAATTTGCATTAGCATGGCTGCCATGGTTGTAAGGTGTGTTGGCGTTACTCCCAGGGCTCTAATGTGCAATGGCATGACTGCCAGGGCTCTAATGTGTAGTGGCATGACTGCCAGGGCTGCAACATGCAATGACATGACTGCCAGGGCTGCAACATGCAGTGACATGAATGCCAGGACTCTAATGTGTAGTGGCATGACAGCCAGGGCTCTAATGAGCGGTGGCATGACTGCCAGGACTCTAATTTGTGGTGGCATGACTGCCAGGGCTCTAATGTGTACTGACATGATTGCCAGGGCTTCAACGTGCAGTGACATGACTGCCAGGACTCTAATGTGTAGTGGCATGACTGCCAGGGCTCTAATGTGTAGTGGCGTGACTGCCAGGGCTCTAATGTGTAGTGACATGATTGCCAGTGCTCTAATGTGGGATGGCATGACTGCCAGGGCTCTAATGTGCGATGGCATGACTGCCAGGACTCTAACGTGTAGTGGCATGACTGCCAGGGCTCTAAAAAATAGTGGTATGACTTCCAGGTCTCTAATGTGCAGTGACATGACTGCCAGGACTCTAACGTATAGTGGCATGACTGCCAGGGCTCTAATGTGTAGTGTCATGACTGCCAGGGCTCTAAAAAGTAGTGGTATGACTTCCAGGTCTCTAATGTGTAGTGGCATGACTGCCAGTGCTCTAATGTGCAATGGCATGGCTGTCAGGACTTTAATGTGTAGTGGCATGACTGCCAGGGTTCAAATGTGTAGTAACATGACTGCCAGTGCTCTAATGTGTGATGGCATGACTGCCAGGGCTCTAATGTGCAATGGCATGACTGCCAGGGCTCTAATGTGTAGTGGCATGACTGCCAGGGCTGCAACATGCAGTGACATGACTGCGAGGACTCTAATGTGTAGTGGCATGACTGCCAGGGCTCTAATGTGCGGTGGCATGACTGCCAGGACTCTAATGTGTAGTGGCATGATTGCCAGGGCTCTAACGTGCAGTGTCATGACTGCCAGGGCTGCAACGTGCAGTGACATGACTGCCAGGACTCTAATGTGTTGAAGCATTACTGCCAGGGCTCTAATGTGCGATGGCATGACTGCCAGGACTCTAACGTGTAGTAGCATGACTGCCAGGGCTTTAGTGTGTAATGGCTTGGCTGTCAGGACTCTAATGTGTAGAAGCATGGCTACCAGGGCTCTAATTTGCGATGGCATGACTGCCATGGCTCTTATGTGTGAGGTCATGGCTGGTGGTGTCTAATGTGTAGTATGTAGTGATATGACGGCCTGGGCTATAACATACCATGGTATATGTAATGTGCAATGGCACTACTGCCAGGGCTCTAATTTTGGATGGCATGACTGTCAGGCCTCTAATGTGCACTATATAGTGATATGACTGGGCTATATTGTCTACAATGTAGTGCTATGACTGCCTGTGCTATAACGTACCATGATCTATGTGATGTGCAGTCCCATAACTGCCAGGGCTCTAATGTGTGATGTCATGACTGTCAGTACTCTAATGTGTACTATGTAGTGATATGACTGCCTATACTATAATGCACCATCGTATATATGGTGTGCAACGGCATGACTGGCAGTGCTCTAATATTCACTGCAATGGCTCTCGGGGCTCTAATGTGTAGTTGTCTGACCAGGCAATAAAATGCCATGGTGTATATGATGTTCTATGGGATGACTGCCAGGGCTCCAATTTACGATGGCATGACTGCCAGAGCAGGAATCGAATGTGTACTATATATTGACATGGCTGTCTTGGTTACAGTGTAATATGGTGCAAATATGATGTGCAATGGCATGACTGGCAGTGCTCTAATGCGCGATGGCCTGGCTGTCAGGGCTCTAATGTGCGATGGCCTGGCTGTCAGGGCTCTAATGTGCGATGGTATGACTTTCGAAGCTCCAATGTGTAGTGGCATGTCTGACAGGGCTCTAATCGGTGATACCATGACTGCCAGGACTCTAATGAGTACTATCTAGTGATATGACTATCTGGTCTATAATGTGTAGTATGCAGTGATATGACTGCCTGAACTATAACGTACCATGTTATATGTAATGTGCAATGGCATAACTGTCAGGGCTGTAATGTGTGTTGGCATGACTACCCGGGCTCTAATGTGTGATTGCAATACTATCAGGGTTATAATGTGTAATGGAAAAGCTGTTAGTGCTCCAATGTGTGATGGCACGACTGCCAGGGTTATACTGTGTAATGGGATGATTGCCAGGGCTCCAATGTATGATGGCATGACTGCCAGGGCTATAATGTATAATGGGAGGATTTCCAGGGCTACAATGTGTATGGCATGACTGCCAGGGCTCAAATGTGTGATGGCATGACTGCCAGGGCTATAATGTAGAATGAGAGGATTGCCAAGGCCCCAATGTGTATGGCATGACTGCCAGGACTATAATGTATAATGGGATGATTGCCAGGCCTCCAATGTGTGATGGCATGACTGCCAGGGCTCAAATGTGTGATGGCATGACTGCCAGGGCTATAATGTATAATGAGATGATTGTCAGGGCCCCAATGTGTATGGCATGACTGCCAGGACTATAATGTATAATGGGATGATTGCCAGGGCTCCAATGTATGATGGCATGACTGCTAGGGCTCCAGTGTGTATCGGCATGTCTGCCAGGGCTATAATGTATAATGGGATGTTTGCCAGGGCTCCAATGTGTGATGGCATGACTTCCAGGAATGTAATGTGTGATGTCATGATTGCCAGGGCTATAATGTGTGATAGCACGACTGCCAGCAATGTAATGTGCGATGGTATGACTGCCAGGGCTCTAACGTGTATTATATGGTGAAATGACTCTCTGGGTTATAATGTGCCATGTTATATGATATGTGACGCCATGATTGTTTGTGCACTAACGTGCGATGGCATGGATGCAGGGTCTCATGTGTTAGAGCTTGGGTGCCAGGGCTCTAATGTGTAATATGTAATGGCATTACTGGCTGTACTATAACATGTAATGGTGTGACGCCCTGGGTCATATTGTCTCATTGTACATCTAACTGGGCTTTAGTGTTTACAGACGTGAGTACCAGTGCGATAATGTGTACTGACATCACTGGCTGGAGTGTAAAAGGCCGTTGTTATGTGGCCCCCTGCAGCATAGTGTCAGAGGGCAGGGGCGCCTGGGCTGTTCCTGCCTGATGAGAAATGGCGTGCCTGCCTGGGTATATAATGTGCAGTGTCTGATGTATGACTGCCTGGGCTGTACTGCATCCTGGCATTCCTGCCCGGCTATAGGGTGTAATTGTAGGGCAGCCAGGAATGCGTCAAGTCGTGCATGGCTGCATCACCCCGGTAGTAATGGATGAATGATCTGACTAGAATGGTGCACGCACAATGCATTCACAGACGTCCATTCACTGCCTTCCTGGGCTGTATTGGTATACTTGCCTCTGTGATCACGTGCCTGCCTGGGCTGAGATGGTCCGAATGCAGTGCCAGCAGCAGTGTCAATGCCAGGGGTGCAATGCCTGGCATACGATGACAGCAGGGCACGCGCCGTAATGCCTGTTCCACGATGGCATGAATGTATTGGCTCTCATTGTATAAAAGACTGAGATGTTATGTCTTGTGTAACATGACATGGGCACATCTGCTCTGATGGCTGGACTGGAAGGCTATACACACGTGGGCTGCGGAAATATGCCTGTTTGGGTACCAGTGCTTGACATAAAGTGTGTGACTGCCTAGCAGCTGTGGTGTGGGTGTCAAAGATGCCGTTCATAGGCTGGAACACCATAACTTCACTCACTCGCTCTCTCGCTCTCTCACTCACTTACCCACTCACTCATTCACTCAGTCATAAACTGACTCATTTATACACTCAATCTCCCACCCATTCACTCATGCATTCATTCACGCCCTCACTGACACACTAACCCTTTCTGTCACTCACTCAAATACTGAATCACTTTATCACTCGCTCATCTGCTCATTCTCTTGCTCACTCACACATTCACTCACCCACAAACTCACTTTTAAATCTCTCACACATTCCCTCAACCACTCACTCATGCACTCACTCACCCTCACTCACATACTCCCTCAACAACTTTCTCACTCACTCATTTGATCACTCACACATTCACTCACTTGCTCATTCACTCACGTATTCACTCAACCATTCACTTACTCATTCACTTACACACTTGCTCTTTCACTCACTCTTTCACTCACTCACTTAATCACTCATTCACTATTTCAATCGTTCACTCACTCCCTCATTCTGTTACTTACGCATTCACCCACCCTTTCACCCCACTCACTCACTCACTCTCTCACACTGACTCACTCAAATAGTACTAGTGCCTTGCGTGCATGGGCTCTAACACTTGGACTCTGGAATCACACAGCAGTGTAGGGCACTCCACAGACTGAAGTGGAGGGCATGCTACAGACTGCAGTGGAGGGCACTCCACAGACTGCAGTGGAGAGCACTCTACAGATTGCAGTGGAGAGCACTCCACAGACTGCAGTGGAGGGTACTCTACAGACTGCAGTGGAGGGTACTCTACAGACTGAAGTGGAGGGTACTCTACAGACTGAAGTGGAGGGCACGCCACAGACTGCAGTGGAGGGCACTCCACAGACTGCAGTGGATGTTACTCTACAGACGGCAGTGGAGGGCACTCTACAGACTGCAGAGGAGGGTATTCCACAGACTTCAGTGGAGGGCACTCCACAGACTGCAGTGGATGGCACTCTACAGGCTGCAGTAGAGTGCACTCCACAGACTGGAGTGGAGGGCACTCCACAGACTCCAGTGGAGAGCACTCCACAGACTGCAATGAAGGGCACTCTACAGACTGCAGTGGAGGGCACTCCACAGACTGAAGTGGAGGGCACGCCACAGACTGCAGTGGAGGGCACTCCACAGACTGAAGTGGAGGGCACTGCACAGACTGCAGTGGATGCCACTCTACAGGCTGAAGTAGAGTGCACTCCACAGACTGAAGTGTAGGGCACGCCACAGACTGCAGTGGAGGGCACGCCACAGACTGTAGTGAAGTGCATTCCACAGACTGCAGAGGAGGGCACTCCACAGACTGAAGTGGAGGGCACGCCACAGACTGTAATGAAGGTCACTCTACAGACTGCAGTGGGGGGCACTCCACAGGCTGCAGTGGAGGGCACTCTACAGACTGCAGTGGAGGATACTCTACAGACTGCAGTGGAGGGCACGCCACAGACTGAAGTGAAGGTCACTCCACAGACTGCAGTGGAGGGCACGCCACAGACTGAAGTGGAAGGCACGCCACAGACTGCAGTGGAGGGCACGCCACAGACTGAAGTGGAAGGCACGCCACAGACTGCAGTGGAGGGCACTCCACAGACTGAAGTGGAGGGCACTCCACTGACTGCAGTGGAGGGCACTCCACAGACTGCAGAGGAGGGCACTCCACAGACTGCAGAGGAGGGCACTCCACAGACTGCAGTGGAGGGCACTCCACAGACTGCAGTGGAGGGCACTCCACAGACTGCAGTGGAGGGCACTCCACAGACTGCAGTGGAGAACACTCCACAGACTGCAGTGGAGGACACTCCACAGACTGAAGTGGAGGGCACGCCACAGACTGTAATGAAGGTCACTCTACAGACTGCAGTGGGGGGCACTCCACAGGCTGCAGTGGAGGGCACTCTACAGACTGCAGTGGAGGATACTCTACAGACTGAAGTGGAGGGCACGCCACAGACTGAAGTGAAGGTCACTCCACAGACTGCAGTGGAGGGCACGCCACAGACTGAAGTGGAAGGCACGCCACAGACTGCAGTGGAGGGCACTCCACAGACTGCAATGAAGGGCACTCTACAGACTGCAGTGGAGGGCACTCCACAGACTGAAGTGGAGGGCACTCCACAGATTGAAGTGGAGGGCACTCCACTGACTGCAGTGGAGGGCACTCCACAGACTGCAGAGGAGGGCACTCCACAGACTGCAGAGGAGGGCACTCCACAGACTGCAGTGGAGGGCACTCCACAGACTGCAGTGGAGAACACTCCACAGACTGCAGTGGAGGACACTCCACAGACTGAAGTGGAGGGCACGCCACAGACTGTAATGAAGGTCACTCTACAGACTGCAGTGGGGGGCACTCCACAGGCTGCAGTGGAGGGCACTCTACAGACTGCAGTGGAGGATACTCTACAGACTGAAGTGGAGGGCACGCCACAGACTGAAGTGAAGGTCACTCCACAGACTGCAGTGGAGGGCACGCCACAGACTGAAGTGGAAGGCACGCCACAGACTGCAGTGGAGGGCACTCCACAGACTGCAATGAAGGGCACTCTACAGACTGCAGTGGAGGGCACTCCACAGACTGAAGTGGAGGGCACTCCACAGATTGAAGTGGAGGGCACTCCACTGACTGCAGTGGAGGGCACTCCACAGACTGCAGAGGAGGGCACTCCACAGACTGCAGAGGAGGGCACTCCACAGACTGCAGAGGAGGGCACTCCACAGACTGCAGAGGAGGGCACTCCACAGACTGCAGTGGAGGGCACTCCACAGACTGCAGTGGAGGGCACTCCACAGACTGCAGTGGAGGGCACTCCACAGACTGAAGTGGAGGGCACGCCACAGACTGCAATGAAGGTCACTCTACAGACTGCAGTGGGGGGCACTCCACAGGCTGCAGTGGAGGGCACTCTACAGACTGCAGTGGAGGATACTCTACAGACTGCAGTGGAGGGCACGCCACAGACTGAAGTGAAGGTCACTCCACAGACTGCAGTGGAGGACACGCCACAGACTGAAGTGGAAGGCATGCCACAGACTGCAGTGGAGGGCACTCCACAGACTGAAGTGGAGGGCACTCCACAGACTGAAGTGGAGGGCACTCCACTGACTGCAGTGGAGGGCACTCCACAGACTGCAGAGGAGGGCACTCCACAGACTGCAGAGGAGGGCACTCCACAGACTGCAGTGGAGGGCACTCCACAGACTGCAGTGAAGGGCACTCCACAGACTGCAGTGGAGGGCACTCCACAGACTGCAGTGGAGGGCATGCTACAGATTGCAGTGGAGGGCACGCTACAGATTGCAGTGGAGGGCACTCCACAGACTACAGAGGAGGGCACTCCACAGACTGCAGTGGAGCGCACTCCACAGACTGCAGAGGAGGGCACTCCACAGACTGCAGTGGAGGGCACTCTACAGCCTGCAGTGGAGGGCACTCTACAGACTGAAGTGGATGGCACTCCACAGACTGCAGAGGAGGGCACTCCACAGACTGCAGTGGAGGGCACTCCACAGACTGCAGTGTAGGGCACGCCACAGACTACAGCGGAGGGCGTGCCAGATACTGCAGTGGAGGGCATCCCCAGACTGCAGTGGAGGGTTCTCCACAAACTGCAGTGAAGGGTACTATACAGACTGCAGAGGAGGGCACTCCACAGGCTGCAGTGGAGGGAACTCCACAGACTGCAGTGTAGGGCACGCCACAGACTGCAGCGGAGGGCGTGCCAGAGACTGCAGTGGAGGGCATCCCCAGACTGCAGTGGAGGGCACTTCACAGACTGCAGTGGAGGGTTCTCCACAAACTGCAGTGAAGGGTACTCTACAGACTGCAGGGGAGGGCACTCCACAGGCTGCAGTGGAGGGAGCTCTACAGACTGCAGTGGAGGGCACTCTACAGACTGAAGTGGAGGGTACTCTACAGACTGCAGAGGAGGGCACGCCACAGACTGCAGTGGGGGGACTCCACAGACTGAAGTGGAGGGAACTCTACAGACTGCAGAGGAGGGCACTCCACAGACTGCGGTGGAGGGCACGCCACAGACTGCAGTGGAAGGCACACCACAGACTGCAGGGGAGGGCACTCCACAGACTGCAGGGGAGGGCACTCCACAGACTGCAGCAGAGGGCACTCCACAGACTGCAGCAGAGGGCACTCCACAGACTGCTGTGGAGGGCACTCTACAGACTGCAGAGGAGGGCACTCCACAGACTGCAGCGGAGGGCACTCTACAGACTGCAGTGGGGGGCACTCCACAGACTGAAGTGGAGGGAACTCTACAGACTGCAGAGGAGGGCACTCCACAGACTGCAGTGGAGGGCACGCCACAGACTGCAGTGGAGGGCACTCCACAGACTGCAGCAGAGGGCACTCCACAGACTACTGTGGAGGGCACTCTACAGACTGCAGAGGAGGGCACTCCACAGACTGCAGTGGAGGGCACTCCACAGACTGCAGCAGAGGGCACTCCACAGACTGCTGTGGAGGGCACTCTACAGACTGCAGAGGAGGGCACTCCACAGACTGCAGCGGAGGGCACTCCACAGACTGCAGTGGAGGGCACTCCACAGACTGCAGTGGAGGGAACTCCACAAGGTATGCAGCACGGTTGATTAAATTATGTAGCAAGGAAATGGAAATTATGCTGCAAACATGCGGCACCTTTTTCCATTAAAATATCTCTAATAAGCAGTGCCGCACATGCAATGTGTGTGATGTGTGTTAGAAGTACTTTAAGATTCAAGACATAGAATTCTTAACTGCAGCTTTGGGAGCAATGTCTGTATTGTGAACAAGAACTTGTGTTAATAGTGAAATGCAAAAAAAAAAAATTGAAAAAGAAGAAATCATTCTAGCCACCCTGAATTATATTTATGCTTTCAATGTTTAATTATAAACGAGCCCAGGCTGTACTGGTGATAATGCCTGGTCTTCAATAGTGAAAGTGCCTTGTTTTCAAATCGTGAATGATCCTTACCTCGAAAGGAAAAGAGCACTGGTATAACAAGGTAACCGGATTCAAATGGTGAACATTCCCGTGCTCTAAGAGTAGTTGTGCATGGCAGGAATGGTGTAGGTGCCTGGGCTCTTATGGTGAGAGTGCCACGGCCGTAACAGTAAAGTGGTCGAGCTGTGTAGTTGAAAGTGTCTAGGCTCTGACGTTAAAAGAGCCTTAATTGTAAGGGTGAAAGTGCCTGGGCTCTAGTGGTGAAAGTGCCTGGGCCTAATGGTAAGTGTGCTTGGGCTTTAACAGTAAAAACGACAGGGCTTTAATCATGTTAAATGCACCTGAGCTGTGACGGCAAAAGGACCTGGGCTCTAAAAGTAAAAGTGCTGGGGCTCTGGCATTGAAAGGACCAGTTCTCTATTAGTGAACGTTCTGAGACTCTTGTCGAGAAAGCACCCAGGCTGGAAAGGTAAAAGCACCGGAGGTGTAATGGTGAATGTGTCTGGGCCTGGCCTCTAATAGTGAAAGCACCGGTCTTTAATGGGGAAACCACCTAGGCTATAATGGTTAAAGCACTTGCGCTGCAACGGTGAACGCCTGGGCAGTAACGGCAAACGTACTTTGGCACTAATGGTGAAAGCGCCTGGTTTTGAATGGTGAAGGTGATGGGTGTCTAATAGTGAAAGGGCCACGGCTCAAATCGTGAAAGTGACTGGGCTGTGGAAGTGAAAGAACTGGGCGGTAAAGGTGAAAGTGCCATGGCTCTAATGGTGAAAGCACCTGAGCTGTGACGGTGACCTGGCCTGAGCTCTAATGGTGAAAGTGGCGGGCTCTAATGGAGGAAGTTCCGGGTCTCAAATAATGAATGTGCTAGGGCTTTAGTGGTGAAAGCACCCGTGCTTTAAAGGTGAAAGCATTTGGGCTATAATGGTGAAATTGCATGGGCTCTACGGGTTGGGAGTGCCTGGCTTCTTAAAGTGAAAGGAACAGGCTTTAATAGTGATAGCAGCTCCACTGTAATGGTGAAAACACCGAAGCTGTAATGGTGAAACCGCTGAGCTGTAATGGTGAAAGCACTAAAGCTGCTACGGTGGAAGCGCTGAGCTGTAATGGTGAAAGCACCGAAGCTGCAATGGCGGAAGTGCCTGGGCTGTAATGGTGAAAGCACCGTAGCTGTAATGGTGAAAGTGCTTAGGCTGTAATAAGAGCCTGGGCTGTAACAGTAGAACTCAGTGGCTTCAGTGCTGTGAACACACCCGCATTACTTGTATTATGCTCGTGCACGGGCGGCGCTAGTGACCAGCCCGTGGTGATAGTTCAGGACTCTTAAGAACACGCACGAGCTGAGGGACAGCTCTCGTGGCGGACCGCTTCCTCCTGAGAGCTGGGGTCCTCCTCCAGCGGAGCTGTGCCTTCCGGATAGTGACGTGAGCTGTCTAACTTTCCTAATATAGTGACTTTCTTCGTAGAGTCGATACGAAAGCGGTCTCCTCCTCATTATATACCGTTTCTTTTGGGTGTGTGCCCTTTCAGCCCCTAAGCACTGGAGGCTCTCTCCTCCCCTCGTCGAGCTGACGGGGGTCACGGGCTTTCAACTTCAGCACCACAGACCTGGGACAGCTGCCCCGAGAGACGTCATCGGTGCACCAAGGAGCGGGAAGAGCTGTCCATTGTGAAACACGTGCTCGGGGAGCAGTCACTCCGCCTCAATGGCATACAGTGGAGCGGTCCTTTCTATAGCACCAGACAGCTAGGGCTGCTGCCACACTGGGCAGGATGTCCCTTCCACACCACGGGCAGGAGAGATGTCCCGTCAGTCAGTACCACAGGGCAGTAGCATCAGAGGTGTCCCATCCGTTCCACAGGGCAGGAGCATGAGAGATATCACGTCAGCACCACAGGGCAGAAGCACGAGAGGCGTCCCGTCAGAACCACAGGGCAGCAGCAGGAGAGATGTCCCGTCAGAACCACAGGGCAGGAGAGGTGTCCCGTCAGCACCACAGGGCAGGGGCACTAGAGGTGTCCCGTCAGCACCACAGGGCAGGAGCACGAGAGATGCCACTTTGTCACCAGAGGGTAGGGGCACGAGAGATGTCTTTCCACACCACAGGGCAAGGGGCACGAGAGGTGTACCATCAGCACCACAGGGCAGGAGCACGAGAGGTGTCCCATCAGCACCACAGGGCAGGAGCACGAGAGGTGTCTCATCAGCACCACAGGGCAGGAGCAGGAGAGATGCCACTTTGTCACCAGAGGGCAGGGGTACGAGAGATGTCCTTTCCACACCACAGGGCAGGGGCACGAGAGGTGTCCCATCAGCACCACAGGGCAGGAGACATATCACTTCCGCACCACAGGGTTGTAGCACCAGAGGTGTCCCATCAGTACCACAGGGCAGGAGCACTATAGATATCCCGTCAGCACCTCAGGGAAGAAGCACGAGAGGTGTCCCGTCAGCACCACAGGGCAGTCGCAGGAGAGATGCCACTTTGTCACCACAGGGCAGGAGCACAAGAGATATCCCTTCCAACCACAGGGCAGCAGCACGAGTGATGCCCCTGCACACCACAGTTCAGGAGCATTGGGCGGGGAGCCCTGTCTCCCACACCATATAGCTATGCGGTCAGTCACTGACTCTGTCCAATCAGCCTCATGCAGCTAGGAGGTCAGAAGGGGGCTGGGTCCTATTACCACCCTATACCTGGAGCGTTGTGTAGGGGCCCTGCCCATTCAGGACCCATCATTCTCGAAAGAGCACCACCCTGATGAGACAGAGGGCTGGTTTCAGCTACTAGAGTGTAAGAGACAGGTTCACCTTTCACCTGGCAGTTAGACTGCTATTCTGATGCTGTCTCTTAGAGTTGGAGTTCGTACAGGAGTGCTGTCTCCTCAGCACCTGAAAGCTCATGGATCTGCTGCAAGGCTGTCATGGCAGCACCGAGGATTAGACATCTGAGCTGTCTCTTTTGCACCCAGCAGTTGGATGGTTATTCCGGTGCTGTCTGTTAGATTTGGAGTTCGTACATGAGAGCTGTCTCTTCAGCACCTGAGATCTCATGATTTGCTGCAGAGCTGTCAGGGCAGCACATTGGCTTGCTATTGGAGTGGTATATCTTGCACCTAGCAGTTGAATGGTCATATGGGCGCTGTCTCTTGCAGTTTGAGTTCGTACATGAGTGCTGTCTCCTCAGCACCTGAGATCTCATAGATCTGCTGCATGGCGGCGCTGAGGATTTGAAATCAGAGCCGCCTCTCCTGCGCGTTGTGGCTGGATGATTAGACTGGTGGGGCGTGGGGGGCTGTCTCATAGTGCTGAAGTTCATACATAAGTACTGTCACTTTGCCATCTGCGATTTCATGGATCCAATGATGATTTGCCCTGGCAGCACAATTGCTTGGACATCGAATCCAGCTCTCCTGTGCCTTGAAAGTGGGTGATTAGAGCTGCTCCTCCTGTGAAATCAATTGCCTCTCCTTGAGGGTTGGGGCCAAGAAAGGGCCGTTCTCAGGCACTCCCTCTTAAACTGTGGAACTGTTTGCCTGCTGTGATGCGAGTAGGGTGCCAAGAAACATACAAACTAGTGAAAACAAATGCAGTTGGAAGAGTTTATGGTTTGTCCTCTCTGCTGGCAGGCCATCTGTGGATGATATCTGATGGGTTGGAACACTTACCGTAGTTGTGTTTTTGTAAGGGTGCAGTTGATGGTCATTCTGAGTTCCAGGTATCGAATGAGAATCGGAATGTTAAGAGCTTCGACAACCATGTGTGACATAAATGCTTGCAAGTTTTGTAACATGCAGGGAGTCTACTGATCACAGCCACCAATGGGGAGCTCCTAGTGAAGGAGCTCTTATTTTACTACCAAAGGAAGCATTTCCTCCTAAAGATCTTTTACCTTCATAGGAGGCTCTGGATTAGTTAAACATTGTTGTCTCTGAAAGAGTTTCCTCCTTGCTTTCCTGTGGGGCTGATCGCACCATAGATCATACTATATAAATTTGGAGTGATGAACTAACAAGTTTATCTCTGGTCTCTCCGGAACGTCACATTTCACGATTTCATGTTCAGGTGAGGAGTCTATGTACAGACTGTTAATACTTCCCAGCCCCTCATATTTGTATATTCAGGCTCTGGGTTAATGACATTAAAAACTTTGCTATTTGATTGAAAGCAATGATTCTCCGTTAAAAGCTACAATCATTTATTGGAACATATGTACTTGCATTTCAAACTCTTGCTGTTCACTGGGTGCTCTGTATTTACACTAAAGACCCAGATTTCCACTGTAAAGCACTGAGGGGCATATTTACAAGCCCCTTGCGCCACTTTTGCGCCGCCGTTGCGTCACGCATGTGACGCAGCGGCGACGCAAACCATGCGCCGCGTTGCGCTATATTTACAACGTGACGCATCTAGGGAGATGTGTCACGTAGTAAACCCCTGCGCCACATGAAACCTGCGTCAGGTTTCATGTGGGCGTACCGGCGCAGGGGGCGTTCCGGCGCAGGAACACCTCGGAAAGTGACGTAGTGAAATCTACAAGATTTCACGCAGTCACTTTTCCGATGCTGTGCGTCAAATCCTTACGCCTGCTTCAAGCAGGCGTAAGGATTGACGCACCATGTTAGGGATAGGGAAGGTTGGAACAGTGCTGGAGTTACGTCGCGCTTGCGACACAACTTCAGCACTGCGCCAACCTTCCGCCGGCAGATGCGTCACGCATCTGCTTATCCTTGCGCCACGATGCGCCGCATTGTAAATGCGGCGCATCGGACGTGGCGCAAGGGTAAACTTGCGTGACGCATTTTCCCTGGCGCATCCCTGCTGATATGCAGGGATGCGCCAGGGAACGTAAATATGCCCCTGAGATTTCCATTCACGGCATAGTTAATCCCAAGTGATGGATGTGATGCCCCGTTGAAAACTAACATCACCCAAATAAATCTTCCAAACAGTTGAAAGCAGTGACCTTCCAGTGATGACACCAATATGCCAATGATGATTCGTCGTCCTATTGGAGGTTCGGTGAATGTCCTAATTGTTCATCAATAGGTTTGATCTTCCATTGAAAATGTTGGTCTTTCATTTACAGCTTTGATCTTCCATTACTAGCTTTTATCTTCCATTGAGTGTTCTGATCTTCCTTTAATAGCTCTGATATTCCTTTAACAGCTTTGATCTTCCATTGAGTGTTCTGATCTTCCTTTAATAGCTTTGATCTTCCATTACTAGCTTTTATCTTCCATTGAGTGTTCTGATCTTCCTTTAATAGCTTTGATCTTCCATTACTAGCTTTTATCTTCCATTGAGTGTTCTGATCTTCCTTTAACAGCTTTGATCTTCCTTTAATAGCTTTGATCTTCCATTGAGTGTTCTGATCTTCCTTTAATAGCTTTGATCTTCCATTACTAGCGTTTATCTTCCATTGAGTGTTCTGATCTTCCTTTAATAGCTTTGATCTTCCATTACTAGCTTTTATCTTCCATTGAGTGTTCTGATCTTCCTTTAACAGCTTTGATCTTCCATTACTAGCTTTTATCTTCCATTGAGTGTTCTGATCTTCCTTTAACAGCTTTGATCTTCCATTACTAGCTTTTATCTTCCATTGAGTGTTCTGATCTTCCATTACTAGCTTTTATCTTCCATTGAGTGTTCTGATCTTCCTTTAATAGCTTTGATCTTCCTTTAACAGCTTTGATCTTCCATTGAGTGTTCTGATCTTCCTTTAATAGCTTTGATCTTCCATTACTAGCTTTTATCTTCCATTGAGTGTTCTGATGTTCCTTTAATAGCTTTGATCTTCCATTACTAGCTTTTATCTTCCATTGAGTGTTCTGATGTTCCTTTAATAGCTTTGATCTTCCATTGAGTGTTCTGATCTTCCTTTAATAGCTTTGATCTTCCATTACTAGCTTTTATCTTCCATTGAGTGTTCTGATCTTCCTTTAATAGCTTTGATCTTCCATTACTAGCTTTTATCTTCCATTGAGTGTTCTGATCTTCCTTTAATAGCTCTGATCTTCCTTTAACAGCTTTGATCTTACATTGAGTGTTCTGATCTTCCTTTAATAGCTTTGATCTTCCATTACTAGCTTTTATCTTCCATTGAGTGTTCTGATCTTCCTTTAATAGCTTTGATCTTCCATTACTAGCTTTTATCTTCCATTGAGTGTTCTGATCTTCCTTTAATAGCTTTGATCTTCCATTACTAGCTTTTATCTTCCATTGAGTGTTCTGATGTTCCTTTAATAGCTTTGATCTTCCATTACTAGCTTTTATCTTCCATTGAGTGTTCTGATCTTCCTTTAACAGCTTTGATCTTCCATTACTAGCTTTTATCTTCCATTGAGTGTTCTGATCTTCCATTACTAGCTTTTATCTTCCATTGAGTGTTCTGATCTTCCTTTAACAGCTCTGATCTTCCTTTAACAGCTTTGATCTTCCATTGAGTGTTCTGATCTTCCTTTAATAGCTTTGATCTTCCATTACTAGCTTTGATCTTCCATTGAGTGTTCTGATCTTCCTTTAATAGCTTTGATCTTCCATTACTAGCTTTTATCTTCCATTGAGTGTTCTGATCTTCCATTACTAGCTTTTATCTTCCATTGAGTGTTCTGATCTTCCTTTAATAGCTCTGATCTTCCTTTAACAGCTTTGATCTTCCTTTAATAGCTTTGATCTTCCATTACTAGCTTTTATCTTCCATTGAGTGTTCTGATCTTCCTTTAATAGCTTTGATCTTCCATTACTAGCTTTTATCTTCCATTGAGTGTTCTGATCTTCCTTTAACAGCTTTGATCTTCCATTACTAGCTTTTATCTTCCATTGAGTGTTCTGATCTTCCATTACTAGCTTTTATCTTCCATTGAGTGTTCTGATCTTCCTTTAATAGCTCTGATCTTCCTTTAACAGCTTTGATCTTCCTTTAATAGCTTTGATCTTCCATTGAGTGTTCTGATCTTCCTTTAATAGCTTTTATCTTCCATTGAGTGTTCTGATCTTCCTTTAATAGCTCTGATCTTCCTTTAACAGCTTTGATCTTCCTTTAATAGCTTTGATCTTCCATTGAGTGTTCTGATCTTCATTTAATAGCTTTGATCTTCCATTACTAGCTTTTATCTTCCATTGAGTGTTCTGATCTTCCTTTAATAGCTCTGATATTCCTTTAACAGCTTTGATCTTCCATTGAGTGTTCTGATCTTCCTTTAATAGCTTTGATCTTCCATTGAGTGTTCTGATCTTCCATTACTAGCTTTTATCTTCCATTGAGTGTTCTGATCTTCCTTTAATAGCTCTGATCTTCCTTTAACAGCTTTGATCTTCCTTTAATAGCTTTGATCTTCCATTGAGTGTTCTGATCTTCATTTAATAGCTTTGATCTTCCATTGAGTGTTCTGATCTTCCTTTAATAGCTTTGATCTTCCATTGAGTGTTCTGATCTTCCATTACTAGCTTTTATCTTCCATTGAGTGTTCTGATCTTCATTTAATAGCTTTGATCTTCCATTACTAGCTTTTATCTTCCATTGAGTGTTCTGATCTTCCTTTAATAGCTCTGATCTTCCTTTAACAGCTTTGATCTTCCTTTAATAGCTTTGATCTTCCATTGAGTTTTCTGATCTTCATTTAATAGCTTTGATCTTCCATTACTAGCTTTTATCTTCCATTGAGTGTTCTGATCTTCCATTACTAGCTTTTATCTTCCATTGAGTGTTCTGATCTTCCTTTAACAGCTTTGATCTTCCATTACTAGCTTTTATCTTCCATTGAGTGTTCTGATCTTCCTTTAACAGCTTTGATCTTCCATTACTAGCTTTTATCTTCCATTGAGTGTTCTGATCTTCCTTTAACAGCTTTGATCTTCCATTACTAGCTTTTATCTTCCATTGAGTGTTCTGATCTTCCTTTAACAGCTTTGATCTTCCATTACTAGCTTTTATCTTCCATTGAGTGTTCTGATCTTCCATTACTAGCTTTTATCTTCCATTGAGTGTTCTGATCTTCCTTTAACAGCTTTGATCTTCCTTTAATAGCTTTGATCTTCCATTGAGTGTTCTGATCTTCCTTTAATAGCTTTGATCTTCCATTACTAGCTTTGATCTTCCAGTGACAGATTCAGTCTTTTGGTGAAGGCTTTAATCTGTTAACCTTCTATCAATAACTCTGAACCGGATTTAGAGTTTGGTGGGTGGAGTACAGTCCACCCACCACCACCCTGGCGGATTACAACCTGCCAAATTTTATATGGTTATCTCTCTACATTGAATTGAAATGCCATCACATCGGTTACATTCAATGTACTAAACATCTGGTGGATTGCTGCTGTTCACCAAGCTTTTAAACTTTTTTGTTTTTCTAAAACAAACTCCCAAAGCTGGAGTTTGTTATTGAAAAACAAAAAAACTATTGATCCCAAGCTGCAAATTTTCTCACAGGGTGAAGGAGTCGTTATAGTTTTTCTCTGTCACCCACCACCAAGTTTTTCATGTCAGTGACAGACAGGAAAGAAAGACATTGCACAGTCCACCTTAAACAGGGAACGCAGTTTTTTTACCGACTGCGTTGGGCTGTTGGAGAAAGTATTCCAAGATAAAAGTACATGTCCAACTTTTTAAATACACAGCACCCTGTCCTATGGGTGGTTTAGGGCATTCCCTAGGGGTGACCTATATGTATTGAAAAGGAAGGTTTAGGCCTGGCAAAAGGTTTATTTTGCGAGGTCGAAATGGCAATTTAAACTGACACACAGGCTGCATGACAGGACTGAGACGTTTAAAAAGGATACTTCAGTGGATGGCACAATCAGTGCCGCAGGCTCACTAGTAACATTTAATTTAAGGACCCTTAGTACAAGTAGTACCACTTTACTAAGGACTTATAGGTCAATTATATGTGCTGATTGGGTGTAAGCCAATTTCGCCATGTTTAAAGCAGAGAGCGGAAGCACTTTAGCACTGGATAGAAGTGGTAAGGTGCTTAGTCCTAAAAGGCAACAAAAACAGGTTCAGATAACAGGAGGGTGAAGGCAAAACGTTTGAGGATGACCCTGCAGAAAGGGCCAAGTCCAATAATGATGTTCCCATATTTGATCTTTTCTCATTTTATCACTGTGAAAATATTATGTCCCATTTAGAAGACCACGGGTCCTCCAGAACAGCTCCTGGCTAGCACTTTGCACTCAGGCAAATGTTGCACATGGATCCATTTTCACTAAAGATGAAGGATGTACACTAACAACCCAAGCACTTTAGTGCTACAGTCAGGCGCCTTTACAGTAAGTCTCAAGGCCCATTTACTATTACAGGCGGGGGCTTCAATCACTAGAGATCTGACACCGTCACCATTACAGGGTGGACAGGTAAACACTATCGAGCTAAACGCTCTACTGCCGCAGCCAGACACTTTTACAGTTACAGCAGGCAATCTTATTAATACACTACAGGCCTTGTATCATTCGAGCTCGGACACTTTCACTATTACAGCTTGAGCAGATATGTCTCAACCCAATCACTTTACTGCTGCAGCCTGACAGTTTTACATTTACAGACATACATTTATACGATTATAATGTGGAGCCCTGGGCTGCTCTTATATCCTCACCCACCAACAGTAGGGAACCCTCGGCTCCTCATATACCCTCACCCACCAACAGTAGGGAACATTTGGCTCCTCATATACCCTCACTCACCAATAGTATGGAACACTCGGCTCCTCATATACCCTCACCCACCAACAGTAGGGAACCCTCGGCTCCTCATATACCCTCACCCACCAACAGTATGGAACCCCCGGCTCCTCATATACCCTCACCCACCAACAGTAGGGAACTCTCGGCTCCTCATATACCCTCACCCACCAATAATAGGGAACCCTCGGCTCCTCATATACCCTCACCCACCAACAGTAGGGAATCCTCGGCTCCTCATATACCCTCACCCAACAGTATGGAATCCTCGGCTCCTCATATACCCTCACCCACCAATAGTAGGGAACCTTCGGCTCCTCATATACCCTCACCCACCTACAGTAGGGAACCCTCGGCTCCTCATATACCCTCACCCACCAATAGTAGGCAACCTTCGGCTCCTCATATTCTCTCACCCACCTACATTAGGGAACCCTCGGCTTCTCATATACCCTCACCCACCAATATTAGGGAACCCTCGGCTCCTCATATACACTCACTCACCAATAGTAGGGAACCCTCGGCTCCTCATATACCCTCACCCACCAACAGTATGGAATCCTCGGCTCCTCATATACCCTCACCCACCAATAGTAGGGAACCTTCGGCTCCTCATATACCCTCACCCACCTACAGTAGGGAACCTTCGGCTCCTCTTATACCCTCACCCACCAATAGTAGGGAACCTTCGGCTCCTCATATTCCCTCACCCACCTACAGTAGGGAACCCTCGGCTTCTCATATACCCTCACCCACCAATATTAGGGAACCCTCGGCTCCTCATATACACTCACTCACCAATAGTAGGGAACCCTCGCCTCCTCATATACCCTCACCCACAAATACTAAGGAATCCTCGGCTCCTAATAATAATAGGGAACCTTCGGCTCCTCATATACCCTCACCCACCAATGACGATGTTACTTTCTGTTCCGGGGCGGGACTTCCGCACTGTAGTGTAACCTGGACACGTGGGGAGGCCATCTTCCAGGTTCTGCAAATCATGGCCACTCTTGAGTTTCATGAAAAGTAAACCTATATTCTAACACAGCCCCAATAATTGAACATTCGGTCTGAGCCTTCACTTCCCAAATGTTGATTGTTTTTACCGATTAACACGATAGACCATTGAAAAGCTGTCAATATGAAAGCAGAGCTACATCTGAGAAGGTGGGGTTGTTATTCGGAACTGTGCAGCTCAGATTTCAACTAGAATGCAGTTGTGGGTGAGCAGATATGCCGAGGGCTGCCACGTGCCGGACGGCGACGGTGTAGAGGCAGCCAGCAGTGACTCAGAGGTGAGTCACGCGACTTGCTGCTGTGAGGAATGAGGGTCGGCAGGGGTTGAGGGTTGACAGACTGGGTGAGACGCGGAGCCCCTTTAGACACTGCTGTAACAGATGAGATCTGGCAGAAGGGCAGAACTCGCTGTCTCAGCTGAATGACTCCGCTGGCCAAAAGCCTCACTTCCTGGAATAAGAAAACTGAGGAAGGACTAGGCTGTGGACAGAGAACTGGCTTTGTAACAAGAGTGGATGAGTTTAATCAGCTCTACAGTGTGATGGGAAACTGTTGGGTTGGTTCAAATATGTGTTTTAAGAGTGAAGGCAGGATTGGCACTTCAGTCCATACTTGGGGTGTTCCTAAGTCCCCCATCTTCTTGTATTTCAGTAAATATTCTCATTATTGCATGGCATCTAAACTTTGCAAATCCAATGTCAATTCTCCACAATATGCAAATTACTTATTCCTGCCCAATAGCTAATAAGTTTTTGATGGAACTTGTAAACCGTCAAAGGGTGGCCCATGAGACTGGCACAGAGCCGGAGGGCCGTCATGGTTTGGCCTCACTTTATAAACCATCCAATGTGTGGCTAATAGTAATGGTAGGAGACTAAACAACCAGTCGGTAAAGTAGTCCATTGAGACGTGCAAGGTTTAAGAACTGGCTAAAGAAGCACGCTGCGCTCAACTCTAAGGTCACATCAACACCAACCTTCTCCTGCACAACTACCGATCTGGCTCCAGATGACGCTGGAGCAAAGACAGGCACATTACACAATGTGGCGCACACTGGATGGCTCAAGGGATTGGTCAATGGCTTGAAAAGGGTCATTGTTGAAGAAGGACTAGATGAGAAACGTTAACTTTAAAGAATCGTTCACTGGAGGGCATGAGACAAAGGCAGACAATTATAGTCATTCCCTGGATGTGACCTTGCTGAGTCATACTCTGGATGACTCAGCATGCATCACATAGTTATAGAACCATGCCTTTCAGGGCCCATACATAAATCCGGCAGGGAACCAGCCACTGGATGTCTTCTTAGCAAGGTTTAGTCATTCCCTGTGTAGCTTACCATAGGGTCTTTTCTCTTTCTATTAGAATTCTGATACTACATTCCAACACCTAGAGTACATAACAAAATGAAAGTTTCAGTAATTATTACCATGGTGGTTTTTAATCTCACTAAAAGTGCCTTTATTAAACAATTTATAATAATTTTTGAACCAAATGTTTTTAAGAAGTTTTCTTTCCTATCAATAGCATGTGATCAAAATATGTTCTATAGAGACATTGAGGGGCAGATTTACAAGCCCCTTGCGCCACTTTTGCGTCACTTTTCCCATGTCAAAAATGACGCAAAAGTGGCGCAAGGGCCATGTAAATAAGCCCCTGAGTGCTTAAACACGACAAAAAGGCTTTATGGCGCATGCAACTGTGATGTACCTCTGCAAGGATGAAACAAGGCATCTATTAAAAGGCGTGAGGCACTTGGCCCAGTTACACGGGCAACATTTTCCACATTTTTCAATATTACCATCGCTCTGTCCTACCGTGTGCTGCCCCAGCCTTGCCCTCGAGTGCACCATGAACGCCTCTGAGGAGCTCTGGCAGGCAGGCAGCCTGACTCAGCTGGGATCCCCAGGTGCTGGCTGGAAGTGGAGGCGCGCGGCGGCACGTGCTTGGCTGCTGCCGAGCGCGCGTATGCTCTCTGTGATCACTTGTGACAGCTTGCCAGCGCGTGCCTGCGCCCTGTCAGGGCTACGTCTATATTGTGAGCTGCTCCTCACACGGAGCTGCGACGGAGTGCAGCTTTCACGTCCTGCCAAGCCAGGGCTGCCTGCTCTCCAGGGCCTGGCCTCGTTCAGTACATTCTACTGCGTGGCCGGAGAATATATCGTTTCAGCTGAACCCTCCCCCCCACCCCCAAATGTACCAGTGCATAGACACCTAAGCTTCAGCTACCACCCCCACATTATATCACAGCGCAGAGGCCTAATCCTCTGGCCACGTCATCACAGAGGTCTATTGCCCTCCCCCCAAGTGTGTCAGAGAAAGAGAGCTAAGCATCTACCCCCCTCCCCACCATCGCACCGTTATATGACTGCACAGAGCCCTACACTGTGTCCAACCTGTCCAGGGCTGCGTTTTGGCATGGGCGAGTTGGGCTGAGGCCCAGGGCGCCAATCTTCTGAGAGGCGCACAGAGCTGTCTGCACTAAAATCATGCGAACAGCAGCTTGCAGCAGCTTCAGTGGTTCAATTCGAAGTGTTTTTAATCACTTGTTAAAGTGCCGCTGATGCTTTTTTTTTAAACACCCATCAACCCCTTTCCTCGTCTTTCCCTCTCACCCTCTGCCGCCACAAACCAACACCACCCCCCAAAACATAACTTGGTACCAGTGTGACAGCCCTGAGCTGTGAGCGATTCCAGAGAGTTTGGGGAGGCGCAGAGATGTTTGTGTTCAGAGGCCAGTCATTGCTTTGATGTTATCAGTTTGGAGTTGGCCTGGGAATGCAAAAAGGGGCTCCGTGCCGCTTAATTTTATTCATAAGCAGCAGCGACGCCCCCGCCTGCTTACTTTGTGCCCAAGACTCTATCCGTGCTCAAAGCCAGAATTTACAGTTTACTATTGCTTCAGGAAGCCCCGGCACTCAACAGAAAAGATAATTAGATAAATAAAATAAGAAATATTTTAGACTGATGCCCTGCGTGTGTATGCTTGCGTGTGCGTGTGTTATAAAAGATATGGCTTTGCAAGTGGACACAATTATTTTTAGAAGACTATACAGATGAGAGTGTGATACAAATATATTCACAAGATATTAAAGGTGGACACGCCCACTTAGGACAATGCAGTGACAATGGTCAGAGCAGCAAGGGCGCCAGATTTCTTTCTGCCCAGTGTGCTGTCCTAGCAAAGGCCGGCTCTGACCCTCCTGAGGCCCTGGCCCTCCTGAGGCCCTGGGTTCGAATCCCGGCTCCAGAACTTATCCGCAACCTTGTGAATTGGGGAAAACCACATGCTTTTGCTTGCACTTCAGAATGTAAATCGGTGGAATATAATTATGCACTTCAGAGATGTAAATCCGGTCTTCATTTAGAGACTCGTCATAATGTACACATTTCAGTATTATTCACACATCTGTTTTTCGCAGCTCCAGGAAGCCATCGTTTTCTGATCCAATCAAATCTACCATGAGCGAAAATTACACAAAAAAAGCTAAGTGTGAGAAAAAAACTGAAAATCGTTTTGCACGGCCAGATATATAACTACCAATATATGCTCATCTAGCCCTCACCACTTTATCACAGCAAAGAGGCCTATTTCCCTGCACTGTATCACACCATTGAGGCCAGCAGCTCTCTGAGGTTTCCCATTCTCTGTACCCCAATACTTCACATCACAATTGTGTAGAACAAAAATGCTAAGTTAGTATTTAAGGGTGGCAATGGGATTTACCCTGCCCGGGAGAGGGCAGGAAGGGTATGCCAGCGCTCTCCGGGCAGGAAACTACAGTGTCCCTGGGCATGGGGTCCCAGGGACACTGCAAAGTATTGGGCCCTGGGTGATGGGGTCCCTGGGGCCAATCTCAGGAAATGGGTACCGACATCCCTCTCCTGTGTAAAAATATGGCCTGAGGGATGGGGTTCTGGGGCCTCACAGAAGCTCGGAGAGGGAGGGGTCGCAAGCCCCTCCCCTATATTTTGAAATGGCCCTGGGGCCTACTCAAGGTTTGGGGAGGGGGCCACAGGCCCCCTTCCCCTATATTTTAAAATGGCCCCCAGTGATGGAGCCCCCGAGTCCTCATCAAGTATTGGGGAGGGGGGCCACATGCCCCCCTCACCTAATTATGAAAAACAGATTCGGGGATGGGGTCTTTGGGGCCAAACAGAAGTTCAGGTAGGGGGTGTATGTGTGGCAGAGGTGAAGAATCAAGCATAGGCACTCATGACCATACGCAAAGAGATGCCCATGTGTAATTAGAGATGAAAAATGATGCACAAGCCCCCTTAACTATCTGCAAAGAGACACCTAGACACTGCAAGAGGTGAAGCCTCTAGCATGACTGTGCTTGGCCATATGCAGGGAAAAGCCCTCTGTCCCTGCACAGTGAGAGGTGAAGGCTGAATCGCTTGGACCCCTGACCATCCGTAGAGAAACGCCCATGCATTGCCAGAGGGGAAGCATGAAATACGCTCCCTCTTGGCTATCTGCAGAGGGATGCCCATGTATGGCCAAAGTTGAAGAATGAAATATCAGTGCCATTGGCCATTCGCAGAGAGATGTTCATGTGTAGCCAGAGAAGAACAGTGGAACATGGGGCCTTTCACATAGAGGTCAATGTGTGATGAGAGGTGAAGAATGAAGGATGGGTCACTTCGTTATCCATACGGAGATGTTCATGTGTATCGATTGTAGAAGATTGTAGCATTGGCTCCCTTGCCATGCCCATCTCCAGAGTGATGCTCATGCGTGGCCAGAGGTGAGAAGTGAAGCATGGGTGCTCTTGCCATTGTCATCTGCAGAGCACCCCTCTTCCAAGGTGGGAGTTGAACAGTGAAGCATGGGTGCCATTGGCCATCCGCAGAGCAATGCTCACACGTGTAGAGACGTGAAGAGTGAAGCATGGGTACCCTTGCCATGGCCATTCGCAGAGCGAAGCTCATGCATAAATCCAAATGAACCCATGCTTCACTCTTCACCTCTCGTCACACATGAGCGTCACTCTGTGGATGGCCATGGCAAGGGCACCCATGCTTCAATCTTCACCTCTCGTCACACATGAGCGTCACTCTGTGGATGGCCATGGCAAGGGCACCCATGCTTAAATCTTCATCTCGCATTGCCATGGCCATCTGAAGAGTGACACTCACGTGTGGTGAGAGGTGAAGAGTGAAGCATGGGCGCCGTTACCATGGCCATTTGCACAACAACGCTCATGCTTGGTGAGAGGTGAAGAGTGAAGCATGGGTGCCCTTGCCATGGCCATCCGCAGAGCGGCGGTCACGCGTTCCGCGAGGTGAAGAGTGAAACATGGGTGCCCTTGCCATGGCCATCCCAAGAGTAATGCTAATGCTTGACATGAGGTGAAGAGTGAAACATGGGTGCCCTCGCCATGGCCATCCGCACAGCGGCGCTCACACATGGAATGAGGTGAAGAGTGAAGCATGGGTGCCCTTGCCATGGCCATCCGCAGAGTGACACCCCCGCACAAAGCCAGAAATTAATGGCTGGCTCGCTGCTGGATTTCATGCGGAGCTCAGTCACTATTACACTAACAGGGGCTTTGTTTTAAATTGCAGCCTTGGGACTTAATGATTACTTGTGCATTCTCGGAATGTCTCAGAAAGGCTTCTAGCCAGGAGCTGAAGAAGCAGAAAATCTGTCTTCTTTTGTTTGTTGTTTGGAGGGTTAGAAAGGGGATGCTCCCATGCACCCAATTAAGAGTGAGTCTGTTTTTGTCTTGCTTGTAGTCAGTTCGGCAGACCATAGAAAAGTCAGGATTGTTTTTTGAGCGGTGGGAGGGCCATTGCCACAATTTGCATAAATTTAACAAGAGGCTTATGCAAGAGCCTGCCGAGACCAGAAGAGATGGGGGATTCACTCCCAGTCCCTGCCAGGCAGCATTGCATCAATGGATTAGTTTGTGACTTTGAAGGCTTAGGACTGCATTTAAACTAGGCCAGTAACAGCACATCCAAAAACTGCTTCATGTCGCCTTCACCTTCCTCTCTGTTCTCCTGCCTCATTTACAGTGTGGGGTGAGCGGGACTGCCAGATGGTGAAGCCCTTACCAGCTCCACCACTGGGAACCCTATGACAGTCAGGGGTTAATTTGTAAAAACATAAGTGCCAGGGCCCTTCTCAGGAGGCCACTGCAGCGTACTACACCGCCCATTGCCAGCCGCTGCTCATGCAGGTAAGAAGGTTGGGCGGGGGATTTCAACAAACGATGACGAGGGAAAATTAAATAAATAATTAATTTTCCCTCGTCGTCATCTGTTGAAATCCCCCCCAACCCGGCCCCCCCGCTCTTACCTGCACAAGCCGCAGCTGCCCATTGCCCCTGCCAGCGCTGCCAATGACAGTACCGACACAACTGCTAGTCACCACACTCCTACTGGTGTGACGTTTCAGACTACTTCAGGCCACCCAAAGGTATAAAAATGGTGTCAGTGGCAGCTGTTATTAGATTTTGATGTACATTGAATGATTAAACAACTGTTGTTGTGCTCGTCTCAGAATTGGAGAAACCAGCGCCACCATGTGGTAGACTGTCATAAGAGCCTGTGGTTTCAGGTGCTCAGTACCAGCACCTAATTCTCAACAGCGGCTCAAATTAAGCACTGATTACAGCAGACCTGATCCTTGCAGGCATAGCTTTTTTTATATATACAGGACAACCAGTGCTTAATTTGAGCCTGTAATTGCAGGTGAAGCCCACTTGCACTCATTTTTGGGGGCTGGGAGTTATTTTGTCTCAACAGACTTTGCTCTATAAAGCAAGACAGAGAAAAACACAAGAAGGGGAAAGAAGGAGGAAGAGGACGATGGAAAAGCAGTGACAAAGAAAAAAAGCAAGGTTGAAAAAGAACCTGAAAGAGTGCGATAAAGGGTCAGGGAGTGTCTGAGGGTGGATAAAAGAGGCATGAGGTGCAATCAGGACTAAGCTGCCTTGGTATTCGGCACCCCGACCATCCACAGTGTCGGCCGTGGACTTCTGAGCAAAATTTTGGGCCCTGGCACTTATTTTTTACTCATTACAAATTAAACACTGTGGACACCATCCATGCATATCACTGTGGTCCAGGACTGTAATGGTCCTGAAATACCCCCCAACTGCTGGAATAAAACTCTCAGTACAAGCACAACATTATTTATGTTATGCCTAAAAATGGATCCCTGTTTTCTGACCCTATGTGCCGACAGGTAATGACATGGTGGAATATATAGCAGACCTGCTGCCACATCTCTCCTGTCTCCAAAGCTGACTCCGATGTGTACCTGGGAGCCATTTTGAGGTGAAAAGCCAGTGAAAACTGTGGCTCTGTCTAAAGTTGGTGAGTTGATTGACACCAGCGTGGCTGAGGCTAGTAGAGGGTAGATGGCCAGGCCATCAAACCTTCAATGAAGTCCGAGTTGGACCAGTGCACAGAATAGGGTTCATGTTTTTGATGTCACAGACCATTCCCTGGTACAACCCAGTGGTGATTTTTAAACACTGGAAATGCTAAATTCTGACATCACTGAACATTGCATCTAAGACGTCACTATGAAAACAAAGCAAACACAAGGAGATGATGGACGGAGCGCTGAAACTTTTCAGACACTCACCCCAGACGTGGGTCCCGTGCTTTCCATGCCACTGGAGTCAAGCTAGCCTGTCTGATGAGGGGCGAAACCTGTCCTAGGATGCTTGTTTCCAGTCCAGGGAGGACCTGGCTTGGCAGTTCGGGCTGGACTGTTCCCATGGGGAACAGGGTCAAGACTGATTTGCATATGGCTGGGTTCAAACTGGAATGGCATGGAGAGCAGAAAAGCGATGGATTTAGGCCCAGATCTCTGTACTGGGGTGAATGTATGACATTGCTCAGCATTCTGTCTATCAGTTGTTCTTTTTGCATTTGTCACTATGGAAACCTCATCAGCCGTCTTGCACACATTGGCAGAGATATGGTCCTGCTAGTGACGTATTAGATTCTGAGGACCGGAACTTTAATCCTGACTATTCAGCTTGATCAAATGGTTCTGGACAAGTTTCAGGACCTCCATGCATTATGTGCTGAAAACTGTGAGCGCTTAGAGTCAGTCTTAGCTGCAGTACTAAACACTATACAAAAACTCAAAATGTACTTGTGCACAGTAAAGGAAAGCATTAAGTTATCAAAGGCTAGTTGGATCTGATTAGTGAAAACACAACCCTGTTATCCAGGATGATTCCCTGGAGTTTTTTAATTTTTTTAATCTGGTCTGGTAGAAATGGAACGCTACCTCACAGTCCCCTTATGTGTGCCAGCCTAAGTCTTTACCTCCTAACCGAATAATCCCTGTTGGTACCTGGGTTCATAATTATTTTATCCAACTACCACCCAACCTCACAATTCTACCATCCAGCTGCCACCTTTCCACATTACCTCACAGACCTGCAATATGGCTGCATAATTCTCCTACCCAGGTCCTACACTACCTCACAATTCTACCATCCAGCTGCCAACCTACCACACAATCTTACCATCCAGCTGCCACCCTGTCTCACAATTCTACCACCCAGGTGCTACAGTACCTCCCAACTCTACCATCCAGCTGCCACCCTACCACACAATTCTGCCATCCGGCTGCCACCCTGCCTCACAATTCTACCATCTGGCTGCCACCCTGCCTAACAATTCCATCTATGTGCTACCTTGCCTCACAATTCTACCACTCAGCTGCCAACATGCCTCTCAATTCTACCACCCAGCTGCCGACCTGCCTCACAATTCTCCCA
Source organism: Calotriton arnoldi (assembly GCA_963921515.1). Lineage (NCBI taxonomy): Eukaryota > Metazoa > Chordata > Amphibia > Caudata > Salamandridae > Calotriton > Calotriton arnoldi. The sequence goes on along the minus strand of CAWUFW010001351.1, from coordinate 818,178 downwards.
TCCAATCTAGTGCCCTCCCTATCTCATCCTGTTATTTGGGCTTGTTCCATTCGTCGCAATCACCTTCCCAGGGCCACTGGAATTATGCAATTTTGCGCCCACTGCATTTTGTGCATAATTATGGATTTTTCACATTTGTCACATTATCCATCATTTGGTGCATAATCTACAGATCAAAAGTTCATAAAAAGGTAGTAACATGGGCACGATCAGTGGAAGGCCCTTCTCAAGGGCTGGCTGGTCATCTTTCTGATGCTCATTGCAGTATGTGGGTGTCAGACTTGTATTAATGAGGTGAAACCTTTGCCCAGATAGTGTTAATGTGTAAAAATAGAAAATAATAAGGTAATACTATCAAAAAATGTGCTGCAGTTTGCCGCATAGTTAGACTTTTTCCACGCATACTTCAGTAAACCCTGCTGCATAATTTTGCCCTCTCCTGACGCATAATTCTGGTGGCCCTGCCCATACCTTCCCTCTCAATCCAGTATGTCAGACTGCTGCCCCACTTCCCATTTCAGGTGTAACTTGGAAGGGTCCATCAGAGGCTGGAGTGTGACTTGGCTTGTCGTGATTAGCTATGAGCTAAGGTCGAGCGACTCACAACTTCAGACTTTGCTTCTAAGTTTCAGCTTCAGCAGCCACTCATGGTAGCCACTGACTCGACGGGCAGGAAGTGGCAGCAGGTGGATTAAAGCTGCTTAAAAAAACCACTCCCTATGAAAGCACCCAACTTGGCTCATTCCCAACTCTACGCCCCACCCACTGCCTCTTCCCCTGCCACCATAGCCCCCTGTCCACCATGAGAATCCTTTTCTGCTGCATACTCCCGGTCTTCTGAGCTCCACAACTCCCTCCAAAGACACCCATACCTGCCAACTTGAAAACAACCTCATAGTGTGAGGAGCGGGCAGGCCTTGAAGGGGGCATGGCATCGTGGCGAGAAGTACCTACGAAGCACTTTTTAAACCCACCCTGCCCCCAAGCCCCCTCCTCCCAAAAAACCCAAAATGCTTGATGAGACTGGTGCCAACGTCCTAGGACGTTTTCACACCCCTAAATGGACGTCAGCAGTTCAAAGCCTCAGAAAATGAGCTGGAATAGTGGTTTTCAGATTGTTTTTCGTGCCACAGTGTGGGGAGACCATGTGATGGGAGGCACCGGTGTCACACGGTGGCACCGTGTGATTTGGCAGGTATGGACACCCAACCACACACAGAGTCCACATTCAGCCATTGCATAGAAACCGGTGTCCTCCTCCTCCACCCCCCCTTTGTGGGTGCGACATTCAGGATCTGGAAATGAGCGAAGTTGTGCAGACCTACGAGAGGGGAAACTCATCTCTATCAGCAAAGACGAGGGAAATAAGACAACTTCACGGCTTCACTGACAAAGTTTTTAATGTCATAGGATTTCCCAGATGCTACCTTCCTACTCCAGAGAGGAGATGTTTAGTCAGAGCTGCTAGGTGCCTTGGTGAACCCTAGTGACATATTTGGGCCATGCTGGATGTACCTAAAGGAGAGGAGCAGCTAAACCAGGAATTGATTCACTTCGTGAAACTGTGATGTATGTATCGACAACATCAATAGGGCTGCACTCAAAAGAGGACTGGCAGGCATCAGTAGCCTTCAGCTGGGGGTTTCAAGTGAAACAGGACTTATCAATGCATTGTTTGATTCAGGGCAAATTACTTTATCTCCATGTCCCTCAGTCCTCATATGAGAACCCTTGGAGAACTTAGAGATGGACTGAATGCTGATAGGATGCGCTACGTAGAAAACTGGACTTCTACAAACAGAAATATCAGTAGGAACTTGCTAAAAGCTGCACATGTGAGCTGCACAAGGGACAGTTACCGGACAGAGCAATGTTTATTACTTACATTTTGATCCAGTCAGGCTCTTTACTGACACCACATCTGACAGGCCTTGATGGAAGAAGAAGGTGGAGCCTTTTGCTTATGCTCAAATGCTTCTGATTGGCTGTCGCTGCAAGAAACCGCTATGCGGGCTGTTTGTAGATGGATGAAGTAGGGGAGGCAATGTCGTTTGGAGCAGTTAGTATGGCACACTTAAAAGGCAGGTTGCCTTTGAGCAGGCTAAAAGCATTCAAATTGCTGCTTTCATTCACATCATATTGTCATGCTTTGCGCGCAATGCGGCAGGTGAAGCTTAAAATGGAAGTGCTTGAGATCAGTCAGTGTGCTCATCATTACATCACTTAATGGCGTTTCCTCGAGGCCTTGTGCTGCTTTGGTGCACAGAATGAAAGAATGACCAATGAGATTGCATTGTTGAATGTTACTGTCCAATCAGGTAGATAGATCCACATGGATATGGTCTCTTGTCCAGTGACTGTGATTGGCGGGACTTCCTGACTTGACTGGAATGAATAATGTGTTCCCAGGGGAGAGCACAAACTTGTTATTTTGTGCTTCATAGTACTTGCCAAGCATGAAGGTGTTGACTAGCCGCCAGTGAGTCTCACCTATCTCTGAACCCCAGGGTCCTGCAACTTCTACCTCAGTAGGCGTCCAGCAGAGTCAGGTTAACGGTGTCCCATACGAGGTAGGCACACAGAAGTAGCCTTCGCTCCTGCTCCTTGCAGGCAGAGAAGGATGCCTGCAAGGGGTGAGTGTGCCTTAGCATAAGACTACTAGGTAAGGCACGCCTTTACACGAGAGCACTAGGTTGAGCACACGTTGAGACACACGCACTAGGTTGAGCACACGTTAAGACACAAGCACTAGGTAAGGCACGCCTTGATACAAGACCACCAGGTTGAGCACACGTTGAAACACAAGCACTAGATTGAGCACACATTGACACTAAAGCACTAGGTTGAGTGCACCTTGACATGAACAAGAGGAATAGGTTTTGTGTTCATTGGTACAAGAAAATTCTGTTGCGCGCTCCTTGGCCCAAGACCATTTGGTCGTGCACACCCTGGTGTAAGAAAATTAGGTTGAGCATGTCATAGCAGTGAAACAGATCTTGTTAAAAGCGCACAAGGTAGTAAGGTTGGGTGCACCATGCTATGAAATAACCATGTCCAGTGTACCTCGGTACAAGAGTACATGAAAGAGCACATTGTAATACAAGAGCATTAATTTGAGCATGCCTTGGTAAAAACACACAATGCTGAGCATTCCTTGGTACAAGAGCATTAATTTGAGCATGCCTTGGTAAAAACACACAATGCTGAGCATTCCTTGGTACAAGAGCATTAATTTGAGCATGCCTTGGTGAAAACACACAAGACTGAGCATTCCTTGGTACAAGAGCATTAATTTGAGCATGCCTTGGTAAAAACACACAATGCTGAGCATTCCTTGGTACAAGAGCATTAATTTGAGCATGCCTTGGTGAAAACACACAATGCTGAGCATTCCTTGGTACAAGAGCATTAATTTGAGCATGCCTTGGTAAAAACACACAATGCTCAGCATTCCTTGGTACAAGAGCATTAATTTGAGCATGCCTTGGTAAAAACACACAATGCTGAGCATTCCTTGGTACAAGAGCATTAATTTGAGCATGCCTTGGTGAAAACACACAAGACTGAGCATTCCTTGGGACACCAGCACTAATTTGTACATGTCTTGGTAAAAACACACAAGGCTGAGCATTCCTTGGTACAAGAGCACTAATTTGAATATGCCTTGGTGAAAACACACAAGGCTGAGCATTCCTAAGGTACAAGAGCACTAATTTGAGCATGCCTTGGTGAAAACACACAAGGCTGAGCATTCCTAGGCACAAGAGCACTAATTTGAGCATGCCTTGGTGAAAACACACAAGGCTTAGCATTCCTTGGTAAAAGAGCACTAATTTGAGCATGCCTTGGTGAAAACACACAAGGCTGAGCATTCCTAGGTACAAGAGCACTAATTTGAGCATGCCTTGGTGAATTCACACATGGCTGAGCAGTCCTTGGTACAAGAGCATTAATTTGAGCATGCCTTGGTGAAAACACACAAGGCTGAGCCTTCCTACGGTACAAGAGCACTAATTTGAGCATGCCTTGGTGAAAACACACAAGGCTGAGCATTCCTAGGTACAAGAGCACTAATTTGAGCATGCCTTGGTGAAAACACACAAGGCTTTGCATTCCTTGGTAAAAGAGCACTAATTTGAGCATGCCTTGGTGAAAACACACAAGGCTGAGCATTCCTAGGTACAAGAGCACTAATTTGAACATGCCTTGGTGAAAACACACAAGGCTTAGCATTCCTTGGTAAAAGAGCACTAATTTGAACATGCCTTGCTGAAAACACACTCAGCTGAGCATTCATTTGGTACAAGAGCACTATGTTGAGTGTGCCTTGGTACATTTAAGAGCAATAGATCATTGACGCATTGGTATAAGAGCACTCGGTTGCACACTCCTGATCCCAAAAGTTTAGATTCTACACACCTTAGTACAAGAAAATTAGACTAAGTGTGCTTTAGAACAAAAGCACTGACTGGCACAGGGTTTAGAGAACTCTTCCACAAAGAGCTATTTTCAGAATGTCCTAATACAGAAGCACAATGTTGAGCAAGCTACAAAAAAAGAGAATTAAGCTGATGTGCCTTGATACAAAACCACCGGGTTGGGTACACCTTCATATAAAAGCAACCATTAACATAGTAGCACTAGGTTGAACACACCTTGAAACAAGAGCACTAGGTTGCGTGCATCTTGGTACCAGGACACTGGGTTCAACACAGCTTGCTACAAGAGAATCTTCTTCAATGAATCTTGGTACATAAAGACTAGTCTGAGCTTGGCTCGACACAAGGGCACTATGTTGAGCCAGCATTAGTACAAGACCACTACTTTGTGTATGCCTTCACACAAGAGCACTAGGTTTGTCCATTTGTGTGGGCCTCCCTGGCATAGTCTTGCTCAACTGTGGGAAGAGATTCATAATGTAAAATATATGGCTGTGTGGACAAGGAGTAGTGAAGCATAAGCCTTGACACTGTGAACCTTAGTGAAAGGGCCATGCTCTCCGGTAGGCTGGACAAACCTAAGACAATCAGCAGTCACAGAGCTCACTTATCTTGGGTCCAATGGGGAATACGCGGTTGAAGAGCTATGCTGCGCACCAAGGAAGGGATCAAGCTTGAACCTTTTCCTTAGAGCGACACCGAAAGAGTTACACCTACGCACTGGCCCACAGGCACAGCAGAGGAAGCAACAGGTCAACAGAATGGGATGGGTTGCAGTTTTGCATTTAATCACTTATTGAGTTTCCATTAAAAGAGGTTCTGCAGGAAGTTGCTATGGTGATGTTTGACTGAGTAAAACTCTGCCAATGTTGGACATCCCGTGGTACAATTAACCTGCGTATTCATTTCCACCTGTCCATGGTGGTAGCCAGACTGGAACCTGGTTCCCTCTCCTTCAACAGTAATTACCAAATTATTCAAAACTGTACTCTGATTGGTTAACTGGTCACCTTTTCATCCTTATTATTATCATGTCAGTATCTTCTTTCATTCTATGATGCATCAATGCTCTCAACAACATTTTGAATGTAATTTTATACATTTCGGGGGGGGGGGTCCATTTCTCAGGAGTAACCAACATGTTGGTGTTGGGCTTTTCCATCTTGTGTATGTCTTTGCTCTCCTAACTTGAGATTATCTGGTGCATCCATCTTGTGTATGTCTTTGCTCTCCTAACTTGAGATTATCTGGTGCATCCATCTTGTGTATGTCTTTGCTCTCCTAACTTGAGATTATCTGGTGCATCCATCTTGTGTATGTCTTTGCTCTCCTAACTTGAGATTATCTGGTTCATCCATCTTGTGTAAGGAAGACACCATTGATGGACATGTTCAATACTAGGATATTAGCCACTGGCCCCTTAATCTTGGCTCTCAGTATTAACTATTGCCTCCCTTACTGATCTATCTTCCTATTGGCTGCAGACTCCTTTACCCACGGGTCAACCGACTACCTTCATTATATATAATTATACTAGGCACAGGCACCCTTATTTTTGGGAATGGCGGACGGGTGGTGGAGATTATCATATGGCACCCGTCAACGCTATCGCAGATAATCTGATAATACAGAGATCAAGAACCTGCGCAGAATTCGGGACAGTGTTGTCCTCAAGAATCGATGAGGAAATATGACCCTAAAGATAAGGTTCAAAACAGCATCTTTAATATCAATCAGTAGGAATAACCTTGACTCAAAGAGGCTCGAGATCAGTAATTCAGAAGCCAAGAAGAGTTATTAAAATATTAAAGTGCAATATAGAAAGCAAAACTATAGCAGAGTCAATTGAGTTGCATAATATGTGAATCATAAGCATAAAGCTCAGTAATAATGTAAAATGGATGCAACATGGACAAAATATGAAATATAGTCCAAGTCCGGACTATACAGCAAATCAATAGAAAATCGGGAGGCATCCCTAAGGCACAGGGAAGAGATCAAAAGATCTTCTGGTTCACCCCCCAAAACACATCTTTTTATAACAAAATTCACCATAGAAAGCAATGGAAACCGCACAGTCAGCATAGGGTGAGCAAATGTAACAACACATCATCAAATCACAATATAGCATTATAAAACGTCATATAAGACTACCATCCTAGCACTATCCCCCTAAATAATAATTGAGGAATTTCCTCTCACCTGATGTCATTGGACGTGCTAGCACAAACCTGGTTACATAAACAACAGCAGTCTTATTAATGGCCAGGACGAGAGAAAACAGGGCAGGAAGAATCAATGGAAAGCAACAATTTAACCGAAGAACTTCCTTGGAACAGCATGTTAACTAGGCCTGGGCGGAAAACTACGCTACGCTCGCATAGTTTGCGTAGTTTGCGCAACTACGCGCTACGCGAATTGCACGTAGCACTGTGCAAAAACGCGTAGCGGGCATTTTTTGCTTGCTCGCGGTCCTCAACGTCAAGTTGGCGACCGCGAGCGAGCAAAATGACATCCCGGCGAGACTTTTTCCTCGTTCACGATCAGCAACATCAAGTTGCCGATCGCGAGCGTGGAAAATAAACCTCCCGGCGAGATTCTCAACATGGGGAGGTCAGGTTTCTCATTGCGAGTGGTCGCGTATGCTCGCGACCGCTCGCGATGAGAAACTACCAGTCCGCGTTGAGAAAACTGCTGCTCGAGTACAAATCTACTCGAGCGGCAGAAAACGACCGCTTGCACTGTGCAAGATGCCGTTTGCAATGATTGCACAGTGCGGACAAGCATCCGGCACTGTGCAATCATTGCGAACAGCATTTCCTACCGCACTACGCAGTTCGCGTAGTGCTGCGCGTAGCTCGCGTAGTGCGAAGTGCACTTTGCGTAGCTACGCGTAGCGCTACTTCGCGAACTACGCCCAGGGTTAATGTTAACACAAACCACTGGTGCACATTTTACTGTGTGTGGTGTCAATGAGAAGTGAAGACTTGATTCATTCTAAATCCAAAATGGAGTCGAGGTCTAATCGAGGATTAGTTTGGCCTATGTCAGGAAAGAACAGTTCTGTACATCATAGCATTGTTCTTTCAATTGCAAAATGGTCATGTTACAAAACAAATATTACATAATTACTTAAACTAAAAAAATAACATCAAGACACACAAACTCAATGTTTCTAATGGCTTTATGTAGAGTTTGTCTGATGGAAAACTCTGTCAAAATATGCACCTGTAATACGACAGAAGGGCACCAGCCATGCTTGTGACACAGTATCCTATCTGTCAAACTCTAAATAAGGTCCTAAGTCCCTATATACAATAAGTGTTCAATCCGTAACTCGTGTGTTGCTGTATCGGCCACTGGCTCTCTTACAAGTACCATACCATATTGGCAAAGTCCCATGCCATGATATTAGTAACATATTTCCTCACTGATGGGTTATTATGTGGATATTATGTAGGGCTGGACTGGGAACTAAAGTCCTTATTTAGAGTTTTGCGGATGAGACGTGACGTATCTCCCGTTCCCCATTTTACGAGTGCCATAGGCTATAATGCACTTGTAATATGATGGACGGGATATCCACCACGTTTGTGATGAAGTATCCCATCCACTCAATTCTAAAAAAGGCTGTAAGTCAGCCCTGTCAAAAATGTTCTAATAGGCATTACCATACTCTACAATGGCGTCATGAGGTGTGATTGGGTCATAGCAGCATATCCTGCCCTATAAGCAGACACCTTAGCCAATAGCCTATCAGCGAAGTTCCCGAGAGGCACAATGGCCATGGCGGCCTTGCCTGTGTGCTCCCATATTCATTTGTTATATCATCCATATGTGCCTTAACCTATACAATGCAAAAACATTGCTAGAGGCTCCTATAATCAAACATGACATTAGCCATTGGCTGCCTTACTAGAAAGTTACAATACTAGCTTGCAGCTCCCTTAGACATATGTCACGACGTCAGTGACATGCTCCCTTGCTAATGGATAATGATGTCGGCCAGAAGACCCCTTATTTATTTGTCACAACATCAGACACAGGTTATGTAACAATATCGGCCATAGGCTGCTTTAGACGGATGATATTATAGTAGCCACAAACTTGTATTTTACTCAATTATTCTTTGAATTCACTGAATCTCAGGATGTGTCCCATCCCTGGGAGTAATTTTCATGTTTGGGTACTTATTTATTTATTTATTTTGAAGGTTTTATATAGCGCTAGCTCCACCCAAGGGTATCAGAGCGCTTTACATCAGCAATGGCAATAAACAAGAAAGCAGCAATAGCAATGTACGAAACAAATTCTGCAGATGATCAGACAAAAATAGAAGGAACCATTTAGAGTACATAGTGAGAAGGGTGCATATAAGATAAACAAAACACCATTTGAAAGAACAAGAGTGTCATTATAGATAGCACTTTTACAGTATGCCAAGGAGGACTCATGGGACATCGTGAGGGTGAGGGGGAATATAATGAAGGGAAGGGGGTGAGGAGGGTATGAGGAGGGGGTGAGTGGGTGTGAGGGGTAGGCGGGGTTGCCTAAGGCAGGAGGAGGGAAAATAGTCAGAAAGGAGAACAGGGAGTTAATTTCCCCAATATTTAGTGAGGAGGTCTATTTTAAGGTTTCTTTTGAAGTTGGGTATGAAAACAAAGCACATTAATTAATATTTGTTTATCTTCAAAAGACATTTGACCGAAAGTTTATTACATTTCATAACTCTACATCAAAAACTGCTATACATCCTATAGTTTACTAACAATTTAAATACGTTTCTTTCCTGCGTGCTCTGCAGTGGTTGTTGAATAGAAAAGCTTTCCAATGCAGTTTTTTTACACGCTTGTAAACTAGTACCTTTGTTGAAATTTGTTCATATCTTGAGTGGGTTTAAAGATAAATTAACAACAATTCCTCTTTGTTTATCCTGTGACCCTCTGTGGGAATTATACGTTTCTTGATTTTTTTTCTCCTCCCACTCCTGGGGCTCTGATTGTAGCTTTGTGAAAAAAACAAAACATTTTTTATTGATGGTTCCTCCCATTGGATATTAAATCTATTACCAAGTCTTCTCCCAGACTTTGTTCTTTACTCCTAATAGTTTGCGCCACACAAGGGGCAGCTACCCCGCAATGGCGGAGGAGCGTCTCCCCACTGGCTCAGAGCCAGCAGCAAAAAAACAAAACGATATTTGATTATCGTTTTATTTTTAGGCAGCTGGCTCAGCCAGCGTGTGCAGGGAGGGACGGGGATGGACACGGGAGGGGGAAGAGGAGTGATATGTGCACTCTCTAAGTGCACATGTGTGTTTGGCTGGCCGTCTCAGGCTGACCAAAACACACATGCGCACTTAGGTTTCCCTAACCCGGCTGTATTGAACAGCCAGGTTAGAGAAACCTCCCTGACCTGAGCAGAGCATCTTTTCATTCCACTCAGGCCAATCCCTGCACTGCACTGCAGCGCAGGGATTGGACAGGGAGTCTGTGACGTAGTAAACACAAGGAGATGATGGACGGAGCGCTGAAACTTTTCAGACACTCACCCCCAGTCACAGATCTGGGTTGAATCCATTCATCGTTGTTTAGCTCACTACGCCACCCCAGGTCAGACACAGTTATATGCAAATCAGGGGTGGCGGAGTGAGCTAAAGAATGATGATGGATTAAACCCAGATCAGTTGACTGGGGGTGAGTGCTTGCAATGTTCAACACTCCGTCCATCATCCCCTTTGGTTTTGCTAAGTCTGTGACGTAGTCCCAGTGTCTGCTGGGACACGGAAGACCCAGCACCAAGGCGTGACGCGGGACGCAGCCGGCAGCAGGTAAGTGTAACTTTTTAAAAACATTTTTATTATTTTAAAGTCTCTTGTCCCCCACTCCTCTGCGCTCCCCCCCACACCCCTTCCTCCCCACCTCACCACTTTTTGTATGTGGCAGCCACCACTGCGCCACACTACTTGATGTTTCCACCAGTTGTCCTATCTTTTCTCATGTGTATATTGTTAGAATATATTCTGCTCAGTTACAGAGCTCTCAGGCAGGAGAGGCCACTGAGGGCGATGTGAGCGTGTAAAGACTAACCAGACGACTGAGAAGGCGGTGAGTTTGGAAGATGTAATTTCCACTACAACCAGTGGATAGTTCACAAGACTCACTCAAAGAACAGATAGTAGAAGCTACAGACCTCAACAAGCTCGCTAGGCTGAGGTCAACACGCAGCTGATGCCGAGTTGTAGCATGGGTAACGACATACGGTTCCCTATGTATAAAGACATTGGTTTTAACGGTCCCTGGCAAGGTAACCCCCAAAGTTTCCCCTTTAGGCCTTTCCATGATTTGGCTTTTCCACTGATAACCCAGACTTTGACTCGAAGCAGAGTCAGTAGACTCGGACGTGCTCTGGCAGCATCAGATCTGCAAACAAGTAGCTTTTCCGAACGGCTTCAGGCTATGCAAATGATTCTCATCTGAATCCATTGTATGCAAATGCATCCTTTTATTATTCATGTCAGGAAGCTGTGATAGGTGGACAGCTTCTTCTTTACTGAGGACAGAGGCCTACAGTGGCCCGCACTCTGACAGTGAAAAAGGTGCTGCCTGTGGTCTATAGAGGTGAATACATCAATCTGGCAATAGAGATCCCTCCCAGGACAGAGAATAAGGGCAAACAGAGCCTTTTACCCACATACATGCTGGACAAGCAAGAAGGGTGCTTCTCAGGAGAGGAAAGTAGTGAGCATGAAAGAAAGAATCTAGATACATATACTGAGATTGAAAGAACGAGACGGGCCTGTTACTGAATCTGGATACGTATACTGAGAGTGAAAGGAAGAGAGGTGGCTCTTACAGAATCTAGATACATATACTGAGATTAAAAGAAAGAAACGGGCCTGTTACTGATACAAGATACATATAATGAGAGTGAATTCAAGAGAAGCGCCTTTCACCAGTGATGGCTGGTGAAATTTGAAAGTGGTGGGGCGTAAAATTATTGTCGTACTGCACTCCAGTAAGCGAGCATAGCGAGCAATCCCGAACAACCTACGGGGCTTCAGGGGGGTTCTCCCCCTGAAATTGTTTTGAAAAAAGAGTGAACAAATGGTGCATTTTCAAGCAAATTTGAGGAAGCAGGAAGGTTAATAAAGCAATACGATTGAATTATTTATCATTTAAGAAATTGCCAATTTTTATGAGCTATAGAGGACAATCTTTGTGTATGCTGATATCATTTGCCCATATTAACTTTTGAACACACTGATACACTTGTAATGGTTTTAACTATACAATAAATGCATTCATTGACTGTGCAGTGCTGTACATCAATATGACGACACTTCCTTAAATTAATTTTCTGTTTTCATGCAATGGAGCTGCTGCTCTAGTACGCAGAATGTTCTGAAAAAAGGATGGTTAACAAACATGACGTCTCTAATATTATCTGTCTCCAATTTAAGTTTATTCTTTAATAATATCATGTTTGTGGCTTACTACATACTTTCTAATTTAAATGTTAAATCAGAGGGAATCGAGGTGACGCGAAGGAATGTGTAGCTTTGATTTTATTATTTTTACCAATCTGTGGATATTTATATTGCTGCCTTGGTGAGTTCTATACACAAGTAGGGCGGCTTCTAGTTGAGGTTTTTAATGGTAATGCGTTTCTGCATAGTATTTAAGATACGTTTACAACACATCCGTTTTGTGAAAAGGAGTAGTAATTCATGCAGTGATCCAAGGTTGTAAGAGATGACGAAGGAGGAGGAAAGATGGGTGCGAAGACGCTGAAGACAAGAAGAAGGGATACAAGCAGTAGCAGGATGGAAGGGGGGGTTTCTCCGCAAGATTCTACCATGTTACCCAGCTGAACACACTTATGATTATAAATATGCATTTTTACAGACGTCCTTATACTCAAAATCATATCAAAATTACTGTTAAAGATAAAAACCAATAGATAGGACTACAAACGCGACAGAACAGTGAGACAATGTAAACTGCATTCATAAACAGTAATGCACGTGCACCATTTTCAGTAATGGCATCGTAGAAACATGAAATAAATTAACAAATGTAAATCGGGGGCTCGCTACTTACTTATTTGCACCCCACAATTGCAACAAGACAGTATGTTCTCGTATGGAATCTCATTTCACTGGCGCGAGCGATCACAGAAATGGAGCATAATGCACGAAGAGGCCTTTGCAATATGAAATCACAATGATCCCAAATACACCAACTAGATTTTGCTTGGCTTGACTTAAATCCAGAACTTTGGAAGTGGTTTGTCTTTGGGCCGTGCACACCCATAATAAGGCAAATGCACCACATTGCAGACGGCACACCAAAATGCCAAGAATACGCAACATATGTAAAGGAAGGCCATCTTATGCCAAAGCTATCATAATGTATAAGATCCACATTAGACGCCTACTGAGAATCTCCTTACAGCTAGTCCACTACCAAAATGATAAAAATGATAATAATGTGATGCCCACATTATGCCAAATAACACCAAATGACAAGGCAGCTATACCACCTAGAATAATCACAAGGTTCCAATAAAAGCCATTATAATGTTTAAGAGGGCCACAGCAAGCCAACATAACTGGGCCACACTATGCATAAATCGCTGTAATACACGGGATTCTCACCATAGGTTAAGGAATCTAGAATAAGTGAGGGCTCCAGATGCCAGCGGTCCCAGCCAGTGACATCCAGGGAGTGAAAGCCACCAGATGACAGGAGTTGGCAGATAGACTGGCAGATATGTGTAAACAAATACATGTACGAGGCCTGTGCTTAGAAACATACACACATATACATGTGTGTGCAAACACACACACACATACAAATTCACATATACACACTCACCCACTGTCTTTCTCGCGTTCTCTCTTTCACTTTACCCTTCACCATCCCTGCTCACATAGGAGCATAACCATCCGGTCTGGCACTATCAATGTCAATTTCTCATGAACTGCACCCCACACTTTCACAAACACAAGCCAGTGAGCCTCTGAATGGTGTGAGGTTCGCCTTTAAAAATATCACATATTGTTTTCTTCATTGCTAAATTGTGGTATATTTTTTCAGCGAGTTTAACATAATACAGCAAGGACAACACTTTATTTTATATCTCAGCAGTAAACAATGCTGCTTGATGTGTAGTTGGTTTGAAAATGACAGAGGTATGCTTGGCAGTATTTTTGTAAATATGTTCGTGGCAAGATGAAAGTGCTCACGGGGTCGCGCGGGAAGGGGGAGCTTTTAACTTCCAACTTAAATTTCAATACTGTATATGTGGAAATGGCAGACAATTCTGTTGCGGTTTTATTTTTTGCTTATGCATGGTGTAAATTGCAGTTAAAATGTTTTCTTCTTTAATAAGTAGCTCTTCATGGGCTTTTTGACATTGCACAATATATTCTATGTACAGTCAGAAAAAAAGTGAGAATCGATTGTATAAATAAAAATCAGAGATGTTTTCATAGCTTTGCAGAAGGCGTTCAAATAAATAAAAATCAGAGATGTTTTCACAGCTTTGCAGAAGGTGTTCAAATCCCATACAACTGCAAGCAGATTCCGAAGAAACTGATCCTGCATTCACAAGCTTCCTCCAAACCCATTCAACAAGGCAGGTGAAATTTACACATTGCACGAGGCAACCGAATCCCCTTTCCTTATGATCCTGGGTGGGCCATCGCAACCCGTGACACAGCGGCCATACTAAACTGAGTCACAGGTCACTCCGCGTAGACCTTCCGGGCCCCTTCAGTCCCCACAGACGAAGCAGAATAGCCCACCCCATCTGGCCGGGAAGGCCTTGTGATCTTCTGTTTCAAAGCTGACAGTGACATCCTCACCAATTACAACACATCTTTCTTATAAGTTTTGAAGTGGTGCTCTGTGTTCTCTCTCCAAACAGAAATCATGGAACGCGGGGTTATTAAATGTGGACGAATTGATCCAAGAATTACATTTGTGCATACCGGAAGCAAGCTTTGTGTGGAACGGGACATCATGCTATACTGGCAGTCGCGGCCGGCATGACGGGAGGGGGTCGCGCGGGTGGTGGTGGTGGTGATGGTGATGATGATGGTGGGGGTGGTGGGAGGGGTGGTGGGGGGGAGGGAGTGTCGCTTAAGAAAGGTAATTAAGAAAAACTTACCTTCGCCTCCGGTGCCGGACTCCCGCGTCGCGCCTCTGCTCTCTGCAAACAGGAAGCAGAAACTAAGCCCTAAGCCAATCACAAAGCTGCAATGGCAGTGTTGTAATTGGCTAGGACGCCGTCCTTACAGGCGTCTTATGGGAGGCCGTTTTTTTCATGCAGGCCGCGCAGCAGCCTACATGAAAAAAACGGAGAGTGCTATGACTGGTTTGGTCGGCCCTGGGGCCGACCAAACAGTCAGGGCCCATAACATTGGGCTAGCCACTCCTCCCTGACCCGCCCGCCCCCAACCAGGCATACCCTTCTTCTGCTTTCTCGCAGTGCAAGAAGCAGAAACGTAAAATGGTATTTATACCATTTTACGTTTCTGCTTCTCGCACTGCGAGAAAGCCGTGGGGCGTCGCTCCGACGCCCACGTGGAGGAGCCACTGCCTTTCACAGAATCTAAATAAATGTACGGAAAATGAAAGCAAGAGAAGTGCCTTTTACTGAACACAGATACATATACTGAGATTGAAGAAAAGAGATGAGCCTGTTACTGAATCTAGATACATATAGTGAGATTGAAGGAAAGAGACGGCCTTTAACAGAATTTAGATACATATACTGAGAGTGAAAGGAAGAGACAGGTCTGCAATTTAATCTAGCTACACATACTGAGAGTGAAAGGAAGAGAGGTGCCTTTAACAAATCTCGATATATATCCTGAGATTGAAAGAAAGAGACGGGCCTGCAATTTATTCTAGATACACATACTGAGAGTGAATTCAAGAGAGGTGCCTCTTACAAATCTAGATACATATACTGAGAGTAAAAGGAACAGAGGTGCCTTTAACAGAATGTAGGTACATATACTGAGACTGAAAGAAAGAGACAGGCCTCTGACAAATCTAGATACATATACTGAGAGTGAAAGGAAGAGAGGTGCCTCTTACAGAATCTAGATAAATATAATGAGAATGAAAGCAAGAGAAGTACCTTTTACTGAACACAGATACATATACTAATATTGAAAGAAAGAGACAGACCTGTTACTGAATCTAGATACATGTACAGAGAGTAAAAGAAAGAGACGGGCCTGTTACTGAATCTAGATACATGTACAGAGAGTGAAAGAAAGAGACGGGCCTGTTATTGAATCTAGATACATATACTGAGAGTGAAAGGAAGAGAGGTGGCTTTTACGGAATCTAGATACATATACTGAGAGTGAAAGAAAGAGATGGGCCTGTTACTGACTCTAGATACATATATTGAGAGAGAAAGGAAGAGAGGTGGCTTTTACAGAATCTAGGTACATATACTGAGTAGGCCTGGGAGGAGTTCGCAAAGTTCTAGTATGCGTAACTCCGTGAAGTGGCAAAAAAACTCAGCAAAGCTACGCGGAGTTCCGCGAGCGGTGGAGTGCGTTACCTCGCGCCACTCGCACTGATTTTAAGCTCCGGGTGTTTGTTCCGTGCTGTAAAATCAGCACAAACAGCATCACGCACAGCGCAAGAGTGCACTGCTTCTTTCTGCCCCTCGAGTAGAGGTTCTACTCGAGCGGTAGCCTCCTTAACGCGGACGGAAGGTTTCTCAATGCGAGTGGTAGCGACCATCCGCAACTGCCCGCGTTGAGAAATCTCACTGGGAAGCGGTCTCGAGTTGGATTTTCCTCACTCGCCAACTTACCGCTGGGGAGCGAGCGAGGACAAAACTTGAGTTTTTCGCAACTCCGCGAGCTCCGCGGAGCACGGAGTGCGAAAACCTTTGCAAACTCCGCGAACGGAGCGGAGTTCACCGCCCAGGCTTAATACTAAGAGTGAAAGAAAGAGACGGGCCTGTTACTGAATATAGATACATATACTGAGAGTGAACAAAAGAGACGGACCTGTTACTGAGACTAGATACATATACTGAGAGTGAAAGGAAGAGAGGTGTCTTTTACAGAATCTAGATACTTAGACTGAGATTGAAAGAAAGAGACAAGCCTGTTACTGAAACAAGATACATTTACTGAGAGTGAAAAGAAGAGAGTTGCCTTTAACAGAATGTGATACATATACTGAGTGTGTATTCAACTGAGGTGCCTCTTACAGAATCTAGATAAATATACTGAGAATGAAAGCAAGAGAAGTACCTTTTACTGAACACAGATATATATATACTAATAATGAAAGAAAGAAACTGACCTGTTACTGACTCTAGATACATATACTGAGAGTGAAAGGAAGAGACAGACCTGTTACTGAATCTAGATACATATACTGAGAGTGAAAGGAAGAGAGGTGCCTTTTACAGAACACAGATACATAAACTGAGATTGAAAGAGAGAGACAGGCCTGTTACTGAATCTCGATACATATACTAAGAGTGAAAGAAAGAGACGGCCGTTACTGAATTTAGTTACATATTTTGAGAGTGAACTCAAGAGAGGTGCCTCTCACAGAATCTAGATAACTATACTGAGAATGAAAGCAAGAGAAGTGCCTTTTACTGAACACAGATACATATACTCAGATTGAAAGAAAGAGACAGGCCTTTAACAGAATCTAGATGCATATACTGAGATTGAAAGAAAGAGACGGGCCCGTTACTGAATCTAAATCCATACACTGAGAATGAAAGGTCGAGAGGTGCATTTTACGGAATTTAGATACATATGCTGAGACTGACAGCAAAGGATGTCCCTTCTTCCATACCGATATTGACATGAATACATGTGCTTTTCCTGATTATAGATACATCACCTGAGCACCTGAGATTAACAGCAATACAGGGTCCTTGTCCTGAATACAGATACATCTGTGGATATTGACAGCATAGGAAGTGCCTTTTCCTGATTATAAATACATATACTGATATTGACAGTAATTCAGGTGCCTCTCCCTAAATAAAGGCACATATTTTGAGATTAGCAGCAAAGTACGTGCCCTTACCCAAATATCAATGCAAACATTGATGCTGACAGAAGAGTTTTTCCTTTTCCTCAGAGAGCCAGCAATGGAGGTGAATATTCCTGAAAAAAAAAAAATATATATATATATATAGGATCCAAATTGCGGTAATATATATATATATATATATCTATATATATACACTATTATTGACAGGAATACGTGTGATTTTCCTGACTATATAGACATAGGGGTCGATTCCGATTCGGGCCGGAAATCTCTCCGACCGAGCCGGACCCGGAGAGATTTCCGACCGAATCGGACCCGTGCAGTCCGACCGAACGAGTACGATGCGTCCGTATGTTATCGGACACGAGTCGGTCGGACTCCCATTGAACTCAATGGGAGCCGGTCGTACAACGCGTACGCGGGCTCCCATTGACTCCAATGGGTGCGAGGCGGTCAAGGGCGCCCCCTACAGCGAGTACGCCGCGAGGCGCTCGCGGCGTACACGCACAGGTAGGGGGACCCATGGGTCCCCCTGTGTGCGCCTCGCACGGGTACGCGTACAGGGGGTCCGACACGGACCCCCAAAGTACGGCTCCGACAGCGAGTTCGAGTCGGACGGCGCGAGTCGGTCGGAGCGGTCGAGGTGCGCATCGTACTTACCCGGCCGGAAAACGTCTCCATTGCGCGGTGCGAATCGGGTCCGAGCGAGTCGGTCGGAGCGGTACGATCCGGGTACGAGTCGGTCGGAGCGGTCGGGTCGCCCGGACGAGTCGGTCGGCGAATTCGCATCGTACTCGCTCGGCCGGACCCGCGTACGGTTCGGTCGGGAAACAGGGCTCCGAATCGGATCCGGTAAAGCCGAATCCTATTCGGAGCCCTACCGGCCGAGATCGGAATCGGCCCCATAGTCTTACAGAGTCCCTTTCCTGGTAAATATATATTTGTGGATATTGACAGCATAGGAAGTGTCTTTCTTTAATTATAAACCCATATACATATATTGACAGCTAACGGGCAACTTTTAGCGGCCAGATGTACGACCATGACAATTTGCGACTCTCAAATTGCGCTCGATTGCGCGTCGCAATTTGAGAGTCGCAAATTGCCATGTACAACAGTGTCTGAGACACTGTTTGCGATTCCCAATGGGGTTGCAAATTGCATGCCTCATGAATATTCATGAGGCACTCGCAATTTGCGACCCCATTGGGAATGGCTGGCCCTCCCAGGGATGGTGGCCTGCTGGGCTCAGCAGACCTCCATGTCTGGGACTGCTTTTAAATAAAGCAGTTTTAAATGCAACCCGTTTTCCTTAAAGGGAAACGGGATGCATTTAAAAAAAGAAAAATGAAACGTTTTCGTTTCATTTTTTAAGGGCAGGTAGAGGTCCCAGGGACCACTGTCTGCTCTTAAAAAATGTTTGCACATGCATTCCCAAAGGGGAAGGGGTCCCCTGGGGACCCCTTCCTGTTTGCGAGTGGTTTACCACCCTCTTGAAGAGGGTGGTTAACTGCAAGTGTTTTGCGACCACAATTGCGGTCGCAAAACATTTTTACATGGCTTGTGAGGTCGCTATTAGGAAGGGAACGCCCCTTCCTAATAGCGAGTCGCAAAACACTATTTTGCGAGTCGCAAATTAGTTGCGACTCGCAAAATAGTGTTAGTACATGGCCCAGAGGATTTTTGCATGCGCAAACGGGCCGTAAACCCGTTTGCGCATGCAATTTTCCGTCGTACATCTGGCCCATAAATACATATAAGAGATTGACAGGAAAGGATGTGCCTTTTCCTGAATATCAATACAAGTACTGATATTGACAAAGGAGTGCTTCCTTTTTCTTAATGTAAATACATAGGCTGAGATGGACAACGATTTAGGTGCCTTTTCCAGTATATTGAGCCATATATTAAGATTGACAACAATGGAGGCACCTTTTCCAGAATATCAAGACATACATTAAGGTCGACCACAATGGAGGTGCCTTTTCCAGAACATCAAGATATATATTAAGGTCGACCACAATGGAGGTGCCTTTGCCAGAATATCGCGGCATATATAACCCTTTCTAGACTCTTCCCTCCTCTACCCCTCCTTGCATCATCTCATACTGCTTTTACTATTCAGATCTCCCAAACAAGCCTTTATAAACCCTTCCCTTTGACTCTTCCCCCTCCACCTCCACTTTACTCATCCCAAACCCCCTCCTACTGCTATGAACTCCCAAAAAACTTCCTAGACCCTTCCATCTTCTATCCCTCCACTATTCCTTATACTATCCAAATAACAGACTAGCATGTCCACCGTTAAAATGAAATTAATTTCATATTTCCCTAAACTAATTCAGCACTAATCCTTTTTGGGTTCCAGAGTATCCTGCTACTCGCTGAAAAGTGCTACAACACCTCATCAGGGGAGCAAGCGGTATATACATGCAAACCCTTCCCTCCTCCATGCCTCCACTATCCTTTTCAATCCAAATAACAGACTAACATGTCCACCAGTCAAATTAATTTAATATTTTTCTAGACTAATTCACCACTAATCCTTTTCTGGTTCCGGAGTACCGTGCTACTTGCCAAAAAGCACTTCAACACCTCATCAGGGGTAGCAAGCCCTACATAAATGCAAAACTTTTCCTCTCCTATCCCTCCACTATCCTTCTCAATCCAAATACAGACTAACATATCCACCACTCAAATTAATCTCATATTTCACTTTACTAATTAACCTCTATTCCTTTTTGGGTCCTGGAGTAGCGTGCTACTCACCGAAAAAGTGCTTTGACCCCTTATCAGGGGTAGTAAGCATTATATAAATGCAATTACAATACAATATATTAAGATTGACCATAATGGAGGTGCCTTTTCCAGAATATCGAGACATATATTAAGATTGACCACAATGAAGGTACCTTTTCCATAATATCGAGACATATATTAAGAATGAACACAATGGAGGCGCCTTTTCCAGAATATCGAGACATATATTAAGATTGACCACAATGAAGGTACCTTTTCCATAATATCGAGACATATATTAGGATTGACAACAATGGAGGCGTCTTTTCCAGAATATCGAGACATATATTAAGATTGACCACAACGAAGGTACCTTTTCCAGAATATCGAGACATATATTAGGATTGACTACAATGGAGGCGCCTTTTCCAGAATATCGAGACATATATTAAGATTGACCACAATGAAGGTACCTTTTCCATAATATCGAGACATATATTAAGATTGACAACAATGGAGGCACCTTTTCCTGAGATTGACAGCAAGACAGACGCATTTTCCATAATACAGCCACATGTGGCGTGTTTGACAACAACTGGGTTGTCTCCTTTTATATATAGATACATATACAGATACTGATAGCAAGAGATACGCCTTTTCCTGTCTATAGATACATACAATTAGATGACTTTTCAAAGCTTTGCTCCTCTCTGTCATTTCAATATTTTATTTCTCTGAATGTCTTATTTTTCAATGAGAATAATGTTAGTATGAACAATAGAACAAAAATAAAAATAATAACCATATTAATAATTACAACAATAAATTATTCAATATAACATCTGCTCCCAGAGTCCTGCAAACCGCTGCACTTTCAACGAACAGGAGTAAATGTCGCCCAAACTCCATGGCACACGCCATGATTCAAATGCCCGTTGTCGATTTGAGGTGTGCATTTACAATTCGAGAATCTGTCCCTAGTATTCTACACCATGGTACAAAAAGGAATATTGAACAACACGAGAAGAAAGCGCCTCTGGGTCTAGGACACGCTATCCCCTGGGAGTCTGCTGTTAGGGAGCGCCCGCGAGCTGCGGCTTGCTCAGTTTAGGCTGGCTGACTCATCGCTTGCTCTGCTCTACCTTAAGGCCATTCCCGCCTTAATGCGCTCTGGCTGAGCATGGATCCAGGCTGTGGTAGGGGCGCGGGATTCCATCAGGCATCCAAAGATATTGCTTTGATTACGCCTGCCCCCTGCAGTGATAAAGAGCGACAGCACTGGGCTGATTACTGTGATCCCTGCTCCTCGCTCATGTGCTTTGACAGACCTTTGTGATGACTCAATAAGGCCAGGACACATCAGGCGCCCGGCGCCGAGTTGCGCGACGCTCTCGCGAACTCTGGGCATCTATACCTGAACAATGCCAGCAAAGGTTGGTAAACGATATAAGAGTCCTAGGGAATGTCTAGATGAAGAGGACACTATTGTTTAGTCCTTTGTGTCAAGAGCATTCTAACCCATAGAAATGGAAAATGCATGTTGCGCAGGGAAAGGGATCAAGATGGATGGAGAAGAGAATACAGAACACAGACATTAATAGACACAGGGAAAAATAATGAGGGAGAGACAAAAGAATACATAGAAAATGACAGAGCAAGGAAGTGACATGAATCATGCAAGCTTGCTTTAAAGATAGAATAGAAATTCAAAAATGTCAAAAAAGAGAGAGAAAGGAAAAAGATAAAACAAAGGGAGAGATAATGTTACAGATTATTTAAAATCAAGAGTATTCTGGGAATGTGCAGCTAAAGAGGAAGGCTAGGAAAAGGAAGTAGGCATAAAGATTGATTGATTGATTAGTAAGAACATTTAAATTTGCCCCCGTTAAAAGAACAGAATGATTGAGAAAGACAACTGAATCGCCATGACTGAAAACCGTAAAGAATTCATTTCATCACACGTTTGACAAAAATGATAGTAGCTACAAAGGCCAGTGCCTTCAACTCAAATGAAGGTAGATGAAACGTTTTTTGAGACTTTGAAAACAGAACCACTTCTATGTGAAATCTTAGCAGATCGTCTTTCACAGCCTCTTGACCTCCTTAAGGAATGTCCCTGCAGTCCAGAAGATGTGGGACCAGAATATCTCTGTCAGAATATTGTCTTGCATAAATATGTGCCCCAAATATAATTTCCAAAAATTTGACCAACTAATAAGAAATATACACCCAATGGGACGATATTTTTGTAAGTGATATTCTGACATAAAATCATGCACTAGCACGTTTGGACTCCTATATTGGAGGACGTCATCAACTAGGCTGCAGTGTTCAGTGATGTTTGTTTTTTTATGAATGACTCCCACTTGCATCATAGATGGGTGTGTGCGTCTACTGGAAAGCTTGATATGAGGAGCTGTTGCCAGCTGATGATGGTCCAGTTTCACAATTGTACGGCTCAGACTGGGGCCGCCAGGGCTATGGAGGTTTCTACTTTTGTGAATTTATTGATTCTTTGCTTTTTAGGTCTCGGCCTGCACCAGCGCTTGCGCTGGTCTGGCCGAGAGTTTTAGTAAGTGGGTTTTGGAAGTGCAAACACTGGCTTTCGGCTGGCGACCAGCTTGAGTTCACGATGGCGTGCACGCGCAGCTGCCATCTGGGTTTCCTATCTCTTCCTCATTTCCTCGTCATGGCTCATTAACTCTCTGGACTCTGATGTTTCAATCGCAGCAGCAGCTCACATTACCAACTGAGGGCCCTGGACTACAGTCACATGAAAAACAACAGCGATTAGCATTCAAATGCAAGCTTTTTTTGTCTAGTTAGAAATATTGCTTCGGTGGGTTGATTTCACCTTATATCGCTATTTGTTTTATATTGGGAGTCACAGCCTAATTACCAGTATTTTTGTCTCTCACTGTTTTTTTTAAATATTTATTCGCGCAAAGCACAAAGCTATATTTAAGGTTACTTTTTCCGCGTCACTTCTTCACTCTATTTAAACTCCACACCCCCACTCTTATTGTCTCTCTCCTTCTCTCTCTCTCCCCTCTCTAATTCTCTCTCTACTTAATTAACTCTCCCCTCTCTATCTTTTTAGCCTTTCATTCTCTCTCACCCCTTTATCTGTTTCTCTTTCAAACTCCTTCATTCACTCTCTCTCCCCTTCTTTCTCTCTCTCTCTATCCCGCTCCACTCTTTATTCTATGTACACCCTTTCTCTCTCTTTCTCTCTCACCACCCTCTCTAATTGGGCATTATATCTTCACTCTATCTCTCACTCGGCAACACCACAGCATCACTCAGCGCAACCACAGCATCAATCAGAGCCAGCACAGCATCAATCAGAGCCAGCACAGCATCACTCAGCACCAACACAACATCTCTCAACGCCATCACAGCATCACTCAACGCCATCACAGCATCACTCAACGCCATCACAGCATCACTCAACGCCATCACAGCATCACTCAACGCCATCACAGCATCACTCAGTGCAACCACAGCATCACTCAGTGCACCCACAGCATCACTCAGCACAACCACAGCATTACTCAGCACAACCAGAGCATCACTTAGCGCCACAACAGCATCACTCAGCGCCACCACAACATCACTCCGCGCCACCACAGCATCACTCAGCACCACCATAGCTTTACTCAGCGACACCACATCATCACTCAGCGACACCACATCATCACTCAGGGCCAACACTGCATCACTCAGCACCACCACAGGATGACTCAGCACCACCACAGCATCGCTCAGCACCACCACAGCATCGCTCAGCACCACCACAGCATCGCTCAGCGCCACCACAGCATCGCCCAGCGCCACCACAGCATCACTCAGCGCCACCACAGCATCACTCAGCGCTACCACAGCATCACTCAGTGCCACCACAGCATCGCTCAGCGCCACCACAGCATCGCTCAGCGCCACCACAGCATCGCTCAGCGCCACCACAGCATCGCTCAGCGCCATCACAGCATCGCTCAGCGCCACCACAGCATCCCTCAGCGCCACCACAGCATCGCTCAGCGCCGCCACTGCATCGCTCAGCACCGCCACTGCATCGCTCAGCACCGCCACTGCATCGCTCAGCACCGCCACAGCATCGCTCACCGCCACCACAGCATCTCTCAGGGCCACCACAGCATCACTCAGCGCCACCACAGCATCACTCAGCGCCGCCACAGCAACACTCAGCGCCGCCACAGCATCACTCAGCGCCGCCACAGCATCACTCAGTGCCACCACAGCATCACTCAGCGCCAAGACAATATCACTCAGCACCACCACAGCATCACTCAGCGCCAAGACAATATCACTCAGCACCACCACAGCATCACTCAGCACCACAGCAGTATCACTCAGCAACACCTGAGTATCATTCAGCATCATCTCCGCAACAGTCACCACCACCACCACTACCACCTCAGCATCACTCAGCACCACCTCAGCCTGCTCTCGGAATCTGGCATCTGTTGATTCTCCCCTAGCGTCTGGCCGCTGCTAGTGTTATAATACAGGTACTAGTTCCCAACCTTCACCCTCCGATTGTTTATGCCCCCTCAAAAAAAAACCTTTAACAAACAACCATTGCCAGCATTGCAAGAACAAAAGAAAACGGAGGAAATTTTTTTATTGTAAACTTTTTTTAATATGGTCGTTCAGTTTTACATAATCAATCAATCACAGAATTTGTAGAGCGCACTACTTACCCGCGAGGGTCTCAAGGCGCTGGGGAGAGGGAAGGGGGGGGGGATGCTGCTACTGGTCGAACAGCCAGCTTGGTCATATATAAAGTAACAAAAATGCTTCTGACACTTTTTTATTATATCTTTTCAGCATGCCGCACAGCAGCCACACTTCTCTACAGCACAGCTTGAAGACATTGGCAAAGTCAATAGCTCTGGCTAAACACTTATAAGGCCCCAAAGGCGAGACCTATTGGCTATGCCAATGCTTGTTGATATTGCTGTTTAATGTGCAGTTTGATATGCAAAGGATATCAATGCTCTCCAGCAACTGATCAAAGGGGTTTTGCCTTGCCAAGTGGATTCTAGTTGCCTGGAGCTTGAAACTTGGCATTTAATAAATTGTGCAGAACCAAACAGATCTATCTCAGGAGCTCCTTAGCAACTGAGGATGTAATCAATGGTGTCTGCATTCGGCTCCCACTCACGCTGTTCCCAGAAGCGCTTTGGTATCTACTCTAATGACTTTGACACCCGGAAGAGAGTCGGTTGTCAGGAGAAAGTTTTCTTGCATGGCCTAATATAAAAAATTCTGTGTTTCTTGGCAGAAAGTTGGAGATTCCCTGCATCTGCCCTGGCTGCAGTACATAACGGTCATTCGGCTCACATGCACAAGCGCTGGACTGTTCTTCCGCTAAGGGAGCAATAACCGGGTAGAAGAAAAAAGGGGACCTGCCATGGCATGTTGATATGCAATGTCATACCGAAGGCAGCCCAGTAGTGTAGCGAAACTTGAGGGGGCCCCCCAGCAAAATACACGGAGGGGGCCCCCCCTTTCCCAGCTTACCATCTATAACTTTTGCAGAGGAGGCCCCCTGGGGCTCGCCGTTCCCCCCTGAATGGCGGGGGCTGCAGTGGTTTATGTTACGCCACTGAGGCAGCCCTAAGGATGTTACCCAATAAGGTCTCCAAAGGTGCCTCCCCTCCCTGGAGCAATGCCTCCTTCTTCCCTATTGCATGCAGGACTGGAACTTCAAAGGGGAGTCACAGTGGGATGTTGTTCTCTGTGCAAGTTCACCAAAGAGGAGATGGCACAGAGAGAAGTGTCCAACCTGATCTTTGTACACCCGATAGCTATTCCCATAGGTATTGCAGCCATTGATGTAGCCTGCGCATGTGAACAGGCACATAATGGACAAGATAGATACAGAAGGTCAACAGTGCCAAAAGCCACCCAATTATCCTCACAAACAGTGGCAGGTTGAGTACAATGGCACATTTATCGGTTGAACCAGGACCTGTGAAGCAAAACATTTCTTCGATATGAGCAAAAAACGATCCAAGGAAAGGTACTTTATTTCTCACTACTCGATGCAAAAGATCTCATTTGACGATAAACAGGAAACACGCTGTTGCCTTGAGGACCGACAAATATGAATACAGTAATAAAGCTGTGATGGGCATCCATCCAAGTGAGGGTTCCCTCTTAGATGCACAGATCCCACCACCAAGTACTATGTATAAGATGCTGGAGCTGACTGAAAATACAACAATGGGCCTTGAATTGGTAGAGATTAACCTTCACCATGAGCTAGCGGTACAGCTTGCGAGTCGCCATTATTTGGACATGAAAGTGGGCACCTGAGAGCACTCATATGATCGGGAATATCCTGGCCCCAAAAAGCACCTTGAGTTTGTTCATTCTTATGGTTTGTTGTGAACTTGCATGAGGGCAGGTATCATAGTTCAATTTCATCAGAATATATCTGTTCTAAACCTCTAATAAAGGCTTGCAAAAAAGTATCTGCAGCAGCTTGGCAAGGTATGCCTCGGTGGAATAGTGTCTGAAGGTTTTATAAAAACAAAGGTAGGCTTGCCCACACTGGAGGTTTCATGTTGTGGTGGGTGCTGGGTGGAGTAATTGCTGTCTTTGTAGTATTGTTAGTCATGTTGTGATTGTGGTCATGTCCACTCTCCATTCTCCACCCCAGAATCATCACTTGAGCTGTTCCTTAGGGGCCATGATTACCCTATTGATTCACTGAAGATTGGGACTACTTCAGGCTTGTAAACTACTTATGCAACAGGCCTCAGTGAAAGGAAACTCTGAGTAGTAGGAACTCTTTGTGGAAAGTTGCTCACCAGCCCAATCTTTATGTATTGGGTTCTTCATTTGTATGCACTCCGAATAGTGAGGTTCCAGAAGGTGGTGATTCGCTCACATCTGCTGGTCATCAAGATTGGGTCCTAATAATTTCAGATTCAGTATTCCAAACCTGGGGAGGACATGTGTTAGATGTGCAATCAGCCAAGTCCACATATGCTCTCATTGAAGAGTAGCTTTACCTACTCCACCGGTGCTTGGGCCATGAAAAAGAATCCAGCAAGACTACGTCATTCGAAAATGTCGTATTCGCCTAAAGCAAACAAACAAATTGGCTATGTGCATGGACGACTTTTCAAAGGCTGAGTAACCAACAAAGTTGAACCAGATATGAAGCACAATGCATTAGTGGTAAACACAAACTCTCAATCTGTAGGAGCAAAGTGCACATGATTCTGATTTGGGCATCGTACTTCTTCAGCACGAGGGAGGATACCGAGGTCTCTGGAAGATGTTCCCATCTGGTTGGCACACGGAGGGGTTTTCCTGCAGTAGTTGAACATTATCTTTGTATGAAGCTCGAATGGTTTCTTAGCAAGATGATGATGAACCTGCGAGTCAAATATCATTCTGCTCACTGAAGAAGATGGGAAGCCATGCCACTAGGATTGTCCTGAAGAATTCCGCAGACCATCACATACAGAATGGGACAAAACGTCTATGCAGTCTGCAAACTCTTGAATGGTCGCCAGTGAACCCTCCCAGTGTGTGCATGGATCCTCAGCAGCTATCCCTATCCAGCACTGCACTCAAACTTTTATTCCATAAACGATGTGACCTCTGTGAAGGTCATAGACCAGGGTGGAGCTTATTTATGGCAATGCGGAGGGCCATGTTGTTGACTGGACACCAAACACTGCCTCAAGGTCAGTACAGTCTTTACATGGAGCACAGCATCTTTTTTAATGTTTTAAACATACTTCCATTAACACATTTACTTAATTAGCTTACAACTCGTTACCCACCAGTTCAATAATGTGCATGCATTAATTAACAATAATAGCAATGATAATAAAAAGAAGAAGAAAGTGCCTCTTTGCAGTGCTCCAGCTGCTGCCTTTTCCCAACTCAATACTACGTATTTGGCACCAGGATATTCTCGCTATTGAATAAGGGACCACCATATCTGGCTGTAAGATAAGTACAGTTTCAACATGAGATGTAATACATATTACCAACAACTTCTAACTTACCCTATCATTCATAATATCTAATCTATTAATATTGAGCATACACCTTGTAAGTTTAAGGAACAGCAACTGTTTTTACTGCTTCAACAAACTCATGAAATTCCATCTTGTGTGATTATTTCAGGAAAGAAATCAGAATAACGTTTTTTTGTTTTGGTTTTTGCATTGTAACAGATATATTGACAGGAAGAGAAAAATACACACCACAGACATCACCACAAAACATATCCTTTGAAGCTCCGTCCAAGTCAGACATGTCAATCACCTTACGAGTTCTTCACGAGAGCTGAAAGATTCCTCTTTCTTCCTTCTCTTAATTAGCAGCATTGGTTTAAGGAGTAGTGGCAGCTCCTCCATAGGGGTGTCGCCCCACTGCTTTCTCGCAGTGCGAGAAGCAGAAACATAAAATGGTAAAACTACCATTTTATGTTTCTGCTTCTCGCACTGCGAGAAATCAGAAGTGCCTGGAGTGCCTGGTTGTGGGCGGGCGGGTGGGCTGTCCTGCTCGAGGGCAGGGGGGGAGTGGCTTGCCCACTTTTGTGGGTACTGACTGTTTGGTCGGCCCCAGGGCCTACCAACCCAGTCATGCGCACGCTCCCTTTTTTTTCTCTATGAAGGCTGCATACAGCCTACATAGAGAAAATGGCCCGGCTGGGGCGCTCTCCGCTGCACCTCACCAATCACAAAGCTGCCATTGCAGCGTTGTGATTGGCTTAGGGCCGGGGAAGGAAGCTGCCTGCTGGCTGCTTCCTGTTCCTGCAGGAAAGCAGCAGGAACACGGGACCCGGCTGCACCATCACACCGGCCAGGAGCGGAGGCGGCGCTGGCGGTAAGGTAAGTTTTATTTTTTTATTGTTATTCCCCACCCGTGAACACCCGCGAACACCCTCCCCCCCCTCCCTCCCGCGAGCATGCCGGCCGCGGCTGAAATGTTCGTCAGTGGAAGTAAACGAGGTATGTTTGTGAATGCTGAAAAGGGTCGAAAAATCCTGCAAATGTAACAGAAGACATATGGAAGTAGGTTTCTGATTTTCTACCATGACTTTGTGAACAGGCTCATAGTGTGTATCCATGTCTCCAAAGGTGAAAGGTTATGGTATTAAAAACTTAACAATACCTCGGTGACAGCCCATGTGATATCACCGGTCCTGCAGAATATTATTGGATGCCATTACACGGCTCTAGAGTCTTAAGTTTTTTACTTTTCCTGAAGTACGAAAAGTTGAGTTTCACTTGCATTTATTTTTCAAATGGGTGTTTTTTTAATAGCTGAGTTTCAGAAACTATAGGTACGAGCGTGCGGTTTGCCTTGAAGGCTACATTGCACATATAATTTACCCGTCATGTCAGCAAGATGTCCACATTCTGCCCCGTGTGCAGCATTTGAGCTCCACACTGCCTTTGAAAACTTTGCGAAGTTGAGTGTGTGAGC
The DNA here is from genome assembly GCA_963921515.1 of Calotriton arnoldi. Taxonomy (NCBI): domain Eukaryota; kingdom Metazoa; phylum Chordata; class Amphibia; order Caudata; family Salamandridae; genus Calotriton; species Calotriton arnoldi. The sequence continues at coordinate 788,456 of CAWUFW010001351.1, read as the reverse complement.
CATTACTACATACTTTTGTGGGTGACAGCTGATTTTGGAATCTGATCTGTCATGTATGGCTGGCATACGTAATTCAGAAAGGATTATTTGAGTGTCTGAGTTTGGCAGCAAGAAGAAAACCTTTGGCAAGAATGGCTGTAAATCTACACTTAAAATGTATTTTTTTTTAAATCTAGGATTTGTGAAATGTGTCTATTGGCCGGGGATCAATTAGTGCTTCACCGCCACCATCACGGATCCACACTTGCTAGCCACAGCTCTAGTCACATTTCTCAGTGCTCACCATGGCTTTTCAAGACTCAGCCTTATACACACCTGCTATCAGCCCACTCTTAGCCTTCAGAAGAGGGAGAACCACCCTTATGCACACTGCATTCAAAGAACCCACTTTTAGCCTTCACAAGAGTAATCATCAGCCATCCTCACCCTCCCACACACACAGTCAGGCCTTTAGGAAGGGTTTGTGAGGCCAAGATCGAAAACTTCACCAGGGGCCCAATTCCTGGTTCTCATAACAGCATATTGGCGAAAATGACTGGGCAAGTGTGCATTATCAGTCATACTGGTCTGGAAGCATTGGTGAAAACTGTGACGAATCTAACATAAACTTCACCAAAAAAAGTGAGGCATTGCAGCAGTAGCGCAAACTTCAATAACCCTCACAGAAGAGGGCTAGCACAGAAGTGAACTACACAAGCGCCTCACATTTTCATGTGCTCATCTCTACTTTTAATATTCTTCGGTGAGAAAGCTCCCTTGCATTGCACCTTTTTCACCAGTACAGAATCCCCTAAACTTTTCCCCTTGAAGTACTCAGTCTTTCACAATTTAATACCCGGTTAACACTATTGGTGGAGGAGCACAGCCATAGCTCACATGAGGCACAAAGAGGCTTCATATGCCAGTTCACAGCATTCTGAATTCCAACAAGCAAGCAGTGGTGAGCACTGTAAGGTGCTTGAGGACAGTGTGAAGCTGGCACTGGTGGGCAGAGATGAGCTGGCTCTCATGGGCAGCGTGTGAAGGTGGCATTGGTGGATAGTGTGAGGTGCCAGAAACAGTGGACACTGTAAAAGTTAGCACAGGTGAGCTCTCTCTTCCACACTCTATCTTGCTGTCTGTTACCATACTTTTTTTCTGCCACACTCTCAACATCTCTGTGTGGTCCTCTGTGTAATAACCTCCCCAAAAAAATCCAACACCCAGCAATTTCTTAAATGATAAATAATTCAATCGTATTGCTTTATTAACCTTCCTGCTTCCTCAAGTTTGCTTGAAAATGCATCATTTGTCCACTCTTTTTTCAAAATGTTCTCAGGGGGAGAACCCCCCCGAACCTCCCGTAGGTTGTTCGGGCTCGCTCGCTCGCCGTAGTGCAGTACAACAATAATTTTACGCCTCACCACTTTCAAATGTCACCAGCCGCCACTGTTAAGGAGAGATTTTTAAAGATGTTTATTTGCTGATATGTTTTAAAATTATTCATGGGCACTAACGCAGGTATATCTAAGGCATTCATTGTTGATAGTTGTTGACATTATATAATCAAGGTAGCAATTATTTATTTGGCATATTTATAGCATGAACTTTGTCACATGGACAATGGAGAGCTTCACATGAAACAGGAAATACAATTGGGGCTAAACACAACGGTAACTTACACTTGTGAGTAAGTTACAGGTGTAACTTTACTCTTACACTTTTAAGTAACTTAACTTATTTTGGCTATTCACAACATCCGAGTGTAGAGTTACTCAAAAGTGTAGACTTACACGTTTCCACCCCCTGAAAAAGGGGTTGAAGCCAAATTTACAAGTGTATGTTACTATTGCCAAACAAACAGTAGTCAGTTCAGCACAGTATGGGACCAACCACTTATACTGACACACTCTCCCATAAAAATGAAGGCAACAGGGATTTAAGATAAAACACCATAAAAAATAATGTACTTTTTTTAATAGTTAAAAATATAAATAAATATGATTTCATTTAAAAATATATATAAAAATAAAACATATTCATCATTTATTCAACAAATCTTTTAACAACGTTTTTAGAATTTAAAAATGAATGTAAGATAAAATGTAATAGAATGTCATTCAATACATTTAAATTAACTCTTTACATGACTTTCAATAATTATCAATGCATAAAAACATTGTCTTTGTTTCTATCACAAAAATTAATTTAGTTTCACTGAACATATTTAAAGAATTATTTCAAAATTAAGTTTCTAGTGTTATATCCTGTTTTCTTTTGTTCCACATGTAAAATAAATGTATAAAAGTAATTTACAATAATATATAGCAGAAAAATATTTTTTGAACTTTTCCAAGTTTAATAAACTATCTTAAGTTTTCTCTATACCTTACCATAAAGAGATCTCCAGCCTGACTGCAGTCTTCCTAGAAATATATTAAATTGAATTACAATTACTTGAATTTAAATTTTAAGAAAAACATACCGAAAGTACAAAAAAAAGAGAAAGTATTAAAGAGAAAGAAAGGCAGAAAGGGGAGAAAGGAGGAAGAGAAAGAAAAACAGCGATTGCATTGATGCAAGAGAACCTACAAGAGTGAGATAAAGAGTTAGGAAGTACTGGGTGGTTGAAGAGAGAGGCATGGGAAAGAATCAAGTCTACGAAGCCCTGGTATTAGGCAGCCCTGGCATTTGGCAGCACCAGCAGAGGGCTCCTAAGAAACACTTGGGGCCCCTGCACTTTTTATTTAACAAATACAGCACTTAACAATAGTGACCAGTGGAAATGTAGGACAGGAAGGGAGAAGGTGGCGAAGGGCCTGGACACTGATGGGGGAGATAGATAGAGAGTCGGACAAGTGGGAAAGAGAAAGCATGAGGTGGCATCAGAGAAAGGAGTCAGAAATAAGTAAGCCAGCGGCGGCTCCTTCACTAAGGCGGAGGAGCATTGCCTCACTGCTCTCAGAGCAGTGGAAAAAGGAAAAATAAAATGATAATAACAATGTTATTATCATTTTTTTTTTGTACCAGCTACAGGGCTATGTTAGGGCGGGGTGGGGCTGGGGTCACAGGGAGGAGGAATGGTTTGTGCACCTTAGGTGCGTATGACAGTTTGGCCAGTCATCTTGGGTCGGCCAAAGAGTCATGCGCACTTAGCAACTATTAGCAATAATTAGCAACAGTCCCTAGGCTCCCAGTCACTGTCTGGGCAGCTAAACGGGCCGCTCAGACCAATCACAACGCTGCTGTCATGCTGGTGACAGCAGTATTGTGATTGGCTTAGAAGTTGAGAGAAAGAGGAGCTGTGCAGGAGAGAGGAAATCCGACCTGTCTGCTGCCGGGAGCCAGGAAGAGAAGAGGACGGAGGAGAAGCTGCAGCAGTAATCAGGTAAGTGGTTTTTTTTCCTGCCCTCCTCCTCCCCCAACCACCCCCGTTCTATAGCAGCCACCACTGAAGTGGGCTCGGCTTTCAATGACAGAAAAGAGACGGACAGGGTCGTTTGAAAGGAAAAGAGGTGGCGAAACAGGGTGAAATTAGGAGCAAAGAGAAAGAGGAAACGAACTCTTACAGAAAGAAAGGACCTCTCAGCAACGTAAATGAGAGACACACTCACAGAAAAGTTGATAACACAAAGTGCCAGAGGGAAGTCAGCCCTGCACTCTATGACTCTGCCAGTAATCTGCATGTGTTAGTGTTGTGAATAATGCATCAGGAAACTAGCAGGCCCTGGCATCTATGCTGCAATCAGATCATGTTAATAGGCATGGTATTCACGGCAGTGAACGCCAACGCCAGTCAAGTGCTGCTATCGAGTGCACGTGCAGTGAGATAGAGAGAGAGACAGAGACAGAGACAGAGATAGATAGATAGATAGATAGATAGATAGATAGATAGATAGATAGATAGATAGATAGATAGATACAGAAGGAGAGAGCAGAGAGAAACAGAGAGAGTGGGAGCGAGTGAAATGGAAAGAGGGCGATACAGAGGGCAAGAGAGACACAGGAGAAGGGGAGAATGCAAGAATGTGAGGGAAAGAGCAAAGGATTGAGAGACTGAAAAGGAGAGAGAGAGAAGGTAGAGAGACACAGAGAGGGAGAGAGGGAGAGAGACACAGAAAGAGGGGGACAAAGTGAGAGAAAGATAGAGAGAGAACAAGAGAGACCAGCTGGGAGACACACAGAGAAAGAAAAAACAGAGACAGAAAGAGAGAAAAGGAGATATAGAGAGATAGTGCGAGAGAGAGAGAGACAGAAAGAAAGAGGGGGAGAGAGAGCGAGCAACAGAGAGCGCGCGCATGAGAGAGAGAGAAAAGCTTTCCCAAAACAAATATTTGTTCCATGTTACAAATGTTAGACTATAGCTGTGTGATGGGAGAGCTCGAGCTCGGCGCTTCCAAAACGAGGCTCCCAGTGAGCACCCTGCAGCCACCCCTGGCATGTGCGTCCTTGGAGAAGAGAAGCAAACAATGCGAAGCGGCCCAGGGATGCTCAGCAAGGCACAGTCCAACAGAAGCGCCTGGCCAGCGCCCCTCTGCATGAGACAACAGACAAACACCTCGAAAGGGCCACAGACTGCTCAGGTCTGTACCAAAACTACAGCGGTGAGCAGTAGTCCCGGTCAGAGCACAAATCCTAAAAAAAGAAGTGGGGGGACTTACCAGGTTAGGCAGTATGCAAGTGAAATCATGACACGTGCCATCACAGCGCATGATGTCACGACGCGTGACATTGCACGTGACATCACAGGAAGTGACCTCACTGGAAGTGACATCACAAGAAGTGACCTCAGGTATTAAGACCTCACACTATCTTTATCAGGCAATCATGAGTACATTTAAGTGAATTATGAGATTAAACAAATCAGATTTGGTGTTGGGGTTGTGCCAAAAAGTGGCGCAATCCCGACGCAAAATCTGGGACTCAACTAATACATTTTTTTTTTAACCCTGCCACAAAGAAATTGGCAACAAGGAGAAGCATGGTAGTAGATCTGTTATGCTTAATTGGTTGCAAAGTCTACATTTTAAAATATTTGATTGGGTTAAGGCATCTGCTTTGAAGGTGCCCAGTAAATCTCAGGGAATAGTAATAATGGTGAGATAACTCTGGTGGTTAATGCACTTGCTGGAGAGATCTGTGTTTTGTAAAGTCCCAGATTTGAATCAAAGAAGTAAAGAAGGTAAATGTGTCTCCTGCAAAGCACATCATCTAACACGCAGATGACAGATTTTTATTTTATGTAGAAAGGTAAGTGGGTTACTGCTTTTAACACAGATCCTTTTGTTACCTGCAGTTCATAAATTGTAATCCTTCTAAAAGGTCACAGTGAGGTATGAAGGACATGTGACTCCTACACCTTGTAACCCTCACTGTCTCATGTAACTCATCTTGTACATTGATTTACACATGTACATGATTTAGTGTCAATGTATAATGTGTATGTTATGCTCTGACACCCTGCATTGGGTTGCATAGCGCTATACAAGAAATAAAATAGTGCTATTGAAATTTGTATTTGTAATTACTGGGACAGACCAACACACCTGACATTCTTACAGTGCATGCGTATCTTATATACAAGGACTTAACAAGGGCAAAAGCATGCCTCTCTTAAGTACTTGTGAAGCGATAACAAGCTGTGTGCCTTTGTTTCCCCTCCATGGCATGTACATTTAAGAGTGAGGTTCCAGCCGCCTCCAGTCAGGGTATTCAAACAAAAGGAGGCCTGATGGCCCCTTAACTTCGGGCCAGCTGGAGGTGAAAAAAAGCTCCCTGGCTGCCTGCACGTTGCTGCTGGGAATCGAAAGCAGACAACGTAGAAGAGCTACTGAACGTGTCCTGGTGTCTGAAAATTACACCGGGACACGTTCAGCATATTTCTGTGGGGCCCAACTTCTTGGCAGTGGGGACGGCGTCCACCCTGTGAAAAGAGTGGGTGCATGTCGTGTACCTGTATGTACCCCCGACTTATGCCCTGGTCCCGGCACTTAAGAAGCACTGGCCTCGGTCTCCCATCACAGTTTGGTAACGTCTGCATTTAGGGCAGCCATCTTGCTGTGTCCGGACGAGGTGTTCCATCCTACGCTTTTATGTTTTAAAGTTTCCATGAAAGTTCTGCTATTTCAGTTTTCCTCCTGTGCTCTCTGAACCATTGAGAGCACCAAGAGGCCACCTCTAGAGCTCCCCAGCAGAGCTCCAACGTGCTGCTGATTTGGGGAGTCACCAAAAGCGCCCACTACTCTGTACATGAAGAGGGTGCAATGTCCCTCCTCTGGCTGTATGGTGGCTGGCATGCAGGTGGTAATATATTGAAGTATTAGGGGCACACCCTTTTTTCTGTACCACTGGGACAAGGAATACTGCCCGATCCCCTATTTATAAAACCCAGAAAGTCTTCCATTGCGGGACCTTCCTTATAAGGAGCTGTTTTTGACATGTCTGGCTCTGTGCTGGAATACACATCAATTTATTTATTTATTTATTTAAGGGGTTTATAATGCGCTTGAATCACCCCCGAAGGGGTATCTCAGCGCAAAGGACACTGCTGTCAAAGGTTGAAGGACAAATGACTAGAAAAGAGCAGTCTTAAGAAGCTTTCTAAAGCGAAGGTAGTCAGAGCATTCTCGCAATTGGATGGGAAGCTTATTCCAGTAAGACGGAGCAAGGTAAGAGAAGGCCTTTCCTCCCAACCTTGCTCTTCTAATCCGAGGTACCCTAAGGAGGGCTTTGGTACTCGAGTGGAGGGTTCTGGAGGGGGCGTAGCTGGTGAGTCTATCAGCTAGATAAGAAGGGCCTCCATTATGTAACGCTTTATACACAGTGCAGCAGATCTTGAACCGCACCTGTTGGTGTATTGGGAGCCAGTGAAGTCGGCGCAGCAGCGGGAGGGAGGGCGCCTTAGGGGGGGCGTTCAAAACGAGGCACGCAGCGGTGTTTTACACCACCTGCAAGCGCCGGAAAGATGACTCATTTGCAGAGATCAGCAAAGCGTTACAATAATCCAGGCGACTCAACACCATCGCCTGCATCAGAGTTCTGCGTACGGAGTCAGGAAGCAGAGGAAAGACTCTCCGGAGTAAACCCAGTATATGAAAGCAGGAGCCGACTGTGGCAGTCACGTGCTCCTTTAAGGTCAGAGCCTGATCAAGGCGGATGCCTAAGTTTTTTACGCAGGTCTTAGGTGGGGGGGAGGACACCGAGATCTCCTGGCCACCACTCGGGTGTCCACCACAATTGGGATTCAACAAAGAGCATAATCTCCGTTTTTACAGCATTGAACTGGAGAAAGTTATCTTTCATCCAGATGGAGATGGCGCTCATCCCTGAGGAGAAGGTGGATTGAACTGAGGGGGTGAATTTATCGAATGCAAACAGCAGTTGCGTGTCATCCGCGTAAGATATGGGGACAAACCCGATGACCTCAAGAGGTTGGCCAGGGGAGCCACATAGATGTTGAATAAAGTAGGGCTCAAACATGAGCCCTGAGGGACTCCCCTCGTCAGTTCTCTAGGTTGTGAGCAAAAAGGGCCCAGCTTGATGGTCTGAGATCTAGAGGAGAGAAAGCTTGACATCCACTGCAACGCTACGCCTCTTAGACCTATCTCCTCCAGTCTCCTGAGCAGGATCTGGTGCGAGACTGTGTCGAATGCAGCAGAGAGGTCTAACAGCACCAGGATCGTGGATTGGCCGCTATCTAGGGTCATTCTGATGTTATCCGTGACCGCTAGAAGAGTGGCCTCCGTGCTGTATTTCGGTCTGAAACCGGATTGTGAGGGATCCAGACCGCTGGTGGATTCCACAAAATCAGACAGCTGCTTATTAATGTGTTTCTCCACCACCACCAATTTCCACCAAGCTAACATCCCCCAGGTTGCTGGTGAATGTCTGTGAAAATGCTGTCCCTCCTGTGAGCAGAGTCACGGAAATTCTAAACATAGCTGCTCTCTGATTGAGTTGTGCCCCCCTAAACAGCACCCTTGGACTGAGTTCTGCAGCACGTTCCTTGAGGAGTGACATCCTGAACACGTGCTGGCATAAAAAGTGTGTCAGAGCACAGAAAGCGCTTGCTGCCTCCTCTCCACCTTGAACCAAGCTGGGAGGAAGTCTGACTCCTAGGTCCTGACATGACGTAACACTGGATCTGATGAAAACCCTGACATCTGTCGAGTCTCCGACAGTGGGAGAAAGTTTTGTCCAAATGTGGTTCCCTCATACTGTATGAGTAGTGTGTGCATCCAGTCTTAAGTTACAACAATCTGATGAAATCCAACGAGGCGGAAACATCACCGGCGTAGTTTGAGGTTTCAGCCAGGTTGAGGGTATGTGCCTTGTTGAAGGCCCTTGGGCGAACAATGACCCGAAACTGTGTATCGTGCACCACATGGCCTACAACAAGGGGCTCATATGAGCTTTAATCTGCGACTGAAACAATTCCTCTGTGTATAAATGTACAATGTATTGCTTCGATGGACACAATTAAATCAAAGCATGTCATATGTCGCCTACCACTGGTGCATACAGCATGCTGACACCCAATCTTAGTCCGAATCTGTGCTGCGAGAAAAACAACAGAATATATATATATATATATATATATATATATATATATATATATATATATATATATTCCAAAAAACAAGGTTACCCTCAATGATGGAGCCCACACGGGTGATCCTTTCTGAATAATTTAATGAAGACTGCAGCAAAACACATCACCAGCAGCAGCACATATCTTTCTCCTTCGCCGACGCGTTTCAGGCTCCTGCCCTTTGTCATAGGCTTACTTCAACAGCTGTGCTCACGCCATCAGTGCTCCTTTATTTCCAATCGTACCCGCCCCAGTGGGCGTGGCCGCACCCGCGGCCCTCTGGTACTCGTAGTGCTCACTCAGTGTTACTCTTGTGAGTTGGTGCGCACGCTGTACATAACGTGTGGGCTCCATCATTGAGAGTAACCTTGTTTTTTGGAATATGAGCGGCAAACCCAGCCGCAATGGAAGCCCCGCTGTTGTGACGGACCCTGGTGACGCCGAAGTGGTTTTCACCCTGATGGGACGAGGTGCTGAGATGGAGGTAAATTATGGCATCAGAACATTTTAAACCAGCTGACAGCAACCCACTGGGGAATTTTATACATGTTATGTACAGCGTGACCAAGGCCTAACGGCTGAAACGCGTAAGGATTTTGGGTGTTTTATCTCCGCTTTCCAGACGAATAAAAGTCAAGCCTGTCTCTCAGTCAGTGTTGGGCTCTTTTGTGTGTGGATTTAGTATCGACCAGGATCTTCATTCCTGGCTCCAGAGCTCGCCCTGCAGGACCGGGGGCCCCGGTAAAATGGAGGTGTTTTTGTGATGTCAATGGAGGGGGCATGGTCCGCTCGTGGAAGCACCAGCGTTAAGGATTTCCGTTGCTATTTGGCAGCTTCCAATTCGAGAAAGGGAGAAGAGAAGGTTCATGCTTTCCCTGACGGCACTGCATGACAAGCAGCAATTTTAGGGGAGCGGAGGAATTCGCACTATGCAGAGATTTAAGGAATCCATTGGGACATTGCAATTACACGCAAATATTGCTCAATTGAAAACATGCCATGTCTCGATGTCAAAAGGAAAATAACATTGCATTATGGGGCTGGCAGTTGATAGACAAGCCATGTGACCACTGGGACTACTATTGTAATTACACTCACCTGTGACCAAGGCCTAACGGCTGAAACGCGTAAGGATTTTGGGTGTTTTTATCTCCGCTTTCCAGACGAATAAAAGTCAAGCCTGTCTCTCAGTCAGTGTTGGGCTCTTTTGTGTGTGGATATATATATATATATATATATATATATATATATATATATATATATATATATATTGTAGAAACCGGCAACCACCGCCGCCGCTCCTGCTCGTCCCGGGTGCTCACACCTGCGGTGGTGAGCCGCGGAAAATTCAAAAACAAGGCATGCTCTTCCCACGCCCAATGGAAAGCACTCACGACATTGACAAAGCCGCAAGGCGAAACGCGTCTGTCGGTGCAGGGGGTCTGCACAGTAAAGCACTTTTGCTAAAAAATTACCCTCGTGACTGCTTTCCATTGGGCGTGGGAAGAGCATGCCTTGTTTTTGATATATATATATATATATATATATATATATATATATATATATATATATATACACACACACACACATACATACATACATACCTAAATAAAATGTTACAGCATTTTAGCGGTACTGTGCATTTGAGCAGGTCCACTGACCCAAAAAGTAGCCATAGCAGAGGAGAGATCATTCAGATCACATTTTAACATTGTCTACACCTCAGCCTGTCGCAGCAAGAAGCCCTTAGCCAGACACAACTATCCGTGCGCATCGCCTCGTTCATGTGCCCTTGGCCTGACCTTGGGGGACACCGCTCATGCATCCATGCACATCATGGCCCTTTCCTGGGATGATAGTGCAGTGATCAGTAAAAGCTCGTATTCTTCCAAGGTACTTGATTTCTGTAAAACCATCAGAAAGGCAGGAAACCTCGGCAGCAGAGTCCACCCTGGCTCTTGGCTAGTTCGCGAATCCCCAGGGACGCTGGAAAGCCGCCAGTGCCCCCACCCCTCGCCCTCCACCCGCCAGAGACAAGGCTGGCATGGCAAGGACTTAATCTCCTACAAGGAAGAAAGGAATGACTTGCCCCCTCCCCCACATGAAGATTAAAAGCGCCTGTCTCCAAATCCCTTTCTCCTGCTTCCGACACCACGTAGGGAGCGTGCAGCGCGCTCCCGCGCAGCGCCTCCACGCTCAGGCGTGGCCTCTAGGTGACTTCGATATGAAGCCAGTGATCTACTAGATCTCCCAGATCCTAGAGGTCAGCCAGGGGGCGCTGAGCACCTTAGATTAGAGCCTGCTGATATTCAGTTTGCATCGCTCACGCTGTGAATAGAACCTTCGTTAGGCCCCCGTGGAATGTGCGAGAGTGAACCCGGTGCCTGTGAGCGGAGCCGCGTCACTTGCCTTTTCACCATGACACGTGGCGCAGTTACATTTTGTTTAACTTAAAAAATGATCTCTGAACGTCGAGAATAGCGATGGAACACAGACAAGAACAGCCCGTCTCTAAATCCAGCACAGGCGGAAGGCGCACCCTCTGTAAACTGTACTCGATGGCTTAAATCATAGGGGTGCCGTGGGGAAATATTGGGGTGCCGTGAGAATGACAAACCAGACCCCTCTGAGATGAGTGTCCTGTACCCTTTTCTTCTTCTGTTTCACCCAGTGGTTTTCTGGCTCAGCTACCGCCACCTGCCAGCTCGGATGTCAGTTACACTTTCACCACGAGGGAGTCATTTTTCAGAAGAACACGTGAATTCCCTACTTATTAGCAGTATAGTTTGGACAGCTAGGTACAGTCATTCTTTTTACTCTTTTTGGTGAGGTCTATCCTGTTTAAAATTGGATCTATCGGAGGGCGTGGCCTGAGGCATCAAGATGGCGGTCGCACTCTAAGAGTGCTCCGGACCCCTCCGTCATCCGCCTCGCATCCCGTTGTCTGCGGCTGTCATCCGCACTCCATACTGGCTCGTAAGGATCCCCCGGAGGGCACACGCTGCCCCTGTATTATTATCTTTTAAGGACTGCCAGCAGCGTGTGACCCACTGGGGTTGGATTGTACTACGAATCCCACCATGCATTTCTGCTCATTGGAGCGAGTACCTACGAGATGTTGAAATAAAAGAGGGCAAGATTCGTTCCACACAGCTGTTGTCAGTCTTCATTGGTCCATGAGGAAGAGTTACACTCGAAACGCGTCGGACCTGAGACGCAGTGGGGGATTGTGCCTCTGCTCTTCGCTGATTTTGAAGCTTGAAATTCTCCTGGGTGTGCCAGCCTTGGGTAAAACTTTCTTTCAATATATATATATATATATATATATATATATATATATATATATATATATATATATATATATTCCAAAAAACAAGGTTACCCTCAATGATGGAGCCCACACGGGTGATCCTTTCTGAATAATTTAATGAAGACTGCAGCAAAACACATCACCAGCAGCAGCACATATCTTTCTCCTTCGCCGACGCGTTTCAGGCTCCTGCCCTTTGTCATAGGCTTACTTCAACAGCTGTGCTCACGCCATCAGTGCTCCTTTATTTCCAATCGTACCCGCCCCAGTGGGCGTGGCCGCACCCGCGGCCCTCTGGTACTCGTAGTGCTCACTCAGTGTTACTCTTGTGAGTTGGTGCGCACGCTGTACATAACGTGTGGGCTCCATCATTGAGAGTAACCTTGTTTTTGGAATATGAGCGGCAAACCCAGCCGCAATGGAAGCCCCGCTGTTGTGACGGACCCTGGTGACGCCGAAGTGGTTTTCACCCTGATGGGACGAGGTGCTGAGATGGAGGTAAATTATGGCATCAGAACATTTTAAACCAGCTGACAGCAACCCACTGGGGAATTTTATACATGTTATGTACAGCGTGACCAAGGCCTAACGGCTGAAACGCGTAAGGATTTTGGGTGTTTTATCTCCGCTTTCCAGACGAATAAAAGTCAAGCCTGTCTCTCAGTCAGTGTTGGGCTCTTTTGTGTGTGGATTTAGTATCGACCAGGATCTTCATTCCTGGCTCCAGAGCTCGCCCTGCAGGACCGGGGGCCCCCGGTAAAATGGAGGTGTTTTTGTGATGTCAATGGAGGGGGCATGGTCCGCTCGTGGAAGCACCAGCGTTAAGGATTTCCGTTGCTATTTGGCAGCTTCCAATTCGAGAAAGGGAGAAGAGAAGGTTCATGCTTTCCCTGACGGCACTGCATGACAAGCAGCAATTTTAGGGGAGCGGAGGAATTCGCACTATGCAGAGATTTAAGGAATCCATTGGGACATTGCAATTACACGCAAATATTGCTCAATTGAAAACATGCCATGTCTCGATGTCAAAAGGAAAATAACATTGCATTATGGGGCTGGCAGTTGATAGACAAGCCATGTGACCACTGGGACTACTATTGTAATTACACTCACCTGTGACCAAGGCCTAACGGCTGAAACGCGTAAGGATTTTGGGTGTTTTTATCTCCGCTTTCCAGACGAATAAAAGTCAAGCCTGTCTCTCAGTCAGTGTTGGGCTCTTGTGTGTGATATATATGTGTATATATATATATATATATATATATATATATATATATATATATATATATATATTGTAGAAACCGGCAACCACCGCCGCCGCTCCTGCTCGTCCCGGGTGCTCACACCTGCGGTGGTGAGCCGCGGAAAATTCAAAAACAAGGCATGCTCTTCCCACGCCCAATGGAAAGCACTCACGACATTGACAAAACCGCAAGGCGAAACGCGTCTGTCGGTGCAGGGGTCTGCACAGTAAAGCACTTTTGCTAAAAAATTACCCTCGTGACTGCTTTCCATTGGGCGTGGGAAGAGCATGCCTTGTTTTTGAATATATATATATATATATATATATATATATATATACACACACACACACATACATACATACATACATACCTAAATAAAATGTTACAGCATTTTAGCGGTACTGTGCATTTGAGCAGGTCCACTGACCCAAAAAAGTAGCCATAGCAGAGGAGAGATCATTCAGATCACATTTTAACATTGTCTACACCTCAGCCTGTCGCAGCAAGAAGCCCTTAGCCAGACACAACTATCCGTGCGCATCGCCTCGTTCATGTGCCCTTGGCCTGACCTTGGGGGACACCGCTCATGCATCCATGCACATCATGGCCCTTTCCTGGGATGATAGTGCAGTGATCAGTAAAAGCTCGTATTCTTCCAAGGTACTTGATTTCTGTAAAACCATCAGAAAGGCAGGAAACCTCGGCAGCAGAGTCCACCCTGGCTCTTGGCTAGTTCGCGAATCCCCAGGGACGCTGGAAAGCCGCCAGTGCCCCCACCCCTCGCCCTCCACCCGCCAGAGACAAGGCTGGCATGGCAAGGACTTAATCTCCTACAAGGAAGAAAGGAATGACTTGCCCCCTCCCCCACATGAAGATTAAAAGCGCCTGTCTCCAAATCCCTTTCTCCTGCTTCCGACACCACGTAGGGAGCGTGCAGCGCGCTCCCGCGCAGCGCCTCCACGCTCAGGCGTGGCCTCTAGGTGACTTCGATATGAAGCCAGTGATCTACTAGATCTCCCAGATCCTAGAGGTCAGCCAGGGGCGCTGAGCACCTTAGATTAGAGCCTGCTGATATTCAGTTTGCATCGCTCACGCTGTGAATAGAACCTTCGTTAGGCCCCCGTGGAATGTGCGAGAGTGAACCCGGTGCCTGTGAGCGGAGCCGCGTCACTTGCCTTTTCACCATGACACGTGGCGCAGTTACATTTTGTTTAACTTAAAAAAATGATCTCTGAACGTCGAGAATAGCGATGGAACACAGACAAGAACAGCCCGTCTCTAAATCCAGCACAGGCGGAAGGCGCACCCCTCTGTAAACTGTACTCGATGGCTTAAATCATAGGGGTGCCGTGGGGAAATATTGGGGTGCCGTGAGAATGACAAACCAGACCCCTCTGAGATGAGTGTCCTGTACCCTTTTCTTCTTCTGTTTCACCCAGTGGTTTTCTGGCTCAGCTACCGCCACCTGCCAGCTCGGATGTCAGTTACACTTTCACCCACGAGGGAGTCATTTTTCAGAAGAACACGTGAATTCCCTACTTATTAGCAGTATAGTTTGGACAGCTAGGTACAGTCATTCTTTTTACTCTTTTTGGTGAGGTCTATCCTGTTTAAAATTGGATCTATCGGAGGGCGTGGCCTGAGGCATCAAGATGGCGGTCGCACTCTAAGAGTGCTCCGGACCCCTCCGTCATCCGCCTCGCATCCCGTTGTCTGCGGCTGTCATCCGCACTCCATACTGGCTCGTAAGGATCCCCCGGAGGGCACACGCTGCTCCGGTGCGTCCGGACTGTTGATTTGGGACTGCAGGCACCTTATTGGGTTCCGGACTTCACGAGGCCCTGAGGCCGCAATATGGCGGACGCCACCAAGATCCACGTGTGACCGGAGCACATTCTACTGAGAGGCGCTGGTCGGCGCTGCACCTCCTGACCCACAAGATTCCACCAGGCGCGTTACCTGGCATCCGAGATCTGCTACGGCCGCCCGCCGGCCTGTTTGCTGCTCCGGCTCTCCCGCGCCCCACACACGCAAGATGGCGGCCTCCGGCGCCCGCGGCCGGTGACCTGCGGGGCCTGATGTCCGCCTCGGGGCTCTGCACGCAATGACTTGGCCCGTGGGGAGGCGGCTGAGGTGTGGGCGGCAGCGTGTTGAAGAGCTGCATCCCCGGAGCTGAACCGCCGCACAGACTCTAATAACTGCGACCGGCGCTGAGCTTAAGGAAGAGGGACCACCCAATGAGTGGGGGCGGGACCGGGGATCGGCTGCCGAGTCGGGCAGCGGTGCGGGAGGTCGCGCTACGGCCTCTCGGCCCCCCCCTTTTCTGTTCTCTCTGGTGCTGCGGTGTCCCTAAGCCCCTCTGGACTGTGGCCCTTGAGTCTTCCCTGTGTCTGGGGCCCAGCCAAGTCAGGCGTGGTGGGCTCGCCTAGCGGGGTAGTGTGGGTGCCGTTCGGCTGCACACTTCGGGCAGTAAAGGGCCCCCCCCGGATGAATCTCGCCAGCCTCCTTTCACCCCCGACCTGGGCTTCCACCGTCCCCTACGCGGGGTGTGCGATTGAGGAGCGACCGGCCCTGCCAGGGCCTGCAAGCAACATCTAGGCCGGGACGACCTAACCCCCAGGACCCTGTTCTGATACTTGTGGGGGCAGGGCGCCCATTCTCCCTCCTTCGGCCGCCACCTCGGGCGGCGGCACGGGGTTTGGCCAGTGCACCCACGGTCCCTCCCCATTTCCTGCAGCCGCCTCTCCTGGGCGCACTCCTTCCGACGACCAGCACATCCATCCAAGGGGTGCCCCCTCGGCGAAGGTCACCACGCACCATCAGTGGCGGCACACAGTGCGGGACATCAGCCGCCCGGGCGGAGGGAGGCATCGGCTGCATTGGTAGGGCAGCGGGGGCTCCCGGGACTGGGCTCCACCCCCACGCCTCGGAGGCGTCGCCCACAAGCAGTACCGGCCTCCTAACTTTGGCCTTCAAGAAGGCCTCATCGTGAATCTACCCACCACTGGGATCCTCACGGTGGGCACCTGTCGCTCCTGTCCACTGTCCACGGGCCAAACTTTACCTCCCACACTGGAAGGCTTCACCGCCAACCTGAGTGCCTGGAAACACCCTCATCTGCCTCTCGTATAGTAGCCTCTAACCCTGCCTTGCGGCCCTCAATCCGGGTGAGGTTGCTCACTCTTCATTGAGGCGTTTGTCTGTACTTGGTTTCATCCTTCTGGCTCCTAGAGCTCGTACTGGAGCGCGTCCCGACACCGACCATGGGGAGAGATAAGGCCTCTAAATCCGCGACTGCCCCTACGCAAACGAAGATGGACCGGTTCACTACTTCCGAACATGACCCCTCTTGGCAGACTGATGGAGCCCCCCCCCTTCCGGGCAAAGACTTAGCAACCATCCTACAGGCGATCAGCGCCTCCCAGGCTTCGGTGGAAGGGAAGATTGGGGAGGTCAAGGTGGACGTATGCCTCCTACGGCAGGACCTCCGCAATGCCACAGCCCGCATAGCGGAGGCTGAGTCCCGCATCTCAACGGCGGAGGATGATATCCTTCAATTGAAAGAACAGGTATCCACTCTACGTTCACACACCAAGGAACTGCATCGACGTGCCGAAGATGCGGAGAACTGGGCACGCCGCAACAACCTCCGCCTAGTGGGGTTTCCCGAAGGGGTCGAGACGACTCAGGTAGCTGCCTTCATAGAGACCTGGGTCACGTCATGGATGCCCAAGGCGCCCTCTCCGCGTGGTTTGTTGTGGAGAGAGCGCATCGGTCCCTCGCACCGAAACCGCCTCGGGGCTCCACCTCGCCCTATTATACTAAAAATCCTTAACTTCGAGGACCGGGACGCTATCCTGCGCGAGGCGCGCTCCCAGGGACCACTTAAGTTCCAAAACTACACTATCATGATATTCCCTGATTACACCAAGGAAGTGCAAGACCAATGCCGCTCCTATACGGACATTAAAAAGAAAATGCGATCCTTGGGTCTGCAATACCAACTCCAATTCCCCGCACGCCTCTGTGTCATTTTCCAAGGAAAAGTGCAGTTCTTTGACACGCCCCAGGCGGCCTGGACTTGGCTGACGGAGGAGCGTCCCCTCCGTCAGTGGCAAAATCTGTCCCCCATGCCATCGGGCTCTCAGTCCCCGAGGCCTCGGTCGCCAGGGCACCAGCGCCGGAGTCGCACGCACTCTCGCAGGAGACGCCAGTCTCAAGCAGCGGCTTCCAGATCGGCGAGCCTGGCTGCCCACAGAACCCAAGACTCTTCAAGTCCATCAGTTTGAAGTTTATTTATTTTTTGCTTGATTAGTTAAAATCTTTGCAAATACATAACAAAAAATTCCCCTTGTACACAAATAGATACAATTAAAAACAATTAAAAAACACTTAATGTAAAAAAGATCGTCATTTACATATTCTTGTTTTGTGGTGTTAACTATTTTAAAAAGATTCTCATAGACTCTTACGTCTCATAAAATACTGGCTAGCAGTGACGACCACATCAGGCTCTCCTCCCCGCCTCAGGCACCACTCATCTGGTGCGCCATCCCTGGCTCCTCCGTCACCGGCTCAACGGGGCTCACCGAGGGCGGATTCCGACCTTTCCCGCAGCCCAACTCTCTGAGAATCCAAGGGGCGTTGCCTGCGGTGCGGTCTCTCTGGGAACGTGCTCTGACCCCTCAGGGGGCGCGGAGCCACGGCAGACTTTCTGTCCTGATTCGCCGTCTTTTTGCCGAGACATTCCACATCCATCTACATGGAGGGGTCCTCCACGCAACTCAACCCGAGCGTTCTAGTTTGGTCCTTGTTCCACTAGGGGGGCCGACAGATGCTTCTGTTCTCGAAGTATAGGGTGAGGGGAGGGGGTAAGGGGAGGGACTGGGATTGTTTTTCCCAATGTTGTTGTTTCTTACTGTTTTGTTGCACCAGCCATCACGAGACATTCTCTGATAATCTCTCACGGGGTATACAAGGCCCCTTCACAAGCGCCCTTCCACATAGGCGTGCACCCCCGAGTGTACCCACGCCCTTTTGTGAGGATGCACACCGCCACCACGACCACCAACCACCATGACTGACATACCCGTTCCAAGGGCCTCCCTTCACGTTCTGTCCTGGAATGTCAACGGCCTCCTAGACCGACTTAAACGTATGGCTGTCCTACGATATGCGCAACGCCTCAGTATAGAGGTCTTCCTGCTCCAGGAGACGCACTTGCTGGGTCATCACTGCCCCTTCCTGGCTCACTATGGATATGACAGAGTGTGGCACTCTGGCTTCGCCCTGGGTTCCCGGGGGGGTGGCTATCCTGTTGAAACGCACCCTTCCCTTTGTGCTTACATGGGTTATTCACGATTCCCTGGGAATCTCGGTGGCCCTCTGTGGCTCGCTGGGTGGTAATCCCCTTAATCTCGTATCCATGTACTCACCCCCTTCGATGCTCACGACGACCCTGAAACATTCCACTGCATTGCTGACCTCCTTGCCCTTGGGCTCCACTATCATCGGGGGCGACTTCAACGCGGTCTCCTCTCCGGCCCTTGACACGACATGCCCCTCCTCCACCACTAGACTTGCGCAAGTGAAGCAGTTAACGAACTGGTCCGAATCCCTGGGCCTCAGCGATGCATGGCGTATCTGGCACCCTCACACCAAACAGTTCACTCATACCTCTGCTGCTCACCACACGCAGGCGCGCATAGATGCGATTTTTGTCCCTTCAACTGACTGCATCACGATTCAAGATGTCCGTATTCTCCCCAGGGGTATCTCCGACCATTCTCCGGTGCTTCTTAGCACGCCTCCCCCCCCCCCAATCGGCACGCCCGATGTGGAGAATGAACGCCTGGTTTCTTCAGGATAAAGAATTTAAAAAGGTGGTGGGGATGGAGCTTAAGCAGTACTTTCTGGCCAATGAGGGGTCGGTGTCCTCTCCGGGCACCCTGTGGGAGGCGACCAAAGCCACCATCCGGGGATTCGCTAAGGGCCAGCTCAAGCGTCAGCGACAGGCGCAGCTGCAACAGATCACCTCGCGGGAGGCGCAGGCTTTACGCCACGAGCAATCCCCACCTGATGCCGATGACACTTCCCGAGAACGGCAACTCGCTCATCTTCGGGCAGAGATCCGGCAGCTTTTATTAGATGCCACCAAGCTCCTTCGGAGATCGTCAGTGGCTAGGGTATACCGCTGGGGCGACAAGAACGGCTCGATTCTCCACAGACTAGCCACTTATCCTAGGGCGAATCGCATTATTCCTGAAATAATAGACATGGACGGGTCGTCACACCGATCCCCGGTGGCGATGGCCCACACCTTTGCCTCCTACTATCGCCAGCTCTACGCTGAAAGGTCCCGGGTACTGTCGCTCACTGCTCTGCTAGATGCGGGTGGCACTCACCTTCCGCAGCTGGATTCGGCTGCCCAGGCGGATTTAGACCGCCCGATCTCCCAAGAAGAGATTAACGCTGCAATAACCCTTACTGCGTCGGGTAAGACCCCGGGTCCTGACGGCCTTCCCCAGGAGAACTATGCCCTCTACCGCGAGACTCTCATCCCACGCCTCGCTGACTTGTTCGACGAGACGGACAGGGCCACCATTGTGGTCCTCCCAAAATCTCAACCGCCATCCCCTCACTGTGCGGACTACCGCCCCATCTCTCTCATCCACACTGAGGTGAAACTATATGCCACAATTCTCGCCCAGAGGCTGAAGCCTTACCTGTCCACGTTGGTTCACCCTGACCAGTGCGGATTCATGCCCACGCGTGGTACTCGACACTGTCTCCGGAGGCTGCATCTGGCCTTGGCTCACCGTCACGTGCTCACCCCCTATTTGGCGATCCTTCTCGTGGACTTTGAGAAGGCCTTCGATTCGGTGGATTGGAGGTATCTCGAGGATGTGCTGGCCGAGATGGGTTTCGGTCCGCACTTTCGAGATCTGGTATGAGTCCTATACGCCCAGCCTCGGGTGCGAGTCCTAGTCAATGGAGTCCTGTCGGAGGCCTTCCCTATTCAAAGGGGAACGAGACAGGGATGCCCCCTTTCACCCCTGCTCTTTGCCCTGGCGATGGAGCCCCTGGCGTCCCTGATACGGTCTGAGAGTCGTGTTCGAGGATGGGAATGGCCCAACGCGGAGGTGGACAAGATCGCTCTTTATGCGGACGATGTCCTAATTTTTTTAGCTGAACCCGCTCAGTCCGGCCCTCAATGCCTCCAGATCTTGCGATCCTTTGGGCAAGCCTCCGGCCTCCGGCTGAATCCCGACAAGTCGGTCCTGGTTCCTTTACACTTGTCTAGAGACTGCTACGACTGGCAGTCCACCATACGGATTCGGCGGCAGTCCTTCAAGTATCTAGGAATATGGGTGGCTCTTCTCCCCGAACTGGGCTGGTCCCTCAATGTTACCCCGCTGGTGAAGAAAGCCAAGGCAGACCTTCTGAAGTGGCAGACGTTACCTCTAAATCCCCCGGGGAGGGTCGCCCTGTTTAAAATGATGATTCTCCCCAGGTTTCTCTATGTCCTCCAGAACACCCCCTTTTGCTTTCCGAGGGCCTGGTTTCGAGAACTAGACAGTATGGCCACCAAGTTCCTATGGGGAGGGGAGGGCACGCCTGGCCCTGACCCTATGCCGGATTCCTCCATTCGATGGGGGCATGGGGATGACACACCTATACTTGTATTACTTGGCTACGCGTTTACTGTCCATACATGACTGGTTTAATGGGGGCTGGTCCGACCCGGCCTACAGGCTGGAATTGAGCGAACTAGGTCTGTCCAAAATCCAATCTCTGATGTACGGGGAGCCCATTCTGTCCAGCTTACCAGATGTAACGCGCTCTGCGGTGTTGGCCTGGCGGGCAGCACTGCGTCATACTCAATGGACACACAAGCTTACTCAGTGCACGCCTCTCTGGCATGGCACTATGCTCCGAGAGGACAGCGGGCTGCAGGGCTTTAGATCATGGGACCTTATAGGAATCTCGCAATTGTGGGATGTGTGGGCGAGCGGCCATATGCGCTCCTTCCAAGACCTTCGAACCCGATATTCCCAGCACCCAACACAATTCTACAAATATTTGCAGCTGCGACATGCCCTCCACGTACACATATCGGAGGACACACGGATTCCGGAGTACAGCCCTCCCGAAGCGCAGACTATGCTGGGTGACCTGGGGAAGGGGGGTATCTCCCGTATTTACCGGACACTGGTTAACAACACCCCGACCTCACTAGACCGGCTTAGAGGCCTGTGGGAGGAATGGGTGGGTACTCTAGAGGAGGAGGACTGGTGCGAAGCCCTCATGGCACCCAAGATGGTCACGGCATCAGCCAAACTCCGATTGGTCCAACTATACTATTTGCACGCTGCCTACCTGACCCCAGTACGCCTCCATCGGGCCGGTTTTTACCCGAGCGCTTCCTGTACGAGGTGTGGCCATGACCCGGCCGATTTTTTCCATATGGTGTGGGCATGCCCCCATTTGGCTTGGTTCTGGGGAGACATCGAGGAAGAACTCGCAGATATCTTGGGGTGGGAAGGTCCTCATGACCCACGACACTCTCTCCTGGGGGTTACGAAGGGGCTGGATGGGTCTAGAAATGAAAAATTGTTTTTTAACACGGCAATGGTAGTGGCTAAGCGAGATATAGCTGCATCTTGGAGGTGTCCAGATCCGCCTTGTTCTGGGAGGTGGCGGAGGGGGGTGGATTGGTGTGCCACACAAGAAAAATCCATGTATGAAGCGCGAGGCTGTCCCAAAAAGTATCGTAGGGTATGGGGCAAATGGTTGGGTGCTATGGGATAGTCAAGCTGTGAGTGTAATTTACATATCTGTTTGCACCTTCGGGGATCCGAAATCATGGAAGGCTCATGTATTTGCCTGTGATCTGTCAGATTCAATGTCCAATGCTGATTTGCTGGTGTTGTTTATTGTTAAAACAAAATTGCTTATAAAAAAAAAATTGGATCCATCACTCCGAGTTTGACCTGTACTCAAACCTAGAGTGTGTCACAACATGACAGAATGCGCGCCTGGAATCCCTACTCTTATGGCTAGATGCACGTAGCCGGGGTCCCCAGTACAAGACCACACATGCTGTATGAGTGTGTACCCCTGTTTGTTATGGTTCACCCAAGCAGGGTCATTGGCATACCTGGCCTTCACCAGAGCCGGACTGGCCCATCTGCCGCTCTGGCATTTCCCTGGTCGGGTACAGGCTACGGGCTGCTTCTAGAGCAGGATGGGCCGCCATCACTCGTCTGTGCCCCCACGGCCCACTATAGTCAAGTTCTTCTGCAGGATGGAGCTAATTTGAACATTTTTGCCAAGGCTGATTTTGGTTTCCTCTCTGGCCCTGTTCTTCAAATGCCAGGGAGCCTACTTTGCCTATGTGCCCTTGTCCTGCGTCCTGCCTCGGGAAGAAGCTGTTGTGCAACTGATGAGCCCAGACCTGGAGCCAACAATTCGCTTTGGCTGGAATGGGATCTGGTTGGTGTGCCAGCTTATGGGCACAACTCCAAATCTCATACTAGGCTCTTGCCACATCCTCCAAAAAGCAGAAAGTCCCAGACTTACCTGGATCCCTGGCAGGCTTCCTCCCCACTGAATATATTCTGGACCCACCTGGTGTGTGACCACGCACTCGACCTTGACATTGTGTTTTGCTCATCAGGGTGTAAACCTGCATGAAGCAAACCAGACAGATCTTTACGTCATCAAGTCATTTACATCAACTGCTGGCTTATCTACAACATATTTAGCATGAGGCTTACATTCCTACCCAGTGAAAGCTATGGACTAAAATAGAATCATTGCCCTGTATTTAAATAAAAACAAAAGATGTCTAATCTTTTAATCATTTTAATGAGTTAACTTGCAAATACAATTGGAAATCATTGTGACGTTTTTAATTATTAACTATAAAAACCACTGTTTGCTTTACATTTGAAAAACCCCTTAAAATGAGTTATAGATTTCTTTTTTAGACGCTGGTTACTTGTGCTGCTTCTTAGACATTGTAGAATGCAGTCCTATGCTAAGCATTGCTTGCTTATTGTATGGCAATAATTATACTCATGGGGTAGGTTGTGTTACTATAGCGCTTCTTTTCAGAGTCTACGCCATTTCTAAGCGCTGTAAAGAACAGATATTACTACCACTCGTTTTAAAGAAATATAACGTATCATCTTCAGAAGGATCAACATATGTGTTGGCCCTGCCAGAATCCAACCTGGTGCCCAGCTGTTAGTGCCAGATGTCAGTAATGACAGTTCTAACTCGCAAATCCATCTTACCATCTATACATTTTATAAAAATTATAACATCTTAGAGATTGCACATTAGAGCTTTCAAATTACAAAATAAAACATTGCCTATATAAATATATTTTGTAAGAAATTTACATTTATGTATTTGTTATTTTTCATATAGCACATAAAATCGTGCCATAGGGTATCTGAGTGGTTATGAATTCATTTAGACCAAGACCAAGGTGTACATTGCATGATACAGGTGTACATTAGGGCCAGTGGGAATTTTGACATTGCAAAACCAAAGGTATACTTGAGATAACAGATAGGCAATCGGCCAGAGAGATGACAGGAGTGAGATAATACTTGTAGGATAGAGTCAACGTGCAAGAAAGTTCTGTGCACTGGTAGAGCAGCCGAAAACAGGCAAAGAGCGACGGAGGTGGCACTGGGTGGGAAGGGAGCGTTGATTAATGAAGTGTTGCTTCAGTGAATAAACACTGGAATCCTTTAATTCCATTAAACATGTTTTTATTCTCGCTTTAATCCGTGGTATCGTCGTTGTTTCAGTGGTGATTCACTTCACAATTCGGCTGCAAGGCTGATTCTCAATCTACCCATATGGCAAGCCATGCCCCCATATCTGATTAGTTGGTATGTGAGTCCATTGGTTGGTATCTTGACTAAATTATGCCCAGGAAAAGGGGCGCCTCCACGAGACTGAGGGGCATGTTTATGACCCAGCTTGCATCTCTCTTGCACTACACAACGTGGTGCAAGAGCGACGCAAACCTTAAATCATATTTTTGAAGCCGCACAAAGCCACTTTGCCTGGCTCCAAAATATGGAGAAATGCAACGCAGCGTAAATCGCTGGCGACTCCCATGGTTTATTACGCATTCCCAGATTTACAAGACCTGCTCTAGCAAGAGGAATAGGCCTCTCAGGATTGTTTTTGTGCAGGAAGGTGCCCCTTCCTGCAAAACAACAATCCTGCACGCAGCACATGGTGCAAGGGTGCCTGCGTTAGCGCTAGGCTGCCAAAATGACACCAGCGCAAGGGAAAAGGACTGGAAGGTGCCATATTGGATAAATACAAAAGACACAGTTGATGGACGGAATGCAGAACAAATCAAAACATTCACCCCCAGTCAAGTGATCTGGGTTAAATCCATCGTTCTTTTGCTCACCATGCCACCCCAGTTTCGACCTGGCCATATGCAAATCAGTCTTGACCCTGTACCTCATGGGAACAGTCCAGCCCGAACTGCCAAGCCAGGTCCTCCCTGGGCCACAAACAAGCATCCTAGGACCGGTTTCGGGGTTTCACCCCTCATCAGCCAGGATAGCTTGAATCCAGAGGCACAGTGAGAAATACGGCGCATTCCTGCCCTTTCCCTGTGACGCAGGGCCGCGCAGCAATGTGACTTGCTGCAGTGCCCTATGCCACTAAAGTCGTAAACATGGCCCTAAGACCTTCGGCCTTGTGGTTCTCCCCTTTTTGAATGCGGTTAAACTTCATTGCAAACAGTTAGGAAGAAAGTGGAGGAAATATTATGACACTGAGGAGAACAAGATTCATAAAGAAGCTCTAAAAAACGTTCACATATGTATTCGTAACACTCAGGCGGAAGTGTTTGCTACGCCAATGAGGCATTGCCCCAGGGACATTTTTAAAATCGTTCACCCTTTTCTATCCCCTGCTGCCTGCCAACACAAACTCACTGCTTCATCATCACTATGCAATAGTCTTTCAAACTACTTGTATGAAAAGGTGGGGAATATTTACACTAATTTTGTAAACTTCAATGATCCTCCTCTAATGATCAAGCTAGTGGCTCTCATGGAATTAACTGCAGCAAGGGCCCATGGGTAAATGCATTTGAAAGAATTTCCTGGGATGAATTGGAGGAGGCAATCCAGAACTGCAGCTCTGGCTCTCCCACCGACCCCTGCCCTCCCTGGATTCTAACATTAGTGTTGTCAACTTCAAGCCCTACTTTAAATGCCCTTTTCAACCAAGTCCTAGAGGCAGGGTCCGCCCGAAGTTGAAGAAGAGCCAGTGGCGTAGCAAAGGGGGCGGGGGGTAGAGGGGGCGGTCTGCCCCAAGCGGCACAAGTTTTGGGGGCGGCGGTGGCTCCCCCCCTTCCCCCTCTTACATTCGTTTGCCGCTTGGGCGGCAAATGCAGAATTCATCGCCAGAAGCACCCCCCCCCCGCTCATCAGAGCGGCCGCAGCCTAGCTACGCCACTGAGAAGAGCCCAGGTATCGTCTCCCTTAAAGAAACCTTATGCTGATCCCGAGGACACGAGCAACTTTAGACCAATTTCTCTTTCACCAGCACTCTCAAAAATGCTGGAGAAATTGGTCAATAAACAGCTGTCTCGGTTTATTGAACAGAATCAGCTACTTCATATGACCCAATCAGGTTTACTGCTAGGCTACAGTATCAATGTGGCTCCCCCAATTTACAAAAATGACCTTGGACCAGTTTTTGAGGGAAGTGGTAATCCTTTTGGACTTCTCCGTGTCTTTCGACATTGTGTCTTACTCCATCTTGCTGGAATGGTTGGTGGAAGTCGGTGTGGCCAGACAAGGGATAAAATCCTTTTTAGTCCGACAGATCACACACAAGCCGTTCACCTCCCTCCATACTCATCCAGCTACAAAGAGCGGACACACAGTGTCCCGCAATGATCGGCCCTCGGCCCCAATCAATTTAATATACACATGGCTTCTCTAGCAAAGGTGGTGGACCCGTGGGGCTTTAGTATTGTGTTATATGCCGATGACACTCAATTGATGCTCTCACTTCTCCAGGTTGATAAAACGGTTGGGGGAGATTTCAAGGTTGTTTGAGTGCAGTAGCTACTTGGATGCAGAGGAGATGCTTAAAACGTAATTCGGACAAGTCTGAGATACTTTTTTTAGAAACTCCCCTCCAAGGGAGCTAAAGAGGTGGTGGCCAAAAGACGCAGGAGAACCACAAGTCCCATCCACCACGGTGAGGAAACTGGGTATAACTTTTGACCAAAAGTAAGCTTCAAACCCCAAATTTGAGTCATCAAAGCCTCCTGTTTTGCTTTTCTAAGATCTTTAAAGGAGATATTACAATTTTCACCAGCCCATACCCGCAAACCAATTGTGCAGGCTCTGGTGACTTCCAGATTAAATTATGTCAACTCCCTCTCTCTAGGGGTCCTAGGGCCTCATTTACAAACTACAGATGGTCAAAATGTGGCTGGGAGGCTGATCCTCAATTTAACCCTTGGCAAGCCATACCCCACACCTGAAGCAACTTCCTTGGCAGCCAGTGAACAAAAGGATTCATCTCAAGGCTCTACTCTTCACTTTCAGGGCTCTCCATAATAAGGACCCCGTTTATCTCAGCGGTTCAAAGCATATGGGCCGTCCAGATCTTTACGATCAGCCAATCAGAGTCTTTTTCCATCACTAGAATCCACAGGGCCAGAAGGGGCAGTTGCTTTTTCTCCTTTTTGGCTGCCAAGCTTTGAAGTGAGCTTTCGCTAATATTGAGAAATCCAGCTCTGAAGATCATTTTAAAAAAGGGCTGAAATACTTCGCTTTCCAGAAAATAGCCAGATAGGAATGAGTCACTTGCTGGTAGCGCCAGGACACTTCTTTGGAAGCAGCTCTCTACAAATGGCAGTCATTCATTCATTCATTTATATGAGTTTATATATTCAACTCAACGAGTTTGTAACTCTGTGTATTTTTATGTAGGGGTTGGCATGACACCCAGCATGCAATGGGGGCACAGCTTTTAACATACTTCATGATGTCATAATTCACAAAAAGGCAGCAGTTATGGTTCTGTATTAGACAACAATGCCTAGCCAATGGGAAAAGCAAAAGAAGACAATGCCCGTGTCCGTAAAGCTTATTCATAGAGGCAGAAAGGAGTCTTGAATGACAGGCCCTGTAAGGAACCGCCCCCAGCTTGACAGCCATCTTGAAATGTGGCTCTTGTAATTCAATTCAAAATGGACCCCCTTCAAGAATCGACATTTTTTAGTAAATGGCTGTGAAGGTCAGGTTATTTGAACTCTTCACCCTCTTTAAAACATGTAAAAAATGTAAAACTGTAAAAAGGGTGAAAACGTGACCTTCCTTTCTCTTTCGTTTGAAAAGCTGGCATTTTCAATTCTTGTTAAATAATTAAAAATCACCTAGTTTGAATATAATGTAATTGCAAAGTGCCAATGTTCTGAGCATTCGTGTTAAATGAAGCCTGCTTTTACAATTTCATTAGTGTGTGAATAATTAAAACCTTTGCTGACTGCAATGTCGTATAAATCAAACATTAATAGCAGCCTTTGCAGTTTGAATACCTAAGACTCCCACAAGCCGGATTTCCGGAAAGGTTAGGGAATGGCAAGGTGAAATAAAACTGGTCTGGGTGGCGGTGGAGCGCCAAAGACGGTACGCGGGGCGGAAATAATGGTGTCCTTCAGGGATCACTCATTTCAAGATGGGCACCAGGGTCTTTATGTATGCCCATGACAGATTTTCTATCTCTTGTCTTTCTTCCACCTTTCTGAAATGCTTAAATTGTAAAAAAAAAAATATATATATTTCTAAGGAGCCCGCTGCTGGGAGGGGTGAGCGGGGGGTGAGGGGGGAGAGGGTTGCCAATCACAAGGCTGGCTAGTCTTGATTTCACCTCATGCTTCTTTCTTCCACCACTTTCCACTGGTGCTTAATTTGTAAAATAATAAGTGCCAGGGCCTGACCAGGAGGCCACTGCAGCTTGCACCACCCATTGCCCCGTCATCGCTGCCAATGACGGTACCAAAACAACCACTAACCATCTCTCTCGCCTGCAAGTGCGACAGTTCAGATTATTCCAGTCCCCAAAGCTAAAGGAATGGCTCGGGAGGCAGGTATTAGTATTTTGTAATGTATATTATATTCATAAACAGCCGTTGTTCTGCTCATCTCTAAATCAGATGAGCAGCGCCACCATAAGTGCGGTAATGACAATTAAGTGCTGGTGTCCAGCACTGGAAACCACAGGCTCAAATTAAGCACTGCTTTCCACTTCCTGTCTTTCTATCTCACTCTTGCTGTTTCTTTTTCAACCCTGCTTTTTTCCTCTGTCACTGTTTTCCCATCTTTCGATCCTTCTTTCTTCCTTCTCTGAATTTCTCGCTCTGAGTCAAAGTCTGATGGTTAAAATAAGTCCCATGGTCTGAAACACTGAGTGCTGTGCCCCTCACCCAGTTGCGGCCGGTGCAGGTAATCTCGGTGAGTCGGTGGAGGGGGGCGGGACGGGGGGGGGGGGGGGGGAGTCGACAGACGATGGAATAGGTTTTATTATTTTATTTAATTTTACCTATTCCGTTGTTTGTCGGCTTCCCCCCTCCCACCCTGCCGTGCCCCTACCCTGCCCTACCGCACTTACCTGCGCCGGCTGCCGCTGCCCTCACCAGCAACAACCAGCACAAATTAAGCACTACCCATGCCACCCTGGTTGGACAATGTGTTCAGTTTTCTGTCCAGCCATAGACCTGTTGAGTTTCAGCCCGCACAGGAGTGTCACTGCCTGCTGTGTGCTGCTAAAACGTCATCACCTATTTTCTTCCCCACACACCACTTATATCTTAAAGTATAAGATAGTGGAGAGGGGTGACATAGCTGGCTTCTCTCGCCCTTCTCCCTCCCATACTGTGCATCATGAGAGGGCTCCATGCTCAAAAGTAGCAGCAGATTGCTTTCAATAACAACTTTTAAACAAACGAAGAAAAAAACCATTTCACATTATTTATACAGAACTGTATAGGTGCTATAAATAAATACTCAGTTTTGCAGTCCGCAGCTAAAAAACCTGTGAGGGTATCCAGGCGCTGCCCATCGGCACGGGGAGATTAAGGGATGTGCCCTGAATCACAGGATGTTGAGCTGACACCAAGACTCGAACGTGGATCCCCAACTCCAAAGTCAGCATCTCTGGTCGTTATGCCACATCCACTTATAGAAACAGGACTTCTTATAAAAACCATAGAAACACTTTTTTGTTGACATCTATATCGCTGGAAAATAGGATTTTGTTGGTGCAAAATAAAGGTTTTATTGCCCTTGAATTACTGTAACCTTAAAACACTCAAGTGTGACTAAAAATATTTTAAAAAGATGAAGAATGGGCAGCCTTGATACTGCAGTGCATTTCATTTTAAATGGGTGTGTACATGTGATCAGTTGAAATGGAGGCATACGCAGTGCAAGACAGCCAGTGGCTGAAGTGGGCTGACCATTTGTCACATGCTGAATGCAATGATGGGCGGAAGCAAAGTATGGATGGCCAGAGGATGAGAGTGTTGACCCAAAGCCCCTGCAGGTGTGTATAAATAAGTATATGTTTTTAATTAATATTTTTTTATTAGTCGTCACCCAAACTTAAAAGGAAGCGGTGATAAAAAAATGCATTCCTGGCTAGTCATCATCATTTCCACTGTGGTCAGAAGGGGGAAGGGGCACACTTTTCAGCCAATAACTCGCTATCAGAGAACCTCTTTCATCCTATAAAAAAGTCTTCAAAAAGGCCACAGGTGAATGATAGGAGCAGTGTCTCTAGGTACAGCTTCTCAGCTGTGATGCAGAGTAAGAGAGACAGTGCCTAATTTGTAAAAAGTAATAATTACGTTCCTACGTTCCGTCGTTTGTCCGAGTTTACTACCCCCCCACCCTGCCCCTCCCCCGCCCCTCTCCACCACCCCGCAGCACGCCCTATGCGAGCCGCCACTGAAAATGTGTGCCAGTGCCCATCACCAGCAACCACAGGCACAATTTAAGAACTGTCTTTACCACTGCAACAAGGCTGGAAAACAGTGACAACAAATAGCACAATGTGTGCAGTCATTGCCTTGAGACCCTCCCGGGTGAGTAGCGCGCTCTATAAATGCCGTGATTGATTGATTGATTGATTGCCTTCTACACGTTGTCAGGGTTTGCACTCTATAAACAGCATTTAGAAATGTGCAGTAAACCGGCCACCAAACTCCTCAGCACAGTTAACGCTGAACATAAAACAACGGGCCGTGTTTAAACTTCTCGGTTTGGTCCACAACGCACTCTAGGGAAGTGGCCCACCCTATCTGCAGGGTAAACTGCAGCAGTATGGCCCCACCCAGTGTCTTAGATCCAGTGGTAAATCCCTGTTACTTCATCGGCGTATTCGTACCACCAGGTATGGTGGGCGCTCGTTTCCACATTTAGCCCCCAACACTGGAAGTTGCTTCCATTGCATCTGCGTGCATGTACTGACTTTAAACAGTTTTAAGAAATTTCTTAAGACCTGGCTTTTGTTGATGTTTGACACTTTTCCACTGTGCGCCTCTCGAACCCTTGGAGTTGCTATAGCACCGAGAGACCCCAGTCGAGGTGACACGAGTGCTCTATAAGCAAACCTAACATAACATAACACTTCGGCCTAGATAACCTTTTGCAGAATAAATTAAACCGGACAAATGGAATCAGTTTTTGCACTTGTATTCCACCTGTTTTAAACATGTTTACACCTTCTTTTACGCCATTTGGCCAAAAGGTTATAGCTGGTGGTAACCTCGAATGAACAACTCTCGCGAGTATGAGTAATTTGCATTGGACTTGCAATCAGTGGTACTATAAAAAAGGGTGAAAAAAATATTTTTTGCCCGTTTTTAGTTCTCACATAAGACAATGCGTTTTAATTTTACTAATCATATATGTATAATATATTTCCTTATAGGGGTTTCAGCCAGCCCTCTTCATCAATTGGTCTGTTATTGTGGCATTCACATTTTTCTTCTGCCCACAACAGCCTATTGGAGGGAAAAATGGGTCAACCTACTTCAGTCATTGGCTAACTCAACTGTGAGTGACAGCATTTCGCTTTCACAAGAAGCACTTCCAAAGACAAAGTAGTACTCTTCAATGTCAGAGACTACAGCGGCAATTTATAATTTTTGAGACCATTAAATATTTTTGCTTTTAGCGAAGGATTTTCTTTTTAGATTGATAGGGGCCTCAGCAGCTTCCCCAACAATAATGTTTAGCAAAAACCATGCCAAAACAAAACAGGCATTGACAAAGCCAAAAAGATGGCAGCCAATACCAGACCACTAGGATTCACCAGCGCTTGTTACGTTAGTGCCCAGATCTTCACATTGGTTTGATATACTTGTCTTATGCCTTGATTTGCTCCTTTAGGCAAGGTCGGGTGGGACCGCTGTGTGTTGAGGAGACTGAGTGAGGTCAGTGTTAACTCTCCAGGTGGTGGATGATGCTCTGTGTTCACTGACATATCAATCTCACCCGCCTAATGTTCCGGTGCCCTGGAACGATCAGAAGCCTCTGTACCATTGGGCGTCCGGGATTAGTGGAGACCCTACCCTCATGCACATGAATTACCAAAGCTCTATTTATCTGGTCCACCTCCTTCATTTCTGAAAGATAAGAATTTTCTGAAATGGGCTCTTCCAAATCCCTCTCTCTGTCAGCGTTGGCATCCCA
The DNA here is from genome assembly GCA_963921515.1 of Calotriton arnoldi. Taxonomy (NCBI): domain Eukaryota; kingdom Metazoa; phylum Chordata; class Amphibia; order Caudata; family Salamandridae; genus Calotriton; species Calotriton arnoldi. The sequence continues at coordinate 756,566 of CAWUFW010001351.1, read as the reverse complement.
CAAGACGTGGGACTCGCCACTATATTAGTCGACCTCCACATTGAGACTCGGGTCAGTATTATGTGGACAACCAGGCATCGCCAATTTGCCAATGGCACGCAAAGATACCACAAAGTGCCAGTGACATCCATAAGCTCAGATCATGGTTGGGCATCCTTAAAATAATGTATGCCCATTGATTACCTCAGACTAAACCAAACGAGGAGTGAGAGTTTCCCTGTACGCCATTGCATACTTCATCCCCAGATCCAGGCATGGCTTGACTTATGAATCAAAAATACATCTCCTGACTTGTTCCATAACTGTAGAACTTTAAAAAGTCACTTGTTTAACTTTCAACGACATTCTCTAAAGATAGCCCAACCTGCATGGTTTAAGCTGAGTCTACTGCATAAGTCAAGTTCTTCCTTTCATCAAAAGCTTCAACACCTTGGTCCAGGCCCTCAAGCGCTTGCACATCAATGGGTGCAATTTATCCATAGGGCTTTAAATCACATCGGTCTAACTTTCATTGACAAGCTAAGAAAAAAAGCCAAAATGCATGGTTTAAGTTCAGTCTACTACAGACTCTTCCTTACATCATAAACTTTAACTCCTTGGTCCACGCCCTCATGTTCCTGAACCCCAAAGTGTGCAATAAATCCATATGGCTTTACAATGATGCTTGTCTAACTTTCAAGGACCAAGCTAAAGAATGATGATGGATTAAACCCAGATCGGTTGACTGGGGGTGAGTGTTCGATTTGCTCTAGCGCTCCGTCCATCATCCCCTTTGGTATCGCTTTGTTCGCCCTAAGTTGGCAGGGTATGCCCAGACGTGGGTCCCTTGCTCACTTTGCCACTGGATTCAAGATAGCCTGGCTGATGAGGGTTTTGAACCCGAAACCGGTCCCAGGTTGCTTGTTTCCGGTCCAGGGAAGACATGGCTTGGCAGTTCGGGCTGGACTGTTCCCATGAGGCACGGGGTCAGACTGATTTGCATATGGCCATGTCTGAACTGGGGTGGTGGAGTGAGCTAAAGAATGATGATGGATTAAACCCAGATCAGTTGACTGGGGGTGAGTGTTTGATTTGCTCTAGCGCTCCGTCCATCATCCCCTTTGGTAAGGCTATGAAGAAAGCCCGAATTGTGCGGCTTAAGTTCAGTCTACTAAACAATTTCATGGTCTTCCTTTCATAAAAAACTTCGACTCCACTGTCCGGGCCCTCGTTCGCTTGCACATCAAAGTGTGCAATAAATCCACGGGGCTTTTCAATTACACTTGTCTAACATTCAACGACTGTCCAAGAAGAAACCCCAAAGTGTTGGTTTAAGCTGAGTCAACCACAGAAATTCAAACTCTTCTTTTCAGCTTCGACTCCATTGTCCAGGTCCTCATGTGCAAGGCTCTGTTCACTGGCCTCCCATACTTCACCAGGAATTCCCAAAGACCACACTACATGCAGCGTCTCGTCTGATCAAAACCAGACAAAATTCACACATTCCCCACTAACCATGACCCTGCTGCTTTGGCTTCTGCTGCAGAGGTTGCTGAGTGACCTACATAGCCACCTACACAAGTAAGCTAACTACTTAGCACGCAAGTACAGCATCTCCGCCTATGCCTGCACTGCCCACAATTCCTACATTGCCAGACCCAAAATAAAGAAATCACACCTCGAACACCCATAAAATCAGGTCTTCTCGGCGCATGCTCCAAGAATTGGAATAACCTTCCTGTGCACCTCTTAGCCCCCTCCGGTGAAGAAGGAAAGATTCATGACTCATCTGCTCTTCGTCTTCCTACCAATCGAGGACTTTGACCCTCCCACCGGCCTCTCACCACTGTCTCTTCTCTGCACTTCTCGCTTCGACATAGGACACTCCCCGTTGAAAGGTAAATGCCACTCCATGCCTTCTGCATGTGCAAGAACCAAAGAGGGTAGGTGCCCTTGTTGCAATGTCCACCACTGTCCAGCCTCTTGATCCAAACTTGCGCTCTACAAATGTGAACAATGCAAAGAATAACAAATTATGGGCAGGACATGATGAGGGAACAGAAAACTGGCCAGATCCTGAATTCTTAATTGTGTCTTCGTTTTATTCAGGTGTGTTAATGTAGACACTAATCCAAAATAAAATCAGGATGTTGTTATAAAGAGGGCAAATGTAAGAAAGGTAAATGCATCAAAATACGCGGTTTAAAGAAAAAAGATAAGGTCTCTGGGGTTAAAGGTTAAACAGAAAGTTGCACTTACACTCTTGGTTGGTGGGTGCAGAGCAATGGCATTGCCTGGCACACTTGAAGCTGCCTGGCACCACACAGGCCGAGGTGACATCATGAATGTTCCAGGTATGAGAGGGGTGGTGTCATGTCTCAAAAGTACGAAGAAAGGAGGAAAACGTGTGGGGTGAGGAAATGGAATCCCTCGGATCTCCTAGTATAGTCCAAATGGAGGAAAAGATGTACATATATTAGGCCTGGGCGGTAAATTCCATTCCGCTCGCGAATTTGCGGAATTTGGGTAATTTTGCGTTCCGCGGAGAACGCGCAATTACCAAACATTCCGCGATCCGCGGCTTCGCGGAATTTTTTGCTTGTTCGCGCTTTCAAAATGCGTGTTCGCGAGATATTTCTCCCCGAGCACGCAAACAGCGTTCGCGAACAGGAAAAAAGCATCGCAAACGGGCGGAACAAGCAATTCCGCGTGTTCGCGGAACTTTTGCGTGCTCGTGGAGATTTTGTACCGTTTTGCGGAGCTTTGCGTAGCGCGACTACGCAAATTCCGCCCACCCCTAAATATGTAAGCTGGGATTTATGACACTCCACTGTCCCTCAGAGCTGGAGACCTTAGGCTGGGCATTATCATTGACCACCCAGAGCACTTTACTTCAATTACTGGTTCCACCGTAGGCACTGGTCTGGGTTTCTTCTGCTCATCTTTTCAGCATGGAGGAAATGCTTGTCCTCTGAAGGGGTTTCAGTACTTAGGTTTTTCCCCTCAGTGAGGTTTGGATTAACTTCTTTGCTGACGCCCACAGCAGCAATTAATACTGTATTGCAGTCCAATGTGGAATGATGAGATTGGCTCAGCCAATAAGAGCGCATAGGATGCTGACACTAACTCCTGTTATTAGCCTCCGTTCAGCGGAAAGAGACACTTGGCAGGTTTATTTGTGTACTTTGGGCGTGATACGCATGGAGAGTGCTAACAGCTTAATTTCCCTTATGCCTTTTAGTGTTCGCAGATGCTAATTACTCTTTATCTCATTATACACCCTTTCGATTGATTTGTGCTCATAACTGGGGAGTACAAAATTAATAGCAGGTAATAGCCTTCATAGAGGGCATTAACCACTGTTAATGTCCCAGACAATAAGCAATTGGTTTCAACTACAAATGCTTGCATATAAAAGGTTGAAACCCAACCTGCAGAAACCCTGCACCTTCCCCCTGAGCATTTTAATGACCATGTCCCAAGATTAAGTTGGACCCCCAGGAAACATCAATATTTTCTTCTGCGTGACCCATTTAATCCAACCAATCACACTAGTGGACGCAAGAGATAAATACGCTTTGGTGATAGCAATAAAGAAATGCAATTTATCATCCCAGAGACCTTCTTTAAACAAGTAACCCAGGAACTTCGAACCCTCATTTGGCAGGGAGGTGCACCACGTATTGCCCTGCATAAATTACAGAGAGGAGTCTATGAGGGTGGTCTAGCAGTCCCAGACATTAAACTCTACTATTGGGCTTCACAACTCATGGTAACAAGCATTTACAATGCAATTGGTCTGACAATTGTGTGTTTTTGAGCTATTCGTATTGTAAGTGGCAATGCCTTTTATAAAAAATTAAAAGGCATTGTCATTTACAATACCAAAAGGAATACCTATTGTATTGCAGAGCGCGGTGTCCCTGAAGCGGGCGCCGCGCTCATTACTAAAGTTAAAAAAAAAATAATGAAACCGAGCGCGGTAACCCTGAAGCGGGCGCTGCGCTCAGTATGAAAGTAAAAAAAAAATTTGAAACCGAGGGCGGTGTCCCTGAAGCGGGCGCCGCGTTCAGTATTAAATTTAAATAAATAAATAAACAGAGCACAATGTCCCTGAAGCGGGTGCTGCGCTCAACATAAAAGTTTTTTTGTTTTTTTTTTAAACATTTAAACTGAGCGCGGTGTCCCTAAAGCGGGCGCCGCGCACAGCATGCAAATACAAAAACAAAAAAAAAGCAGCTGCCATTGTCCCCATCAGTGTCCTAAAACAAAATAGTGCTCACCCACTAGATAAAGCTGATCGTGTAACAAGCCAAGTAAAAGGTCCAGTCGTTATGGGCGGTAACAAATGCAGACAAGGCGGTACCAAGGCGGGACTAACAAGCCTATTTACAAACCAGAAGCCACCATTTAAGAAGGACAATGACACAAAGCCAATGACAAATGTGGGCGGGGATTCCAGTGCATACCCTAATACAGCATGCCTCGCAGAGCGAGCAGAACATGCACGCTGCCGCTAGGCTCGATCTAATAAACCACTGGGTCTACACAGACAGACAGGAACAGGCTTACAAAGTAGCCAGAGAAGTGATGCCAAACAGAAATTGTGAGCATCTCCTTTATGCCCGAAAGCCACATCCGGACTGGCCAATACACACTGCAACAGTGATAAATTGCTGGAAGGAGGCGAACAGACACTTGGGCTGGCACTCTATGCTGACAGGCATGACGCCTTTATGGTTGGGAGACCAACTGAAGGAGGTGACCAATTTAAAAGGCCTCGCGGGGTGACAGACAATAGGCATTGAACACCTGGGAGATGTGTGGAGAAATGGGGTGCCCCTCCCTTTTGAGGACTTGAGACAAGAGTATGACCTGGTGCCATCCCGAGGGTTTCCCTACCTACAATTTATGCATGCCTTAAGAATACACATAAAACCGGGCACAGTCCTCCCTGACTCTTCTCCTCCAGAGGATCGACTATTAGTAAACCCCATCCCTGATAAAGGGACATCGACAATATACCGGAAACTACTAAACAACATGCCAGACCCATTGAGCCCCCTACGACGTGCTTGGATGGACGATCTAGGCAATATTCACGATGAGGAATGGACAGAGGCACTACAGAGTCCCAGAGAAATAGCGATCCGGGCGATATTCAGGCTGATACAGCTTAGAATCCTACATCGCTCCTATTACCCCCGTACGTTGCTACACAAATGGGAAAAGGCACAGACGACACAGTGTGTGAGGGGTTGTCAGCAAGAGGGATCCTTCTTCCACATTTTATGGGAATGCCCAATGATCTGTGCATTTTGGCGAGGGGCGACGGCAGTGATGTTGAGAGTCTTGGGGATAGAGGTGACTGTAGACGCTATGTGGCTGCTACTGATGATAAAGGGGGCGAGGAGGACTGGCCCGACACAGTAGACTCTGGCTGGCATTAGCGACAGGGGTAGCAAAACAAAACATAGCGTGACGATGGGGGGTGTTCCACCTCCTGTTGGTTGTGGAGTGGGAGGCCAACTTGGACTGGTGTCAACGGACAGAAGAAGTAATATACAAAGGCAGAGGATGCATCAAAAAGTGGGAGAAGATATGGGCTCCATGGCGAGGATACAGGGGCATGTAAAGAGAGCTGGAATCCCTCTAACACGCTCCTTCACTCATCTAACTAGGTGAGGCCCAATAAGATTGACTCACGCCCTATGTAGTCCGAAATGTTAAGGAGAAAAGGCTTCAATGTCTCTTGTGTGGACATTGTAGCTCAACCCCGCCAAGCAGTACTATAATATGTGGATTCATAATTGGTAATGTGCATGTAAACACTTTCAGCCATGTGATGTATTATGAGATTGTTTAATAAAAAGAGTTTATAAAAAAAAAAAATGCAATTTATCTTGATCCCTTGAGCCTACATCCTTAGTCTCAAAATTGAGAGCATTTATTCAGATATAATGATCGATGCCTCGGAAAACATGGATGAAAAAAGAGGTTGAAGCCATCTCAGGTCTTCTAGACATGCAAGAACAGAGCAGAGAGTAAATTCTTATGTCCACTCCAGGAAATTTGTATCTGCGATCATCCTAAAGGAAACAGGCCATAATATTGTGGTGAAAATCTATGAAATCTGATTCCAATGATAAAGAAATGATTCTTTTGTATGACAATTCTGCAAAGGAATTGCGTCCAAGAAAATTAACTGCCAGGGGACACTTTAACTTGATATATTTTTTGCAGTTTTATATAGCGCAAACTCAACCCGAAGGCATTGAAGCACTTTACATGAATACCAGTTACATTACACCAGGTCACATTAATTTTCTTTTATGCCAGCCAATAAATTAAAAATCCATTGACCAACTCTGATACCACTAATGTGAATCGCTTATGTACGAGAATCATATTGAATCTGTTACCAACCTAAATGAATTATATCAGATTGAGTTTTGAGCTTAGACACAGCTGCTGATAGGGTATTTAATCCCAAACTGTGGTCAGTTCACCAATAAATCACTGGAGGCTTTTCCCAGAATGGGACAATTTCTAACCCAAGAATGCCTGGCGACAATAGACGGGCTATACTGTAGGACATTATATTTTATTGTTTTGGATTGCATTATGGAATTAATATATAACCCTAAACCTCCAACAAGGGAATGCAGTGCTCAGATTTGCATTAACTTCCTGGGCGCCCTTTCAGAGTGTTTGGTTGACTGGTATTTGGATGTAGTTTTAGCCTACATTGCTGGCGCTACTTTCCTTGCGTGATCTTTGTTACAGGCTGCCGGAGGTTCAGAATCATGCTCCCAAGATATTCACAAATTCTCCAAAACTGATGCACACAACACCAGTCCAGTGTCATTTGTATTAGTTACCAGTGGAATTTAAACTGCTCTGGTAGGCTCACAGGACTGTATATGGCTCTACCCTGGAACGCAGAAAAACACGATTCAGAAGCCATTTAAGCTCCTAACATCTACCAATAAAATGTTCCATGCGCTAGATTACATAACCGGGCGAACACTCCGGGTATGAGCCAATGTGCACTCTCCTTGGGTGTGACGGGCACAGCCTGAGGCCATGTGCCAAACTGCATTTTAAAAAAATGCTCTCTTGAGTGCATGCGCTAACTCTCTGAATGCTCATACTGCCCTTGCTAATGCGGGAATGTCCCGGTCACAGTGCGTTGATGTGAAAGTGCACCCTCGCAGTTGTGTTACACAAGTGCCCGCACAAGCACTTGCAGCTGTTTCTATAACACTGAAAAGGGCCAGGTACACAAAAAGCAGAGGCAATCACTCCTCACACTTTGGTAATCGAGCTCTTGGTTATTCCAAAGGTTTGGCAAGAAAGAGTGGGCAGAAGAATCTTTTCCAGATAAATTATGGATGAATCTTCCTGACTGTCAGGAAATTGGAACATTTAATAACCAATGGGAAGAAACTAAGTTGTTATTCAGTGCTCTGGTGCCCTTTCCGGGCATAATATAGAAATGCTGATGTACTAGACAGGACTGAACTGTCTTGGGTTGGGTTGTACTGCAGTGCATAGCATTGGGTTGGGTTTTACTGCACTGCATAGCATTGGGTTGAGTTGCACTGCACTGCACAGCATTGGGCTGAGTTGTGTTGTACTGCACTGCAAAGCATTGGGTTGCGATGGGTTGGGTTGTACTGCACTGCACAACATTGGGTTGGGTTGTACTGCACTGCATAGCATTGGCTTGGGTTGGGTTGTACTGCACTGCATAGCATTGGGTTGGGTTGTACTGCGCTGCATAGCATTGGCTTGGGTTGGGTTGTACTGCACTGCATAGCATTGGGTTGGGTTGTACTGCGCTGCATAGCATTGGGTTGAGCTGGGTTGTGTTATATTGTTCTGCCTAGCACTGAGTTGGGTACTATTACCTAGTAGTTAACTAGGCTGGATTTGCTGGAGTTCAGTTGGGATAAGTTGTGTTGGAAGCCCAGCAAAGAAGGCCCACCATGCAAAATACAATTGATTTTAATCAATACCAGGCCCTGTAAGACAAAGGATCTTGGAAAACACCCCAATATTGACACAAAGACTCTTCGCCAAGACCATTCTTCTTGTTTCCACAAAGATCAAACTAATGAACCCCGAGAGCATTCTCGGAGGATACAAGTGTTAGTGATACTACCAAAGTGTTTTCCAATTCTAAAAGTGTCTCAGCTACAGTGACCAGAGAAGACCCTCTTCTGCATCTTTTGATGGCTTACCTTGGCCTCTAACAGTGAAAGATATTCATAAGCAAACCTCCTCTTTCTCTAAACCTACAATGGTAAACAAATCTTGCATACATAGTCCCTCTTTTTTGCTAGCTATGTGCCCACACTTGAAATAGGTTTTGAGCAACTCAGCTTGCTTTGCACTTCTGTTTTATTTTACTTTTACACCGACTTCGAAAAAATTGGGGGAAAACTGTGGCCTGGAATGGGTCCAAGAGACAGGTCAAACCTCTTTTCTTTCATCGTAACAGCAGTGGATTCCTACCACTGTATTCCACCTGGCATTATAAGTGTGCATGTCATCTGCAGGAGTAGTAGTGGAACTGTGGCCCATGGACATTTAGTTTGAATTTAAGTTCTTCCGCGCCAGCAGGATCCCTAATCTTGAGGTCTTGCTCAGCCTCCAGTAATGCTCCCTCTAGGGCAAGGCACTTTCCATATCAGCATTGAAGCCACCACCTTGAGAAGCACCAGAGCATGGCTGCTATTTTGCTCAGTCCACACAGCACACTGCCACAGATCCGCCACACGCCAGCAGTGAATTATGCTTGTAGGACACAGTGGGACACAGTTCTCAGATAAACTGGATATCCTTCTAGTAACGGCGACCATAGAGACCGTAAAGTAAGGTGTGCTTGTGAATCAATTTCATATAATTGCTGAGAATCAATCTATGCTCATCAGTTGCTGTCTTTGTTTCTTTAAACACACAGAACTGCAACAAGCACTGGAAGTAATACAGGCAGGCACATGTCCTGGTTCAGTTGAAAGTATGTCACAACATATGGAAATGAAGGAGTAGATTGGTGAGAGCAGGGTCCCTTTCTGGCAAGAAAAGTCTTGTAAAAGGCCAAAAAGCACTAAACCTCTTGATAACATGATGCTCATTCCGAAAATAAACATGTCTTGCAAATGACAGGTGCAATGTGTCCCTGAGGTCCATTGATGCTTAATTAGATGTGAGACCAAAGCTGGGAGGTAGCCTGCTGCTAAGCACTCTTAAAGCGATATCCCACATATTAAATACATTGGTGAAGGACTTGGTTGCAGAATTCCTGACTCTTAGTTCCATGCCTGATAATTCAACCACCATCTCAAATCTCCTTCATCTGACAGAAAGACTGTCACAAATATGGAAGCTGTGTTGCGATTGGCCGAAGGATCATTGTTATTTTTTATTAAGATGGTGAACAGAAAATAGATAGCATACCAGCTCACAAGAGGAGTCTCCCCTGGCCACACCGGGTGGGATGCCCCCTTCGTGAGAACACCTGGCCAAATTTGCAAGTGGAGGACAGCTTTTACTCTATCTAGGCGATATGAAGTTAAATACTCCATCGCCTGATGTAGTACTCGTTCTCTACATTTGGAGATGTCCACCGGTCCTGCGGACATCTTTTAACATTATCAGGAACCGCCATCGCAGCAGTTCCTGTCAATATGTTAAACGTTTGATCGACAGCTCTGTCAAACATGACAGGCGCCCGTCAAACTTTTAACTTGTTTTAGTTTTTTCAAAAACAAACTCTCGAAGCGGGATTTTGTTTTTGAAAACAGAAAACGTAAGGATCTCTACACCATGGAAGCTGTCTCCCATGGTTTTGGGGTCATTTAAACACGTTTACTGTCCCTTGCTTCCAGGTTCTTCACAGTGTTAAGGGAGGGTGAAAACTGGCCACTCTTAATTGGGCAGGCGGTCAAATGGCTAAATCACCCACGGCCCGTACTCCGCCAGGCCGTTGGAGGAGTATGGCAGCGATGGATTCGGAGTAGCCTCCAACGCTGACATACTTAAGTGCCACCTGCCTGTAAATCAGGAAGGTGGACCAAGGGCTTGGAAGAGAAGGTACTCCGCCCACTCGTGACAAAGTGCAATCTCTTCCAAACATTAATGAGGTCCATTATCTCTACCTTTCTCTATGAACTGCACCCTGCAGGTTCTGGATGGGGACTATGTGACATTGTATTATGTTATCTTACAGTATGTTATGTTACACTGTGTACGTTTCAGAAATATTTTGGTAAATATGTTGTGCTTTGTTACAATAACCTCATATTATGATATATTGTATTATATTAGAGTATGCTCTTTAGTCTCACCAACATTTCCAATGCACCACCTGCAATTAGTATTGCACTGTAGCGCTTTTTGTGGAAGCTGTCACTAGGCACTCCAAAGCACCCGTTGCCTGCGAGGAACGCTCCTCCCCAGCAGGAGTAGACGTCAGATGCCGGCTCTTGGACGCAGACATGGGGCATATGGAGCCTGACTGCAAATGTTCCGTTCTTGTTTGCAAACGGTGGATGCTGGCACGTCCCTCAACTGGCTCCGTCGTAAAATAATATTTAGTCTTGCAGGCCAGCCCTGCCGTGAATCGAGGCTCTTAGGAATGGCAGCAGCAGGCGGTGAATCTCACAGTGATGCTGGGGCTTACACTGGGCCCACATGAGACCAGCGCAGAAGCCCAATGCTTCCCACATAGGTCACACTATAAACACACACTCTCCCAACCACACACATCCTGCCAGGTTAGTATTGCAGGCCAGCCCTGCCGGGAATCCAGGCACTTAGGAGTGGCGGCAACAGGTGGCGAATCTCACAGTGAAGCTGGGGCTTATTCTGAGCCCACAGGAGACCAGGACAGGAGCCCAATGCATCCCACATAGGTCACACTATAAACACACACTCCACCAACCACACACATCCTGCCAGGTTAGTATTGCAGGCCAGATCTGCCGGGAATCAAATGCAAAAAGAACAATTGATGGACAGAATGCTGAACAATGTCAAACATTCACTTCAGTACAGAGATCTGGGCCTAAAACCATCGTTGTTTTGCTTCCCATGCCATTCCAGTTTAAACTCAGCCATATGCAAATCAGTCTTGACCCTGCTCCCCATGGGAACAGTCCAGCCCGAACTGCCAGGCCAGGTCATCCCTGGACCGGAAACAAGCATCCTGGGACAGGTTTCGGGGTTTCACCCCCTCATCAGCCAAGCTAGCTTGAATACAGTGGCATGGGGAGTATGGGACCCACGTCTGGGCATACCGTCCCCTCAGGGTGACAAATGCAAAAAGAACAATTGATGGACAGAATGCTGAACAATGTCAAACATTCACCCCAGTTCAGAGATCTGGGTCTAAATACATCGTTTTTTTGCTCTCCATGCCATTTCAGTTTAAACCTAGCCATATGCAAATCAGTCTTGACCCTGGTCCCCATGGGAACAGTCCTGCCCGAACTGCCAGGCCCTGGACCAGAAACAAGCATCCTGGGACCGGTTTCGGGGTTTCACCCCTCATCAGCCAGGATAGCTTGAATCCAGTGGCATAGAGAGCACGGAACCTACGTCTTGACAGTGATGAGTGGCAGCAGCAGGCGGGAAAATCTCTCAGTGATGCTGGGTCTTAAACTGAGCCCACAGGAGACCAGGGCTGGAGCCCAATGGTTCTCACATAGGTCACACTATAAGCACACACTCTCCCAACCACACACATCCTGACAGGTTAGTATTGCAGGCCAGCCCTGCCGTGAATCGAGGCACTTAGGAGTGGCAGCAGCGGGCAGTGAATCTCACAGTAATGCTGGGTCTTACACTGAGCCCACAGGAGAGCACTGGAGCCCTGTACTTCTCACATAGGTCGCACTATATACATACACTCTCCCAGCCACACATCAAGCCAGGTAGCCTTCAGCACAGACCACTCCAGTAGTATGATACTCTACACTAATGCCCTCCTTCTCATGGTCTCAGCTGCTCCACCTCAGCCAGGGCAGCTTATAGCTCTGTCTGTGACTGAGTACCTTTTCTTCTCCCTGTCTGTGACTGAAGAGAACCCCTGCCTCTGCCTGTGACTGAGGAGCATCAGTTCCAGTCTGGGTGCATGGGTTACACCCTGTTCATCTGCCTGTGACTTATGAGAACACCTTTCTTCCTCTGCCTGTGACAGAGAGCACCCTTTCTTCTGCCTGTCTGTGACTTAGATGCTTCCCTTCCAGTGCAGGTGCATGGGTTACACCCCTTTCCTCTGCCTTCCTCTGACTGACGGTACCCTCTTCCTTTGCCTATCTATGACTGAGGTGCATTCTTTCCAATGCAGGTGTGCATATATTACACCCTCTACCCCTGCTTTCCTGTGCCGAGGACTAAGGAGTACCTTACTTTCCTAGAACTCGTATAACTGTCTGTTCCCTTTCCTCTGTGACTGAGGAGTACCCCTCCTTCAGAGGTCTGTGAGAGAACAGCATCCCTTACCTCTCTCTGTCTGTCTGTGACTGAGGAGCACCCCCTTCCTTTGGGACTGAGGAGCACCCCTTCTTCTAGCCTCTCTGTACCAGAAGAGCATGCCTTTTCTCAAGCTGCCTGCAACAGAACAGCATCCCCTTCCTCTATCCACCTGTGACTGAGGAGAACCCCCTTCCTCCACCTGTCTGTGACCGAGGAGCACCCCCTCCCTCTATCCATCTGTGACTGAGGAGAGCCGCCTTCCTCCACCTGTCTGTGACCGAGGAGCACCCCCTTCCTCTATCCGTCTGTGACTGAGGAGAACCCCCTTCCTCCACCTGTCTGTGACCGAGGAGCACCCCCTTCCTCTATCCGTCTGTGACCGAGGAGCACCCCCTCGCTCTATCCATCTGTGACTAAGGAGAACCCCCTTCCTCTATCCGTCTGTGACCGAGGAGCACCCCCTCGCTCTATCCATCTGTGACTGAGGAGAACCCCCTTCCTCTATCCGTCTGTGACCGAGGAGCACCCCCTCGCTCTATCCATCTGTGACTGAGGAGAACCCCCTTCCTCTATCCGTCTGTGACCGAGGAGCACCCCCTTCCTCTATCTGTCTGTTGCTGAGGAGCACCCCCTTCCTCTATCCGTCTGTGACCGAGGAGCACCCCCTTCCTCTATCTGTCTGTTGCTGAGGAGCACCCACTTCCTCCTATGCATGCAACTGAGGCACACCCCTTCTTCTGCTTGCTTGTACTGCAGAGCACCCCCTTCCTCTGTCACAAATTGAGTAACACTCCCTATGTCTGCCTACCTGAGCCTGAGGGACCTGAGGATGACCCTTCCTTTGTCTTGCAGGGACAGAGGAGCATACTTTTCCTGCACCGGTCAGTGACTCAGGTACATCCCTTTCCTCTGTCTGAAATCGAGTAACACCCCCTTCGTGTGCACGAGTCTGAGGTACCTGAGGAAGACCCTTCCTTTGCCTTCCTAGGACAAAAGAGCATCCCCTTCCTCTGCCTGTCAGTGACTGAGCAGCACCCCTTTCTTTGCCTGTGAATGAGTCTGTTTGCTATTGTGATAAAAGGGACTTATAATAATAACCTTCTCTGTGACAACCGCCAAGACACGGTGCCTGCTCCCGACTCGCCGAGTTTCAAAAATGTGTCACTGCCTGTAAATCTCAGGCTCACAGACACTGACCTTTTCAGATATGTCTGTGGGTTAAAGGTCACTGCATGAAAACAAAATGTCTTTTAGCCAGCTTATTCCCTGCTTCCCCAGGTGACTGCACTCAGCTGCAAAATGAAATATGTGTCTGGTGCCATTTCCCACAGACCTTTCCTTGGCAATTGCCCTGTCTGCATTCACCGCCAGTGCATCACCCAGCACACTGTCAGGATCTGTGGGTCTCGATCGACAGAGTACGAAGACTATCCACCCAGCGGCGGCTCCTCAGCTATGGCGGAGGAGCATCGCCCCCCCCGCCAGCCTCAAAACTTGTAAAATAAAATGATAATAAACCAGGTTTAGCCGGCGCAAGTCTTGGAGACGGGGCCATCGCGGGGGCAGTGCAGTCACAAGAGGGAGTGGCGGGAACTGCACTCAGTGCGCATGTCGGTTTGTCCTGCCGTCTCAGGACGGCCAAACCAACATGTGCATTGAGCTGTCTCCTACCCAGCTGCATTGCCGGGTTGGAGACAGCAAGCATAGGCTCCCAGTCTCTCTGGGAGCACATATTCACGGCGCTCAGGCCAATCTTGACACTGCTTTCAAGCATGAGAGCAGCGTCAGGATTGGCCGCAGGGGACACTGGGAGCCTGTGTGGGCGGCAAGTAAGTTCTTTTGTTCCATATTTTTTTTTATGTTTTATTAGTTGTCCGTTCTCCCCCACCTCCCTGTCGTCAACCCCAACCCCCCTGCCCTGCCACACTACCCGCAAACCAGCCGCTACTGTATCCACCTCACTCTCCAGAATGTAGCTCCGCCAGTGCGTCAGGGAGCGCAAATAGCTGTACTAAACTTCGGAGGCGAGGGGGGGTGGGGGTACGAGAAAGACTAGACAGATGGAGTCGTGCTATCTCGTCAACCACACATCTCTCGTTCTTCAGGGGGTTCACAATAGCGTTTTCAAGGATGAATGCCAAACGTACACTGACGGTATGAAAAGTTTTACTGTGATTAAAACATAGGAATTGTGGGCGTGATCCGCTTCGGCTCCCGGTCCGCGCTCGTTTCTTGGGGGCAATGCAGCCGAAATTCCGCAGCACCAGTGGAATCACTTACTGTGAGAGCTGTCCCCCATCACCTGGCATCTGAACGACCCGGCGTTTGGGATGCGGCGGCTGTGAGGCGCGCGCGGAGCGCTCTGGAGCTCGGCGGAAAAGACGGCTGCCATTTTGCGAACAGCGGAGACGACCGCCTCAGCGGAGCGCGGCGGGAAGGCTGTCCCCTCGCATCAAGACCCAGCACAGTGGCGGCCTTCTCTGGGGAGGGTCGCCTGAAGAGGAGAGACGAGGGAGTGTGGCGCGACCACCCTCGCTGCTGACGACAAAGGCAAGACCAGTCTGCAGGCCCGGGAGGTCCGGGGCCGGCTTTGGCGTTGCAGACATGCTGGGGTGATGCGGTAACCAGCGCGGGGGAGCCAGAAGAGCGACGAAGACTCCGGTGAGCAGCTAGGGCCCGTGAGTGGGGAGTCACCGGGACAACGAGGGGGCCGAGCAGCAGGGGGGGATGCATGCCTGACTTAAATATGGCACCTGCAAGTGGAGTCTGAGGCCTGAGAGTCTAATGGCAGCGCGGGACTGGGACTGAGACGGGGTGCTCCTGCGGGGCCTCCTAGTAAGCAAGACGCCTTAACCTCCACACAGCATTCGATCAAAGGGGGGGCCTTGGCCCTCACGCTCCAGTCTACAGATCGCCGCCCTCACAACCCACTACAATGCAGAGGCACAGCAGCGAGGGGTAATAGTGCCCCCACAGCGGCTCTACTTTCACCACCCCAGCTCACCCTGAGCATCCCACAAGCTAGGCCTCATAGGCAGTGAGGTGTTCTGCTGCAGGTGCCGCTTTGGGAGACGGGGGCCCGGCCAGCGACCAGCCGGGACGGGGCGAGAGGACACCAAGCGATTCGACGGGGGTCCCCCGGTTGGCCACTCACAGCGGCGCCACCAGACCGGGGCGCCTTCGAGGCCGTGGACCGGTCCCTGGGGACGCCAGGGTTGGGAGGACCCATCTCTATGCCGCCTAAGAAAGCAGCCCCCAAAAGCCACGACTTGGGTTTCTCGCTTCTTCACGCCAGCAGACAGGGCCTCGCCCGCGGACCGTGAAGCCGCCCCGGACACCATGGCCTTCACTAAAGAAGACCTCCTAACTTCGCTGCGAGACTTCAAGACGGAATTAAGGAAGGAACTCAGCCAAGACATCAAGGATTCTATGGAACAATTGAAAAGAGATCTCAACGAGCGTATATCTTTCCTCCAACGCGATGTAGACCCAGTGGGGGTCAGGGTTGTGGAACTGGAAGATCAAGCCCAGAACATCGATAAGCGCTCCTCCAACCTACAGGACACAGTCAATGCACTACAAGACCAACTCCACCAAACCCAATTAAAGGCAGAAGATCTCGAAAATAGGGCACGCCGCGACAACCTTCGTATTCGGGACCTGGAGGAGGGAGCGGAGGGGCCTGACTTGGAGGCCTTTCTAGAAGGTCTCTTTGCGGAGATTATCAGCCCCCAAGTCCTCAAAATTAAACTCGAAACGGTTCACCGGGTTGGCGGCCCTTACAGCGGTGAAAGGAAGCGCACACGAGATGTTTTGGCGAAATTCCACTCATACAAGGTGAAGGAGGCAGGCCTTTCGGAGGCCAGGAAAAAAGAACAGATCTCTTTCCAGGGACACGCTTGTAGCATCTATCAGGACGTGGCCCCCTCCACATTGGCGAGGAGGCAACACCTCCGTCTTATCACAAACAAGCTCCGCGACGACAAAATCAGGTATCGCTGGACTTACCCGTTCGGCCTTAGCTTCGAATACAACAACAAACAACGTCACATTACTGATCTCAAAGACGGATTACAACTGTTGGGCCTTTCGACTCCTGAATTGGAAGCAGCAGCTACCGAACCGATGAGGTCCCGTCGTCACGTTCCGCCATCCGCGAAGTGGACCAAGTCCACAAAAGGGAATCATGGCTGAGTTCTGATCTTGGACAATGAGAGTAACGGCCCCACGTTCTTCTTACCAACTGGTTCCGGACGTCCGTTGTTGGGCCCCGCCTCTGGAGCTGCTTCCTCCTGACCCTTATGGATTTTATAGAGATCAAATGGCTTTTTGACAGTGTGATTGAGCAGCAGCTACACCTTTTGGCGACCTGCACTACATGATCACCCCGAGATGGGCGCGGATGGGATCACAGGTCACACCATCCGCTACACCACCTAAACAGGTGGATTCTTCAACAGTCGAGGACTTATCGTTAACTCGACGCATGTTCCCATTGGTTCTGTTGGGGTCCTTGGTTTTTCTTTTTCCTTCAGGGTGTTGGGGAGGGGGGGGAGTGGTGGTGGCATAGGTTACTCAGAGGATGAACAGGCGGGGGGTTTGAAACTGGGGGAGAGGGCAGAAGCTGGGGCCCTATGACCTCACAGAGTTGGTTCTGTAGAGAAAATGGCAAGGCCATAGGCACGGGAGGAGGGGGCTACATCAGTTAAGATGGTTATTACTGTAGCTTCATGGAATGTCAGGGGCCTCAACTCCCCACAGAAGAGACAAAAAGTATCATCATTTTGATATAGTGGCACTCCAGGAGACACACCTCCAAAGAACTGACGAATTGCGACTCAAGCACAAATCATACCCACTCATTTACAGATCATCGGCCCACACCAAACACCGAGGGGTGGCATTGATGTTCCATACCTCAACGAAATTCCAACCGCTAGATATATGGTCAGATAAGGAAGGAAGATTGGTCATGGTGAAAGGCACACTGAGGGGCACACTCTGCACTTTCATAGCGGCATACGCGCCGAACACAGGCCAGACAAGCTTTCTCCACGCCCTGCTCGATAAAATGGCGGATTTTGTTGAGGGGCCAGCAATTCTCTTGGGGGATTTTAATCTCGCCTGGCAACCAGAGGTGGACAGCACTCATTCTCGTAGACCCGAGGCAGGCTCCTTCCCCGTCGACATCAAACAAAGAATTCACGATTTTGGCCTGAGGGACGCTTGCCGTACCCTATTCCCCCAAACGAGAGACTACACGTTTTACTCTCATGTGCATCACACTTACTCCCGTTTAGATTACATCTTCATTAATCAACAACTGATGGGTCAGCTTGCAGAGGCTAAGATATTCCCCCTCGCGATCTCGGATCATTGTCCCATTTCCATTTGCCTACGCTGGAGTTCTAACTCGTCTTCCTCCCCGAAATGGTACTTCCCAAGCTCCCTCACGCGAGACAATGTATTGCGCACAGAACTGCGTGCAGCTATCACGGAATACTTCAAGGTGAACAAGCCGGAAGACACCTCCCCCAGTACCACCTGGGATGCCTTTATGGCAGTTATCCGAGGGAAATGTATAGCACTCAATTCCTCCCTAAATAAACGACGAGCGCAGGAGCGAGAGGCTCTAGAGCGGGAATTAGAAAAGGCGGAACAAGCTCACAAGAATAACCCCACTAGAGGGACATTGCGTCCCCTCACAGCTCTACGCGGGAAGTTAAAGGCAATCTATAACAATAGGGCGGAATATACGCTGCTAAAATTACGCCATACTTCCTACGCCCAAGGTAACAAGATTGGCAAACATCTAGCGAGGCAACTACGAGTGAAACGAGAAAGAGAATATATTGGGGGCATTCGGGACCGGAATAACGTTCTAATTCACTCTGATAGGGAAAAGGCGGACCTCTTTGGGTCTTTTTACAAATCACTCTACACCGCAGAAATCAGAGACCCCATCTTACAAGATGGCTACCTTCAGGCCCTGCGCATTCCCCGAATATCACAGGCTACTAATGATTTACTTTCGGCCCCTATCACCCGGGAAGAGGTGAGAACGACCATCTCGGCTCTCAAAATGCATAAAGCCCCTGGGCCAGATGGCCTCACTGCCCATTTTTATAAAACCTTTGCCCCTGACCTCATTCCCCACCTTACGGACCTTTTTAATCAGATGGCCGAAACAGGGGAAGTGACCCCCTCGATGGCCGAAGCAGTAGTCACGGTCCTCCCCAAGCCTGGGAAGAACGCTCAACTTTGCCCCTCTTATCGGCCCATTGCGCTCCTCAACCTGGATGCGAAAATGTACTCCTCTATTTTAGCCAATCGGATTCAAGACCTGATGCCGGACCTGATCCACCCCGATCAGTCGGGCTTTATAACGGGCAGACAAACCCATGACAACATTAGACGCACCATACATCTAATCGAGAAAGCCAACAAGAAGGGGATTCCGGCGGTTCTGGTGGGCCTTGATGCCGAAAAGGCATTCGATCGCGTAGACTGGGCGTTTTTATTTCGAGTCCTGCAGGCCTATGGTTTCTCAGAGGGATTCATACGTATGATCAAGGCCAATTACTCACAGCCCCTTTCCCGAGTCCAGGTCAATGGTGTGTTATCGGACCCATTCTCCCTTACGAGAGGCACCAGACAAGGGTGCCCTCTCTCACCCCTACTATTTGCGCTGAGCATCGAACCTTTCGCAATGTCCATCCGCAACAATGCAACCATACAGGGCATACCCTTTGGAGGGGACAATCACAAAATTTCGCTCTTCGCGGACGATGTACTCTTGACACTCGCAAACCCTGCACGTTCACTCCCTGCGCTGCAGTTAGAATTAGCCAAATTCGAAGTGATAGCCGGCTTCAAGGTCAATCTAGACAAATCATACGTACTTAACCTCACCCTACCGAAGGATAAAGCATGCGCCATCCAGGCCCAATCGCCGCTACAATGGTCTAGCCGCTCCCTCCAATACTTGGGGATCCAACTGACACCCCAGGTAGAAGGGCTTTACAAAGCCAACTTCCCACCAACGATCCTTAACATTCAGAATGACCTTAAGAGATGGAAGCCTTTATTTATCTCCTGGCTGGGACGCATCCACGCTATTGAGATGACCCTACTGCCCAAACTGCTATATCTGTTAGACTTAGACTCCACCTTCCTACCCACAGTCAAATCTTTATTCACTAAGTTTATCTGGCAGGGGGGTAGGGCCCGACTATCCTTTTCTATCCTACGACGGCCTAGATCCAAGGGGGGAGTGGGAATGCCTGATGTTGGGCTTTACTATAAGGCGGCACAATTAAGAATAGGTTCAAAAGGGAATCAGGGAAGCACTGGCTTCACATGGACCGGGGGGTAGTGGGGAGAACAGTGTGGGATCTAATATGGAAACACAGGAAGGATCGCCCAGCGAACGCATACATTAGCACACCCACGCGCACGGTCCTGAAAGTCTGGGACTCCTTAGCGGGTAACGAGGCTTGGACCACGTTCCCTTCACCATACACCCCAATTCATTTCAACCCGGCTTTCCCTCCAGCTATGCATGAAGGTCCATTCGATGCCTGGAGGGAGGGAGGCTGCCTTATGCTAGACCACTTATTCCACAATTATGACATCTTAACCTTTGAAAACTGCAGAAGAGAATTTCACCTGCCGCCGGACGAGCACTTTCACTACATGCAACTGCTACATTGGGCACTCACCCCCCACATACGGGATAATGCCACGCGAGAGAAGACGGGGTTTGAAAAGTATGTCAGAACAGTGAGTTCAATGAAAGGGGTGATCTCCTTCCTCTATAATTATCTACTTTCCACTTCACACTCTGCTCAGCCGAGATATATGTCTATGTGGGAGGGCCTGCTACAACGAGACATACAGAACCATGAATGGGCAGCACTTTGGTCCGATATATCGAAATTTAATAATTCGTTAGAACTCAGAGAAGCACATTTTAAAACTCTAATGGACTGGTACCTCTACCCCGCCAAACTGAAATGCATTTTCCCAACCTCGTCAGATAGATGCTGGAGGGGATGTGGGCTTCTAGGGGATTTCCAACATATATGGTGGGGCTGCCCTTCTATTAGGCCCTTCTGGGAGGAAATCTTAGCCCAAATCAAGACCATGCTAGGATATCCCATACCGACGACCATGGAGGGGGTCCTTCTAGGTCTCCGAGACCCTGCTTTGGAACATCAGACCAGGGCCGACAAGGCTATCATGTGGACATGCATTGGTGCTGCAAAGATCACAGTCGCTGCCGCATGGAAGAAGAAGGCACCTCCTGCCATCTCGGTGTGGTACGCTCGACAGTGGAAACTTCCCTGTCTAGAAAGAATGGCGGATATATTCCGCGATGATTACAAAGGTTTCGAGTATAAGTGGGGTCCATTAGTCGCATTCCTTCCACGGGGCCTACCGCTGGCGGTCTGCCCCCCGTCCCTTAGGGATATGCATCTCTTCCAGTTTTAACATCTTAGTCCTCCACCTAGCCATATGCCCAGTTTTCACTGCTTGATCGCCACCACATTTCTCATTAGTGGGAGGGGGGGTTGGGGGGGTTTATTGGGTTGACTGTTATACATGTTATTTTTCTTTATTCTTTGGAGTGCCTTCCAGGGTGGGAGGATAAAGCCTCAATTTAACAGGACATTACGGACTATGCGGCCTTCGGTGAAGGGGCAGACCTATTCAGCCTCTGAACTCTTTGAACTGTGTCTCTTTCTATAGAGGGTCCCCCCACCGCAGTAGGCCGCAGTTCCATAGGAGGGATCATCCCCACTCTCGATTCCGCACTCTGTGTTGTTCCTCACCTGTTAACAATGATACTCAGGTAATTGTACGGCACATTCTGTTAACCTAACAAATGCCAATAAACATATGTTTTACAAAACATAGGAATTATATTAGCATAGGAAGTATTGATGGTAGTGCCTCCTGGTTTTGTAAAGATGGGGCCAGAGTGAACCTAAGCCACAACAGAAGGAAGCAGGTTACACCAATTGTTGTATTCTGGGTCAAAAGCGACTCTGGAATTTAGGAAGGAAGGAAGCAGGAGAACAAACACAGAAACTAATACCAAAGTGTAATCAGAGGCAAGTCAGAGTTCAAGTAACCATTCAGCAAACAACACCAATTAGTAATCCGGGGGTAAATTAGGGTTCAGCCAACCAGTTAGCAACACAACCAAATCATAATCCAGAGACAGATCAGCATTTAGGCAAAAGGTCAGGAAACCAAGAAAGCAACAAAAGAGCAAAGGTGGGGCCCACAATAACAGTGATTGGACTGAAGCAAAAGAGAAGAAGCTAATACAACACAGAAAGTTGCCAGGCATCTTCCTAAGGTAAATTGACTTTTTATGAAGCCCGGCAACAACTCCTGACCTGGAAATTCCTCCCCGGGACCTTCTCCTGCGGTGATCATGATGCCCCCAGCCGCCATAGACCGGTCTTCCATAGCTGTACCGGCTTTTTCATGCACATTCTATGGCGACCATTCGTGGAAACAAATCCCTGTCTCCACATAAGACCTTCATACCTGTCAAGCCCAGGCAGAGGCAGGGCAACCTGTAACAAAACAGCCTGGGCCACTAAAAAGCCAAGAGGACTGGGGTAGACTCCACTGCATGTTTGGCACATCCTTGGCAGGGAAACCCTTTGGCCCAAGAGAATTTCATATCAATGTTGTGTCCGCTTGTTTGTTCTCCGGGCTTGATTACTGTAATGGCCTGTATGCATCTCTCCTGCGTGAGTCTCGGAAAAAATTGTGAAATGTTCAGTGTTTTGCAGTCAGCATGGTCATTCATCAATCAACCAGTCAGAACTTGTATAGCGTGCTAAGCACCCCGAGGGGTATCCAGGCGCTAGTGTGACATGAGTTCATTCGAACAGCCAGGTCTTGAGTTCATCTTCATCTTCATAAGCGTAACCACGTGTAATGCCCACAGCAGTCGGCACTTGTTTGCAATGGAGCTCAGTCCTACAAAGCCTCCATCCACGACTCTTGCGTGCCATATCGTCAGCAGAAGTTTCTAAAGGAAGGCAATCCTAAGATGTCGCCTACAGAGCCAACAGTCAGGAGCATCAGACTGCCCTTACTAGCAGTAAATATTGCTGCATTAACAAAGAAAGAGTCTTGTGTACTTTACCGTCGCCAATCCACACATTACCCTCACTTGGGAACAAACAGTGTCTGTCGGACACTCTCTGCCCCAGCTACAATTTTAGGCCATATTTCCTGAGGCAGAAAATAGCGACACCAGGTTTATATACTGTGCCAGGAGAGTCAATGCCTTTCATAGCCCCTGTGACATTGGACTTCATATCTTACATCCTGTCACAGAGAATACAAAATAAAAAATACAAATAACTCTTTTACAAGCCAGTGACTGTTCTGATTTGCAGATTACCATCAGCATATATCTGGGTGCTCCTTAAATATTCCAGGGGACCCGCATGCTCAACCTGGTTGGAACAGCATCCCTTTCCTGTTTAATATGCCAGATGTTTGCCTCAGTATGCCAGGTGAGCTTCTCAATAGGTCAGCAGTGCTCCTAAAACTAATGCCTATGGTGCATCTCCATGTGGCCGGCACTGGTACTGTTCACTATAGGTGCCCTGCTCCATATGCCTGGTCTGCTGCTCTCTACGGCTCAAGGGTGGAAGCTGGATGCGGCTAACCGTGCCCTGATTCTCCAACTTCCCTCCACAGGTCAGAAACTGTTTGGGACCGAGCTAAATAAATTCATTTAAAAAAGCAAACAAAAAGAAAATTCTCCAGCCTTTCAGACTTTTTCCAGTAAAGAAGTATTGTCTGCAAAGAAGGTTGGGCAGTCATCTCAGCTATCAAGTCATCCCTTTCTAGACTGAGCCGGGTTTAGGCTGCCCTAGAGAGAATTCCCGACCACAGCTACACCAGACTCAGACTCCTAATTCATGACTATCAAGGGGAGGTGCTGGGAGCAGGGCTGGCCGGCTTCTACAATATGGGAGCTTCTGAAGAAAGACAAATGGGCTCATACAATAGCGAAAGATAACTGTTCTGTAGAGCGAATAAAGCATTCTGAACCCTTGTCTCAAGAAACGCCTGCTCCTGCGAATCATCTAAAGAAAAAGTATCCGATGAAGGGCATTTTGAATCTTCTGGTGAATGGAGCAATAGTTAAAGTCCCCTATCTGCAATGAAGTCTAGGGTTATATTCAGTATTGAAAGCCAGACTGCACATATTGAGAAAACCTGGACTTAAAATGGCTGAATGCATTTGTACGGGCCATTTCTTTCAGCATGACCTCTCTGGGAAGTAATCCTTTTCATTGCGGATGGGGATGAGTTGATGCCCCTGGATCACCAGGACGCTTATATTCATGTGCCAGTCCATTGGAGAAGCCAATCCCTTTTGCGGTTTATGGTAGGAGGACGTCATTTCCAATCAAAGCCCTCCCAAACAAAAGATGTCTTTGTTGAGGATTGGGCAGGCCCGATGAGGATCTTGCATGCTGAACTTCTATATCAGCAATAAAAATGACAATAGTTGGTATAAAATTCACTCAATTGTCAAAATTAATCCTGAATGGTGGCTGGGTTTCCTTCATTTATCCTTTACTGAATTCCTAATTATTGGGCCAGGGTCGAGTTAGATTTAAATAGTGCCCTGCCAAGGAAAGCCCCTATAAACAATGGCCTGCAACAGGGATGCGTGTTTGCCCCAACATTATTTGCTTTACATCTGCCTGATTTACTAGATACACTAAAAAATACAAAGTCCTTTTCCCCTAAGATGGGGTCATCACATACAATGTCTATTTTATGCAGATGACCGTGTCAAATTAAGGCTTGCAGAGAGAGCATGGAGATTATCTCCTTCCACAACACACCTTCGGCACCTAAGGTCAATAAGAAGCTACTATAACAAGCTCATACGTAGTTCCAATGCAAACTACTTTAGGACGCAACTGGACAACACCAAAAACAGACCCAAAGAGCTTTTCAAAATCATCAAACAGCAAGCTAGCGGCAGATCTAACCAACATCTTAAAGATAATTTGACACTCCCAAGTGGTAGAAATTTCTTCGCTCATTTCACTGAAAAAAATGAGGAAGATTGAACCAGACCTACTATTCTCCTCTCAATATCCACCAAGCCAGTCCCAATTCAACCTCCTCCATATGCCTCCCAGGATGTGGTCCCCTCTCTCTGATTTTAATACAAAAAATAATGCTGCATGGACTAACTTCCAATTTCCTGATGAAGTCTAGATACTCAAAACAATGATATCAATTAATCCCTCAAACCACTTCAAAGATCCTCTACCCTCCAAACTTATCAAAGAGCTTAGATCCTCCATACTCCCACTTTGGTCTAGGATTGTCAGTGCATCTCTCTCCCAGGGTACGATTCCTGATTGCCTAAAGATAGGGCATGTTTCCCCAAACCCTAAAAACCCAAATGTTGACCTCAACAATTTCCATCCTATTACTAACACTATTACACTAGCAAAACTACTAGAGAAATGCGTTCACTTACAACTCTGTAACCACATCGAACAGTTTCAGCTCCTTGACCATTGCCAATCTGGCTTCAGAACAGGCCATAGCACTGAAACGGCTCTGACATACATTGTCGATTACGCCTTGAGACTACTTGATCAGAACGAATCCTGCCTACTTATACTCCTTGGTCTCTCCTCTGTGTTTGATATGATCTAACATGACAATATGATAGACCTTTTGGAGAAAAGGATGGGTTTATCTGGTCCTGTCTTAAGTTGGTTTTCCTTGTTCTTTCATAATAGATCTCAACGAATCAAAGTCAATCAAATGCTGTCTGAAATCACTCCGGGATTACCGCAAGGCTCCACACACTCACTTACGCTATTCAACTTGTTCATGGAACCACTTACCAAAAGTCTTACACACTCAAGTATACAGTACTGCATGTATGCGGATGACATACAATTATACTTGAAAATGTCCTCACCTGAAGATATCAAAACTCTTAACTGCGCCCTACTGAAAATCCAACAATGTTTAACCCGCAATCACTTATGCTATACACACTCAAGACAGAATTTCTCCTGATCGCCCCCTACAATCTCTCTACTCCCACAGATGAATGGCTCAAACAGCTTACATCGCTCAACTGCACACCATATGTTGTTGATTCTACTAGATCGTTCGGCATTTTCAGTGGACAAATACCTGAATATGCAAGATCACATCAGTGCAACTACCAGAGGAGCCAATTTTCATTTGAACACTCTAAGGAAAATCAAATCCTTCTTACCCCCAGATGACTTTCAGTTAGCAGTCCAATCCCTAGTCATCTTCTGCCTAGACTACGGGATTGCCACTCTTGCATGACTACCCAAAGCCAGGCTGGGTCCCTTAAGGGCCCCACTAAACTCAGCTGCCAGGCTCATCATGGGATCTAGCAAACGCAACCACATCACACCAGACCTGAAACATATCAAATGACTCTAGAATTTAGTTTAAGATAGCCTGCATGACCCATAAGACTCTTCATCACAACACTCCTGTCTACCTGGTTAAAACACTTGAAGTATCAGATGGGAGTCGCTCCCTAAGAAGCTCTAACTCTCTATTGTTGAAGCCACAGAAGTTCAACAAAAAGAAAACTTATAATCACTCATTTTCTGGTCTTGCCCCCAGAATATGGAACGCAATTCTTCCTGAAACTATATCCAATCTTTCGACTACCTCCTTCAAAAAAGAATTTAAAAAGCTGTTGCTGAATAGATACCTTCAGCATTAATTACTGATTAGTTCCATGAGTCTTAATTTCACCAAGTTGGACTATCCTTCCTATATTCATTACTGTATCCTGTGTATTCTAAGTTCACTTGTTCTCATTGTATATATTTTTTTTCTTGCCTGTTCTTTTTTGCTTTTGCCATTACTACTTATTTGCTATTGGTACAACATATTGCTAACTGTATTCTTATTTGTTTATTGCCTGTTTTTTCCATGTTTAACTTGTTTGCTACTTGTACAGCGCTCTGATACCTGTACGGGTCATGTTCGTGCTATATAAAACTCCTTAAATAAATAAATAAAATAAATATTCTTGATGTCACTCAGGTGGGACTGCAAAAGAAATTGCATGATTTCAATGCATGTTGGAAGGCAAGTGATTTAATAATAAACAGAGAAAAAACAAATATTCTGGTCATGGGTGGGGGGGAAAAAACCCGTCCCTGTGGAACATAGAGGAAATGTTAACATTGGCATACAAGTACCTTAGTATGCTGTTTAATAAAAAATGTAACTGGAAAATGCATTTAGACACTTTAAGAACCAGGGCACTTATAACAATGGAAGGCCTAAAGAAATTTAAAAGAGATCATGGTGGGAAGACAATAACACTGGTGAGTACTACCTATAAGACTATGAATATTATAAGCTGCTGAAATCATAAATTTGGGATATAGCTTTCAGTATAATGGAGAGTAATTGCCTAAAAAAAAAAATACTAGGCCTTCCTCAAACAACCATGGTACAAGCAATCCATGTAGAAATTGGTTCCTGGAACAGTATGCCAGCAAATTTAACCTTACGCTTCTGGCATGGAATTCTAATGTCTTTGAAATTTAAAGTATCAATGCTATGCATGGGGGAAATCTGCCAGAGTGAGCTGTGTTGGACAAGGGAAGTGAGGGCCGTCTTAACGATATGGCCCATTTGCTTTGGCAAGAAGACTTTAAAATTGACACCCCTATTCGTTATTCAAAAAAAGAAATTAAAGGAAAAAGTGTGCTACAGAATTCAGGGCCAGAGATTTGAGATATCTCAATACAAAGAGTTATACACTATTGGTAAGAAACTCTTAACAGGACTGTACAGCCTTCTCATACCTTTTCAGGGATGACGAACCCATTTTGGCAGAGAGAGCTCCTGAAATTTCAAGAAGGTTTAACCTGGAATTTGCTATTTTAGCTGATGGGAAATGTCTGATGGATAAAGATCAAAATTGTGGCTGCGGTCTGAAAGCATCAAGTGTGCACATAATGGATTGCTTGTACTTTACTGGAGTTAGGCGTAAATTCATAAGACCAGTTTTAATTAGGTATGGAGTAAAGTTGAGATTAGAAGCAATACGATTTGTATATGATATGCAATTCTTAGATGTATCTTGCGCAATCAATACGTTTTTACCAGAAAAATAGGCTTAAAAAGCATAGGGTGAAGAATTGATTTTGTGAAATTGAAATTTTAGTCTGAGATTTTATTGGATGTTATTGTTGTTTTATACACAACTTTTATAATGCTATTTTAATATTCATATTAATATCTTTTTATCATGTAAATCATATGGAAGTTTAATCCTTATACGTGTGTTTTAACATCTCTCGTTTAATCGACTATGGTCTAAATAAACTTGATTTCCTTATCTACCCAACCTCCAGCTAATGTGTTAGCTTCTTTGTATGGCACGGTCTTCAGACTCTGCATATGTGGAGAAGATGTGATTTAGAGGCTAATTTTGCAGAGTTTGGAACCAGGCATAGGAACGTGAAAAATGTCAAAGATGTTTTTTGTGCAAACTTTGCTTAGGCTTCTGGATAAAATGAAACATGATAAATGTTGCTACAATTTTTCGTTTCCACAGTCATGTAAAAGTCATCACATTTGCATCGATACACCTCGCATATATCCCTATTTAACACTAACAAAATGGTTCTGCAAACAAGAGACTTTGCAGGAAGCAGTTGGTGTTCCTCTCCTGAGCAATGCCATTATGAAAAGGAAAGCTCTCCAAAAGGTTTACTCGCAGAAAAAAAATCACATAATTTTTTAGGTTGGCTTCGTTCAATTAGGGTGAAAATCATTGCGCTATTGGAAGGAAGACCTTGCACTGGCTTAGGTAAACTGGGAAAGTTTGCAAAGGTGACAAAGGTTGGAAATCAAGAAGTTCCCCAAAGTCTGCTGGTGAACAACCCTCTGCTCAACCTTAACCAGGACGAGTTAGATACTGGATATAGATAAGACTCGCCCACTTAACCAAACTCTGTGGTTATGAACAAATCCCTTTTTCTCGTTTTCTTTATTTGCACAATTTGGGAATCCTTAGAGGAAATATTTGCTAAATGTGAAAACTAACCTTTCACTACATTATTATTGCCATAAGAAGAGCCAGCTGATATAATACCATATCGATTTATAATTCTAAATTTATCCTTCGGTCCAACGCCTAAGATGTAAGACTTTTCTCACATTTATTCACCTTCTATGACCTCTTGCCACCTCCCACAATCCCAAGCCCAATTATTTAACATTTTAATGAAAGATCAATGGCATCCAGGCTCCATACGCCTCCGCTTAGTGATGTCATAAGCAGACTGATCAACCTTGGGGTGGGAGCCAAGCTGTATAAGGGGTTACACTCGGGCTCATGGAAGGGTGGCACATAGTGTATGTAGATGGAGTCTATACTTGGGAAAGTGTGTTGATCTGTGGGTACCACAAGAACTGCTTCTTCATCTGCTGCTCTTCAATACAGTCAAGTGTGTCTTGTCACAAGGACTGGAAGGTAATAAGGGGCTATGAGCAACCAGTATAAGAATGTGCCTTGGGATTGATGACTTTTAAGTGGGTAATATATGAAAACAAAGGGCCCGATTCTGATGCGGGTTGGAAAAGCTTCCCAACCGAGGGCCTGATTTTGATGCGGTTAGGAAGGCCTCCTAACGGCATTTGCTCCTTCCAAATCGGATCGGGAACGTGTCTTCCCGACCAAGGGCCCAATTCTGATGCGGTTAGGAACAAATGTTCCCATTGAAGTCAATGGGAGTTCACCAAATCGTATCTGGAAGCATCCGGATTTATCCTACTCCGCCGGTCGGACTTTCCCGATCCGAGTGGGTCGGACACCACTTCCCAACCGATTCGGTCGGGAAGCTTTTCCAACCCTCATCAGAATCGGCCCCAAAGTGTAGTTTATGTCTTTAGTTCTGATACTTGGGCTCATTGCAACCAAATGCAACAACCAGCATGTGCTTGGGCTCTACAGGATGGAGGGGACGCCGTAGAAGGAACAAAACTGCAGAAGAGTATTTGGGATCGGCATCATGGCGGAGGCCCTCTGCCTTTTTCCATTTTCATGTGAACAATTCCCCTGTTCAATTGATCTCAGAGAGCCCTCAGGGCCCAGATACCTGCTTCCCAGGTAAGCTGTAGGCTTTGGCTCAATATGTGGACAATGTGTCCCAGGTAAAGCCCAACAGTAATCTCCCGTTCCTGCTCAGAAGGGAACAGCTTGACAATGTCAGTCTATTGCAGACGAGATACAGTGTTAGTGTCCTCCTGGAGGTCAGGGCTGTTGCCACTCCTGAGCATAATCTGTGCACTCTTTCCTAACTACACTCCTAATTACATTCCTCCCCACCCCAGTGTACCGTACAAATGTGTTAACATATGAAGACTGGCCCTCACTGAGGCACCATGCTGACAGTGTTTAATGTCCATTCTGCCAGGACTTGGGCACAACTCTCTTTTCTCTTGAAGCCCAAACCTGTCAGCTTACACAAGTTTGTTCCTGTTTGCCTCTTATGAAAACCCAAACTCTTCCTGAGCAGCTGGTTGCCTAAAATGTCCAACAAGGCTTCCTGTGGATTGGGAACAGCTCTATCACCTGAATAAGTACTGGGCCTCTGAAGTAAGTACTTTGAAGAACTACATCTTACAAATCTGTATGGACCTGAAGAGTGCTCCCTGAATGTTGGCGCTTTCTGCTACACTTCCCATCCAGCTGTGCCCAGGAAGAAGAAATGACTGAACTCTGACCTTAAGTGCCTACTTACCTGTCTGAAATATTTCTTACATATTGGAAACATCCCAGATATGCACAGCACAAAAAAAAAAAAAGCTCAGGCTACTGCCTTCCAAGGCCACAAAGCTTACCGAGGAATTGGAGACAGCCGTGCCACAGGTGAGACCTAGCCTGACAGGCCAGTTGATGATAAGTGCAGATGATCAGCCCTTAGAAACTGCCCTACCCAGTGGGAAAATTCACGCTATCCCACTACACCCTCTCACCCCAGCGTCCTCTGCCCTCGTTGTGCTACATTGTACTTAAGAGTGGTCTTTGGGACCGCACCCTTAAGCCATGGGCAATTTTAGGCCAGCCTCTCTCAGCCATTGGCTTGAAACTTTGTCAATCTTAATCAATGCTACTGGCTTTAAGGGTGCGTCTTTCCTCCTCCGACTGAGTGTTTGCATTGCAGTGCATGAGAGGCTATTGCGGAACTTCGCTTTCCCCTCTTGTGTCTTCTTCTGTTTGATCTCTCCTGCTTCTCCTTTCTTCCTGTGCATCTCACACTGCACTCCTCCAGCCCACACCTTCTTCTCATTCCTCCCTCCCGCCTCTTTCCATGCGTCTCGCTCTTTGTTTATCCCACCAGCTACTCTAATCTCGTTTCTTCTTCCCACCCCTCCCTCTTTCCTGTATCTCTCTTAAGGTCCCCCCATCTATACCTCACTTCTAACTCCCTTGAACTTCTTCCTTCCTGAATGTCACATTCTTCATTTCCCCCACCCACCAGCCCTCTTGTTCCTCCCGTCTGCACTCCCACTTCCCTGTGTTGCTCCTTGTTCCCCCACCTCTACCTACCTCGTGTTGCTTTCACCCAAGGTTCCCTCATTCCTGTGTCTCGCTCTTCGTTTTTCACACCTGCCACATCCTCTTGTTCCTCCCATTTGCCCTTTCCTGTGTGTCGCTCAATGTTCCCTCCCCTGGTACTTCCTTCTTGTTCTTCTCTCCCAACCCTCCCTATTCCACCTGCACGTCATTCCTCATTCCCCCACCTGCCCTTTCCTCTTGGCAGCTTCTCATTAGTGCCGCCAGAGGTGATTATTTTTTGCCTTCTTGTTTTTAACTGGAATGCAAGGGAGACTTTATTAATGGCAGTCCACTTGCTACCCTATCTTCATGGTTTATACCAATAAAAGGCTATTTGTATTGAAGGTTTCCTTGCCTTCTTCACAGTACTCTTTTTGTATCCATTTGATATGAAACTTGGTTGGCAAGTGACTTTTTATTATAGTACTTAGTTTCTTTCTATGTCACATAAAAGATAGATGGACTACAATGAAGGCTCTCTTGATATCTGAATTTTGTCATATTTCCTTTTTGGATGGTCACCCATAGTTGTTTATTTTTGTTTGGGGTTCACCGGCTGGTAAGACACCGCTATCCAGTGCCTCTGTATATACTCTGACTCCTAAACATGTTGATATTTGCTTAAAACCTGTTGGGCACATTTAACTTTCCTATATGGTACTAAATGGTGAAGAAAAACACCCTTGGCATGGAAAGATAAACACCACTTGTGGACTGCTTATGGACATCAGGGCAACCCAATAGTCCCCTAGGAGACAGGGTAAATATAGAACAAGACACAAAAAGGTTTCTGAAAGAGTTGTTTACAAAGTTTTCTAGGTATAGTTCTTGGTAACAAAAACATCCAATCACTCTTAAGACTGAAAGCACACAAATCTATCCATGTGCTGTAATTAGTGTAATGCGGCTTACTCTATGAGAAGTGCAACACTGGAACAAACAGCAGTTTCAAGTCAATAGGCCATCGCCATTTTAGAGTGGGGCTACTGATACAGATCCAGTACCGCAAACCCTTGCAAATGACATCCGACATGGACCCCAGTTGAGGAGTGGATCACAAAGAATCAGGGCCTGTTCGTTAGATCAAATGAGGGTTTACAATATAACTGTGTATGGGAACTGAAGCAAAGGCAGACGTCGATATAGAACCAGAATGCATGTTAGGTTGGTCTAAAAACACTAGGACAACTAGTAAAATACTAGGTTGGAGGACCAGTCACAGAAACAAATGGAGTGGAATCAAAAGTCAAATTTGAGGGAGGAAACTCCCCACGAAAAAAACAGCTATATGGCATCTGTAAACTCCAGATAAACTGCTAAGCCCAAGAGAAATGCACACTTCAATAGAGATGCCTCACATGAATGGCTGTAAAAGTTCTCCTGTAATTTAGCTCGTGTATACAATTCAACCATTGAATTGAGGACTGTTTTCACTGAATCATCTTGCCATAGTCGTCTATTTTCTTTTTGGGTGGGTGACCGGTCCACATTGTGACTCCTTGTGGAACAAGTCACCACCTCTAACACATTAACCATTTAATGTCATTGGCAAAGTGATTTAGAACTTTAAAATGTTCCAAAAAGGGTGCATTTTGGGCACTGCATCGAATTCTTGATTGATGCTGCAGAATCAAACGACACACGTCTTTGTATTTTTTTACCAATGTATTTCAAGTTAGCTATATATACAGAGTCCACAGTGGGTCTCATTTCCTGAAGTTGGTTCCCTCCAGTATTAGTCTGGGGAGAACCACAGTTAAGGTATTACTAAGGCAGCCTAGTAGTAAGTTCTCGCTTGGGTTGCATATGCAAAAAAAAAAACAGACTAAGAATGTTTCTGTTGCTGTTATATATTCCCCTCCAATATATATGCAAATGACAGTGTAACTCATATTAACATAGTGCACACGAAGCAGTGCTCAAGAGTGTGCATAATACATGAAATATATACATAAGACCCCATCAATGCTCCCTGGTGCTTAACCAAGTTGTTTCAACATACATGTGCGTACAACACAGCACAATGTGGATTATAACTAATCAGGGAACCAAGGGAGATTTATGTCGACTTTTCGACCCCTTGCGAGTGAAAGGGTCTCCTCAGGACCAAGTCGTCTGGCTCAGTATCATTCAGGAGTATAATGTGTAGTGTAACAACCACCAAGTCAATTTGAGTCAGTGTCCCCACTGCTGTAAGGACACCAGACAGAGTCACAATATCCTCTATTGGTAAGTAAATCCCCTCTTTTGAAAGCAATTTCCAATGATGTCAACCAAGTGTACTGATTCCAATTAATCCGCAGTTTAGAAGACTTCTTCTGATATACACAGTGCTGTATCCGAGTCACAATTGTACCAAAAATAAGTCTCGCTCTAAATTACTCATGTTCCGTATGACGCTCTCTATCCATCTACGATGCCTGCATAAATGCCTTGAGCAGCTGGTG
The DNA here is from genome assembly GCA_963921515.1 of Calotriton arnoldi. Classification (NCBI taxonomy): domain Eukaryota; kingdom Metazoa; phylum Chordata; class Amphibia; order Caudata; family Salamandridae; genus Calotriton; species Calotriton arnoldi. The sequence continues at coordinate 722,996 of CAWUFW010001351.1, read as the reverse complement.
ACATGGACATTCAGGACAATATACAAAACTTTTAGATGCACAATTAGAAACAAGTTTCAACTTTCTTTATCTCTACTCTCTTTCCCGTCCCTCTTGTTCCTCTCTCCCAACAGTCCCCATTTCCCTTGCATGTCATCCCTCATTCTCCGCCTGCCCTTTCCTCCTGGAAGCTTCTCATTAGTGCATTTTTTCTTTCTTCTTTTTAAGTTGATGGCAAGAGAGCCTTTATTATTGGCGGTCTCCTTGCCATACCATCTTCCTTTTTTCATAGAACTAAAAGGCTTTTTATATTAAAGGTTTCCTTGCCTTCATTACAATCCTCTTTTTGTATCTGTAAAATAAAACCTGGGTGGCAAGGGACTCTTTCTTATAGTCCTAAGTTTGTATGCCATGGAAATGATAGATGATTCTCTTGATATCTGATCTTTTTTCATATTGTTGCATCTTTTCAAGGGGTCACCCATAGTTTTTCAAATTTTTTGTTGAGACTTGGGGCCGGCAGGTAAGACACTGCTATCCAGTGCCATATGTATGTGCTCGGACCCTAACCATGTTGCAATTTGCTTAAAACCTGATCGGCACATTCAACATTTCTATAAGGCCATAGTATATGGTGCAGAAATACACCCGTGGCATGGAAAGTTAAATGCCACTTGTGGACTACAGCACCTATCGTGCTATCCACTTCCGTGGCAGTGAAAACATAACTTCAGGCCTATCTTATGTAGACTGACAGCAGCAATTTGAACTCTGCTGCCTATACCTGTCAAAATCTCTTTTAACAAAACAGATTTTAAATATATCACATATTAGCAGACCTTGCTGGTCACAATATAGGGGTTTATAATTTAAGAGTGGAACATGTGTGCCATTAGAAATGGCATGTTCCCAAAGTGATTTGGCTTATAACGCCATTTTCACTGGTAAGGCTGTAACTCGTACACAGGAAAAGTTAAAATATAGATTAAATACTTAAATCTATATCTTTTGACAGTACCAGCTACAGACTCTATTCAAAGACTTTGTTTTTTATTTAGTGAAAATCATGTCTAATGGCAAATCGTGAGATTTTTATTTAATACCTTGGAAATGTAGCTTTTAGAAAGTTACCTTTACTGTGCCTGAAGCTACTGGAGGCTAATTTGCATTAGATCTCGAGCAACCGTCAAGCCTATACTTGGCCTGACTTAGGTGTGAAGTGTTCCCAGAGCAGAGATAATGGCCTGGGCATGGGGAGGTGTTTTTTTTCTCTGGCAGGAAGGCCAGATGGGGTCGGCCCAGGAACCTAATTTACTTCAAAAGGCCCTTCCATTGACAGGTAAATGTTAGATGACATGTGGAAAGCCCCAGCTTCTGTCCCTATAGTCAGGCTGGCATCAAACCCAATGGGAGAAAAGCTACCCCTCAGAAATGGTTTTGAGGGACCACAGAGGAGGGAACTGGGGACTGCTCATTAACCCGGTCACACCTCCAGGTAAGCACACAGGCTCTGCACAAGGAAAGAAATGTTTCCCCGCCTTGGAATTTAAGAGTGAGGGACACTGTTGGACTGTTTGTGGTAGGACAAACAGGAACTGCTGAGAAAATGGGTAGGGTTGCCCCCGGGAACTTTTATCCCATTGGTTAGGGTGTGCCCAGGAGTCTGCCTCCAACCGCTAGCTAGTGCCAGGCATAAATGTGGCACCCCCATGGTGCCTCCCAATAACACTGGCTGGACCTGCAGGAGTAAAGAAGAAGCCAACTCCTTGCGTCTGTGAACTGAGACGAGCAGTGAAGGACTGGACGCGCGCTCTCATGCACCCGGGACAAACAAAATGGACTCCCATTGTCAGGTGGCTGATCTCCTATGTGGCTGCAATGGCCACAACAAGCTGCAAGAGAACATTTCCCTTCGTCCCACTCATGACTTCCAGCACCTCCCAAAAAACTACTGACTCTCATTCTTCGTTGGGACTTTAGAGCTTCGAGGAGTTTATCTACCGTGCAAGGAAGCGGACCCATGGCGTGGACATAGATGGATACGCAGTAGCATCACAAGAATATTAATGTACTTAAGAAACTATGACAGCAATGCAACAACACAGGTGGAAGGACTCCCTGAGGGACTCTCCCATGTGGGGCCAAACAGAAAGGTAAATGTTCATGCAAATATAGAGAGATAGGGGAGAGCTTAGTGCCGCAGGAGAGGGAATCCTCCTGTGAGGGCACCACATTGTGGTATCACAAGCACTCTGGAAAAGAGTACTGGAACTAGCACACCAATGCCACCAAGGTGTTGTCAAGACAAAGTGGTGATTGAGGGAGAACTGTGGTTCTCTAGGCTCAAAAAGGCTGTAGAAGACATAAGAGCATGCCATGACTGTGAGCTGATGGGAGGATCAGAACTTCCCGCCCCAACCTGGACAGGTCAACATGGACTTTGGCAGCTTTCTGGGTGGCTGTCTGAGGCTAAAGCTTATTGATTGGCATTCCAAGTATTCGATAGTCGAATTGACCATGTCCACAGCCTTCCACAAAGTACAGCCCTTACCAGAGAAAAAAATTGCCTTGTTTGGGCTACCCACAGAAATTAGAACTAACGGGCCACCATTTCCAGAGGCTGAATTCCACGAATACCTTTATCACCTGGGTATCAGACACCTGAAGATAATGCTACAATGGACCTAAGCCATTGGCCAATGGCGATGTGGAAGGCTTCATGCGTACTCTCAACAAGACCCTTCGCATTGGAATGGAGCAATGAGAAGACCGGTAGTGCGGTCTACATCACTTTTTGAGGCTCTATCACAATACCCAACACTGCACCACTAGATGCTCCCACGTGGCTCTCAGGTTCTACAGGCCTACTCGGGACAGCACTCCAGCTGGGGTCACCTGGAAGCCTGCTGCTCCAGTTATTACGGCTACCCAACACCGGCAATAGCAGACAACTTACTACGCTAGTCACCAGAAAAGAACACTGAACTCCACGATAGACCAGAAAGACCAAACGCTGATACGTGACCAGCACTCCACCTTGGTTGGTAATTCGGACATCTTTTGAGCAAGGTCCATAGATGGAGGGCATAAAAGGTACTAGTGTGTCAGCATACCGTAGAGGAGAAAAGGTGACCCGCAATGTCTCGTGGTTCAAGAATATATCACTGGTGGAAGGAGATACCAGATGTCCCTGAAAGATCAACCATCAGCGGAAGCAAAGGCAGTCCCTCATCACCACTTGGTGAAGAACCCCTAGATGGCAGAAGAAAACAAGGATAGAACCGAGGACCCTCAGTGACGCAGGCCATGTCGGACAATCAGCCGAGCAAGCACCTGTGACCCTTCGAAGGCAAAGATATCTCCGAGAACCAACCTGGCTCCTAGCCACGCTCTAAGAGACTGCACGCAACAAAGATAAGGGGCCACCAACAAACAGTGCATGACCAAGGTGCGGAGGGTTGTAAGGAGCCACCCGGTTCATGCGTCATGGACCATTTACGTTGCACACACCCAGATGGCCAGGCGTGGCCGAAAGGATAAATACATGGGAGAGTAGCCGTTTTGGGCTCACGCTCGGATACAATGCCATGTCCATTGTGTCTGTGGGTATCCCCAATGGCCGTGAGTCCATGCAATGTTACAAGAAGGTCTGTCCCATCAAGACAGACCCCCATACACTGGCGCCTCGGGTGAAGTCAAGTCTCTTACCCTCCAGATGGCGTCTCCCTCATGGGCCCCCTAAAACCAGAGGGTCCCTCTGGAAAGAGCCACGCATAACCCCATCCCATAGGACTGGTAATAATGTAATTGTATTTATGCAGCGCTTACTCACCCCTGACAAGGCGTTGAAGCACTTTAGGTTCTCTCCTCGAGAAGTTGTCTCATACAGGGATCGTCCTAGCTTAGGAACTCATCAGCTACAAGTTTCATAGGTGTGCGTCTCTCGCAATCACACATCGTCTCTCATCCACAGGGTGTCTCTTACAGCAGTTAGTCTGATGATGCTGACAGTCTCGCAAAAAAGGACCTGGCCCTCAGGCAGCGTTATCAGCGAAGCTCACGTTACCTGTCCCTCTTGTGACTGTGCTCAGCGCGTGAGCTGCATGTAGTCTCATGATGGCGGTCTCACAAGGGAGCTCCCTGCCTGATGCGCAGACTGACTTTCTCGTGTCTCATCAACATGTCACACACACAAACACACACAGCCTATGCACGCTCCCTGCCTCTCTTGGCTCTGCTATCGGAGCAAGAAGCCTCCTGCTTAGTTTTCACTCACTGTCGACTCTGTGCTCGTGTCACGCATCTCTCACGCAAGGTAACGGTTTTGGGTGTGCTCGACCCTCTCGTGAGGGTTGGGGTGGTAGTGCTGCCTCCTCCCCCCGTTGCTCTGGTGACCAGAGAGAGTATAGCGCAGCGAGAAGGGGGGCGCCGTACACACGGGTGCGGTGGAAGAGGCAGCGAAGCGTGGCTGACGTGGGAGGAAAGCCTGCGTGCGCCTAATGCACGCAGAACTGGGTCAACGCCCCTTCATCCTCGTCGCCATGTGACCCTGCGCAGCCACCAAGGTCACGGGCGCCGGCCACGTGCTTCGGTGCGTGAGGAGCCGGGCCTGGGGGCGAGTCTTCCTCCGCCACAAGGTCTAAGGCCAAGTTCTGGATTTTAGGGGAGAAAAACGCTCTCTTTCTAGGTGTGAGAGGGGAGAGGATGTGGCGTTGGGGCCAGAACTGCCGACTTTGAAACGGGGAACAAGGTTCGATTCTCGGCGTCTGCTCAGCATCCTATGATTCTGGGCGAATCACCATATCTCCGCGTGCCTAAAGGAAAACAAGTGAATATGACATTGTGTAGTGCAGATGATGCTCATGTAAAGTGCTTCAATACCGTTAGGCTGAGTTCGTGCTATAAAAAATGCTAAAAAAAAAGATAAGGGCAGAGGCTTCCAGCAACTCGAAACGTGTATTGTATTCGATCAAATATGGGGTGCCATCTTTCTGATCTCTGAAAAGCACTGGCGATCATCTTTCAGTTCACATTTCAGAGCTGTGTGGCCATTTCTAGTGAATAACTCGTCATGGAGGCCAGCGCCAATTGGCCAGCCTGCCTTGTCTCTCTCCCAAAGGCTCAGTCGCCCCTGCAGCCATTCTCACTGGCCCGCTCACCCAGCAGCGTAGCAAGGGTGCCATGGGCCCTAATGCAAGCATGAAGAATTGCACTTCCCAACACTTTGGTGGCAAACACATCAATAATTTAGGTGGAGAGGGCGCCTCAGACCCTGACACCACTGCACATGCTGCACTATTGGTAGCTGTGCCCCTGGCTCATCTGTTCATAGCGCCTCCTCTCCAGGCTCTTGTGACGCAATGAGTGGGATTCAAGGTTACCCACAGCACTTGCACCCTTTGGCATCCTTCACCCACTTATGGTACCCCCTGCTGCTCGCTGAAGTTTACCCCCGTTCCAGGTAATCCTGGATCATAATCTCTTTCATCCAGGTTACCTTGGTCTATTTCAGCTGCCAAGTGTAAGGATGCTTCAATGAGGCACTTCTCCATATCTAACCAGCATCCTGCAGCCTCTGGCACTGCAACGTATCATTGTGGAGGCGTTGGTAACTACTGCATTACTATCCTGCATCCCAAGGTCCTTCTATCTTGGCCTTCCCAGCCCTGGCTCCCATTGAACATGACTGAGGGTTCTACATCCGATGACTACCTTCCTGAACTCATTCCCTCTTGGTTTTCCTGCCCGTCTGCCTTTCATCCCTATCTCCTTAGCTCTATCTACATGGGACACCCTTCCCACGGGGCTGGACTGCCCATACATGACTGAAGGAGACTGTTTCAAATGCAGCCATCCGTGAGCAATTTAACCGTGAACGAAGCCCCGAGGAAGTAGCAGACAATCTTCTCAGTTGGCATCCCCAACAACGTCATCTCCAACAGCGTCATCTCCAACAGTGTCATCTCCAACAGCGTCATCCCCAACAGTGTCATCTCCAACAGCATCATCCCCAACAGCGTCATCCTCAACAACATCATCTCCAACAGTGTCATCCCCAACAACGTCATCTCCAACTGCGTCATCTCCAACAGTGTCATCCCCAACAGCGTCATCCCCAACAACTTCATCTCCAACAGTGTCATCCGCAACAGCGTCATCCCCAACGTCATCCCCAACAACGTCATCTCCAACAGCGTCTTCTCCTACAACGTCATCTCCAACAGGGGAACAAACTTGAAGTCCACCTAACATGAAAGTGTGGTAACTACCAGTGTGAAGTGGGGACTAACCTACATGTTTTCATCCTTAAAGCATCTGCAGACAGTCAGTTTATTGGCACAGTTCACTAGATGCTTAAGAGCATGATCACCAAAACCTGAAGATGCGATGAGGCCACCTCTTATCTTACTCAATCTTTCCATTTGGGATTGGTAAAATGCTGTCTTGGTCCCTTATGTATGCAGGTGACACAATCCTGCTGAGTCAAAATCATGTTATATGTTATGTTCAAACGGATGATGCATCCATATGCCTTTTGACCAATAGGCTTGCCCTGAGCATTAGCAATTATAAGTTCAAATGCATGCAGATGCTGTTAACAGGGATGTAAACCCTGGGTGGGAGACACTCGCCTTTAAAATGAGTGCGCTGAAGCAGGATGGCGACATTGACATAGAGCTGAGTATTGGGAAACAGAAAGTGTATTGACACAGAAAACGGGTGACTGGCTCTTCCTCAATGCTATGTCATGTTTGTTGCTATGATTATTTGTAGAGCACACATCTCGCCAGGCAGGGTATCCAGGCGCTACATAGGAGGGGACTGAGCTGGCCGAGTCTGAGGTCTACGTAAAGAGCCATGTTTGCAGTTTCTTGCAGAATTCAAGGACTGAGGAGGCGGTTCTGATGTACAGGCGCTGTCATTCCAGGCCTTGGGTGCAAGGTGGAAGAAGGCGAGGCTGCCGACTCTGCTGGTCAAGGGGATGTGGACAAGCAGGATGCAGGTCGATCGTAGGTTTCTGGTCAGGGTGTGGAAATTGATGCGGCTGCTGAGGTGAGAGGGACCTAGATTGTGCAAAGCTTTGTACGTGTGGGTGAGCATTTATGGACAGGGAGCCATTGAAGCTCCTTACGGTGTGAGGTGATGTTTGAGTGGGGTGGGAGCCCGAGTGTGAGTCTGGCCACTGTGTTTTGTATCACCTGAAGACTTCTGGTCAGTTAGGCATAGAGGTGGGCGAACCACTGAAAGCTCGAGCCAGGCTTGAACCTGAAGACTGGTTCTGGCTCAGCTTGAGGTCCTGTTGGAACCCCAAGCCCATAACGAGCCGAGCTTTCAAGTGGCTACTGCCTGCCCCCCTCTCTACCAAGGGTGTAGGCCCAGAGCTGCAGACTTTAGCAGTGGGGAACCAGGTTCGAGTCTCCGCGTTGACTCAACATCCTGTGATTCTCGGCTAATCACTTTATCTCCCCGTGCCTATAAATAATGAATGTGACCTTGTGTGATGTAACTGGTGCTCATCTAAAGTGCTCCAAAACCTTTGGGTCGAGATTGCGCATATAAAAACTGCAGAAAGACATTAAAGCACAGCATTAACATTAAAAGGATAGATAGATACCTATTTAGTGGCTGAGTTTTACCAAGTGAAACCAGAAAACCTGGATAAATCACGGCTTCCCACCTTAAATTGTGTGATCTTCAACACATATTTTATTTTAGCAAAGCTCATTTTTCTTCATTATCATGTATGAAAGCACTTTCAAATATGGGAGCTCAGAATACTAGTTGTACAAAAACATATTGTGTTTTATTTAATAGACTATAATAACTTACAGAGTTTACATGACAACTGTCTTGCCTCTTAGTTCACAATTTGTCCATGTTTAAAAACTATCACTTTTAATAAGTACTTCTCAGTGCAGTGCTATAATGTGATGTACAGTTTTTTAAATTTTGTGGAGACTTTATCATATTTTGCATGGTGTTTGTTGTATGATTTACATAGCAAACATTTTCAGGGCTCTTTTCGTGCATAAGCTCTAAGAGCCGAGCCAGACCATTGGCTTGGCTCTGGCTCAGCTCTCCCTGTTAATTTGTTGGCTTGCCCACTTCTAGGTAGGCGGTGATGCTGACTGAGTGAGTTGCCGTAGTCCAGTTTGCTGGTGCAAAGGGCCTGGTGAATGTTCTGTATGTTTTCATTGGGAGCCATTTGAAGTTTTTTCTGTGGATCTTAAGGGTGTAGAAATAGGACTGCTTTGACTTGCCTGGTCATCAGTAGTTGGTTGTCCATGACTATGCCCAGGTCCTTGGCTTGATTTGCTGGGCAGGGTGTTGGCCCGAGATCCGCAGGCAACCAGGTAGAGTTCCATAGAGAAGTGTTCTTGCCGAAGAGTACCACTACTGTTTTGTCTGTGTTGAGTTTCAGACAGTTGGGCTTCACCCATCAGACAACTTTGGACATGTGTGAGGTGGAATTTGTCCACATGTTTGATGTTTCATCGGAGAGATAATCGATGAGCTGGGTGTCATCAGCATAGGAGATGTCGTTGATTCCGTGGGATCAGATGATTTTGGCGAGCAGTGCCATGTAAGTGTGGTACAGCGTGGGGCTGAGATGTGATCCTTGGGGGTACTCTGCAGATGAGGTTGGCAGCAGCTGAGGTGTAGGGGGTAAATCTACGCTGTAAGATTGTAGCTGAACAAGGGAGGGGCCTTCTAACCTCCTCCAGTTCAGATATGAAGATGTACTGGAACTCCCCAATCTTAGCATCTGTGGTGTGGACTTCATTACTTTGACAAAAATCCCAACTGGAAAATGCAGTCTCATTTCTTATGTATTTGCTCTTCTTGAGACCTTGAATCCTGGCTGATTGGGGGAGAGGAAAGATCCAATGAATGTGCAATACGAAGAGGCGGACAGACTGATTAACTGATTGAACCAAAGAATATATTTTGCAATCAAAGGGAAGCTGAGGGTGCTTGAACCGAACCAGGCAATAGGGAAAAAGGAACACTGGCGTTTGGTAATGTAATCAAAAACGTTAGCAATGATTACTGGAGGCTTGTCTGAGTAGATTTTTCTAGTTGATATCAGACCTTCAGCTTTCTCTGCTCAAGTTGTAATTCAGAGGTCAAATATCTTCACAAGTACAAGTAAGCTGACATATCAGGAAGCCTGAGATGGGCATAAAACCATCTGTTAGCAAAGACTGAGCCCATCGGCTAAGGTGCACTGGATGCGACGTAGGCACTGTGGACAGCGCACGCAAAGGTGGGGTCCCCAGGAAGAATGGGGACTGTCCCAAGGCTAGTAGGTGTAAGAGGGCCCAATGCACTTTGAGGGCCTTGGGACTCATGTGTGGCTGTGATGCACTTATACACACTTAGGCCTGTTCACACATCCATTTTGTTGTGGGTAAATTAGTACTTCTGTAGTGTTCTATACTTGCTCATTACAGGACTTTGTAAATTGACTCTAAAACATCTAAAATGGGAATATTCATACACCGTTAGTACAAGGAGAAAACACTGTGCTGCCTTTGCACTTTTACTAAAAGAGTGTAGGACATCTTAGGGCAGATTCACCAAGGCATGTAAGAGTATGTAAAGAGTGTAGGACATCTTAGGGCAGATTCACCAAGGCATGTAAGAGTATGTAAAAGAGTGTAGGACATCTTAGGGCAGATTCACCAAGGCATGTAAGAGTATGTAAAGAGTGTAGGACATCTTAGGGCAGATTCACCAAGGCATGTAAGAGTATGTAAAAGAGTGTAGGACATCTTAGGGCAGATTCACCAAGGCATGTAAGAGTATGTAAAAGAGTGTAGGACATCTTAGGGCAGATTCACCAAGGCATGTAAGAGTATGTAAAAGAGTGTAGGACATCTTAGGGCAGATTCACCAAGGCATGTAAGAGTATGTAAAAGAGTGTAGGACATCTTAGGGCAGATTCACCAAGGCATGTAAGAGTATGTAAAAGAGTGTAGGACATCTTAGGGCAGATTCACCAAGGCATGTAAGAGTATGTAAAAGAGTGTAGGACATCTTAGGGCAGATTCACCAAGGCATGTAAGAGTATGTAAAAGAGTGTAGGACATCTTAGGGCAGATTCACCAAGGCATGTAAGAGTATGTAAAAGAGTGTAGGACATCTTAGGGCAGATTCACCAAGGCATGTAAGAGTATGTAAAAGAGTGTAGGACATCTTAGGGCAGATTCACCAAGGCATGTAAGAGTATGTAAAAGAGTGTAGGACATCTTAGGGCAGATTCACCAAGGCATGTAAGAGTATGTAAAAGAGTGTAGGACATCTTAGGGCAGATTCACCAAGGCATGTAAGAGTATGTAAAGAGTGTAGGACATCTTAGGGCAGATTCACCAAGGCATGTAAGAGTATGTAAAGAGTGTAGGACATCTTAGGGCAGATTCACCAAGGCATGTAAGAGTATGTAAAGAGTGTAGGACATCTTAGGGCAGATTCACCAAGGCATGTAAGAGTATGTAAAAGAGTGTAGGACATCTTAGGGCAGATTCACCAAGGCATGTAAGAGTATGTAAAAGAGTGTAGGACATCTTAGGGCAGATTCACCAAGGCATGTAAGAGTATGTAAAAGAGTGTAGGACATCTTAGGGCAGATTCACCAAGGCATGTAAGAGTATGTAAAAGAGTGTAGGACATCTTAGGGCAGATTCACCAAGGCATGTAAGAGTATGTAAAAGAGTGTAGGACATCTTAGGGCAGATTCACCAAGGCATGTAAGAGTATGTAAAAGAGTGTAGGACATCTTAGGGCAGATTCACCAAGGCATGTAAGAGTATGTAAAAGAGTGTAGGACATCTTAGGGCAGATTCACCAAGGCATGTAAGAGTATGTAAAGAGTGTAGGACATCTTAGGGCAGATTCACCAAGGCATGTAAGAGTATGTAAAGAGTGTAGGACATCTTAGGGCAGATTCACCAAGGCATGTAAGAGTATGTAAAAGAGTGTAGGACATCTTAGGGCAGATTCACCAAGGCATGTAAGAGTATGTAAAGAGTGTAGGACATCTTAGGGCAGATTCACCAAGGCATGTAAGAGTATGTAAAGAGTGTAGGACATCTTAGGGCAGATTCACCAAGGCATGTAAGAGTATGTAAAAGAGTGTAGGACATCTTAGGGCAGATTCACCAAGGCATGTAAGAGTATGTAAAAGAGTGTAGGACATCTTAGGGCAGATTCACCAAGGCATGTAAGAGTATGTAAAAGAGTGTAGGACATCTTAGGGCAGATTCACCAAGGCATGTAAGAGTATGTAAAAGAGTGTAGGACATCTTAGGGCAGATTCACCAAGGCATGTAAGAGTATGTAAAAGAGTACTTGTAAATTCTTTTGAGAATTGGCCTCGAAGAGTAGAGGTTACTGATGAAGGCTCAACTGAGTCGTGGGTATTCCAAGCCTGGGTAGTAATTTAGAAGCCCAGGGTGGCACCTTGTGGCCAGACTGTAAACGATGCTGCACCACAAGGAAACCTTCATCTTGCTGATCAAGATGTACCCAACACCCATAAGAGCAGATTTAGACTGGGTGGGCCTATTTATGGAGGAAGTGGTATGTCTTTGCTAGGAGGGTATGCTACCTTCGGAAAAGCTGCAGGAGGGATTACCTCTTCTAAGTCATCATTATGCAGGAGGATTTTTCACCAGTGGAATTTCCACTGTGGAAGAACGCTCCAGTAGACAATTTACCACATTTTTCATAAATTAGTGAAATTGAGGAATGCCTCTGGAGATTCAAGGAAATGAAGCATTTTTAGTTCACACGGTAAGACTTCCAGATGTGCTTCCAGATGTCCACCTATGCAACAACCAATCTTTGAAAATCCAAAAAGGACCATGCAGAGTTATTTATGACATAGCAAAATTTGTTTAAATGAACAGGGGGCCGGGTATGTTTTTAAAAAATAATAAGCTTATTTGCATGTGTGCAAATTAGTTGCTGTATTCACAAAATGCCTTGAAAAATAGATCATGTAAAACTATGTATTCTTTTCTTTTAGGGTTTAGGCCAAGGGTAAAGCTTGTTTTAATGATAAAGTCAAATAAGTGACGCTGCATGAGAAGGGCCACCAAGTTGGTGCGCAGCTTAATTCTCCAGCTCAGTGAAGGAAGATACGGTATACTCGCCTGCAAAGTGGGGTACACGAGTGATAACGTTATGTATATTAAAAATGGAATAGTAAATATTAAAGTGGTATCAATGACGTAAACTGAGTGCAGAAGCAAACAGGTAGATCAATTCTAGAACATTGGACTCACAATATATGCCGCGTGGGAGAAAAGAGCCGAGGGCTATCGGAGTCTTCGTGGAGGTCGCATGAGGAAGACAGTATTTGCTGATGTTTTTCTGGATGTATTAAACTTGCTCAAAATTAACCTGAGATTCAACTGGTTGATGGTGGATGTAGGTCCAGGCAGAACAAGGGTAGTAATTTCTACTTAAACAAGGCCTTCCTTACAGATTTGGGCAGAAAACTTTGGAGACATTTTGGTGAGGGTCATATTAAGAGGTTTGGGGAAAATGCGTATTTTTTATGAAAACTTTAGAGGAATTTTGTAAAAGTTATGGGTATGTTGCACAATGTATTTTGCCAGTAAATCCCATGAAACATTCAGGTGAAGGCACATCTCACATAAAAAAGCCACGCAAGATACAGACATGAGATAGGTCCAAGCAGAAAATATCTTCCATCAAGACATTATTTTCTTTAACCTATCTGTTATGAGTGAAAATTAAGCAAAATTGCGTAATACAAAATTTCAAGACGTTTACAAACTTTCCAAGTGTAAGTAACATTTCACTTGGGTCTAGTTACTTTATCATCACAAGGCATTGATGTTAAGTTCGAATGGGACCTTCCCGAGCCATACACTGCTACATGAGAGGCCACATGTACCACTGTGTGTCACACTGTATCGACACTCTTCACACTGTCACTTTCAGAAGACATTATCACACAGTGAACATTAAAGTAAGCTGGAAACTCTTACATAGAAACCTTTTTTGACCTTGTATGTTAAGCCCCTGCAGTGTTGTCCACAGTATGTCTTGTGCGATGTACATAACTGGAAAGTTGGCAGATCTGTCCATTGAACTTTCTAAAAATTGCACGCCATCTTCCTTAGCACACCACCAGAGATCTCATCAATACCCATGTCAGAGGTCAGATAGGGTGCTTTAACATCCTCATGGTGGATCAACTATAGTACTCTCTCACCCCTGCCCCTGGACAAAGTCTTAATCTTGGCCACAAGGATTAAAGTGACACTTTTTATTTACAGCGATGAGAGCAGAATGCAGCCCTGCATACACAACAAATGCTTATTTTTCTACACCATTGTTTCTTTTAAGTGATGACCATAGGTGAAAGCCAGGCCCTGTGGGAAGGAAGGCTTCTGTCTCCCTATGGGAGCTACCTGGAATGTGGCAATGCCCTATCTGTCAGTGTCCATGAATCTACCCAGCCTCCAATAAACAGCATCCTGCATGCAGCTGTGCAAGTCATCAGAAGCCAACAAGCTTATGGCAGCATCACTTTGGCCCTTCGAGAACCTTTTAGGCCTGGACCATACTTAAGAACTGAAGCATCGCCTACAAACCAGGGAATCTCAAAATCTTAGGGGGGAACACACACTACTGTGATATCGCCTCACAAAGTTTTATTATGCAACTCAGAAAAGACCAGGAGGTAAACCTTCTGTGCGTCAGGTGCACCTGGTAATAGAAGCTTTTACACAAATGTAGAGGAAACATGGTTTCTTGCACATGCTACCAGCTGAAGACTGTGAGACCATGTTGACAATGCCATCGTACATATACACGAGGCTGTGAGTTGTTGAGCACTGTTTTACGAGGGAACTTAAGACAGCCATATGACATTGGATTGATAGACTAATGGTTGACAGGCTAATGGTGTAATCTGGGACAATGAGTTGTGGAAGCAACAGAACAATCGCTGGTTAGTGTCATTCAAGTCTACTGTCATGCAAAGGCATGTACAGGTACAGTGTCTGTTAATTACGTCACAACATCTAACTTTAAGATAATTGGAATCATTTAATGAGGATGCAATAAGATCTCTTCCGTCTCGATTTGTGACAAATGCACATCACGGAACAATGTGAGTTCTTTACGTAGGCTGTGAGCCTGGACGGAGCGATCTGGCTCAATCTCAGATCACCCACATTTTAGGGTCATTCATGGTTCGATTATCTCTAGTTCAAAGTCTGGATGGCGCGACTTCTGATTTTGCACTCATGCATCTTATTATTTGTAACAATTATCTGCTAATTGTCCAGCACCTACATATCCCCAGGCGCTAGTGCATTATATATTAATTCAAAAACAAATAAATACATCTGCCTTCCTACCATTGCATGTAAGGGCATCATTTATTTTAGGAAGTCAAATATAGTGGTAGAACTGTTTCAACCCTCCTCAAACATAGTTATATAGATTGTGGATGGCATTACTGTACAATTAATATGCAAGTAGCCAAAGTAGACCAAGGGTAAGTGACTTGGTTTTTGAAACTGCCAAATCTTTTGATTCTCATGAAATTTACTATATATTTTGTATTCACTGATCCCATTTACTGACTCATTTTCCAGTTGACATTTGGCCACCAAAGGGTATTTCTGTCTTAACGAATTACCACTTTGGACTATTCAGTAGTTTTAGGGCCCTGGTGCGTTAATAGAAATAATAGAGCTCCTACCAGTAAAGCAGGGATAGAAGTGTGCATAGGCTAGCATGAATCATATCACTAGCTTTTATTCCATTTTGAAAAGTTAGACCATTAGCTGCCATGTCCTGATGCAGAGACGCCTATAACCCCTCGAAACATGTTGATGTGCAAAGATCTGAAAAATACAATTGAACATTTTAGAACACTTTTAGACTACAGTTGTGAGTTAATTCCTGAGTTATGAATATAAAATAATTTATTTGTATCAGATATTCAGTGTTATTTTGTTTGCTTTATTTGGTTATTTGATCTATTCCATTGACATTTTTTTAAATTAAAATGAATTTTGTGGATGGTTTCACAATTCACATTAAAAGTGATTATCTTCTTCGAAAATTGTTTTCAACATTGATGCTTACAACTAGTTGAAGCATGGCCAACTTGGTTATTGATACAAAGAATACTAGCTAAATATTAGAATATTAGCTAAAATATCGTTATAACATGGGTTAGTAGAGACTAAATGCTCTGAAGGAACTACCCATCCAAATAAATTCTTATGTTTTAGTGCAAAAATCCTATAATCCTTTGGAAATCCTAGGAAACACCAGAGATTCCTTAGTATATGAGAGGGATGCTCAGTCATCTGGACCACACCGGCTAAAACCACTTAACTAAGACCATAGAAGTTCTAATCCTAAATCCCACGTCTAAGAGCCACTAGATCATCGTAATATATTTTTATTTGTCTGCGTGATCAGAAGTTCACAGAGAATGAGTTTAATATCATTCCTCTCACCCATCCTCACCCAACTAAAACATTAGAATGAAGAGACAGATATAAAGACTGAGCCGTCATTCCATGAAACAATAACTGGCGACGAGGAATTATTGTTGTAAGAGCGTGCTTCCAGCTCCCCTAAATTTTCCACTATCTCTGGTGCTCTGGATTTGGAGCTGTTCCTCAACAGAAGTCTATATGTTTTTAG
Source organism: Calotriton arnoldi (assembly GCA_963921515.1). Taxonomy (NCBI): domain Eukaryota; kingdom Metazoa; phylum Chordata; class Amphibia; order Caudata; family Salamandridae; genus Calotriton; species Calotriton arnoldi. The sequence goes on along the minus strand of CAWUFW010001351.1, from coordinate 707,309 downwards.
GTCTGGCTTGGCATTGCATTGCCTATTGTTACTCCCTCTTTAAAATATGCATAGAGTGAGCTTTGGCCCCACCCAGGGGTGTATTTGTCTCTTAGTTTGACTGTTTGGCGTCTAATTCCGCCTCCTATTGGAATGCATTAAGGACTATTTTACGTCCCGAAAGTATACCCTAAATCATCACACATTACATTTATTATATTACAGATGGCTTGTATACAGAAAGCAATTGGTTTTCTTCAATTTTACACAGCATTCGGGTGCTTTAAAATGCTTTACTCAGGATCCAGTTTGCATGCAAGACCTATTGGCTTTGCCATTCTTTGTTTTATCTGTAGTTGCATGTGTAGTATATCTTTGTGATTATTTGGGGGTATGTGCACGATTAAACCAACAATGAATAAATAGATGCGTTTAAATACCACCGATAGGACATCTAACCCCCTCTAGGCATGCTGATATGTGGCTGCATTTTTTTGTTTAATATTTGCCCACCACTGTAAGTGTCTCATTTCCCTATTTTGTATGTGCTAAATTACATGAGTGCTCTTATGTATGTCATGTTTCTAGCTCTGTATCCTTGTATGCATCTCTGTGTCTCTATGTGACCAAGTCTATCTGACCTTTTCTGTGCATGTAACTTTGTGTTTATGTCTGCATTTGTGTGTGTGTTTGCTCCCGGGTCTCCTTTTTTGTTGCTGTGTGTGCTTGTCTATTATTGGATGTGTGTACGTGGGAGTGTTTGTGTACAAGAGTGTGCTTCATGTCTTTATATATTTGTGTTGTGTATCTGTACAAGCATATTTTTACATGTATGGTTGTCTGCGCACCAGTGTGTTTATGTGTGCCTATTTTTATGCCTGTGTGCATGTGTTTAGAGATATTGGTATATCTGTGTGCGTATGTGTGATTGTGTGTGCGTGCATTAACGTAAGTATGTGGGTGTGTTTGTGGCTGGTTTTTTTTCATGTGCCTGTGCATGCATGTGTAAATCTGTTTCTTTTTGTGTGCTTCTGTGTGTTTGTCAGGTTTTATTTAGACATGTATATGTGCATTTTTTCATATGTACTATATGTTAGTATACCGGTATAACTGTTGTTTATAGCGCCTGTTAAAATCCGAACCACGAGGTAACATATTTTAAGGCGTGTGAGAAATCGCACCTACCCCTTCTGGCACTTGTGATCGTGGCCTACTGGCCTTCCGTGTCTGTGTGTACCTATATGTATGTAGGTGTGTTTGCCTTTCTGTGTGTGTTCCTAAATATGTGTTGGCATTTGTCTGTGCCCTTGTCTTTGTCTCTTGATGTTTGTGGGTTTTGTCTCTACCTGTGTGTATCCGTGTGTCTGCATTTACATATCTGTGTATGAGACTCTGTGTGCATTTCCTGTGCACTGCGGTCTGTTTCAGCATGTGTGCCTGTGAGCTAATGGATGCGTTTCTGTGTGTGTTGTGGGTGCCTCGGTGTCTTTCATTTGATGCTCCAGTTGCCTTGGGAACGATCTGTGCTTAATGAACAGCAGAATGAACTCCTGCATAAATGTCAGGGGAAGATTCTACAGTGGGACTTTGAGGGATTTGTGGATTTATTCTGCCAGATTGGCATATTTGTTTATTTTTTAACTCTTTATAAGCCGGGCTCCTCAGGAGTCACTGGGTGCATGTGCAGTTTCCCGTCTCCCCTGGTTTAGGTTTGCAGTTGAATCTGCTGGCATGCTGTCACTTTTCTGCCTTAAACTGTGCGGTGCCGGAAGTCTACCCTTCTAGTTTGGGTGCAGGGTGAACCAGGATGCCTTTCTTGTAATTGCACTTCAGGGGGCATCATGCAGCTTTTCTGCTAATTAAATGTCAAGTTAGTTTTCTACTCATCTCATTTCATAGGCTCCAGGAGTTTTTCCTTCTTGTGTCACTTGAGGGGGCACCAGGCTGATGCCTTTCTAGTCTCTTTTGAGGGTCACTGCCTGCTTATTCGTAGTCTTGGGGCACCAGGCTGCCACTCTTCTGATCTTATCCAGGGGGCACGAAGCTGCTTCTCCTCTACCACAGAGAGTCCCCTGTACTCCTGTTCTCCAGTACCACATCTTAGGGGGTTGTTAATCTTATGCGTGTGTCGGCGGCTCAGCCCTGGGATACAGACGTCCGGCTCTGCTTGGCGGCAGTCTCAGCACGGACAGGCTTCCTGTATCTGGGTCTCTGTACTTGTGCCAAAACGGAATATGTGATGTTACATCGCATGCGCTACAACGCATGCGATTACAACGCGGTCGTTACAACGACCGCGTTGTTACAACGCAAACCATCACATCGCAAGTCGTTTCTATGACTTGCTGTAGGGGGCACGCTAGACTTAAGAATAGTATAATTTAGTATTCCAACTCCAGCATGCGCAACAGTAGGGAAGGTGTTGGAATAGTGAATTATACTATTCCTTAGTTTAGCGCGCCCCCTACAGCAAGTCGTAGAAACGACTTGCGATGTAATGGCTTTCGTTGTAACAACGCTGTTGTTGTAACGATCGCGTTTTAATCGCATGCGTTGTAGCGCATGCAATGTAAACGCTGTTTCCCGCCAAAACGTGGCTGGCATCCGGGATGGGTGCATCATGCCAGGATTCCTGGAAGTGTTAAGCTCTGTGGAGAAGCGTTGGTTTTGTCATTCACCAAATATATGTTGACTTTGGTGTAACATTTAGGATTCTAGAAAATGAAGAGATATCTATGAGGATCCTTGTTATTGAGATGGGGTGATTTAATGGTTTTATGTGAGTTGAAAGCCCCTCATTTCTCAGAGGTCCATCTGCAGTGGTCTCCTGGAGAAGGTGCCTGCCGTGACATACAGGGTTTTGAGTCCTTCCATATCTTGCCATATAGCCTTGCCGATTAATAGTTCCTATACGCCAGTTGTGTCTCAGATGACTTTGGTGTAAACCACTGGCACAGTATTGTGGTCCCACAGCAGCTTTGTCTTGATTGACAAGTGATGTGGGTACTCCTAAGCGACATGATGTGGGGCCTCATAGAAGTCGCAGATTGATAATGATGACCTTGATCCTTCAGCCTCTCCGGGGACATTACTAGTCAGTGTGGTTATGGGTTGGTCCTCTTAGCAGGAAGTCTGGAGTAGTTTGTGGGCTCTCCTCCTCCTGATGTCTCGCATGAGCCTGTGTCAAACTGGATTGGAGGCCGATGTTCTTCAGCCTTTCTCGCAGGCTCTCAGCATTTTCATACTTCGTATATCTGACCTTCATAGAAGCATGTGGGTGGGGATTAGTGATGCTGGAATCTATGTTTTATAGAGTTTACATATTCATGCATGCAGGGGTGCGTGTCAGGCTGTGGATTCATTTGCAATGGCTATGATATTGACGGTCTTTACATTTCAGCACCCACAGCTCCATTGGATTGTGTGAATGTTGCATTGTCCATTGTGTTGCCTTTCATATTTGTTTTGTAGTGAATAAAGACTTTTACTCACACATCTTTCTGTGTCTGTTCTGTACTGAACTGCATTGAATCACATTTATATAGCGCTTACAACACATGACGAGGCACTAAAGAGATTTACACCAGGCAACACATTGCTCCGGAACCAAAGGTTTTGGGCGAGTCCAGTGGTTAATGGTTATTGTTTTTTACTTGGATTAGTCGCGTGCTCTGAAGGAAACCATTCCATGAGTTGACTCCAGTTTCTTTGCGGTAGATTAAATTAATAGGATTTAGTTGTGATCGTTAGTGGGGGGCCGAAGAGTTATGGGAGTGCCTGCAGATGGTTGGTGGGATTGATAGATGAGCTCGAGGAGATTAGATATTGTTAGGCTGCAGGATAACAAGCTTATCCACAAAACTAACTGCGGTCTCAAGACCTAAGCAGTGAAAGAATAAAGATTTGTCAAATACCAGCTAAGGACACTTTAATCAAAGTGGTATTTGAGAACAGCCTGTTGTGAGAAGTTGGCCTGGTATATGCTGTCCACTAATTATAGTGGGCACCTTGCACCAGTCCAAACAACCCCTTATTGGAGATAGGTTAAAGACAACCTTTATTGAAAGCTATCCTAGTGGTAGCTATGGAGAGCAGCCTTCAGGCTAAGTCTTGGAGGAATGTAAAGCAGCTTGTTTTACCAGTCTATAATCTCTTGAGTGACCAAATGAAAGAGGACCACACCAGGTATATATATAAAATATATGTATTTAGTCTTAAACACACCCCTCTAGTCTCTTTATGAGGCTAGAGTTCGAAGTACATACTTTACAAGTTAAATATCAACAGTAATAGCACAAATACACGTTTGAGCCCTAGGGGCGTACCAAACCATATACTAAAATAGTGGTATAAGAACCACGACTGAGCTAGACACAAGGCCTAGAGCCTGTAGAAGTGCTTGGACCACAAGGAACCACCCAAGGTAGTGACACAAGGGACCCACGGGGGACGCGTGCAGTGTGAGAACACAGCCGCGAATCGCCATTAACTTCTATGGGGAAAGTCGCGGTTCGAATTTTAAAAGGAAAGGACACTTAGAGGAGGACTTGGAGCAAATCCCTTTAGAACTAGGCAGTTCTAGAGTCAATATCCACGGGAGCACCGGAGTACTCGAGTTACCTCACCCAGGGAAGCCGGGTGCATAGGTGTCTTTTGTCGTCGGGTTTCGTCGTCGTTTTCAATGGCGATCTGCTGCAGCAAGCTGCTGGCGGCCAAGTCGAAAGTGTCCTGGTGGATCCAAGAGTGGATCGAAGATCTGAAGAACCTGAAAGCAGAGGGGACAGAGTCTGGGTCACTAGCCAGTGACCAGGAAAGCGATGAGCAGATGCCCACCGATGTCGGGTGCTTCAGGTAGGTTGACGGGCATCTTGACTCTTCAGCCACGAGGTCCAGGGGGCGTCGACGACAGCCAGGAGCTGGATTCAAGCTGTCCCACAACGTCTGTCGATTGCTGGGGTGTCGGCGACCGGATTGGACCCAACAAGCCTTGGCAACGGCAAGTCATGGGGAAACAGAGAAAGGACGTTGATGCAGACCAGCAAGGTCTGAGGGACTCACCCAGTGAGGGTAAGTCAGGGCACGTCTGGAGCAACCAGGAAAGCCCAAGCAGAAGAAGAGTTGCCTTCAGGAGGGCCCACTAGCCAACGGACTAGTGACCGTGAAGGGGCCTCAAGTGGACACACATGGAGCTGGCTCACAGGACACTCGTGGAGTGGAGGCCAGTGATCTTCGGTGCAGTCGGTGCTGGAGGTGGGGGCTACTCGGAGCCCAAAGCACAACTTCGTGGGAGGCCAGGAAGAGGATGCACTTGCTAAAGTTCTCGGTGTCCAGGGGTCACGGTTCCACGTTACCCATGACAGCTACGGGCCTCAGCGTCGCTGGGGACTCAGGGCAGCCTCGGGGAAGTCTGGAAATCTACCTCTGGTGTTGCAAAGACTTCGGCGTCCGGCGGGAGCTTCAGTGATGCAGACCGGACAATTGCTTCTTAGGTGCCTGCCAAGCAGGGGAGTCACTCCTTGACCCCAAGGGAGATTCTTCAGTCCTCTAATCTTGAAGTAGAGCGTCGAAGGTCCAGGATTCAGTTTCAGAGTTTCGTCCAGGGTAATCTAAAGTCCTAAGGACTGGGGTCCCATACTTATACCAAGTTAGGGGGTTGGACATACTCTGGGGACCCACCTATGGGAGGGTCAGGGCAGAGGGGTGGTTACACCCATTTCCCTTTGTCCAGTTTCGTGCCAGAGCAGGGGCTGGAAGCCCCTGAACCGGTTTGAACTGGGGTATGCACAGGGACACCAAATGTGCCCCCACTGCAGGACTTCAAAGCACCAGAGAGTGCTCCCGCCCAGCCCCAATACACATTATCCTGTCTGGGGAGGTGGTTACACCTCCCTTGGACAGGAAACCTATTGTCCAGGCCTCCCCTGCCGCAGTTTCAGTCAGCAGCAGGAGGCCAGACCCGTGTCTGTGGCATCCATTTTGTGATACCAGGGCTCTGTAAAGAAGTTACCGGGTAGGCCGGTGTGTACATGTCTCTCCCTCTAGAAGGGTGGAATGCTACCCCCGCCGCCAGAACTGGCGGGGGGTAGTATTCCAAGATGTTTGACACCAAACACGACATGTTTCCGTGCAGCCATCCCAAAGTTAGCATTTAACGCGAGGTTATAATGCACTTAAGACTATATGGTCAGGCTGCACTACAAACAGCATCAGAGAAGGGTCTCCGAACGCTGCAGAGGGGCTCTGCTCATGCAGGGGCACCCTCTCACATAAGAACCAAGCACCCTGCCTTCAGGATTGATAAGGCCTGCCATAGGAGTGACTTATAGGTTTGTATGTGTGCATATATGTAGTGATATAAGTAACCTATATCACAGTAAGGGGTGCATGCACCACCTTACCCAGGCTGCAGTAGCAGACCTGTGGTGTCATTTTGGCTGGCCTTCCAGGGGTGGCATAATACATGTTTCAGCCCCTGGCAGGCCTCTGGGGTACCTATGCCCTGGGTACATAGTATACCATATACTAGGGACTTATAAGGGCACTCCAGATTCCAATCAGAGATGTACCTAAGGTACATGGAAACCATTTTAGAGAGGAAGCAGCTAGGCTGGGGTTCTGATTAGCAGGGCCCCAGCCAGACTAAAGTCGAAAAACAGTGAAGCATCAGCAAAAAGTGGGGGTACCCATGTGAAGCAGATCCTACTCTCCTACACCTGTCATGCTATTGTATTCATTGTCAAGACTCGCTCGAGGCAGTAATGCCTGGTAAATATATGAATAGGCGTCCATGTAGCTGCTTAACAAATGTTCGCTGTCAAGACATTTCTTAACCAAATAGTAGTTGTTGCTCTCATGGAATGAGCTCTTGGTCTGCCAAGTCAGGCTTTGTTAGCTAGTTGGTAAGAAGGTGAAGTGGAAGAGGTTACTTAACTCCTGTAATGCTCTTTCTAGTGGATACACTAACCACAGATTCCTCATGTTTTGACATTTGAACAAACGCCAGACAAGATCCGGGAACGTTTTCCAGCAATTGTTCCCACATGCTGGTAGGTGGTGCCTTCTGATTCTGTAACAGCCTCATCCCGCTTCTGGAAGCAACAGGGTGGAGCTGTATGTAGGTGCCACTTCTGCACATTGGCGTTGGTTTACAACCAAGCATTTTACACCTTCAGATGCAGAGCATCATTAACAGACTGGCAAGCATAAAAGTTGGCGAAATGCAACTTAGACGCTTATTAACACCCAGAAGAGGACACCTCAGAATTGGAGGACAGTGAGTCAGTGAGGAATCTGTGGTTAGATTGAGTATCCACCAAAAAGGGTTCTTCTGATGGATACTTCTAACTGAAGATTCCTCACCTTACTTTTTGTATAAATACCAAAACAGTATATCCCAAGCAGTGGAGGGTCTGACAAGCGGACTTCACAAGTGGATATCTGCAGAACTGAGTGGGGATAAGGACCCTCACTGAGACCTGAAAGTCCAAGGCAGTAATACCTGCTGAAGGTGTGAATGGACACCCATGCGGCCGCCTGGCAGATGGCTGGCACCAGAATGCCCCTGTCGTAGGCCATAGTGGCAGTGCTTGCTTTGGTAGAATCTGCCGGAATATCCTCACGAAGCTCCTTCTTGTCAAGGCATAGCACATTTTTTGCAAAGAAAGATCCATCCCTTTTTAGCAGCAGAGAAACCTACAAAGAGTACAACATCCACCCAGGGCTCCTTGGTTCGATCAATATAAAGGAAAAAGAGGCTCTCTTGGGACCCAACCGGTGAAGCCTTTTCTCCTTCTTTAATGGTGCCCATGGCAAGACCTTGCCAGGCCAGAGTCAGAAGAACTTCAGAACTTTAGCCTGCAGTGAATCAACCAGGTGGTTTTGACACCAGATCATACATTTAGCCCAAAGTCCAGAATAGAACTACTTCGTGGACGGAAGGTGAGCAGCCAAGATGATAAACATTACTTCACTGGGCAGATCAAATCTGCTAAGCTCACTCTACTCCATGCATGGGGTGTAGTTTGTGGAGGTTTGATTGCACAATCTGTCCTGTTGATGGAAGAGCAGATCCTCCCAGTGAGGTCGATGGAGCAGGGACAGATGCTCAGATACAGGAGGCTGGAGTACCAGACCGACAGGCCGAGTCTGGAGCTATTAGGATTAGCTGAGCCCAGTCCCTCTTGACTTTAGCAGAAGCAGGAATGCATCAAAGAGACTACAGTGCTTCAGTAGGTAAAATGTACATCCCATGGAACCTTGAGGAGGAAACTCTAGAGTGCAAAAGGCTGGATAATGACTGCTGGTTTTGGAGGTGGCGAAAAGATCTGCCCCAGACAAATATGCCTTTAAACACCCCCAGATTCAGACACTACTTAGTGGTCAACTAGATGGTGCCCGCTGAGCTTGTTGGCCCTGGCATTAAAAAAAACCTTAAAACTTGGTTGTTCTGACTTGCCGCTTTGAACTGACTCTGCTACAGTGCCCAGATACCCCTTCGGGTGGGTTGTTTGCGCTATACTACATGCCCATTAACATAACCCGATGGCTGACAGACAAAGAAATTCCCTGAAAGGCCATCCAGCGTCATGATCTAAGTGCTTCCTGGCACAGCACAAGTGACTCTCCACATGGCTGATGTTTTTGTCCAGGAGTTGCCCTGGACTGCCCTGGGTAGGAGGTAGGGGGGCCTTCAAAGCCAATTGGTGGCACATAGCTCCAGAAAATCGATGTAGTCCCTCTGCTTCAGCAGAGACCCCAGGCTCCTGATGTCCAATTTGCCTAGTAACTCCCCACCATGCCAGTCAAAAGTAGAGCTCCGGATGGGGTATGGAGAAGGGCCGTTTGCGTGTGCGGTTGTAATCCTTGATCCAGTGCTGGCGGTGCTGATCCGCTGGGTCTGGCAAAGTGATGATGTCCAAAATGCACGGCCAGTGTTGAGCCTATTGAAGTGGGAGGTTCCATTCCAGGGCCCATCTGCCAGCTGGAGTGAGGCACCAGCAGAAGGAGGCACCAGCAGAAGGAGGCCAAGAAACCTCAGAACAATCTGGGCCAAAATACAGGACCGAGCCTGAAACATCGGGATCATACCCTGAGTGTCCCAGCCGGGCTCAGGAGCAGAACGGCTTTGAACACTATTGTGTCCAGAACGGCCTCTATAAAGGGAATCCCCTGCACCGGCCGAGGATGGGATTTCAGCCTGTTGAAGGAGAACTCACTTTTTTATTAAAAATCAATGACTTTGGTTGGTAAAATGTGATTTCTGTGGATTTTAGATTTTGATAGTATCTCAATCTAAATGAGGTTAAGTAAAGCAGTTGTTAGTCATTGTTGTCTTTTTTTGTAGCTCGATTTCAGACAGATGTGTGCATCGCTCCTTGACTGATCCTTCTGTTTGGATTGGCACAGACTGTGTAATGGGCGCCTGGTCCTGTCTTTGCTAGATATACTATTTGATTCACTAATGCTATTGCAGACCACTTTGAGACTTTAGGCCTTACTTAGAATTTCCGTCTGCCCTATTTAGAGTGCGTGGAGACCCTATACAATCAAAATAGGGTGGACCCCCATCCGCTGCTTCCTTGCCGACGTCCCGCATCAGCCAAATTCTCAATAAGGCTCAATATGTTCCTAGAGGATTCTTTTTTTAGTTCTTCTTGAAATCATGGCCTTGATCCTTCAGGGCCATTTTTAGGTGCATCTGGACTGAAGACAATGATGTACTGGGATCTTTTTCATGTACCTTCACAGAATGTTCTCCCACTCATTACCTCCTGTCTTGCCTCTTAATGTTATGTCTGTGTTATGCTGCAGTGTTCGTAAATACAGTGTTAACCAAGCAAGCTTATCTTGTGTCAGTGTAGGTCTAAAACACTTATCCAAACAATTTATAATCCTATTATTTGGATAGAAATATGTATGTTTGGAGCCATGCTCTTACCACTTCCAGCACCAAGAAGCCTCAGCCTCCTGCCCTAGCCTTTCCTACTCTGCGAATTGTACTCAATCCGGTTTGCGCTGAGCTGAAAAGGTGGTTGGGTTGGTAGAGGCTACATTTCTGTGGAAGTGAGACTACTCTTTTCCACAGCTTGCCAGACAGTATACATGAAAGGCACGGATACAGAGAAGTACCGGTTCATCAGTCTGAGATGGCCGAGCGGTTGCACCACAGCACTTTGGCTGAAGTCCCCGAATATCCTGTTGCGGTAGCCCCACTTTAATGCAGGGCACATGGCTGAGCCATGATGGCAGTAACACCATCACTGCATCTACCCACTGTGGACAACTCTAAAATGGTAATCCTTTTTAGCCTGAACACACATGAAAGAAGTGCACATACCACCCCTACACTACATTCTAAATCTGGGTGTCTGTCCCAAAACAATTCTGAGTATGTAATTGATCCCTGAATTGATCTCTCTTGGTACACGTGGCTTGAGAAAATTCGCATCTCTCAAGTAACATCTGTGGAGTCCAGATGGATGGAGTTGCTCCCACCACCCTGATTTCCATTTTAGTGGGATGCATCTTTAGGAAACGTTTACTCATCCATCCATCCTTTCATGCCAACACAGAATGAGAGGCTTATCTCTCGTGAAGGTGCCGCCAATTTAAGCAATAACTGGGCGTCATCGAAATATGATCCAAGGAATGGATTATATTTTCCAATGGTGTCAAATATGTTCTCAATCATGGGGAGCATAGCATTGAGCCCTGAGGCACCCTCCACGAGGGGTGGAATGGTGGTTATTGGAAAGTGAAGACTGGGAATATCGAATCCTGAATATTAACTGGACAGAATATCATGACAGCAATATCGAGAAACAAAATATCGAAAGGAACGTTTCCATAAATTTTCTATACCTAACTCCACATAGATATATACCTTGTTGATATCTTCCAGGTATGTAGATGTGGAGCTAAGAATAGTAGATCTTTGCCTTCCTCTCTGCATTTACCTTTCGATACTTTGTCCCTGGATATTGTTGTATTGATAATCTGTCCAGTTGATATTCGATATTCCCCACTACAGTCTTGGAAAGAGAGCTGGGACACCGCCTGAAGATTGTCTGAGAGGTCGAGTCTTATGCAATCCCTTTCTAACCCCGACACACCAGTCTCTTTGAGGGCCTGATTGATATTTTGGTGGACGGGATACTCAGCCACAACCTGACAGATATCCCAACCCCTGTATTACAAGTGCGTGACTTCCTACGGCACTTGTAATATGGCGGATGGGATATCCGTCATATTAGTGACAAAGTATCCCGTCACCCGGAATATATATCAGGCCATGAGTCTGTTGATAATTGTATCTCATGAGAAGGGTGGTTTGTGCACATTCCTGTATTTATACATAAAGTTTACATGTTTCACTTCAAATGCATTTGACATTGCAGTCACAACTTTCAGGGTCCATCCATTCGAAGCTCACTTTCTCACTATTAGAGACTGAAAAAAGACCTCTTACATTTCTGAGCAGGCCAGAAAGTACAGCTAATCTAGCATTTGAATGGTCCTTGGTACTCTGCCTTTTTGTCAGACCACGTCCCCCAATGAACCACTTTCTCTTTTCATACACCTTAGTCCGGCCCGCCTCCTCCAGGATTCAACTCTAGTACGGCTCATGAGAAGCACACGCTGCTGCGGCCGGTGAATTATATGTGCATGCACTTTCAGGCTCTGAATGCCTGCACTTGGAGTGGACCAGCACTTCTCAGGACGGATACATTACTATCAATAGGGGGGTAGCTGAACTTTTTTGGGGGGGAACTTTATAAATTTTTTCAAATGTAAAACGATAAGCATACAGAGTATTACATTTGGTAGATGTATTTTCACAGTACATTTAAACTGTATCTTTCGTATCTGCTATGCCTGTCCTTTAAAATGTCTCTTTCAGTGCCCCTAACTTTCTCTGGAAATCACGGGGGTCTCCCGCTCTCCTCGGCTTGTGACCACCTTGATCTGTCTCATTGTTGGATTGATTCTGCACACTGGGGTCAATCGGAAGTGTAGGCCGGGATTCCCAGGCCACCCCATAGTACGGTCTTGAGGTACCTGGACTTTTGAGGAGGAAGCAGGGACGTGGGGATAGTGAGCATGCGCACTTCTGGCCATTTCCGGTTCTAATGTTTGTGTCAAAGAACCACTTGTGAACACCATCTGCTCTTTTCAGAAAACCTACACACTCTCTCGTCTCTCATTCTTTTTTATGGTTTTGCAGTGTTATATAGTGCAAACTAGAGCCGAAGGTATTGGAGCGCTTTACATGAGCACAAGTTACATTACACAAGGACACATTCTGGGGCATATTTACAAGCCGCAATCGCCACCTGGAGTGTCACTTTTTTTGACTCTCTGGTGGCGTAGCGCCATTTCCCATATTTACAAGGTGGCACTAAGCCACTTAACGTGCCATAACACCACCTTGTAAATATGCCCCCTTCCAACGCAGTCCTATGCGACAAAGGGGCGGGCAATGGGTGTTGCTTTGTTGCTGTGGGCGTTCCACCGCAGCACCCATTGCTTTTTGATGCTGACCCACATTTACAAGGCTGAGGCCACGCCAAAAACAGCGCCAGTCTAACGCCATGGATTTCCGGGCGTTAGAATGGCGATACGGAGAGAAATTATTAATTTCTCCTTGCTTTTTGCTGTTTCCATGTGTGCTGCTTCTCCAGCACACATGGAAAGTGCAAATCGCCATGAAGGACTGTTTATGTGTAGGAAGGTGTCCCTTCCTGCACATAAACAATCACCCCTACAGCGTAGGCACCCTTGCAACATGGCAGCAGGGTGCCTGCGCTGACGCTAGGCAGCTTTTTTGGTGCCAGAGCTAGGGGAAACACAGAGGTGCTCTATATTCTTGTGAATACGGCGCCTCCCTGCTTTTTAAAAATGTCTGACATTTTTTGTAAATATGCCCCAGTGTTTTTTAACCACAGGGAGATTATGTGATTTGCCAAGAATCACAGGATGTTAAACCGACGCTGGGACTCGAACCTGGTTTCCCCAGGTCCGATGTCGGTGGCTCTGTCTATAACGCCAGAGGCATTTTATGACATTTAGCACACAAACAAAACCCTGAATAAAACAAAAACATTTGTTTCATGTAAGTGCTAGTAAAGCTCGTTCCATCGGGGCTCCAGTGTCCCTTCGGGGGGGCTTTGAGACACTGAAGAGCCACAGGCTAGTGCTTCGAGGCCCTGTCTTATGCACAAGAAGCTCCTTCGATCCTGCGTTGGTGCAGAGCACAGCCCGCCGAGCCAGCCTCCCCCAGTGACACTGCTCTGAACTCGGTGGACTTTATATGGTGATTAAAAGATTGGAAAGTTTCATCAGAGCGATCCGCGTTCCTTGTTCTCGTCCCTCGTGACCCGCCTGGCCTTCTCTGGCGCGCTGTGGGGGGGTCTCATTAGAGCCGGCTCCGTCCTGCGATGTCACAATGAAGCCCGCCAGCTTAGCAGCGATGTCTCCGCTGTCCTAGAAATCTGCGGCCCCGGAGAACAGGTGGCAGCGACAATAACACCACAGACGCTGCCTTCCTGGGCTCCCCGGCACTTCCTACCCTTGGGATCCCAGGGGTTAATCCAGTCCCTGAAAGGAGTCGAATCGGCGAGACCACGACACCAGCTTCAGAAATGGCATTTATTGCATATTACATTCCGAGAAGGGATCTGATTAGAGATTCCCTGAACAGACATGGAATCCTTACAGATTACAGAGGCGCAGGGCAGACAAGATTTACATTGTAAATTCCCTGATTGAGCACAAATTTCATATTCTGTTGTCAGAAATTGACGCACTTACAGATTACAGATTTGCATAGTTGGGGAAGTAATTGGTCACCGGTTAAGGATTTCCAGCTTCTTAGATTCCCAGATTGCCAAAGCCGCTGGTTATATCACAAAATTCATATTCTCATGTCAGAAATCGACTTTCTTACAGATTTCACATTTGCATATAGAAGAAGTAATTGTTCACTGATTAAGGGATTTCCAGATAGCCAGACTCTTTGATTCCCAAATTGGCAAATTCTCTCATTTTAATAGCATGTCATATTGACGTGTCAGAAATCAGCTCGCTTACAGATTTCAGATTTAGATATCAGAGAAGAAATTGTACACTGATTAAAGACTGCAAGATCAGAGATTGAATCACTTATAGATTGCATATCTCAAAATAGAGGAGGAATTGAATACACCCTCCCCAACCAGAGAGGGAATAGTTTCTAGGTTGTTGATCCCATGATCTGAGTGAGAAGCATTTACAGATCACCAATCGCCAGATCAAAGACTATATCAATTGCAGATTCCCATATCAAGGATGGAACCACTTACATATCACAGGTTTTAATATCTGAGAAAAAATTGGTTAATTGCTAATTGGAAGCAGGTACAGGCTGCAGATTACTTATACTTCTATCAGGAGAGTTATTCATTTCAGGTGGCAGGTTCCAGTTAAGAGAAGGAAACAGTTGCCGATTATGGATGTCTTGATTAGGCCTGGGCGGTGAACTCTTCTCCGTTCGCGGAGTTTGCGGAGTTTTTAGCACTCACCGCTCCACGGAGCTTGCGGAGTTCCGAAAAAAACTCCGCGTAGCATAGCAGAGCTTTTTCCCCGCTCTCGCTCGCCAATGGTAGGTTGGCGAGCGAGAGCGAGGAAAATCCACCGCTAGACTGCTTCCCAGCGAGATTTCTCAATGCGGGCGTTCGCGGATGGTTGCTACCGCTCACGTTGAGAAACCTTCCGTTCGCGTAGAGGAAGCTGCCGCTCAAGTAGAACTTCGACTCGAATGGCAGAAAGAAGCTGCACCCTCTTGCACTGCGCGTTGCCGGGACAAACACCCAGCACTAAAAATCAACACAACTGCACAAGGTAACGCACTCCGCAGGTCACGAAACTCTGCGTAGCTTGGTGGAGTTTTTTTGTCACTTTGCTGCAAACTCCGCCCACGTCTAGTCTTGATATTTAGGGATTGTAGATGAACAAAGCCATCTACTGCTTCCTCTGGAAGCTGTCAGAGATGATGTGTATCTTCATGGGTGGGAGAAATTAACTCGAACTCGGAGCAGTGTTTTAGCATTTGACGCACAGTGGGCTCAGTTCACAAAGAAAGTAATAAATGTGCACTTGCAGATTCACACTTATATGTGAGTGTAAGTTTGCCACTTTCCGGAGTTTACATATATTTCCAGGAATACACATGGAAAGCTCTGTCAGATGCAGGTTTCCATGAGTATTCCTGGAAAGGTCATGTGACATTCCCAGATGAATCTTATCCCCACTGTGTGGGCTTCTTCATAACACACAACTCTGCACAGGGAATAAGGTTACCCGTGAATTTTTTTTTTTTTTTGTCTCAACAGAAAAATTGCTTTTCCACGTAGGGAAACACCTTCCCCTACACCTCCTCTAAACCTAGGGGGGATTCATGCCTCTGCTCACTTTGAACAGGGATTTCTACCAGAGCTCAGCGATGTGGAGAACTCTGCAGTCATTACAAAGATCTCCACCTAAGTAAATTAGCTTATGTCTCCCAGGAATCCCTTTGCAAATTCCTGGCAGGTGGAAGTTAGGTACTTTTCCACCTAAACATACATTTACGACTAAATTGACTTTTGTGAATAGGCCCCAAAGCGGTGTACTAGTGGACAAAATTGTCTTACCAGTTGAAGAAACAGCTTTACTAGTCAGGCTCCTTCCTGCACCAGTGTAATGTGATGAGTGAAAAGCATGGGCCATGCATTGGGAGTCTCAAGAGAGGAGTATCTGCAATCCTCCAGGTCTTTAGAGGTAATAGACTCCTGGATTGTGCCTACACATTAACTTTTTAATATGCAGGCTCCAGTAATAAAAATTTCAAGGGCCCTATTGACTGAAAAAAGTAAAAATGCTTACGTAGATTCGAATCCCTGCCTGGATGTATTTTTACACTTTTCCTATTGACAAATCTTCCAAGAAGTACAGCTAGAAAGCTACGCAAGGCACAGGGTTTTCAGGTGTATTTCTGGGAATGTCATGTGAATCCTCCCGAAGGCTGCTCCTCCACCTGTGCTTGGTTCTCCATCGTTCATAACTCAGCAAAGAGGGGGTGGGTGGACTCTCCAGTGCAAATGCACATTTTTATCCTTTGGGCACAAACCATTTTCCTTGTGGAGAAAGCCCTTGCCCTAAACCTGGAGTACGTCTGTGTGTGATCCATTCCCTTTTCCATCCTGGAAGGATTGTAACGCTAGCCCTTGAACAAATTTCCCACCATTGTGGGGAGGGGTCGATTTGGGGGTTGTAAAAGCCTACATACGTACATGTTTGTGGGTATCCACAAACTTTCAAGGCAAACGATGCATTGAAACATCCACTTCTCACTCCATGAGTAGGACTTACTACAGTGGCTTCTCCACTCACCCACACTAGTAAACACATTTACCTGTGCCAGGAATCTCTCCCCTGGCAGATGGAGGAAGGTAAATGTAGTTGAAGACTTACTTTTACGACCAAATGTACCTGTGTAAATAGTCCTCATTGAGTTCGGAGCGCTGACACAGGAAAAGGATGGTCTCCATCAGCGAGTGAAAACTCATGCATCCCTGATTACCAATCCATAGATAGGAGAAGGAGTTAGTTACAGATTACTGATCACTGAATCACAGAAGAAGGGTCTAGTTACAGATTACTGAGCCCTGAATCACAGAAGAAGGGTCTAGTTACAGATTACTGATCCCTGAATCACAGAAGAAGGGTCTAGTTACAGATTACTGATCCCTGAATCACAGAAGAAGGGTCTAGTTACAGATTACTGATCCCTGAATCACAGAAGAAGGGTCTAGTTACAGATTACTGAGCCATTGACAGAGAAGGAATTAAATTACAGATTATTGATCTGTGTATCAGAGAAAAACTATTTTAGAGTTTTATGACCCTTGAATCCGAGAAGGGTCTAGCCACAGATTTCTGATAAATTGATCAGAAAAGGAATCAGTTATATCAAACATTAGTGGAGAATATACCTCTCATTCAAGATGCCAAAATGCAACAACTCCTGTGAGCCATAAAATCTAGATCTTCAGATGACATCGGTCCAGCTAAGGTCTTGCGTATCCTGTCACTCTCCATAACCCCTACCTTTACCTTGCTTCTTAATTACTCCTTTTCTTCAGGCTTTGATCCTAGTAACTAGAAGAGATCCTAGTAACTAGAAGAGGAATGTTGTTAAACAGTTAACGAGGGAGCCAAGCCATGACCCAACCACGTATAGCAACTAAAGCCTATCTACCTCAATCCAAATTTTGCAAAACTCATAGAGAAATGCTTGTCCCAATGGCTCTCTAATCATCTACAATAATATAAACTGTTGGATGAAGTTCAGACCATCTCCAGCCCTGGTATGGGTAGGGAAACTGTCCTGCTAGCGGGTCTCAATCAATTAAGAATGAACATTGATACTGGCCACCCGGCTTCCCGGCTTATTTTGTTAGATCTGTCTGCTGCATTTGATAAGTTGATCATTTCATTATTTTCGGACAGGGTAGCCACGGTTGGAGTTGGTGGCTCTGCGCTCCTCTGATTTTCTTCCTTTCTTACAGGAGATAGTCAGTCACCTTATCTTTTCACTTTCCGATACACCTCATTTCCAGTTAATTATGAAGCTTCAATGGGGTTGCTCTTTAATGCCTGTTCTCCTTAATATCTACATTAGGCCTGGGCGTTGAACTCCGCTCCGTTCGCGGAGTTTGCGGAGTTTTCTGCACTTTGCGCTCCGCGGAGTTCGCGGAGTGCAGAAAACTCCGCTCCGCGTAGTGCAGCGGAGTTTTTTCCCCGCTCGCGCTCGCGAACGGTAAGTTTGCAAGCGCGAGCTGCCGCTCGGGTAGAATTTCTACCCGAGCAGCAGGAAGACCAGCGCGAACAGCAGTTCGCAGTACACTCCGCCACATGCGGAACTTCGCTGAGTTTTTTGTAACTTCGCGGAGTTCCGCGTAGCAAAACTCCGCAAACTACGCCCAGGCTTAATCTATATGAGGCCCCAAATTAGCATCATTAGATCTTTCGGCCTGGACTACATGTCGTATGCAGATGACACGCAGTTTCTTTTTAGACTGAACCATCCTCAGGAAGACTTTCAGCTTACTCCTCAATCCTACATTTAGTGATCCGAACACGACTGTACTGTTACAAGTTAAACCTAAATGCAGCAAGACTGAGGTGTTACTATGCGGTCCAGACCACCCATGGAACGCCGGCTTTTGATCAAGTCATCTTGGAGCTCCTCTCTTTCCTAGGTTAAATATTTGGGCTGCTGACTTGAGAAAGTTGTTTCTTTAGAGAAGCAGATTGACTCATTCACAGCTGCTTGCATTTTACAAAGATAGCTTCTGAGAAAGATTGTCCCCTTGATTCGTCAGAAAGCGAATGCATTGATGGTTGGGCTAGCTACTCTAGACTCGATTGTTCCATCGCTTGTTGTGTAGGGCTGCCTGCTAAAACTGTTTCCAAACTCCAGATAATTCAAAATATGGTGGTGAGACTAATCCATGTTAAGTGAAGATACAACCACATAACTGAAGCCTGTCGTAAACTACGCTGGTTGTCCGTCGAAGAAAGAATGAGATTTAAGTCTCTATTGCTGGTTGACTGGATGACTCTGGCGACCCCACAATCCAGGCTAAAATTTCAAGGTACCTACCATCACACCATTTTCCATCTTCTTTGCCTCTCACAGCTATTGCCCCTTGTTTTAGATGTACACGATTAGGAGGCAGAGCTTTTACAGTCATAGACTCTAAACTATGGAATCTCCTTCCCACCTCCCTCCATCTTATTACCGACCGTCTATCCTTCCGCAAAGCACTGAAAACATATTTGTTTCTTTGTATAAGCAATATCACTTATCCAGTCCCAGAGCCAAGATGCCTCTGGGTGAAAGTGCGCTCCATAAATTTATTGTTCATTCACTCACTCATTTATTCATTCATTCAGGTAAATATTCCTGAACCATGGATCAAAGAGAGAGACAGTTACATTACTGAGCTCCGGATGGGAGAAGGAATAAATTACAGATATCTGATCTATGCTCGAAAGAAGGAATACATTACAGGATACTGATCCTTGAATCAAGGAAGGAATCAGCAATAGATTACTAATCCATGGACCAATGAAGAACTAGTTATAGTTTTATGATTATTAAATCAACAAACGGCCTAAGTACAGGTTTATGGTTCATTTATCACAAAAGAAATCACTTACATTATGTGTTCTTTGATCAAGAGAAGGAATTAGTTACATATTACTGATCCTTGGATGGGAGAAGGGATCCATTACAGATTACTTGTCCTTGAATAAAGGAAGGAATCAGTTACAGATTACTGACCCACAAATCAATGAAGGAATCCATTCCAGATTACTTGTCCTTGAATAAAGGAAGGAATCAGTTACATATTACTGATCCACAGATCAAAGAAGGAATCCATTGCAGATTACTTGTCCTTGAATAAAGGAAGGAATCAGTTACAGATTACTGATCCACAGATCAAAGAAGGAATCCATTGCAGATTACTTGTCCTTGAATAAAGGAAGGAATCAGTTACAGATTACTGATCCACAGATCAAAGAAAGAATTCATTGCAGATTACTTGTCCTTGAATAAAGGAAGGAATCAGTTACAGATTACTGATCCACAGATCAAAGAAGGAATCCATTGCAGATTACTGTTTCTTAAATCAAGGAAGAGAACAGTTATAGATTACTGATCCATGGATCAGGCATGGCTCCCATTATAGATTACAAATCCTTGGACATGAGAATCTATCAGCTGCAGATTTTAATATCACAGAACAAATCACTCATGGCTGTATTTTTTCAAGCCTAAATTCTGTGAAACAGAACTGATTCCTTGCTTGGAAATGTCACACATTTCAGGCATCATGCATTACCAAGAGCAGTAAAATAAGTTTACAACAAAACGATTTCTGATTTTCCATATTGAAAGAGCAAAACCGTGCACTGTCAGACAAATCGCTCCCAGCACCTAATAATTTATAACAAGATGGAGATTGCATATTTCATACCGTCAGCAGCCTCAATCTCTGTGCCTATGAATTTATAACCAGTGTAAGATTACATCTTTCATAATAAGAAACATCATACAGAAGCTGGCACTATTTTTAAATCGCATGGCATGACATTCCTAATGCTAAAAGAGACATCACTCATAAACGTCTATTCATCTATAGCCAACATCGTTTTGATATTGTGCAGACCTAGGACCAGTGAAGTGCTTTAGAGAGGCCACTTTTTAAGTCCTGCCTCAGTCCTTTGCTAGACATTATGTTAACTAGAAGGGGTTTGGAACCCACTCATCGCTTACCATTCTTTGACTTCATTGTCACTCTTATTTTCTGGCTGCTGATGGGTCAATGTTTTGCTGGTTTTGCTTTCTTTTCATTTGTTTGTCCCTTCTATGGAGCATGGACCAAGTACTGATTGTTTTTTTAAATTAGTGGCCTTCCGCTTCTTGTGCTGGGATTGAGGTACTTTTTTTTCTTTTTCCTGTCTTCATTTTTGTTGCTTGTTCCACATCCCCCTCTCACGTCAGTGCTTGTGCCATCCCCCCACTGGCATCAGTGCTTGCCCATCATTGTTGCTTCCCAATCCGATAACTCACCTCATTGCTTGTTTATCCTTGGCCCGTGCCACCTCCCCTCTCATGTGTTGTTGCTTGACCCTATGTTGCTTCCCCCACCGTTCTTGTTCCCACAACTGTCCCCATCCAATTGTTGCTTTTCCTGTGAGACGCACCACCAACCCCTCCCACCCATTGTTGCCTGCCCTATCCCACCCGCATCGCTCCTGCCACAAAAAAATATCGACAAAGCAAATAGCTCTCACATACATGGTAACACCACTTGAAACAACATGCATGCCCTTTGATATCTTATTCACAACAGGAAGTGACAAACATGGACTTTCAGCTGCGTAAGAGAGTTTAGTGTCTCTCGGTTTTTTTAAAATACACTTAGAAGGTCCACACTGTAGCATAGACACTTCTCAACCGCACTAAAAGGAGGAAAAACTAAAGTCATTCTTACTTTTAAAAGATTAGTAATCAGCTATAACGCAGTGGTAGCAAAGCCATCCAGAGGGACACACGTTGTTCGTCCCAGCTATCCATATATACAGCTCAGAAAAGACATTTGTCACAACAAGAGCTCATTAAGAGCTTGTTAGTTGGCCCACCAGTCAGTCTGCCAGGTCAGCACAGGCTGTGGCAAACTTTTCTCTTATTGAAAAAGAAAGGCTAAAATGAGTTTGTTTTTGAAAAACAAAAAGCAATGGCCCTGAGGTAAATGGAGTTTTCTCTCTCACTCCTGCCAAAGCATGAGAAATGGTAGTGGTGCAGTGGTGGTGTGGCTGGTGATGGTGGTGGTAGCGGTGGCGGTGCAATTACTTGCTGTGTTGTACCTTAAAATGTGCAGTGCTTCAGGCGGGGGCTCACCAGTAATTTGCCCAAGAACATGTGTCTCCATATTAGACAATTAGGTGTGTATGTCAACTGTCTTTCCTTTCCTCCCATGTGTCCTTTCACTGCCTATTCCGCCCGCCCTCTCCCGCACAGCCCATTATAACCAGTTTCCTTTGTATATTTGTCTGATCACCCAAACTTGTAATGGAGAGGGAAAGAGGGCTTGTGTTCACTCCACTGTATCAAGCAGTGTGGACAGGTCAGCCTGTGGCCTGGAATAATCAACACCGTCTGCAGCAAAGGGCGCAGCCACCGCTATCATTTGAAAAAAAAGAGTTTGACGAAGGCCCATATGGACCCAGAGACACTTAGAGCAATATGGGACAGGGGAAAGGACTGTACCTCCAATAGTAAGAGTGGCTTTTCCATGGCAGGAGTCTGGACCACACTCCAAGGCTGAGTGCTGTTGCTTGTAGCCGAGAGGAAGGAAATAGGCTGTCCTGCGAGCTGTGAATGTTTGGGACTCATCCAAAGAACAGCTAGGCTCAGCTGATCGTGGAAGTCATTTATGGGTTGCCAGGGTCGCAGTTGCTCTTTGCTACCCCTGCCACTGCCTTTGCGACCCCCGGTATCAGAGGTGGCAAAATCAGTGCCAAGAACACAGGGGTGTCTCACATTATCAGAGTCAGGCTCTAACCTCGTTTTCTGCTCATTTTTATTACATTAATAGTGAATAACAGTTTATTATTCACTATTAGTGTAATAAAAAGTGAGCAGCAAATCTAGACCTTCACTGGCATCTTACATAAGAAAAATAAAATGGCTTTAAACGCATGTTGTGTGCATGCATGTGAGTGAGAGTGAGTTTGTGTGAGAGTGGCCCACTGTAGGTAAATTTTTGCACGGGGCACCCATGGAAAAATGCCAGCACGGGCCTACTGGAGGAAATCCTTGGCATACGGGAAGACAACTGTGGCAATGTCATGGGCCATCTATGACAAAATGTGGTCCTTGACATATTTGACATAACCTTAGACATAAGGGACCTCCATAGTGCAAGAGAAGCCGTATTTGTAAAATTCTGGCACTTACATATTGTATGTAATGTTTGGGCAAAAGGGTCCACCATAGCAAAATGGAGGTAATGTTTGACCCACAGGACATTTTAAAAACATAATTGGGTGAACACATGTTGACTGTCAGGTTTCATTAGCTAGGCATGCCATGAAAGTACTTGAATATGTAGTGAGTGTTTTTTCAGAGCCTATGGCTGTTCTCCCCTAGAAGAATATAGAATATTAATTGTGCAATTATTATGTAACTTAAGCAGTGGTAATTATTGTGATGTCATCAGGATAAAGGTCGTGTGACATCACTTCTTGGGATGATTCAGGGTCAAAGGTCATATGATGTCACTTCCTGTGACATCATTAAGGTCACAGGGTGTATGATGTCACTTCCGCTACCTCTGGGATTTTGGTGAATTGACATCCATGCAGCTGATGTAAAGTTTTGCCTAACAGGAGAAGCTTGAAGTCCAGACTTCTTCACCCGAGCCCTTCTCCAAAATCACAAAGAAGTGCTGATCGTGTGTTTCCCTTTCCCCAGTCCTTGTCTTTCCCTCTCAGAGCTCTGTGGCTTCATCAACATGGTGAGGGGAGACTCAAGGTGCTGTGTAGCAGCATCAGCATAGTGAGGGAGAGCTGAAGGTGCTATGTGGCTTCAGTAGCATGGCGAGGAGAGAGCTAAAGGTGCTGTGTAGCAGCACCAGCATCGTGAGGAGGGAGCTCAAGGCGCTGTGTAGCAGCTTTGTGGTGAGAAGGGAACTCAAGGCGCTGTGTAGCAGCACCAGCATCGTGAGGAGGCAGCTCAAGGCGCTGTGTAGCAGCACCAGCATCGTGAGGAGGCAGCTCAAGGCGCTGTGTAGCAGCACCAGCATCGTGAGGAGGCAGCTCAAGGCGCTGTGTAGCAGCACCAGCATCGTGAGGAGGCAGCTCAAGGCGCTGTGTAGCAGCACCAGCATCGTGAGGAGGCAGCTCAAGGCGCTGTGTAGCAGCACCAGCATCGTGAGGAGGCAGCTCAAGGCGCTGTGTAGCAGCACCAGCATGGTGAGGAGGCAGCTCAAGGCGCTGTGTAGCAGCACCAGCATCGTGAGGAGGCAGCTCAAGGCGCTGTGTAGGGAGACAGCTCAAGGCGCTGTGTAGCAGCTTTGTGGTGAGAAGGGAACTCAAGGCGCTGTGTAGCAGCACCAGCATCGTGAGGAGGCAGCTCAAGGCGCTGTGTAGCAGCACCAGCATCGTGAGGAGGCAGCTCAAGGCGCTGTGTAGCAGCACCAGCATCGTGAGGAGGCAGCTCAAGGCGCTGTGTAGCAGCTTTGTGGTGAGAAGGGAACTCAAGGTGCTGTGTAGCAGCACCAGCATCGTGAGGAGGCAGCTCAAGGCGCTGTGTAGCAGCACCAGCATGGTGAGAAGGGACCTCAAGGCGCTGTGTAGCAGCACCAGCATCGTGAGGAGGCAGCTCAAGGCGCTGTGTAGCAGCACCAGCATCGTGAGGAGGCAGCTCAAGGCGCTGTGTAGCAGCACCAGCATCGTGAGGAGGCAGCTCAAGGCGCTGTGTAGCAGCACCAGCATCGTGAGGAGGCAGCTCAAGGCGCTGTGTAGCAACATGTGCATGGTGAGACGAGAGCCCAAGGCACTGTGTAGCAGCTTCGTGGGTTAGAATGTAACTCAAGGCGCTGTGTAGCAGCATGTGCATGGTGAGGAGGCAGGTCAAGGCGCTGTGTAGCAGCATGTGCATGGTGAGGAGGCAGCTCAAGGCGCTGTGTAGCAGCACCAGCATCGTGAGGAGGCAGGTCAAGGCGCTGTGTAGCAGCATGTGCATGGTGAGACGAGAGCCCAAGGCACTGTGTAGCAGCTTCGTGGGTTAGAATGTAACTCAAGGCGCTGTGTAGCAGCATGTGCATGGTGAGGAGGCAGGTCAAGGCGCTGTGTAGCAGCACCAGCATAGTGAGGAGGCAGCTCAAGGCGCTGTGTAGCAGCACCAGCATAGTGAGGAGGCAGCTCAAGGCGCTGTGTAGCAGCACGAGCATGGTGAGACGAGAGCCTAAGGCACTGTGTAGCAGCTTCGTGGGTGATAATGTAACTCAAGGCGCTGTGTACAGCACCAGCGTGGTGAGGAGGGAGCTGAAGGTGCTGTGTAGCAGCACCAGCATAGTGAGGAGGCAGATCAAGGCGCTGTTTAGCAGCACGAGCATGGTGAGACGAGAGCCTAAGGCACTGTGTAGCAGCTTCGTGGCTTATAATGTAACTCAAGGCACTGTGTACAGCACTAGCGTGGTGAGGAGGGAGCTGAAGGTGCTGTGTAGCATCATCAGCATGATGAGCTCAAGGCGCTGTGTAGGTGCACCAGCATGGTGTTATGTATATAGTGTACTGTCCACTTCACTATTCACTATATGTCACCTTTTCACTATGTTCACTTCGTTGTCTTGTTGCAAATTAATTTGTACTTGTGACAGCCGTTAGTATTAAGTACGCTTTTGAAATACAAGATTGGATCAATTTATCTTTTTGGTGTGTTCTCTTTCTTCTCTAAATTTTCTTTTGTGTGTTACAAATAAACCTTTTCTTTTTAAGTAAATTACAGTGCGCAAAGCAATTGTAATACCCGACAGAACCAATTGTTCTATATACTACTAATACCCAGGTTCTGAGGGACACCGGGTCGCCCCATTATCTCTAATGCTGCTCTGTTAACAGAGCAGCCCCGCCCACCCGCCTGCTGGCAAATAAAAACATAAAATGGTAATAACTAAAAGTTATTACCATTTTTTGTTTTTGCTTTTCGCACTGCGAGAAAGCAGTGGGGCTATGCTCCTCCGCCATAGCAGAGGAGTCGCCACTGTGTCACACACACACACTGTTCTGTTTCCAGAGTTGCTTTCATTGTATTGTGGTCTTTAGGGGCATTGAAGCCAGACTGTCGCTGGTATTGGCAAAAGTCTTTTAGCTGTGGACCTATTCCATTTGTAAGAAGCCTTTGAACTTAAAATAAAAATCTGATTTCCTTTACAAAACGCATTAGACAATCTATGTATTGTGTACTATTTGTTGCCTGTGTATGCCTGTTGTCTAACCTATGTCTCCCACCAAAAGTAATGATAGTCTGGGCACTACTGCTACCTACTCTGAGCCCAAGCCTCAAGGTGGCCTTCTTAGCATTCAGTGAGCTTGCAGTAGAGCCTGGCTGCTGAGGTCTCAGGGACAGCTGTCAATGCTTGTCACAAGGGGGGCTAGTGGCCCCCTGTTCAGTATAATCCGAAGCTGGGCTAAGCATTCCATCTTCCCCATTAGCTGATAGGTCTACTTATGGCATGATGGACACCCTTTGCAGCACTTGGCAGGACTTGATACTTCGTGATACACACCACTCACAGCAGCTGAGGTGACATATACTGTGATACACACACAGAAGGTCATTTTGTGTCATATTCATAATACACGTCAATTGCGACCAGGTAGAAGACTCCTTGTACAATGATACACAGCACTTACAGCAGCATAGATGACTTCTTATACAATGATACACGCCACTTGCAGCAGCGTAGATTACTTCTTATACAATGATACACGCCACTTGCAGCAGTGTAGATTACTTCTTATACAATG
This sequence comes from Calotriton arnoldi, assembly GCA_963921515.1. NCBI lineage: Eukaryota > Metazoa > Chordata > Amphibia > Caudata > Salamandridae > Calotriton > Calotriton arnoldi. Next base: position 681,206 of record CAWUFW010001351.1, on the reverse strand, counting down.
ATACACGCCACTTGCAGCAGCGTAGATTACTTATTATACAATGATACACGCTACTTGAAGCAGCGTAGATTACTTATTATACAATGATACACGCCACTTGCAGCAGCGTAGATTACTTAATATACAATGATACATGCCACTTGCAGCAGCGTAGATTACTTCTTATACAATGATACACGCCACTTGCAGCAGAGTAGATTACTTCTTATACAATGATATACGTCACTTGTAGCAGCGTAGATTACTTCTTATACAATGATACACGCCACTTGCAGCAGAGTAGATTACTTCTTATACAATGATATACGTCACTTGCAGCAACGTAGATTACTTCTTATACAATGATACACGCCACTTGCAGCAGAGTAGATTACTTCTTATACAATGATATACGTCACTTGCAGCAGCGTAGATTACTTCTTATACAATGATACACGCCACTTGTAGCAGCGTAGATTACTTCTTATACAATGATATACGTCACTTGTAGCAGCGTAGATTACTTCTTATACAATGATATACGCCACTTGTAGCAGCGTAGATTACTTCTTATACAATGATACACGCCACTTGCAGCAGAGTAGATTACTTCTTATACAATGATACACGCCACTTGCAGCAGAGTAGATTACTTCTTATACAATGATACACGTCACTTGCAGCAGCATAGATTACTTATTATACAATGATACACGCCACTTGCAGCAGAGTAGATTACTTCTTATACAATGATATACGTCACTTGCAGCAGCGTAGATTACTTCTTATACAATGATACACGCCACTTGCAGCAGAGTAGATTACTTCTTATACAATGATATACGTCACTTGCAGCAGCGTAGATTACTTCTTATACAATGATACACGCCACTTGCAGCAGAGTAGATTACTTCTTATACAATGATATACGTCACTTGTAGCAGCGTAGATTACTTCTTATACAATGATACACGCCACTTGTAGCAGCGTAGATTACTTCTTATACAATGATACACGCCACTTGCAGCAGAGTAGATTACTTCTTATACAATGATACACGCCACTTGCAGCAGCGTAGATTACTTATTATACAATGATACACGCTACTTGAAGCAGCGTAGATTACTTATTATACAATGATACACGCTACTTGCAGCAGCGTAGATTACTTCTTATACAATGATACACGCCACTTGCAGCAGAGTAGATTACTTCTTATACAATGATATACGTCACTTGCAGCAGCATAGATTACTTATTATACAATGATACACGCCACTTGTAGCAGCGTAGATTACTTATTATACAATGATACACGCCACTTGTAGCGGCGTAGATTACTTCTTATACAATGATACATGCCACTTGCAGCAGCGTAGATTACTTGTAATATTATAATACACTCCGCTTGCAGAAGCTGAGATGACTACTTAAACAATGATACACAACACTTGCAGCGTAGATGACTTCCTGTACAATGATGCATGCCACTTGCAGTAGAGTATATGACTTCTTATATTCAAATGCACGTCACTTGAAGCTGCTGAGATGACCTCTTATAATCTAATGCATGCCACTTGCAGCTGCTGAGATGATTTCTAATATTCTAATGCAGATACAGATTTGTGCCCGACTTGTGGGTTCAGGTTAGAGGCCTATGACAGGACGCCAACAAACCCATCTGATCAGAGAAACAACACGATAATTCCAAAAATCCCCAAGAAGAAGGACAAGATTTACTCTGCTCTGATCAATGCATGCTCTCTCCCTAAACATAAATATGAGATAGCAGATTTATTGGATAAATATGACTTGGACCTTCTATTTATTACGGAAACATGGGCTGATCCCTCAGCTGGCCCAGATTTTTGTATTGCCACTCCAGATGGCTACTCAGCATATAGATGTGATAGAATCCTGAAGAAAGGAGGAGGATTGGCACTCATCTATCGAGAGGAGTTCTCAGTCAGGACAGAGGTGATCACCACTGCGGCCTGTGAGGCATTTAATTTTAATATATTGCTCTCTAAACACCAGTCTTTCAAGGGGACCCTATTATATCGTCCACCAGGCCCCAGGGGAGATTTTCCATCAGTAATAAGTAACCTATTAGAATCTGTTGCGGCTGAATCCAATTTTACAATTCTGGGGGATTTTAACTTCCATCTGGAGGCCCTCCTAGATAAAGATTCGATAGCTCTCATCTCTGATTTAGAGGCTTTAGGTTTCTCCCAAAAAGTGAGGATGCGCACTCACTCAGCTGGGCATACATTAGATGGTCTGTTCTCAAACAGTGATCACATCTTAATAAGGATGGTTCTTCCCTTGACATTGTCTGACCATTGCGCAGTACTATTTGACATCAGGATACTACAGCCCATCTCTATACATACCAGCCCCACCCCCTCTAAACAATTCAGGGCCTGGAGTAGCATTAATCAAACCCATCTTAGACAAAATCTAATAGACTCCCAACCAGAGGCTGTGCCAGACCCCGACCTAGCCTCCACTAACTATACAGAATGGCTCCAAAATGCATTTAGCAAATTAGTACCCTACAAGGCAGTCTCCAAAAACAGGAGGACTCCTTCATCGCCATGGTTTACCGAGGCGCTCAGATTGGAGAAACAACATTGCAGGAATCAAGAAAGACGTTGGCGCCAAGAATATAATAACTTGGAGAAAACACGCTATAAAGCGGCCCTGACAAAGTATAAACGTCTTATAATCATAGAAAAAAGTAACTACTACACCAGAACGATAGAAACAGCACAAAATTCCACTAAGCAACAGTTTCATGTAGTTTCTAACCTGACAGGGCCAGTGGTCAATACCACCAAAGAGGCTTCTCAATCACTTTGTGACTCCTTAGCTAGTTTTTTTCAAGACAAGGTGGGCCGAATCTATTCAAACTTTAATACGCCTATGGGTGACGTGAACCAACTAGATGACAACAACAGGAATAGAGATTCCCCTAGCTTCATGGAATTCAGGCCAGTGCCGGTGGAACAGGTCATTGATCTGGTTAAGACAGTCAAATCAGGATCCCCGTCTGACCCATGTCCCCCATCAGTTTTAAAAATGATTCCGGATTGATAGGTACCATTTTAAAAAGCATTTGTAATGCTATGTTTTGCTCAGGCACCTACCCCTCTATATGGAAAAAGGCCATTATTCAGCCGTTGTTAAAGAAAAACAATCTCGACCCAGGAGAAACCAAGAACTATAGACCAATCGAACGTCTACCTTTTCCAGCGAAAGTTTTTGAAAAAGTCATGAACATCCAGCTAGCGCAGTTTATAGAAGAGAACAAGCTGTTAGATGACACCCAATTCGGATTTAGGAAAGGACATGGCACGGAGACTCATCAAAGCATCAGATGAAATCAGAATGGTGCTGGATAGAGGAGGTGCCGCAGTCCTGGTGCTTCTAGATCTATCAGCAGCTTTTGACACGGTTGATCATGCCACCCTGAGCAACCGTGTCTCAGCCATAGGTGTCGGACGAAAGGCCAAGGCCCTTCTGTCCTCCTTTCTCTTCAAACGGACCCAGTCAGTCAGTATGGGTGATTATAACTCATCAGTCTTCTCTCTCCCCTGTGGTGTTCCGCAGGGATCGTCGCTAAGTCCAACTTTGTTTAACATATATGTGACGGACTTAGCACGAGTAATTAAAACCTTTGGAATGGGCCTCACGTCTTATGCCGAGGACACGCAACTGGTGCTAGCGGTGCATAAAGACGGGGAGGCAGTGGCGGCTAGCTTTCATGATGGCATGCTGGCCATTAGCTCATGGATGGCAAACAATTGCCTCAAATTAAATTCAGACAAGACCGTGGTAATGGTCTTCGGCAACCTTACCCCTCGATGGTCTCCGACATGGTGGCCAGCTGAACTGGGATCACTCCCCACCCCTGTCAAGAAGGCCAGAAACTTAGGCATCATGTTTGATGAGAGCCTCACCTTCAAACAGCATGTCAACGCAGTGGCCTCTTCGTCCTTTTATGTTTTAAGGATGATAAAAAAATTGCTACCTTTCCTCCCGACGAGCACTGGAAAAACACTCATCAGTGCCCTAGTTATGTCAAGTGTTGATTACTGTAACGGCCTTTTAATCAACGCTCAAGAAAATGTTTTGAACAGGCTGCAACGGATACAGAATGCAGCCGCCAGGATATTGTCAGGTACTCCAAAGTTTAAGTCAATTTCCAATGTGAGGCGCCAGCTACATTGGCTGCCCATAAAAAGTAGAACCAAATTTAAAGCGCTATGCATTGCCTACAAAGCAGTTCAAGGTATAGGACCTGAATACCTGAAAAAAGCTTTTCAGGCATACGCGCCCAGCAGAGCCCTGTGCTCCGCAGATGCCAACCTTCTGATCGTTCCCAGAACAAACAAAGTCAACTGGGGCGACAGAAGATTTGTAGTGGCAACGGCTAAACTTTGGAACCTGCTCCCCCTACAAATTAAGACCAGCCCAACGCTATTATCCTTCAGAAAACAAGTAAAAACCTGGCTATTTGAGCAATAAGGGGCCTTTCCGCTTTCTTCTACAGTCCATAGCGCCGAGACACCCATGGGTATTTGTGCGCTCTAGAAATTGCTAACATAACATAACATAACATAATGCACGTCACTTGAAGCTGCTGCGATGACTTCTTATATTCTAATGCACACCACTTGCAGCTGCTGAGATGACTTCTTATATCATAATACTCTTCACTGATAGAATATCGATGACAAAAACATTGATGTTAAAAATATCGAAAAAAATATAGAATACAAAAATATCGACTCCCATACCTACACAGGTAAGTACAAAAATATTGAATCAAAAATATGGATGTAAAAAATATGGATGTAAAAAATATCGATTTAAATATATATATATAAAATAAAATAATATATATTACATATATTAAATATTAATATTAATTTTAACAAAATAAATTAAATTTATTATACATTTTAACAAAATGTAACGAATAAACTTAATTAAAAAAAAGAAACACAAACATAATAATTTATACATATATATATATATATTTACTTTAAAATAATTAATAAACTATTATTTTTAATTTAATTTAAAACTTTAAAATTATATAAAAAATATAATATATATATCAATAATTTAAAATATAAAAAAATCTATAATAATTTAAAACATTAAACTATTAAAAAATATTTAAACTTTAATTTCTCAATACAATCAGTGCAACAGTAGGGAAAGTGTTGGATAGCAAAATAATTAAATTTACTATTCCAACTTCAGTGAGTGCAACAGTAGGGAAAGTGTTGGATAGCGGAGGGGTAAAAATTACTATTCCCACTCCAGCGAGAGCAACAGTAGGGAAAGTGTTGGATAGCGGAGGGGAAAAAATTACTATTCCCACTCCAAAGAATGCAATAGTAGGGAAAGTGTGGGATAGCAGAGGAGTAAAAATTACTATTCCCACTCCAAAGAATGCAACAGTAGGGAAAGTGTTGGATAGCAGAGGAGTAAAAATTACTATTCCCACTCCAAAGAGTGCAACAGTAGGGAAAGTGTTGGATAGCGGAGGGGTAAAAATTACTATTCCCACTCCAAACAGTGCAACAGAAGGGAAAGTGATGGATAGTGGAGGGGTAAAAATTACTATTCCCACTCCAGTGAGAGCAACAGTAGGGAAAGTGTTGGATAGAGGAGGGGAAAAAATTACTATTCCCACTCCAAAGAGTGCAACAGTAGGGAAAGTGTTGGATAGCGGAGGGGTAAAAATTACTATTCCCACTCCACTGAATGCAACAGTAGAATAACAACAGAGAGGTAAACATTTTTATTCCCACTCCAGTGAATGCAACAGTAGGGAAAGTGTTGGCTAGCGGAGAGGTACAAATTACTATTCCCACTCCAGTGAGTGCAACAGTAGGGAAAGTGTTGGATAGCGGAGGGGGGAAAATTACTATTCCAACTCCAGTGAGTGCAACAGTAGGGAAAGTGTTGGATAGCGGAGGGGTAAAAATTACTATTCACACTCCAATCAGTGCAACAGTAGGGAAAGTGTTGGATAGCGGAGGGGTAAGAATTATTATTCCCACTCCACTGAATGCAACAGTAGAATAACTGTTGGACAGCGGAGGGGTAACATTTTTTATTCCCACTCCAGTGATTGCAACAGTAGGCAAAGTGTTGAATAGCGGATGGGTAAAAATGTACTACTCCCACTGCAGTGAGTGCAACATTAGGGAAAGTGTTGGATAGCGGAGGGGTAAAAATTACTACTCCCACTCCAGTGAGTGCAACAGTAGGGAAAGTGTAGGATAGCGAAGAGACAAAAATTGCTATTCACACTCAAACATTCAACACAAAAATAAAAAACATTGAAAATTATAAAAAGTCATAAAAATAAATAAACAATATTTAGAAATGAAAAATCAAATATATCAAATATATAAAAAGAAAAAATATTATGATATTAATTACATATAAAAACCTACAAATCATATATCATATAAAATAATAAATACATTTATAAAATAAAATTCATTTAAACTAGAAAATATTTACAAACAAATAAATTAATTAATACATAAATGTATTTATTGAATTTCCTACCCTATAACACCACACCAATAACAAAACACTTCAACATTTTTTATTATTTTTTTCTCCAAAATTAACATAATTAATCATCAATTTAAAAAATATTATTAATAAAAAAACGAATAAACATTAATTGACTACACACACTTTAACACTATGATATCCACAACACACACCTAAATTAAACTCTAAAATAATAAAACAATTAAAACTTATTTATAAATTAAAAACTATTACTATTAACAACTAATAATAAAGTAATTAAAATGTATTTAATACCCACCCTTTACCCCTTTAAAAGTAAAAACAGACAAAAAAATTAACAGTTACCCAAAATACATATCAAATAATTAACATTAATTAACTATATATTAATTAATTAAATACAAATTACTTCCCACCCTCTACTCCTATCAACACCAAAACACACACCTAAAATAAATTACAATTACCATAATTAATTACCAATTAATTAATTAAAATTAATTAACATCCAATTATTAATTCATCAGTTAAAAATAAATTACTTCCCACCCTTAACACCTATAAACACCACAACACACACCTACAATTAATTACACAATTACCATAATTAATTACCAATTAATTAATTTAAATTAATTAGCAACCAATTATTAATTAATTAATAATAAATTACTTTACACCTTTAACACTATAACATCTCAAATAAACAAATATTAATAAATAAAAAATAATCAATAAATGTAATGTAATTAAATTACTTCCCACCCTATTCCCCTATAAACCCACAACCCGCTACGGAACTAAAAACGCAAAATTCAAATTAAAAAAATTATTAACTATTAAAAATTAACACATATATTAAAAATACAAACATTTCTTATAGAAAAAACATACAACACATATATATAAAATATATACTAAAATACATAACATTAATAAACAAACTATATTTTTAACAACTACATTTTTGCAAACGATATCAAACACTTCGATATTTTTAACATCGATATTACTTACCTAAAATCGATATTCTTGACCACGAGAATCTGTATGTCGATATTTCTGACCCACGATATTTGCAACTCGATATTTGTGCAATTCAATATTTTTGATTCGATATTCTGTCTCTGCACCTTATAATACGCGTCACTAGCAGCTTCTGAGATGACTTCTTGTATTTCTTATATTTATAATGCACACCACTTGCAGCTGCTGAGATGACTTCTTATATTCTAATGCACGTAACTTGTAGCTGCTGAGATGACTTCTTTTATTCTAGTACACACCACTTGCAGCTGCTGAGATGACTTCTTATATTCTATTGCACGTAACTTGCAGCTGCTGAGATGACTACTTATATTCTAATACACCCACTTGCAGCTGCTGAGATGACTTCTTATATTCTAATACACACCACTTGCAGCTGCTGAGATGACTTCTTATATTCTAATACACACCACTTGCAGCTGCTGAGATGACTTCTTATATTCAATTTCACGTAACTTGCAGCTGCTGAGATGACTTTTTATATTCTAATACACACCACTTGCAGCTGCTGAGATGACTTCTTATATTCTAATACACACCACTTGCAGCTGCTGAGATGACTTCTTATATTCTAATACACCCACTTGCAGCTGCTGAGATGACTTCTTATATTCTAATACACACCACTTGCAGCTGCTGAGATGACTTCTTATATTCTAATACACACCACTTGCAGCTGCTGAGATGACTTCTTATATTCAATTTCACGTAACTTGCAGCTGCTGAGATGACTTTTTATATTCTAATACACACTACTTGCAGCTGCTGAGATGACCTCTTATATTCTATTGCACGTAACTTGCAGCTGCTGAGATGACTTCTTATATTATAATACACATCACTAGCAGCTGCTGAGATGACTTCTTATATTCCTTTACACATCACTTGCAGCTGCTAAGATGACCTTATATTATATAATACGCCTCACTTGCAATAGCTGAGGAGACGTCTTATAATACACACCACTTGCAGCAACTCGGAAGACTCCTTATATCGAAATACACATCACTTACAGCAAACCAAAGGACAGCTCATGCAGCATTTAATAACACCTGCAGCAGCTGACGTGTTTTTATACCATAATACTCACCATTTGTCAGGAGTGAGGCAACTTCTTATATCATAATATTCCTTGCATGCAGCACTTACAAATATCCTTTCCGGCGAATAGCTACATTGAATTGCACCTAGTATCATCATTGAATTGCACCTCCTTTTTTTATCTGTTTCTATTTTATTTTTAATGGTGCTGGCCTAGCCCAAGTTGGGCAGAGATTATATCCCAACACATGTTGTTTAGAGGCACAACACTGCTCGCATTAAAGATGGCAGTGTGAGATGCCCAAGCCTGTGCTTTCTCCCATAGACTAGTATCTAGATACATTTGGGAATGCATTAGCCTATTACAGACTAGATTAGGTACAGGGAGCTATTCTGCAGCAAACCACTGGACACATTACATAAAAGCTGAATTCAGGACCTAAGGAGCCATCCCTTGTAGATGAGATTCGAACTAGCAGTATTGTCAAAAGCTTATGGGGCTTATTTATGAGCCCTTGCGTCACTTTTGCTCTGCCGGTGCGTCACTTTTTGTGACGCACCAGCAGGGTAAAAAATGCGCCATGTTGTGTCATATTTACAAAGTGACGCATCTAGGTAGATGCGTCACTTTGTAAACCCCTGCGCCACATTATACCTGCGCCAGGTATAATGTATGCAGGGTTGGCGTTTTGACGCAAGTAAGCCTCGTAGAAGTGACGCGGTGAAATCTATGAGATTTCACTGCGCCACTTCTAGGACGCAAATGCGTCAATATCTTACGCCTGCCTCACAGCAGGCGTAAGACTGACGCAGGCACATTTGAAATGGGACTTGCCCATGTGAAATGACCCATTGATGGAGTTGCGTCCCTTTCATAACACACTCCAGCAATGCGTCATTTTTCCGCCTACAGATACGTCAGAAATACTGACGTATCTGTAACTCCTTGCGACATGATGCGTCATATTGTAAATATGACGCATCCAGCATGTTGCAAGGAGGGCGCAATGATAAGTGACGCATCGCTGTTTTCACGCAGTGATGCGTCACTTTTCATAAATGAGGCCCTATGTGTTTTAAGTGAATGATGTTTGGCATGGAATATAGTTTATTTGATTGAAGTCAGCAATTGGCTAGGCGCCTATCTCCATAACACCAATAGGATGTGTGACACAATGACATGGTATTTTTAAGATATTTAAATATATTGTTGTCCTATGTAGTTCAAGTTCAATAATACTTTATTCAGCCGGACAGGCCATGAAAGACAGAAAAAACAGCAATACACAACATATCGATACAGCACCATTAAAAAGAGATTCCACAATTCAAATATCAGATGAGTAAAATTCAGTAGAGCAGCAGAGTATCTCAATCGGTAAATATGAACGTCCACACACATAAAAGTGCGAAGTATCAATACTAAAGCCACTAAAAACAGCATAAAAGAATAAAAGGTAAAAAGAATAAAAGAAATTCATGCAAGAAAAATCTGCCATCATAGAAAAAGTCGGTCACAACCCTAAGTGATGTGTTAGCCCTCCATCGTTCTCCTGGCTCTGATAGCAGCTTTTAGAAAGGAACATATTCTGAACCAAATATTCGGGGTGTTTAGCAATTGCTATAACGCTTCATTGCATCTGCGAAAACCAAGAGTTTCTTAACAAAGGCTTAAGAAAGTGCGTTTGTGCATATTTATAATAAACACAAAAAAAATATAATGCAACAAAGACTGTTCAGTAAAGTTATCACAATGGCAGAAAGTTGCAGGGTTCCCCAAATGAAGGTAAGGCTGGCAAAGCACAAAAGACGCCATACGGTGTTAGATCTGAACCGAAAAAGCAAAGAACGTTCACAATGAGTTAATGCAAGATCACGATAAAATACTGGATCAACGGAGACGAGCAGTCTATTGTAAAGTGACACTGTGCTTTTCGTGCTCTCAAGTGCAAATCTCCTACCTTCACAGAACTGAAGAAATAAGCGCTTAACCACTGATTTATCCTTTTTAGGTCTCGCCTGGCGTTAGCAGCGCGCATGCGCTGCTCTCACAATGCAAGGGCCTTTTGGAATCAATACGGATTCCAGATGTGCATGCGGACGGACAGAAGATAAGCACGCGGGGACTGGATGCTTTACTCGCGGCGTGAGACGTACGCACTATATTTTTCACACTGGTGGCGCTTTCGCTTGTTTATCGTTTCTGCCGCTCCGGCTGTCTCACTTCTTTCGGGTATATATATGCTCTCTGTCTTTCCTCCTTCTGTCTCTTCTTCTGCTGCCCCGTCTCTCTCTCTTCTTTGTTTACCCATTATCAGAACAGTCTATTCCCCAAGGGCTCCGTTGCCTCTCTTCTTTCCTGGGTATCCTTATCTTCCTCCGAGGGTGTCAGTGTTTTTGTAATCATTCGCTATTACCGTACATCTGTAGCCAGGGTACCTCTCTCCTCCTGGCCAGATGTCTCTTGCTGTCTGGGTTCACGGTGTCTCGTTTGCTATCCTTTTAAGCCCCACCTGGTAGTCTATTTCCTTTGAAGCAGCTACCCTCCAGCTGTCTCGCTTTGTAACCCAAACCTGGTCTTCCAAAATTGCTGGCGGGCAGACCTGCTTGCGTCCGTGGCGCTCTCACTGCCGTTCAGCTGTCGCTCTGAACCCCTTGTGATCCTGGCCCTCCGTCTCTTCTGCGATGGCTGTTGTCCGGGCTGTCTCTGGTCTGCCTGTGATCTGCTTCTGCAATGGCTGCTGCCCGCCCTCCCTGTGTCTCTGATATCCTTCAGCGCAGCCGCTGCCTGTCGTACCCTCTGTGTCCTGCAGGGGTCTCTCTCCGCTCTTGCGTTGCCTTTGGGCCTCTCGCTTTCTTATGAGGAGGGATAAGAAGGAGGCGTTTGCCCCACTCTCTCTTTGCCCGTGACAGTCATGCTCCCCGTGACAGCCCCTCCTTTGGCGAGTGGCCAACCCTGCGTACAACATGACCCCTCGTGTTAAAACTGCATAGAGACAAAGTATCTCCATTCCGTCTATGAACCGTTACCCCATGCTGGCTTTTTAGCAAGTGGTGCGGTGCATTATGGGGCGTGTTGTTCCGCTTTTTCTATTAACTATAGGCCCAAAGTTACAGCAGACAATGTGCTCTTAGCAACAAAAAAAAACGGAATTGGCCTCCCCTCTCATATGATCTATACCCTCTGAGTATTTCTTTACACCAATGTTTTATCATGTTCCTATAAAGCAGAGGCGTAAGAGCATTTACATTCACTTGTACCTGTGTTTATATCCATACCTCTGTATTGTTCTGGCTCCTCGATAGTGCATCTAACTAATTCAGGAAGACTCCTGTTGTTGTACATTGAATGATTCTGTGCTACAATAATAAAAAAAATTACCACCCAAAAAAACATAGCGCTGCATGCAGCTTCTCCGTGCACCTGGCCAGGGAGTGCATAAGAACGGTGCAGGCTCAACAGGAGTGGTGGTATGTTGTGCATTTAACCTCTAGTTTTGTCTTCCTTCCTGCGTTCCGTTGTAAAGGGAGTTGTTAATCAGTGCTACGGCACAAATACCTTTGCTGTGCCAACAACAGACCTTGGAACAGAAACTTCTGTTGTATGTTGGGAAAGGCAAAACATTCATTATTGTGTTAGTCACTCGTGCTCTCAACTTCGTGCAAGCAATGACAACACATGCGCTTATATAGTTGATCATTTTCTTAGTTGAACTTTTTTTTGGGGGGGGAGCATTGGCTTTGTGTGCATACTTTCAGAGTTGTTTATTTAAATGCTCCATCTCGCCTGCCGTTCTTCTTCCTTGCCCCTCTCTCTCCATCACCCTCCCATGTTCCGATGTTGCTTAACAAACTTCCTTTTTCCATTTCACGCGTTCCGGTGTTGTTGCTCATCATCCTCCTCCCACCCCTTAATTGATCTGATGCCTAGGGCCTGCTGTTTCGGTCCACTATGAGCACTACCCTCTCCATGGTAATTAACAATGTAAACAGGACAATCCCTTCACTTCTTATACGTAATGAGTGTCCAACAGCCCACGAGGACAAACATCAAATTCATAATTATAACATGTTTATTTTCATAGCCAAAGCTTTCTTTTCTAAAAAACATTCCATGCCATTGGATATTTTAAAATTAATTGTGGTGTTTTTGCTAAAGGCTTCGCTATATATTTTCTCCCGCATTCTGTTGGAAAGACGAGTTGTAAATCAGTGCTTAAGCAAAAATGACTTTAAAGGTGCATGTCTAAACACTTAGAAGGTCCCAAAGGCGAGACCCATTGGCTATGCCATTGCTTGTTCTTTATAGTTGTAGATAAGGAAAAGAGAGAGGAAAACCCCAGGGCCTTCGAGGAACACATCCTCTGTCAAGGCTGAGGCAATCCGTAATAATATCCCTACATAGCTTGGCATAGGGGCTCACCCAGATACTAATCCAAAGTAGCAGGGGTGCGAAGTGGACTGAGTCCTCAATGTGGTGCTGATCGAGCTCTGCATGAACAATATAGCTTGATGCTGTAGGAGGGAGATGTAAAAACCTACAACAAATTCGATTTTCTTCCAGCTGAAGCAGAGAGGCATTATGATAGCCCCCAGTGGCGGCTGGTAGGGAACAGTGGCGTGGTGGGGGCATAAGGGGGGTTAGGAAAAAAAACGTACCTGGTGGTCGCCATCGCCAGCCACTGCCTCTCCTCCAGGAGGAACCAGGAAGCACACAGCCTCCCAGAATCCCCTAACCAATCACAACTCTGCCTTGCAGCAGCGTTGTGACTGGTCTGAGCGCGGTGGTTCAGTGCTCAGAGAGGGACTGGGAGGCTGTGCATGTTCTCCACCAGGTTGTACAATACAGCCTGCAGAGAACATGCAAAGTGTGCATGACGGTTTGGCTGGCCCGAGACAGCCGGCTAAACCGGCATGCGCACTTAAGGTGCAGCCACCACTCCTCCTCCATCAACGTCAGGGGAGCCCGGCCCCACCCTCACAACCTGGCTGCAGGGCAACTGCAATATTCAACATAAAATGATAACGTTCCGTTATAATCATTTTATTTTTTGTTTACACTGCTTTAAAGCAGTGGGGGGACGCTCTCCCGCCTTAGCGGAGGAGCCACCTCTGGTAGCCCCAAACCCCTGCCCCATACACTGCTCTAGGGATACATTGAGCGTTGTACACTTCTAGAAAAGGAGAAATATTACCTTTGAGTGAGGGGCTAGAGAGGTTAGAAGCGGCTCCCACTGATCTACTGAGCTTTTGTCCTATGTATAGTTGGTTATATTATGTCCATTGAGATATGTACGAAGGTTTTTTATTGCAGATTTTTTTCCGGTGAATTTGTTTTGTGCAAAAGGTGGCCCGAATAATGAACACGACTTCAAATACTTTGCGAGACCAGATTTCTATTGTTCGAAAAAACATAAAATTAACTAATCATTTGCGGGTGGGACAACATTTTAAATGCAGGGGCCTATTCACAAACTGCATTTTGTAGTATCTTTTGTAGTACTATAGTGGAACTACAAGTTTCCACAAAATGCTATTCATAAACCTAAGTGCAGAGTTTCTGCCTCTCCGATTGTTTTTCCGCACACATAAGTATACATTTTAGCAGTAAATGTGGGAGAGGCAGAGTGGAGGGAATAAGGTAGGACTAAGGAGGGTAATGGAGTGGTTTAGGTGGGGAGAGGGTAATGGAGGGATTTAGATGGGGACGTGTACCCACCCACAAAAGAGTAAACACATTGCTGTTCACAAACTACCCTTCTAAAGTTACCACAGCCGAAAAGGGACCCAAAACAGCAGTAAATCACTTCACTTCAAAGCTGAAGTGACTCCAGCACCACACATTGCCAGCCTCTGGTACTACAACATCCTCCCATAGAAATCAATGGTCGTTGTTGTTGGTTGTTATCACATTGTGTTACAGCTTATAGACAAGTGTTTTGTTACATGTAATCTCATAGATTTCTGTAGAAGGTAAAGACTTTGGCTGCCCAATCTGGAAAACTCTGGGGGTTTTCACTGTGATGATTCTTGTTAGGCTTTATTGATAGGGGTTCATATTGTTTTGCAAACTGTATTTTCTAAATATTTGTGATTTGTTTCTTAAGTGTATGCATGATGGTTACCAGTTTATGTACATTGTGCATTGGTACCTGACTATTCATAATTAGCATTCATGGGTCCATGCCCTGCTGAGGCGTAAGATACTATGTGCAGTGTTCAAAGCTTAAAAAAATTATTTGCTCATGTACATTTCTAGAGAGGGCGATATATTGTCAAATCGTTCTAGCGACCACACGCAGCCTCGTTTTGAAAGAGGATGCATGGCAGGTGAGAGAGGAGCTGTGACGTGGCTGTCACTCTGAGAACGTCATGACCGCCACGAGCAGCAGTCAGCACTGGCAACTCTTCTAAGGAGGCGTTTCTCCTTCCTGATTCAAGAGGAAGTGAAGCATAAGATGCGTAAGCCATGGAGAATAGCTGTGGGGTGCACGCGGACAGAGTCGACGCTGGTGTGGGGGAGGACGCGTGTGTTAGAGAGAGAGAGAGAAAGACAACGCGAGAGATAGAGTTAGAGCGAGAGAGAGGCTTCCTTGGTCTTCTTCGCGAGGATGAGGGTGGGAGGTTATTCCTCACCCCCGAAGGAAGACGTTGAAAACCGGAGTACTTCCACGCTGCTGTCACAACGGATGTACCACAGCGTTATGAGAGGCAGGGATTGAGATCAGAAAACCAAGCGGGGGAAGGGAAATCCTTACTAATGAGGATCCGGCTCCATTTCTCTCCCAGGCTGAGGAAACCTTTCATGACCTGGCATCGTCTTCAGAGGCGGGCTTCGAGCTCATACACAAGGAACACACTCAGGGCCCGAGGTGGGATCCAGCCTGGATAGAACTAGACACACAATTAGCCCCTCCCCTACTGAGAAAATGTCTGCCCCGCCCCCATCGAAAGGCATCCATTCCTAAGAAGGACAAGACGCCAAACCACAGAGGCAACAAAACTGAAAGGCTTGGGTTTGTGTTTATAATTAAGGCTCCCTGTTTTCCGTTTTTACTGATTTTTACAGATAAATACAGACAGAAAACCATTTATTTTCTTGTCTGCATTTATTTTTAAATGTGGATAAAAACGGAAATTGGGTGCTTTTTGAGTGATTCTAAATACACTTTGCCATGACTGCCAGGCCAATAACTGTGTGGATTGATAGGTAAGGGGGTTAAAAAAGAAAGGAATTTTAGTAAAGAGGCTTAAACAGCAGTACATATGCACAAGGATGATACTGAAATGTGCATATTTTCATATAAGTGCATTGATTTATCTTTTGCGGGTGTTCATGTCACTGAAACCTGGCAGGCATTGAAGCATGACTGCATATTTATTGGTTAAATAAATGTGGAAATATACCAGTTTCAGCTTTATTTTTATCACAAAACCCATAATAAATATGGATAAATACAGATAAAGTTGACAAAAAATAAATATGGATAAATACAGACGGAAATGTCAAAAAAATAAATACCATAAAACCGGGAGCCCTATTTATAATCAATAACTTTTGTGTGTTGCTTTCAGACACGTATGTCTTGATAAATTCCAACCCCTGTTGGGAGTTATTCTGTAAAGTATGGTTAGAATCTGGCCAATACTTTTCGGCAGGTCAAACCTGAAAAAATTTACCCGATGAAAAGAGCTTGATAAAAAACAGGATAGGCAGATTTTGGTTCAGTAAAAAGAAAATTCCTTGTGTTATGCCCCATTTTCACAGGAAGCTCGTTATTCATCGGATTCGATAAATGGAGATCTCGAGGATTAGTTAGCCGGTTATAAAATAACACAGAAATTACCCAGGACTCGTGATCGGGACCTTTATATGTTTTTTTGTCAGATTATGTGTGGAAAGACTGATATTTGTGTGATGTGTTTTTTGGATTATGTGATGGAGAACAGATCTGGTCAGAGAACACTACACCTGTATGTGATAGGAATCAGCACCAGTAGCAGCTACTACGGGGCAGTAGTGGTGGGCGGGAAGGAGGGGTTTAAAAAAAGGAAAAAAAGAAAAATCCACTAACCTGCCAGCCACTGCCTCTCCTCTGTCCTCTTCAGTCGACTCAGGCAACAGGAAGCACACAGGCTCCCCTAAGCTAATCACGACGCTGCTCTCACCAGCATGACAGTAGTGTCATGATTGGTCTGAGCGGCCTGGTTCAGCACTCACACAGGGAGTGGGTGGTTGTGCATGTTCTCCACCCGGATGTGCAATACAGCCAGGTGGAGAACATGCTAACTGCGCATGACATGCGCACTTAGAAAGTACCCACCACTCCTCCCCTTGCTCTGTGGGCAGCCCAGCCCGCCCCACCCTGCACCTAAACAGAGCCAGTACAGAAAAAACAAATGTTAATAACATGGTATTATTATAATTTTATTTTTTCTGTGGGGCGAAGCTCCTGCACCTTAGCGGAGGAGCCGCCACTGATCAGCACCCACAAATATTCCACTTGGTTGTAAGTGATCCTGAGTGTAAAATGAAGGGTCCCAGCCTCGCTCAGCCCCCCTTTCACTCTAGCTAAGTTTGTGATCTACAAACACCTTTACATCCATGCATTAGTCTAAGGGGCGGTGTTGGCTTTTTGTGTGCAAAGAACAGTATAATATAGGAGCAGTAGAGCAGAAATGCAATATATAATTTAGTTTTTTTTAATGTACACACAGAATAAAAGATATAGCAGTTAACATAATAGCTTGTTTTTATATAGAAATTAAATACTGCTGTTTTGAGGTTACTACGCACTGGATATAACACTTTTAGAACATACTTCACAAAGACGCCGGATTACACCTATATTATAGAATACACAATTTAGACTTATGCTTGTGTGTACACTCATTCTTTGGCTATGTATCCACAAGTTAAACAAAGGTTATTTCATTAAAATAAGTTTAAAATGATATAGTTTTCACGTTTTGTGATTGCAAAAGTGATAAAACTCTTATTTCATGTGCATCTTTATTTGTCATCTTGATAATCTAAGAGTGCATCAAAGCCAGATGAATGCGACCAAACTCACTTATAAATTCATCATATTAAATATTCCCTTCGGTCTAATCATTCATGTAGTGCTTCATATTGATACTTCACCAGTTTCTCAGCCCACGTTTTGACAGATATAAAAAGTGAGGCACAAAGACATGACACAATTTGCCCAGTTTCACACACTGTGGGTGAGTGAAGAAGCTGGGTTTGAAACTCATGTTTCCTGCAAATTACCGTAAAAGTCTAGAGTTGGAGCTAAGGTAATGAGTTTTTCCCTGAAACATCATGAAAGCAAGCACAATCATATCTTATTAAGTAGCCGCTTTAATTTATTATGTACCCGGTCCAGCAGTTCATGTATTGTGGCAGCTTTTAGCTTTTTCTAAGACTTTGACTAGGAATGGGAGGAGTTTGCACAAAAAACTCTGCCGCGCTATGTGGAGTTCCTCAAGCGGCGGAGTTTGTTAGGTTGCACCGTTCGTGTTGATTTTTAGTGCCGGGTGTTGGTCCCGCGCTGGAAAATCAGCGCGAACGGCACCATGCGCAGCGCAAGAGGGTGCAGCTTTTTTCTGCCACTTGAGTATATTTTCTACTCAAGAGGCCGCTTCCTCAACGCGAACGGATGGTTTCTCAACGTGAGTGGTCATGACCATCCGTGACCGCCCATGTTGAGAAATCTCACTGGGAGGGGGTCTAGCATTGGATTTTCCACGCTCGCGCTCGCCAACTCAATGTTGGCGAGCAAGAAAGCGGAGTTTTTCAGAACTCCGTGTGCTCCGCGGAGTGTGGAAAACTCAGCAAACTCCGCGAACTGAGCCGAGTTCACTGCCCAGGCCTACTTTTGACAGATGAAGCACCTGAAATACTGACAGAGGTGGCCTTTCCTCAGAAAGCACACTGGGTGAAACCAAATTTGGCACCCCCTTCCACACGTCCTGTTTAATTGTCCATGTATTGAAAAATTGGGAGGAGTAGTAGTAGGAACTGGAAGGTGATGGGGCACGCCATGAACACACAAAAAGCAGAAAAGGGCACCCACAGCTTTCAGAAAATGTTTAAACACCCTTTTAATTGAATGTAAGCCGTATGGAGACTGTTGCAGGGAGCTTCAGGATAGCTCTAGAGGTCGGCACCCTGGGCAGGGGCCCAACTCACACAATCAGAAAATGGAGTAATTTGCCACAGATCACACAGTGTTGTCAAGCTGAGAAGCCATGATCACGACCCAGGTTTCCTAGATGCGAAGTTGGAGACTTAACCACTACAAGACATCTAACCCCTAACAATGTTATTAAAGAAACTACAGCGATCACCTGGTTTCTGAAAATTAAGGAGTGCGAACAAAAACACACAGGGGCAGATTCTCAAAATATTTTGCGAGCGTACGTCAAACCTATGTAGTCAAAGCAATATTGACTGCAAATCACAGATCATGGTTCCAACAATAAAGAGCTGGCTATTTTTATGGTTTCAGATTGCACTCGCTGCTACCCAAAGACTCCCAAGATGGCTGTATCTGTCATACGTGTGGGTGGGAAAAGCAAAGTGGGTGACCCCCTTCGAGTGAAATACAAGATGCCATTGCAAATATAGAAAACATCGACGAAGTCGTAACTTTGCGAATATTCATGAAAATGGCAAATGCCTTTAATCGGTCAATTGTCTTCTCAACTTAGACCAACTTCAAGCAAGTGCACGTGCTCTAAAGCTGGTGAGAAATACCACAAAAAGCTCATTTTAGAGGACGGAAATGTTTCTAATGTGAAGAAAAAATATTTTTTTTAAAACATATGGCAGTGAAACTAGAATTGTAGTTTCAACTTTCCTAGAGCTGTCACTTTCAGGAATCTGAAACAATGTTTAGGACTATATAGGTTGTAGGTGTCCATCTTTCCAAACAGGATTTTACTTACTATGTCTGAATCATGTTCGGAATATACATAAGATTTCAGCCCAGCTTTTAGAATTCCTTACGTGTACCTAGCCATTCGTGCCAGGAGATTCACTGCTAAAAAGGTGCCCTAAAAGTGATTACTTGCAGGAGGGAGCCCCTTTGCTTAACTTCCCAGCTGCTGGGAGTTCACTCCCTTCCATGGCAACAGCTGGTGATATCTCACAGCCAAGGTCGTCTACAGAAGCAGCGTGTAAACATTTCAACATTTGGTGCTGATGTGAAAGTCCCTCTGATATTTTAAACGTTTCCCTAAATAAATAAATAAATGAGCATCTTTGTCAATCCTAAGGAAAAAACGTGTATTTATTTACTGTGTACATCCCTACCCAAAATGTATCTATATGCATGTATGTATGTGGGCTTTGTACTGCTGTAGAGTCACAGGTAAAGATAGATTCACCCTGTGATTAGAGGGGTGCCTGGGTGTTGAGAGTGGGCTCACGGCTAGGGCTCTAAAGTAGAACAAGGTTGGGATTGTCAGATGGATACAGGGTTGCTCCTCTGTCACTCCTGGGTGCACTCTGTAGAGCTTTTTTCAGTCAGTCTGTAACGAGTGCGTTCCAGTCGATTGCTCCTCTGTCACTCCTGGGCGAGCTCTGTAGAGCTTTCTTCAGTCAGTCTGTAACGAGTGCGTTCCAGTCGATTGCTCCTCTGTCACTCCTGGGCGAGCTCTATAGAGCTTTCTTCAGTCAGTCTGTAACGAGTGCGTTCCAGTCGATGCTCCTCTGTCACTCCTGGGCGAGCTCTATAGAGCTTTCTTCAGTCAGTCTGTAACGAGTGCGTTCCAGTCGATTGCTCCTCTGTCACTCCTGGGCGAGCTCTGTAGAGCTTTCTTCAGTCAGTCTGTAACGAGTGCGTTCCAGTCGATTGCTCCTCTGTCACTCCTGGGCGAGCTCTGTAGAGCTTTCTTCAGTCAGTCTGTAACGAGTGCGTTCCAGTCGATTGCTCCTCTGTCACTCCTGGGTGCACTCTGTAGAGCTTTCTTCAGTCAGTCTGTAACGAGTGCGCTCCAGTCGATTGCTCCTCTGTCACTCCTGGGCGCAGCTCTATAGAGCTTTCTTCAGTCAGTCTGTAACGAGTGCGTTCCAGTCGATTGCTCCTCTGTCACTCCTGGGTGCACTCTGTAGAGCTTTCTTCAGTCAGTCTGTAACAAGTGCGTTCCAGTCGATTGCTCCTCTGGAACTCCTGGGCGAGCTCTATAGAGCTTTCTTCAGTCAGTCTGTAACGAGTGCGTTCCAGTTGATTGCTCCTCTGTCACTCCTGGGTGCACTCTGTAGAGCTTTCTTCAGTCAGTCTGTAACGAGTGCGTTCCAGTCGATTGCTCCTCTGAACTCCTGGGCGAGCTCTATAGAGCTTTCTTCAGTCAGTCTGTAACGAGTGCGTTCCAGTTGATTGCTCCTCTGTCACTCCTGGGCGAGCTCTATAGAGCTTTCTTCAGTCAGTCTGTAACGAGTGCGTTCCAGTCGATTGCTCCTCTGTCACTCCTGGGCGAGCTCTATAGAGCTTTCTTCAGTCAGTCTGTAACGAGTGCGTTCCAGTCGATTGCTCCTCTGTCACTCCTGGGTGCACTCTGTAGAGCTTTCTTCAGTCAGTCTGTAACGAGTGCGTTCCAGTCGATTGCTCCTCTGTCACTCCTGGGCGAGCTCTGTAGAGCTTTCTTCAGTCAGTCTGTAATGAGTGCGTTCCAGTCGATTGCTCCTCTGTCACTCCTGGGCGAGCTCTGTAGAGCTTTCTTCAGTCAGTCTGTAACGAGTGCGTTCCAGTCGATTGCTCCTCTGTCACTCCTGGGCGAGCTCTGTAGAGCTTTCTTCAGTCAGTCTGTAACGAGTGCGTTCCAGTCGATTGCTCCTCTGTCACTCCTGGGTGCACTCTGTAGAGCTTTCTTCAGTCAGTCTGTAACGAGTGCGCTCCAGTCGATTGCTCCTCTGGAACTCCTGGGCGAGCTCTATAGAGCTTTCTTCAGTCAGTCTGTAACGAGTGCGTTCCAGTCGATTGCTCCTCTGTCACTCCTGGGCGAGCTCTGTAGAGCTTTCTTCAGTCAGTCTGTAACGAGTGCGTTCCAGTCGATTGCTCCTCTGTCACTCCTGGGCGAGCTCTATAGAGCTTTCTTCAGTCAGTCTGTAACGAGTGCGTTCCAGTCGATTGCTCCTCTGTCACTCCTGGGTGCACTCTGTAGAGCTTTCTTCAGTCAGTCTGTAACGAGTGCGTTCCAGTCGATTGCTCCTCTGTCACTCCTGGGTGCACTCTGTAGAGCTTTCTTCAGTCAGTCTGTAACGAGTGCGTTCCAGTCGATTGCTCCTCTGGAACTCCTGGGCGAGCTCTATAGAGCTTTCTTCAGTCAGTCTGTAACGAGTGCGTTCCAGTCGATTGCTCCTCTGTCACTCCTGGGCGAGCTCTGTAGAGCTTTCTTCAGTCAGTCTGTAACGAGTGCGTTCCAGTCGATTGCTCCTCTGTCACTCCTGGGCGAGCTCTATAGAGCTTTCTTCAGTCAGTCTGTAACGAGTGCGTTCCAGTCGATTGCTCCTCTGTCACTCCTGGGTGCACTCTGTAGAGCTTTCTTCAGTCAGTCTGTAACGAGTGCGTTCCAGTCGATTGCTCCTCTGGAACTCCTGGGCGAGCTCTATAGAGCTTTCTTCAGTCAGTCTGTAACGAGTGCGTTCCAGTCGATTGCTCCTCTGTCACTCCTGGGCGAGCTCTGTAGAGCTTTCTTCAGTCAGTCTGTAACGAGTGCGTTCCAGTCGATTGCTCCTCTGTCACTCCTGGGTGCACTCTGTAGAGCTTTCTTCAGTCAGTCTGTAACGAGTGCGTTCCAGTCGATTGCTCCTCTGTCACTCCTGGGTGCACTCTGTAGAGCTTTCTTCAGTCAGTCTGTAACGAGTGCGTTCCAGTCGATTGCTCCTCTGTCACTCCTGGGTGCACTCTGTAGAGCTTTCTTCAGTCAGTCTGTAACGAGTGCGTTCCAGTCGATTGCTCCTCTGTCACTCCTGGGCGAGCTCTGTAGAGCTTTCTTCAGTCAGTCTGTAACGAGTGCGTTCCAGTCGATTGCTCCTCTGTCACTCCTGGGTGCACTCTGTAGAGCTTTCTTCAGTCAGTCTGTAACGAGTGCGTTCCAGTCGATTGCTCCTCAGTCACTCCTGGGTGCACTCTGTAGAGCTTTCTTCAGTCAGTCTGTAACGAGTGCGTTCCAGTCGATTGCTCCTCTGTCACTCCTGGGCGAGCTCTGTAGAGCTTTCTTCAGTCAGTCTGTAACGAGTGCGTTCCAGTCGATTGCTCCTCTGTCACTCCTGGGTGCACTCTGTAGAGCTTTCTTCAGTCAGTCTGTAATGAGTGCGTTCCAGTCGATTGCTCCTCTGTCACTCCTGGGTGCACTCTGTAGAGCTTTCTTCAGTCAGTCTGTAACGAGTGCGTTCCAGTCGATTGCTCCTCTGTCACTCCTGGGCGAGCTCTGTAGAGCTTTCTTCAGTCAGTCTGTAACGAGTGCGTTCCAGTCGATTGCTCCTCTGTCACTCCTGGGTGCACTCTGTAGAGCTTTCTTCAGTCAGTCTGTAACGAGTGCGTTCCAGTCGATTGCTCCTCAGTCACTCCTGGGTGCACTCTGTAGAGCTTTCTTCAGTCAGTCTGTAACGAGTGCGTTCCAGTCGATTGCTCCTCTGTCACTCCTGGGTGAGCTCTATAGAGCACTATCAGGGAAGTCTGTAACAAATGCATTCCTATGGGTTATGCCAGTCACTGCTGAAAGAACTGTAAAAAGCATGCACCATGGGTACCTGTAACCAGGGCACTCCTGTTAGTAGTTCTTCTGTTGCTTCTGGATGGAAAGTAGAATGCACACTGCCTGCCATTACCTGTGCTTCTCAAGGGCGGCTTTCTATAGCTCCTCGATGGACTCCATAGAGTTCTGTTCCCGCTGCCTGTAAAGAGTGCTCCTACGTCACGCACTTGTGGAATTACAGAACCTTTCCCCGGCTGCCTGTAACCAGTGCATTGCCGTTGGTTGCGTCTCTGCTGCTCACTCTCTTCCTTAGAATTACAGGCAATACCACGTGCACCTCACAATTTATTTAATTCCGTTCCAAGCATAATTACATCAACACAAGGCGTGCATCTGACCAATCTTGACATACAACACCAAAACACTACCCTCAAAGGCCTCACTCATTACCCAAACAGCCTTCCAAACAGATACATCCATACCTTAATGTAAAGCACATGCATTCTATCGCTCACTCATCTTTACACCACTACACACTGAAACACAGAAACCAATGGCAGTATAAAAGCATCACTCTTGTTATCATGCACAACACCCAAAACACTTCCCTCTTTGTCCACACTGCAGTCGAACACTCGTCCAATCAAGCACTGCCTACGATGTAGCCTTCTAACCATCCACCAATTCCCTCCTGCACCTTGTCAAGTATATGAGGTTCTGTACACGCACTCACTATATACAAGAATACTACTCGAATGTGAACCAAGCTGTGAAGCTCCGAGTGCTGTACGAGAGTGTTGGAAACAAATGATGGGGGCTTACAGGAGGGTGGAGGCAGGTTCTTCAATAGGTGTCCAACATCAATGGAAGATGATGCTGAGGGATGAGATGCTGCCTCCAGAGCACCAGCTCCAGTGCTTCCCAAAGAGCCAGAGGGAAGGAACTTGAGTCAAGGTTACATGGTTGCAGTGATGCTGGTGGCCATACTTCCCAAAACCCACTGATCATCATGCAAAGAATATCTATGCTGGTCTGTGGTAGATCTGGGGAGAGGGGAATAGGACAAGCAAGAGAACTACAGATGAGTTTGTGCCGATACACACTGATGTCTTACATGCCCAACCTATAGATAGAAATGGTGACTCCAAGAAAGGCACAAACAATGTAAAGTGTCCTCAGCATAGATCATTTTTTGCACCCTAAAACGTTCTTACCACACAGATCTTCCCAAGACATTTTTTATAATGTTGGGGCTCCCCTTGCTCATCTGCCGCTTGCCTCTTTTGTTTTCCATTAGGGAACTGTAGGAGAATACCAACACAACACTGTGGCATCATTTCTCCCACTCCATTCCATGCCAGGGGTCAGTGGGCAGAGTTAGTGAGGTAAACAAGATGTGTGACTTACCCTGCAATCTTCCTCAGCCCCATCAAATACCGAAGCAAAGATCCTATGAAGCCCCTCTGTGCAAGGGTGGCAGTGATCCGAAACATCTCACCACTGACTTTGTGTTCTCTGAAGCCAAACACGTTTCTAAAAGCTGTGCCACATCACACGAGCTACTGAGATCATATGATGTGGCACAATCATATTGAACAACAATGTCCTGTGTTAATGTCTATTTAACCACCTCCCCTGGAGGGTGTAGACATAGGCTGTAAAAGGATCGATTTATTTCCAGTGTAAATCTGATAATTGATAAGGATCAACTTATCTGTCAATGGGCGGTCAATGTGAGTTGAATTAGAAACAATTCATATACAACTAAACACTTTCTGTTCAAAATATTTGATTAAGTTTTATAATATAATAACAGGAGGACAAACAAAAAATAACCACAAAATAGTCATCCGTCTATGAATATATCTGAAACAATAGTAAATGCAATGTCTATCTATTGTAGCATTCATATAAACCACAAATAATAAAAAACGAAAACATATATAGGACTCCTTATATAATATTATCCAATAGAGTTTTATTTAATAAATTAGCTAACATTAAGAAAAACGCCCAGAGTGTTCCAAATTAATGATATGCTTCCTATTCTTATTAAACGAGAATTCAATTCCATTTCTCATATATAATACCCAATCCCACCAGACATTGGAAGATATACAATTAGCAGATTTCCAATTGATAGTAACAGATTTGATAGCGGAAGAAATGAATAAATCAGACAATTTAGCATCTATATACGAAAGTTGAAATGTAATAAGTGACGATTTACCAATAATAATTTCTTATGTCCGGGGATGATCGATATGAAAAAGGTGTGAGATTTTACACCAGACATCATACCAACATTTACAGATAACTGGACACTGAAATAGCCTAAGTTTCAATGAGCTGAGTTCAGCTTTACAATTCCAACAATCAGGTTTATCAATTAGTTTTACATTATAAAACGCAATAGGAGTCCAATAACAATTATTCTATACAAAAGATTAGGTCTGACACATAGAGGATGGAGGCCAATTTGAAATATTAGACAACCAGATTTTTTCCACACTGGCCTAGACTAGTTATTATCTAGGATTGGATTCCAGAATTCACTTTTTTGGATACATTTTGATAAATTGATAGATTTGATATAAATCATTTATATGTTTTAGAAGCAAAATCACCAGATAATCTATGCACAACTAAAGAACAACTCCATACCCAAACACTGAGGATTTGGAATAGAATTATTATAGGCATTGAGAATCCCATTGTACTTTATAACATATCTATGATATTCAAAAGCAGGATCTGAAATTAGCTTGTAAATCAGAAAAAGATAAAACATATTACTGTGGGGAATATCTGATACGTATAATATACCAGCATGAATCAATTGTGCCCTACTAGACATCGGAATACTCATCTTAAACATGGGGTTATTCCATAAAGATACCTTCTTAGAAAATATAATTCTATTACTAAATATAATGAGACACTCTCTAGTAATCAACGTAGAAGTCAGACGTTATGTAGTTAACCTTGGGGGCTATTTGAGAACTTAGGTAATTGACACCAGGAGTTGTTTGGAAAATGGGACTCAGGTGCCGGTTGGGCTGGAAGAGAGATTGACTGGTTTATGACCGATTATAAGGCTATTTCACATGTTCTATTTGATCAATTAATATTCATATGATTTTTTAATAACAAAATAGAAATATATATCCAGCTTACCATTTATGCATTGAATTCAAAACATTACCATCATTTTGTTAGAGAACATGTTATTTTGCTTGCCATTACATTGTTTTTGGGGAATCTGTAAAATGCATAGCATCAAAGATATCCCAAACTCAAATCAAACTTTTTCTTGGGGCCAAATCATGACATGAGCATGCACAGTTTCAAGTCACAATTTTTTAATAAAGACGAAGCATTGGCTGAAGTTCCTTTCTATGGCTCGTCTTCATGAATAGTATGTAGGCCCAGGCAAAATGTCAATTACGCTGGCATAAATTGCATTATATTGGGAATTTTGCATTACAAGAAATTCCCAAAATTACACCAGTATGCCACACTGCATAATTAGGCTACATTCAAATTGTCACTTGAGTATTTGGCACGATTATTTAGTGCCAAATGCCCCCTCGCATCCAAAGTGAGGACGCGCCTCATGCGAAGATGTAGCACTAAATGCTGGATTTCCTTATAGCATAATTAGATGAATTGCACACACCCCTAAAAGGCTGCAGGGAAACACCCGGTACTCATTATTCATTGGCTCCCATGAGCCACCTCGGCTGGGGGACAAAAACTTATGAAGTCAGCAGGCTTGCGGCCCTTTCTTCCACGCGGGTCAAGGCACGCATTTACCTGTAAGTGCCTTAAAAGGGGTATACAACGTGTTGTATTCATACCCCTAACCCTGGGTGGGAGTGGAGGTGGGAGGGAGTTCACGCCCCAGTGTTCCTATCTTTGTGGAGCGAGAGTGCACTACGGCCTGTACCACAGCACAGGCATGTCCCCCACCCTGCAGTGCACCTTCTCCTGTGGGACGTTTGTGTCAGGGGTGGGCTCCCAGTGGAAAAGCGTAAAAGTTCACCTTTGTGCACAGTGCCCTGCAAGTGACCTATGCTTACAGCTCAGAGCCTCCCATCCCCCACCCCATCAGCCAGCCTAACCTGCAGATTTGGAGAAGGTAGCAGATACAAGTCTTCAGCGCAATTTGCACAAATATGTCTCATTTTGCACATGCAGTAATTCATTTTGTGAGTTTGCACATGCGCATTAAAAAAAATGCACCTTTCCCAAAATGTCCTCTACCTCAGACTAGGAAAAAATGTCTTTGACTTGGACCCAATGTTTCTCTAGGTGCTTGTTCCTTTCTTCAGCCAGAGCAAAAATGTGTTCCTATTGTGTGAGGTTCCAGCTTTTGAAACAAGAGCCCACAGGTCGAATCCTCTTTTCACTTTTCAGATGACAGGTGCATGTTTTTATAAACGAAATATTGATAGGTCCAGAAACACCCCTTTGTCAGCATAATGTTGAGGCTGCGTTTCTGTGTACTCTTGTGCTCTTCAGAGAAGGATTGAGGCTGGATCATGCTAAGTATGGGAACTGTTTGTGTAAAGTTAAAAAAAAGATTGGGAACGTCATTCCCAATAGATTCCGCCCACTTTAACCACTGGCGTGATCTGTCAAAGGGTTTTACCCGTTCTGTCTCTATGGGGAAATGTGTTGATACATAATTCCAGTAGCGGCCGGTGTGTGAATAAGAGTGTAGGGGCAGGGGGGAGCAGGGGCGGGACGGGAGGACAGACGGATGGATGACAGAAGCACATAAAATAAATTAAAACACTTACCTGCAGCATCGCCACATTGCACCCCTCTCTTTTGCAGGCACAGGCTCCCAGAGTGCACTACAGCCAATCCTGATGCTGCTTTCATGCAGCTGAAAGCAGCGTCAGGATTGGACTGAGTGCCAATGATTTGCGCTCCCAGTGAGACTGGGATCCTGTGCATGCTTTCTACATCCCGGCAAAGCAGCACGAGTTTGAAAGAGAGCTTCAGTGCGCATGATGGTTTGGCTGCCCTGAGACAGCTGGCCAGACCGTCATGCGCACTGAATAGCAGTGCAAAACACTCCTCCACCAGCCTGTCATGCCCCCTGCCCCCCCCCCGCCCCCCAAGCCTCGGCTTCGAGAGAAAAAAATAAAACGATAATAAACAGGGGTTTATTATCGTTTTGTTTTCCATTTTATTGGCTGCTGGCAGGTGGGGCAGCGCTCCTCCGCCATAGTGGAGGAGCCGCCGCTGCGTAATTCCTAAGCGAGCATACCCAGAGCATCTGCAACAGTCTAGGGGTGATGTGTCTTCAGTAGTTGAAAAGTTTCAGCAGCTGTATTTCACCATCTTAAACTGTGGCTGTTTGTCACATGAACTTTAAAGAAAACTGTTCTTTTCGCCTGGAAACCTAGCTGCATTTGATAACATCTCTCAAGTAAACCACAGAACAGTGGCATAAGGTAAAGCAAAATAACAACGCAATGAAAACGTAGGGCACAACACAAACCAGCAATCAAGGCAGAATGTAACACAAGGGCCACAGACCTAGAGAACAAGACAATGCAACAAGGCAGAACAAAAAGACACTAGTACAAAGAAACAACACTACAGCCACACAGCAAAACACAACACAATGAACATGCACAAATATTCTGGTTGCACCTTGCCACCTCCACAAATCTGATTCCAAAATAGGGTGGTAAAAGGTGTTTGTGGCAGTGTGTGATCTGGGCACTGATGCTCCAGACGTGGGGATTATATAATAGTAAACAAAACAAGCGAAAATCATGAAATCTATGGGTAAAATAATAGTTAAAATAATGGAAATGGCAGCATTTAGGACGAGAATAAGGTTGTTTTAATTAAAATGTAAAGTCGTGAGGCAAAGCTCAGCTGCTGCCTTCCACTGATGGCATCACACATGAACAGGCATGCCACCGCCGCGGGCTGTGCAGTGGCCCACATTACAGCTCGTAGGCTGTATTCAATCATGAAAAGGCTGAGCGCTCACTGGAAGCCCCCTGTGTTACACGTAGGGTCACCTAGGCACATAAAACATGCCTGGAGAGTCCCACCCCTGCCTCCCAGCATGCCACGGGGTTGTTGATGGGAGACAAGGGCTGTCCAGCACAAGTCCAAAAGGGCCGGATGCATGCATGGTAGAAGGATGTCCACATACATAGATTTAGATGTTGAAAATCTGTCCTGGAGCGGCCCTCCTGTACCAGTGTTGGACATCCCGCACTCATAACCTTCCAAGAAACTGGAATCTTTTCTTCCCAGTCCCTTTCCTTGCACAGACGCTTCCTATTTCTGTCACTACATTTACTTCTTCTGCCACCACTAGATATTCCTTGACTTACTCTGAACAAGTCACTTCTGCCATTCGCTCTCCTACGTGTCCATTATTCAGCACCATTGATCATTTTCTCTTTTCTTTTCTGAAATTGCTTTTCTTTTCTTTATTCTTTTCATTGAACCACTGTTCCTTTCCATTTGCTCGGCTCCCGACCTAACTATGTATTGTGACTTTTTCAGCCAATTTATTCTTCAGTATAAATTTTTTTTTGTCTTCTTCGTCCTACTTTTGTGTCCCTCAACCTGCAATAACTCCACTGCCTTCTAATTATTTTTCGTTTCCAGCTTCATGTTCTCTGTTTTGCCTGTAAATGTGTTTGAATGTTAGCATTAGCTTACCTGTTTCTCTTTATCACCCCTTATCAGCTATCTGTGGTAGTGGTTCTTTTGACTTCTGTGGGACCCCGCTTAATTACTACTGGAGCAGGGGACCCGCTGATTCATTATTGGAATAGGGGGACCCCCACTGAGTCATTCTTGGAAGCCAGGCACTCCAGCCTAAGCATTTTCAATTATTTGAACTACAAAACAATACACAAAAAATACAGAATCAAGCATTCATCCATCAAATACACACATTCTGAAATGTTTTATTTAATTCACAAACAAATATAAAGAAATTAAAATGTTAATTATAATAGGAAAGTTGGAGCTTTTCTAATTTAAATTGAAGCCACTCAGCGTCCATTCTATATTGTCTCTGATGCACTTGCTCTGCTCCGACGAATCAATCCGAGGAGACTAACTTAATTTTTAGCCTCCAGCTTCAAATTCCACACACATTTACAGAACATTTTAAAATGTGCAATTGTACATTTTGCTTCTTTATTTATACTCACTTTATTAATCTGTTAATATTATTTCATTTTATAAGCAGTCGCGGTCCCCTGCATAGGCTTTGTGGACCTCAGGTGTATCCGGGCCACAGGTTAAGAACCCCTGATCTATGGGACTCTCTGCATTGCCTTCCATGTTTCCTCTTCAAGCCTCGAGTGGCTTTTTCTATATTTTATTCCCTCTCTCTTCTGGCCCCTAAACTCTGGAACCCCATGGGGTGTTTGTATGAGTATTTCCCTTCTCTAACACTTTTACAGAAAGCTGGAAGAATAACTTCCTTGCTAAGGGTAATAACTCAGTTATGGCTATCCTAATTTATCAGGAGCATAAAATAGACAGACTCAGCTACAAACACAAGTGGGTGAATTTAAATTAACTACTGAGCCAGCTCCCCTCCCAAATATCTGTCTGTTCTCTGATGCAATTGGCACATAAGCATGGTTTTTCGACATTCTTCTTAGGAAGGAAAACAATTAAATGAAGATGGGCGCCCTCTGTTGTTCAGGTGTGCACTGTGCAGATACATATTTCTATTGTCTCACAGCAGCTGGTGATCAGACACAACTTTCTGAATTATTTGTGTGCTGTCTTGTGCTGCTGTGTGTTATATAAGCCTGGGCGGTGAACTCCGCTCCGTTCGCGGAGTTTGCAGACTTTTTCGCACTTTGTGCTCGCCATCGGTAAATTGGCAAGCGCGAGTAATGAAAATCCAATGCTAGACCACTTACCTGTGAGATTTCTCAATGCGGGCGCGGATGGTCACTACCGCTCGCGTTGAGAAACCTTCCGTTCACATTGAGGAAGCTGCCGCTCGAATAGAACATCTACTCGAGCGGCCGAAAGAAGCAGCACCCTCTTGCACTGTGCGAGATGCCATTCGCGCTGATTTTACAGCGCGGGACAAACACCCAGCACTAAAAATCAATGCGAGCGGTGCAAGGTAACCCACTCCGCCGCTCGCGGAATTCCGGGTAGCTTGGCAGAGTTTTTTTGTCACTTCGCGGAGTTCAGGGTAGCGGAATTCTGCGAACCCTGCCCAGGCTTAGTATTGTTGTCCTCTCTCCAACCTGCATCTTCAAGCAGAGTAAAGACCTTTCTCACCTTGTTTGGGATATTTCCACACCCCTGCATCAGCCAGTACTTCTTAGGGACAATATACTCTATGCTGACACTGTGTAGATTTGCGGTACTTGCTGGAAGGGCACTGTTGTTGGGACCCCTAGCACCAACCAGTAATACGTGCACTTGTACAACCCACACCCCATTGACCATTAGTGTGTGAGGTCCCTCTGCGTTACATCAAATGAATTCTGTGGGGTCCGGTCACTCCATCTCACAAAAGACTTGCACGACCAATCATAGCTTTAGTTGGACTGTGCATAAAACAAGCTCAATATATGCACACACTGTGCAGTATCTAAAGATCTCATGACCTCTTGCAATCGTGCAAAGGATAGTCTTGTGCAAGGCAAAACAATTACAGTTAAACATTCACTTAGTACCTAAGGTGCTCAAATCGTGTCACTTGAAAGCGCCTCGCGAGATGGCATGAGTGCATAAGGTTGCCTTGGCCAAACTACAATTGATGTTTCTTCCAAGCCCATTGGTTAATGAAGAGTGTGCCCATCTATTGATTATTAGAATAGGAAAATAACAAATGTTATCAGACCACCAGAACTATGGAATGGTAAGATATCTAGAAAAATCACCAAAGCATAACAAATTCAAAAATAAATCTATAGGTTTGGAAAACATGAAATCTGTTTCACTGACCCACTGTAAGAAGGAAAAGCAGATAATATGGGGTCCAGATTCACTGAGGGCTTGTGCTGCTGTTGCATCACTCAAGGCAATGCAAGCCCTTAAGTCAGATTTACTAGGCCACTCGAAGCCGCCTTGCGTGGCTTAGGAAATCTGGAGAAAAGCAAAGCAAGGCAGCACTATTCGCTGCCTTGAGTTATTGGGCGTTGGAAAGGGGTTCTATGGGGGGAACGCATCCACCCATGTTTTTGGGCCAATTTTCAGATTTGCTAATACTAATAAACCTGGAAATGTCAAAATGGTGCCCCATCCCAACAGAGGCGTAACGAGGACAAATATGTTTATTTCTCCAATAGGAGGCAACGATCCCAAGAAAAAGGGAGAGTGATGACAGTTCATTGGATTCCATACCCTGGATCAAGGGCTATACTCCCCCAGGATGCCTATGAACTAGATTATTCTTCTATCAGATGAAGCAAAGTAAAAAAAATGGAGTTCTCCGACAACTACTAATTTAGAACGATACATGGCCATATTACCTTTGAAAATTATTTTAAAAGGTTTTTCTCACCGAGATCAATACATTTCGCAGCACAAGATGCACAGAAAAATGTACATAAAACTGCTATAGAAACACATAATTATGAATGTGCTACAGTAATGTAAGGCATGTTATCCCACCTTCCAGTGCCACCAATAGTGCATGATTACTATGCTATATTGTGCTCTGGCAACAAGAGCTGATTAAGGACGAATCTCAAACATATTTTATTTTTAAAAGTCTGAAATCTACTCTTCTAGGATGCCTCCAATGAACTCAGTCGATTTTTGACTTTTCCTGGCCCCCCTCCCTGGGAAAATACTGGCCTCGGGACCCCATCCCCCGGGGCCTATCTACTTAGTACTTGAGGAGGGGGGATGCGTGGCCCCCTCCCAGGGCCGATTTTGGCCCCGGTATCCCATCTTCCGGGGATCGGCCACATTATGAAAGGGGAGGGGGGCATGCAGCTCCCTCTCCCTGAGCCAATATAGGCCCTGGGGATCACATCCCCCGGGGGACTGGCCAATTATAAGTGGGGGAAAGGGGCTGAACGGCCCCCCACCTGGGCAATTTTCGGCCCCGGAGACCCCATCCCCAGTACTAAGCTAATTATGGAAGGTGGAGGGGGACCAGCTAATTGGGCGAGGGGGCTGCACGAACCCCTCTGCTGGACGATTTTTGCCCCAGTGCCCTGCAGGTATATCAAGAGGGGCCTCAGGGACCCCAACCTCCGGGGCCTGACCTATGAGTAATGGGTGAAGAGGGCACATGGGCTGGGAAACCACTAAGCTCCAGGGGTAGGCACCACTGGGCATAGCTGAGCCTGGCCCTGGGGGATGGAGTCCCGAGGGCCATTCATGGCTCTAGGAGGGGGGCCCTGCGACCCCCCTTCCTGTCAATTGCACGGCCGGGCCCTGGGGTCCCTGGAGCCGATCGCTGCCTAGTGAGGTCGGCCACTCGGCCCCGTCTCTGTTTTCTGTGCACGGCCAGGACCCAGGAGGTGGTGGTCCCCACAGCTGAAATCGGGATAGGAGAGGGGCCACGTGGACCCCTCCCTTTCTCTATTTTGGCTATCCCCTGGGGGGGTGTCAGCTCCTGGGGCTGAAAGCGGCCTGGGGAGAGGGGCCACATGAACCCACTCCCTCCAAATTTATTAATAAAATTCCCCCCAAAACCAGGCCCTTCCGGGGGGGGGGGAGGGCAATTAAAAAACAAGCCCGATTTTTTACACTTTTGCCCA
The DNA here is from genome assembly GCA_963921515.1 of Calotriton arnoldi. Classification (NCBI taxonomy): domain Eukaryota; kingdom Metazoa; phylum Chordata; class Amphibia; order Caudata; family Salamandridae; genus Calotriton; species Calotriton arnoldi. Next base: position 647,118 of record CAWUFW010001351.1, on the reverse strand, counting down.
CAGCCTGATCCTCCGTGATTTTGTGGCAAAAAAAAAAAAAAAAAATGTTGGTCCCCGGCAGGACCCCACCACCTGGCCTAGGGGGTCAAGGGATACCCAGCCCAGTGTGTTTCGGAGCCCATGGCTCCTTGATCGCGAACCCGAAACACGTCGGGCTGTTTGCTGCCTTATTGCTGATGAATTAAAGAGCACGCTGTTTATTGCAGTTGTCCTCTCCTTCTTTTTCCCCGCACGGGGCCATGAGATCGGGGATTGGATTTGTGGTATATATATATATATATATATATATACGCTCCACAGTCCAACACCAAATCCTGGTCGGAATGATTGAATCTCACTCTCTGGAGTTACTGCAATATATTTATTGCTAACACTGTAACGCACTGAACAGACTTATTTCGGCGAATTCGCCTTTGTCAATGTCAGTGCAACCAAGCACCTTCAGCATTTAAATAAACGTACAATTCATTGGTTGTTAGACACGTGTCGACAGTGAAAAGGGTATATATAAAACATTTGTCTCGATACAGACAGATGGTGGCCATCTTGCAATGTATACAGTAACCATTACTTAATGCAGACAATTTAACATCAATGCCACCTCGTATTGTCGGGCAACATTATAAGCATACATTATTGCTATCCAATTTATCATTGATGGCTACCTGGTGTGGCGACTGGTGGGACAAGGAGGAAACAATAATATATATATATATATATATATATATATATATATATATATATATATATATATATATATATATATATATATATATATATATATGATTCTAGTGTAACCAAATGTATTTATACAATATGATGGTTTTATATACAACTATATTCTTTTGTATATAATTAGGTTTTTATGATAAATTGTACCACTTGTATATATATTTACCATCGTTTTGACACATGCAGTGCGGATACCGATCAGGATGAACATAATACTCATTCATTGTTTGGATCATTGTAGACAACTTCGATATATTTATTGCTTTAAATCAAACAGTACCATTGAGGTTTCAAAATATCTATTTTCGGTATTGATACCTGGACACAAGGCAACAGTCAACCCATGGTCGCAAATGATCAGTATTGCATCTATGTTTATGCAACTTCACGTAAAAATGCACCTATAACTTTAAATGATTGTTAAAAAAATGGTATAAAAGCTAGACTCCCACTGTGAGCGTGTCATGTGATCAAGGCCCCACGGGGTCGAAACGCGTCATGGCTGTGGTCTGTGAGAGCTGCAAATAAACTCACCTTCTGCATCAACTTTGTGGTCCGGGCTCTGGTTCTTCTACTGCTATTGGAATATTGGAATGAGCGGAGAATGCTTCAATATATATATATATATATATATATATATATATATGTATGTATGTATGTATATATATATATATATATATACACACACACACATACATATATATACATATACATTCAAGAAGGTACTTAATTATGGTGTTGAGAGTAGTAAATCCTTACATACCTGTGTACACTTACCTTTCGATATTTTGGTAACAATATATTGTACCATAGATATTTGGGATTCGATATTCCCTTCTACAATTATTGATCTTACAAACACACACTCTACCAAACATGCACAGCAAATGGAGTTGATTTGTACTATAGAAAACAAGTGTACCCCAAATTATAATAGAAGGAAGAAGTTTAGATAACATTAAAAATAAGGCAGACCACTGCTTACTTCACAGTTGAAATAAACGTTATAGTGAAATGTGGGCGCTTTCCTGCAACAATATTTAAAGCAAAACTATCCATCTTTGTCTATAAACATACGTTATTTATTGGAAAAGCATATTTTTGAAGACCATGTATCTAAAACCCATCACAAAAATATTTTATTTACTGTGCTCTACGATCATTACTCCTCCTAACAACAAAAAACTTATTCTCACACTCACCCTAAAACACTAAACACAGGTCTCCAGTGAATCCTAGATCTTTTTAAATATCAATCTTCCTGGAATTCAAACACACTGCGGTCACACCAGTGACACTGGTGTAAAAAACTAAGCAAAAGCAATTTGCACCTCATAAAGAGTAGGGAAGTGCTATAGAAATACAAAGACAAATCTGTACCACGAGCAACATCCTTTTTTAACGTTGTGACAAAGTATTTCATCTTTTAAATGCAGGCGCATCTACGGCTTGGCGTGAGCTACATGTCTGCAATGCCAACAAAGTATATTTGGTGATATCAGAAATGAGAAAATCAACTGAAGAGTGTTTGAAGAACATTACTAGAACACTGACATTCCATTACACACTTCATTAATCACCTTCAAATCTTTATTGTGTTGCATGTTGCATGTTTTCTGATGGCAAACCCTGTAACCTGTGTCAAATTGGAAATTTCTATTAAAAGCATCAAGTAAAGGACTGTATATTTCTATTTGTAGTAAAAGAAATACAGAAACCAAAGTAAGTTATATGTTCAATCATGTGAGTTGCTGGAGATTTTGCCTTTAGTTAAGATAGAAAAAGGGAGATAATTGAATAGGACAATAGCATGTCTTCAGGTAACATCATAGGACTGGAAAGCTGAGGTAACAATTGCAATAAATTCAACAAAACTGAGTGAACTACTTAATAGTAACATAAAGATTTGTCTACCTACCACAATGTTGGTAGTGATGGCCCACAGTGACTGTTTTGTGCATAGTGCCCTACAGGCATTGCCTTTCATGATCTCACTAATATAAAACAAAATAAAACAAACTGCTGGACAGATTATTAAATTATCAATGGCAGATGTCCGCGGCATATTCAGTCCTTTCTTAAAATTCAAATAATAAAAATGTTTCTTTATTCCTTGCTGTGGTTTTAATAGAGTTTAAGGATATGTTAAATCTTGTAAATGTTGATTTAACCCTTCTTTTAAATGTATTTGTTGCCAGGGCTTTGTGAAAAATGGTTCACTAAGATTGGAATTCATAATATTTTGGAACAGCGGTTGTATGTTGGAACAACGAGTTCCTCAACAACGACTCCCTAAACCACGCGGTCTGTACCACGACCACGTCTCAACAACGATTTCTTTTGCCACGCATTCATTTACCACAAATTTTCGTGATAAAGGAATGCATGGTAAAACCCTCCCTTAATTCTATTCCAAACCCCTACCACTCCCTAAAATCTACCACGTACCCCCCCACCTCCCACCCCCTAAAAACTTAGACGAACCCCCCTACCTCCTATTAACTAACACTAACCCCTCCCACCCCCTGAAAACTAACTCCTACCCCTCTCACACCCTTAAAACTTACACAAACCCCTCCTACCCCTAAAACCGATCACGAAACCCCCAACCCCTAAAAACTAATACGAGCCTCCCCACCCCCTTAAAACTAACTCAAATCCCTCCCTCCCCTTTTAACTAACACAAACCCCTCCCACCCCCTAAAAACGATCACGATCTCCCCCAACCCCTAAAAAATTATACGAAGCCCCCCCTACCCCTAAAAACGAACACGAATCCCCTCCCCTTTAAAATCTACCCCGAACCCCTCTTACCTCTCCTGTTCCTCCGACGCTCCTCGGGATTCCATCCGGAACACTAGACCGTCTTAGCCTGAACCACGCACATGCGTGGTTCAGGCTAAGTCGTTGTTCCTGCAAGTCGTTGTTAGGCTGGCGTGACTCCGGAACTCATTGTTCCGGAGTCGTTGTTAAGGATGTTCCCCGACAAGGTTTATTATAGGGGAAAATGTACCATATTACAGTGTGAATTTTCTCTTATCTTATTTTAATAATCTCGTGGAAGTTTTCCAGCCATAAACAATACTTTGTGAAGTAGCCCTTGATTACGTTTTCATTCTTTCAATCTCATCCCATGATATTAAAGACATGAAGCAATTAAATAAAATTAAGTGATTTTTTTGTGCCATTGTCCACAAATATTGAATTTCTTAAGCTTCTGCCAAAGCTTAAGAGATTCAATATTTGTGGAAATTCCTCTTCTTATAACAGCTGATCCTTATCAGCTGTCACTACCTTCTTGGTTATTATTGCTTGGAAAGTTCCCACTCTGTGAAATTGAAGATGGAACTACCGGTCAGTGAGTTATTAGCTTAATTTACCAACATTGGGAATTTCAGTATAACTTCAACTGTCTGTCTTCATAGTCTAGGGATATAACTGCTTCTGTGGAAATGAATGTATTTAGCTCCTTGCAAGTGGACATAATTGGAGTGTCTACAAAGTGCGGTTGGGTGGCAGAGATGTAATTACTATTATATGGGTTCATTTTTGCATAAGTTGTGCGGGCGATCGTGGACAATTGTCAATTTTCTGGTAGGCATGATATTACATCATTAGTAGAGTACATCTTCCATTGGGCACCGCATTTTGTTTTTCTTTCCTTTGGGAACTTTCTACCTCTGTTTTACTTGTCTTGTAACAATTTTTAACCATCAAAAAATATTTTTTTTACTTTGGCTTATGGTACTTAAAATGAATGTGCAGAATACAGATGATCCAACTCAGCCTCAAATATTTCTTTTCTTTTCAAAGAATAATAGCTTTCATTAAACTGTCTGTAGATCTAATTGCATTGGAAATATATGTAAAATCTGCATATGTGTCCTTGTTAAAGTATGTTGGGTCTGATTACATTTCTGTGCTTAGCTCAGTCTTGTCTTTTGTTGGCTGCCTTTGTATATGAAATCAACTCGGAACTAGGGCCTGATTATGAGTTTGGCGGTGTGGGAGCACGGCGGCATGCCACTGCCCTGCTCCCACACCGCCAAACTCCAACGCCGACCGCCCGCCGGATTACAAGTTGTAATCTGGGCGAGCTGTCCTGCAGTGGCTGACCCACGGCGCTGCCTTTTAAAGGCTTATAGGAGAGCCTTATAAAGGCAGCGCCGTGGGACAGCCATGCCGTGCTGGAACAGGGGGGCATGCAAATGGGGGCACACCAAAGGCCCTGAGACAACCGAGGGCCCTGTAGGGCCCCCGTTTGTTGACTCTTCGCTACCCTTTTCATGATGGTCTCAGCGCCATAAAAACGGTGGCTGACAGCCAACTCGTAATATGCTTGGTGGTGCCGCAGAGGCACCACCAAGCATATTGTGGCCTCAGACCGCCGTGCAAGGGATCACGGATACCTGGCGGTTGTGGTGGTCCTATTGTGATCTGACCACCATAGTTATAATACGGCGGTCAGACCACTGGTGCGGTGGTCCCCGACCGCCACTGCACCTCCAAGGCAAGTTTAGCGGTCCTATGGACCACCAAACACGTAATTAGGCCCTTAGTCTTGCCCTTTCAGGAGGTGCAGGAATTTTCCATTAGGACCTCAAGCAGTTTGCGAAATGAATGGCACAGTGTTCTTGTTTTGCAGAGTGGAATAATTTTCATTTATTTTTAATTTGTGTGGTAAAGTTAAATATATTTTCTCACTTATGATCAGTACCAGCAGCACTGGGTGACTGACATTGCGCTGTACTCCTCAAAGCTGTTGGTCTTGCTTAGTGCAATTTACGAATGGTGATGGCCACTGATAGATCTGAAATTGATGGAGCGTTTTTTTGTGATAAGTATATACTGCATATCAATCGTTTGCCGCGATATATTGAACAATTGGACAAAGAGAATGTAAATATAGACTCTTTCAATTGCCTTTAGGTATCTTAAACACTAATCAGCTGAAGTACTCTATACAAAGACTGCTCCTTGTTTTACCCAGTAATACAGTCATTGTTTTATATAAAATGCAATGCTCACAAGATAGCTTGCTATAAGGAGTGACTTTGGATGAGAAATTGTACTCAGAAATTATGGAATATGGATTAAACTCAGTTTTTCTTTGTTCCTTAATACAAAAAAAAACTCATAGTAACTAATTGGATGGGGACTCAATTCACAAGAATGCCTGACAGTTACTCTATTAGGCTTACAACTACATTTGAGCAAATGTTCAACTATTTCGGAATTACAAGAATACTGGCAGTATTCTTTATAAACTGTGACTGTTGCACCTTTCCAGGAGTACTTGTGTAAATATTCATTTACGACAATAACCCTCACTCACCCAAAGGTGACATGCTTCATCATTGGGTTCCCTCCACACCTGTACTGCAATGTCCAAGGTGTGAGCTACAACTCCCTTGCGGGAAGGAGCTGAGGTGTTTACAAGATGAGCGGTGTTCTGGGGTGAGTGGAGTGCAAAAGAAGTGTTGGACAAAACTATCTCCAGGGGGGCCGAATCAATTTTTATTCAATGATCCACTGGGACAGAATTAAGGACTCGACCCCTATAGATGGTCAACATGTTTCTGCCCATGATTGACCCCAGCGGGGTTCAGGGGCATTCTTCAGGACCTGGTAAATTAGTCACTCTGCTATGTGTTGTGATAATAATTGAAAAGTATACTGGCCAATGAAATACCAGAGTGGCCAGGCTGGCGATGGCCCGTGTATATTCAGGGTCCACCGTCTTTCTAATTTGGGGAAATTTTGTGCACTCTCAAACCACTGAGTACATCGCTACCGCCAAACTCTTTAGCTTGGGCAGGCTTTAGAGGACATCCTGGCGAGAGTCAAGTTGTCCTAAAAGGAAGTCTCCCCTGACAGCTCTCTCTCATACAAATATACAATTGCATATAGGACACTATATAGAAGTATTGTGGTTTGTGTGTTTTTACTCCTAGTTGATGACCAGACGTACCAATTGTGAGTTTTATACAAGATAGGGAGTAGTATGCCCCTTCCGATAGATCCCCTGTGTGGACATAATAAATATTAATTTACACATATATAAACATAGCACACAAAGGATTTGTACACGTCAACTTGTTTTTTATTCTTACTTCGTCAAAAATATTATCTTTATGGAGAAACTCAACCCTCTCAACTAACCACAGTTCTGTGAGTATTTCTTCACCATTAACACTCTGCATAGGGATTTACTCCCGCCCTTCTCAGCAGTACATATCCAATCACATTCATATTGGGAATGTTCCTGAAAAAGGTTTGCATATATCTGCAAGCTCACTCACATGATCTATTTATCTTCTTAGCAGGTGTCCTCATCCTGAATTGTCCACAGCGGGCACCTGTGAGCAGATGTGCTCACACGTACAATCACCCCACAATGATGTAATTTTATATTGAAGGAAATTCAGAAGCCAGTGTAAATTCACTCATTGATTATAGATGTGAACTAACAGTCGTAAACGAAGGTTTTTGTGAACCAAAGCATAACTTAGGAAGGAAAATACATGTGTTGCATGAGATCATAGTGAGAAAGAAGACCATTATGAACCATCAACCCTTCATAATGAACTATGAACTTTTCTGACATTAGATGTGGACTGCATAGGAATATTCCATAGAAATATGTCACCAGCAGTGGCGGCTGCCTTGGAACAGGGGTGGTGGGGCGGGGGGAATGAAAAAACAGAAATAAAAGAAACTTACCTTCGAACACCGCTGCCGTTGCTGCCTCGCCTCCATCCTCACTCGATACTGGGAGCACCGGAAGCACCCAGGCTCTCCCAGCCAATCACAACGCTGCATCAGAAGGCCGGCCAAACCGTCATGCGCACTTTTAGAGTGCAAACTACTCCTCCCCCTGCTCTGGCCAGCCCAGCCCCGCCCCTCCTCAACCTGGCTCCGAGTCCCGCACAGAAAAATAAAATGATGATAACGTCTTGTTATTATCATTTTATTTTTACTTTTTTGCACTGCTCAAAGAGCAGTGGGGCTGCGCTCCTCCACCTTAGAGGAGCTGCCACTGGTCACCAGTTTTGAGTAATTTCAGTACAACGTGCGAGGTCAGCATGTCCTCCTACACTGCAGACTTGGTAATAAAGTGTCTTATTGAATAGACTGCTCAGGGCCTCTTACACATTTATATGAAGTAACACAGTCAGGGACACAGGACAAGGCTCCACCCTCTGCTGCTTTTCAAGTGAAATGTGGATGTGTAAAGCCTGTGCATGATCTCTCCCACCCATACATGTAGATTGAATGTGTGTGGGTCAAAAGCCTATGAAGGCCGATCCATCTGCAGCTTAACAAGGCACTGAGAGACTCTCTAACACTGATATACAAAGAAATAGTGGCCAAGCCGATTCACATGTGATTCTCCTAAATAAGCTTGTCTGTGAAATTCTAAGCACATTGGGGCCTAGTCACTAAGGTATATATACAGGACTATATTTACTCATGTGTATATTTACTCATGTGTATATTTACTCATGTGTATATTTACTCATGTGTATATTTACTCATGTGTATATTTACTCATGTGTATATTTACTCATGTGTATATTTACTCATGTGTATATTTACTCATGTGTATATTTACTACTACACGTAGCTGTAACTGCACTTTTTTTTGCTATTCCTCATTTTTGAGTGTAGAGTTACACTGAAATGTAGATTTACATCACTTCCTCAAATCTTCTCTCGGAGCCTCATACAACAGGATTTACGAGTGTAAAGTTACTAATACTAACGTTGCACACGTAAGTGGTGGTCTCCGCCATTGTGGCAGAGGTCTAACTATGGGAAAATATAGGGAAAATTATTAAAGTTTATCATCTTATACAAAAAACATATAAAAATAATATCAATATATAGCATACATGTAAATTAATATAATTCTAGTTACAGTAAAAGATTTCCTAGATTTGTACTCCATTCTCGACATGCCTTTGTAACAACCTGTTTTGATTGTCTGTTTTGATTGTTTGTTTTGATTGTCTGTGTTTCTGATTTTTTTCTCCAAAATGCAATTACACCTCTAGCGAATGGGGTTATATTTTAAATCCTGGAGAAGCTAAATCAAGTAATGGAAGGGAGTATTGCAGTGGGTGAAAAATATCCATGCTGTATACCATTGACATCAAAGATATGTAAATTCAGAATATTACAGGGCGTGTTACTGTGAGTCATGAAGCTCAAAATGCAGAGATGTTGATGGATTCCTTCAGAGGTAATTACATGTTGTTCTCTTTTTACTCCTTCTACAAGACCATCAATGGAACGTTTTTATGCTGTTGTTGTTTGATAAGAATGGATTGCTTGTCACCTGGATAACAGATTCTTGAAATCCATTTACATATACATCAGCAGCATTAGGGGCGAAGCTTGCAGTACCTCTTTGCGTAAATATATATCATTATAAATGAAATCGTTTTGCGCTTGGGCATATGCCATGAACTGCTTCATAAAAGTACTTGTAAGCTGTGCGAGCTCCGCGTGAGGAAGATGATAAATGAACAGGTCAAATGGGAGAATCTATTTAAATACAGTTTGATTAATTTACAATTAGTGTTCGTTATTTTATTGTATGCTTTTTGGTTTTCCATATCTATTTATATATTTTTCTCATCTTATATTTAGCCATATTTATTTTTTGGCGGATGGAAAAATGAAGTTGCAAGTACAATATTTCCACAAATATTTAAATGATGAATGTACACTTGCACGTTGATCCCCTTCGGAATAGTAAGAGCTAAGTAGCCATATGCAATAAAACAATAGACTCATCTAAAACCATCACCGTTGTAGTACTCGCACATACGCACATCTGCAGCTGATTAACACTTTTTAGAACTCTGTGTTATTACTGGAAGGAGCAACTGGTCATGAATGAATGTTTGAGAGAGCACGAGACACCAGTCGCAGCCGGCATGACTCGCGGGGGGGAGGGCGGGGGTCGCGCAGGGCAGGGGGTCATGCAAGGAGGTTTAATTTAAAATTAAAATAAAAAACGTTAACTTACCTTCGCTGGCCTGGTCTCGCGTCATGTCTGCTCCTCTCCTGGAAGCAGGAAGCCTCCCACCCCTCCCCGAAGCCAATCACAACGCTGCAATGGCAGCGTTGTGATTGGTCGGGATGCTGACCAGCCAGGTGTCTATCGGGAGGTCATTTTCTCCATGTAGGCTGCATGTAGGCTACATGGAGAAAAGGCAGAGTGTGCATGACTGGTTTGGTCGGCCCAAAACAGTCAGCGCCCTCAGCAGTGGCCAAGCCACTCCTCCCTGCCCTACAGCAGGACCGCCCACCCGCCCGCCCCCAAACAAACACTTGTACAGAAACCTAAATCGCTGGTTGCAGCTCAGCTCGGCATCATGTGACTGTGAGCAATAGCTCAATTATCTCCCCGAAGGCCCCCAGCACTTTGAAACCCTTGAGGGGTGATATGTTCGCGCTTTACAAATACGAATTATTATTATTATTATTTGTTACACAAAAATGTACCTCTGTAAAAATTAGCAGCTTGCAAAACGGGTTAAACTTTCATTCCTATAACAAGTGAGGAGGTCTGTTTCTTTTAGATGCTGTCTTTCTTGGCGCTTGTCTGGCAGTCGCAGGTAGTGGAAGATATAGGAGTTTGACATTCAGTAGCGGTACATAAACGATTTTCCCTAAAGCAGTTCACAGACTACCCCATATGCGCGCATTATTTCAAATAGAAGGGCTTGCCTGTCCCATTGTTAAAAGGAAAATAGGGTGTGCTTAAAAAGAAAAAAACGAAACCTTGAAGTTTCATTTTTTAAGAGCAGGCAGTGGCCCTTGAAACCACTGCCTGCTCTTAAAAAATATTGTTATTTACATCCTCAAAGGGGAAGGGGTCCCTTGGAGACCCCTTCCCCTTTGCGAATAGTTTACAACCAGTTTTGAGCTGGTGGTAAAGTATTACTGTTTTGCAACAGGAATTCGGTTGCAAAAACAGTAATACATACCATACCAATTCGGTATTTGGAAGGGACCCCCTAAACACGCCCCTTCCAAATACCGAATCTCAAATGCAAAATGTAATTCATTACAAGGTATCGAATCACATTTTACATTTTGGACATTTGAAAAAGCATTTTTCAATTTGCAAAGTGCACGATTGTGTGAATCGGGCCATTTGCAACTGGAAAAATGCTTTGTACATCTGGCCCTTAGTAACAAGTTGCGCACCTGTGGGCCCTGACATGGAACACCACACTATTCCTAACTAGGCCTGCTGCATTAACATTACCTCTTCAAGATCAACACAGTAAGGCCGACAGTCTTTGTTAATGTAATTACATTCAATAGGATTACTGCCTTAGACAATGTATTCAAGTTTGTTAAACCAGACCTAAAGGCTTTAACACAATTGAAACCTTAACCAAAGGCCTCTGCTTTCAGAGACCTAAAATAAAATTCCGAAAGACTTAATGGATTTAAACATTAACAACTGGTTCCTCGCTTGAGAGACAGACAATAATTTGGCTGGACTAGAGAATACCGTTCCTCAACGGCTCTCACCCGAGAGAAAAGCAAAACAGAGCTGGACTAGATCATTCCCTCCAGGAGATACAGGTTGTCTGTGACTTCATCCTTGTGCACCTCGGTTGCCTAGCAATCCTTCTACTCTGTACCCTTTGACAAGGTCAGCCACTCCAGGGCCTTACAGATGTTCAATCCAAGCAGGAAGCTCGGAACAGGTACCCTCCTTATCTTGGGTACCTGTGTTCTGTTCCTGGTGGTGATGTCAGGCCACCAGCAGCTGTGTTCTAGCATAGGGTTCTCAAAAGTCGGTCCTGGAGGGCCAGATCCATGACAGATTTTTATCATATCCCCATTTAGATAAATGTAGCTATCTTAAACATCTGGCATGGATCCAGCCCTCCAGGATGGACTTTGGAGAACCTCGCACTTCCCCTTACACTTGGTTTAACTCAGTTCTTTGTCATTCCTGTGCAGCTGTGGTCTCGTTTTTCAGATGTGTTCTCCCACAATGCACATTTCCAGCCCCATTTCCACTGCAAGTTTGGTCTCTTCCTTTGAGCCATATGTAGCTTCTCTAGCAAGATTAAGACCCGAGTCCCTTCTCATCTTTTTAGTGAGCAGGTAACTGGGCTGATGACACCACAATGCAAGCTCCTTCTCTGGAGAATACAGAACAACAGTCCCCTCTCTTCACTGGTGGTTCCTCCTTTCTCCAGGCAGTTTACACCTCCTCTTGCATGGGTCTTGCCCAGGTTGTCCCAATGGTAAGGAAGCCATATGATCAAAGATCCTGGATCTGGAGATCAAGTAATTTCCAATCCCTGCAGATCGGATCCTGTCAACATCCTATCAAAATACTCCATCCCCCGCTGTTTGGATCCTGTCACCATCCTATCAAAATACTGACACAGGATTTGAGGGACCAAACAGACTGGGTTGTGGTCCATACATGATACCGCTGTTCCATATGTCTCATTTGGTATGCGAGACAGATTAACACAGGGAATGTGTAAATCACTACAGCCCGATCAAATGGCTGGTTTACAACCCTGTTGGAATGTCAACATGGACAATGTTCAATCAAGAGCACTACAAGTGTTGTCAAGCTGGAAAAAGCGATTTTGAATTTTCAATTTTCATGAATGTCCTTTGCTGTCTACACATTGGTAAGTTTCTGGTTTTCTTTTTTGTCTTGCTGTTTTATTCGCCATTGAGCGACATTATTAGTAAGCTGTATCAATTTCCAGTTATCTGAAGGAAAAACCTCAATAAAAATACTGACTTGCTTATCTCGGTTTCCACCCGGTATTTATCTGAGTTTTGCAGACAGCACTATGTATTTTCATGACCAATTTCTGTGAAACAAGAGCAGAGGTTCTTTGGTCTTTTGTCAATGTCAGTACAGGTATTACAAATCAATGGACACCTGGGATTTACATACTGTTCAAAAATAGAAAACAAGCAATGCCTTTCCAAATTTATATATAATCTTTATTTTAAAGTTTGCAGGGGATCCTTTGTTGTACCCCAACCTAGGCATAGGGGTCAGGATGGGCCCATCCTGCCCTCTTATGTGGCTTTTAGAATTTTTTTCAGGACAGCTACTGTGCTGTGCTCTGCATCCTGCAAAGGGAGCTGCAAGAGAACCTTTTCTCTTGTAGTCAGACAATCAGAGGCTTTGGGTACACAAATCTGGTTAATAGTCTGCGGACCCAAAATGGACGGGGGTAAAAAAGCTCTCTTGTTCAATCATATATATATATTTTAAATTTGGGTCGATGAACAGTTCTTAAACCTGGGTTTGGGGACAGTTCACTTAGAAACGGTTTTAACACTTTCACGGTCATCCAACAATTTTTTAACACTAATTTCTCAAAATAATACTGAATACATTTACAATAAACAAAGACATGTTTTTGTGCTAAGTTCTAGGTTTATGCCAGGTTTGGTGTCATTCTGCCCAGTGGAGCCCACAAATGTGCTCTCTCTCTCTATACACACACATATATATATATATATATATATCACTCAATCAAAGAACTTTATTCGGTTATTAAACATAAATAACCATAAAAGCACAGTACATTTATCACACAAGTTAAAATCATATAAAATTCATATCATAATGGATTTGCGGGACTTAAATTTTTTTTTTAAAAAGGCAATCACAGAAGCAATTTATAAATTCATTTTCCAGATATTGCAAAACCAGAAGAGCAGGACGGCACTGTCTCAATTCAAGTCTTTTTAACACAGGTAAAATCCATCTTTTTCTCGGGATGGTATAAAATTTGCAAAAGAACAATATATGAATAGTTGACTGTGCCGAGACGTCATCGCATGGGCATTTGATTAATTCTCTCGCCCAGTCGTTTAAAATGGGATAACTTAGGTATCTATGTAAAATGTCCAATCTAAAACGTGTTAATAACAATCTGTCGTAATCTCCTGTGACCAACAAAATATATGGTTGTATAGCTGCAGAAACCAACGTAAGATGATGGGCTTGGACCGATGTTTTTTTCATTTCACTCGTAATTCTAATCTCGCCTAATAATCGCATGCAGTTGCTCTTAAGATCTTTTCTAGGCACACTGCACATAGTTTGTGCGTCATTATAATATTCTGGGTGGCCTAATTGAATTAAAAACTTTTTAACATATTCTAACCATCTTATTTTTCTATATATACATATTCACTAAAAAATAATGGTTAAAGTGACGTTATAGTTAGGTGAAAATGTCAGTTGAAACATAACATTTTAGAATAAAAAAAGACTGAAATTCACCAGTTATAGTTATTTCAAGTAACTATAACGCATGCCAAGCCATGCACCGTGTCGTTGCCAATAATTTAATTTCAGATGTCGTATTGATGTTATCAATAATACAGTAGAAGTCATGAGTCATGCCATATGTGAGGTAATAAGCAGTGCATGGCGAGGGTGTGAATTATATAGTTATAGTTATTTATTATTTGAAATAACTATAACTGGTGAATTTCAGTGTTTTTAATTTTTTTTTAGTTTTTCAAAGTTACGGTTAAACTGACATTTTCACCAAACTATAACTTCACTTTAACCTTTATTTTTCCAGTAAATTTCGCCCATGCCAACATGGCGTTTGCCACAGGGCATGGCTAGGCGGTCAGGCACTGCGCCCAACTCCCCTTCAACTGCAGCCTCCTGCTGTGCATTGCCTTGCCCCGTGTGCAGTGCGGGGTTGACCAAAGTGTGGCTGAATCTTCACAGTCAGTCAGCCCCAGCAGAGCGAGACGTGGCTTAACCACATGGCCAACCGCCCTCATGTGGCCTACCAACCACAGACACAAATGCCCCCTCCCCCCCTTTTTAAAGGTTTCCGATCTTGCGGGACTCTCACTGGAGTCAGCGTGGCCCCTGCGCTCCTGTGGAACTGCCATGGGAGCAATGGTGTCCCACTGGGACCCCACACAAAGTCCAAAGGATCAAGGTACCCCTACCTGGCCCCCTTATACCATATTTTGTTTTTTTTTACTTTCTGGACACGGGGACTGAGTGCACATGTTCTGAAATGGCAGGAGCAACATTTCTCCTTATATTGTGGCCAGCTAATCACAGCAGGTGCTCCTGCAGGACTACATGGAGCCTCTTGCTCCCTAAGGAGTGAGCCAGCTGATGGGGGAATAAAGACCCTCAGCTAATCCGATCCCGCGAGTACCCCATAACCCAACAGTCCAGATATACATACGTTTTGAACCTTAATTTCTCGAAAAATACTAAACGGATTTACACCAAGCAACAAAATGCACCATTTTTGGGTAAAGATCTAGCTTTTGCCAAATTTGGTGTCATTCTATTCAGTCATTTGGGCTGTAGCGCTGTTCAGAAATCCCTGTGGAAATTTCATGGGGGAATTTTGGGACCCTTGTTTTTTTCTACATGTGACGGATCTCTCCGAAACTTTCAAGGAAGGAGCTGAGGTGGATGACTTTTTGTTACGATTCGTCAAACAGCACCAAAGTTATTAGCAAACCAAAAAACAGTCTTCCTATGGTAACTAGGTCCTAACTATAACTACCAAGTGATGACCGCCATTGTGGAATAATATATATGAAAGGTGGTTGGGCGCAATTAGGGGTTGGTGCAGGGCCTGGCTGCAATCAACATTTTATTCTACACTAAAAAAAAACAGAGAAATGTATTGAAAAAAACAAAGGTTAAAGGAATGTTATAGTTAAGTGAAATTGTCAGCTACACATACCACACATACTGGGCACGAGTTATAGTTATTTGAGATAACTATGACTGGTGAATTTCAGTTTTTTTTTGTTTACAACGGTATGTTTTAACTGACATTTTCACCTAGCTATAACGCCCCTGATTGTTTTTGTGTCTTTTCCTGTCTTACTATGATTAGCAGAGGAAAGTTCTTCCCGGCAAGGCATGGGTTAACATCACTCTGTAAAGCCAATGTTTATTCGACTCTCCCCTCTGAAAAGAAACCCCTGTGAAGGGAGCACAAAGCAATGCTTCATTTATTCTGTGTGTGTTAAATTTCTAAAACGCATCAATGTCTACACAGCAGGGTGGCTTCCATCACAACATGCAAACACCCCTTCCAATAATGAGCCTCTTAGTTGAATGTTGGGCTGGCGCACACTGAAGTACATGAGGGGAGGTAGCTGAAAGAGATGCTAATGCAGGCACTGCTGGGATCCCTACAGAAGGTTGCTGTGGCTTGCATAGTCAATTACATGTCAATCCAGCGCCTTTGTAGGGGCTTCGACGGGATCAGTTACATGCTAGACTCGCCTCTATACCCATCACAGGTCTTATTTAACTATGAGAGCATTAAAGGGGTAGATGCCAGTGCTTAATTTGTAAAAAAAAAAATTAAGCTCCAGGGCCCAAGTTATTTACCGCAGCGGACACAACCCAAATATCACTTCAAACTTCAGGTTTAAGGCTGAGTGGTATAATTTTTTTTAGATACATCAAAAAGTTAAATGCACCCCTAATGAACTTTTCTTTAAAATGCACACACAGCACCACCATGTGGTGTATTCTCAAAAACATTTGCTGGTGTTTACAAATAAGTGCCTGTGCCGAGCACCAGAAAACACCAGCACAAATTAAGCACTGGTAGATGCAGTCATACCAGTCCCTTAGGGGCGAGGAAGCGTTAGTCTCAAGTCTAGCTGGTGTCTGAAAGTCTGGTAGGGTTGGGTCAAGGTCATTCGCAAGTAGGGTTTTTAAGTTTTAAAAAATAAACGTTATTTTTGAATGAGATGCAACCAAGTACAAACAATCAAATAAAGTAAGAGAATGCTTATTAACAATAAGTGAGCTAAGACTATATCAAAGAAAAAGAGATATAAAAATAATCAAAGTAGTTGCATATATGAAAAAGTTACAATAACTGTGAAAAAGGGAGGAAATAAAGGGGAAATAGTATAATAGTAACATTACAAAATATGCAATAAAGAAACAGGAGAGCATAATACAATATAAAAGGTATCAACAGTTTCGGAGGGAAAATGGCTGTAAAAATCCAGTTAGAAAAGAACAAGAAAAAATATATAAATAAATAATATATCAATAAGACGATTCATGGCGGTTTGGGGACTTCTTCCAGCAATGGATGATGTTGGGCAAATTTTCGCGCTGAAGTGTCTACGAAAATAGTTACAGGGGACCATACATGTTCTCTTTTCAGAAGGAGAGACATAGGGGAGACATATGCACAATCTAGTCGATGGTTGTAGTAAACACTATCCCACCAGGCTTGAAAAGAAAGTTGTATGGATTGCTTCCAGTTTTTCGTTATTTGTTGGAATGCAATTGCAATTAATAAATCTACAATGTCCGTGTTACAAGCAAGGGTATGCCAATGTTCAGATAGTGTACCCAGGAAAATGTCTATAGGTGAAAAAGAAAAATGAGTGTGAAAGATTACATTGATTTGAGACCATACCTTCAACCAGAACTGGTGAGTGGAGGGACAAGAAAAAAGCATATGATATAAGTCAGCATTGGGAGCGTTACATGACCAACAGTTTGGGGTGATTGTGGATTTGAATTTATGTAAGGATAGTGGAGTAAACATAAGTCGATTGTATATAAAGAAACGTGTTTGTGTCGTACTAGCTGATCTTGAGGTCTTACGAACTTTTAGCCAAAACGCATCCCAAAAAGCAGTGGACCATGAAGTGGGAAAGTCTTGTTCCCATTGTAGTTCTATGTTAGTTTTAGTTCTGTGTTTGGGGAATTTGTTGAGGAATTTGTAAATAGCTGAAGCACTAGATTGGGTGCTTAAAATGGGAAGGATATTATGTAGAGATAATAAAGGAGGTGAAGATATTAAAGACAAGGAAGAAGATATAGTTTGGGTCAATATCTTAAATTTGTTAGAAAATGATTTTGGCAATTTATAAAGTGATTGTGCTTCAGAGAAAGTAAGAAAAGTATCGTTTGAATAAAGTTGATGGATCCAAAGCAGACCTTTGTCCCTCCAAGCCTTCCAAAAAATGGGTTTATTGTTAATTTTTATAAGGCGATTATGCCAGATCGAAGAGTTGAGAAATTGTTCCTTGTCTGAGAGGTGTGAGATCAGAAAGGAGTGAAATAATTTATGTGTAGTTTTATGCATAGGTGAAGATAAAAATTGTGTCTTGTGGGTAAATGTGAGGGATTCTTCGAATGAGAAGGGAGAAAGGAAAGAGAGTTCGATGTCTTTCCACAATGGAGATGAATCTGTAACGGATTGATGTAAAGATTTAGAAAACTGTTTAAGAAGAAAGGCATTATGGTAAGTTTGAAAGGCAGGGAAGTTTACCCCACCATGCGATTTATTACGTTTAAGCATGACCAGGGACATACGTGGTTTTTTCTTATTCCATAAAAAGATAGATAAAATAGAATTCATTTTTTTGAAAAAATATGAGGGAAAACTGAGAGGAATAGCAGAAATCATATAAAAAAAATAACAGGAGCGAGCATCGTTTTGATAGTATCAAGTCTGCCCCACCAAGATAAATATAGGGGATGCCACTTAGAGATAGAAGTAGATAATGTGGAGAGAACTTGAGTTATGTTTAGTGATAAAGTCTGTTTGATAGAGGGGGCAAGCCAAAGACCTAAATATTGAATTTTTGGGGAATTCCATGAAAAAGTAGTGGAAACAAAGTCTTGTTTAAAACACAAGATGTTAAGAGGGAGGATTTCACATTTATCATGATTCAGTTTATAACAACAAATTAAAGAGAAAGCATTGACTTCTGCAGTGAAAGCTGGAATAGATTGTTCTGGCTTAGATAGATATAGCAAAATATCATCTGCATTGACACTCATTTTAATATGAAGTTTATCATGTTGATAGCCATATATGTTAGGATTTTGTTTAATTCTAGCAATAAAAGGCTCAAGTGTGAGAATGAAGAGAAGTGGGGAAAGAGGACAGCCTTGTCAGACACTTCTCTGTAAAGAAAGGGATTTAGAAATGGAACCATTGGCAAAAATAGAAGCTTTGGGTGTTTTATATAGTAGAGAAATATAAGAAATAAATTTGGATCCGAAGCCAAACCAGGATAATGTGTGGAAAATAAATGACCAATCCATGCGGTCAAAAGCATTTTCCGCATCTAGAGAAATGGCTGCGAGTGAATGAGAATATTTGCTAGATTTGTGTAATATATTAAAGAAAGTTCTGGTGTTCTCAGAGATGTTCCTTCCCTTAATGAAACCGGATTTTTCTTTACAGATAATGGATTGTAAAAAGGGTTCTAGTCGAAGTGCAAGAATTTTAGCAAATAGTTTATAATCTGAGTTAACTAATGATATTGGCCTATAATTTTTACAAAAATGGGGGTCTCTTCCTTCCTTAGGGATTAGCCAGATAAGAGCATCTTGAAAAGTACCACTGGATGCATTAGAGGGAATGAAATGTGAGAATAAAGAAAGGAGATGTGGTAGGAGGGATTTGGAGAAGTGGGAGTAAAATTCTACAGGGAATCCATCCGGACCAGGTGCTTTCCCTGTTTTGAGGATTTTTAATGCATGGGAGATGTCTTTTATAGAAATAGTATCACTGGGAAATTGTTTTTGTATCGAGGCAAGATAATTCTGTATGTCCATAGAATCTGGGGTGATTTCAGGAGTATAAAGAGAGGTATAGTATTTTTTGAATTCCTCCAAGATCTCTAAAATTTTAGTCGCTGGAGATGAATCAGAATTTAAGACATAGTCAATATTAGTACGGTCTTTCTTAATCTTAAGATATGAAGCAAGGAGCTTGCCAGCTTTGTTTTGGCTGCCGTAATAACGAGCACTACTTTGGAGAAGATAAGAGTTGGCATTTTCTGTAGATAATTTATTATATTACAATTTTTCTATAATGAGATTATGAAGATCGGCTTTAGAGTTAGTGGTTGTATAGAGTGTTTCTAGTAATTTAATGTTTTTAAGAATTTCATTTGCTTTTGGGAATTTTGTTTTTTCTTTTGGCAACATAAGAAATAATAAAGTCTCTGGCTGAAGCTTTAAATGAGTCCCATACAATAGAGAAAGATGAAACAGAAGATGTGTTACATTTAAAGAATTCATTAATAAATGTCTCGAAAGAGGAAGTGAAAGTTTGATCAATTAACAAAGAGGTATTGAAACGCCATCTTTTGCTAGTGACATTAACCGGGAGTAATTCCAGACCTAAAATTACTGGAGCATGGTCAGAAATCAATATAGACCCAATATCAGCTTGCAGTATATATTGTGTTAATGCTTTAGAAACAAATAAATAGTCTATGCGTGATTGAGAGAGGTGGGTAGGTGAGAAAAAAGTGTATTCACGGAGTTGTGGGTTACAGAATCTCCAGGAGTCGACAAGAGATCTATGGGAAATTAAGGTGGTAAAGTGTTGATGCATTGGAGAAGAAATAAAAGGTGCTTTGGATGTGCGGTCAATGTATGGGTCAACAACTAAGTTACAATCACCACCAAAAATAATTTATGGTGTAGAGATAGACATCAAAAGAGTGGAGATATGTTGCCAAAAATTACCATCGGGTTTAGTAGGAGCATATATATTAAACAATGAAATAGGTATATCATTAACTTTAAGGTGAACAATTAACCAACGCCCTTCATCATCTGAGTCTTGAGAAAGAAGGGAAACTTTAAGTTTTTTGTGACAAAGAATCAAAGTCCCATTTCTTTTTCTTGTACCTGGAGATTTTTTTTATTTATTTTAGAGGTTTTATATAGCGCTGGCTGGACCCGGAGGTATCAGAGCGCTTTACATGATAGAGCTAGTTACGGTAAGAAACAAATTACAGCATCATGGAATAACAAAACATCAGAGCGCTTTACATGACTGAGATAGTTATGGTAAAACAAAATTACAACATCATGGAATAACATCAGGTAAAACAGAGAGAGAACGGATTGAGATTATACATATCATGTAACAGATAGTCAGAGTAAAGAGTTAAATACATATAAGAGGAAAAGACATTCGCCACCCACTGTCGCTTACGTTTTAGGACTTCTGAAGCAATTAAGTGGGATTCTTGTAAGAACACAATATCTGATTTAAGATTAGATAAATGGGTAAGAACCCTTTGCCTTTTAATAGGCATACCCAAACCTTTAACATTCCAGGAAACAACATGTAACATCTTTAATCAACTATATAAAGTAAAAAATTGTAGAAGATTACAGCAAAACATGGATGCAATAGGGAACCTGCAGTACTTAGAGAAACAAGAAGCAAAGCACTCCAACAGAAATAAGACAAGATATGAGATAGAAGATAGTGAAATAGAAGGAAAAAAGAAGAGAAGGAAAGGGAAAAGGAAAGAGGAAAGAAAAAAGAAAAAAGGAAAGGGAAGGGAAGAAAAAAGATAGAAAAAATAGATAGATAAAGCAATGAAACATACCGGAGACTCAAAGATGGGAGGAGGGTGTTGAGGCCACAGAGAGAAGACAACACAGCCAGTCACGAAACTCCGGGAGAGACCACGAGGAGGGTATTATTTCAGACGGACTATAAAACAATGGGTGGAGCAGGGAAAGGGCACCTGGTAGGAAGAGACATAAGGAAAGGAAATTGGTTAATCAGAATATATCATAGAAACGGTGTAAAATTACAATTCTCTTCAATAAGAGAGAAAAATTATCAAGTAGAAGATGATCTTGTAAATTCCATGGATTCTTCTGCACAACTATCAAGAAATTGTTGAAGTAGGGCTGGATCTTCGTATGTGGTTGTTTTATTTTTATAAGTCACCTTAAAGAGGCACGGTGGATTAGACCAAATCTGGCATTCAGGTTACGTAAGGTTGGTCGCATGGCTAAGAAACTTTTCCGTTTGTCTGCCGTAACTTTAGTATAGTCTTGTGAGAAAAATAACTGAGAACCTTGCCATGATATGCGACATTTGATTTTGACAGCTTGTAGGACCTTCAGCAAATCAGTGTATTCTAAAAAGTACAGTATTACTCCTCTTGGCTTGCGCTGGATAGATGAAGTATGAGGAGTACGACCAAGTCTGTGTGCTCTTTGTATGTTTAATATTAGAGATTCCGGGAACTCAAGGATCTGCGGTAGAAAAGATTGAAAAAAGGATATAGGATTGGAGCCTTCCAATCCTTCAGCCAGACCATAAATTCGCAGGTTGTTACGTCGGCTGCGATTTTTGAGGTTTTTCACTTGCCTCTGTAGTTGTAGGATTTCTGCTTTCATAGGGTGAATCTGTTGAGAGGAAATTTGAAGAGATTCCACTTGACGTTCCATTGAATTAATTTTGTTGTCAAGAGTTGACCATTTATCTTCTAGGCCTTGTAAGCGTATGTTCATTTCCCCCATATAGGGCTTAAGAGCTTGGATCTCATCCAGAAGCAATTCTAAGGATGCTGGTGGTGGAGATGTGGTTGGCGAAGGAGGATCTTTTTTAATTCTCTTAGTAGATGACAACACAGAAGATGGAGTCAATTTAGAAGCATTTTTCCCATTATGCAGAGACGAGTGAGGAACAGGAGTAGGAGTAAACGAGGGCACAGTGGTCGTTGTTTCCGTAAGGTGGAGTGATGCAACTTGCTCTGACTCCTCCATATCATCTTGCAATACCGAAAAAGGATTGGAGATTGGTATTGTAGTGGATTTAGGACGTGGAGAAGGAACAGTAGTTGAAGCAGCGCCTCTACCAGATTTGATTCTCCCCATAGACATGTGTGTCACAATAACAGAAGAGAAGTTCCTGTATAACAATTCTCAGAAGATTGTGCAAAAACGTTTAAGCAATAAAGTTGATAGAAAAACATACAGTCAAAACCGTGGAAGTCCACCCTCTCTTGTATAGCTGAGGCATTCAGTTTAGTTCCACAATATGATTTGAAATGGCCGTGAGCACAATAGTTGAAGCATTAAATTTGTTGAGAGAACGATAAAATTGGGAGTTTCAGAATAAAACTACATTCTTGAAAGCGGAACCTTCCACAAATGTGACTGAAAACACAGTCAAGAGAAGCAGAAGTGTGATTTACATTGTGCCTCTTCAGATATAAGGGGGCGCACACCGGAGCCGATATCGCGTCGAGGGTGTGAGGAATTCAAAATGGCAGCCGTGAATCCAGTCACAGAGACGCGCCGCACATTTCAAGTGGAGTACGCGATAACAGGGGCTTACTGCGGGCCGTAAAGGACATCAATCTGTTCCAGAGGAGCTCATCTTAAAAGTCCTTGGGTCGTAGGAGGTGCCGATGTGTTGCCACCGCTCGTTAATACGAAGTTCCTCGGGTCTCGACACGGAGCGGCGTCAACTAGCCGCCATCTTCTCCGGCGTCAGACCACGCCCCCGCAAGTAGGGTTTTTAAGTTGGGTCCTCTGGGGATCAAAGCAGCTCCTGGCCTCATCCTGTGCCAGGACAGATGCCTGAGTTCGGTGACAGCCTATTGGCTCGTTGAGTGATGGCTTTTATATTGATCACCTTTTGCATCATCAATATTGGTGCATCATTTACAAGGTTAACCAGTGACTCCTTGTCACCAATGATGCAGTCAAGGATGGCTCCTCCTTTGGAGCAGAGGAGCGTCACCCCACTTAAAATCCCCCCAAAACTGCAGAGATGAAAGATAAAATGGTAATTTATTACCATTTTATTTTTCATTCCTTGACCCGAACAGAGTGTCAGGACAGGGGTGGGGCCACTGCTAAGTGACAGTAGCAGGGAGGAGGGTGGGATGTCTATGCACTGTTTAAAGTATGCATGTCTTTTTGGCCAGCTGTCTTGCGACAGCTAGCCACATATGTGCACTTTAAACATCTCTAACCCAGCTGTCAGTAAGTGCAGGCATCCAGAGCGCTGTGGAGTGCTGAGTGAGGCTGCTCCCTCCAATCAGGGCGCTGCTCTCATGTTGCATGAGAGTAGCACCAGGAGTGGTCAAGGGAGGTGCAGCAACCAGTTCCTGTAAGAAGAGGCCCGGAGTGGAGGACGTCATGTTCGTCTTCAGGTACGTGTTTTTTTATATTATTTTTGCGCACGTGCCCCTCCGCCTTCCCATAGATGCCAGCCGCCACTGGATGCAGTGCTCCAGTCCAGGGCTTGCCCTTTACAAAACAATGCCGACAGGAGTGCTAGTTAAACAGAAGTGAGCCAGGACTACATCCCCCAGAATGCATGTAGTTGTTAAATGAAACCAAGGACCGGAATGCTGTACTGTGTCCTGGCTGATATGTTGGCGACCTGAATCAATTAGTAAACAAAAAAAATCATGCACGATCCCTTTGAAATGATTCACGAGAGGTGCGTTGTAACACACTATTTAAAACAGATTGGTGTGGTAATTAAAAGGAGCAAGGAAGCATGAAACAGTATTACTGCCCAGCCCAGCCCAGGGGTTGTGCCGTGCATGGACTTTAAATCAGCCTAAAATAACAACATAACATCACATTCCCTCCCCCTCTGCTACTGTCTTGTGTTCCTTCCAGGGATGATTTAAACTGTCCACGCCTCTGAGTGTTGTCTGATGTTTCCCACGAGGACAGACCCATTTATCTCAGTTTTTACATGGGTACTTTGAAAGGCGAGATTCATCAAGAGCATTTTTCAACTTTTGAACAACTTGTGATGGAAACACATTTGCATTTTGCTGAAAGGGGCAAATATCTGTCAAATGATGGATTCGGTGGCAGGTGTGTATTTCAGCAGCAAATGATGCGGGAAGGATGACAGACTACCCAAGGCTTTGAGGAGAACTTGCAATTCATGCTTTTGGTGGGACGAGATGCAAGAGAAAGGGTTTGGAGAAGTGTAAAAAAAATCCACCTGGCAGGTTGAAGGGGGAGAATGGAAAGATACGTTTTATGTGTTATTATTGCTAACCTCCCACAACAGGCTGGTCAAGGCAATCACCCCAAGGCAAACCAAAGATTTGTTAAAAGAATCCTTTTGTCATTCTTTGCAGGATCGGGCCAATGTCAGGATTTCAGCTCAGGCAGAGTTGGGTTGGAGGGAAGGGTGTGGGGGCACCAAATATCAACCAGCAGTTACCCAGTGAAGTAACTAGCTAAGCGGACCATGATAATACGAAATCCCATAAAGATTAGCAGAGATGCTCAAAGCTGCGATCTCAGTGAGTATCATAAACTGTGTCAATCTCTCACGCCTCGTCATCCACCACACAGCTAAGCGCTGTGTCTCATAACACGAAGACTGCACCTCAGTGGTCATCACCCACAACATGGAAACACTTCCCACATAGGATCAAAACAAAGACAACACATGTCCAACCACCCATCGTGCATAATGTAGCGTGCTACCCATGGAGGCAAGCGCCTCAGCACCCCACATAAGGGTAAAAAGCGCTACATAAATGCTGCAATACAATACAACACAATTAAAAGAATTAGGAATGTGTGCTCCAAACCAAGGGAAAACATATTAGCTACTAACCACAATGTAGAGAAGAAAATTATAAAGGGAAGCAGAGAAAATCAACATGAAACCCTAGCAAGTGATAGGCACGGAGGTAAGCCTTCCGGTCAGCTTCTTAGATATTTCCAGCAAAGACATCTCCCGCCCTTCTGCGTGGTCTTTAAGGACAGTCACCCAAGACAAGCACTTACAGATCTCAGAAGGAGGAAGATTGACTCTTCTCCTCTGTTCTTAATAGTGCAACTGCAAAATAAAACATAATTCTCTAGGTGTATCCTTTACCAAGACTGCACATTGGAATCTGCATGCCAAGAAGCATTGAACCTGGGTTTTGTCTGTTTCCAAGGGCATTGTAATACTGTTTGGAGCAACAACATATTGAGTGTCCAAAGGCTGTGTCTGAAGTTAATTGTTTGCCTTTAATAATGGATGGCGCAGAGCGTGCTTATTAGAAGCTCTTAAAGCGAATAAAGGTCCTGGAAGGAGCAGCTTTTTGAAAATGTATTTTTAAATTAAGAGTGAGTGTGTTGATGGAGGTCACCAGACCTCATTTTATTTTGTGGCCAAAGTGGATGAAAAATATCAAGTGGAAGAGGTTAATCAAGAGCTACTTATATCCTGGGCTGCTAAAGGTATTATGAGGACTGGAGCTGGAGGGGTGGTATACCACGCCAGCTCTCTTCTGATTGGTCCCACAGTAAATAAAGACATTACAAAGAGTTGGAGAAGCCCCTTCTAACACCGAGTTGCAGTGTTACTTAAAGGCAGCATTAGATCCTGTAATTCAAAGGTTTTGTTTCATTTTCAGAAATGGAAATTTACTGCTATTAAGCAATTTAGCCAGTACCAGAGGATCATTGTCACTAGTTGTATTTCTCCTCTGTGCAATGCATGGGATCGAGATAAGTCCATGGGGTATAAACAGGGCGGCTTTAAGTCCATGGGGTATAAACAGGGCGGCTTTAAGTCCATGGGGTATAAACAGGGCGGCTTTAAATCCATAGGGTATAAACAGGGCGGCTTTAAGTCCATAGGATATAAACAGGGCGGCTTTAAGTCCATGGGGTATAAACAGGGTGGCTTTAAGTCCATGGGGTATAAACAGGGTGGCTTTAAGTCCATGGGGTATAAACAGGGCGGCTTTAAGTCCATGGGGTATAAACAGGGCGGCATTAAAGTCCATGGGGTATAAACAGGGCGGCTTTAAGTCCATGGGGTATAAACAGGGCTGCATTAAAGTCCATGGGGTATAAACAGGGCGGCTTTAAGTCCATAGGGTATAAACAGGGTGGCTTTAAGTCCATGTGGTATAAACAGAGCGGCTTTAAGTCCATGGGGTATAAACAGAGCAGCTTTGAGTCCATGGGGTATAAACAGGGCGGCTTTAAGTCCATGGGGTATAAACAGGGCGGCTTTGAGTCCATGGGGTATAAACAGGGCGACTTTGAGTCCATGGGGTATAAACAGGGCGACTTTGAGTCCATGGGGTATAAACAGGGCGGTTTTATATCTTTTTAAAGAGTCTTTTCATTAAAAACCATTTCTCATGTTCAGGATGTTGTTGTATAATCCTACTTCAGTAAATGTACGTTATGTTCGTTTCAAAATGTTTATCTCTTTAATATATTTATCTAAAAGGTGATCCTCCGTGAAGGATATCATGTTTGTTTATTTGTTTAAACGCCGCCAAATCCTAGGTACGTCCTTTCTCTCCACCTTCGAACATCACCATCACTGACAGATTTCAGGAAGGGACTCAAGCCCTGGCTCTTCGACTGAGACCCGCATCCCAGCACCTGGATACCCTCACAGGTGCCAAGTCGCGCTATACAAGAACCGATTGATTGATGATTGATTGATATTTAAATAAATGAATCAATTGTCTAAGCTTCTTCCACATGAGCAGTTAATTGTGTCTCATTTGTGATTGATTGCATCACATACCAGCC
The DNA here is from genome assembly GCA_963921515.1 of Calotriton arnoldi. Taxonomy (NCBI): domain Eukaryota; kingdom Metazoa; phylum Chordata; class Amphibia; order Caudata; family Salamandridae; genus Calotriton; species Calotriton arnoldi. The sequence goes on along the minus strand of CAWUFW010001351.1, from coordinate 620,009 downwards.
AATTTACTCTAAGCTATGTCCACTGTTTTCCATTTAGACACTATCCATACTGCCAATTCATCTCAGCAGAAGGTCAATAAACATATATTAAAAAATAGAAAGCACAATCATGGTAATATTTATCGTTGTGCGTTAAGAGAGATTAAGCTTGTCTGATGGGAAATATTCAACTGGACGTATCCATGACGGGTCCCAGATTAGCCTTCATAAAGCAGAGACATTCCTGCAAAAAAAAACTTTTCTAACTACTTGATTTGAGACCTTGTTTTCCAAATTTACATTGATGGACATCTTCCCCTAAAGTTCCCCCATACAAAGCCATGAACCTGCACTTAGTACAAATATTTCTGTATCCTGCAAAGGATCTGAAAGAATCAATTAATTTCAGAGAAGTCAGTTTGGCTGGTGGCTGGATAAGCAGAATCAACATGTCCTCATCAAAGAGGAGAAGCGGGCACTCTTTTTTCCCAATTCTAATCCCTTATTTATGCGCATGAGCTCAAATCATGATGGGAATCAGCTCCAGAGGCGGTCAACCAATGTGAGAATAGATAGCCCTGAACTATGCCTACACTTACATTTCTTAAGTTTAACAGATACAATTTGTGATCCACTGTATAGCAGAGCCAGTGAGTTGAGTGTTTGTCAAAAGTGTTCTCCGCATGTAGAGTAAGCAGAACCTCTAAGCTGCCAACTGAAGTTAAAGCCTGAACAGCATCTAGAAGATGCTCGGCCATGATCTTGGCGTGATAAATATAGTATGAGCTTCGGGAACTAAAGACTTGATCCTGAACTGAACCTCTTTGCCTGATTGTTCATCAAAATCTTGATTTCTGATATTCGACTCGAAAACTGAATCTTATCATTTTCTTTTTTTGTGATGTAAGGAAAGTACTACTGCTTTACACTTTCTTTGAATATGTGCACAGTCAAAGAAGGAAAAACTACCAATAAAGTAGTTACAAAATTAATTTTAAAACGTTAACGTGATAACCTGAACATTTTGAGACGAGGACAGGCCATATCCAAAGATTGTGTTTAGTCGTTCTCTAACTGGGGAATGTCATACTTTGCCCCCCCACGTGCTTAACAATTGCTCTTGCATGTCATGAGAACCTAATGTCCATGTGTGTGTGCAACAACATTGTTCTGAGCCCAGCTTGTGATGACTACTAGCTTTGATTGCCCGTGTGTGCAACCAGCATCCCAAAATCCATGCATGATTTTGTTCGGCATAAGAGAGATCCATCTGAGCCGTGGGTGATGTGGAAAGAGGAGTTTGCAACATCTTTATAGGCCACTGTGCAGTCTGCCATTCTGAGTCCAAACACAAATATCCTGATTCCTCTCTGGTGTTTATGGCAGAAAGGGGGGGGGCTGAGCTAGGTGAATTTAAAGAAGAACTTTGGAGGTTGGAAGTATATATTAAACCAAAAACATTTGTGCTTTTAGAGTGACAACAGTATTACACACTAGATCACTGGAACATGCATTTAGTGGGAAACTGGTAGAGTCATTAAAATGCTGGGCTTTGGGGTGGAATTTTAGAGTCTTACTAGATAACGTGTTATAAGATATAAAAACACAGGAACCTTGACTGCTCCCCTGACGACATTGGACTGGCTTGGACTTTATAAAGGGTGGTATAGGCCCTCTGCTCCAACACTTCAATGTTTGACTATCAATTTCTCTGTTTTTAATTTGGAACATGCTACCGTCAGTTGGTCAAGTATTATAATAGCTATCTTCATGCAGCATGGCCTATGACTCAGGTTCAGGGCTTTTAACAAGTGATGTTGCGCAGAGTGGCGGGCTATAATAGCGCAAATAACTAATCATAGGATACTGGAGAGGTTATGGGTCATTTGATATGCCACTCTGGATGAGAAACTTGCCAACACTAAAGTGAGCAGTCCTTCAAGTGGCTGGATATGGTTGGCAGAGGTTAAGCTGAATGGAAGGGTAAGGTTTGCAGAATTCTGTCCAATCGATTTGTTGAGGACTGTAAGAATGATAGATTGAATGTGGTTTTACAGATGTGGCCTTTTAATGCATTTTGAACCAACACATGGAGGTCAAAGTAAAGACGTAAGTAGCATTTCACTCGGGTGGGAGGAGATAAAAAGAAAGTTATGAAGAAAAGGGCAGTGTAGGCAGTGAGGAAAGAGTGGCAGTAGTGGGTGTGACACTTATGAGACACGATATGCACAAGTCAATGCTTGAAGAAAAAGATAGTGTTTGATTATCACTGTATGTGGTCTCAGCGGGTTGAGTGCCAGGCAAAACAGTTGGTAGGATATTCGAAACAGTAAGCTAAAGTTACAGGAAGATGTAAGGATATCATGCTGTATTTGTCTAGGAATTAGGATGGAGGATCAGACTATTTAGAATGGAGTGTGGTGGAATGTGATGATAAAGATGTAGTGCAACCGTGTCCAGCGGTTTTGGAAGGTTACATTGGTACCCACATACCGGGAACCCTGTGCATCTTATGGTGGATGGCCAAGTGCATCAATCATAAGCAGGATAGGGTTCCAATTACAGTGAGGGATGACTGAAGATGATGTATAGCATATTGTGTAAAGATGATATACTTGAGTAGAGTTACTCAATGGATTCCACTGGATGTCAGGGCCCGTAAATGAGATGGAAGTCACTTACCAAACAAAAGGAGTTAGCATGCTTGGTGGGGTAATGGTGTTTTTGCAAGTAGGTTTGTGCTGAGCATATAATCAACGGAGCTGCATCCTTAGCGGAGCCACTTTGCAGCTCTTATAACCTTTCAAGGATTACGCCATTTCAAGATAATGCCTTTTGGCATAGCATCGAACACTCAAAAGGTGATGGGAGGAATGCTTGAAAATGTATAAAGCACAGGCAGTTGCTCTAGGTAGCATTCAAACCCATCATTTTCACCTACTGTGCCGTTCTAGACAGAAGCCCACATTATGCACATTACTGACCCTGCTCCTCCCTCGGAATACTCCGTCCTGAACCGCCAGGTGAGGTCCCCTCCGGAAAGGAACACGAGCAACCCCAGTCTGCGTATGGCCTTAGTAGACTTCCTCAGTGAGGTATATCTTGGATCTTGTGGCAGAATGAGCAAGAAATCCTTGGCCACTAAAGATGTAACATCAAACACAAAAAGGTGATGGAGGTAATGCTTGCAAAAAGTCTGAACCACTGTCAATCGCCCTGAGTAGCATTTCCACCCATGGAATGGATTGCAGATCAGAGTAATTGTCAGCATCTGAAATTAATTTAAGGTATCCACCAGTCTCTTAATTGTTTTCCTTTTGGCATAGCATCTCTCGGAATACAATGCACCACATGCCTAGCTACAGCGGTCACTGTGTGAATGTTGGCATCAAAAATAAAACAGTATGTGAGACATCATTGCCACAGGTATATAACAATAGCATTGGGTAATCCAAAGAGTAATGGACAAGTGGAGAGTTTCAATCGCTCATTGAAGGAACGTATTGCATTGCCAATATCACCTGGGTTGCAATGGAGCAAGGTAGTGTGCAACAACTATGGTTGTATCATATTGGAACTAGTTTGGTGAGTAGTGTACGCCTGTTTATGAGAGGTAAGAAGACCAGATGAAGGTGTGGATGTTCAAGAAGTAATCACAAGAGTGATATGAGTGCAAAGTGATTTAGGATCACACGTCTTGTGGTAAGGAATGGAAATTTGAGGTGGGAAAAGTGATCAAGAAAGGGGAGGCTTGATTTTGTGTGAACTGGAAGTCAAGATTCGGTGAACCAGTGAATGTTAATTCAGCAGGTAGAAATGTTGTGTGGGCTAAGAGTGGAAAGTGTTGGGCTTCTCGAAGAGTACCTACGTGCTGAGGTTCCGTTGAACAAAATGAGGTGGTTGATGGTTTCAGCAATGCTGGGTGAACTTCAGAAGAGTCGAAACGTGTTGATCAGTCACAGGTTTTGTTGCAGAATGGTGCTGTGTTTGAATATTGTGGTAAATGATGGTGGAAAGGTGGTGAAGAAGGTTGTGTAGGAAAGTTAGACTGGCAGGCGACTGATAGACGGGGATAGTGTGTACAAGTAACCTGCTAACTACCACGAATACATCATGTAACAAGTCCACAAGTTAAGTGGTCTTTACTGGTCTGTTGTGTGATAGTGTGTGGCTTCTATGTATTTATCTATTTGTCGCTGTTGCCAGGTTGGATTGTTGTTTGGGTGAAATGCTAAAAGATGGGGTTTGTCATGCTTCTCTAAGAGCGGATGGAAAGGCTTGAGGAGGGGGTCGAGGATCTTTGGCATGTAGTTGTATTCCAGTTGCTCACAAAAATACTTCAATTAAACATCTCTTATCATTCTCTAACAACAGGTCTACAGCAACTCGTGTAATCCTGAACTTTAAAAATAAATCTATTTTTCTCTCTTACAGGAAATTTCCGAGGAGTCTGCAAGAAAATTGATCATTTTCCAGAAGATGCGGATTATGAACAGGATACTGCGGAATACTTACTACGTAAGAACTTCTCCTAACCTTCGTGTGTGCATGGGTGCTACGTGTGCATTCAGGGCTGCACAGGCCCTGGAGTTCTTTGGTGAGAACTTCACACCTTAGGCAGCATGGTACACAACTAATACAGGCTTGTGATTCAGGACAGCTGAGCCTCAAGATACAAAGTTGTCACAGGATCGTAATTTAGCAAAGGTAGCCTCCGGATACACAGTTATATATTGTTTTTGCAGTTTTTTTTGCAGTTTTTTTAGATAGCGCGAATTTAACCCTACGGTATTGGAGCGCTCTACATGAGCACCAGTTGTGATACACTAGGATACATTCATTTTTTGCATACCCAGATTAAGTGATTTGTCGAGTATTGCAGGATGTTGAGCCAGCGCCGAGACTCGAACCTGGTCCCCTAGTTCAAAAGTCGGCAGCTCTGACCGTTATGCCACATACTGACTCAGGATTTAGGTAGCACATCTACCGCTCAGGTTATATAGCTATTACAGGCTGAGGATTGAGACACAAGAGTGATCTCTCACTTTATACTGCTGTTAAGGCCTATGCTTTCAAGAATAGCTACTCCTCAGATGTCACACACTGTGCAGTCACACGCCTTAGACGGCAGGGCCATCCCTCATGTTATACTAATGCACACGAATATTACAGAATCCAGCCTTAGAAAAGCAGAGCTATCCCTCAGGTTAGCTTAAGACATATTACAAGCCCAGGCCTTAGCAGAGCTACCCTTCATGTTACCCAGTTACTAAAGGCCGTAACCTTTGGCACCATAACACAAGTAAGGTAGATGTTACTGAGTCATGTTTTAGACAGTGGAGCCTTTCCTTGGAGCACACATCTCTTCCAGGCTCAGACCTCAGCAGCACATCTAATCCTAAAGTGACACAGTTACAACTGGCCCAGGCCCCCCACAGGTACAGCACATCTTACATTTGTGAGCCATGGCGACGAGAGCCACTACTCAGGGTACAAGGCACACAGAGCCAACACCCAGGGTTCAGATGGGGGAGGGGGGGCAGGCTCATTTTCCATTGAAGATCCGTCTCTCCTTACTCACAGTTTGCAGGCCCAAGTCTTAGGCTATCCCACAAGTTACATAGCTACTACAGGGAAAGCACAGCTTGGGCACCACAGCTATTGGAAACAAAGGCTCAGACGTCACAGTTATCCTCGAGTGTGAAGGGTCATGTGTTAGACAGCATAGCTATCCCTCAGATTACACAGCAATTACAAGTTGAGGCCATACATAAGCCGAGCTATCCTAAAAGTGACCATCTGTAAAAGGGTCCGCTTTAGGACAGCAGAGCTATTTCCCACGATCCCCAGCTTTACAATGCTCAGGACTCGTACATCCAGACAGGTGTTAATCTGCCAGGCCACAGACAGGTGAGCCATCCCACAGGTGCACAGCTATTACAAGATGAGGGCGAAAACAGCAGCGCTATCCCTCAGGTTACAATACATGCCAACTGGAAAGTGGTAGATTTAAAAAAAAAAAAAAAATCGGGGGTGTGCATTTCCCCTATTGATATACATTGAACAGGGGCGATTTTAGGTTGGAGGCAGGTAAAAAACAAAAATAGCCTTTAGGCTACAAAAATCGGGAGTAGTCCGCCTAAATCGGGTCTGGTGACACGTCTGGTTACACAAATCACACAGTAGTATGTTCCAGACAGCAGACACGCCTCATTGGTTTCAAAGAGTTTACCTGCTCAGGATTCAGAGTACCACATTACCTTTCTTTCACAAAGTCATGGTCGAGACAGCAGAGCTATCCCTCAGGTGCACAGCTATTACAAGAAGAGGACCCGGGCAGTAGAACTGTCCATCAGGTCACACGGGTCATACAGCATCACGTTTTACACAGCAGAGCTGCTTTATCGGTTTCAGCGAGTTTACATACTCAGGAGACGGACCACGACATTGCATTTCTTTCACAGGGCCATGCTTTAGACAGCAGAGCTATCCTCATGCATTGCACGGGTTCCACGTGCTCGTGTTTAGAGCATGTGGAACCTGTGGAAGCTAGGAGGCAGAGACTCACACTGGCAGTAACAGGGACTTTTAAGAGCACATCACAATCCAGTGTATTTCCATATACATTTGTTTTTTTTTAAAGCGCTGTGTGGCCCCTTTTGGTCACTTCTGAGTGCTAGGAGCGTGATATGAATGTAAAGGTGGCCATCGTGTTAGCGGAAGCCCTACTCCTTTATGTCCTAGAGAACAGAGGTTCCTACATGGATAGTAGGTGCTTTACTGCACTGGAAGCACTTAGACTAATCACATTATGCAGGGCAGAGCAGGCTCAGAGGACAATGGACCTGCACGTGGATGTCAGATTGCACACAGGTCAACAGACAATAGGCATGTGAACAAGAGGCATAGAATAGACGTGTGCATGGTTCACACACTATGCTGCCAGCAGGACTCAGACACCCAATAAACATCTAACTTTTCATCACAAGCAAAACAAGCATTTGCAATGCAATAGGTCTCGCATGTACGAGACTTTGAGCTATTGGCACTGTCAATAGTTTAAATTCTCGCAAACGCGAGACCTATTGAATTGCAAATATTATTTGTTTCCAATCGCCCCAGGCCGCGCGTGCACTTAATAGAGGCCAGACCCCTTTCTCTAGACGAGCTGCGTCTAAAGAAACAGACGTGGCCTCTATTAAATGCAAACGCGGCATGGGGCGCTTGGAAACAACCCCCCAAAAAAATATTTGTAAAGCAATAGGCATTTGCAAGAGTTTAAGCTATTGTCATTTGCAAAGCCAATAGCTCAAACTCTCCTAAATGCGAGACCTACGGCATTGCAAATAAGCGTCCGCCATTGTCCCGGCTGCTTGGAAAGTGAAAGCGTGCATGGCGCGCTGAATGTTGCTGCAAAGCACATCGTACCTGCAGTAAGACAAAACTCACTAAAGAAATAGTGCTTACCGACTAAACACAGACGGTGTAACAACAGAAGTAAAAAGGCCAGTCCTCATGGGAAGTTACAAATGAAGAAAGGCTGTACTAAGGAGGGACTAACAAGTCGATTACCAAATCAGAAGCCAGCATTTACAAAGGACAAAGACACAAGCCAATAAAAAATATGGGCGGAGAGTGGGCAGAGCTTCAAGTGCATACTCCAATACAGCATGCTTTGCAGCGCATGCACTGCCCAGGCTCGACCAAAAAAGGAATCTAAGGTGGGGGAGAAAATAACGAGCTAGAGAGGCAGAGCCCAAATAACCCAATGACCAAAGAATTAAGAGAAAAGCAGAATAGCGAAAATACAGCTAAGAACAACTCGAGAAACAGTGTAACTCTGAAAACCGAAAAAACACAGAGAGAACAGTGGGAGACAATCCAAGCCCAAAGGAAAAATTAACACCCAGAGGGCACTGAAACACTAAATCCCAGAAGCGAGCACAATCAACAGTGGGAGGGACGCAGAAAATGCAGCAATCACAAAAAAGCACCAGCAAACAAGCAGATACTAGCAAAATGAAACATCAGGTCGCTACTAAATGAGAAATAAGCACATTTAAAAAAATTAAAATAATAATGAAAATATAGGAGAGAAGCAGGCCCATGAGTCAAGCAACTCCCAGAGGTAGCACTGAATACAAATTCGACCAGCTAGCACAATGCAACAATAATAGACAATGCTGAAAGAGAATCCATGTTGAAACATAATCAGAGAACAGCATGAAACAAAATCCAGAAGAGAATTCGGAGAGAAGCAGGGCACCGAAAAAAAGGTAGCTCGGCAAGGAACACAACGACCTCAGGAAGTAACAAAGTACCGTTATGACTGTGGAAAAAGAAAGCAGAAAGCCAACAAAACACCTTCCTCTGGGCTCTGCTTCTCAGACAATAACCAGAAAAGTGGGAGTGAAAAGTCTCATTAACATGAGATTCCGAGAAGTGAGGGAAGCATACCACACAGAGAACAGAACCATGCCCAGAGACCGCATTCAGACCCTGAAAAATGAAAAAGTCGTGAAACTCCAAGAACCCTGCAACAAAGAAATGACAAGGGCAGAGACTCCGATAAGCAATCGCAACAAACAAGGTATGAGAGTGGCCAAACTCCAAACCCTCAAACACTATGTAAGCGGAAGGTAAGGAACCCCCAGGGCGCAATCGTCTGAGAACGTAGAACGACCACCCGCTAAAATGCCTCGTCAGGGGCAGTAAACGCTATGTAAATGCAAATAAAAAGATCAACCATGAACTGGGAGAGGTGCAGACCGCAGAAGAAGCGCTCATAACTCGAGATGTAGAAAGTATTAGGGAAATACATGTATAAATCTCATTTTGTACCTGGTCAGGCGTGGGCACATACATAGACTATTTTCTTTGCATTCTGGAACACGCAGCCTTGCATTTTAGGCACAACAAAACAGAACACTAAGTAAACAACCTACTCACACCTGGCAATGAAAGCCTTGAGGTTTCGAATAACTGTAACTGGCATACGCTAGTGCACACATAGGTTGCTAAGAGCCGCACATCTAAGGACAAGCATTTGCAATGCAATCGGTCTCGCCTTTGGGACCTTATGTGTATTTAGCTATGCAGCACATTAGCCTGGGTGCTGAAACATCTGTTCTTTAACATGGAGGGAAAGTAAGCACCAAACTGCGTGACACGCCAGGTATGGGAACACATTGAGAGAAATATTGCCTTTCAGCGGGAAATGGTATAGTCCAAAGCTCTGTTTTTAATATAAAATTAGGGCCTTCGGTGGTCATATCACTGAAAATACAAGATTTGAAAAAAATATTGTCTAGGGTTGCTCGTGGAAGACAATTTCTATGGACTGGAATCTAGAGAATGCTAAAGAGATTCTGGTATTTTACTGACCTCTGCTGGTCGTTTTCTTTCAAGACAATTAAATAGAGGCAGTTTAACAGAAAAAAAGTCCCTAAGCGGAAGCAGACAAGTCCTAGGGCTGATCTCCAGAGCCCACAAAGTACATACACATATAAGTATATAATAAGTATATACTAAAGGTCTCGAATCCTCGACCTAAAAACAGACAGATGAAAGTGGTCTGTAGGCGTGACCTAGAAAGAACTTCAAGTATCAAGACATGGAGCTTTCAACTGCTATTGGCACTGATGTGGTCTCACTCTTGGGGTCAATAAATTTCCATTCAGTCTCCCCAACACAGATTCCCCACCACCAAAAATGAAATATACAATATCAGTCTCTCGTGATCCGAGATTGGCTTTAATCCACTGTGCCAGACTACTGCCAGCACTGCGAGTGCGCTATGGCAGCTGCCTCAAAAACAGTCATCGCGCATTCTTTGCCCTGGACGTACGAAATCCCAAGCATCTCAGGTTGCATCACGGATGAACATTAATAAATTCATCACATCGGTTCTGCAAGAGCTGCGTGCTGGGCAGCCCAACGACGCATATGCTGCAAACTTGTCAAGAAGAGACACAAGGTTTAAGCCCCTATGAAAGTTCTCAAAGTAGCAAGCACCCTCTGCTGTGTGTCCAGTAAAGATTTTAACTGCAGGCAACTGGCTTCCTGCTACAATGGCATTCCATTGCGAATCGCTACAGTTACTGTCTGTGAGCAAAGATGTCGTTATTCTAGGAGTAGGAGACACCATGTAGTAACAGAAAATCACATCCACTCAAAAAAGAACAGAATGTAAAACGTGTTCAGCTTCGTTGTCTACGGGCCTTGGCTACATTTGTGAAAATTATACCTAGACAACCTAATTGCAACATTTTGTAAAACTGAAGCTTCAGTTTCCACTAACATGCACAAATTCCAACAAAGTGAAATGCGCTACAACCACAGAAGCGAAGGCATGGTGGAATAACTATCGATTTTTATCTGTACAGCAATGCTAAAAGCAGTGCACCAAAACACTGACTGCATGACCAAAGACAACGAGTGACCCATGTCTGAATATAGGCAGGCAACTTGAAATTTCAAACTAACTAGAGCACCCAGAAAGATCTCTGGAAAAATCATGATAAGCAAAGCCATTGCCATGGCTGGCAAGGCCTATGTGTGCTACTGTACGGTAATGGGTCACGTCACAGAAGCTTCCATGTACTTTGAACTTCTGGCGGGAAGTAATATTGCCCAGCCTTTAATGTAGCAAACATGACAAAGGCTGGAACGTGTACTCTGCCAAACCACAGCTACAGCCTCTCCCTCAACAAGCCTGCATCTTCCTCCAAAACCATAATCTCTTCTCTGTATTTCTTACCTCTATAGCTTGCCCTGTTGGTTATTATACCCCTCAAAAAAGCCTTGAGAGTGTCCCAAACTGTAGTGATATCGGCAGTTCCCAAATTGGTCTCTAAAAATTGATTTGTTTCCCAGGAGAGGAAGCTTATCTCGTCCTCTTCAAGTAACAGAGTGCGGTCAAAAGACCACACTCTGGCCTGTTGAGTCCATAGACACTGTAGCGTCAATAAAATACTAGAGTGGTCCGACATATGCGATGGCAGATATGGAATGTCCTTTACTCTGTCTCTAAGAGTATGGCTGATCAGTATATAGTCAATTCGTGACTTGTGTTTGTACTTAAAATTCCTATACGATACACCCATCTGTTGCCCTGACCTTTCTCTCCAGATATCGCTAAGGCCCAATTGGGACATTATTGCCAAGAGGGATACCCTTGCTCTCGAAGGGGTAATCGCTCTACTATTGGGAGATTTATCCAATTTGGGATCAAGAAAGATATTAAAGTCTCCTGCCCATATCACTGGCTCAGGGAAGTCCAAAAGATGCGAAAAAATAGTTTTGAGGTTAGAGGGATCATCATGATTCGGACCGTAATAGGCAACTAATGTAAAGAGGACCTCTCTGACAGTGACCTTCAGTATCAACCATCTTCCCCCTGGGTCACCCTTGTATTGTAAAATCTGTGCTTTAGCTGATTTTTTAAAAAGAATCCACTCCCCCCTAATACCTGCCGTCTGGTCGGTACATGCGAAAGAATCCACCCATTTCTGTGATTTTAATATATCTTTCGTTTCTGCCCCAAGAAGATGAGTCTCCTGGATAACCAAGACTTGGGCGGGGGAATCTCTCAGATATTGTAAAAAATTTTCTTCTACGCGACCCCCCCTCAAGCCATTCACATTCCAGGACAATATCTGCAAAGTGTTCATTTGAAAGAGTACTCCGCCCTCCATGCCCTCCTTGATACAATGCAACAATTGCACCTTGACTTTAGACCACCGGTCATTCCTAGTCTAACTAAAACTATCTTGTCAAAGCAACCTATACAATATGTGACGAATGAGGTATTTTTATTTTTTATTCCCTGTGCTCCCCAACCCCCACCCTACTCCCCTTGGAGAACCCAACCCCTATTTACCTGGACTAGTTGTTATCCAGATATGGCGTCCGTAGCCTCCTCCTCCTCCTCTACCTAAGTACACCTATATGTTACCCACCCAAAAATGAGGGGAAGAAAAAAAAAAGGGGTTATGCTCTATGTCGTGCCCCTAAATACGTGTTTATACATATTTACCCTTTTTTTCCCTTCCTTCTTCCCTTTCTCCTTTTGTCCCATTTCCTCCTTTTATATATATATATATATATATATTTTTTTTTTTCCTCTCCCCCCCGTTCTCATTCCCCTTTTTTTCTCTTTTCTCTTTTTAATTTTTAACCAGCCATAGACTGTTCCCCTCACCTCAACTTCCCCCCCAAAAAAAAGCTAGTAGGTGATTTGCTTACGGGGGCCCTTTGCTGATACTATCCAGCAGTTCATCTGCCTCCTGAATGGACCTGATATTGTGCATTTTGTTATTGTGCATTACCTTCAAAAAGGCCGGGAATTTAAGTTGCACCGTAGCACCAATCTTCTTAAAATTGTCCATTCTTCTCCCGAGCTCCCACTGTCTTTCTAGTGTGTCTCTTGACAGATCTGAACGGACTTCAAAAGAGAAGTCCTTACTTCTCACTGTTTTCATCTTCAATGCCAAGTTCAAAATTTTCTCTTTCACGGCGTAAGTTAGGAAGTTGATAAGGATTTTCCTTGGCTTAGTCCTTTTTGGATTTAAGCGAAAAGGATCCCTGTGAATTCTTTGTATGTCCTTTGTCAAGGACTCCACCGAGTCGTCAAGTGGCAGGGCTTCTTTTAACAAGATTACCATAACATTTCTTAAGTCGGAGCCCTCTTTTCCTTCTGGAATATTCAATACGCGGAGATTGTTCCTACGGGAATTATTCTCCAACATTTCCATTCTTTCACGCAACACAGCCTCACCCTTTTGTAGCTCATGGATTTTTACCTCTGCTGTCCCTAAATTGGACTTTAACTCCTCTACCGAATGCTCAAGGGATTCTGTTCTAGCATTTAGGAGGTCTACTTTCCTTTCTAGGATCTCACACGAGCTCCTAATCTCCCCTTGATTGGCAGCTGATACGGCAAATCCTTGCTTAATATCATCTTTTAAGGATGTAAATAGGGCTTCCATTGAAAGTGGGAGTGAGAATGGGGGGCCCAATCTGCTCTAAAGAGCCCGACCCTACTCCTGTTACCGACCCAGCTCCACTCATACTTTGACTAACAGCGACATCAATTACAATGGCAGGGGTAGTGATAATTTCAGTGGTTGTATCCGTGTCAGTGACAGAGACAATAGCAATAACAGGTAGCTCAGACTCAACCCCTGACGATCCTGTAGACTGCATCCCAGCCTGCATCGAGTCTGTAGTGCTCCGATACTCAGATGAGCCAATAACGTCGCTGACTTTATGTTCTGCTCCCTGCTTTGTAATGAGTAAAACCTCTGGTTGCACCCTGAAAAAAGACCTTAATGAGGGGGTGACCTTCACTATATTGGGTACAGACTTATTTTTCCCTCTTTTTATACTCCTGCCTTTAACCTGGTAATTTTGAAAACCTGAATTATCACAGGTAAGGCTGCTAGTATTAGATATACCAGGGCTAGTTGTTGTGATTATAGCTCCAAAAACTCGCTCCCCCACTAACTGGTCCTGGGGCTCCCGTCCCAATTCTCCCGTTTCCTTAGGTTGCCCTTTTTTTCTTCCAGTCCCACTCTTTCCGACTTTCTTACCTTGCCTCTCTTTTAGTTTAGTAATAAAGTTACCTCGTTTCCCTGGAAGGCTTCGCTCACCCACCTCACCGTCTTGACTGTGTGAAAGGACCTGAAGGCTCTGATCCACCTGAGCGTCGGCCTTTCCAGGTGCGAAAAAGGGCTCCAAACTGTGAGAAGCAGTGTAGGGAGCTATGTGGGAGACTGTGGGGGAGGCTGGGGCCGTCGGTGTAGCCTCAGCACTATCTTTTTGCCCAGCCTCAACACCCGCAGCTCCAAAGAAGCACCCGATACTGGCGCTGCCGCTGTTGACCCGGAGGAGGCCGCGGGCCGCCGCTCTGCGGCCGCGCCTCAGCTCCAGGGCTGCAGTACACCAGCGTGAAAAGTAGGGCAGGCGGGGGGCGCCGAGCAGCTCCCAGGTCATCCGCCCCCTCTGTGAACGACGGAATCGGTGACTTTCTCCGCAGCTTCAGGGGCAGAAAAAACAGAGAATCAGGTGAGTGACATCCAGCTACATCTTAATGAGAGGAAAAGGTACGGACACGCGCGGCTGCTCAACCGGCAGACCCCATGTTCTCCGAGAGATTATGGTTTTGGAGGAAGAAATGAGGAAAGTGGAGGTAAAATTAAACGCCCAAGAGGGAATTGGTTAGAAGGAAGATCGGGAAGTAAGTAGGAAGCTGAAGGAGCAAATGGAGAGTGTTCTCCAGGGGCGGCTTATGCGTAAGTGGGAGGTGAGCAAGATGGCCCATTTTGAGTATGGGGAAGGAGCTGGAAAATTACTAGCTTGGAAAATCAAAGCAGACCAGCTCCGGAACCATATTAAGGAGATCTCGGTGGGTAATGGAGAACCCCCCATTTCTTCAGATAATGGTATAGGAGAGGCCTTCCTGGATTATTTCCAGGAGATATATAAAGAGACCTCCATAGGTGACAACTTTAAGGCAAAATCTTGGTTGGAGAATATCACTTTAACACCTATCAGCCGCAAACAACAACTAGACTTGGGGCAGCCCATCACACAGGAGGAAGTGAGGAAAGCATTGGCGAGTGGGAAAAGGGGCAAAGCGGCCGGCCCGGATGGGCTTCCAATTGAATTATATCGATCACTTGGAGAGAGTTTAATTCCAACAATAACCCTTCTTTTCAATAAAATTTTCATGGACGGAATTAGCCCACCGGTAACATGGAATGACGCTACTGTAGTCCTCATCCTGAAACCGGGTAAAAACCCCTCCAGCTGTGGGTCTTATCGGCCCATTTCGCTTTTGAACGCCGACTATAAAATCTATACAAACATTCTGGCTACTAGATTGGGGGAGGTGGTTGGAGACATTCTTCACCCCGACCAAAAGGGGTTTGTGAAAGGGAGACAGTTAGCAGACCTCACCTACGACCTGGTCGGCGCAATAGACATCGCCTCTACTTATTCACTCCCTCTCGCAGCCTTGACTCTAGATGCCACCAAGGCTTTCGATAGAGTAAATTGGATTTACTTATCGGAAGTCATGGAGAAATTCAATCTGGGCGCAAGGTTTTGCCGTGCTATACAGTTGATATATAAATCTCCATCGGCTAAGCTCCTGGTGAATGGTTGTCTTACAAAGCCATTTGGCATAACCAGAGGAACCCGAAAGGGTTGGCCTCTCTCCCCCCTGTTGTTCGATATATACATCGAACCATTTGCACAGAAATTAAGGGACAACCCTGAAATAGAATCCTTTAGATATGGGGATTGGGAGAGAAGGGTAGCCCTGTATGCGGATGATATTCTGATATTGTCAGCAGACCTAGAAAGAACTCTCCCGGTAGTAATTAAACTGGCGGAGGAGTTTGGTAAGGTTTCCGGATACGAGGTAAATGCTAGCAAGACAGAAGCCATGACTTGGAACATCCCGCACACTGTTTATCAGACAAGCTGCAGTATGCGTTACCTTGGGGTCACAATTACCCAGGATATTAATAAACTGGCAGATACCAATCTATCGCGAGTCCTCCGCAACTGCCATAAACAAATGAAGTCATGGGTGCACCTCCCCATATCCATTCTGGGGAGGGTTAATTTAGTCAAAATGTCTATACTGCCTAAGGTTACTTTTCTTTTTAATACAATCCCTCTCCATTTTGATAAAGACACTATAGGAAAATTCCAACGAGAAATAAATTCCTTTATCTGGGTATATAGATCTACCAGAATAGCATGGAAGAAACTAAGGCGTAGGAGAGAGAAAGGGGGGTTGGTGTTACCTGATTTACAATATTATGCTTGGGCATTTCAACTCACTCACTCTCGTATGCTATTGAAATCGACAAGTGATAATGCGAGTGGAGCTATGTTTCTGGCCATGTTGAAAGGGGCGGGGCTGCCAGCAGAAGGGTTCATGTTTAAATTTGGAGATCAAAAGTTCTTTAAAAAAATCAAACTTAAGGTCCTGCAGGGTTTCGTCAGAATATGGGTAACGCTAAGGAAGGTGACAGGTCTCAGTTACTTCTCTAAACTGGCACCACTTTGGGACTCTCCAGGTTCCCCAGAATGCCTTCGTGATAGGCTGCCGATCCCACTTAGAGACGCTGGATTTAAAGTATGGGGAGACTTAGTCAGCAATGAAACATTTATTTTATGGGAGGATCTAACAAGGAGAGTGAGTATTGGCCCCTCAAGATTTAAATATATTCAGTTACATAGTTGGGTACAGTCCCAGTTCAGAAAGGAAAAAAGTATTGGTGAGGGAACCAGTTTGGAGCAACAGCTTGTGGAAAGGCCAGTAGGTAAAAAGGAGGTCTCCTATTGGTGTTGGGCCATAGAAGAGGAGGTGGACGGGGAATTCAAGCTGGCTGATGAGCTGTGGGGTGGATTGTTGCCTAACGAACAGTGTGACCATCTATGGCAGGAATCTTTCAAAATCCTCTTTAACATAGTGAAACCAGCATGGTTGAGGAGGAATCACTTATTCACGGCTCATCGATGCATACCTATCCCCCTCAGGTTATCAAGAATTGTTAAAGGATCACAAATCAGCTGTAAAAAATGCGGATTGGTAGAAGCCTCGGACCTCCATATGTTTAGAGACTGTCCCTCCATCCAGGCATTCTGGGAAGATGTACAAAAAACATTGGAGAGTATACTGGGAGTGACAATTGTAATTGACTTAAAGCTAATAATTTTTGGCTTAAATACCCAGGTACCAGGACCAGCTAGACTCCTTTTATTTTATTCAATTTTACTGGCAAGAAGACAAATCTGTAGACATTGGGTAGACCCTGTCCCTCCCAAACACTCAGATTGGTTGACTTCTTTGTATGAAACATCCAAAATGGATATGGCCAGAGTATGTAGCAGAAAAAAGATCGCATACTGGGACTTGTTGTTGCAGTGGAGGTGATTTTTTTTTTTCTTTCCTTCTTTGGTCCAATGATTATGCCAACTGGGTACTCCTTGGACCAAGCTGGATATGCCCATGGATTAAGGGGCATTGAGAAGGTCCATAGGGTCTTTTAGACCAATCTGGAGTGATACCTAACCTCCCTATATCGATGGGAAGTGGCTTTTTGGTCTGAAAATACACCCTTTCGGGCTGATGGTATCGAGAGAATCAGAGGGAAGAGCCCATGTAATCCTAGCCTATTGAAAAGGGGAATGTACAGACGGTCTGCACACTATGGGTACTGGCGAATGAGGTCTAAAAAAAAAAAAAAAAAACAAGCCTGCATCTTATTTACCAAGACTATTTACAGACATGAAATGGGAAACGACTAAAGGCCCTTTGTTACCCCGAATTAAAAGTTGCGATTTCCTTGAATAGCAAGTATACTTCAAGTTGTCTTGCATGGAACAATGCGGTCTGCCTCATTCGCATGTCAGAGCCTAGAATCTCTCAAACTATGTAGGCGAGACATTGCAATATTAAACAAGATGGCTGTTCTAAGGTTGGCATCACGTCAAGGAGCCTGCTTGGATTGAGTCCAATGCAGGTTCACTGCGCTGAGACCAGATGGAGCAAGAGAAAACATGCTGCAAAGGAGGAACACAACTCTAACAAGCGCTCACCATTGGGGGAAGGCAGCGCTGTTTATATTTGCATCGCGCTTTCACTTTAAGTGAAAGCGAAAGCGCGATGCAAAAATAAACACGCGGCGCCCTGTCTCCTTTTGGGAGGCCCATCAGGACTGGATCTCAGAGGCTTGTTTATATAACACGCCTCTGAGATAAGAAATTGCTTCACGACAGCCGTGAAGCAGGAGACCCAGTCCGGATGGGCCGGACCAAAAGGCGAAAGGGCGGTAACACAGAAGCCTCATTTTCAATGGGAAGCCACCGTTTACCATAAATGGTGACGCTACCCAATGAAAATGAGGGGCGGGGCTTCAAGCCCCCTTCTGAAATATACTCACCCACAATATGTCTCGCAGACGCGAGCAGCGCATGCGCGCTGCAACGCAGGTCTGCGAGACCTAAAAAGGAGAGACAGATCTGTCAGCGTATATGTGACGCAGTGCTGGAGTCGTGTCGCAAGCGCGACGCAACTCCAGCACTGCTCAGGGGCATCCTATACTTGCAATGCTGCGTCACTCCTTACGCCTGCTACAAGCAGGCCTAAGGTTTTGACGCAGCAGGGACGTAAAAGTGACTCAGCGAAATCTTGTAGATTTCACTGCGTCACTTTTACAGGGCTTCCTTGCAGCGGAGCGCCCACCCTGCATACATTATACCTGGCCTTGGGTATAATGTAGCGCAGAGCTTTACAACGTGACGCATCTCACTAGATGCGTCACGTTGTAAATCTGTTGCATAGTGGCGCATTGTTTACGATGCCGCTGCGTCACATAAGTGACGCTACAGTGTCGTAAAGATGTCGCAAGGGGCTTGTAAATCTGCCCCGATATATTTACCCACCTTGCTTACATGCATCATGATCACACACAGACACCCCCACAATGCACAATCACCAAACATGTCCACCTCAAATGTGTGCCGTAAACATTCACTACATATATTCACTACCTTCTCCCGCTATGTACACCACACACCCTACAGTTGTATGTGAGGCTTGTAATGAAACTGAGAGAGTGCCGCTGATAAGATGTTTTACTACGTACTTTTGCAAGCTTTATTTTCAAGGACTGTTATATGTTACTCCACCATGTGCTCTCACTCATTTGCAAGCCACCTGATCCATCATTCCAATATGTGTACTTACACACTTTTTTGCAGTGGCTGTGATAAGCAATTTCATTATATGTATTTACATACTGCACTCGCAGGTGATATGATAAATAATTTCACTATGTGTATGTGCACGTCATTTGCTTGTTCTAGGATAAGTCATTTCACTACATTTATTTCCATACTTATTTTATTGGGAGCTACAATAAGTCATTTCACTATGTGCATTTCCACACTTCTTTTGCCGGGGCTTTAATAAGTCATTTCACTATGTATTTTTCCACATTTCATCTGCAGGAGCTGTGAGGTCCTCCAGCATTTTTCCAATCCTGAGCGTGGGGCTCCTCTTCTTTGGTGGTCTTTGTGTTGCTGCCAGTGAGTTCTACAAGAGCCGACACAACGTCATCCTAAGCGCTGGGATTTTCTTTGTGTCCGCGGGTGAGTTTACACTGCCTACCTCAAGGCACTTTTCTTGATGCCTGGGAGTGGTAAGCAGCAGTGCTCAGTGGCATTCATCTCGTGAGGACAATGTGGAGAAAGCCCTCATCTGAGACAGCAGTAGGCAACTCAAATCATTCACTGCAGACAAACAGTGTGCACCACAAGGTTTGTGAATGGCCAAGTAGGAACCACAGTAGCAAGTATAATGCAGGAAGAGACAAATACAAGAGTGCTGGGCTCAGAAAATGAGCGCAAAAACAGAATTTCACTGCCAGCCATATGTATGTAAATATGTATTAGTATTTATATAGCCCAAACAGCTGGATAGCAATGAAGTGATAAATAGCACACATTTATGTAGTTACCGAGAGGTTGTGGGGTTTGGATGAGCCATGCCGGAGAACCGTAGAAAAAGAGGTGACTTGTGAGTGTTTGCACCAATGTGAGTCTGTTGATGTGTCCAGCAAGGTGAGTGACTGCAGTCATAAGTCACAATATTATGGTCGAATATGGACCTGCAGAAATAACATTACCAATATATCATCGAGGGAAGTAATATATTTACTATTATTAACTCGACCGTGACAATATTTTGGGTATTGTATTACGATCCAGATATAGCTTCGCGTTGACGTTTTGCCCCCAATGTGGTGGTATAACACCAGATCGAGCTGCGGATCTAGAGTCGATTTCTTGGATCTGATGCAGATTGCTGACAAGTTATGGGATGAAGGGTCGCCATGGGATTCAGATCCGATGACTGGCCTGTGATTGACCTAGCACATCCCATAAGGCTGCATGTTGGCCCAAACAGTGCACACAGAGCGTCATTAGCATGAATGTAATGGATGGTGAGCAAATGCACAATTGCATGGTCAGCTGCAGCTTCGAAGTTAGGGTATGTGTAGGTCATCTAGTCTGTTACATATGTTGCTAGTAGGATCACTTTGTGTTTAGGGACAGTTATTGTGTCAAACATACCGAGTTTACATACTTTGTATGCAAACTACTAAAATATTGGGTCAAAAATATTGTGGGAACAGAATATTGACCAAAAAAAGTTAGTGTTTATCGAAAAAAATGACAACAATCAAAAATAAACAATACTAAGAAAGGTGTTGGCCTTCGAAAGGAGTCACATTTAGGGGCCGATTCCGATCTCGGTCGGAGGCGCACCCAATACTATTCGGTCGGGAAAAAAGCCATGCGAAAGCCAGTTTCCCGACCGATCCGTACAGCACACCGAACGAGCAAGTACGATGCGCACAACAGCAAAAATTCCGGCCGAGCCGTACTCACCCAAACCAGGTCCTGTTCTCCGACCGAGGCGAATCCGGAAACGCCGAATCGAGTCGCACGGAAGGGAAAATGCAGCCCCGTCCGGCCGGACAAGTACGATGCGCTTTCCGTACGCGCCGAACCCGTCGCTACGCACGGCACGTCAAAGCATCCGGAGAGGCGCACATAGCTCCGAATCGTGCCACAACACGATCCACGGCTACGAGACGAACACGGCACCGACGAGGACGACGCGAAGCGACGAGGACGAGGCGAAGCGGCGAGGACGGCACGCGAAGCAACGAGAAGGACGAACGACACGAACCAACCATGAATCCCTTCGTCCCGATCATACCAATATTCTACATCTACTACCGGAACAGGCACGGACGCGTACGGCGCAGAAGGTAAGTCAGACACCAACCACAAAACACATACAACACGTACACGACACATCACACACATACACTGGGAATCTGAATATACTTACACCAGCAGCACCATAGGGGCGGGATGCCCATCACCAATGCCACATATGCACACAGGGGCCTGAATGCGCGCCACCACCCCAACCCAGGGGGCTGGATGCCCACCACTACTACCACCCTCACCCAGGGGGCAGGATGCCCACCACTACTACCACCCTCACCCAGGGGGCAGGATGCCCACCACTACTACCACCCTTAGCCAGGGGGCTGGATGCCTACCACTACTACCACCCTTAGCCAGGGGGCAGGATGCCTACCACTACTACCACCCTCACCCAGGGGGGCAGGATGCCCACCACTACTACCACCCTTAGCCAGGGTGGCAGGATGCCTACCACTACTACCACCCTTAGCCAGGGGGCAGGATGCCTACCACTACTACCACCCTTAGCCAGGGTGGCAGGATGCCTACCACTACTACCACCCTTAGCCAGGGTGGCAGGATGCCTACCACTACTACCACCCTTAGCCAGGGGGCAGGATGCCTACCACTACTACCACCCTTAGCCAGGGGGCAGGATGCCTACCACTACTACCACCCTTAGCCAGGGGGCAGGATGCC
The DNA here is from genome assembly GCA_963921515.1 of Calotriton arnoldi. Taxonomy (NCBI): domain Eukaryota; kingdom Metazoa; phylum Chordata; class Amphibia; order Caudata; family Salamandridae; genus Calotriton; species Calotriton arnoldi. Next base: position 598,526 of record CAWUFW010001351.1, on the reverse strand, counting down.
TACCACTACTACCACCCTTAGCCAGGGGGCAGGATGCCCACCACTACTACCACCCTCACCCAGGGGGGCAGGATGCCCACCACTACTACCACCCTCACCCAGGGGGGCAGGATGCCCACCACTACTACCACCCTTAGCCAGGGGGCAGGATGCCCACCACTAGTACCACCCTCACCCAGGGGGGCAGGATGCCCACCACTACTACCACCCTCACCCAGGGGGCAGGATGCCCACCACTACTACCACCCTTAGCCAGGGGGCAGGATGCCCACCACTACTACCACCCTCACCCAGGGGGGCAGGATGCCCACCACTACTACCACCCTTAGCCAGGGGGCTGGATGCCTACCACTACTACCACCCTTAGCCAGGGGGCAGGATGCCCACCACTACTACCACCCTCACCCAGGGGGGCAGGATGCCCACCACTACTACCACCCTTAGCCAGGGGGCAGGATGCCCACCACTACTACCACCCTTAGCCAGGGGGCTGGATGCCTACCACTACTACCACCCTTAGCCAGGGGGCAGGATGCCTACCACTACTACCACCCTCACCCAGGGGGGCAGGATGCCCACCACTACTACCACCCTTAGCCAGGGGGCAGGAAGCCTACCACTACTACCACCCTTAGCCAGGGGGCTGGATGCCTACCACTACTACCACCCCCACTCATAGGATGGACAATGCATGACACAACAAGCACACCACAACCTAGGGAATGCAAGATTAAGACATCCCCCCACCACCATGACAAGCGTGTGAGCAGGCTGTGTCAAATGCCTACAACACCGAACATGACATTGAACATACAATGTGACCCCCTAGCACATGTGCCACACATATATGTGTGTGGCACCCACAATGCAAGCAGCCCATGACCATTGTGGCAATGGGGCCTAAACCCCCATCATCACAGTGACCAAAAGGCAAGTGTGGGGTCCATAGCTGAAGCACATTTTGACCATTGTGGCAATGGGGTCTAAACCCCCATCATCACAGTGACCAAAAGGCAAGTGTGGGGTCCATAGCTGAAGCACATTTTGACCATTGTGGCAATGGGGTCTAAACCCCCATCATCACAGTGACCAAAAGGCAAGTGTGGGGTCCATAGCTGAAGCACATTTTGACCATTGTGGCAATGGGGTCTAAACCCCCATCATCACAGTGACCAAAAGGTAAGTGTGGGGTCCATAGCTGAAGCACATTTTGACCATTGTGGCAATGGGGTCTACACCCTCATCATCACAGTGACCAAAAGGTAATTGTTAACAAAGAAAGAGCTGCAACTGCCAAACTGCATGGATCATTCCTGGTCACAGAACCAAAAACTCATCTGTGGCAAAGTAGTGTATGTGTCCCATTGCAACATAAATTGGGGAGCCAAATACTGCAGTGCAAATGAAACATTCCTTTGGCCATGTGCAGACAAACAACACCCATGGGGGCTGAGACCGTCAACAGTCATCAATGACACAATGACAGAAGTGACCATCAGAATGCAGAACCACATATTTGCACCAATGGGCACACAAATGCAGATACCCTGTGGAGACAGCAGATGTGAGGTGAACAGATACCATACCATGGCAGCAATGGGACACACAAACCATGATCATTGTGCTGACCGATGACCTAGGAGTCCCAGGGACAGCAGGGAAAGCCACCAAACTACATACAGCCAATGGCACACCCAAGATATGCCAATGCAGTGGTGCAGATGCACAAACACAAACAGGCAGACCCACACTGCACATCATACACAACAGGTGAGGGGGTGCCAGTGCCCCAGGCAACCACACAACACATGAGGAGACCTGAATACCAATCATACAGATGTGCATACAGTGCCACACAAAGGTAACTCATGGATCCAAATCCCCTATGTGGGCAAGCAGGCATTGTCAGATGAGAGGGAGCACAAATCACACATGTCACACAGGCACGTAGGGACAGCAACTGACACACCAAGACACAGACACACTACAGCACTCACCCCCAGGGCCCCCACAATGTGGTGACCCTGGGCTGAAGAAAAATACCACTGTGATGACAAAGCTAAATGTCGTTCACACTGTGAACCACAGTCAGGTGTCCTGAGCAACTAACTACCATCACACCTACACAAGCACAAATCAATCAGCATGGCCAGTAAGCCAAGGCCAACATGGAGGCAGGGGACTAGCCGGGCAACAACTCTCATCTGCACACACTCAACACCACACCCCTCGACCTCCAACAATGTGCAGCAGTGAAGTACACATGCACTGGTGACATTGCACATGCACCCATGACTATTCCAGGGTGGTGGGTGGGAACCAAGGTGTAGAAACACATCACACATGGACACTCAACAAGACTCCTGAATGTCTGACACACTGCACACTACTCTGTACATGGACATGACGGCAATACCACACCGACCAATGGGATCCCAGCCACAGTCACACACCAATGAAGAAGCCAAGGTCACCCACAAAGAACACACATAGACAACAACCAACATTGCAGCCCGGACCCTAAGGAGTGCCAGCAGTCACACACACAACGTGTCACAATCACTGAAAGATAACACAAACTGGAAATCACATGACAGGGGCAAACAACAAGTGCCAAAGGGAAACCTGACTGTGACCCATCTGCGTCAGCACACAAACTCTGCCCTGACAGCAAACACACCTATGGGTGACACCCTGATGACCAGTAATGTGCCATGCACCCACATCACAGAGAACACAGGGAGAAGACTTTGGGGGAACATAGCTCAAGTCAGCAAGCATCACAAACAGGTACAACACTAGGGATCACAGCATGCGCAGATGAATGGAAGTGAACACACAGACATGCACATACAACACACACCTTGGGCGCAGGCAATGTCACACGTGTACACACTGCCATGAGGGGACTCCACTCCTGTGTGAGGAAAGCTGTGCCATATGTTGCCTCAGTAGGGCCCCATCATGTCAGCTGAGCACTTGGTCACACAATCAACAATTAGCACCAAATGAGGGCTCCCATCACATCAGCCTGGTCATGGATGTGCCAACGGAATCATCAGCACAGATCCAACACACTTGTATAGCAATGTTGCACTGACTACACGGATGAGTCCCTCCCCATTGATGCCCAAACCTGCATGTCCACTGGAGATGGCAACACGGTCAGGGAAGTAGACAAATGCAACGATGGCAGGCACAACAGATGTGCAGGGGTGGAAGCCACAGATATGAAATTGCCAATGTAAGTAGGAAACCCATTGCCAAATACTGAACACATGACACCCTCAGATGCTGCTATTGATGACATGGATACACCACATGATAGGACACATTCCCCCTGGACCACATGGGTTCCTGCACAGTAACACTTCATAATCATGAGACCAGATATCACCATCACTGCAGCAAGGGCATGGTTAGCTGCACCAACAACATGTACATCTGAAGCATGAGCACTAGAGAAAAGAAAGTTGCTTTATTCAGCATATGTGTTGAGGCCAAACGAAGTCCTGAAAAAGAGCAAAGGCCAATGGCCAGTCCATTGTCAAAGTTCAAACAGGGTGACACTGGCAGATGTCACCCTACGCATGCCTGCACAATACCAGGGACAATCCACTAGGAGGGGCAACCGGGGGGCAGGCCAGGCACCGCAGGGACAGGATCAGGGCTCACCAGGGGGAGTCAGGGAAGGGGTGGTGGGTGCAGGAGAGCCACTGACAACTGCAGTGGAGGTGTCTGACATGGTGTGTGCCGGCACAACTGGGGGCATGACACAGATGTCGTGGGTGCCGGCACAACTGCAGTGGACCCTGCAGATGGGGTGGACAGGTCCGCCACTGCAGTGCCCAAGTCAGACAGGGCGGTAGTGGACTCCACTGCAGTGCCTACCTCCAGGGGAGGAGAATGGGGAACAGGCAAGGTGGGTTGGACAGAGGGGGGACACCCTCACCACATCAGTGGCACAGACAAGCGCAGCGGGGGGTGTGGTGCTGGGAGAGCAAGTGGCAGGGGGAGAAGGCCGGAGCATCTTGGGGATGGTATATCTGTGGGTGGGGGAACCTGGGGCAGGGTGTGGTGGGGGCACCTGTGCAGTGGGGGCCTGAGGGATGGAGGACGGAGACCTTGTGCCTGAGCTGCAGGGTGGTGGCGGGGTCTTGCTCTTAGCACTCCGGGGGACTTGCGGGTGGGGGCCTCAGTCCGTCTGCGCCTGGGGGAGGGTGTCCGGGGGCGAGGGGCACTCTGCTCCGTGTGGGTGGGCTTCCTCTTCCCCCGGGATGCTGGAGCAGCTTCATCGGTGGGGAAGAGGCCGAGGTCACAGAGGAAGAGCTGCTGTGACTTTGGGGTTGCAGGTGAGGCAAGGGAGGGTGCTTTGGAGGGAGAGGGAACTGAGGACTGCGCAGTGCATGTGGATGCGTGTGTGTGTTCCAGGGCCCCATCCCCTGTGAGTCTGGCTTCAGTCCCCTGAATGTGCGTGCGTGTGCGTTTTGTCATTGGCGTGTGTGTCAGTGTGCTGGATGTGTGTGTGCTGGTGTGTGCCTGTGCCAGTGTGTGTGTGCCTGGGATGGGTAAGGTGCTGGGGAGTGTGGATGGAGCAGAGGCAGGAGGGGTGAGGGACCGTTTGAGGAGGGACACTGCTGCCGTCAGGGAGGAGTCCATGGACCTATTGCCCCTCTGTAGGTCAGACATGCCCGATGAGATGCCCTCCATGAACGACACCAGCTGAGTCAACAGCGCGGTGTGCGCATGGAGGACACTCAGCATGGCTGTCTGCCCTACATGGAGCTGGCGAAGGAGGTACACAGACTCCTCACTCAGGGCAGCAGGGGACACAGGGGCAGGGGGTGCGGTGCCTGGCCCAAAGGAGACACGCTCCCGGACATGGGAGCCTCCACGGACCTGGGGAATGGGAGCCGATGGGAGGGCGGTGGTGGTGCTGGTGGTGGCGGGGACAGCAACACTAGCTGGGGTGTGGTGGCTGCTGACACCCGCCTCCACAAGGGAGTCATCCTCCGAGTTGCTCTGGTCCTCAGCTGAGGTGGATGCTGCTGAGGACTCCTCGGTGTGGCTCCCCTCGCCCTCCGTGCCACTGGGTCCCTCCGACCACTCCTCGGCTGCTGACCCAGTCTGGCTCTCCGGCTCCTCCTGGTCCGTGGAGCTGTCCCCTTCCGTGGCCGTGGATGTATCTGCAAACAATGGGGAAACAGACAGACATCAGTCACCTGCACCAAACGCACACACCACTGTGAGCACAGCACATTACAGAGCAAGCCCTGGCATCATTAGTTGTACATTGCTAAAAGTGCCCTAATTGAACAGGAGAAGTCAATTGTCAGTCTGATGCCAAGCATGGCACTCACATCCCACATGGCCTTGCACCCATCTGTCTGGTGTCTGTTGGATTGCAACACCCCAGTGTTGACACATGCACCAAGTACACAGTAGTTGGACAGTGCAGAGGACACGGTGTGGACACATCACAGCTCTTGCCACTGAGTCAGTACAGGTTTACGGATGTAAGGGATGCCCAGAGTCAAATAGGAAATGCATGTGATGCATACCAGCGACAGACACCATGATGCACCCATGTCCTGATAGCCAGCGCCACTATGGTGTGCATGTAGCACATGTCACTCCCCTGCAGGATCACCAATCAGTAGACACATGCCATGGCGGAGGCATGACTGCAAAGTCATACATCACTGTCTCAGTGATGTATGACTTTGCAGCCAGACAACAACACTCTGCACTGTGTCACAATAGTAGGTCATGGGGAATGCAAGTCCTGGAGCTGCACAAGTGCACATGTACATCCCCCCCACAACACATCCTCTTAACCCTCATCTGTCCAGGTCATACCTATTGGACATATGGGAGACCTGTGACACTACCCTCTGAACCTGAGCCCCTCACACTCTGCTGTGCATGGGGAACAGCTGCCTGAACTTCACATTTACATGCCCCAGTCTGCATGGGCAGCTGATCAGACACCTATGTGTCACACAAGTATCGTCTCCTATGGTCACATCTCCAGTGGCATGCTGAGCCCCTACCAAGAAACTCCACAGCAGTCCTGGCGACTAATCCACAGCACACTGACACAGAGGCAGACACCTGAGGGGTCAAATCACTGTGCACAATGTGTCCTCTGATACACGGGAGTGGGAGTACAGAGTGTATTGTATGGCCTGGAGTAGGCATGACTGTCCAGCCCCACATGAATGAGGGATGAGCCCTGGACTGTAGGCAGCTGGCTAAGTATGTGTGACACACGTCATATACATACTCCTGGGGCCCAAACATTGTTCCCACCCGCAGCATGGGTGTGTGCCAGGTACCCCAGCCACATGTGGTGGATCAGCTCAGCAATTGGACCACAGATCAAAGTAACACGCTGAATACATGTCAGAATACAGGCATTGTGTAAGCAATGGACCCACCCATGATGCCCACCACAGAGTCAGGGAAACAGATGCTGTCTCCCACCTTGAGTCAAGCAAACTGCAAGGACACAGTCCTAAGTGACAGAATTCCCTGCATGTAAGGGCCACACCTGGGTATCAGATGAGGAGTGGGCAGTGCACAATAGAGGGACATGGCTCCTGGACAACATGACTGCTGTACTGTGGCAGTTCAACCTGGCCCGAGGAGGGCACATAACATGTTAGACAGAGTACACAGTGCAGTCTTTGACTCACCCCCTCCTTGCTGCTCTCTGGCCTTCAGCTGCCCATCCAGGTCTGGAAAGACCACCGCCAGGATCCTGAGCATGTGGGGGGTCAGGGTCCGTGTTCCGCCCCTCCTGCGAGGAGGCGACAGCTTCAGCTGGACCCGTGCAATCCTCCGGGTCCAGCCCCGAAGGTCCTGCCACCTCTTTTGGCAGTTGCGGATCCGGCGCTTGTAGACCCCCACGGACCGGACAGCCCGGACGATGTCCTTCCAGATCTCATGCTTCCGATGGGCAGAAGCCTGTCAGGATGACAAAGTGATAAGGCCATTACTACACATGCAACATATCCGTGCATGACACAGTTGCATATACATGTCGCAATCACAGGGGCACATGGTGTACCCAGGCAGTGCACGGCTGCCCATGGACAGTTTTCCAGAAGTCACTACATGGTATCATAGCATGGGGAGTAAAACCCTGTTCAGAAGCACTGTCACTGCACCATACCTGTCCAGTGCAAGTCACTACACACTATGGGGGGTGACAACTACTCAGTGAGCCTGCTAGCCAGTGGTGTGCTGACTCTCAGCCTTGCTAGTCAGACAAAATGCACATTCAGAAAGGCAGTGCACAGAACACTCACCTGCTCCCCTGGTGTCCCATACAGCTTGCTGTACTGTGGAAGTAGGCTGTCCAGCAGGGCCTGGTTCTCTTCAAGGCTGAAGGCTGGGGCTCTCTCCACAGTACGTGCCATTGCAGGGTCCAGAGGGGCAGAGACAGCAGCAGTGCAGTGGCAGATGTCGTCCTGGAGCATGTAGTGCAGGCAAGTGGGCTCTCAGGGGAACATGCAGCAATATATATGTGCTGGAGAGGCAGATACTGTCCCTTGTGTCCAAAGTGATAGGTCCAAGTCGTTTGCATCTTCTGAATCTGGCCAATCCATGGAATAGCAGCACCAAAACACGCCCACAGCATCCTTCAAACTTTCAACTTCATGACATACATGATTTTGCAACATTGTTGTGGGTGACCAACTGATTTTCCAGCAACCGACTCGTTCGAATATTCGAAAACGCGTCCGTTGCCAGGCAAGCCCATTGTCAATGGGTGCGCACCGATCGGTCCATTGAGGTACAACGCGCACAGGGGTACAACGCGTACCCGCACACATTGAAAGCAATGGGCCGGCCGGAGGCACCGATCGGTCCATTGCAGTACAACGCGCACAGGGGTACAACGCGTACCCGCACACATTGAATGCAATGGGCCGGCCGGAGGCACCGATCGGTCCATTGCAGTACAACGCGCACAGGGGTACAACGCGTACCCGCACACATTGAATGCAATGGGCCGGCCGGAGGCACCGATCGGTCCATTGCAGTACAACGCGCACAGGGGTACAACGCGTACCCGCACACATTGAATGCAATGGGCCGGCCGGAGGCACCGATCGGTCCATTGCAGTACAACGCGCACAGGGGTACAACGCGTACCCGCACACATTGAATGCAATGGGCCGGCCGGAGGCACCGATCGGTCCATTGCAGTACAACGCGCACAGGGGTACAACGCGTACCCGCACACATTGAAAGCAATGGGCCGGCCGGAGGCACCGATCGGTCCATTGCTGTTCAACGCGCACAGGGGTACAACGCGTACCCGCACACATTGAATGCAATGGGCCGGCCGGAGGCACCGATCGGTCCATTGCAGTACAACGCGCACAGGGGTACAACGCGTACCCGCACACATTGAAAGCAATGGGCCGGCCGGAGGCACCGATCGGTCCATTGCTGTTCAACGCATCACTGTACATGTGACTGGCATATGTCAGCATGCCTGTCTCAGATGGACATATGCCAGCCACAGATAGCTCCCAGGGAGTGAGGGGCACACCTACATCACGACAGCCTGTCCAAACCTTATCATAAGGCATGTAAGGCTGCATTTCCTATTGTGTGTATGTTGGTGTACATTTTGTCCTGTGGGTGTCACCTGTGGGCAGCCACCCCCAGGCTGTGCACGTGTTAATGGGGACAGGATCCTGGGTGTTACGTGTACGTGACCACTGTGATGTGCAACTGTTCATATCTGTGCATGTGCCATGGTCACATTTCACAGTGGTGTTTGTGTATGTCATGTCACATACCCCGTGAGTCCCATGTGGGACGGTATGTTTGAGCCAGGGTGTCCCAGTGGCACAATAGTGATGGCCCTCCACAGTCTTTGTGCATGTAGTGTTTACAATGTCTCTGATTTCATGTGCACAATGGGAGACAGTCTCCACATCCACGTTGTGTGTGCATGGACTCTGATGTTGTGCGTGTGTGTCACAGACGTCCATGGCTCTCCTGCCATGGCAAGTGTGGCCACTACCTGTGGGGGTCATGTTTGTTTTGTTGTGGTGTACACATGATACTCCAGGTGATGCCAGTGTCCATGTGGCATTACAGGGTCCCTGGGAATGTGCCTGTCGTTGAGCTGTGGTGCCTGGGGCACATCTGTCCTCACATGTCACTGGGGGGTGACTGTGACACAGCATCATGATATCCAATGGGCCAACCTGGGACAAATTGATGCCACCTGTAGGACCGTGTTGACAGATGTTGGCCATGTATGTACCATACATGTCGTTCCGGTACTGCACACTTCATGTAGTTGTGCCTCATGATGATGTATGTTGGGATCTTGAGTGTGTTCAATGCCGCATATGTGGGGTGACTGACGATCTTGCTTACTTCTCCTCTGCACTGCAGGGCTCCTGCTGTCCATCGGCCATTCCCAGACCTGGCAACGATGGTGGAACGGGACAGCATCCGACGGTACCGCTTCACCAGGCAGCTGATTGAGGATTTGGCAGTGCAGTTGTCCCCACATTTGCAGCCTGGCCGGCCGTATCCTACAGCGCTGACCCCCAAGGTGAAGGTGATGGCAGCCCTACACTTCTTTGCCACCGGTACCTTCCAACATACTGTGGCGTCTGCTGGTGGGATGTCACAGACCATGTTCAGCCGTGTGCTCCGCGATTTCTTGGCGGCAATGTTGCTCTTCCTGAACCGGTACATCTATTTCCCTAGACTGCGACGACTCACTGACGTGAAGAGTGACTTTTATGCCCTGGGGAGGATGCCGCATGTCATTGGCTCCATTGATGGGACACATGTGGCTTTGGTACCACCACAGGCCCAGGAGCAGGCCTACAGGAACCGCAAGCACTACCACTCGGTCAATGCACTGGTGGTGTGTCTTGCAGACATGACCATCACACACGTGTGTGCCCGTTTCCCTGGTTCAGCACACGATGCCTTTGTGATGAGGAGTAGTCGCATCCCCAGGTTGATGGCACAGATGCAGAACCAGCGTGCCTGGCTTGTCGGTGTGTACTGACTTTGTGCCATTGTGTGTGATCTGATCTGTAGTATTCCGCCCACTTTTCCAAGTCAGCTGATGTGCACTTGTCTGTCCGTAGGTGACTCGGGATACCCCAACATGCCGTGGTTGCTGACACCCCTCAGGAACCCTGTGACACCTGCCCAGATGCGCTACAATGAGGCACATGGTCGGACCAGGAGAGTGATTGAGCGGACCTTTGGTCTCCTGAAGAGCCGCTTCCGCTGCCTGGACAAGACCGGAGGGTCCCTCCCATATGCCCCTGCGAAAGTGTGCAAGATTATCATCGTCTGCTGCATGCTCCACAACCTGGCAGTGCGGAAGGAGTTGCCTCTCATCCAGGATGACGATGACCAACATCCGCCACCTGTGGAGGATCCTGGCCTGGAACACGATGCCAGTGACGATGATGATGATGATGGTGATGGTGATGTCCGCACACAGCTCATCACCAACTTCTTTAGCTGAATGTGAGTATCCTGAGGTGTCATGTCAATGATGTGAGTTGGCATGATGTGTGGGTGGTGCTCTGGTGCTGTTGGAGTGTGTCCATGGGCTACTTGACTGGATGTGTGTTGCGATGTGTGCTTACAGGTGGGCTGTACTCCCCAACAGTGTTCACATGCTAACTTGGTTCTGGGTGGGTATCTTGTAACATGTATTGTGCATGAGTTTTGCTGTTCTGTCCTGTACTCCATTGCTTTTGACTGTGTGTCATTTCTGTCCTTCACAGGGTACTTTCAGATTCGTTTGGTCAACTGTGTCCACCGACAACGTGATTGCACATCCAGGCTGGTAGCTGTTGTGTCCCTACAGGTGATGTGCGCCACACCCATGGACTTCCTTCTGTCTACAGTTGTTGACTGTGTGCCCGCTACCAGGTGGGGTTACCTTGCATCTGTAGTGGTTACGGCATGTTGCTACTGTGTAATAAACCTGTGCTTCACTTAGTGATGTGCGTTGTCTGTGGTCACACATTTGACTGCCATTTGCTTACTGCACCTGTGGGCTACTTGACTACAACTGGGAATGGGTGTGGTGTCTGTGCATTGCACCGTCTTCCCTGGCAACATCAGTGTAGGCAATGAGTCAGATGGCCTAGGTGTGTATGTGTTGTGTAGCCCTGGTGGTGTGTCTCCCTCATATGTGTCACGTTGCCTGTACTCACATGCCTGTGTTGTCCTTGCTGTTGCAGTTCGCATACACAGTGTAATTTTGTTGTTCATCATCCCCATAACAGCACCCACGTTGGAATCACGACAGAGGCAAGTATGGTGTATTATTGTGTTTATTGTGATACATCTGTGATAATAGTGCATAGGATGGATTGTGCTGTACATGAATCTTGCAATCCCAAGTTCCTAGATGAATAGAAAGTCCAGGTAGACAGGATCCCCAGTATCGGGGCCACAGTTGTCTGACACATTGTTCCAACTTGTACTCCCCATGCAATGTGTGGGAGTAGTGTTGCCATCAACAGGGTGAACAGTCTGTGCACAAAGGCGAAAATCCAGAACAGGTTCAGGCTTCCTGGGAGTTGCGCTTGGCCATCAGCCTCTCACTTTCCCCTCCTCGGACGACCCCTCTTCTTGGGGGGGCCCTCAAGTGCAGGCTGCTGCGGTGCAGGGGACTCTCCGCCAGAGTCCTCCTCCCTCCCTGTGGCAGTTGCAGTTTGTTCGGTACCAGATGTTGTTGGCACACAGGGAGGTGTGGACTGGTTGCTGTTCATCTGGCGGAGGCATTGTAAAATGTCCCTGTGCACCGCCGTCATCTCATGTAGTACATCCCACTTGGACTCCACGCGGGTCATGTGGGAGTCCACACGTGACATGTGGGAGTCCACACGTGACATGTGTGACTCCACATGGGACATGTGGGAGTCCAAGCGGGCATGATGGGCAGCCTGCTGCTGTTTGATGTCTCTGAGGAGCCCCACTACCTGGCTGAGCTCTCCGGTGCTGGACTGGTACGCATCAGCTATGCGTACCAGTTGTGGGTCTTCATGCACACCAGCAACGTCTGCAAGCAGCGACCTCTGTCTCCCACCCTCCCACCACCCCTGCTGACATGTGCAGTGTGTGCAGTTGCACGCACAGATAACCCTGGTCCACCTTGGGGGTTGGTGGTGGTGGTGGTGTCCATGGCCCCAGGTTGGTCCAGGGTCACTGCGCTGGTGTTGTTCCTTATTCTGTCCATGTCGGCAGGGATGGTATTCGTGGTGACAGTCGTTGGAGGGGTGGGTGCAGGGGTGCAGCTGGTGGACCTGCTGGTGCTGCAGCTGGTGGTCCTGCTGGTGCAGCATGTTGACTTGCACCGGATGTGCCAGGTTGTTCTTCATCGTCCGAGGAGGACAGAGGCTGTACGACGCCAGTGAGCTCGGCATCCTCTTGAGCCTGGGACTGGGACTCCTCAGCGTCTGCTGCTGTGTCCCTATCATCACCTGTTTTTGGGAGACACAAACAATGTATGTCATGTTTCTGCAGGCATCAGTGGTTGACACACCTGACAGTTGTGACTGTGCCTCGGGGTGCGGGCCTGTACATTGTATTGTCCTAAGTCGTCACAGTCAGGGGTTGATATTGGTGTGGCACATTGTCCTGCATTATTTGGGCATTTCTATGTATTCTCTGGGGTGTGAACATGGTCTGCATTGATTGTGTTTGGTTGACAGCCAGACCTCCTTCCCACCCACCCACCCACCCAGTCAGTTATCCCACCATGGAACGTGCTTGCATTGCAGGGAGTGTAAGTTGTCTCTCAGGATGTCAGTCAGAGGTGTCCTGCTGTTTGTTGGTGCACAGTTGGCAGCAGGGCCTTGTGCTCCCCACAGCAGTAGCCAGTGTCAGCCATCTTGTGAGTCCTTCTCCACTCCCTGTGATGTGAGCATGGTTCAGGGTGGTGTTGATGGGACAGTTGTGAGGCTGAGCAATGTCTGTGACTACCACTCCCATCATGCTATTGCCTCCACCCCCTTCCCAGCATGCCCATGCTTCCTTCCTTTTGACTCTGCTTCCCTGTGGGGTGGGCTGGCTGTGCTGACAGGATGGCTGGGAGTGTTGTCCTGGCAGTTGTTTGGCTAAGAGTCCCAAGAGTGTCCCTGTGCTTCACACAACATAACCCAGGGTGGTGGTGCTTTGTGGGATCTTGTGTTAGGATGGAGGGCATTGCATTCTACCAGGTGGGTACTGTGGAGTTTGTGTTGGGGGGGTGTGAGGGGAGGTGCTGGTGACTATGGTCAGTGCTGCAAGTCCCCCTTCCCACCCAGCCAGCCGGATATCCCACCATGGAACGTGCTTGCATTGCAGGGAGTGTAAGTTGTCTCTCAGGATGTCAGTCAGTGGTGTCCTGCTGTTTGTTGGTGCACAGTTCCCAGCAGGGCCTTGTGCTCCCCGCAGCAGTAGCCAGTGTCAGCCATCTTGTGAGTCCTTCTCCACTCCCTGTGATGTGAGCATGGTTCAGGGTGGTGTTGATGGGCCAGTTGTGAGGCTGAGCAATGTCTGTGACTACCACTCCCATCATGCTATTGCCTCCACCCCCCTTCCCAGCATGCCCATGCTTCCTTCCTTTTGACTCTGCTTCCCTGTGGGGTGGGCTGGCTGTGCTGACAGGATGGCTGGGAGTGTTGTCCTGGCAGTTGTTTGGCTAAGAGTCCCAAGAGTGTCCCTGTGCTTCACACAACATAACCCAGGGTGGTGGTGCTTTGTGGGATCTTGTGTTAGGATGGAGGGCATTGCATTCTACCAGGTGGGTACTGTGGAGTTTGTGTTGGGGGGGTGTGAGGGGAGGTGCTGGTGACTATGGTCAGTGCTGCAAGTCCCCCTTCCCACCCAGCCAGCCAGCCAGATATCCCACCATGGAACGTGCTTGCATTGCAGGGAGTGTAAGTTGTCTCTCAGGATGTCAGTCAGTGGTGTCCTGCTGTTTGTTGGTGCACAGTTGGCAGCAGGGCCTTGTGCTCCCCACAGCAGTAGCCAGTGTCAGCCATCTTGTGAGTCCTTCTCCACTCCCTGTGATGTGAGCATGGTTCAGGGTGGTGTTGATGGGACAGTTGTGGGGGGGCAATATGTGTGACTGCGACTCCCATGATGCTATTGGCTACACTGACTTGGCCAGCATACACAGAATTCCTTCCTTTGAGTGGTCTTCACTGTGTGTTGGTGTTGTTGTGGTGGCTACATGTGTGGATGTGTGTGTTAGTTCTATTTGTGCCACTGCCTAGCTGTAGTTGTGGTTGTGTTTGTACATGTGTTGGCACAGTTGGATGTGACTTTTTTGATGGCATGTGTTGTGTTTATCTGACTGACATACACATTTTGGGATGATTCTGTTCTAGTTGCTGTGTAATTGCTATGAGTGCATGGTTTGACTCTCCCCTTGACAGTGATGTGTGTGTTTTGTGGCAGTTTATTGTGTACATTTGTTGTGTACTCACCAGGCTCTGGGATGTCCTCTAGTCCATATACGCTCACTGGCGGAAGGATGGCCCGCACCTTCTCCTCCCAGGGCCTGAGGTATACTGGCTTGGCAGGAGGGCCACTGCCGGTGTATTGGCTCAGGTGGTAGTCTTTCTTGAGCAGCTCCCGGACCCTCCTGCGCACGTCATACCACCTGTTCTGGATGTCGGTCTTTGTGCGCCGACATGGTGATTGGGCGTTCACCCTGTTGATGATCCTCTCCCACATCTTGGTTTTCTGCGACATGGGGGTCTGTTGGACCAGAGTGCCAAACAGCTGTGGCTCCACCCTGAGGATCTCGTCTACCATGACTTCCAATTCACTATCTAGGAACTTGGGATTCTTCTTGGGGGGCATGGTGATGGGTGGTGATAGTGGGTGATGTGTGTGTTGGTGTGCAGGTGAGGGTGTGTGGGTGTGTGTTGTGCTGGGTGTATGTGAGGTAGGTATTTGTTGGTGTGCTGCTGGTGTGTGGCTTGTGTGAGGGATGAGCTGTGGGTGTGTGGTTGCTTTCTCTTGGGTGCTGGCAGTGGAATGGCATTTGCAAAGGCTCATGGTAGTGATTTGTGTCCTTTATATAGGTGGAGTTGTTGGTGTGTCTTTGTTCTCTGTCCCCACCCCCCCAGTATTTATTGGCTTGGTAATTGCTTGTTTGGCCTTTTTTGGTTGATTTTTCCTTTGTGCTGTTTGTGTATGTTGGAAACGTTCTTGTGACCGAGTCGGACCCTGCATTGGTCTCGTACGGTGTTTTCCGTTTCGTTCACGCTGTGTTTGTGCAGTTTTGTATGCTGCGTACGCGTCGGTCGCGGTGTATTGTGTTGCTTCGGCTCGGTTTTGTATGCGTGTCGGTCGTACGGCTTGTCCTCCGTCCGACTCGGTCGTGTTTTTCGCGCCTTGCATCGTACTTTGCAGGTTGGAGTTGGCGGGTACGATTCGGTCGGATTTGTTCCGGGTGCGTGTCGGTCGGTTGGATTCGCGTGTTTTTCCGGCCGGATTGCTATTTTCCGAGCGGCTCGGTCGGTCGGCTTGGTTTCCTGACGTGTCGGTCGGATTTATCGCGGCTTGCATCGTACTTGGCGTGTCGGGCGCCACTGGTACGTGTCGGTCGGTATTTTTTCCGGATCCGAGTCGGTCGGTGCTTTTTCCGGCCCGAATCGGAATCGACCCCTTAGTATCCTAACTATTCTTTAAGCAAAAGTAGTTAAAGAGCTGGACTTTGTAAGGGTCAGATTAACCATTCTCACTCCAATCTACGCAAAAGAGGGGAAAATTTGCAGGGGCTACATTTACTATTCCAGCTGCAATCTATTCAACATTAGGGAAAGCGTTGGACTTTGGAGGGGTTACATTTAATATTCCGAATGTAACATAAGCACAGCAATGAAAGTGTTGGACCTTGGAAGGATTAGATATATTATTCACATAAAAATATTAATACCTATGTAAAATAAAAAATATCAATTATAACTAAATGAAATTAAATATATAGAAAAAAATAAAACAATGAATTATCAAATATAAAATGAATACAGTTTAAATAAAAATTCAAACCGTCCCCACCACCCAAAAAACACCAACAATTTAAAAAAATACATAAATTATAACTAAATTATTAGTAAAATTAAAATAATTGTGCTTAGTAAAATAGTAATAAAATAAAACAAAATTAAAACAAATAATAAATATAAAAATTATTTTACAATTTATTTTTAATTAAATACACTTATCAGTGAATTAACACTTAATCATAATACAACAAATTATTGAAATAACAGTTAATCATTTAAATAATTCACTTTAATAATTACAAATTAAATATTTAATAAACATAAAATTAACAAAATAATTTATAAAAGCAATAATTTTAGTTTAAACAACTTCCTGTTCTAGACCCCTTCAAGTTTGCCACTAAATTATAAATTAGTAATTAAACTATAGAGAAATTAAACTACAAATTATAAATAACAAAATACAGATAACTGAGTAAAATAACAATCAATTAAATAATGTATATGATTAATTACAAATGAATTTTTAATTAACTCAAAAAATATTTTAAAATAAAAACAACTATTTACAATTTAAATAACTTCCCACATTATTTCCTTACAAACCCAACAACCTGTTACTAAACTATAAATTACGTAATAAATGTAAAACATTTTAATTACTCATTAAAACTTACAAACCATACTAAAAACTATTAATATAATAATATTAATACCTAAAATAATATAGCAACTAATATGTATTAAATTATTAAAATAAAATTATTTAATACAACTATGTTAAAGTACACAATATTATAAACAACAATATTTTTAAAAAGCATCATTATTTACATACAAACGATATTCTTACCTTGTATAACCAGTCCCTTAATGTTTTTGACTGAATATTTTTGACACAGTATTGTTTCACCATGATATTTTTCATCAATATTTTGGTCATTCAGCATGCGGACAGATAGAACCTTTGAGACTCAAGTAAATAACCAATCACATTAGAAATAGGTAACAACATCTGCATGTGTGACCACTATATACAGTTCCGAGGGACCAGATACGGGTTCAAAGATGGAAAGTATAGGAATATCGTCTTTGTAGGAAAGTAAATGAGTGTTTGTGTCTTGCTCCATGAGTGTGACGTTCCTGCAAGCCCTCAAGCAGTGTGCTCAGAAGGACAGAGGAACATTGTTGACTCACTAAACGATGCAGTTTGCATTGGCGGAACCTGGTATGACTGGCAGTGCATGCAGGAGGCTGATTGGTTGAGTGCCTATGGGATCATGATGTGACCTTGGAGCACGAATGGTCTAGAAAAATAATCTCACCAAAAAAATAGAGATGAGTCAGCGAAAATAGAAAAGGGTCTTCGCAGGGTGGACACTCTAGGACAGTCTTCAGCACTACCCTTTTGTGAGCAGATCTGAGAATCCTGATTCCCAATGGGGGTCGAAGACAGGGCTCTTTTAGAGAGATTGGACTGAAGCCTTGTAGGCCGAAGGCAAGGATGGGCCAGTAGTAGGTAGACTCAGGACGGCAAAGGATAGTTTAAACTTGATGGTGGGGGTATCTTGACACGCTCTGTGACTCTCAGCAAGAGAGAGGAAGAGTAACCTTATCAAGACTACATCCCACCGACTCATTTGAGACAGTAATTGGTCTGGTTGATACATAGAGGATCGTCACAGTAGGACGACGGTAGGGCCACTAACCCATGTGGGTGAGGCAGGGAGGAGATGAGACCTGCTCCATGTTGCAGAGGGTACGAACTCCCCATATGTTGCTCACAGTTAGGAAAGGATCAACTGGGGTGATTACAACAGGGACTTGAGGGTTAACTGCACCCACACATGGCATCCCATCATTGCTAAGCTGCAGTATCAAGCACGCCCTAAGAAGGGTGGGTGAGCCCCATAGGTAGAGTTATGAGGGTGGAGGTACCACAGTACCAGGGAAAGGGATGAAAGGATCAACATTCTCACTGTGGAGGCAGAGGGTCACTAGATCTAAGAACGGATGAGAGAATTAGGTATGATTCCCACTGTATGTATGTGGTTAGCCCGGCTATCCATAGAGCTATAGTCTTTCCCTCGGACCACATACATTGATTGTTGCCTGCATCTAGTGAGGCAGCTTATGCTGGCCTATCTGCACAAGGGATTTTCTTCCACAATAAAAACCCCACTATGGAACATAGGGCCTGATTAGGATGGTGTGCGGACTCAAGTCCGCCCGCCACCCTATCGGACAAGGGGACCGGCCGACATGCTGTTGGCGGTCCCGTCAACCAAATTACAAAGCTACCATCTCCAAGGCGGTCGCACTGTCCATCTTTTGTATTGCGGCGGGTGCTGCGTACTGCAGCACCCGCCGCAATACAAAAAATGGACAGGAAACATATCCCTGCACTACGTGGCAGGCACCATGCGGTGCCTGCTACATGGTTCAGGGATATGTTGGGGGGCACCATAGGTGCCCTCCAACCCCCAAAGTCAAGGGCCAGGGGGAAAGGGGGGACCGCTGTGGGCCCCCAAAGTCCCTTTCCGTCAGCCTTTTCATGGCGGGTTAACTGTAATGAAAAGGCCAGCGGAAAGGGACATTGTAATCCCTACAGCGGTCAACACCAGCACAGACATATAAGGATGAGTGAGAAAAAAGGGCAAGAATTTGTTCACATGATATGACCAAAAATTGTATTATTAACTGTTTTTTTCTATTAAAAATGGCCTCTTGTGGTGAAGCAAGAGACCGCCTAGTAGTTAAAGTTCTCTTCTTTTGGATGATAAATGCCTCCCCGATACTTCATTTGAGATGTTCTTCCCTCTTTACTGCAAAAGCCCATTCCAATATAATATTTTTAAAGCTGGTGTCTCCATGGTGTTACAGACGTCATTTAGACTCCAAGAATGGAACCCTATCCTTGCTCAGAATATTGACATCTGTGTTGTAGTAATGTAAACACATTTAATATCTACCAGAAGACCATTGTTATATTGATAACTTTAAGCCAGCGGCGGCTGGCACAGGTAAGCACGGTGGGGCGGGGCAGGGCGGGGCGGGGGGCAAGTTGACAGACTACGGTATAGGTCAAATTAAATAAATAAATAAAACCTATTCCGTCGTCTGTCGACTCCGCCCCCTGCCCTGCCCCACTCCACGGCCCCACCGTGCTTACCTGCACCGGCCGTGACTGCTGTAAGCTATACCATTAAATCATACATGAGTCTTGTGTAGCCACCTGTGACCATAATGCGCTTGTCATCACATATATTATCCCACGCACCTGTCACAGGTTCAACTTGGGTAAATGATTTGTATTTGTATCAGAGCTGGCTAAGGGTAATTAACCTGTTCTTGTCCTCCTCTAACTTTCAGGGTTAAGCAACATCATAGGCATCATTGTGTACATCTCAGCCAACGCCGGCGATCCAAGTCAAAGCGACTCCAAAAAGAGCAACTACTCCTACGGCTGGTCGTTCTACTTTGGGGCCCTCTCGTTCATCATTGCCGAGATGGTGGGGGTCATCGCTGTCCACATGTTCATCGAGAAGCACCGGCAGCTGAGGGCCAAATCCAGCTCTGACCTCTTCAAAAAGTCAGCCTTCACACGCATCCCCAGCTACCGCTACCGTTTCCGTCGGCGCTCCAGCTCCCGGTCCACAGAGCCCCGCTCCAGGGATGCGTCCCCTGTCAGCAAAGGTTTTAGCGCCATCCCTTCCACTGACATCTCTTTGTATACCCTGTCCAGAGATCCTTCTAAGGTGACCATGGGCATGCTGCTCAACTCTGAGAGGGACTACAACTTCCTCCAGGTGCACAATTCTCTGCCCAAAGACCTCAAGGAGTCACTGCAGAACAACCCAGTTAATAGACGCACAACCCCGGTTTGAAGCCGGCCTATTTTTTTTCAAACACCCCTTCCCCAGCGACAGTTTGGTACAATCCGCTGTCTGCATCCATGTTAATGTGATATAGTCAGGCCCAGCATGGGGCAGATCCAGAGAGGGGCTACTAGGCACCCTATCCAGTGTCTTCCTCTCCCACCCAAACAAATGTAAATGTTTTTTTTTATTCCACCATGATTCTTCCATTAGCAAATAGATAAAGAAACAGGACAGGAGTAGGAGGCCATTTTGTCAGAAGCTGAAACCAGGGCACTCCATGGACGTAGCCCTTAACCCGAGGAGTGATTCAAGGCACAGGTTGCGAGTGAGGCTGGGCCGAAAGAATAGACTACTTGAAGCTTGAAAATCAGGCTACGGGATAAACAGGCTCACCCTGAGTCCTCTCAACCCGGCCCTGGTTTGGCGCTATCAGGAACTGGGACAGAGGGTCAAAGAAGTGGTAGTCCCTGGAAATAGAACACAAGATGCCGTTGTCAAAGTACCCTTTAAAGAACCTCTGTCTTGACACTCCACCGGTCCTCCTTGGACAAGGCCAACAGGCCATAAGTAACCGTGATGACAATCATCACGAAAGTTGCCAACATTTTCTAATTTCCAGTCAAATTCGCCTACGAGCTTCTTCTCGCCCGCAAAATAAACAATAACAATGTTAAAAAAACAAGCAACCAGTCACTGTGAAAGGCGAGAAAGGCTTGGAGAACGTAATGGACGCTGATACGCCAAGGTGGATGCTGTGCTGAGGAAAACAGTCAGGAGAGCCCTTCTCCACTTTTTGCTAGTGGTGCAAACCCTGACTCCAAGCTCGAAGCCGTGTGCCCGTTATCCTGAAAGAGGAGAGGCCCATCAACGCACACGCCTGGTTATGGGCCGGACACAAGATTCTTTGACTGTCTGTAAAAAGAACTGTCATTTTGCATGTGTAGTGTAAGAAAGCCGGTGGTGACTGGTATAATGTCTGTGGTGTGAGAAATAATATAGAGATGGTCTTCCCATGCATGGAGCCCTGTCCAAGAGGCAAAGCACCAAACAGCAACCCTACTGTTACGTAAAGAAGGGAGCACAGCCTTGTGTTTCTATCTTCCTCTGATGGGTCACTAGCAAATGTGGTGCCTACATGTGGTGGGCTTCATGCGCCGTGGAGGCTGGTGGCGAGCTGCTGAGGTGAGTCTGCACTGAAAGCCTATTGAGGCTGGCCCGCCCTGGCTGACCCGTGACGCTGCTCCCACAGTCCTCTATGGTCTTCAAAGCAAAACTGTCTCAGTCCACCTGAACACAAAAAAAAAAACAGGTGCTGTGTGTTTGAGCTTCCTTTAGGGGGTGGGAGGGCAACAATGTCCGTGAACAAATACAAAGAGGGCTTCAGACCCAATTGTTTACACAATGTAGCTTCCACTGCCAGGGGTTTTCCAATTTGGGAAGGTAGGGGTGAGGGGTTGTGAATCAAAAGATATTTTAATGGAGACACACACTGTTCACAAAAATAAAATATGTTGTTCCTTACTATTGATGTTTTAACTTCTGCCAGAATTCACAACTCTTTTCATCTATCTTATTCCTTACTTTGTTGAAATAAATGTACCTATTGCGTTATTCATTTTGTGGCCTGCCATTAAGGTGTGCTCCTCAGAACAGGACTAACAGTGCGCTCTGTAGCTCCTGGGAAGCAGCAGACGGCATTTCCTGTCTCCCTCTGACGTCATTTCCTGTTTCCAAGGTAGCAGGCATTTCATAGGTGGAGCACAGCTTATGAAAAATATGGTTGGTAAAAGTAAAAAACTAACATAGATGAGAAAAGTATTGCATCTTTAAATCTGACAGAAGTTAAAACTTGGCGAACAAAATACTTTAAAGCAAGTGAATGTCCCCTAAAGTGTCATTTTGTACATTTTGAAATGTTGCAAACCTAGGAATGGAAAAATCTTACAGCAGGTAAGGTATGAGATAAATCATCATTTGTGTGCCTAGAAGTTGGAACTGCCCCAGGAAAGTGTCTCACTGCCATTAGCAGGTGTGTAACAGTCTGTCAGCCATGTTTTTCCCTCTGACAGGTAGGGTGTTCTACCTTCAAGAACTGCCATGGGTGAAATGAGGGAGTATTGAGGCTCACGACGATATGTTATGGGCATGGAACCCTGCTCTTGAAGGATACAACAGACAAGGTGATCCTTTTTTTTATTTGCATACCTAATTGAAGCCAGCATCCAGTGAAGCATCCAATGTGAGTGTGAGCGTTCATGAGAGAAAAAAATAACAACCCCACGGACTGTTGTCTGGAGGATAGATGTTTTGGGTTGGCATGAATTTCAATTCACCAAAACACCAGTGGTGGTAAAAGTGATGTCACACAACCTTTCGTCCAAAATGAAATCTCTGGGTTGAGCCCTTCTTTACCGACTGCCACCTATGAGGTGATAAAGGGGAATAGGTGAGCGAAAACCATAAAAATTAAGACATGGCTCCAAGATCCTTGTTTCTTTCCTATCCTGCCTATTATTCAATGGTACCCAAGACAAGGGGTAGCAAAAGCAAGCCTGGCTACCAAAGGCAGATGCTTCAAATGGCTCTTGGTAATTGATGTCCATGCAGAAGATCCACACCAGCAAAGCACCTTCAAAGATGTTCTTCCCATGAGCCGACATTTGCTGCAGGGTTTAAGGTGACTGTCTCACCTATCTTCTAGAGAACAAACAGTGCACTTACAAACCCCATGACCAGTGTTTAATTTGTAATAAAAATAAATAATAAATGCAGGAGCTCCGAGTTTGTCTTAGGGGCCCGCATGGAAAATGCCTGGGGTCGCTAAAATCAATGCTGCCTATTATTGTTTCGCCTCATATTTCTTTTTTCTACCATCCTGTACTTCCTGTCTCTTTATCTCATTCTTGCAGTTCCTTAACACCCTTGCTATTTAAGTCTAGCCTACTAGACAGTGCATGTGCTGTCTGTTGCGAGGCATATTGTGGCTTACATGGAGGGGCTTGGAGCCCGCCCTTTGCTTGCGATTGTTTGGCTCTCTTTGTCATTCTCATTTGCCTGCTTCCTAATCGTGTCCCAGCTTATCAATCTTGTGCTGGTTCCTCCCATGGAGCACTGACTCTTTACTGTTGCTTTGATTGTTGGCATCTCTGCTTTCACTGCTTGCTTTTCAAGCACTACTTTTTGTGTTGAGAGTTTGTGTTTACTAGCCATCTCCTTTGTGTACTTCTCTCCACATGCACTCTGTGTTGCTCTCTGTTTCATGAGAGCTTCTCCACACCCTGACCCTATTGAACTCACCTGGGTGATTTTCCCAGTAGCTTCCTCATACCCCCCATGTAGCTTACCCCACCCACTTCCTCTGTGTTTCTTTCTCGTCTCTTTCTTTCTCCTCCCTTACTCCCTCCCTCGTGTTGCTTTGGATACCCTCATCTTCCACTAGGTTGCTTGGTCTTTCAACCACCCCCATGTTGCTTTGCCAATCCCCTGCCCTCCCTGTGTTGTTTCCTCATTCAGAACTTGCTTGCTTTAAAAATATATTTGTTTGCACGGTTTTTTTTTGTTTGGTTTTTTAGTTACTGATCCAACTCGGATCGATAACTAAAAGGAAAAAAGTCCTCTGGTTCAGTTTGTAGGCGTGCGCATGGACATAAAAAATGACTTGCTTGAAAGACTGTTTTTTTAAACATTTTTTAACTTAAGTTTAGCCACACTGCACAGCATCGGGGATGCAGTACAGTGTGGCTAAAAATCACTGGCAAAGGCAATAGATCACAAGAGGGAGACCTGTTGGCTTTGCCAATGCTTGTTCCCTTTGTCACTGTTTTCCTGCCTTTTTCTTCCTCCTCCCCCTTGCCCCTTTTCTGCCTTCCTCTCTGTTGTATACCTCTCATCCTTTGCTTGGCTGGTGAGATTTCAGGATATGGTCCTTGTACATACAAATTATAAAAAATCACATAATTTTACCTTTCTAAGCCTATTTGACGCCCTATGTTTGAAGAACATAAGGCATTGATAAAAAAAAATGTACAGGTATTGCTGGTTCTACTTAATATTTGTGCGGATTTGAAGCACTAAACATCAATTCTAGCGAGCTCATGTGTTGTTCAAAGTTACATTGCTTCCGTAGGCAATATGGCCAGAGCCCTCTGTTCAGTATCAGAAGCGCTGACCCCAGCAGCAGCACCTAGCAGCAAGACAGCCAGGGGGGTGAGGCAGGGAAACTCACAAGTGGCTGGGTGGGAGGTTTCTCATGGTGGGTGACACCCACCAATGGCAGGTGACTTGAGAGGCGATCCCTCGTTCTGGGTTGAAGTATGATGGAAAATTAACCCCCAGATTCCCAAAACTGAGCGCTGGTGTCTGCCACCTCTAGGGTAGAGATGACATTCCCCCTCACACTACCCTAGCATTTTAAAAATTGTAAGGGAGGAAAAGTGGGTGCGCGAGTGACTTGTCTCTCGCCCTCTTCCCACCATACCTTACATAGGGTTGGGCATCCACAAACGAAAGTAGCACTTTTTCAAAATAGTCACTGAAATAAACAATAGACACAGAGGGGTCCACCCCAATGACCAGAAACATCCCGAGTCCTAATATACTCTTAGCCAGGACAACAGATATCTGAACAATTGGACCAGTGAGGGTCACTGGGGATGCTTGGTTGAGGCGAGACGGGACGTTTGGTTTCATAACTAGACACGGAGATCCATGACCTGTGCGTGGGTGTTGGGGTCCTAACATCACTCAGAAAGCCACATTGCAGGTATAGATCTTGGGTCCCTAACAAAACAAAGAAGTTCAAGGCCTTTACGTTGAAGATGGGTCCCCTATTACCACACAGAAAAACAGGACCTATGCCAATGAGAAGCGAGGCGCTATCGGCAGAACAAAGTATGTGAGGGGTCAGGGAGTGAATTGAAACATACCAGCTCAAATTAAACTCTGATAAACAAAAATTATAATAGTTGGGGCAGCACTGACTTCCGGTGCTCTACCTACTGACTGACTACCAGGAGCCGATGCCCTAACATGCTAGGGGCAGTGAGACGCCAAGGAGCCAAGTTCGACATCAACCTCACCCTGGACAACTAATCCTCTGCCGTCAATATTTCCTGCCCCTACTGCTCACAGACTGCACCTACCATTCACATTCGACCTAACTCAAGAGGATGGGATGGCCTTCTGTTGTCTGCCTTCCCTGGGGTGTTCTACCTCAATATCGCATGCAGGATATCGATCGCAACAATATCGAGTCTAGGATATCGACTATCACTATACTATCAAGGTAAATAAATATAGGTTGGAAGAAATAAACTTAGATGAACAGATGAACTATTCTTAACTCCACATGGGTATTAGATTTATATTATATATATATATATATATATATATATATCATCAGATATATATATCATCAGATGTGGAGTTAAGAATAGTAAACATTTACCTATATATACATACCGTTAAGACATGGTGGTAGTCAATCCCCTGCACTCAATATTGTTGCAGATCAATATTCGAGTTCTTCCGGCCTCATCAGGGAACCACTGGTGATGGACCACGGGGTCGATAGTGGTGCATTTAAGCTAGCCCGAGGTACCCTTCTTGCCAATGCCCCATGCGCAAGGGATTTACTGACTGACCTTACCCGTATCGAACCACGTAAAGTCTAGGTCTGTAAATATATGTGTTTTATTTTCAAGGGAAGGGTGGTTCACAAATACAGGAATCTATGCGCAACAGATTTCAAATTTGTTGTTATTGTTTGGGAGGATTTTGGCGGTGTTTCTGTTCAGCTAACTTGAAGCAGAGTCTTTTGACTTCTCCTCATTGTAGTACAGAATATCAAGGCTAGGAATATCGAGAGACACTAATATAGTAAACAGAACATCGAGGGCCAAAAATATCAAAATATAAGTGCATATAGAGGAAGTATAGAATTGCCATTCTTAACTCCACATCAATATATTTTGACGAATTATATACCGGCAAGCTACATATATGTGGAGTTAGCCATAGAAATCTATACTTAATTACCTTTCGACATTTTCTCCTTCAACATTGTTTCAGCAATATTTGGTGCCACTGAGATTCCTACCTCGACATTTTGAGGGCAGACCCATCTGTCCATCCACTGGTGGTGCCAACTGGTCCAATCTAACTTCCAAACTACCGACTCGTTTTGGAAACTTTTCTTCCGGTATGACATATTGCTGGAAAATCAGAAGTAATTTAGAAGTAAGCTAAGGGTTACTCACACCTACTTCCAGATGTTTTTTGGTGAATTTAGTCCTACGTTATGCATCTGTGAATCTCACAAGCGTGTATTTACATAATCTTACCTTTGTGAATCAAGCACAAATTAAGCATGTGTAAATTATGTCTGAGAAACGTTTGTGAATCCGCCCTCAGTTCAGCACTCTTGCCTTTGGAGGGCGCTGTTACGAATACAAACACGCAAAGAATGATAATGCCTGGACTGGACTCATCAACACACTTCAGTTTTTGAACAATCAGATTTTATTTAGTAAATAAACATTTCAGAAGGGGATATTTTTACAAAGGAAACCTTATTTTCTTTTTTGAGTGAGTTCAAGGTAGATGCATGGGTGTGGTCTACTTAGATTTTTTTTAATCTTTCTTTTTCTGCAAATCGAAGTCTTGTAAGAAAGTTCTGGGGCGAGAGGGATTAGGAAAGGTACTCTGGAAGGGTCTGGGTGCCAGCTGGGTGAAACTGTTGGAGGATGGAGGCACTTCCGAGGAGAATGATGTGACGACAGACCATCAGCGTTCAAGAGGGACCTTGAACGCCGTATTACAAGTGTCATAGGATATAATGGACTCGTAATACGGAGGACGGGATATCAATCACCTTTGTGACGGAGTATCCCATATGCCAAGATCTAAATCGGGCCTACAGTTTGGAGAATAGAATGAAAAGGGGGGTCCAGGGGTTTAAGAGGGGGAGGAGCCATATAAATACATAGCGCATTTTACTTGTAGACACCAGAAAGCTTTGTTTTCATGGAGGGGCAAGTGAGTTCATGAAACAACCTCCCGGTAGACACAGTGAAGATAAAAATACTGGGGCAGATTTACAAGCTCCTTGCCCCTTCTTGCGCCGCCATTGTATCACTTTTTTTGACGCAACGGCGGCGCAAACAATGTGGCCTATTTACAACGTGACGCATCTAGGGAGATGCGTCACGTTGCAAAACCCTGCGTCATATTATACCTGCGTCAGGTATAATGTATGCAGGGTGGGCGTTCCCAAACAGGAAGGCCTTGTAATAGTGGCGCAGTGAAATCTACAAGATTTCACTGCGCCACTTTTAGGATGCCACTGCGTCAAAACCTTACGCCTGCTTAATGCAGGCATAAGGAGTGATGCAGTACAGTAAGTATAGGCCTCAAAATACATTGCTGGAGTTGTGTCGTGCTTGCGACACAACTCCAGCAATGCGTGACTTTTGGGCCCACAGATGTGTCAGAATTTCTGATGCATCTGTTAATCCTTGCGCCATGGAGCACTGTATTGTAAATACAGCGCATCCATGGTGGCGAAAGGACATTTGACGCTGGCGCAACAAAACTGACGCATCTATGAAGATGCGTCAGTTCCTTGTAAATCTGCCCCACTATGAGGGTCATTAGTAGTTTGGTAATCTGGCTCACAGACTGCTGTTGTGGTAGCGGTAGAATATGTCCTCACACTGACAACAGCTAGGATACTAAATGTAGAGATGACCACCATTGTGGTGGAGTTGTTCACCTAAAATAGCTCTCAGATGAGTTGCTTTGAGGGGAAAATATGGTGAGAGGTGCACCATACCAAGCCGGCATGGTGTCATGCGGCATTGTCATCACTTAGTTGATTGCTGAGGCTAGACCCCCCAAAACGAGGGTCTGTTTCCAAGAATCAAGTAACAAATGCCCCACCCACCATTACATTGAAGGGGGTTTCTTTGCTCTTGGGCACATTTGAATGATTTTTAGTCTGGGTCCGCCACATTTTCAATGGTGATCCTGGACAGAAGGGTCCCCGACATGAGCAACGTTGGAAGGGTGGCACTTATTTGGTAGGCCTGTCCGATACTCATCGGACAGGCAAAATGATGTTCCTGGTGGCAAAGCTTAGTGGTCGCTCGCCATTGATAACACCACCTTTCACCACACTCTACACAAGGTGGGGGCATGCAGAAGTAGCAGTGTGCACCGAGGGCATCCACCTTCTGGTACAGACAGTGTGAGCGCGTGCTTTGACATTAGTCCAGGAATTGGACTGTGGACTGTGACATCATGCTGAGAAGCTGGCGTGGCACTGTGACATCACTATTGGAACCTGTCTTAAAATTGTGACATCACAATAGGAACCAGATGACAATACAATGAGAAGCCACCGGTCTCAGGAGGTAACTTAATAGGGGTGGAGGTGACGGCGGGGGGCATTGATTAAGCAAAATTACCTAGCCAATCAAAGACCTTAAGAAATGAAGAGATACTAAAGCAAGCAATTATGAGAGGAGAAAGAAACAAATTGGAGAGAAGCAAACTAACATGGAAACTGATCCAGTTACACACAGACCTTCAACCCAGTCATACACAAAAAGTCTGGTTTTGTATAAAAAATGTGATCACTTGTTTATATCCTTTTTTGCCATGCATTTATCTCATGTCCCCCTAGGCCTGCCTTGGGAACTAAAGGTGAACCAAAATGTACAAAAGTAAAAGAAAATTAAACACGAGTTGAGCAACAACAATCTGTGTGATTTTATGTGAAGTAAGGTGTGTAGCTCGAGGAATCATGGTGGACAAAAAGCACCAAGATCAAGGTGTAAATCTACAAAAGGTACAAAATGGCGCCCACTCACCGTGGCAGGTGGCGAAGCTCCCCTGGTCACTATGTTCATTACGGTATTTGGGAGAAATGGCATTTTACACCTGTAGCAATGTGAGCAGCCATTGCTGCGTCCAGGAGTAGTGTAGTGTTCCACAGCTCGAAGCGCCCTGGGGAGGCCTTAATAGTTCCTTGCCCATGAGCAGTCTGCGGTTTACTTTCACAAAGGGATCGAGTGACCTCAGTGTTTCCTCTCGAAGGACTGGGCGGAGTTGCTTTGTGTCCCAAAAGAGAAGCTGTTCTCCGAATGGAGGGATTCCAGGAAGGGCGGGATTTGACGTGAAGCATTTCTGGCTGAAGCCACTCCACTAAGGTATCTCCAAAGGTGTGTGATGATAACTGAACTGGTGATGTGGGGGTCTGAGGAGCCCATATGGATGTGGTGGTAATTCAAATGCATAGCTGCCAAGGTTTCAGTTTGCTTATGTGTGACATTTTCATAATTTCAGTGTAATTATGTGTGACATTTCAACGACTATGAGTGACACTTCATCACGAGCAAAATCAAGCAATGAGGACGAGGGAAACATATAAATGTCAGAAATTACACCCATTTGATCAACAAGAAACTATAAGAAGATCTTAAAACTGCTGCAAAGCACCAGAAATGGAAGGGCACTTGGGAAATAAAGGGGTGGGAAGGGGCATGATGAGTGGGAAAGAGGCATTCGATCTCCCTGGTGGGAAGACTGAGCAGCATGGGCAATGCACATGACCTAATGTGAGGCCCCAAGTTGAACAACACGGATCGTCAGCGGCCTATTATTTAAGAGTGAACACAATCAGCTGACTCGCAGACAGGCATTGGGCAAGCCTCAGGCTGAGGCGCACACAGTCTCACATAGGTCACAGCCAGCAGTCAGGACGCTGTAGTGTTATATTTAAAAAACTACACTCTCAACCCTAATAAAAATTTCCCCAAAACGGTCCACCCCGGTCAGCGCGCTGCTACCTACCCAGCCCCGCAGCCAGCGGCACAGATGAGCTGCCTAAAAGGACAGTTGGAGCTTGCTGGCTTAATGGGTGGGGGTTCTAATAAAGTGTTGTGTTCTCTACTTATTCATTGTGTCTAGAGTGGAAGATGACCACACATTTGGCAATCATGAGCTGTATATCATTCATTTCACTGTTGGCTGGCTGAGGGGGTGAAGTATTTCAGGCAGAACTTCAGTAACACCAATCGGCACGCAGCTGATGATTGCTGCAGCTAAAAAGCAAAGGTATATTACACTCCGAAGGCACTGTATCACTGTGACACTTAATTACGAGGTGAGCATCGATTTACGGGCCAGCGCCTGCCTTCTCAGACACTCCTGGCCACTGCACGTCGACTCACTCCCTCCGCAAACGTACACGGTGCGCCGCCCCGGTTGGGCATCAGACTCATTCAGGCTCAACAGCAGCAGGTGCAGCTGCTGCAGTGGGCTTCAGCGGCTGCCGCGGTCCCATGCGGTTGGGTATGGTGGTCATGGGGTTGCCATCATTAATTTTAGTTTACCGCCATGCGGCGGTGCGAGGAGCGCTGATTTGCTGCAGTCTAGCCACCATCCTCCCACAAACTTAACTGCAGCCAGCAGCAGGAAATGACGTAACGTCCAGCGGTGCCTATGTCTGCCTGTGTCTCTCAACCAGAGTCGGCTGACGTCTGTCTCGGTAGTAGCCATTGGGCACTGCCTCAATGTGACATCAGTCAGAATCTGGGCCACGGTGGGAGTCTTATCCTTCTGATACAATGTAGCAGCCAGTGAGATAGCAGCAACTACTAGCTCAGCCAGCCCCCAAGCCTGCCAGGAGCAGCGCGCATGCCACAGCCTGCTACCAGCCACTCCAGCATAGTTTAGTCAGCATAAAAGCGCTAACAATTTGACAGCTAGGTGCTATGCCAATTACGTCTGACAATGCATTTCAGTGCAGTGATGTGGACCGCCACACTGAAATGCGTTAGTCTAACGCCTGATGTGTGGTACTTAGCAGGGCTGCAAATGGAGGTTCAGCACAGATAACGAGACATGCCAGAGCCCCAGCCAAGAGTCAAAGCAGGGCTTAATTTGTGAAATATTAATTGCCAGGGTGCTTCTTGGAAGGCCAATGTAGCCTGCACAACCCATACCCTGCCAGCGCTGCCAATGACAGTACCAACATAACACCAAACCATCGCACTCCCACAAGTGTGCCAATTCAGACTATTTCAGACCACACAAAGCTACAATAATGGCATGAGAGGCTGGTTTTATTCATTTTCAATGCAGTTTGACTTAATAAACATGGTTGTTGTACTCATCTTAAAACTAAAAAGGCAGTACCACAATGTGGTGGACTGTCACTAGAGCCAGTGCTGACAATTAAGTGCTGGTGCTGAGCACCAGAGTCCACTGGCACAAATTAAGCCCTGAGTCAAAGAAACTCCAGGCTAGCTCGAGCCTCGAGAGGAGGAGGAGACAGGATAGGGCGGGACATACACCAATGCAACACTCAGCCAAGAAGAAGGTGGCGGCGGTGGTGTGTGTTCTTGCATGTGTGAATGGTGTGGAAATGTACTCAAAAGTGAGCACACTGGTGCAGGGTCACCCTCTCATCCACGGGTCCAAAGACTAACAAAAAGAGATCGGCACTGGAGCTGAAGTAAAACAACAAGTTTATTAATCACTCAAGAGTGGGACCACGTCCACACAACACTCTCAAGTGTTGTAGGAGGAGGTACTCTGAACTCACAAACCATCGTCCTTATATACAGCTTTGTTGCAATGTAAGCATATGGACAGAAATGGAAAGAACAAGCTTAGCTTCAGCAAACAAGGGCAGATGCATAACCACTTGGTCAGCAAATAGGGAGGGGGAGCAGGAATGCTTATGGCAGCAGTAAACAGTCAACAGATAACGTCTAAGACCAGGTGCACCAGCAGCTACAAACCCCCAGCACGTACATTGCTTAGCCACGTCAGGAGGTCAACTAAAATAGATAACACAAGCAGAGTGAAAAGACGAGCAGCAGAGGACGGAAGAATTAGGAAGGAAACGAAATGGACACCACAGCCAAAATGGCTGTTGCTTATGCTAACGTAAAATATTACACGTTTCCACAGACAACCCTTTTAGCATAAGCTAAGACATTTTCTTATGCTTTTAAAGGGGTACGATAAACATCATGGATGTCAATTAACATCATTTCACAGATTTCTCGTTCCATTGCTGAAGGGGCATTTGCATTTTGGACATTCGTTTTAGATGGTAAACAGGTAGTACAAGTGGAAATACAGAGGGAACAGAGCATTGGCCCACATTGAATACATAAACAACAAGAGAAGAGAATTGCAATAATTATGAACAAGGCCGACAATATTTTCAGACCCCATTCAGAAAATATGCTCCACAACCATCCAGTCCAAGTCCATGTTCCTGAGTCTTGATGTATCTCAGTGGCTATTTTATGCATTTTGGAAATGGCATCATAAACAGAAGGGACGTGGTCAGGGATGAACACGCAGCAGCTACTCCCGATAATGCAACATGCTCCACCACGATCAGCTAAGATTACATCTAGCACCATTCTATTTTGCAAAGTCACAATTCTCGTAATTTGGAGTTCTTCTGTAATATTTCCAAGAGCCATTGCTGTTTGATTAGTCACAGCCTCTACTACACGGGTCAAGCGTCTAATTTTCCTACTGTTTAAAGCCACACCAACAAAGAAAAAGAGTCCCAAATTATAGTCAACATATTGCTGTAATGCAGTGTCAGTTTGATCCACTTCATTATTATTTATAGTTCTTTTGAATCGGTTCAAGGAAATGTCATTAAACAGTTTTTGATCTTTATGATAAGATGCAGGTGCTAAGAACACAGGAGGAACCAAGAAGGACACATAGCATATTCCAGACCATCCAATTGGTAGATGATAGTAACCTTTACTTCCACAAATGAAATAAGTGTTATGTGAGGATAGAAAACTGCTATTGTTCGTTCCAGTAATATTCAATACTGTAGTACAGTCACTTTTTCCCACTGGAATACTGCCAAAGCTACTCACACAAAGATTTGCTCGGGCTCTAGTAACAGCGATAACAGGAGGCCCATTACCCTTGGCCATTCGAGTGTTGGGGGAAACATAGCTTGTTGAGGAATCTCCTTTGCGATACTCCTCCATTTCCCATACAGTTCCTTTGGCTTGTGGGTCCCCTTCCTCATCCGGGTAACAAACCTTGTTTAATTGCGCATTAAGTCCTCCTACATCAGCTAGAGTAATATTACTGGGTTCAGAGGCCCACAACAGTGCGAACCAGGCTCTACAGGAGCCATTATGCGAGAATGGCAAGGGAATGAAAGGCGTTCCTCCCTTCTTCTGATGGGCTGGCATCATTCCACATACCCAGCAGTTGGTAGTGTTCGTAGCATTATGAGTATGATGCAACATTTGTATGAAAGTGTTATTGAGATATGACATTCGGTGCTTCTTTTCATGATAGGGAAGAGTGAAGTAATAATGTTCTGTGGGGACAGGAGTAGTAGCAGGCAGTAAGTTTCGAGCCGGAGTTACTTCCTCCACAACCCACATTATCGTAGCAATGATGACAGCAATCAAAGTCAATCCAGTAATAAACATTGTGCAGCCGCTACAGATCTTTGCAGCATTTGATTTCTTCTCCTCAGGCATGTTCATCTCGTCGACAAACAACAAAATAGATGATGTCCTAAGGTCCTGGGCAGGCGTTGGTTTCTTCACTAACGTTGAGACGAGTAGTCACTAAAAGGCTACCCCCCTTTGTAGTCAGTCTTTAACCACCCAGTACAGTGGCTCAAACAGTCTCTTTTTGCGATGAAGTGTCTTTCTTCCTGGATCGAAATAATATCTAGATGCGCCAGGGATCGTGTGGTCCGGGAAGACTTCCTCAGGCCCTTCAGGTGACGCAGCTCGTCCTCTCTCGGTGACCAGGATGTCGCGATGATCTGTCAGCACAGCAGGGCTCACGAAGGTATGCGGAATCTTTCGGCAGTGGCTAGCTTGGACCCAGTTCTTCCTGTTTGTCACTCGGACTGCAGTTCTGGTAGCAAGGAGGACCTGCTCCGGGCCACGCCAGCGAGGTTCCAAGCAATTGGTCCGTTGAAACACCTTCATCAGTACATAGTCGCCAGGACGCAGATCGTGTCCATCACCCTGCGACCTGTCTAGAAGAGCTTCCCGCACCTGCTGATAAATAGAGGACAAGCTGTCAGTTAACTGGGACAAATAGTCACTCATCAACATGTGGAGAACATCATGTATAAGGCGAGGCTTAGACGATCTCATGTGGCGTAAGGCCAGATCGTGTATGTGGTATCGATCTGATAGAAAGCAATGCTAGGGGCAGTGCATCAGGCCATTTCAAAGACGTGGAAGCCTGTATTTTAGCCAATTTCAGTTTCAGGGTGGAGTTGTAGCGTTCCACCAAGCCTGCTGACTGTGGGTGAAAGGCAGCATGAAATTTCTGCTTAATCCCCAACCCTTTCATGACATATTCTACAACTTGCCCAATAATTATTACAGCGCTCAAACTGAATGTAGTCCATTTGCAGGACCTCAAAAGGTGCAGATGGTGTTGCAAACCCTCCTGTTGGAGTTCGCGTTCCCTTTCCAGGATTATACTGGAGACAGACCAGACATGACTGGACTATCTTTTTAGCAGTGCCAGCAATATCAGGATGATCCCAAACTTGCATAAGTTGTTTTGCCACTGAGGAAGCACCAACATGTGCTGGACCATGTGCCATATGGATCAGAGGGTATAGGTATGCAGTGGGCAACTTCCATTTAGTCATATCTTTGCTCCTCCAGCAGCCCTCACCATCCAATGCTCCCTCTTTAGACCATTGGTCTAATTCCTCAGAGGAGGCAGATTGTTGCATATCCAACACTTCCTGTCTAGCATCATGCCAACGTTCAGCTTGCGACTTAACCACATACATATACAATCATGGGATTCTTGCGACTAAGGCTGAGTAGCTGGAAATGGTAGTAGTGTAGCAGGATTTAGTGTCAAACATCTTTTCAATGTGATATGAGGGGCCAAAAGTGTCAATTCATATCCTGTCAAGCGAGCACTAGTCAAATGCTGTGTTTTCGTTTGATTTAGCAAAGCATCAACTGAATGGGGTACTAACACAAGCAGTTTGTGTGACAAAACTATTCCTTCACTCTGACGTTCATAGAGCGTGAAAGTCTTAGTGTAGTCTGGAGTTCCTAATACTGGTGCAGAGCAAAGAGCTTGGTGTAACTGTTGGAAGGCACTCTGACATTCAGCAGTCCATGGGAGGGGCATCGGAGTGTCTTTAGTCAAAAGGGCCAACAAAGGTTTAATAATGTGCGAAAAACTGGGGATCCACTGCCTACAAAAAGAAGTGAGGCCAATCAGTGCACGAACATCCTTCTGAGTACGGGGCACAGAAGTATCTAAAATGGTCTGAATGCGATCTGGTGTGAGTGCACGTCCCTCCTTAGACAGGAGGTGACCTAAATAGGTAACCTGCTGGCTACAATATTGCAATTTCTTTCGCGAGACTTTGTGATTATGAGAGGCAAGAAATGATAACAATAACAGTGTTCCTTCTTCACACTGCTCAGGAGTATCTGCAGCCAACAAGATATCATCGACATATTGGATAAGGGCCACTCCCTTTGGTACAGGAAAGGAATCAAGCTGCCTTTTTAATGCCTGACTGTAAATGCTAGGACTCTCTTTATAGCCCTGTGGAGCTCTGCAGAACTGGAAGGATCTATTTTTCAATGTGAATCCAAACAGATAACGGCTTTCAGGGTGAATGGGTATTGAGAAGAATGCATTCTTCAAATCGATCACCGAAAATGTAGTGGCAGTGGGAGGGACCATAGTGAGAAGAGTTGTGATATCAGAAACTACCGGATATTGGGGCACTACAATTTTATTAACCTCTCGCAAATCAATAATGAATCTGTAAATGTTAGTGTCAGTGTCTTTTTTCAAAATAGGAAGGATAGGGCTATTGCAAGTATTATAGGGGACTTCTTCCACTACCCCCACTTTGATCAAATCCTGAACAATGTGTGCTAATGCTTCTTCACTTTCTCGGGATATTTTGTATTGGGGCAGACGAGGCAATGAGACACCTTCCCTTACTTGGCTATGCACTGGTGGAATAACCATTTGACCCACATCAGTATCTGATCTAGCCCACAAAGTACTAGGTAAGGACGCCAGAGCGACATCCTCATTGATAAGACAAGATCTCTCAGCCAGTGGATATTTGTCATTCACAATAACACGCACACCTTCCGGAGAACAACGTATTGTAGCACGAAAATATTTAAGCATATCGATACCCACAATGTTGTCTGGCGTGTTAGGAAAAAGCAAAAATGGACATGCTGCAGTGAATTTGTCAAGTCCGAATTCAAGTGGCTGTGACAGTGGGCTAGGTGTAGGTGTTCCATCGAACCCTATCGATGTTATCATTGTGCCGGACAGGGGAGCCCTAGGAACCACTCTTTTAGACAGAGCACTACGGGTAGCCCCTGTATCAACCAGAAACCGATCAGTAGATCCCAAGACATTTGCGTAAACATTAGGACCTATTTGATCTACTGGCACCTCAACCGGTTCCTTACCCCATCCTAGGCATCCCTATGCGTAATCAGAATCTGCAAGTGCATCAACAGAATAATCAGACATTTGGTATTGATTTCGTCTATCAAAAGTATTAGAGTAACTTGGTCCTTGTTCAACTGCCTCAAACCTGGGACGAGCTCCTGTACCTCCCTTGTTTCCTGAATTCCCTGGGCGTCCTCTCATACTACTCCTTCCCCGCTGGTACTGCTGACCTCGCAAAAGGGGGCACTCAGAACGCCAATGCCCAGTCTCTTTACAATAATCACACTGATCAGGGGACAAATTTGCTCGAGGAAGTGGGGGCACTCCAGGTGTATACATTGAACGTCCGCCTCTTCCACCTCCCCTAAATGGTAGACCATATACTTGGGCCAACATAACTTTTGTCTTTAAATCTTTAACCTTCTTGTCCTCCCTGCCTTTCGCTTCCTGTTCCTGTCGCTCATAATATTGGGCCATAGTCAAAAGGGAAACTGGGGAAGACGTGGTCCAAGAACTTTCGCTAGCCTTTAAGCGACTAGCTATCTCCGGTAACATATTAGCGACAAATTTGTCAACAAACAAATGCTTACCCGTATCATCGGCCAATGACTGACCACTAAAATCATGGAATGTCTCTTCAAATCTTGAAAAGAAATCAGAAACTAACTCATCCTTTTTCTGTTTACAGGACGCTAACGTAGTCCAATCTATTTTCTTAGGGGGTATGAGAGTCTTTAACTTAGTCACAATAGCTTTAGGAAGATCTAATATCTCCTTCTGAGGTTTCTGCGCAGGCTCCCTTTCCGCATCTATTTCTTCTAAATGTTCCCAGGTATCACCATATGCCACATTATCATCTATTTTATGTATTGTTCTCCACATATCAGGGGGCAGAATAAGCCCAAAGAACATATCAATATCTGGCAAGGTCATAGTGCAGGAGCTGATGGCTCCTTCCACCTCCTCATCAAAGGCAGCGGGATTTTTCCGGGGGTCAGGTAAAGCAGCCTTAAGAGCCATAACATCTGCTCTGCTCCAAGGAGTGTAGACCCAATTATATATAAAATATCCCTTGCATCATCCAAAGTTTTATCATCACTTGTTCCCGCACCTTTCGAAGGAACATACAGGGGTGCAGCTTCACGCATTGGTTTCATAGTAATTTCACTACTACTGGGTTTGTTCGCATCCACCAAAACATCTGTTTTCTCTGTCTGAGACTTTTCGGTTTCTACAACTTTACCCTTTCTAGCTAATTCTTGCTCCTTTCGTAAACGCAATGTTTCATCTCGTAATTTAACTATTCGTCTAATCGTATCAGGTATATCTAAAAAAAGGTAAGTCCCATCTACTAACCGCTTATAATCAATGTTCAGATCAGCTGGTTCTGTTTCGTCAGAAATATGCCGCCAACCATATATTACCTCCCAACAGAATTTTTCTACAAAATATAACTGGTCTATATCTTTCCAAGGTTGAACCATATTTATGAGGATCGTCGCTGTAGTAGTCCGACGAGCTTCCTCTTTAGCAGCAGTTTTTAATGTATCTTTTTCTGCTTGAGTCAAAGTAGAGCGAGTCTGTCGCCCAGATTGCCTGTCTTTATCTTTATCCTCTGAGGAAGAGATCTCCTTGTCAGAGGCATCCATCTCAGGAGCACTTGGAGCGGGAAATTTATACGGGGGTGGGGGTCTTTCTAATAGAATGCAATCATCCTGGGGTTTATTAAGTATGGGATAGATAGGGCGCCTAATAGGGTACTGGCCATTTACCTCCAATCGACGTTCCCTATCTTCCTTTTCTATTCTTTCCTTCATTTCTTTGTCTTTTAATTCCACCGCTTTTTGATATATCATTTTCCGCTGCTCTTTCTCTGCTATAGCTTCCACTCTCTTC
Organism: Calotriton arnoldi; assembly: GCA_963921515.1. Taxonomy (NCBI): domain Eukaryota; kingdom Metazoa; phylum Chordata; class Amphibia; order Caudata; family Salamandridae; genus Calotriton; species Calotriton arnoldi. The sequence goes on along the minus strand of CAWUFW010001351.1, from coordinate 560,233 downwards.
GCTCTCTCTCGCACTTCTTTATCCCACATTCCTACACAATCAAACATATCCTGTCTACTTTTTCTTTTAAATAAACACTGCTCTACATATTGAACCTTTTTAGAATCGAATGACCCATTCACTGGCCATTGTAAATCGGACTCTTTCTTTGTGTATTTGTTCCATAATGAACTGTACATTATGGGAGAAATACCATATTTGATATACATTTCTCTATTAGGGGTCCCTTCCGGAGGAGCCGGCTGACTTTGCTCTAAAATATTCTTGGTACCACAAGAACAGCAACACCACTTACGGAGTGTGCTGAGAACAGGCATGTTTTTCCAAGTATTTGTAAAATATTACTACTCCAAACAAATATTCCAAAAAGGAGAAAAATCTCCACATTACCTGCCTTCAGTCTTTGCAAACAATAAATACAAAAACCAAACCAAAAACCAAGCCAAGCAAATCAAGAGTGCCGCTTCAGCGACCTTACCAAACAGAAGTCTCCAACTCCCACCTGCCGATCTCTGGTCGACCTAATGGTCACTGCAGAATACGCCAAAGAAAGCCCCAGTCGAGACCAGCCACCACCCGGAGGGTCAAATCGGGAAAACCGGAAAAGTCACGTCGGCCTGCAAAGACAAGGGTCTCCTCATGCAGTGCGCATCCTCAGTAATATTTCGATCCTCCGTCGAGACCACTCCTTCGGATGGCCGCGTCTCCGATGGGGCCCCACGTGCTGGGCGCCAACTGTGGAAATGTACTCAAAAGTGAGCACACTGGTGCAGGGTCACCCTCTAGTCCACGGGTCCAAAGACTAACAAAAAGAGATCGGCACTGGAGCTGAAGTAAAACAACAAGTTTATTAATCACTCATGAGTGGGACCACGTCCACACAACACTCTCGAGTGTTGTAGGAGGAGGTACTCTGAACTCACAAACCCTCGTCCTTATATACAGCTTTGTTGCAATGTAAGCATATGGACAGAAATGGAAAACACAAGCTTAGAAATAGCAATCAGCAAACAAGGGCAGATGGATAACCACTTGGTCAGCAAATAGGGAGGGGGAGCAGGAATGCTTATGGCAGCAGTAAACAGTCAACAGATAACGTCTAAGACCAGGTGCACCAGCAGCTACAAACCCCCAGCACTTACATTGCTTAGCCATGTCAGGAGGTCAACTAAAATAGATAACACAAGCAGAGTGAAAAGACGAGCAGCAGAGGACGGAAGAATTACGAAGGAAACGAAATGGACACCACAGCCAAAATGGCTGTTGCTTATGCTAACGTAAAATATTACACGTTTCCACAATGGCAGGTTGCCTATCTGACGGATTCAGTTGGATTGTGAGCATCTGCATTTATGTGTGCTTCTAAAGTGGTGTAAGTAAGCAGTTATTGTGTATGAGGTGTTAAAGGGATGTGTATTGGGTCATGGTAGTGGGAGTGTGCGTGTGTTCTCTTATGTACATATGAGTAGGAGTTAAGCTTTTAGATTGAATTCACGGGGCTTTGTACGTTTCTTGTGGTGTGGTGTATGTCTTTGGGTATTGTGTGTCCCAATTTTTTTGTAGTGGTACATATCTATATATGCGGGATTATGTGTGAGTGTCGGCACTCTTTTAGTGCTGGTCATGTCTGCATATGCATTTTTTGTGGGGGTTGGGTATGTTTGGAATTTGTGTAAAATGTATTGTAAGTGTTTGCATGGAGAAGTTCTTCATGCGAAGCAGTGTTTTTATTTAACAATTTATATAGCACTACTGTACCAAGTAGTATTAACCCTTTTTACACCATAACAGCACAGTACAAATAAAGAAAAAGCAATAACTGGCAGAGTTATGGAGTGCCGTAATTTTAGGGACCTTTGTGTTTTAAGGGCGCTGCCTAAGTTTGATAGCTGCTTATAGGGTTGTTGTGGGTGTGTCCTTGTGTGAGGTTCACCCGCTATGTTTGCATGCATGTATGTATGTAGGTTTAGGGTGTGCACCTCTAAGTGTTGTACAGAGTGTGATGAGGGATACAGAGGCAAGTGTAGCATTCTCCCTGGGTGCTGACCTCATTGGCAGGTCTAAGGGTGATGTGTGGGTCTTCAGGTCTTACTCTAGTGTGTTGGTGGTAAAGTCTTTGGCAGGCTTATGCTGGCTGTGGTAGTAGGGTCTAGGTGCAGAAGGTCACAGGACAGCAACATGGTGCAGCCAGTCCAGGAGCAGGTGGACGATGAAATGCTTGAGCAGACCAGGTCTACATTGTTGTCCTTGATTTGAGCTGCCACTGGGATGTTTTGTGTGATGTCAGTAGTAGCTGGCAGGTCATTGAATGTTTCCTTTACGGTTTTGGGGGCTCTGTCCTCCGCAAGGCTGAATGCGTCGAGGAAGATGTGATTGGTGATTTTGGGGGGCAAGATAGAACTGGCTCCTGAAGGTCTGTAAATGAGTTGGACTGTAACAGTCAATACTACTGATGATGGAAATCCACAGATGGAGAGTTTGACAGAGTTGATACAGGCTGTTGTGTGAGCCATGGAGAGCCAGGTCTTGCTGTTGATTCCTGTGATGTCAACCCTCCATTCTGAGGATGATCTGTGTGACGTATGGAGTACCCTGGATGGACAAGGACACTAAGAATGTGCATTGAGGTTGGGGAGAACATTGTCTCCATGATGAAGAGCATCTCTTGACTAAGCCCCTCATTCTGATGTGCGTGGTGCTGGGGGCACAGTAAAATCGCAAGTCATTTTTCCATTTCCTTGCGATAAGTCTGCCCCAGGACCGTGCAATTGCAAGTTAAACACCATGGAATGGGAATTATTGTGAGGGTCTGTTTTTTTCAATACATGAAACCAGTGGCATAACAAAAGCCCCCACGGTGCACTGGGGACCCCTCAGCGAAAGTGGTAGATGGTGGGCCAGGGAGGGGTCCTCCTCCATGTACCTTGCAGGGGGGGCTTAAGTTTTGTTACACCACTGCATGAGATCCAGAGGAATTCCCAGTTCCTTGGGATTTATTACATACATTTACAAGCTTCTTTGAGCTGGTGGTAAATGTATGAGGGGACCCCTGGGTGGGGGGACTGTGAGGGAGGGGGGGTAAGGTGAAGTTGTTTTCTGGCAAAGGGAGCATTGTATGCCCCCCATCAGAAAAAATCACATGAGAAGGAGGCTTGGCTGCTGCAGTCAAAGTCTCATGTGATTTTACAGTGCGGAATTACCGCATGGTAGATTTGTGTCGGGTTCTCCAACACCCAGAAAAACCAGGTGTTGGAAAACCGACCCACTTAGAATCAGGTGGAGCAGAATTCCATGCGGTAATTTCGTTCTGCCCGACTCGTAATGAGGGCCAAGCCGCCAAATGGATTTATTAGCGCCTGAAATGTCATCTGTGTGTTGTGCTGCACGCTTAGCATTGATCTTTGCAAAGTGTGAGATGCTTTCGATGGTATCTTTCTTATTAATATTTGGAATATGTTAAGCACACAACCTGATATACGTGTGTATCACAGTGCCTACAGTAGCTCAAAGATGGCTTTGTAATTGATGATGGTCAGAAGGATGTACATGTGATCTCTGGTACTGGGCATGCATGGATGCTGTCGAGCGTGTGGCATGTGCAGGGGGATGAGACGATAGTGATGGTGCTGGGTGATAGGACCAAAAGTCACAATCTGTCTGCCAAGGAGTGAGGTGATTGACACAAGTGTTCTGTACCTAGACACTTCCCTATCCCCAACAGGCTCAAACAGAAGAACACCCTTCCCTTAAGTTGTCTCTCCATGTGTACAGAAGGCCTTGTGCATACTTTGAATACAACATTGACACTCCAGCGTCCTGAAGCAAGACACAAAAAAGAGGCACTACAAAGTGGTTCTGATGCTGGATGATAGGGAAGGAAATAGAGATATAGAGTAGGTCAGGTCCTATAAGGCCATCAGACGGGCTACCTTTTTGCCTTCGTCAATACTATAGAATCAAACTAGTTTTCAGCTTCTTGTTCAGACACAAATATGTCCTTATTTAACCCATCGTCGTCTTCCTTGACTTATCTCTTTTCTAGGCCTGGGCGGAAAACTACGCTACGCTAGCGTAGTTTGCGCAACTACGCGCTACGCGAATTGCATGTAGCACAGTGCAAAAACGCGTAGCGGGCATTTTGCTTGCTCGCGGTCCTCAACGTCAAGTTGGCGACCGCGAGCGAGCAAAATGACATCCCGGCGAGACTTTTTCCTCGTTCGCGATCAGCAACATCAAGTTGCCGATCGCGAGCGTGGAAAATAAGCCTCCCGGCGAGATTCTCAACGCGGGGAGGTCAGGTTTCTCATTGCGAGTGGTCGCGTATTCTCGCGACCGCTCGCGATGAGAAACTACCAGTCCGCGTTGAGAAAACTGCAGCTCGACTACAAATCTACTCGAGCGGCAGAAAACGACCGCTTGCACTGTGCAAGATGCCGTTTGCAATGATTGCACAGTGCGGACAAGCATCCGGCACTGTGCAATCATTGCGAACAGCATTTCCTACCGCACTACGCAGTTCGCGTAGTGCTTCGCGGAGCTCGCGTAGTGCCAAGTGCACTTCGCGGAGCTACGCGTAGCACTACTACGCGAACTACGCCCAGGGTTACTCTTTTCCCTTCTTAGCCTCGATCCTTCAGATTTGCCATAAATAGTGTTGTGATATTTAAACAAAGATATACTTACATCCTATTGCAGCTAGATTCATACTGCTGACAATCTGAAGAATCCACCCCTGCCTTGAAACAGAAACATACTAAATTCCACTTAAACGCACTTCTTACATGCAAACTAGGCACAGGCGGAATTTTAAATCTGCGAGAGGAATTGGAGAAATCTGGCAACTCCGTCTTACTCTTGTAATGTGGCATTCCTGCCGAAATCCGCCAACCGCCACATGCCGGAATATATATATATCTCTGCTAATATAATTTTAGTAATATTATTTCATTTTCTCAACAGTCATGGACCCCTTGAGTAGGCGCTGTGGACCTGTTAATAAATGCTCCGTTGGTCCATGCACATCCTTTCCAGACATACTATAGGCACGCCGACTAATCCACAAAAGTTACGTTTATCTCCATGTGCCCAACAGTGCCACTTAGAGTACAGCTTATGCACTTATGATGGCTTTCCAACAAGGCCTGGCTCTTGTCCCCCTCATCAGGCAGTGCAATCTACACAAGTCCAGCTTCCATACTGTGTCCCCCGGCCTCTATCTGTGCCCAGTGGCTCTTAAAATAGATTGGAATCTCAGAGCTACCTTTATCCAGACGAGCCTCTGGTACCCTGTGTTGAGTGATTATTGGCCTAAAAGTGGTCTGGGCAATCCCATAAACACCTCATTTACAATAGCCCCAAACATTAGGCCCCACTTCCAAATCTCCTCCTCTCTTGGGAATTGCCCAGACACCCTCACTCATTCTCCAAGGTGGCAGTGCCACCCCCTCTTCTGTAGTGACTATGTTCTACGCTCGCCCACCAAGGATGCAAACGTCCTCGCCGTGGATATCCGAAAGCTACGCTCCATCCTCACAGGCTTGACTCTTAGCTGCAGACTTCAGCTTCTTGAGAAGCTCAGTGATCATCTGGTGAAGCAGAGTTTGCCTCTAAAGGGGCAAGGAACAGGATCCTGCTGTACCAGAGTCCTGCTGGACCTTCTTTTCATGCTCAGAGAGGGTCCCCGAGCAGGGGGTAAAAGGATGCCAAGCCCTATCCATCTTCTTTTTGGTAGCGGGCTTTGGAAGGCCTGCTGGAAGTCCACGTGCTGTAAGCCCAGTCTGATGTCAGGGCAGCATGTTGTACCATTGGTAGCTGGAGGAAGAGGTTGAATGTGAGTACCACTGTTACTAGATCTGTCATCAACTTTCCCGCAGCGACTCAAGCAGTGATTCTAGGTTGCATCTGTCTGGCAATAGCTACACTATGTAAAGCATGGCCGACACTCCCGTTAGAACAGAAGATCAGAAAAGATGACAATCCATTCTGGGTGGATAAGACTGAACTTACCTGCGGTGCTCCAGGGACCTGCACTTTCAATGTCTACCTCCGGGCAGCGGCCGCGGTGTTACTCAGAGGTATTATCTGGGTTTCCAGATGCAAGCTCATGACACCCGGTCGTTGGCCAAGATGGGAAAGAGATGAGAAGAAATAGGCCTCAATACAGTGTTTAGTCCTCAAGGAAGCGCAGCAAATTTTCTTGGAATTGTGTGGAAAGAGAGTTAATGGTCTCTGTCTTTCTCCGTGCAATGCATTTCAGATATAGTACTAAGACCAATACAGGCCAGGAAGAATGTGAGAACTTAGTTTGATTGGGATCACTACATTTCAGACAGGAACTGCAAAAAATGACTGCATCGTTCACTCTTGGGCAGAAACGCTATGCTCTCTCTCAGCACCCACATAAATTCAATAATGCTACAAAAGTTGGGTTTGTCAAATGAGATTTCTATAGAAGTGCTGTCAGGACAACTAAAGGGTCCACAAGTCTTTCAAAAGAGTGTGGCCCATGCCAGAACTTCATTTCAGAATGTGAGTGGAGAGCAGTGTCAGAGTTTAGTACCAACCTTTCTCCACACTCTCTCAGGGCCTGTTGCTTGCAATGAGTAGCCATCATTTCCAAAATGTCCGTTATTCCCCAGTCATAGCGATGGTCATCTAAGGCCTTTTCTCTGGGCCCTAGGACAGTCTGTGGCTATTGGTCTGCGAGGGGTTAAATTGTTTACCACTGGTGCCCCAGGTCTGCCAATCCTATTGGACTCCAGTTGGATAAGAAATCGATGAATTGTGCCATTTGACAAGCATTTGACTATCCAATGGTAGCAAAGGCAAGCAGTCAAGACTTACTTCAGGTAGTTGTCGAAGTTTGTACTCGGATACAAGAGATACAGTCATCACATTATACAAAACCAATGTCCATTCAGAGTGATTGCTTATAAAAATAACTGTGGCTAGTAACAAAGGGCAATCCAGTAGTAGGCCTGGGTGGAGTTCGCAGAGCTCTGCTACGAGAAACTCCGTGAAGTGACCAAAAAACTCCGCCATGCTACATGGAGTTCCGCAAGTGGCGGAGTGCGCTAGGTCGCGCCGTTTGCACTGATTTTTAGCGCCAGGTGTTTGTCCTGAGCTGGAAAATCAGCGCGAACTGCACCATTCGCAGCGCACGAAGGCGCTGCTTCTTTCTGCCACTCACGTAGATGTTCTACTCGAGGTGCAGCTTCTTTAACGCAAACAGAAGGTTTCGCAATGCGAGCGGTAGCGGCCATCTGCGACTGCCCTTGTTGACAAATCCCGCCGGGAGGTGGTCTGAAATAAGATTTTCCTCGCTCTCGCTCACCAACTTAATGTTGGCAAGCGCGAGCAAGGAAAAAACTCCACTCCACTATGTGGAGCTAAGTTTTTCTGAACTCCGCGCTCTACGTGGAGTGGGAAAAACTCAGTGAGCAGAGCGGAATTTTACACCCAGGCCTACCCAGTATGCCTGAGAACATGCGCAGTAGATATAGGAATACAAAACAGCGACTCCTTTGGGTTTACTCAGATCAAGCATTTTCAGGTAATTATATGGGATGGGGAACAACGTTGTCATTTCATAAAGGGACCTGTCAATGGGCGCAATTCCAGGACGGGTTGATGAAAATAAAGTGATACCTGAAACAAGGAACCAAAACCAAAATAGTATACGTTGTGTAAATCTATCATAATAACTCACATAGCAGAATCATAGAGGCTGCTACATGAAACAGCCCTAACTAAGCCCGTGCAGTGCTCAGGTGTACAAACAAGCAGTCTACGTGACAAAAAGTGGGAAAACACACAGATGCCAAAAAAACATTATTTGCAATATGTCTTGAATTCAAGGGTAAATGGCAATGAAACCGCAGTCTGAACTTAATTGCCCCCAGCAATTAGCAGAGATGCGGTCCAAAAAAAATATTTCTTTCGACTTGCCGACCCTGCTGGAGCAATTTTAAATGAGGGTTTATCAACATTTTGTCAATGAAATGTGGATGTATCAGCCCTGCAAGTAAAAGAACGGAAGGGTTTTAAGTAAAAACCTCAAACATTGGGGCAAATTTTGAAAAACTAAAACGAGCCCTTTAATTGAGGGTTTACTTTAGGAGTCTATGGCATAACAGCCTTGTTCACCTTCAATTATAAATTACCTAAAGTTCTTGATCTGAGTAAACGAGAAGGGACCGCTGTTTTTTATCCTTACAATAATACAAATGTATTTATTTACACATAGGAAGTCGAGGGGAGTTGAAATTAAACATAGAGCATAAAAACAGAATTTCACGGTGGCTCCTGGGCCAACATACAAACACATGTTATTCTGCTCCTTAGACCACTGAGGGACTTTGGAGTTGACTATATTGTCCTCAGGTAACCCCAGAAACTTCTCCAGGTGTATCACTTACAGCTCTGTAAATGGCTTACAACAGTACAGCTCAGGTGCTATGATGGAGCTATATCTTCACTTTGACCTTGGCACTCAGGGGTCACAGAGAGCTCAGTGGGCCTGCGGCAGGACAGCAGAGGCTGTGCACAAAACGGAATACTCAAAAGTGAGCAAGTAACTCAAGCCACAAAATAACCAAGCTACTAGTTGACAATGGGAAACTCCAAACGAAGGGCTTAAGTTCCATGGTGCACAGCTCCACGCGCCACTGCAGGTAACCGGTGGGCACCCACTGGACTGGTAGGCCCCTTTATAGGAGAATGGGGCCCTTTGGTTTCGGGTTAATGTGCCTTCCAACCAGGCACGGCCCGTGGTAGGAGTGCCGGTCGGGCGGTGACGTGGGGCGGGGAGGGGCAGGGTGGGGGTAGTAAACTACGGATTAAGGCCGAATACAGGTAAGTGAACATTTAAATAAATAAAACGAATTTCGTTGTGAGCACTGCATCGCCAAATGCGATGCAGTGCGCGCAACGAAATTCGTTTTATTTATTTAAATGTTCACTTACCTGTATTTGGCCTTAATCCGTAGTTTACTAACCCCCACCCTGCCCCTCCCCCACCCCACGTCACCGCCCGACCAGCACTCCTACCACGGGCCGCGCCTGCTTCCAACCACGATAGCTCCAGAACAGCACGTGATACCACAACTGGTCCCATGTTTCCTGACTCCAGGTGATGGGCCACAGACTACCAGCCATGGCCCAGGGGTCTGAGGTGCACAAGAAGAATCCTCAGGTTCAGTGCTTAATTTGTAAAAAAAATAAGTGCTGAGGCCCTCGTCAGGAGGCCACTGCAGTTAGCACAACACTGCACTTACACAACTACTAACCATCACACTGAAGTGTGACAATTCAGACTGTTCAAGGCCGCCAAAGCTTTAAGAATGGCTTGGGTGGCAGGTATTAGTTGTTGTTAATGTATATTGAATTAACAAACAACTGTTTTTCTGCTCATCTTTAAATTACACAAACAGCGCCACCATGTGGCAGCTTTCATAAATGCAAATTCAGGCAATTAAGTGCTGATGCAGAGCACCGTAAACCACTGGCTCAAATTAAGCACTGCTCAGGTTCCTCTCAAGTGACACAAACTTACAGACATTTGTAATAAAAGTAGTAATATGCTTGTGGGCTTGCTCTTGTCCACAGATGAACACTAGGGCAGGTATTCGCACAGGCTGGAGGGTAGCCGAGCAAGGTGCAGGTCGAAGGAGGTGCACAGTCTCTTTAACAGACCCAGCCACTCTCTGTCTGTGGCACATTCTTGCCTCTATTCGATTGTAGAAACAGCTCTCTGCAACAAACAAAAAATGGGTGAATGAATGCTTGAATTAATCACAGTCACTGGTGATGGCTCCAGGGCACAGTCCAGACCATTGTATTTCAGCAGCTGCGCCACTCTAGACAAAGACCAACCATAGGCAAATCTGTGTGGGTCCTGCTCTAACACAACAATCCAACCTGAACTGCCAGGCCAGGGCGCCTCTAAATCGGAAATTAAGCACTTGCGTAGGCCTCTACAGTGAGTTACAGGTGGAGTCCTGAGGCACAGTTAGCATGGCACCCATGGCTGGGCTTACCTATCACACTTAGAGTGTCCTCTGCAACAAACAACAAAATGATGGGTGCAAGGCTTAAAATATTTTCAGCCACTAGTGATCACTTTGTCCACATTGCAGCCCATTCTTTTTGGCCTACTGCGCAACTCAAGAAAAAGAAGAGCCATATGCAAATCAGTTTTGGTCCTGCTCCAATAGGAATGCCCGTGTTACAGCAAACAAATGATGACGGAATGCTGACAATGCAAACATTCTCCCCCAGTCAAAAGATCTGGGTTAAATCCATCGTTCTTTTGCCCACTACGCTACCCCAGTTTGGACCCAGCCATATGCAAATCAGTCTTGACCCTGTGCCCCATGGGAACATTCCAGACCGAACTGCCAGGCCAGGTCCTCCCTGGACCAGAAACAAGCATCCAGGAACCGGTTTCAGGGTATGTCACCCTTCTTCTGCCAGGCTAGCTTGAATCCAGTGGCGCAGTGAGCAAGGGACCCACGTCTGGGCATACCCATCCCACTTAGGGCGAAAAGTGTTACAGCAAACAAATGATGGACGGAATGCTGACAATGCAAACATTCTCCCCCAGTCAAAAGATCTGGGTTAAATCCATCGTTCTTTTGCCCACTACGCCACCCCAGTTTGGACCCAGCCATATGCAAATCAGTCTTGACCCTGTGCCCCATGGGAACAGTCCAGACCGAACTGCCAGGCCAGGTCCTCCCTGAACCGGAAACAAGAATCCTGGGACCGGTTTCAGGGTATGTCACCCTTCTTCAGCCAGGCTAGCTTGAATCCAGTGGCGCAGTGAGCAAGGGACCCACGTCTGGGCATACCCATCCCACTTAGGGTGAAAAGTGTTACAGCAAACAAATGATGGATGGAATGCTGACAATGCAAACATTCTCCCCAAGTCAAAAGATCTGGGTTAAATCCATCGTTCTTTTGCCCACTATGCCACCCCAGGTTGGACCCAGCCATATGCAAATCAGTCTTGACCATGTGCCCCATGGGAACAGTCCAGACCGAACTGCCAGGCCAGGTCCTCCCTGGACCGGAAACAAGCACCCTGGGACTGGTTTCAGGGTATGTCACCCTTCTTCAGCCAGGCTAGCTTGAATCCAGTGGCGCAGTGAGCAAGGGACCCACGTCTGGGCATACCCATCCCACTTAGGGCGAAAAGTGTTACAGCAAACAAATGATGGACGGAATGCTGACAATGCAAACATTCTCCCCCAGTCAAAAGATATGGGTTAAATCCATGGCAGGGTCCAAACTGGGGTGGTGTGGTGAGGAAAAGAATGATGGATTTAACCCAGATCCTTGTGACTGGGGGTGAATGTTTGCATTGTCCAGCATTCCGTCCATCAATTGTTTCTTTTGCATATGTCGCCCTAAGTGGGAAGGGTATGCCCAGACGTGGGTCCCGTGCTCACTACACCACTGGATTCAAACTAGCCTGGCTGATGAAGGGTGATGCCCTGAAACCGGTCTCAGGATGCTTGTTTCTGGTCCAGGGAGGACCTGGCTTGGCAGTTCGGGCTGGACTGTTCCCACAAGGAACAGGGTCAAGACTGATTTGCATATGGCTGGGTCCAAACTGGGGTGGTGTGGTGAGGAAAAGAATGATGGATTTAACCCTGATCCTTGTGACTGGGGGTGAATGTTTGCATTGTCCAGCATTCTATCCATCAATTGTTTCTTTTGCATATGTTGCCCTAAGTGGGAAGGGTATGCCCAGACGTGGGTCCCGTGCTCACTGCACCACTGGATTCAAACGAGCCTGGCTGATGAAGGGTGATGGCCTGAAACCGGTCTCAGGATGCTTGTTTCCGGTCCAGGGAGGACCTGGCTTGGCAGTTCGGGCTGGACTGTTCCCACAAGGAACAGGGTCAAGACTGATTTGCATATGGCTGGGTCCAAACTGGGGTGGTGTTATGTTATGTTATGTTATATGAGTTTATAACGCGCACAGCTACTCATGAGTATCCCGGCGCAGTGCCTAGCGGGGTAAGGACGATGTGCTTTCAAGAGAATAGGTGTGTCTTCAGTTTCCTCTTGAACGCAACTGGGTATGGATGGTACGCAGGGCAAGAGGAAGGGCATTCCAGGCAGCCACCGCCTTCACTGTAAAAGAGCTGCCCCCTATTCTCTGTAACTTGAAACGAGGGACCTGAGTATAACAAAGGGACGAAGACCGCAGGGGGCGTGCGAGAACATAAAAAGAGAGACGCCTCTGCAGGTAAAGAGGACCACCACCATGAAGAGCACGGTGGGCCAAAGTCAATAATTTAAATTTAACTCTATCCACCATGGGGAGACAGTGGAGAGAACGCAGCTGTTGACGGACACTGTTCCTAGCCAACATGCCCAATAGAAGTCTGGCTGCCGTGTTTTGAACCACCTGCAGCTTCTTCAGCAGGTACCCGGGGATACCAGCGTAAAGGGCATTGGCATAGTCCAGCCGTGACAGAATCAGCGCACATGTGACCGTCTTCCTCGCCGCCAGAGGTAGGAGGGGGAAGAATCTTCTGAGAGTTTTAAGCAGGCCGAAGCAACATCCAGCCAGTTTCTTAATGTGTGTCGAGAAGGAAAGACATTCATCAAACCATACCCCGAGGTTTTTAACTGGCTTCCCTGATGAGGTAGGTGATGGAAACTCAGGAGGCCAGAGCTGCTCTCTAAAGTTGAGGGGAATTTACCAAATAGCAGGACCTCTGACTTTTCTTCATTACACTTAAGCTGCGCCTCTGCCAGCCATTTAAAGATAGAAGAAAGGCAGTGGTGAACCAATAGTACCGAGTCCGCATCTTTGTCCCAGGTAAAAAGCAACTGAGTGTCGTCTGCGTGTGCCATCACCTTAGCCCCCAACTCCTCCGCCAAATTTATCAGCGGAGTAACGTAGATATTAAAAAGAAGGGGGCTAAGGGAGGATCCCTGGGGGACTCCTGTTGATACAGGCTGAGGGGAGGAGGAGGACGGTGGAATCCAGATCTGCTCAACCCGCCCTTCCAAGAAGGACCGGAACCAGCCCCACACGGCACCCGACAGACAGGTGTGGTGAGGAAAAGAATGATGGATTTAACCCAGATCCTTGTGACTGGGGGTGAATGTTTGCATTGTCCAGCATTCCGTCCATCAATTGTTTCTTTTGCATATGTCGCCCTAAGTGGGAAGGGTATGCCCAGATGTGGGTCCCATGCTCACTACACCACTGGATTCAAACTAGCCTGGCTGATGAAGGGTGATGCCCTGAAACCGGTCTCAGGATGCTTGTTTCCGGTCCAGGGAGGACCTGGCTTGGCAGTTCGGGCTGGACTGTTCCCACAAGGAACAGGGTCAAGACTGATTTGCATATGGCTGGGTCCAAACTGGGGTGGTGTGGTGAGGAAAAGAATGATAGATTTAACCCAGATCCTTGTGACTGGGGGTGAATGTTTGCATTGTCCAGCATTCCGTCCATCAATTGTTTCTTTTGCATAGGAATGCCCAGCACAAACGGCCAGGTCAGGTTGCAACTTGCCTGCAGACACGGACGCAAGCACCCCAGGTAGTGCCTGTTGGGGTACCATTGGCTTACTTAGGCTTTGTCCTCGAGGTATTGCTTGGGTTCTGTGACATGGTGAGCACAGGACCCACACCTCTGCACGCCCATCACTTTTAGGGCATCCACCGCAACAAACAACAAAGTGATGGAATGGATTCTTGAAATAATCTCAGGCACTGACAATCCCAAAGGTAGAATTCCAGGCCATCGTTTTTCTCTAACTGTGCCACTGTAGACAGAGACTACCATTGGCAAATAAATCTTGGCCGTACCCCCAGGAAACATCCTCTCCCTCTCTCTCCTAATTAAAACACATCGATGCAGCTTAGAGGTAGCTGTTAGGACTTAATTAGTGTAGGAGAGAAGACCAGATAAATAAACTGCAGTAGGACGGGAGATGACACTCCATGCATGTACATATGTATATGGTATTGCTATAGTGCAGGATTCTCCAAAGTCAGACCGGGAGGGCCGGATCCATGCCAGATTTTTAGCATATCCGCATTTAGATAAATGCAGTTATCTTAAAAATCTGGCATGGATAGCGTGAAACTAGCTAAAAGGCAGTATGGGTTAAAAGACAGGCATAAAGTTAACGAGTGATAGGGAGGGGGCTGCTGTTCCAGATCCTGGCTGCATACATGGAAAAGCCCTCAATAGTGAAACATAATGTCACATAGTATGAAATAACATAGCATGCCTTGACACTGCATATTAATTAATGTATACCAGTATTTGTAAAGCGCGAACAATTACCCAAGGGTGTCAAGGCGCTGGGGGCCTTCGGGAAGATTAAGCGAGCTATTGCCTAGAGTCACATGGTGCTGGGCTAACCTGCTGCAGGCGATCGAACCGTGAACCCCCGTGTCCCGGAGTCAGCCGCCCTAGCCGCTGCACCACACCCCTTCCTTGTGGAAGTGGAACTTAACATTACATAACATGAAATACATTAACGTAACATACCATCGCACAGCATAGCAAAACATAGTGTTACATAACATGAAATAACGTAACATGCCACTTCATAGCTCTGAGATAAATAATCCTTAGCAGTCTCTGAAATAAACTCTAACCTCTTCTGAATCTCATAACATAACCCCACTGACACTGTCTACTGGAATTAGCCTCTTCTCGCCTCTGTACATCATCAGCCACTTACAGGTTGCTAGATGTCTGTTCTGGAACACCTAACATCTGGAATCTTTCCTTCTCAACATCTGTATGAAGCTTCTAGTTCTACCACATTTCATCCTTCTGACAGCCATGCCTAACATCTCAATAATGGTCGCTCACAACTGGTCCATCTTTGCCGCTCAATTTTGACTGGGTAACAAGATGGGTTAGGACAGTGAACCAGACAGGAGAAGAAAAACAGAGGAAAGCATACGCCACCCCAGGGCACTTGTCTTCGCAAATAACTGAGCCGAAAGTCGACTCAAGGGTTTACCCTGGTTTGCAGGGAGTGAAAAGCATAGAGCACGATGAGAAAAGAGGAGACTGTACCTTCAAGCACCAAGGTCAGAGGTAAAATGGAAGAAGAGGGATGGGAGGAGGGAAGAAATAAGGAGATGGGATCACAGGGCTACCTGTGAAAATAGGAGCAACCAGTGCTTAATTTGTAAAAACAATAAGTGCCAGGGCTCTCGTCAGGAGGCCACTGCAGCTTGCACCACACATTGCCCCTGCTATGCTGCCAATGATAGTAACAACACAACTATTAACCATCACACTCCTACAAGTGTGACAATTCGGACCATTTCAGGCCCCCAAAGCTATAAGAATGGCTTGGACTGTAAGAAATCGTCATTTTTAATGTATATTGAATTAATAATTAACTGTTGTTGTGGTCATCTCTAAATTAGCCAGACAGCGCCACCTTGTGACAGACTGTCACAAGCGCCGGTGTTGACACTTAAGTGCCAATGCCGAGCGATGGAAACCACAGGCTTGAATTAAGCACTGGGAGTACCGGAACAAACTAGGGCTAACAAGCAGGGTAAAGACACCAGAAACTATCAAGGAATGAGCGAGAAGATGGGGAAAAAGGTATTGGGTAAGGTGCATGACGAGGCCAGGAGAAACACAAAACCATGGTGGGTCAGTGGTCTAGAATGTGAAAAACATGGAAACGTCAACGTCGCTGATAATTAACACAGCTGATGTTGGATCAGCCCCAGTGCCTAATTTGTGATAGAAAGAGAGCCGGTACTCGAAGCTCTGCTCAGAAGCCTGTGGCTGGTCCAATTAAATGTTGGAGCACCGAATACCAAGACTGGTAGCATTCAAACCACCTCATGCCTCTTTAGTCGACAACCAGACACTCCCTGCCCCTTTATCGCACTCTTACAGGTTCCTTCTTTCTCCATTTGTGGCAATTTTACCATCTTTCTCTTCCTTTTTCTTTCCGATCTGTTTGTTTTTCTTCTCTTACGCTCAGTAAATATCTGATGCGGAAAAATAAGTGCTGATCCCCAAAAATAAGTGCTGTGGCCCCCACCGGCAACCACTAGCTCAAATTAAGCACTGAGCAGTCCAATAAGATCCAGTGTGCCAGAGTTACCCACTCACTATTTGAAAATCCTTAGGTCTCTGAATATCAAGTCCCAGACCCACTTTCATGTGATGGCCTCAAATACACTCTAACTCCTTCAATGAGAGGCATTTCCACTGACCAGGTGTTCTTGTAGAGCATATGCTAACTTAAATATTCTATAGGGGCTAGTGACAGATGAGTGCCATTTAAAAGCTCATCCTCGAGCAGGCGTCTAAGGTTTACGATATCCGTGGAAGCATTGATGTAGGGTGGCAGATCATTCCAACTATGGCCAGAGTCAATAGGGTCCCATGGCTCCCCTTCGAATGACTGAAGAAAGGGACAGGAAGAACTAAATTATTGGAGCCGTGAATTGTCCGTGGTGTGATCTTAGGTGTCAGAGCAGTGGTGACAGGAAGACATTCATGTTTGTGGAAGAGCGCAGTCTGTCACAGGAAGGCAACAGAGCCCTCTTCTATCATCTGATAGGTGGTCTCTATCCAGGGAACCACCAACCAAACACTCCAGCGTGCTGTCAGTGCCTGGATACTCTCATGGGTGACAAGTAGCACTCTACAAATCTACTGATTGACTGATTGATTGATTTTCTGCTGATTGCAACCTGTATAAGAGTGAAGTACATCAAGTTTGCATAATCAACACAAGCGTCAACAGGTACAGCTATGATTATAGCCTTATAGATGAAAGACTGTAGCAGTGAGACCTTTCTCAGGTTAAGTAGGTGAAAGAAACAGCTGAACACAAAACAGACTTGAGCTTGAAAAACAAGAATCAAAAAATCACTTCTTGATTCTTAACTATTTTTCCTGGAGCTAAACTCAAGTCAAGAAGAATAACTAAAGCAAATAATTTAAGTTAGGTTGTAACATTTCACGCAAAAAAGATGGCCTCTGTGTTAGATTCACCCATCTCAGTCTCATCTTCGTTAGAC
Source organism: Calotriton arnoldi (assembly GCA_963921515.1). NCBI lineage: Eukaryota > Metazoa > Chordata > Amphibia > Caudata > Salamandridae > Calotriton > Calotriton arnoldi. The sequence continues at coordinate 543,187 of CAWUFW010001351.1, read as the reverse complement.
AAAGTTAACTAGGCTTACAATCTTGGTTGGTTCCAAGTAGTCTGAAGTATAACTGTTTGTCGCCTGCATACAGCAGACACTCCACATGAGATTCCCAAAGGCTGCTAAATTGGGAGGACAACTAGACATTGCATAGTGTGGGCTATGAGAAGTATCCACTATCAGAGAGGAAATACGCAAGAGTGTCCCGCTGGAATCTATATGCTATAAAAGAGCGAAATCAGTTCTTGGTGAGGAGGAAAGTGTCCAACATTGCGGACAGTCTAACATTTTGGATAGAAGGACACACAGACACAGTCATACCAGAGCAAGTGTAACACATCCAGTGTACACAGCAGCCCTCATCAAGAGCACATCACTAAATCTCAGAAGAAATTTTTTTCAAGTTTCCCTCCACCCCAGAGCCGCCTCCCCTCGCTTGTGCCTGGGTTTAGATCCTAACAGGATCTAAACCCAGACACAAGCGAGGGAAGGCAGCTATGGGGGTGGAGGAGAACTTGACCATATTCCACAGACCCATTCTAAAACAAACCCTACCAGGTTATTTACAGGACAGCATATTGCAATTCAAACACAAGCTCTACTGTCAAGGAGGAAACCTTATGCCAGCAGGCACTGTCCATATAGTTCAAATCGAACAGTAGTCCCACCTCTCTCCGGTTCCACTGTCAGTCAGTCATAATAATAACTTTATTTTGCAGATAGAATAATGGCATAAAAAGTATGCTACAATAAAAACATTACAGATAAAAAAAAACATCTATTAAGACTCAAAGTTATTATACAATTTAAAAGAAATAAAATCCACTGAATATTATGTAGGCTAGCAGATGACACAGGGACAGGAGAATAGCATAAGAGAGAAAATTGTGGCAATTAATATTACCATTGAAAACCAGCTGGACATCTCGCTACAGTCTCTGGTGCCTTCTATCACGCATGAAACACCCAAAGAATATCCCTGTGATTCAATCTCTCTGCATTTTGATGGAACCCTGAGTTTTCCCAAAACTGAAGCACAAATATTATCTATATAATAGATGTCAAAAGTATTCCGTACTGTCGTGGTTCGCTCACTAAATATGACTAAAATTCGAGGATGAAGCCTTCCGGCTAGAGCGGGCGACCTTGAAGCTGGGGAAGGGGGTTCGAGTCTCGGCAACGACGCTCAACATCCTGTGATTCTGGGCAAATCCCTTAATCTCCCCGCGCCTAACAAAAATGGATGTGTCCATCTGTAACAAAACTGGTGCTCAGGCAAAGCGCTCTGATACCTGATATCCTCAGGTCTAGTTCGTGCTATATAAAACTCGAGAAAAAAAATCTAAAGCGAATATATTCCCTTATTTGAAAATACATTAATGATGGCTGTTTCATGAATTGCAATGTAACAAACAAACATTAGAATTATAACGTTCACCTGGCAACGATCACTGTCCCAATCTATATCGCTACCTTGTACAATATGTGCATCAAAAGCAAAATATATATCAAAGTCTTTGCAGTGATGAGGATCCTTCTCATTCCTCAAGTTGAATACCCTGGGTGTGCAAAAAATAGGAATTAAATATGAGTTTACAATTTGAAAGGACTGTTTTGTAACAGCACTTAGGGCCTGATTTAGATTTCGGCAGATGGGTTACTCTTTCACAACGGTGACGGATATCCCCTCCGCTGAAATTCAATTCCCATAGGATATTATGCAATTTATATTTTGGCGGGCGGGATATCCGTCACCGTCCGTCCGCCGCATCTATATCGGGCCCTTAGTAATGGAAGAATACTTCTTTTAATTCATTCCAGACGTCAGTTGATTCCAGGGATGATCATAAATAGGCTCTTAGTTTTTTCATAAATATAGCTGAAAGGTCACGGCTGCAGCGACAACGCGTTTTGTTTGCCTAACAAGGACTCGCTGGACAACAAGGAACTTATTCTAAGGAACTTCAAAATGGCTGCTGTAACCTTGTGAGAGTTCTGTGGCATCATGGGGCATGTAGTTTCCTTTACGGAAATCAGGTGCATCGTGTACAGTGTCCAGTGAAGACACAAAGCCTATCTCAAGGTTGGCCAACACTCCACACACACTGACGGCGTATCCTTCCTTTAAATACGCGCACCTCTCAGATTATAACACTTTAGTGCTTGTTGAGTGCAAAAAGGTAAGTGCAAGCCACAGACCATGACACCCCAGATCCAGAATTGTATCCCTGGGGGATGGGGTCCCTGGAGCTGATAACGGCTCAGGGGCTCACGTGGCCACCATCCCCTTTAAAAAAAAATAAGGCCCTGGAGGATGGGGTTGCCAGGGCTTGTGGCCAGCCCCCACCATGCACAGCCAAAGGCCGTGCGCAATGTGGGATTGGCTGAATGTGGTGGGTTGGCCGCAGGCCCTGCGACTAACCCCCTGCAATGCACGAACCAAAAGGCCCTGCACATCATGTTGTTGGCTGCCTTTACTGGGGCTGGCCACAGGCTGCATGTGGGGTGTTGGCCATTTGTGACATCATCAATGATGTAATTTAAGATATCGTCAGTGATGTTTTAAATAATGTCACAGAACATGTCATGAGTGAATTAATATGTGAGGTCATAAGGAGTGCATGGTGGGGGCGCAAGATATTGTTTGCTCTGCTGACTTTAACTGATGAATTCCTAAGTGTTTTTTAGCTCACAAAGTTAATGTTGTCACTAACAAATTCACCTAACTATACGTTACTTTAACCTTTGTTTTTTTCACTGAATGTTATATATTTATATGTATATGTATATATACACACTTATACTCTTACCTCATATGTGCTTATCATTTCGATGTAAAAGCATGTGTGGTAAAGGCATATGCGTGGTAAAGACCTGAGTGGTAAAGGCAATGCGTGGTAAAGGCATTGCGTGGTAAAGACCTTAGTGGTAAAGGCATTGCCTGGTAAAGAATGCATGTTAAAGGCATTGCGTGGTAAATGCTGCGTTGTCAAGGCTGTTTCCCCTTGCACATCCCTGGATTAATATTTTAGACAAGCATATGTTGCTGGGAGGATCAACCAGTTAGATGTAACTACTGGATGAACAAGCTATGAGGGTCATTACGATGGCGGACGGAAAAAATTCCGACCGCCATGGTTGCGGAAAATCACCGTCCGCGGGTACCGCAGAAACCCCGCCGACCCTATTACGATCAACCGCCAAAATATTCCGTTCGCGGTGGTAGGAGGCATCGAAAAACCACCCGTAGAGGGCAGAGAAAGTGAAAATGCAACCGCAACGGGAGGTAACATAGCGGAAACACATCAACCCGCCGCCAGACACGCGGAGTGACCGCCAATGATATTATGATATCCCCGATGTCACAGCGGTACGTTCCGCTGTCTCCGTCCGCCGTGGTCGCGAACAGTAATGAATGTGAGATACGGCGGAAGCCCTGCAGCACAGCCATCGCTGCGGATGCTCCGCAAAAAAAATGGCGGCCAAGTAAAAAAAACAACTATAAGGCCAGCAAATGCACACAAGCAACTAGCCCCGCCCCCCCCCATAACCTGAAACATCCCAATGACACACCCCCATGGCAAATTTAAATATACAAATCACAGGACAACCCACACAGCACACCTGACTGCATTACACCATCTTGACACACCCACATAGCTGAGCATAAAACCAGCCCCTTCCCTGACCACAATCCTTTGCACTACTCCAACCCTGAAGGAACCCAACCCTGCAGCACATTGGATAGGCAAAACACCACACATCTCACCAGCACAACAACACACACACACCACCTACACCACCCTCACAACTGCACCCCAAAACATCAGCACAGCACACACCATGGCACATCACAAAATGCCAAAATTCACTGACACTGAGTTGACAGTAATGGTAGATGAGATAATCAGAGTAGAACCACAACTCTTTGGCATTATGGTCCAACAGACACCATTAGCCACAAGGACAACCATGTGGGCAAGGATAGTGGGCAAGGTCAATGCAGTAGGGAATGTGCCCCGCAACAAGAATGAAATCATGAGGCGGTGGCATGACCTGAAGAGTGTTGTCAAGAAGAGGAGGGCCAAGAACCGTGAGCTGGCTGATGCGACTGGTGGAGGCACTCACATCCCACCAAAACCGTTCACTGCGTGGGAGGAGAAGGTGCTTGCCATACTGCATCCAGAGAGTCTTGAAGCAATACCCGGGGGAGTGGAGGCTGGTAAGTACCAACTAATGTATACCATGAAACTGCCATGTACTGTCTTGCACAACTACAAAGATACATCCCTGAGGCACAAGTACACACATCTGCACCCCAAAAACACACACAGGTCACACTGATTTTACATCCACACCACCTCAAACATCACAAAGGTAGACCACATCTACTGTGTTGTATGTGTCCCGGCAAACAGCACTACAACTCCCACCAGGCCCCCTGTCCCACAGCTGAGGAGGATGGACTACTCCCCCCACCCACAACCATGTGGCAGTCACTGTGTGCTACACCCTCACCTAACAGGTAGGTAGCCATCTTTCCAGGGAGGTGTCTTTGGAATAGGGAGGCCAGCACTACAACTCCCACCAGGCCCCCTGTCCCACAGCTGAGGAGGATGGACTACTCCCCCCACCCACAACCATGTGGCAGTCATTGTGTGCTACACCCTCACCTAACAGGTAGGTAGCCATCTTTCCAGGGAGGTGTCTTTGGAATAGGGAGGCCAGCACTACAACTCCCACCAGGCCCCCTTGGCCCACAGCTGAGCAGGATGGACTACTCCCCCCACCCACAACCATGTGGCAGTCACTGTGTGCTACACCCTCACCTAACAGGTAGGTAGCCATCTTTCCAGGGAGGTGTCTTTGAAATAGGGAGGCCAGCACTACAACTCCCACCAGGCCCCCTTGGCCCACAGCTGAGCAGGATGGACTACTCCCCCCACCCACAACCATGTGGCAGTCACTGTGTGCTACACCCTCACTTAACAGGTAGATAGCCATCTTTCCAGGGAGGTGTCTTTGAAATAGGGAGGCCAGCACTACAACTCCCACCAAGCCCCCTTATCCCACAGCTGAGCAGGATGGACTACTCCCCCCACCCACAACCATGTGGCAGTCACTGTGTGCTATACCCTCACCTAACAGGTAGGTAGCCATCTTTCCAGGGAGGTGTCTTTGGAATAGGGAGGCCAGCACTACAACTCCCACCAGGCCCCCTTGTCCCACAGCTGAGCAGGATGGACTACTCCCCCCACCCACAACCATGTGGCAGTCACTGTGTGCTACACCCTCACCTAACAGGAAGGTAGCCATCTTTCCAGGGAGGTGTCTTTGAAATAGGGAGGCCAGCACTACAACTCCCACCAGGCCCCCTTGGCCCACAGCTGAGCAGGATGGACTACTCCCCCCACCCAAAAGCATGCCTCAGCCATTGTGTGCTTCACCCTCACCTAACAGGTAGGTAGCCATCTTTCCAGGGAGGTGTCTTTGGAATAGGGAGGCCAGCACTACAACTCCCACCAGGCCCCCTTGTCCCACAGCTGAGCAGGATGGATAACTCCCTCCCACCCAGAAGCATGCCTCAGCCATTGTGTGCTACACCCTCACCTAACAGGTAGGTCGCCATCTTCACAGGGAGGTGTCGTTGGAATAGGGAGGCCAGCACTACAACTCCCACCAGGCCCCCTTGGCCCACAGCTGAGCAGGATGGACTACTCCCCCACCCAGAAGCATGCCTCAGCCATTGTGTGCTTCACCCTCACCTAACAGGTAGGTAGCCATCTTTCCAGGGAGGTGTCTTTGGAATAGGGAGGCCAGCACTACAACTCCCACCAGGCCCCCTTGGCCCACAGCTGAGCAGGATGGACTACTCCCCCCACCCACAACCATGTGGCAGTCACTGTGTGCTACACCCTCACTTTATAGGTAGGTAGCCATCTTTCCAGGGAGGTGTCTTTGAAATAGGGAGGCCAGCACTACAACTCCCACCAGGCCCCCTTGTCCCACAGCTGAGCAGGATGGACTACTCCCCCCACCCACAACCATGTGGCAGTCACTGTGTGCTACACCCTCACCTAACAGGTAGGTAGCCATCTTTCCAGGGAGGTGTCTTTGAAATAGGGAGGCCTGCACCACAACTCCCACCAGGCACACCCTGCCCCATCCCTCAGCATGAAGGAGCACTCCCTCCCACCCAGAAGCATGTGGTAGAAAGTCCACCCAAAAGATGCCAACTGTACAGGTAATCAGCCAGTGCATGCACCCCACCATTCTTCAAAGAAAGCATTGAGCTTATGCAAACACAATGCCACACCTCACAACAAAATACACCCCAATTACATACCATTTGATAGAATGTAGACAGCGATGCGTATGTAACTGTGACAGAAACAGAACTGTGACTCAACTAAACCCATGTGTAAGCAAATCAGGGACCAAATATGCCCTGCACAGAATGACATGTGCAAATTCCATGGCTGCTGAGCATGAAGGACCCTAGTAACAATAAAAAGGCATGGTCTGTCGAGCAAATAAATACAAGCACAGAACATTACAAAGGTATGCATGAGATAACAATGTGACAATGTCTAGTACATGTGCATATGTAACATCTGTCGGGAAGAGTAATCATCCTCGATGCATCACATCAAGTTGCATGGCAGCCAGTTGTCAGATGACAACTCATCAGTCCCATACAAAGAGTGTCAAGTTGGCCATGGCATCCAATGACTTGTCACACCATGGAACAAGATGTATGTACCTCCACATCATGTCATGACGAACAACACTGTGCAGACATTCAACTCATGAAATACGTAACTGTGTGTTGCATAACATGTAAATAAGAGACATCAAACACAGCAAGCCATATGGCTGTAAGTCAATGACCATGTACCCTCTGTTCCACAGGTGACCAACAACTGACTGCAGAGGACAACAACCTCAACCTGCAGAGCCAGTCTCCTCCCCCGGAACATGGACACTCGGATGCGGAGTCCCTGGATTCTTTGGATGAGGAGCTCCAAGCCGGCCCATCTGGTGTGCCAGGGCGCAACCGGTCACATGACCCTACTGCCCCCACCATCAGCAACAACAACAACGCTGACCCCTGCTGGAACGACCTATGCCGCCACCACCACCACCACCACCACCACTACCACCTTTGCCTGCAACATTCGCCCAGCCACAGAGGATACCCAGCCAACACCAACAACTGTGGAGGGCAGGCGTATGGCTAGAGTGGTGAGGCAACAGGCCAGTGATAGCAGGGCAGGTGGGAGGACAAGTGGGACTCCAACAACACCGGACACTGTGACCGAAGCCCTGGCTAACATCACCAGAGTCGTCGGTGCCTATGAACGAACACAGGCACAAATGGGCCAGGCCCACGAAGATGCCCTGGAGCTCCAACGTCTGCTGAGGTCCATGGACAACCGTATGGGACAAATTGTGGACCTCATGGGCCAGTTAGTGGCGGTACTGAGGGATAGGCCAGTGCCACATAACACACCTCCACCTCCCCCCATTGTCCCGCAGGATGACAGTTCATCATCCACCCCTGTGGGCACGGAGAGGGGTGACTCCTCAGACCCCAGTGGCCTAGCAGACGATGCCCCCCCTGCCAAAAGAAGGAGGGGCCGTCCAAAGAAAAACTTGGGACTCACCCGTGTCAAAGCACCTGCCAAATGCCAGTCAAGGAGCCAGCCATGATGGCAACACTCTTCACCCTGCCATTGACTTGGAACACTGTCCTTACCCACACTGCCATGGAAATGGCATCCGTCTGTTGGACTGTGTCACCACATCAATGTGGTGCCTACTTGATTGTCTCATCTACCATCACTGCCAACTCATAGATTCACCATTCACACTTATGTAAATATCCACTTCCCTCTCTCAGATACCCATTGCAAATAAACTACAAAAACGCAAAAAGGTGGTTGAGTCTGCTCCATGTTTATCACAGTATGTGCAATGTTTACCATGGTTACAATGTCACAGGAGCATGGATCCTCTGTAGGCAAGGGGAGGCAGAAGGGACCTAGCAAAGGACAACAGAACAAAAGTCACTAGTCAGGTGGTGGCATCACAGCCATCACACAACACATGTCCTCACTGTACAACAATATGCACACATAACAATGTGCAACAGTACCAACATAGACATCCTGTAGCAGTTCCTACATACCCTGTATCCAACACATAGGCAGCCAGCACTGAGTCAACAACAGGATGCACTCACAAAGATCACATAGACCTCCACCCAAACAACTACATCAACAGACAATGGACCAGTTGTACATCGTCACCCACCTTCAAGTGAAGTAGCGGTTGATGAGCTGCTGACGCTGGTTGACACCTTCCTCCTCACCACTATCCTCGTCACTGGACATTTGTGGGATCACGGGGGGGGCCCTGGCTGGTCATCATCGTCCAGGATCATGGGTATTCCTTTCCGTAGGGCCAAGTTGTGCAGCATGCATCATGCTACCACTATCTGACACACCTTTTTCGGTGAGTACATGAGTGCCCCTCCGGTCCGGTCCAGGCAGCAAAATCTCGATTTTAGGAGACCAGAGGTTCGCTCCACCACCCGACATGTTCTACCATGGGCATTGTTGTAGCGGACGTCAGACGGTGTCCTAGGATTGCGTAGTGGGCTCAGCAACCACGGTCTGTTGGGATATGCAGAGTCACCTAGGTGTGAAATAAACATAACGATTCAGTAATACAACTGTGGCAGAGGACAGCATGGCACACACAGCACACAACTTGACTCTGCCTACTCACCCACAATCCATGCCCGCTCCGGAAGTAGATTGGCCATCAGCTGGGGCACAATGCTGTTGTGCAGGATGTATGAATCATGTGCAGAGCCCGGAAACTTGGCACATACATGCGATATGATCATATCGGCCTGGCACACCACCTGCACATTGATGGAATGGGAATGTTTACGATTCCGATAGATGTGTTCCCGTGCCTGTGGTGGAACCAGGCCAACATGTGTGCAGTCAATAGCACCTACAACATTCGGGATGTGGCCAAGGGCATAAAAATCCGCCTTTACATCCGCCAAAGCCGCACGCCTTGGAAAACTGATGTATTGGTCATTGTATCGCATCATGGCCAACAGGAAATCCCTTAGCACCATGCTGAAGGTGGGCTGAGACAGCCCCCCTGCAATGCCCACTGTCTCCTGGAATGACCCACTAGCCAGGAAATGCAGTGCCGCCATCACCTTGGTTTCGGTTGTCAATGCTGTTGGGTATGTCCTGCCAGCCCGCAGGTGAGGATCCAACATGGCACACAGGTCTTGGATGTTCGTGCGGTCCAGACGGAATCTGCGTATCACGTCATCATCCTCAATGTTAGCCAGCAGGGTGACAGGACGATACACATTAGGTCGCCTCCTAGGTGAGATGAAAGGGGACACGTCATTGCAACAGACCATGAGTTGTGCACAACTCCGTAGCTTCTGATTCACACAGCGCAAACATTGACTGGCATCACAATGCAACATACAGTGCAAGTCAATAGTCGTGACACATAGAGATCACATTGTACTACAGTTCTTCAGTATTACCACTGTGAGAACAACAAACATGGAAACTGTGTCTGTGAATGGTAATAGTCACATTCCAGAATCTGGTGCAAACAGCACGGGCAGTAAATGATACAGGACATGTGTGAAACAGAAACACTGCTGGCTTCGAAATGTCTGCTGTACGTGCCACACATTCTTATGCAAACATGACAGGGGACACATGAACTACACAATTTATCCAGTTCTGAAGGACTCAGCATGGAATGTGAGCCAATGCTAATCCACACAAGACAGAGACACTCACAGACATATTCACAAGCCTGTGCCAATATCCACTGTCATCAGTAGACATGCCATACATGCTGTTACACACAATTCAAAGCCAGTCAATGACTAATAATGAACAGCATATGCATATGCAGTCTTGACGTGAATCAAGACACAACAACACAACTGCACAATATCATCAGCAGGCACACATATTGTCAATGTGGCACACAAAAAGTGGATAAGGTACATGATCCAAAAGGACTGTAGACAAACGACAATCTGCACTAAAGTTGCACTATGACATGCAGTATGAAGCTAGCACTGCCCAGGCACACAACTGAAGTACAACATTTGCCATGGAGCTAACACTCCAGCGGCTTGGACACACAACAGTGACACAGAAACAACCGACACCACCACCCGGACAAAGCCACACCATTACACCTAAAAGTCAGCGCATGAACATACTGAGTAAATACCGAAGACACAACAGCCTCATGCACATAACAACAGGGGATGTCATCGCACGACACAGGTACCAAAGGACTACTATCAAAAGCATCCTGAGCCACATGCCACACAGCCTGTCAGGAACAACAAAGCGGACTCTCAACATTCCTCTGCAGACAAAGATGCTGGCTATGCATCACTTGTTGGCCTCTGGTACCATTAGAGCAACAAAAGTCTGAGTTAGATGGGTGCCACAGCCAGCCTTATCAAGGTATATCTCACCTGTCTTGGATGCCATCATTAGCTTGAGTCAACCACACCATCAGTTCACCCACACAGCGCAGGACCAGCTTGTGCCCCCGAAAGGCTACCACACCATAGCAGGCTTATCCACACGTGTCAGTTCAATATCACTGCACACGTGTCCTAATTGTGCGCCCTGCCAAAACTGCTAACACTTACTGCACATGAAAGCACACGCAATGCTGAACTGTCCAGGCCAATTGTGGGTCACCTTCCACTGGTCACAGATGCCATGTCAAACTTAACAGTCAGTGAGCACCAGCCCCACATTTGGCTACAGTCCCTCACCAAGCCAACATTCTTCATGTGGACAAGGTCAATGCACCTGTCCTTGGTGGGTACCAACGTAACACACCACACACATCAAATCCACTATCAACATACTCACAACTGTGGAAATAATCATGTAACAAAATCACATATGACAGGCCGAACAACATGAGCACATACCAGACACAATGTCACAAGTAATGGTGATGACATTTGGCAGATAAGGAGACAAAACATACCCATAGGCAGGAATACAAGTGAAAAATAATAAGGATGTACAGAATGCCAAGTGTGCCGGTGATGTAATTAACATCCTTGAGTATGTAGAGCACACACATGTCCATGTGGACATATACTGTAGGATTTGCTACTGCGAACAATAACATTACATGAAGGCAGTAACAGGTGATACCAAACAGACAACAGTGTGACACATGTGGTGAGTCATGATAATAATGCTGAAATGTTTGTACAATCATGTACTGTATAGTGACATATTGTGTGAGACATGGACATGTGTGTAAATATTGGGATCAGATATGAAATTGGGGCTAAATTTGGGGGTCAGATATGAAATTGGGGATAACTTTGGGGGTGAGATATGAAAATGTGTGTAAATGTGGGCTCACATATGAAATTGTGTAGGAGTAATGTGCCCCATTAGTACTTTCAGTGTGGCATTTGGTGTTAGATATGAAGTTTAGGCTGTCATTACTTACTATAGCCCATTTGAATTCCATCAAGTGCCATGATATTTTGTAAGTGACCTCTGTTCGAAGTACAGATATGACCCATTACATTGACACAGCACGATGTGTCCATTGGTGCCTTAAACGTGCTCAAACAACACTGTCACGCCCATAGTCAACAATGTCATGCTGCACCCTTGCCGTAGCTACCGCCTGGCACCAGCGGTGTGTCACCGCCATGGCCCAAGACACCATAGCGGGATTGATAGGCATATGCACATGTCTAATGGCGGTTGGCATGCTCCGACACCCAGATCCCGGTCACTCATAGCAATGCATGTGCCCGGAATCGCGGTAGCTACCGCCTGCCACCAGCGGTGTGTCACCGCCATGGCCCAAGACACCATAGCGGGATTGATAGGCATATGCACATGTCTAATGGTGGTTGGCATGCTCCGACTCCCAGATCCCGGTCACTCATAGCAATGCATGTGCCCGAAATCGCGGTAGCTACCGCCTGTCACCAGCGGTGTGTCACCGCCATGGCCCAAGACAGCATAGCGGGATTGATAGGCATATGCACATGTCTAATGGCGGTTGGCATGCTCTGACACCCAGATCCCGGTCACTCATAGCAATGCATGTGCCCGGAATCGCGGTAGCTACCGCCTGCCACCAGCGGTGTGTCACCGCCATGGCCCAAGACACCATAGCGGGATTGATAGGCATATGCACATGTCTAATGGCGGTTGGCATGCTCCGACACCCAGATCCCGGTCACTCATAGCAATGCATGTGCCCGGAATCGCGGTAGCTACCGCCTGCCACCAGCGGTGTGTCACCGCCATGAACCATGCCCTTCCAGCCAATGGGAAGCGCAATCGCGGTTGCTTGATGCAAGTTTGAAAATCGCGGTAGGCGTGCTCCGCCACCACGGGGCCGGTCATTGGATGCACTTGAAAGATGCACCAACGCGGTACCGCACGCCTGTCCCCTGCGGTGTGTCACCGCCATGGACCATGCCCTGCCAGGCAATGGGAAGCACATTCGCGGTTGCCTGATGCAAGTTTGAAAATCACGGTAGGCGTGCTCCGCCACCGCGGGGCCGGTCATTGGATGCACTTGAAAGATGCACCACCGCGGTACCGCACGCCTGTCCCCTGCGGTGTGTCACCACCATGGACCATGCCCTGCCAGCCAATGGGAAGCGCAATCACGGTTGCCTGATGCAAGTTTGAAAATCGCGGTAGGCGTGCTCCGCCACCGTGGGACCGGTCATTGGATGCACTTGAAAGATGCACCACCGCGGTACCGCACGCCTGTCCCCTGCGGTGTGTCACCGCCATGGACCATGCCCTGCCAGCCAATGGGAAGCGCAATCGCGGTTGCCTGATGCAAGTTTGAAAATCGCGGTAGGTGTGCTCCGCCACCGCGGAGGCGGTCATTGGATGGATTTGAATGAGGCAGACCTGGAACACCAATTGCAGCAGCTTAGAACCACAGACACGAGCCCTGGGGGCTATATATGTGTGTGAGGGAGCCACACATTGCCACAGCTCACTGAGCCTGCTGCCTGAGAGCCCTCACCTGCTGCTGCCTCCAGGGACTGCTGCCTGAGAGCCCTCACCTGCTGCTGCTGCCTCCAGGGACTGCTGCCTGAGAGCCCTCACCTGCTGCTGCCTCCAGGGACTGCTGCCTGAGACCCCTCACCTGCTGCTGCCTCCAGGGACTGCTGCCTGAGACCCCTCACCTGCTGCTGCCTCCAGGGACTGCTGCCTGAGACCCCTCACCTGCTGTTGGCTCCAGGGACTGCTGCCTGAGACCCCTCACCTGCTGCTGCCTCCAGGGACTGCTGCCTGACACCCCTCACCACCAACTGCCGCTGCTGCTGTCTCCTGCCCACAGTGATGGCGAGGACTGAGAAGATCCGTGCCACTCCCTTCACCCCCGAGGAACTGGAGGTCCTGGTGGACGAGGTGCTCACCCAGTATCCAAGGCTATATGGTGCGCCAAATGTCGTGGTAAGTATCTCAGGGTGTGAGTGAGAGTGTAGGGGGGGCACACATGAAGTTGATCTGCTGCAGTATGTGCGTGAGAGTGTGGGGTTGGGTCATGCACTGCCTAGCATGCTGTTTCCAGGGGGAAGGTGTGTTTAGCCTATTCCACACGTTTGCCTGCCTGCACATCCAGATGTGAGGGAAATGTGATGTCTTGTCAGACATACAGTGTGGCTGCACCTTTTCAATTCAGGAGTGAGGACAGTGATTTTCAGTCTGAATGTCTTTGTGTGTCCCTGATGTCCTTCACAGGCCCATCTGTGGCCTTAGCTAGTGTTGTTGTCCAGAGGGTAGTGAGGGCATTGTTTCTGACTCAATATGTGCCTCATCTCTAGTTCTGCACTATGTTCAGGACCTCAGTCCCCCAGGGTGACACTCTTGTTGGTCAATCACCTATGACACTGTACATTCCAACATTCTTGTGCCCAGACCCTTCCATCACCACCAGCATGTGCACATACTCGCATGTGTTGGCACTGTTTGTGTTTCCAAATAGTCCCTCCATGTAAAAGATGAGATGCCCCACGTTGGACCTCTGTGTGACCCCAACTGGCCTGCACATTAACTGCCCAATTAGACAGTGACACAACACTGAATGTACAGAGTGTCAAATCTGTGCTTTTCCTCTTGACTCTCCGTCAATGAGCCATTGCAGAGGTGTAGATTGCACACGACAGGCCTTGTGATGAGGGTTTGCGTTTGTGAGGTCATGTCCCTCAATGTGACATCCATGACACAGTGTGGCAGTTTAAGGGCAAGTGCTTTGAGGGCTGCGCAGTGTTGGGCACAGTGAGTATTCACAGTGACATATGTAGTAATGTCCTGCATGTCTTGGTATTCCCAGAAACTTGCAGTAGATGTGGTCAGCATACACATTTTGCTCTCTGCTGGCATCCTGCATGGCTTTGAGATAGGCATGTACTGCGTCCACCCTCATGCCTGCATGCATTAATGTTTATTTCACACATGATGATGTTTGAATGTCGCAGATTTGTTGTCTCTGCTGAAGTTATGGCTGAAGTTGGTATGAGTCTGTGTCATGCTCCTGCACTGTGAAATGGTGGTAGGTTACACTGATTATTGCACCCTCTTGTCTCCCATGTCTGCAGCTCAAAGTCAACCAGCGCAAGGCCGTGTGGAGGGCCATTGCATGCAAGGTGCGTGCACTGGGTGTCTCCAAACGACGTCGCTCCCACTGTCACAAGAGGTGGGATGACATCTGCCGGCTGAGCAGGAACGTGGCCGAGATGACACTGGGGCTGATCCCTCGGTCCGGCAGGTTGGCGCGGCGCAGCATGACACCACTAATGGCACGCATTTTAGCTGTGACGCAGCCTGAACTGGATGCACGTCTGAAGGGGCATCAGCAGCAAGCTGGTGGTGAGTATTCTGTGAGTGTGACTTTGGGTGTTGTTTGGCTGCATGTGCTCCAAGCCTGGGCCAGTGCAGGGCTGTGATGTTGCTAGTGTGATGCAATGGCGTGTAAGTGGCCGCGGTGTTGGGTGCAGTAGTCATGCATTCCCCCAACATGTACCTTCCCATGTCATTGGTGTAATGGCCCTTGAGTTCATATTTGTAGTTGTGGCCTTCTGGTATCATCTTCATTGGTGTCGTCACGGACATCCCATGTCAGGGTCAAGCAGAGTGCATGATCTGAGTGTGCCATCATCAATGTGTGCATTGCCTGACGTCAGATTTGTGCTGGCTACACATCTAACAACAATGTGCAACTGTAGTTGTGCCCCAAGATACGACATGGTGGATGGCATGTGCTCATGGCCATTGTGTGCGGATATGTTTGAGTCTGTCTCTGTGTTGGACACTTCTGCTGGCTCAAGATGTGACAGTGGCAACATGTTGTGATCAGAATCTTTTACCCCCTCAGGGCCCTAGGTGTGCACAGAGGGATATGTGTGTCTGGTTAGCTGAAGCCACCAACAGGCTAATTGGCTGTGTGTCCATCACATGGGTGAATTATGCCATGTTTGCATTATGCCACGGTAATTTCGATGTTTGGATTGAGGTTGCACAGTGTTACTGCCCATGGTGTTGTCCAACATGGATGATTGTTCATCATTAGTGATGCTTCCCTTGCAGATATTTGTAATCTTGATGCAAATGTACTGATCCGACCTCTATCTCTCTCTCATGCAGCATCTCACATGGGCACGGAAGGACAGGGGACGGACACCAGTGGTGAGGCATCAAGCACAACTGCTGCACACCAGCATAGTGACACGGATGTCACCAGCACATCAGAGGGGGACCATAGTCTTCTAGAGGACTCACAGCCAGAGACGCAGACCTCTACGTCATCTAACGACGGCGGTGACGCTTCTATGTTTTCTGCCGAGGGAAACGGGGACTCTGCCTCCTCGTCCACCACACAGCGTTCAGTGCCCACCCTCCCTGCTACTCCCACTGTTGCTGCCCGTGTTCGCACCACGAAAAAGGGAAGAGTGTCCTTCACCCCAGGCACCGCTGCCCCTGCCCCTGTCCCCCCTGCTGCCATTAGTGCTGAGTCTGTGGAGCTTTTGCGCCAGCTGTGTGTGGGGCAGACAGCTCTCCTCAATGCCTTCCTGGACCAAGACAAAAATTAGCACAGGTGGTGGCTTACATGGAGGGCGTTCATTCCGACGTGGGTGGGCTACACCGGACTGTACAGTCTCTCTCCTCTGCAGTGACAGCAGCCATTCAACTTGCCCAATCCCATAGTCCAGCTCGAGTCCCTAGGCCCACCACCCTGCCAGTGGCCGCATCTGATGATAGTGACCACACACCCGAGACATCAAGGGACAGATACAGCACACGCAGCACACGGCAGCAGCAGCGCAAGCAGTCCAGGCCGCAGACACCATCCCCATAGAAAGGTAAACCCACACCAGAGCGCAGAGGCAAAAGCACTTCAGGCCACACCCAGGGCAAGGATGGCAAGGAGCAGGCCTCAGGCTCACATGCCTCAGAGGCATCCCCAGCCAAGGACTCACCTGTCCCAAAAGTGTCTCGCAGAGACAAGCACACAGTTTCCGTGCCCAGTGACAAACAGGTGCCTGCTAAGGGTACACGTAAGAAGAGCTCCAAGGCAAGTTCACCCACAACATCTACTCCCATCCAGAGCCCTGTGAAGCAGGGGAAGGAGGCCACTGTAGGGGGGACACCGGGTAAACAGGTGATGCAGGGGCAGAGGCAATCCGGGGCCAAGCGTCCCAAAGAATCCAGCACGTCCCCAGAGGGGGACCAGCATCTGCACATGAGCCAGCTTTTGTGACGAGTGTGCCTGTTGTATACACCCCACTTGGCATTAATCCCAGGACAGGGAAGCCATATCAAATCCCCAAGAAGCGGAAGGGAACCCCCTCCAACTTCTCCCACACACACTGGGTCTCGTGCAAGCATGAGTCCACCTCCACGTGCCACCACCCCACCTGGCCCTAGCAGCCCTCCAGCTTCCCAAACCACTGCTGGCTCTACCACACCTGGACCTAGCAGCCCTCAGGTTTCCCAGAACACTGATGGCTCTACCCCAGCTGGGCCTCTCTCTCCCCGAGCCAGTACCCCAACTGGCCCCGACAGACAGCCACCTCCCAGTCATACTGCAAGCCAAGTCTGAGTGTTGGTCACCCTCACACACATGTCTCTCCCACAGTGGTACCATGGACTGCCCATTTTTCACACCCTGAGTGTGTTGCTGACCATGGCAGGGTACGGTACCACACATTCCCAATGCTGGATGTCATGTACTCACTCTGCACTTTGGAGTGGCCACTGGCCTTGCTGTTCACTGCTGTTTGCCCCTTGCCTGTGCAGCTTCTCATGTACCTCACCTGCACTTTGGACTGGCCACTGGCCTTGTTGTCGACTGATGTCCTAGACTTGCCTGTGCAGCTTCTCATGTACCTCACCTGCACTTTGGACTGGCCACTGGCCTTGTTGTCGACTGATGTCCTAGACTTGCCTGTGCAGCTTCTCATGTACCTCACCTGCACTGTGATCTGGCCACTGGCCTTGCTGTTCACTGCTGTTTGCCCCTTGCCTGTGCAGCTTCTCATGTACCTCACCTGCACTGTGTCCTGGCCACTGGTCTTGTTGTTCACTGCTGTTTGCCCCTTGCCTGTGCAGCTTCTCATGTACCTCACCTGCACTTTGGACTGGCCACTGGCCTTGTTGTCGACTGATGTCCTAGACTTGCTTGTGCAGCTTCTCATGTACCTCACCTGCACTGTGTCCTGGCCACTGGCCTTGTTGTTCACTGCTGTTTGCCCCTTGCCTGTGCAGGATCTCATGTACCTCACCTGCACTTTGGACTGGCCACTGGCCTTGCTGTTCACTGCTGTTTGCCCCTTGCCTGTGCAGCTTCTCATGTACCTCACCTGCACTGTGTCCTGGCCACTGGCCTTGTTGTTCACTGCTGTTTGCCCCTTGCCTGTGCAAGATCTCATGTACCTCACCTGCACTTTGGACTGGCCACTGGCCTTGCTGTTCACTGCTGTTTGCCCCTTGCCTGTGCAGCTTCTCATGTACCTCACCTGCACTGTGTCCTGGCCACTGGCCTTGCTCTTGTCTGACGTTTGCTGCATGACTGTTTGAAATGTAAATAAAAAGAAGTTATTTACTCCTGTTGTCTGCCTTGTCAGTGTCCTTGCTAAATAAAGGGTTACTGTGTGGGTATTGTTTACTGTGACACATGCTCTATTTTCCACTTCAACATTGCCAATGTCTTGTTTCCTCTGATCATGTTGTTTCAACTTTTGTGTTCCAGACTTCTGCATCTGTGTGTGTTGGCTTGGTAGTATGTGTGTTTGCTGGGGACTGATTGACTTCCTGGGTGTGTTGGTGTGTGTGTGATGTTTAGATTGTTGTTGTGTGTGTTCATGGTGTGTCACTCATCTCTGTTTGTAACTGGTATGTGTGTTGTGCACACACAGGCTTGGTGTGCATGCAGTGCTGTGAGTTGATGTTGCCTTGTCCTTGCCTATTGTGCACCCCCTGATGTTTGGCTGTTGTAGCATGTTGATATCTTTGCCTGTGCATGTGTTGTGACTGATGTGGCTGTGTGCAGTGTTTGTGTTGTGTTGTGTCATGCAGTTGACAGTTGCTCTGTGTGTGGTATTCTATTTTCCTGTCAGTGTGTGTGTGTTGTTGTTGTGTTTGATTCAGGTGTGTTGCCATTGTGGTGTGCCTTACTTGTGTGTCTGTCACATGGACTGAGGTCTATTGTGGTTGCCGTGCTTGTTTTATGTGCATCCTTGGTGTTTTCTCCTCTCACATTTGATGTGTCTATGGTCATGGTTGTGCATGTGCAGACATGTGGTACACTGTGACACCATTTTGAGGGATGGGTGTTGTGGTATGTCTGTCTATGTGTCAATGTGGGCCCATTTCTGCCTTTTGTTCTCCATTATTGTTTTTAGTGGCTGCACTTCTTATATGTGTTGTGGTATGTTGTCTGTGCGTTTTTTATGACTGATGTGGTTGTGTACTCCTGTTGTGTCTGTGCTCCCATTGGATTTGCACTGTTTAGATGCACAGGTCTTGTCTGTTGTTGTAGTAGTTCTGTGTGTGTGTTTTGATTGTGTTCTGTGTTTGACTGTTGTTTTTGTGCGTACAGTGGTACTGCCATACCTGTGTGTGTGTGTGTGATGTTTGTGGATACCACCCAGGGGGTGTGTTTGATTGTCAGTGTCTTGACTGGATATTATTGGCAAGCTTCTGTGTGTTTATCACTGGTGTTGTGTGCTGCTGGTGTGATGGGTGTGGGGGTTGTGTGAAGGTTCATACTTGTGTTTGACTGTCATGGAGTGTTGCAATGGGCCATGTGTGTTGTGCTGCTGACATACTCCTGTGATGTATTTGGATTCAGATGTGTGGCTGATCAGGGTTGGACTTCATACCCTTCCTTTCATCCCTGTGCCTATTCATGGGTTGCCTTGCTGTCTCCCTGAGTTGTTGCAGTGAGGTGACTGTGGTTTGACTTCACTCACTGTGACTGCCATGTGTGGATTTTTGGGCGGGGGTGGATGTAATGTGTTCCTTCCCTTGCATGTGATGTACACATTTTTGGTGTTCAGCTCCTTGCCATTCCATTTGTGTGCACCTCACTTTGAGTTTCCTATTTGTTGTCATACATTGCTGTTGGCATGTGGTCTGTGTTTGTTGCTGTGTGTCAGTGTGGGGTATGTCTGTGTGACTTGGCAGGCTGTGTGTCCATTGGTGTGTTTGTTCATTGTCTGTGTGTATTTAATTTGTGCTTGGACTCAGTTTACTTGCCATGAGTGTGGTGTTGTTGTGGTGTGTGTGTTCCCCTGGCCCAGTGCTTGTACGCTGTGTGTTACTCTGCAACGACACCTGATGAGGCTGTCTCCCTAGTTGTTTGTTGTGTGGTGCAGCGTGTGTGTTCACCTGGCTGCTTTTTGGGCATGTAGGGGCCCAGGGAGATCGTGGCATGTCCCTTCATGGTGTGGGTGGGCCTAGTGTGTGGAGTGTGGAGGTGTTGCCCTGTGTACTTTGTGCACTGCCCCTGCCTAGCGCTGGCCCAGCCTACTACATTGTGTGCATTTTTTCTCGCTGATTCACCGCTGCGGTCACGTGAACTGGGCATTATTTCAGGGTCGCGGACATGGTGGCCTGGGTGTGGAGGGGTGGCCTTGTGGCAGGTGGGACATGTGTGGCTACACCTGTGGTTGTGTTCCTGTCCCCACAAGGGTGTCTGGTGGGGGCAGGTACCTTACATCGGACATGGATTTGTGGGTTGTGTTTGTTATCGGAGTTGTGTGATGGCGTACCTGCGTCGGCGTCCGCGACGGTCCATGGCTTGCTGTAGGTGTATCATGTACAGCGCCGGGAAGACGTGTAGTGCAGGGTCCATGGCGGCGGTCAGCTCCGGGTATTGATTTAGCGCTCCGCTGTGGTGCTTCCGTATGCTCGAAATGGCCGGTTTCTCCGCTGCGGTGAGCCTGGCTGTTTCGCTCATCCTAATTTGTACGGAGGGAGGGACGTCATCCCGCACGGCGGTGGCTCTCGATTGGTTGTCTCCGCCGCGGTGGTGGGCGCATTTTGATGGCGGTGCACGTAGCACCGCGGCGGACGGACAATGGGCTGTGTTTGGCCATTGTAATATGGCGGACGGGTGCACCGCTGCTCACGGGCGGAAAACAGCGTTTTCTCCCACCGCCAGCATCGCGGAGGTGCATCCGCCAGTCATCGTAATGGACCCCTATGTGTCTATCTCAACTGACCTTCACACCCTGTGCGACCTCTGTCCATGGAGTCGTCTGTGTTTTATTTTGGTGGGGTCCATCTTCCATCAATGACTGTGTGTTATTCAAAGGTTTTAGTGTCAGAGAGGAAAACTTATATTTACTGGATGTGTTGGCATACCAGAACAAGCTTCATCGGGGCTGGATATTGAGCTAATAAATATTTTTCTTTAAAAAAGATATCAAATAATATTTAGATTGTGATTGTTTAATTTCCACACTACTGCTATTGGGCAACACCATTTTCATATTATCATCTGACTATTTTAGAATATCAGTGGATGCTTCACATGACCTTGAAAATGCCCATGAATGTGGGTGAAAGTTTGGCAATATGTGGGAGTCTCAACCCCTTTTCCGCTTCTGTGCTCCTTATTGAGGAAGAGGACTCAATAAACTATTTCTGTATATTTGCAAATCCTACCGTTTTTTTCTGGTCACCAGGACAAGTGTGGGGTCTTTTCAGCGTACCTCAAGGTTTGCCTTTCCTAGGAGATAAAAAAAATGTAATCCTGCAAGCCAGACAAGTTGCACAATAGTACTAAAAGGCCTCCTACCTGGGATGTGCAGAGGGTCACATACACCAATGACCCTGGGAGCATCACAACCTTCCCATGGCACAAGCACACAGAGGAGAGAGGAGGGATCCTCTTCTGGGAAGGAAGCAGGGCCTGATGCATCAATCCCTTGTAGTAGAGATCAGAGATAGGCAGAGGCTCCATTTTACCACACATGGTAGAAGTCAGAAGTTCAGGCAGGGGGTGAACATAGTGGAATTACACAGGGGTGCCTGAAGCTCACACACCGGTAAGTGTAGAGAAAACTAGGCCTGGGCGGTGCTCCCTTCCCGGAGTTTGCGGAGTCTTACGCACTTCACGGAGGAGTTTTTTCCTCGCTCGCGCGCGCCAACATCAAGTTGGCGAGCGAGGAAAATCCACCTCCCGGCGAGATTTCTCAACGCGGGCGGTCGCGGATGGTCCCAACCGCTTGCGTTGAGAAACTTTCCGTTCTTGTTGGAAAAGCTGCAGTTCGAGTAGAAAATCTATCCGAGCGCCAGAAAAGAAGTAGCGCCCTCTTGCGCTGCGCATGGTGCTGTTCGCGCTGATTTTACAGCACGGGACAAACACCCAGCGCTGAAAATCAACACGAACGACGTGACCAAACGCGTAGCACTGCGGAGTTTGTTAGTCACTTTGAGGAGCTCCGCATAGCAGAAGTCTGCGAACTCCGCCCAGGCCTAGAGAAAACCTGAACACCACAAACCCAATCTCACTGCCGTGGCTCTGTTGGAGGATGAAATGAGGAGCACACTTGATGCTCCATAAACAAGGACATTCGAAAGAGGCTGCATGGTGGAATCCCACAGCTGCTGATGGTGTGATCCCCGGACCACGGACCAGCCGGTGAAAATAGTGAAAGCCAGGAACTTCAGAGGGCAATGTAAAAAATTGTCGGGAAGATCCAGCTCTGACAATGAGTTCAATACATTCATCCTGACACTCAGTCTGTAGTGCCCCAGGGTTTCTCCTCTCTTCAATCCTTGTTTGGTACAGCGCCAAGAGGCTCGGGCGCTCCTAGAATGTAAAGAGGACCTGTTTTTTTTAACTTCTGCACTTCCAGACACAATTAACAACTTCAAGAAGTAATTAAAGCAGAAAGAGCCGGCGCGCTGGCGTCCCTCGTCGGATTGTCTAGCCTGCGGCTGCTTTGATTTGCAATGAATTCCAGGTGGGGCTCAGCGAGAGATGCGAGAATATGTACGCAGTGACGCATGACGCAGTGAGCGCGGCAGACGTATCCGCAGGACACATGAAAGTGAACACGAGGACCCCCGAGACTCCTCTCATCTGAATTACACAGCCTGAGCCTAACCCTCCCAGCGCCCCCTGGCGATGGCACACAAAAAAGAAATAGGTCACGCCATTAAGGGCCATATTTATCAAGCTAAATTGCGATCGCAAACGCTGAAATTCGCAGAAATTCAGCGTTTGCGATCGCAATTTAGCTGTGTGCAATGTATGAAAGGAAAACCCACTCGCAAAATAAGGAATCGCAAAATTTGCGATTCCCTATTTTGCGCATGCATTTAAGGAATCGCAAATTG
This sequence comes from Calotriton arnoldi, assembly GCA_963921515.1. Taxonomy (NCBI): domain Eukaryota; kingdom Metazoa; phylum Chordata; class Amphibia; order Caudata; family Salamandridae; genus Calotriton; species Calotriton arnoldi. The sequence goes on along the minus strand of CAWUFW010001351.1, from coordinate 520,256 downwards.
CGATTCCTTAAATGCAATGTAGGAAGCACCCAAGTTGTGCGATTTTGGCTTAAGGAATCGCAAATTACCACCAACTTCAGGTTGGTGGTAATTTGCGATTTCTTTGAAAAATGCGCTTTTTTGCATTTTTCAAAGTGCCATGTGGCGCACATACATGCCCTTAGGGCATGTATGTGCTCCACATCTGCACCCATGCTTATTTCAGGGGTGCAACAGGGTGTCCTTTTGACACCCTTGCATCCTTGAAATTGCATTCGCAATTTGCGAGTACCTAATGGGTACTCGCAAATTGGGAATGTCTCCCCATTCATTCCTATGGGCCTCAAGGCCCATAGGAATGAATGGGGAGGTATTCCTTCATTGCGAATCGCAATTTGCGATTCGCAATTAAAGAATATGTGAGATTCGCAAAAGTTTTTGCAAATCCTACATACATCGCGTTTTGAGATTCTCAAATAGCGATTCGCAAAAAATCGCTATTTGAGAATCGCAAAACAACATTTTGATACATATGGCCCCATATTCTTTCTCATGGTGGAGAGAAATTCCTGGGACCCCACAGGAGAACAACCACTCATATAATTATGAAAGTTAGCGCTTTGAGGCCAGTTAACTTTACAGAGCTAGAGGGCGGTAGGGAGTGCAGGCGCCACTTGTGGCAGAACGCCGACAAAATAGTAACATTTGCCCCTAGGCTAATGAGAGGATCATTGTAATTATATTTTGACGTTTGGGCGCTCTCTTTCTACTAGAAACATAGCCAAGTTTGCAGTGCTTAATTTGTAAAAAAATAATAAGTGCCAGGGCTCTCGTCAGGAGGCCACCTCAGCTTGCACCACACATTGCCTCTGCTATGCTGCCAATGATAGTAACAACGCAACTACTAACCATTGCACTGCTACAAGTGTGACAATTCGGACTATTCCAGGACCCCATAGCTATGAGAATAGCTTGGGCGGCAGTCAGTAGTCACCATCTTACGGCAGGCTGTCACAAGTGCCGGTGTTGACAATTGAGTGCTGGTGCAGAGCACCGAAAATCACTGGCTCAAATTAACCACTGCAAGTTTGAGACTATTTGTTACAATGACCCTCATGTAGAACCTCCCCGGTCTCGAGGGGAAGCCAACAACTTTGGTAAGTATTCCAAAATAAAGATCACAACAGCAGAAATGACTGCTTCAGTCTCATTATGTACTCACAGGATGCACCTCTGCTGGCATATGGCCAGTCTTTTCACTTAGCCTTGTGAATTAATTGCCATACATTTATTTCACTCTTCTCTGCACGACAATCATGCTTTTGCGCATGGTTGGACAGGATAGGGGGAGGTAGGATCAAGCTGATGGTTTACTCAGTGGCATTATGTGTGTGTCTAAGTATAAAGGGTGCCCCTAATTTTGTAAAGTGGCTAGAATGCGGAGATCAAAAGAGACAAGAAGGATGTGGACATCGATATCACATAAGAGAGGTAAGAGGAGGGAACTTACATCACAAGAGAATAGGAGAAGGGCACGGACGTCACAATAGGCAGGAAAGAGGAGGGCCTTGATGTCACAAGAGGCACTGACACTAAGGGGAATGGATGCAAGTAGAAAAGGGCCTCGGCAAGCACGGAGACTCAGACACAAGAGGCATGGATATGGGGAAATATGGGGAGAAATGAATGCAGGAAAGCATGGACATGGGAAGACAGAAGCTTAGAGAAGAGGTTTAAGGAGATGGAGGCAAAGGTAGACACGGTCACTGCAAGAGATGGACAAACGGCACCGACAGCCAATACCGAGCTTCTGAGGCTGCATCGTTGTCCTCAGAGCGTTTTAAAATCCATAAGAGACATCCATTCACGAGCTGGAAACCTACGCTGGATGGAGGTGATGGGGCGGGTTCTCTAATTACAAGTTACTCTAGAACCCTCGGCCAATGGACCGTTGGTATCTGCTTGGAAGTGTAGAGGAGAGAAATAACTTTTCATATCTGATTGAAAGCACAATGATTTATGACTCCGAAGAATCACAGACTCCAGGTTCTAAATTTCGTGGGTTTATTACAAAGCCAAAAATAACTGGACATACAAGCACCTGAAGACGAGGTTATAGAAATACATTGGAACTAATACAAAGCCAAATCTGTGTGCTATGTTAAGTCTTTGGATCATGAAAAGAATGACGAATTCCAAGATCAAGATACAGGCAATAAGTGCCCCCATGTCAATATCAGACTTCATTGGAGGTTCGTAAGTGAAAAGCATTAGTCTATCCCTACACTACCACTCACGTGACATCCCTACTTAGCATTCCCCAGGCAAGTCAGGAAAAGGTGTCAGCGCATGAAGACTTCCTAAGAAGTGCGCTCACGTTGTATGGGTCAAGTAGCCAAAGGCTACAGAGCTCGTTTTAAGATGCTTCTTCCTTCTCCAATGATCTCCTCTCTTCTCCTAACTCAACCCCGGGGCACTGTCCCTAATCCAAACACCAAATTCATAAAACATGGCCATTAGGCATCTTCCGATCGCCTCATCCTGCTGGTCACCTCCTCATAGGTGATTTCCGCACCGTTTCGATACTCCTAGCTCCTGGCTCGATGACCTTGATTCCCAGGCCTTCTCCAGTGAGAAAGAACACCGTTCCACATTATCAGCACTCCTTGTACAGATGTATCCACTCCTCCCCAAGCCTAACTCCTAAAACAAAAGCGTTATTCTAACTAACGAAGATGAATTTCTCCACTTGCAACAGAAACGGGAGAGAGAAAAAGATTCAACAGGCACATGAACATTACGAACAAACCCCTTCTATGAGAGCCAGGGAAAACGCATTTCAGGCCTCCAGAAATCAGCCAACATAAGAACATGGCACATAGGCCTTCTAAACTGCATATTAAAGAACATTTTTCTAAGCATCTCTAAAGCAACACGTTACATGAGCACATCAAATACATGAATACTTGTAAGCCTCATACACAAATTCTGCACGTTAATGTTTTCTACTAAATACGTGTATATTGCAACATTAATTGTCTTCACGTCATATGAAAATTAGACCTAGCACATCACCTTTCACATTATTACAGTACACATTCTACTGTCTCATGTTAATACGACAAAAGAATAAATGCAGGTGCGAACTACTCATAATTATGATGCACCCCTACAAATGAAAGAGCACCATTGCGCTCTATCAGAGGTTTCCAGCTCACCTTTCACTCAAGGTGTCATATCGGCTCTTCACCAGGTGATCAAATGAAAGGAGCGGATATCGTGTGACACACAGTGGCACCATGGGAGTTGGAATGTCTGCGTACTCTAAGGACAAGGAAAGACCTAAACGTGAGGGAGACAGAGACAAGGACACTAGGAGTGCAGGGGGCAGACAGTGGTGGACAGGGAGCTAAAAGCAGGCCTGGCACATGTGCTCATGCCAGCTCCAGATACCACCAAGCGAGTTTAGGAAGCAAGCAGAAGTGTCTCCAAGAAGACTTGGGGAAAGTGGGCAAATTATGTGTTTATCTACAAAAAAATTGGTTCTTCCTGTCTCCCTTGTCATCTCCCTGTCTTTCTCTGCTATTGTATCCTGCCTCTGCCTCCTTCTAGTTTTGGATCCTGTGTCCGTGTCTCCCCATGTCTGTGGCTGCCCGGGTCTTCCTGTGTCCATCACTCGTCATCTCCCTTCCTTCCTCTGTTTTTGCATCCTGTCTCTGACTCCTAGTTTTGTTCCTGTGTCTGTGTCTCCCCAAGCCTGTGTCTTCCTGTGTCCCTTTCTCTTCATCTCCTTGTTTTTCTCTTTTCTTATATCCTGCGTCTTCCTGTGTCTCTTACTCGTCATCTCCCTGTCTTCATCTGTTCTTGTATCATGCCTCTGACTCCTATTTTTGCTCCTATGTCTGTGTCTGTGTCTCCCCATGCCTGTGTCTTCCTGTGTCCCTTACTTGCCATCTCCTGGTGTTCCTCTGTTCTTGTACCCTGCCTCCATCTATTCTTGTTTCCTGTGTCCATGTCTCCGCATTTGTGTTTTCCTGTGTCTCCTATGCGTCATCTCCCTGTCTTCCTCTGTTCTTTTATTGTGACTCTGCCTCCTTCTATTTTGTTTCCTGTGTCCTTGTCTCCGCATGTGTGTCTTCCTGTGTCTCCTACACGTCATCTCCGTGTCTTCCTCTGTTCTTTTATCCTGACTCTGCCTCCTTTTATTCTTGTACCCAGTGCTTGCATCTCGCTATGCCTATGTCTTCCTGTGTCCTTTACTTGTCATCTCCTGGTGTTCCTCTGTTCTTGTACCCTGCCTCAATCTTTTCTTGTTTCCTGTGTCCGGGTCTCTCCATGTCTAGGTCTTCCTGTGTCTCTTACTCATCATATCCTTGTCTTCCTCTTTTCTTTAATCCTGCCTCAGACTCCTTCTATTCTTGTTTCCTGTGTCCAACCCTCCACATGTCTATATTTTCCTGTGTCCCTTACTAGTCACCACCTGGTCTGCCTCTGTTCTTGTATCCTGCCTCTGCCCTTCTAGTCTTGCATCCTGTGTCTGTGTCTCCCCAGGTCTTCCTGTTTCTCTTACTCATCATCTCCGTCTTCCTCTTTTCTTGTATCCCGCCCCTGACTCCTTCTATTCTTGTTTCCTGTGTCCGTGTCTCCCTAGGTCTGTGTCTTCCTGTGTCTCTTACACATCATCTCCCAGCCTTCCTTTGTTCTTGTATCCTGCCTTTGACTCCTTCTATTCTTGTTTCTTATGTCTGTGTTTCCACGTGTCTTCCTGTGTCTCTTACTCGGTTCTACCTTTCTTTCCCTGTTCTTTTAGCCCACCTCTGCCTCCTTCTACTCTTGTATCTTGTGTCGGCGTCTCCCTGTGTCTCTTACTCGTCACCTACCAGCCTTTCTTGTTCTTGTATAATGCCTCTGACTCCATCTATTCTTGTTTCCTGTGTCCTGTCTCTACATGTTTCTTCCTGTGTCTCTTAATCGTCATCTCCCATCCTTCCTCTGTTCTTGTATTCTACCTCTGCCTCCTTCTACGCGTGTTACCTGTGTCCTTTCTCCACACGTCCCTTCCTCGTCATCCCCCTCTTTCACTGTTCCTTTATCCCGCCTCTGCCTCCTTCTAGTCCAGTATCCTGTGTCCCTGTCTCCCTTGTCTCTTAATCGTCATCCCCCAGCCTTCCTCTGTTCTTGTATCCTGCCTCTGACTCCTGTACTTGTTTCCTGTGTCCTGTCTCCACATGTTCCTTCCTGTGTCTCTTACTCGTCATTTCCCTGTCTTTCACTGTTCTTTTATCCCGCCTCTGCCCCCTTCTAGTCTTGTATCATGTGTCCCTGTCTCCCCATGTCTGTGGCTGCCTGTGTCCTTGTCTTCCTGTATCCCCGCCCACCTAGCTCCTGTATTTATCTATTCTTGTACCCTGTGTCTCTGTTTCCAGGGTTTGCCCACCATGTGAAGCTCAGGGAAATCCCCGGTAACCTGAAAACCGGGAAAGGGGGGGGGAGGGGGAGGGTGGAGGGGGTTAGGGGTGAATGAAAGAAGGAATCCTCGGCTATCCAGCCTGGCAAACAGCACTGAGAGAACGTACACAATTAATGGACAGCTCTGCACACAGTTCTTCTATATGTCCTTATAGCATTTTAGGACACCACAGGACCACAGAGATACTTACTACAGGTGGGAGAAAAACTGGTTATTTTTCCATCTGCAATAAGGGCGCTCACTAGGAAACATTTCCACTCAGCATTATTGCAATCCAGTTATTCAGTGATTCGTCTCAACACTCCATGCAATAAATGTTCAAATGATTATTACAGTGAGTATTTACATGGATATTCAACACGTTTCTAAGAGTGTTTTAGGACATAAACCATGCCCTTCATCAGGAGGACAATATCATGTGACATTTCTGAAAAACACAACATCACAAGCTATTTTTAGGTAGAAATAGACTTCAAGGCTGTTATAATCAGTGGTACCTAATGCTACTAGAGTGACTTTCTCCCCAAACTATCTGCATTTTGGTGGCACGACCTGTGTATACACCTCCTGATTCCTCCATAGGCCAGTCCCTTTTGGGATAGTACGGCTACATGTTATGACACAATACGGAAAAATCAACATTCAGCAGAACATAGAGTTGCCTTAAAGCACAGCAGGAAGTAACAATCTAAAGCTATTCCCAATCTCAACACAATTGTAGTTTTTTTTTTCCTCTCCTGAGTAACTCGTAATTCTAAGAGGTCCTTAGGTAAAGGGCTCTATAGCTAGGGCACCAGGTCAGGGAAGTCCTAAGTTCCGAGTTTCAGAGGGGTGTGGGAATCAAGAGTGGTCAGACAGACCACATTCTCTTCCAACCTCCTCTAAGCCACAGACCCTACAGATCTAGTGACCAATGCACACCCTGAGTCGCAGCAAAACAGTCCGATTTCGTGAAAATCCCACCCAATATCATTCTGCTTGGCACGTCGCAAGGCTCTCAAAGATGGAGTGTTTTACTTTGAATTGAAATTAAAAATGAAGAGTAGAAATAGAAAAGGTATTTATCGCTTGATAGATCTCACTGAAAATACTGCCTTAGAGTAGACGCCATATTTGAAAAGGGTATCTAATTTGGTTTCCTTATAGATTGGCAAGCTGACAATGATTAGCTACGAAACCTGTTTAGTCAGTACAAGAGAGTGATCAAGAGGTCACCGGCTAAGAGTCAAAGGGCAGAGGTTTGGTTCACGAAAGATATAAAGATATATTTACATTGCAAACCATGATGCTCTAGAATATGTTACCTGTATGTGTTGTAAGTGCAACGAGTTACGGTCATGGGACTAATTTATCCCTTCGTGGGATCAATTTGTTTGGGGAGGTTTAAAAAACAAATGAACTTCGCTGAGTGGCATTGGATTTTTAATTTAAAACATGCCTCTGTGGTTGATCCCTTTCCAAACCCACCTCCTAACTCATAAAATATACTGGGCCACCTCCAAAAGGTACTGGGCACCAGGGGCGGCTCCTCTGCTAAGGTGGAGGAGCGTCGGCCCACTGCTCTTAGAGCAGGAAAACGGGAAAATAAAATGATAATATCATCGGTATTATCATTTTATTTTTCGTAGCTATGGGGCTGGGTTAGGGCGGGGCGGGGCTGGGCTGGAGCCAGAGCCTAGGAGGAGTGGTTTGCACACTCTAAGTGCACATGACGGTTTGGCCGACCATCTTGGGCTGGCCAAACAGTCATGCACACTTTGCGTGTTCCCCACCAGACTGTAATACACAGCCTGGTGGGGAACATGCACAGGCTCCCAGTCTCCATCTGAGTGCCGAACCATGGCGCTTAGACCAATCACAACGTTGCATTGCAGCGTTGTGATTGGCTTAGGGGAGCCTGTGCGCTTCCTCCTTTCGGGTCGAAGCAACAACGGAGGAGAGACGGCTGTGAGGAGGTAAGTGCTTTTATTTTTAATATATTGTCCCCGCCCCCGCCACTCCATTCCCTGCCAGCGCAGCTGCTGTGCACCTGATTGGTTGACATTGTACCAAATGACTGGCTGGGCCATCAAAAGTCAAGTGTGTACTTCAGAATACCCAAACCTGTAAAGGGGGATCTCAGTGTCCAAGCTCAGGGTCATCACCTGCCCTAGTGCGACAGGTATGCCAAGGCATGGGTACCACAACCACTATGTCACTAGAGTCAAGGTGCACCTCCCAGATGATGCCCTAAATGGCCGAAACCAGTCTGGGTTGCTTGTGCTCTGGTTCAGATGGGACCTGGCCTAGCATTTTGGGCTTGACTGTTCCTATTGGAGCAGGACAAATGCTGAAGTGTTAATAGCTCGTCTCTGGAGTGGTATAGTGGGGAAAAAGATAGACTGGAATGAGTAGTTACAAGTGGCTGAGATTAATTCAAGCATCCCATGCATGACTTTTTTTTGTATAAAGGTCAAGAGGGGCATTCCAAAGTTGGCACCCGAAAATGCAGAGCGATGTCCACCCATGGTAGACTGCTTCAAAGGAAACACAGAAAGGTGTTGTAGACAGTGCATCATTCAACGAACAATATGTTTGAGCATCCCAGGCAACTTGCCTCGCCAAGAGATTTGCAAAGATTATTTTCCATCCTTCTGAGAAGTAATGAATTAATTTCTGTGCTTGGGGATTTGGGGCATCCAGGTCTCTGTTAAGCAGATCAAATCAGGGCTTAACAGGATAATGATATCCTGCTGGTCTGGGCGTGGCTTCTATCTGACAAGCACTGACTGGGGAAGATTGCAAGATGAATCTCTGTGCTATGCCCCAGGAGCAGTTGTACTCAAAGACACCTTGGGAACCTATCAGTTAACACTCCAAGTTATACTGTACCGGCCCCTTTGGAAAATAAGGCACCTACAGAAAATGAAAATTACTATTGGATTAGTCCAAATAAAACTCTAACAATTGACTGAGAAAGAATACAGCACATTGAAGACTGCAGTAACGAATGAAAGCTAGGGGGTGCAAAATTCACGTAATTTGCTTTACCGTATTCATGCAAAATATCACCAAAATATAACAAATTATGTGCACCTAACTAACAAAAGGGAAATCCATCATTTTGCTCTATATTATAGCCGGTAATGTGTCCTCACATCAATTTTTGGCGCCAGGACTCATTTAACGAAAGCACCGTGAACAACAGCTCACATTTGTGGTACATTTTTTACAGCGAATGGCACATAATTACATGAAGTTACATCATGGCGTCACTTCAGGAATTTTGCGTAAAGAGTATAACACCGTCGTAATTCAAATTCCACCTGATCTAAAAAAAAAATCTGTCTGATTACTTTCTTAATGTGTCGGTGTAACATCACTACTCACCTGTAATATAAAAGTGACAGTGCTACTCTTGTTGTCTGTGATGTCACTTAAAATACCTCAGTGGAAAACAACCCTATTGATCACAGTTACCAGCCTAGAACTTTAAATATTGCTGGTCTCCAGAGCTATAGGTTCTGATTGATCAGTTTTATTTCCCAAGGATTATGCAAAATATTCCTTCCAAATAATAAAGATTCCAAAATATTAATTTCAAGAGCCTAACCATGAATGATAATCCTTACGCATTCACCTAGCTCTTTTCCGTACATACACCTATAAAACCCCCACAGCTGTTATCAATCACCACGTCTTATCTATACCCACGCATAAATATTACCCCCACGCCTTATCTATACTCACACATAGAAAAATCAGCCCAGCTGTTATTAATACCGACACCTAAATACTACCCCCAGTTTTTATCCATACCCAGAGCTAAATATTAATCCCAGCTCTTATCCATACCCATAGCCAAACAAGCATTGGCAAAGCCAATAGGTCTGGCATCGGCCGCCAGCCTTTGGGCTATTCTTGTTTTGTTTTATCATAGGTTTTGCAAAATTTTATTGTTTGGGAATATGACAGGCCCTCATCAATCTAAAAAAAAAAAAGTTGCTAGAGGCAAAAAACTTTTAGTTTGGTGCTAAAAAAACACATTGCCATAGTACTCCGTGGCACCAAGGAGAACTACTTTGTGCTTTGCGTGTGGATTTGTTCGTTGTGAAAGGACAGCATGTTGTAGGATATAAGGAAGCCAGCCATGGCTGAAGTGGGCTGAAACATTGCTCCTTAAGGAGTGGGTGGTAGAAAAACGTGAATGACACCAACCAAAGACTAATGGGTGAAGTCTGGTTGAAAACCCTATAAGTAACTATGTTATACACAAATGTTTAATAAAATCAAAAGGGTTTTGGCTTATGCAGACAAGAAAGAAAGAAAGAAAGAAAGAAAAGTAAAGAGAAAGGAAAAGAATGACAGGCAAGAATAAAAGAAGGCAAGAATGAAAGAAGGTAAGAGAAAAAAGGCGAGAGAAAGACAGAAGGATAGAGAGAAAAAAGAGAGAAAAAAGAAAGAAAGAAAGAAAAACGAAAGAATGTCCCAGCTCTTATCCATACTCACACCTAAATAGTACCTCCAGCTCTAATCCCCGTACCTAACTAATACCGCGGTTCTTACCAAAACCCCACCTAAATAATACCTCAAGCTCCTAACAATACTCACACCTAAATAATACCCCCATATCTTACCAGTACCCCAACTAACTAATACTTCCAGCTCCTACGAATAACCTCACCTAAATAATACCTCCAGCTCCTACCAATAACCTCACCTAAATAATACCTCCAGTTCCTACCAATACTCACAACTAAATTATACCTCCAGTTCTTACCAATACTCACAACTAAATAATACCTCCAGCTCCTACCAATACCCCACCTAAATAATACCTCCAGCTCTTATCAATACCCCACCTAAATAATACCTCCGGCTCTTATCAATACCCGCACCAAAACAGTACCTCCAGCTCTAATCAATACTCAAACCTAAATAATATCTCCGGCTCCTACCCATAGTTCCACCTAAATAATACCTCCAGCTCTTACCAATTCCCCACCTAAATAGTACCTCCAGCTCTAATCAATACTCGCACATAAATAATACCCTAGAACTTACCAATACCCACCTAAATAATACCTCCAGCTCCTACCAATACTCACACCTAAGTAATACCTCCAGGTCTTACCAATAACCCCACCTAAATAATATCTCCGGGTCATATTGATACCGCACCAAAATAATAGCTTTAGCTCTTATCAATCAATCAGTCAATTTTTGTGGAGCACCCACTGTCACGCCTACAGTCATCTGGGCGCTGAGGTGCAGTGACTCTGTCGGAAAACTGGTCTTGAGCTTCTTTCTGAACTCTGCCAAGGAGGGAGCTGTTTGGAGGTGGAGAGGTAGTGCGTTCCAGGCCTTGGCGGCAATGTAGGAGACGGAGCAGCCCCTGCTGCAGCTGCAGGGGATGTGGGGGTGTGTGTGAGGGTGAATGAGGTGGAGCTCAGGTGTCTTGATGGTTGATGTAGGATGGTCCTTGGTTATGTGCACGTGTGCGCTAGGATTTTGAACTGGCATCTCTTCTGAATGAGGAGGCAGTGGAGGTCTCTGAGGTGGGGGGTGATGTGGGTCTGTTTGGGGAGGCCAAGCATGAGTCTGGCTGCGGTGTTCCTTATGGTCTGGAGTCTTTTGAGGAGTTGGGTGTGGAGAGCATTACCATAGTTTAAGCGGCTGGTGACGAGGACCTGTGTGATGGTCTTTCTGGTGTCGGCAGGGATCCATCTGAAGATTCTGCGGAGCATGCGGAGCATGCGGAGGGTGAGGAAGCACGAGGAGGCGACTGTGTTGACTTGTCATTTCATTGTCAGTTGGCTGTCGAGGATGATGCTGAGGTTGCATGCGTGGTCTGTCGGTGTGGGCGTTGGTCCGAGTTCTGCTGGCGACCAGCTGTGATCCCATACGGAGGTGTTCTTCCTGAAGATCAGTACTTCTGTTTTGTCAGAGCTGAGCTTGAGGCAGCTGTCTCTCATCCATTTGGTTACGTCTATCATGGCGCTGTGGAAGTTGGTTTTGGCATTGGTAGGGTCCTCGGTAAGTGAAAGGATAAGTTGAGTGTCATCGGTGTAGGAGATTATGTTGAGGCCATGGGATCTAACGAACAGTCAGTAGTTTTTGAGGTCACTGGGGTCGACCAAGGGCTTTTTCAGGAGGGGTCTGACCTCCGCTTGTTTCCATCCATCTGGAAAGGTTGCTGTGGAGTTGGAGGTGTTGAGGATGCTCGTGAGCTCCGTGCTGATGGGGTTGGCTCCAAGTTTGACGAGATGGTGAGGACAGGGGTCAGTGTGAGCCTCGGAGTGGATGGATGCCATGATGGTAGAGGTGGTCTGTGCAGTGAGTGGAGACCAGGTGGTTAGAATTGGGCTGGTAATTAATGGTGGCTTGAGGTTGTCAAGACTGGAGAGGGAGGGTTGGGGAGTCAAAGTTGTTGTAGATTGTTGCTTTCTTGCTGTGGAAGTAGTCCGAGAGAGAGCCACAGAGTTCTTGGGAGGGGTGGATGGTGTTCTCTGTGGCTGGAGGATTGGTAAATTCTTTAACGATCTTGAATAGTTCCTTCGTGTGGTTGGCTGCGGTGTCAGAGCGGTCGGTGATGGCTGCTCTCTTGGCTTCCTTGATGCGCCAGTGGCAATCACTAAAGACTGCTTTGTGAGTGTCTCTGTTGGAGGGGTCCTTGGAAGCTTGTCAACGCTTCTCGAGTCGGTAGCAGTTGCGCTTGGTGGTTCTGAGCTCTGGGGTGAACCAGCTGGCTTGTTTTGAGGCTTTGTTGGTTTTGGCTGGTTTTGGTGGGGTGACTTTGTCGGCGCATTTGATGGTCCAGATGTCGAAATTCTGGACAGCATGGTTGAGATCTTCTGAGGTTTCGGGTTGTGTAGTGCTGAGGGATTGGGTCCATTACATCTTGGTATCTTTTCCCCAACTGTGTTAGATGGCACTGTGGTGCTTGGTGGTTGTATGTTGAGCTCTGCCAGAGATCGTAAAGTGGACAATGGCTTGGTTGGTCCAAGTGAGCTATGTGATGCGGGTGAATTTGAGTCTGTTGCTGGTGGTGAAAACGGTGGCTCGTTGGGTCATGCCGATGTCGTTGAGGTTGTCTAGGAGGGAGGCAGTGTTAGTGTCGTTGGTGTCATCAATGTGGAAATTGAGATCGCCAAGTAGGACGTAGTGGTGGGAGTCAATGGCCAGATTGGCAATGAGGTTAGAGATGGCATTGCAAATGGCTGGTCAAGTTCCCGGTTGTCTGTTAGAAAGGGTGCCCCTTATCGTGGTCATGGCGTCGATTTGTAGTCTGAAGTTGAGGTGTTCCATGAGGGGTGTGGGGTCATCATTGGTGATGGTGCAAGGGATGGTTTCCTTGAAGATTATGGTGATGCCTCAACCGTGTCTGTTTGCGCGGTCTCTGTGTATCATCTTATAGCTGATGGGTGTGGAGGTGGCAATGTTGGGGTTCTCGGTGCAGTTGAGCCACGTTTTGGTGATGAAACCCACGTCTGGGGAGAGGGTGGTGATGGTGTCCAAATTTTTATGGCTTGTTTGCAGAGGGAGCGGGCGTAGAGCAGGATGCATTGGAGTGGTGGTGGGTTGTGCGCAGCCTCGTGTGCGTGGGGTCCGGTGTGGGCCGGTGGTCCTGTGCGGCATGAGACGAGGCTGTGGTGGCATCACAGTTGAGGCCGTGAAGCAGTTGTTGTGGCGTCCAGGGCCTAGGCCATGAGGTCCTTGGTGGTGTGGTGGTAGATGGTGGGAGGGGCAGGGTTCCTGGTGCTGGGTGCGGTCCAGGCATGGATGGGCACAGACGAGCTTGCTTTGGCACATGTTCGGCGCATCGGTGGTGTGGCCGTGCAGCGGCCTATATAAGTAGTCCTGGGGTAGGAAGGGCTGTGCGGGAGGCGGGGTGGGCAAAAATGTCAGGAAGAACGGAAAACGGCAGGGGAAAAACAGCAGCGCAGCTGGTCTGGACAAGCCGGATCCAACCAGTACAACCACAGGTGTAGTTAAAACAGGACTTAAATTGCATTTAAGGGTGGGCAAAGCACTACGCTACGCTCGCGTAGTTTGCAAAGTTTGCGCTACTTCGCACTACGCGAATTGCACGTAGCACAGTGCAAACACGCGTAGCGTAGCGTTGTGCAGCGGTCATTTTTTGCTTGCTCGCGGTCCTCAACGTCAAGTTGGTGACCGCAAGCAAGCAAAATGACATCCCGGCGAGACTTTTTCCTCGTTCGCGATCAGCAACATCAAGTTGCCGATCGCGAGCGTGGAAAATAAACCTCCCGGCGAGATTCTCAACGCGGGGAGGTCAGGTTTCTCATTGCGAGTGGTCGCGTATGCTCGCGACCGCTCGTGATGAGAAACTACCAGTCCGCGTTGAGAAAGCTGCCGCTCGAGTAAAAATCTACTCGAGCGGCAGTAAAAGACAGCTCGCACTGTGCAAGATGCCGTTTTCAATGATTGCACAGTGGGGACAAGCATCCGGCACTGTGCAATCATCGCGAACAGCGCACTACGCAGTTCGCGTAGTGCTACGCGTAGATCGCGTAGTGCGAAGTGCACTTCGCGTAGCTTTGCGTAGCGCTACTTCGCGAACTACGCCCACCCTTAATTACATTAAGAGATGCCAAAATAAGTAAAATGCCAAAATAAATAAAATGACAAAGTTAAACGCCATCAGGGCAGGAGAGACCTTAAATTACCACTACAATAAGTGGGCAACGGGTGTATGACAGGATCGAGACTGTGAACAGAATCCCAGTCTTGGGGAGCCAGGCAGAGGGAGCGGCGCAGAGACCTCAGGTCTTGCACCTAAATAATGCCTTCAGTTTAAAAAAATATCCGCACCTAAATAATACCTCCAGCTCTTAACAGTACCATACCTAAATAATACCTCTAGCGCTTACCATATACCATACCTAAATAATGCCTCCAATTCTTATCAATACCTGCACCTAAATAATACCTTCAGCTATTCTCAATACCCCCACTTAATAATACCTTCAGCTCTTATCCATACTCACACTTAAATACACTTCAGCTCTAATCAATGAATAACATCTCCAATTCTTAACAAACCCCACATCTAAATAATATCCCCAATTCTTATCCATTACCACATCTAAATAGTACCAAATCTTTTATCAATACCCACATCTTAAAAATCCCCTCAGCTCTTATCAATACCCACTTTCACTTCACCGATGGATCATTGACACAATATCAGGGTAAACAATATCGTTGAAAAAAATATTGTGTCAAAAATATCATTTACCACAATATTGTGCTCCTATACTAATAATAGAAATGACAAAAATATCAAAAACAAAATAATGTGGACATTAATAGTGTCAAAAAACATACTAAAATATTGTTTTTCTAATATAGATACCGTTTAAAGTAGCAAATGTTAAATATTTTAATATGTAAAATTAATATAATGTAAAGTAAATAGATTCCACCAGCTTTTTATTACTATATATAAACACCTATACTTATATAAACACACACATATATCTTTGTTTTTTTATTTAAAGATATGTATATATATATGTGTGTATATATATACATATATATAGTATGACAATGCAAATATTCATTTTACATTATCTTACTTAATTTCTTTTCGATATTTTTAATTTAGTATTATAAAAAACCATATAGCTAGTTGGTAGTTATAGTTAGGACCAACTTTTCCCATATACGAAGCATTTTTTGTTTTGCTAATAACTTGGGTGCCGTTTGACGAATGTTCACGGAATTTTTAAAACTATTGTACAACTCACTTCAGCTGCTGTCTGGAAAGTTTCAGTGTGATTCGTCAAGCAGGGGCAGACAAAAAGGGGGTCCCAAAAAGCCCTTTCCCCATGCAATGTCTATGGTGATTTTGCAGTTTTTAGACACGACTACAGCCCGAACCACTGAACGGATTTACACCTAATTTTGCAGAAAGGTAGATTTTGGTCTAGAAAGAGACCTTTTTGTAATTTTGTTATAAATCTGTTCAGTAATTTGGAAGTTATTAAAGAAAGAAATGTATAGATATCTAGGGATGCGGATCCTCCACAAATCCGGTGGTAGCCATGGGTACCGAGGATCCAAAGCCCAATTGGGGGAAAAAAACTCACCTACTCACACAGCATACCGCCGCTGCGCACAGTCAAAGCACGTGCGCAGCGTCGGGTTGGGTGCATGCGGGGGGTTAGCTGTAGGCCTGGCCGCAGGCCAAGCCCTGCAGCCATCCCCCTCCCCCCAACGGATGAAGGCAATGCTCAGCAGTGGTTGTATTAACATACGGAAATTATAGATTACTTTACGTTAAATACCATAGAAATGCACTGAAAACTTGAAAAAAGTGAACTTATATATTAATTAATTTTACCAATATACACAATAGTAAAATATTAGAACCCCAAAAACACATTTACTAAAACTAATATTGACATTTAAAAAAAAATGAAAAAGTTAAAACAAACAATATTAAATATAAAAAAATAAAGAAACTGTAATATAAATTCCATTCCACCAATATTAGGAAAAGTGTTGGACTCCTGAAAGATTATAGTATTCCCACTCCAGTTTAAGCAATAGTAGAGACAGTGTTGGGCTATGGAGGGGTTAGATTTACTATTCCCACTTCAGTGTAAATAACAGTAGGGAAAGCATTGGACTTGAAGGGGTTAAATTAAGTATCCCGCTCAAGTCTAAGCAGCAGTAGGGAAAGTGGGAAAGTGTTTGACTTCAAAAGCATCACATATATGAATAGTCCTATTAATCTAGTAATTTTTTTAAACACAATATAAAACATTATTAAATTACAGTATACAGAAATAGATATATATATAAAAAACTTCGCTAACTTCCCAAAAATAACACAATTGTGTACTTAATACTGATTTATTTAATTTCAATTAAAATATAAAAAACAAATACAATTTAAGTAATAAATATCATTGACCAAACAAAATTTCACAAGCACTTATTCTTAAATAAATGAACTTTTAACAAAATAATTAATCTAAAAAAATATACATAATTAATTGCCAATTAATAAATTACATTTATATATCAATGAATATGAAATATATTATATATTTATTTTCTTGCCAACCAACTGACCTAAAAAACATTGACACAGCATTAACAAATACATGTGAAATAAACCTATAAAAATTAAAATGCATATGAAAATAAATAAAACAGTAACACAATCATACAATCATTAATAAATTAAGTAATTTACATAATTAGTAATCAAATAATAATCAAATTTTAAAAAATAGCATCAAATTAAATTACATTTAATTTTTTATTTAACTTCCTACCCTATTCCCCAACAAATCCAGCAACCCGCAATAAAATATAACTTAATAATTCAGTATTACAAACTATTTACATAATTAACTTTCATTGAGATGATTGATTAACAATTGAAACTTAATTAACAATATTTTTTAATTAAAATTAAAAATTACATTTTAAATGCGAAATATAATCTAACATTTAAGAAAATTGCATAATTAACAATCAATAAAAAATAATCAACAAAATAAAACAAATTAATATTAAAATAAAAATATTTCAAATTGAAATAACATCCCATCTTATCTCCCTACAAACCCAACAACCCGCTACAACACTATAAATTACTAATAGAAATGAAGAAACAAATGAAATCACTTAAAATTACAAACTATATTTTAAATAATGAATGACAATTATACCAACAATACTAACACATAAAATTTATATATTATCTAAAACACATTAAAATATTTATAAATTATAATTTTTCACAACTATATCACTGGAAATGATATTAAAAACAACGATATCCCTGCAAATGATATTATTTAGAAAAAAAAACAATATACTTGACAATGATATTCTATACCACGATATTTTTGACTCCAAATATTTTTTTCCGATATTTTGAACTCTACGTTTTGTCCAAACATCCCACCAACATCACTTCACTGTCTTGACCGTTGTCGGATGTACATGTACTACATGCCAGTAAAATGTTTTATAAAAAAAAAGGAAATGTCTTTAATTTGAATGAATTTGTTAAAGACAAAATCATGGTTTAGGATGGTGTGGTTTAGATGTCTGGAGTTTCTATGCTTTTTCTCTCACAATACCTGGTGCCCGTGCACAAAAGGTGCAGTTTACACCTGTGCAGTCGGGCTGGGCACTGTAAATCTACCAGGTGGCAGAATCAAAGAACCCGCCTTCCAAGGATACTCTTTGTAAGGCATGAGAGTGCAGGAGAGGGTGAGGCGTTCATGCATTATACAGCAAGACTTTATCAGCATTTTCATAAATATAATATTTGTAGCTGTGAATAATTCAAGAGGGCTTCGAAGTGGGAATGTTCCTGCAAGAAAACTGCTCCTGACCAGAGAGAGTGAGAAAAAGAGAGAGAGAGGGAGAGAGAGAGAACAAGAGAGAGCGCAAAGAGTGGTGAGAGAAAGACAGAGACAGATGGAGGGAGAGAGCGAGAGAGAGAGAGAGGAAGGGGGTTCTGCTACCTCTTATAACACTGGCACTTCCTTGATACCCTTGATCTTCTGATTAGTTATGAAGTTAGCAGCAGGAACAAAAAATAATGAGGGCTTACTTTCTGCCCTTTCACCTCCTAGCCTTTTTACTAGTCCCTCCGCAGCAAGTAGGAGGCTATTGAGCAGCAAACAAGGTGGGACTAGGGGTTAACCTTGTGATATATTTGAGGGTCGCAAGGTGTGTGCTGTCTCTTCCGCCACTCATGTGACAGCTGTCACTTCTGCTTCCGGTGTTGTGGTGAATCCACATCCCTGTGAATAGTGAGTTAGGGTGTATAGGGAGAAGATGGTTCTGGTTAAGGGCCTGATTACGAGTTTGGTAGTGCAGCGGCACGACCGCTCTGCCGCCACACCGCCAAACCCACGTGAGGACCGCCTGCCCTAGAATTACTTTTTTAGTCATTGGCGGTCATTCCTTTGCCGTTCCCACGGCGGTGCCATAAAATAGGCACCACAATGGGAACGTCAAAGGAAGTTCCATGATGTCATGGACTGAAAAGTCCATGCCATGCTGGAACTTCTGTGCATGCACACAGGGGGGCACATGTTGTGCCCCCGTGTGTGCATCCACTAGGCTGAGGCACAAGGGGGCCCTGTATGGCCCCCTTTCTTTCCTCACCACTACTGTTTTCGTGGAGGAAAGACCTCCATGAAATCAGTGGTGGTGATGAAAGTCATACTACGCTGGGCAGGACAACGGCGATCCAACCAAGCATATTGATGCCTCTTGACTGCCACACCACCGCCAGGCAACGGCAGTTCCCTGGCGGAGTTGGCGGTCCCAGGGCAGCACTACCACTAGGGTCGTAATGTGGCGCTCGTAATATTGCCACCGCCGCGCCACTACGAGTTTTGCGGTCCTTGGACCACCAGGCAGGTAATCGGGCCTTAGGTGTCGATAACAGAGGGACAGGCTAGTGAGAGAGAAGGTAAAGGGGTAAAGGAGCAGAGAAAGGGGACATGAGTGAGAGAAGAGGCACTGAGTGAAGGCGGATGAAAGAGGAAGCAGTAAGGAAAAGGAGGGGACTGGTAGAAGTGGGATAGAAATATAAGGCATGGGCTAAAGAAACAAGCATTGGCAAAGCCAATAGTTCTGGCCTTAGAATGATGAAAGGTTTTTGCGCTGTACGAGCAATGTCTTGGTTTAGACACACACATCTTTACAGTCAGGGTCATTGGTGGCATGATCTCTCAACCTGTAAAAGCGTAAAAGTCTCATAGTACTGAAATGCTCCTTTAACACACACTTCACTTGTAAGTGCATTGGCTAGACTGGGTGACTAAAAACATGAGAACATTTTACAAGACTGAAAAAAGCTATAACTGAAGCCATTGGTAGGCCCTACCTTCCTTTTATGGGGTCAATTACGATGCCGTCCGGAAAGGCTCCGAACCGGATTCGGATTCGGCGAATCCGATTCGGAACCTATGTTTCCGACCGAATCGGACACCTTTCCGGATGACCGATTACGATGCAAGGAAACCATTTGGGCTGTCCGAATTGTCTCCGAACGGCATTTGGACAGCCCGAGTCATTTGGAGCAGATTCGTACAGCTCTATGGACACAGTTTCTGAATGAGCGATTATGATGACCGAATTGGACAGCCGTTCCGATTCGGTCAGCCTGACACGAAACGACTGTCAGAATCTGACTTCAGGGGCCCGGTACTGGCCCCCCTTCACCCGTAGGCCTCCGGGTGGGGCCCGTGGGGGTACCCAAGTGACCCCTCTTACCAACCATGCACAGTGTGGCAGGCACCGTGGGGTTCCCGTCACAGGGTGCATGGTTTTCCCCAACCATCCCTTTTTTCAATGGGAGCCTGTGTTCTCGTTCCGAACACAGGTTCCCATTTAGGTCAATGCGAGTCCGACCGAACGATGTTGTGGCAGCATTGTAATCGGTCGGTCGGACTCGCAGAACCCGAGACGGTCAGAAACGATTCCGAAACCGATTTGGTTGGAATAGTTTCCAAACGACATCGTAATCAACCCCTAAGAGTCTCTCCTACATAAACACAGGGATGAGAGCTGCAGGGGGGGGTGCTAGGTCCCATGATGCCTCCTCACCTCATCCTGCTTCAGGACCAATGCTCTGACTGGTAACTATCAACACAGACTGCCCACACCTGGTGGGAGACAGAATATGCCACTGCTTAAGGAGAGATAAATGAAGGGAAAGAAATGAGAAAAAACAGAGAGGAAAAGAGAGCTGGAGTTAGAAGGATGTAGTAAAATGTAGAGGAAAGAAGGAAAGATGGGATATAGAGCAAGCGAGTGAAATTGAGCAATGGATTAAAAGGATGAACAAAAAAGAGAGAGATAATGTTAGGGGAAGAGAGAGGGAGAACAGAACAGCGAGAAGTTGAGAAACCTGAGCGGGTATCATTAGACAAACTAGAGTTAAGACTGAGAATATACGTATGCTTTTGATTGAAAAGTAAATTTTATTCTGCACAATGACTGGGGTCATAGCAAATGGTGTGTCCTCTGAATATTGAATCAACAATATCCATGATACAGAATATCGATGACAGAATATTGAAAATAAAATATCAACAGGTAAGTAAGTCTAGAGTTTACTCCACATATGTGTTCCTTCGTGGTACATATATCTTTAAGGTACGTATATGTGGAGTTAGGAATAGGAAATCTATATTTCCCCAAATGCACTTACCTTTCGATATTTGGTCCCTCGATAATCTGTCGTCCATATTAGTATGCCACAATATTGTTAGTGTTGATATTCTGTAGTACAGTCTATCAAATGAGTGTACACTATAGCGCTGATGCTTTGATTGTAGATTTGATTATGGCTAATTTGCTACGTTTTTCAGCAGCCTTTGCTAAGGTCGATGGGAAAATCCCAATTTTGTAGTTTGGACAGTTTTTGCTTTGACACAGCAACGCGAAAATCATGACTTTTGCAACAATTTGTGTTGCGCATATCTTTTTTTACAGCTAACAAAATGGATCTGCGTAAGATATACTCCCTACAAAACGTTGAGCACGGAAGTAAAGCTCCATGGGGCAAAAACGTTTCACACACACCCAAAATTCTAACACTCAGATGAGAGCGAATAATGACTTTCAACTGCAGCCATATAGGTGTCTCCCTAGTAGCCTATAGCTTGCCCATCTCCCTTTTGAGCACCTTTACTAGCTCTTTCAGAAAGCAGACCAGCGCTTAATTGGAGCCGGTGGTTTCCAGTGCTCTGCACCAGTATTTAATTGTCAACACCGGCAC
The DNA here is from genome assembly GCA_963921515.1 of Calotriton arnoldi. Taxonomy (NCBI): domain Eukaryota; kingdom Metazoa; phylum Chordata; class Amphibia; order Caudata; family Salamandridae; genus Calotriton; species Calotriton arnoldi. Next base: position 499,035 of record CAWUFW010001351.1, on the reverse strand, counting down.
TCATGACAGTCTGCCACATGGTGGCGTTGAATCTCTAATTTAAAGATAAGCAAAACAACAGCTGTTTATTAACTCAATATACTTCGAAAATGACTAATACCTGCCGCCAAAGTCATTCTTTTAGCTTTGGGAGCCTGGAATAGTCTGAATTGTCAATTGTCACTGGCAGCACTGACAGGCGCAATCGGTGGTACAAACTGCCAAGCTGCACTCCCGACGAGGGCCCCGGCACTTATGCTTTTACAAATTAAGCACTAAAGCAGAGACCTGGCCATAGTCCATCTCAATGGAGCTGGAGGGGTTTCTTTGTCTCTGCTACAATATCACCATTGCCTCCTCTGCTGACAATACAGAGGATCCCACCCCCTCCTTCTCCCCCAAACACTAGTATAAAAAAGGCCAGGATTATCAAAGTGGTGCTGCCATCAATGTTATATCATTGAAGTCATAGAGCTTGTGAAAAATCCAAGTGTCGCACAAATACAAATACAAGTGTACCTAATGCCTTCCGTGTTTTCTTTGTTGGCAATGCCTTTCATCGTAGTGGTCCTAAAGTGAAAAGTGTGCAAGAACAGAAGTGCTAGAAGACATTGAAGAATTGACAGTGAGAATGAGGAAGTAATAGAGAGCAACGAAGAAGAGAGTGATAAGTCAGTGAGTAGGAGACAAGAAGGCAATATTATTCTAGATAAAGGAAAAGAGACAAAGGAGAAGAAAACAAACAACAGACCAGGATAGCAGAAGAAGCAAGAGAGATGAAGAAGTCAGACAGAAGAAATGAGAGATGCGCTATGGGGATGAGCGAGAGAAGTAAGAAAAGGGCTATGTCAAATAAGACCCCCAAAGACCAAAGGACAATATTGGACACCCAAAGACCAGCAGACACCGAGGATGCAAACACCCATCAGCGTTCAGGACTGGGACTAAATGTGCACACGGTAGAAGCCTGCCCTGAAGTCCCCTCTAGAAATGCAGCGATCAGTGCAAGGGAGGTCTTGTTATTCTGTAATTCAAGCTCAAATGACACTTTATTGAATTTTACAGAGTTAAACTGAATGAGCAAATGTCATGGAGACGATGGAGGCGGCCAGGAAATTAAGACTGAAGCGGAGAACATCAGAGAAAGAGGAGGCGGCAGAGGAGAGGAAACACGAGCTGGAAGGAGGCAGCAGGAAGTAATGACTGATGCAGAGAAGGAGAGAGAGAGAAGGCGTCAGGAGAGAGGACACAAGAGCAGGAAGGAGGCAGCAGGGAGTAAAGACTGATGAAGAGAAGGAGAGAGAGAAAGAGGAGTCGTCAGGAGAGGAGAGGAAACACGAGCTGGAAGGAGTAAGAAGGAACTAAATACTGATGAACAGCATGAGAGAAAGGAGAGGCGGCAAAGGAGAGCAAACAAGAGAGGGAAGGAGGTAACAGGAAGTAAAGACTGATGCAGAGAAGGAGAGAGAGAGAGAAGGCGTCAGGAGAGAGGGCACAAGAGCAGGAAGGAGGCACCAGGAAGATAAGACTGATGGAGAGCATGAGAGAAAGAAGAGTCGGCAAAGGAGAGGAAACACGAGCTGGAAGGAGGCAGCAGGAAGTAATGACTGATGCAGGGAAGGAGAAAGAAAGAGGAGACGGCAGAGGAGAGGAAACAAGTCAGGGAAGGAGGCAGCAGGGAGTAAAGACTGATGAAGAGAAGGAGAGAGAGAAAGAGGAGTCGTCAGGAGAGGAGAGGAAACACGAGCTGGAAGGAGTAAGAAGGAACTAAAGACTGATGAAGAGCATGAGAGAAAGGAGAGGGGGCAAAGGAGAGCAAACAAGAGAGGGAAGGAGGTAACAGGAAGTAAAGACTGATGCAGAGAAGGAGAGAGAGAGAGAAGGCGTCAGGAGAGAGGACACAAGAGCAGGAAGGAGGCACCAGGAAGATAAGACTGATGGAGAGCATGAGAGAAAGAAGAGTCGGCAAAGGAGAGGAAACACGAGCTGGAAGGAGGCAGCGGGAAGTAAAGCCTGACGCAGAGAAAGAGAGAGAGAGAGGAGACGGCAAAGGAGAGGAAACATGAGCTGGAAGGAAGGAGAAGGAAGTAATGACTGATGCAGAGAAGGAGAGAGAGGAGACGGCAGAGGAGAGGAAACATGAGATGGAAGGAAGGAGAAGGAAGTAATGACTGATGCAGAGAAGGAGAGAGAGACAGAAAGGAGTCGGCAGGAGTCGGCAGGAGAGGAGAAGAAACAAGAGCAGGAAGGAAGCACCAGGAAGTAAAGACTGATGCAGAGAAGGAGAGAGAAAGAGGAGGCGGCAGAGGAGAAGAAACACGAGCTGGAAGGAGGCAGCAGGAAGTAAAGACGGATGCACATGAGAGGAAGAGGAGGCAGCAGGGGAGAGCAAACGAGCTGGGAGGCAGCAGGAAGTAAAGACTGATGCAGAGAAGGAGCGAGAGAGAGAAAGAGGAGGCAGAAGGGGGGAGCAAACAAGAACGGGAAGGAGGCACAAGGAAGTAAAGACTGATGGAGAGAGAGTGAGAGGAAGGGGAGGCGGCAGAGGAGAAGAAACAAGAGCAGGAAGGAGACATCAGGAAGTAAAGACTGATGGAGAGAGAGTGAGAGGAAGGGGAGGCGGCAGAAGAGAAGAAACAAGAGCAGGAAGGAGGCATCAGGAAGTAAAGACTGATGGAGAGAGAGTGAGAGGAAGGGGAGGCAGCAGGGGAGAAGAAACAAGAGCAGGAAGGAGGCATCAGGAAGTAAAGACTGATGGAGAGAGAGTGAGAGGAAGGGGAGGCAGCAGGGGAGAGCAAACGAGCTGGGAGGCAGCAGGAAGTAAAGACTGATGCAGAGAAGGAGAGAGAGAGAAGGCGTCAGGAGAGAGGACACAAGAGCAGGAAGGAGGCAGCAGGAAGTAAAGACTGATGGAGAGCATGAGAGAAAGAGGAGGTGGCAGAGGAGAGGAAATAAGAGAAGGGAGGAAGTAAAGACGGATGCACAGGACATGAGAGGAAGGGGAGGCAGCAGGGGAGAGCAAACGAGCTGGGAGGCAGCAGGAAGTAAAGACTGATGCAGAGAAGGAGAGAGAGAGAAAGAGGAGGCAGAAGGGGGGAGCAAACAAGAACAGGAAGGAGGCACAAGGAAGTAAAGACTGATGGAGAGAGAGTGAGAAGAAGGGGAGGTGGCAGAGGAGAAGAAACAAGAACAGGAAGGAGGCATCAGGAAGTAAAGACTGATGCACAGGACATGAGAGGAATAGGAGGTGGCAGAGGAGGGTTAGAGAGGAAATGCAAGAAAACCAGGGGGGAAGAAACACAAGGCTGGGATATAAAAGAGTCAGAATGAGAGTGAGTGAGACACAGCCATGGCTATGTGGAAACCGAGATACACTTCCTCTACACTGCCCCGAAGAAGAGGAGCTCCTCCACGCTGGAGAATGTGCTTGAAATGAGCCGAATCTTTACATTCTTTTGTAGTTCAGCCCTTGAAGGGCCCCCTCTAGCTCATGACACCAACAAAGACTCCAAAACTCAAATGAAAAACCCTTACAACGCTGGCAGCGCTTTAAAAAGGCAAACACTGAAGGCACTAGTGACTGCACATATTTCATTTGAAAGGAGAGTGCCAGCACTTCTTATCTTAAAGAACGAATATCAGCACTTCTCAGTGGAGGAACTAAACTCTTAAAAGGAGAGTATTAGCACTTCTCATTGGAGGTACTATCCTCTTAAAAGAGGAGTATCAGCACTTCTCAGTGGAGGTACTATCCTCTTAAAAGAGGAGTATCAGCACTTCTCATTGGAGGTACTAAACTCTTAAAAGAGGAGTATCAGCACTTCTCAGTGGAGGAACTAAACTCTTAAAAGGAGAGTATTAGCACTTCTCATTGGAGGTACTATTCTCTTAAAAGGAGAGTATCAGCACTTCTCATTGGAGGTACTAAACTCTTAAAAGAAGAGTATCAGCACTTCTCATTGGAGGTACTAAACTCTTAAAAGAGGAGTATCAGCACTTCTCATTGGAGGTACTATCCTCTTAAAAGAGGAGTATCAGCACTTCTCATTGGAGGTACTAAACTCTTAAAAGAAGAGTATCAGCACTTCTCATTGGAGGTACTATCCTCTTAAAAGAGGAGTATCAGCACTTCTCAGTGGAGGCACTATCCTCTTAAAAGAGGAGTATCAGCACTTCTCATTGGAGGTACTATCCTCTTAAAAGAGGAGTATCAGCACTTCTCAGTGGAGGTACTATCCTCTTAAAAGAGGAGTATCAGCACTTCTCATTGGAGGTACTAAACTCTTAAAAGAGGAGTATCAGCACATCTCATTGGAGGTACTATTCTCTTAAAAGAAGAGTATCAGCACTTCTCATTGGAGGTACTAAACTCTTAAAAGAGGAGTATCAGCACTTCTCATTGGAGGTACTATCCTCTTAAAAGAGGAGTATCAGCACTTCTCATTGGAGGTACTATCCTATTAAAAGAGGAGTATCAGCACTTCTCATTGGAGGTACTATCCTCTTAAAAGAGGAGTATCAGCACTTCTCATTGGAGGTACTATCCTCTTAAAAGAAGAGTATCAGCACTTCTCATTGGAGGTACTAAACTCTTAAAAGAGGAGTATCAGCACTTCTCATTGGAGGTACTAAACTCTTAAAAGAGGAGTATCAGCACTTCTCAGTGGAGGTACTATCCTCTTAAAAGAGGAGTATCAGCACTTCTCATTGGAGGTACTAAACTCTTAAAAGAGGAGTATCAGCACTTCTCATTGGAGGTACTAAACTCTTAAAAGAGGAGTATCAGCACTTCTCATTGGAGGTACTATTCTCTTAAAAGAGGAGTATCAGCACTTCCCATTGGAGGTACTAAACTCTTAAAAGAGGAGTATCAGCACTTCTCATTGGAGGTACTATCCTCTTAAAAGAGGAGTATCAGCCCTTCTCAGTGGAGGTACTATCCTCTTAAAAGAGGAGTATCAGCACTTCTCATTGGAGGTACTAAACTCTAAAAAGAGGAGTATCAGCACTTCACATTGGAGGTACTAAACTCTTAAAAGAGGAGTATCAGCACCTCTCATTGGAAGTACTAAACTCTTAAAAGAGGAGTATCAGCACTTCTCATTGAAGGTACTAAACTCTTAAAAGAGGAGTATCAGCACTTCTCATTGAAGGTACTAAACTCTTAAAAAAGAGTATCAGCACTTCTCATTGGAGGTACTAAACTCTTAAAAGAGGAGTATCAGCACTTCTCATTGGAGGTACTACCCTCTTAAAATATGAGCATCAGCACTTCTCATTGGAGGTACTATCCTCTTAAAAGAGGAGTATCAGCACTTCTCATTGGAGGTACTAAACTCTTAAAAGAGGAGTATCAGCACTTCTCATTGGAGGTACTATCCTCTTAAAAGAGGAGTATCAGCACTTCTCAGTGGAGGTATTAAACTCTTAAAAGAGGAGTATCAGCACTTCTCATTGGAGGTACTAAACTCTTAAAAGAGGAGTATCAGCACTTCTCATTGGAGGTACTAAACTCTTAAAAGAGGAGTATCAGCACTTCTCATTGGAGGTACTATTCTCTTAAAAGAGGAGTATCAGCACATCTAAGTGGAGGTACTATTCTCTTAAAAGAAGAGTATCAGCACTTCTCATTGGAGGTACTAAACTCTTAAAAGAGGAGTATCAGCACTTCTCATTGGAGGTACTAAACTCTTAAAAGAGGAGTATCAGCACTTCTCATTGGAGGTACTAAACTCTTAAAAGAGGAGTATCAGCACTTCTCAGTGGAGGTACTAAACTCTTAAAAGAGGAGTATCAGCACTTCTCATTGGAGGTACTAAACTCTTAAAAGAAGAGTATCAGCACTTCTCATTGGAGGTACTATTCTCTTAAAAGAGGAGTATCAGCACTTCTCATTGGAGGTACTATTCTCTTAAAAGAAGAGTATCAGCACTTTTCATTGGAGGTTCTAAACTCTTAAAAGAGGAGTATCAGCACTTCTCATTGGAGGTACTAAACTCTTAAAAGAGGAGTATCAGCACTTCTCATTGGAGGTACTATTCTCTTAAAAGAGGAGTATCAGCACTTCTCATTGGAGGTACTAAACCCTTAAAAGAGGAGTATCAGCACTTCTCATTGGAGGTACTATTCTCTTAAAAGAGGAGTATCAGCACTTCTCAGTGGAGGTACTAAACTCTTAAAATAGGAGTATCAGCACTTCTCATTGGAGGTACTAAACTCTTAAAAGAGGAGTATCAGCACTTCTCATTGGAGGTACGGAGTATCAGCACTTCTCATTGGAGGTACTAAACTCTTAAAAGAAGAGTATCAGCACTTCTCATTGGAGGTACTATTCTCTTAAAAGGAGAGTATCAGCACTTCTCATTGGAGGTACTAAACTCTTAAAAGAAGAGTATCAGCACTTCTCATTGGAGGTACTAAACTCTTAAAAGAGGAGTATCAGCACTTCTCATTGGAGGTACTATCCTCTTAAAAGAGGAGTATCAGCACTTCTCATTGGAGGTACTAAACTCTTAAAAGAAGAGTATCAGCACTTCTCATTGGAGGTACTATCCTCTTAAAAGAGGAGTATCAGCACTTCTCAGTGGAGGCACTATCCTCTTAAAAGAGGAGTATCAGCACTTCTCATTGGAGGTACTATCCTCTTAAAAGAGGAGTATCAGCACTTCTCAGTGGAGGTACTATCCTCTTAAAAGAGGAGTATCAGCACTTCTCATTGGAGGTACTAAACTCTTAAAAGAGGAGTATCAGCACATCTCATTGGAGGTACTATTCTCTTAAAAAGAAGAGTATCAGCACTTCTCATTGGAGGTACTAAACTCTTAAAAGAGGAGTATCAGCACTTCTCATTGGAGGTACTATCCTCTTAAAAGAGGAGTATCAGCACTTCTCATTGGAGGTACTATCCTCTTAAAAGAGGAGTATCAGCACTTCACATTGGAGGTACTAAACTCTTAAAAGAGGAGTATCAGCACCTCTCATTGGAAGTACTAAACTCTTAAAAGAGGAGTATCAGCACTTCTCATTGAAGGTACTAAACTCTTAAAAGAGGAGTATCAGCACTTCTCATTGAAGGTACTAAACTCTTAAAAAAGAGTATCAGCACTTCTCATTGGAGGTACTAAACTCTTAAAAGAGGAGTATCAGCACTTCTCATTGGAGGTACTAAACTCTTAAAAGAGGAGTATCAGCACTTCTCATTGGAGGTACTAAACTCTTAAAAGAGGAGTATCAGCACTTCTCAGTGGAGGTACTAAACTCTTAAAAGAGGAGTATCAGCACTTCTCATTGGAGGTACTAAACTATTAAAAGAAGAGTATCAGCACTTCTCATTGGAGGTACTATTCTCTTAAAAGAGGAGTATCAGCACTTCTCATTGGAGGTACTATTCTCTTAAAAGAAGAGTATCAGCACTTCTCATTGGAGGTTCTAAACTCTTAAAAGAGGAGTATCAGCACTTCTCATTGGAGGTACTAAACTCTTAAAAGAGGAGTATCAGCACTTCTCATTGGAGGTACTATTCTCTTAAAAGAGGAGTATCAGCACTTCTCATTGGAGGTACTAAACTCTTAAAAGAGGAGTATCAGCACTTCTCATTGGAGGTACTATTCTCTTAAAAGAGGAGTATCAGCACTTCTCAGTGGAGGTACTAAACTCTTAAAAGAGGAGTATCAGCACTTCTCATTGGAGGTACTAAACTCTTAAAAGAGGAGTATCAGCACTTCTCATTGGAGGTACTATCCTCTTAAAAGAGGAGTATCAGCACTTCTCATTGGAGGTACTAAACTCTTAAAAGAAGAGTATCAGCACTTCTCATTGGAGGTACTATCCTCTTAAAAGAGGAGTATCAGCACTTCTCAGTGGAGGCACTATCCTCTTAAAAGAGGAGTATCAGCACTTCTCATTGGAGGTACTATCCTCTTAAAAGAGGAGTATCAGCACTTCTCAGTGGAGGTACTATCCTCTTAAAAGAGGAGTATCAGCACTTCTCATTGGAGGTACTAAACTCTTAAAAGAGGAGTATCAGCACATCTCATTGGAGGTACTATTCTCTTAAAAGAAGAGTATCAGCACTTCTCATTGGAGTTACTAAACTCTTAAAAGAGGAGTATCAGCACTTCTCATTGGAGGTACTATCCTCTTAAAAGAGGAGTATCAGCACTTCTCATTGGAGGTACTATCCTCTTAAAAGAGGAGTATCAGCACTTCTCATTGGAGGTACTATCCTCTTAAAAGAAGAGTATCAGCACTTCTCATTGGAGGTACTAAACTCTTAAAAGAGGAGTATCAGCACTTTTCATTGGAGGTACTAAACTCTTAAAAGAGGAGTGTCAGCACTTCTCATTGGAGGTACTAAACTCTTAAAAGAGGAGTATCAGCACTTCTCAGTGGAGGTACTATCCTCTTAAAAGAGGAGTATCAGCACTTCTCATTGGAGGTACTAAACTCTTAAAAGAGGAGTATCAGCACTTCTCATTGGAGGTACTAAACTCTTAAAAGAGGAGTATCAGCACTTCTCATTGGAGGTACTATTCTCTTAAAAGAGGAGTATCAGCACTTCCCATTGGAGGTACTAAACTCTTAAAAGAGGAGTATCAGCACTTCTCATTGGAGGTACTAAACTCTTAAAAGAGGAGTATCAGCACTTCTCATTGGAGGTACTATCCTCTTAAAAGAGGAGTATCAGCACTTCTCAGTGGAGGTACTATCCTCTTAAAAGAGGAGTATCAGCACTTCTCATTGGAGGTACTAAACTCTAAAAAGAGGAGTATCAGCACTTCACATTGGAGGTACTAAACTCTTAAAAGAGGAGTATCAGCACCTCTCATTGGAAGTACTAAACTCTTAAAAGAGGAGTATCAGCACTTCTCATTGAAGGTACTAAACTCTTAAAAGAGGAGTATCAGCACTTCTCATTGAAGGTACTAAACTCTTAAAATAAGAGTATCAGCACTTCTCATTGGAGGTACTAAACTCTTAAAAGAGGAGTATCAGCACTTCTCATTGGAGGTACTACCCTCTTAAAATATGAGCATCAGCACTTCTCATTGGAGGTACTATCCTCTTAAAAGAGGAGTATCAGCACTTCTCATTGGAGGTACTAAACTCTTAAAAGAGGTGTATCAGCACTTCTCATTGGAGGTACTATCCTCTTAAAAGAGGAGTATCAGCACTTCTCAGTGGAGGTATTAAACTCTTAAAAGAGGAGTATCAGCACTTCTCATTGGAGGTACTAAACTCTTAAAAGAGGAGTATCAGCACTTCTCATTGGAGGTACTAAACTCTTAAAAGAGGAGTATCAGCACTTCTCATTGGAGGTACTATTCTCTTAAAAGAGGAGTATCAGCACATCTCAGTGGAGGTACTATTCTCTTAAAAGAAGAGTATCAGCACTTCTCATTGGAGGTACTAAACTCTTAAAAGAGGAGTATCAGCACTTCTCATTGGAGGTACTAAACTCTTAAAAGAGGAGTATCAGCACTTCTCATTGGAGGTACTAAACTCTTAAAAGAGGAGTATCAGCACTTCTCAGTGGAGGTACTAAACTCTTAAAAGAGGAGTATCAGCACTTCTCATTGGAGGTACTAATCTCTTAAAAGAAGAGTATCAGCACTTCTCATTGGAGGTACTATTCTCTTAAAAGAGGAGTATCAGCACTTCTCATTGGAGGTACTATTCTCTTAAAAGAAGAGTATCAGCACTTCTCATTGGAGGTTCTAAACTCTTAAAGAGGAGTATCAGCACTTCTCATTGGAGGTACTAAACTCTTAAAAGAGGAGTATCAGCACTTCTCATTGGAGTTACTATTCTCTTAAAAGAGGAGTATCAGCACTTCTCATTGGAGGTACTAAACTCTTAAAAGAGGAGTATCAGCACTTCTCATTGGAGGTACTATTCTCTTAAAAGAGGAGTATCAGCACTTCTCAGTGGAGGTACTAAACTCTTAAAAGAGGAGTATCAGCACTTCTCATTGGAGGTACTATCCTCTTAAAAGAGGAGTATCAGCACTTCTCAGTGGAGGTACTATCCTCTTAAAAGAGGAGTATCAGCACTTCTCATTGGAGGTACTATTCTCTTAAAAGAGGAGCATCAGCACTTCTCATTGGAGGTACTATTCTCTTAAAAGAGGAGTATCAGCACTTCTCAGTGGAGGTACTAAACTCTTAAAAGAGGAGTATCAGCACTTCTCATTGGAGGTACTATCCTCTTAAAAGAGGAGTATCAGCACTTCTCATTGGAGGTACTAAACTCTTAAAAGAGGAGTATCAGCACTTCTCGTTGGAGGTACTATCCTCTTAAAAGAGGAGTATCAGCACATCTCAGTGGAGGTACTAAACTCTTAAAAGAGGAGTATCAGCACTTCTCATTGGAGGTACTATCCTCTTAAAAGAGGAGTATCAGCACTTCTCATTGGAGGTACTAAACTCTTAAAAGAGGAGTATCAGCACTTCTCATTGGAGGTACTATCCTCTTAAAAGAGGAGTATCAGCACTTCTCAGTGGAGGTACTATCCTCTTAAAAGACGAGTATCAGCACTTCTCATTGGAGGTACTAAACTCTTAAAAGACGAGTATCAGCACTTCTCATTGGAGGTACTAAACTCTTAAAAGAGGAGTATGAGCACTTCTCATTGGAGGTACTAAACTCTTAAAAGAGGAGTATCATCAATTCTCATTGGAGGTACTAAACTCTTAAAAGAGGAGTATCAGCACTTCTCATTGGAGGTATTAAACTCTTAAAAGAGGAGTATCAGCACTTCTCATTGGAGGTACTAAACTCTTAAAAGAGGAGTATCAGCACTTCTCATTGGAGGTACTAAACTCTTAAAAAAGGAGTATCAGCACTTCTCATTGGAGGTACTATTCTCTTAAAAGAGGAGTATCAGCACATCTCAGTGGAGGTACTATTCTCTTAAAAGAAGAGTATCAGCACTTCTCATTGGAGGTACTAAACTCTTAAAAGAGGAGTATCAGCACTTCTCATTGGAGGTACTAAACTCTTAAAAGAGGAGTATCAGCACTTCTCATTGGAGGTACTAAACTCTTAAAAGAGGAGTATCAGCACTTCTCAGTGGAGGTACTAAACTCTTAAAAGAGGAGTATCAGCACTTCTCATTGGAGGTACTAAACTCTTAAAAGAAGAGTATCAGCACTTCTCATTGGAGGTACTATTCTCTTAAAAGAGGAGTATCAGCACTTCTCATTGGAGGTACTATTCTCTTAAAAGAAGAGTATCAGCACTTTTCATTGGAGGTTCTAAACTCTTAAAAGAGGAGTATCAGCACTTCTCATTGGAGGTACGGAGTATCAGCACTTCTCATTGGAGGTACTAAACTCTTAAAAGAAGAGTATCAGCACTTCTCATTGGAGGTACTATTCTCTTAAAAGGAGAGTATCAGCACTTCTCATTGGAGGTACTAAACTCTTAAAAGAAGAGTATCAGCACTTCTCATTGGAGGTACTAAACTCTTAAAAGAGGAGTATCAGCACTTCTCATTGGAGGTACTATCCTCTTAAAAGAGGAGTATCAGCACTTCTCATTGGAGGTACTATCCTCTTAAAAGAGGAGTATCAGCACTTCTCATTGGAGGTACTAAACTCTTAAAGAGGAGTATCAGCACATCTCATTGGAGGTACTATTCTCTTAAAAGAAGAGTATCAGCACTTCTCATTGGAGGTACTAAACTCTTAAAAGAGGAGTATCAGCACTTCTCATTGGAGGTACTATCCTCTTAAAAGAGGAGTATCAGCACTTCTCATTGGAGGTACTATCCTCTTAAAAGAGGAGTATCAGTACTTCACATTGGAGGTACTAAACTCTTAAAAGAGGAGTATCAGCACCTCTCATTGGAAGTACTAAACTCTTAAAAGAGGAGTATCAGCACTTCTCATTGAAGGTACTAAACTCTTAAAAGAGGAGTATCAGCACTTCTCATTGAAGGTACTAAACTCTTAAAAAAGAGTATCAGCACTTCTCATTGGAGGTACTAAACTCTTAAAAGAGGAGTATCAGCACTTCTCAGTGGAGGTACTAAACTCTTAAAAGAGGAGTATCAGCACTTCTCATTGGAGGTACTAAACTCTTAAAAGAAGAGTATCAGCACTTCTCATTGGAGGTACTATTCTCTTAAAAGAGGAGTATCAGCACTTCTCATTGGAGGTACTATTCTCTTAAAAGAAGAGTATCAGCACTTCTCATTGGAGGTTCTAAACTCTTAAAAGAGGAGTATCAGCACTTCTCATTGGAGGTACTAAACTCTTAAAAGAGGAGTATCAGCACTTCTCATTGGAGGTACTATTCTCTTAAAAGAGGAGTATCAGCACTTCTCATTGGAGGTACTAAACTCTTAAAAGAGGAGTATCAGCACTTCTCATTGGAGGTACTATTCTCTTAAAGAGGAGTATCAGCACTTCTCAGTGGAGGTACTAAACTCTTAAAAGAGGAGTATCAGCACTTCTCATTGGAGGTACTAAACTCTTAAAAGAGGAGTATCAGCACTTCTCATTGGAGGTACTATCCTCTTAAAAGAGGAGTATCAGCACTTCTCATTGGAGGTACTAAACTCTTAAAAGAAGAGTATCAGCACTTCTCATTGGAGGTACTATTCTCTTAAAAGGAGAGTATCAGCACTTCTCATTGGAGGTACTAAACTCTTAAAAGAAGAGTATCAGCACTTCTCATTGGAGGTACTAAACTCTTAAAAGAGGAGTATCAGCACTTCTCATTGGAGGTACTATCCTCTTAAAAGAGGAGTATCAGCACTTCTCATTGGAGGTACTAAACTCTTAAAAGAAGAGTATCAGCACTTCTCATTGGAGGTACTATCCTCTTAAAAGAGGAGTATCAGCACTTCTCAGTGGAGGCACTATCCTCTTAAAAGAGGAGTATCAGCACTTCTCATTGGAGGTACTATCCTCTTAAAAGAGGAGTATCAGCACTTCTCAGTGGAGGTACTATCCTCTTAAAAGAGGAGTATCAGCACTTCTCATTGGAGGTACTAAACTCTTAAAAGAGGAGTATCAGCACATCTCATTGGAGGTACTATTCTCTTAAAAGAAGAGTATCAGCACTTCTCATTGGAGGTACTAAACTCTTAAAAGAGGAGTATCAGCACTTCTCATTGGAGGTACTATCCTCTTAAAAGAGGAGTATCAGCACTTCTCATTGGAGGTACTATCCTCTTAAAAGAGGAGTATCAGCACTTCTCATTGGAGGTACTATCCTCTTAAAAGAAGAGTATCAGCACTTCTCATTGGAGGTACTAAACTCTTAAAAGAGGAGTATCAGCACTTCTCATTGGAGGTACTATTCTCTTAAAAGAGGAGTATCAGCACTTCTCATTGGAGGTACTAAACTCTTAAAAGAGGAGTATCAGCACTTCTCATTGAAGGTACTAAACTCTTTAAAAAAGAGTATCAGCACTTCTCATTGGAGGTACTATTCTCTTAAAAGAGGAGTATCAGCACTTCTCATTGGAGGTACTATTCTCTTAAAAGAAGAGTATCAGCACTTCTCATTGGAGGTTCTAAACTCTTAAAAGAGGAGTATCAGCACTTCTCATTGGAGGTACTAAACTCTTAAAAGAGGAGTATCAGCACTTCTCATTGAAGGTACTAAACTCTTAAAAGAGGAGTATCAGCACTTCTCATTGAAGGTACTAAACTCTTAAAAAGAGTATCAGCACTTCTCATTGGAGGTACTATTCTCTTAAAAGAGGAGTATCAGCACTTCTCATTGGAGGTACTATTCTCTTAAAAGAAGAGTATCAGCACTTCTCATTGGAGGTTCTAAACTCTTAAAAGAGGAGTATCAGCACTTCTCATTGGAGGTACTAAACTCTTAAAGAGGAGTATCAGCACTTCTCATTGGAGGTACTATTCTCTTAAAAGAGGAGTATCAGCACTTCTCATTGGAGGTACTAAACTCTTAAAAGAGGAGTATCAGCACTTCTCATTGGAGGTACTATTCTCTTAAAAGAGGAGTATCAGCACTTCTCAGTGGAGGTACTAAACTCTTAAAAGAGGAGTATCAGCACTTCTCATTGGAGGTACTAAACTCTTAAAAGAGGAGTATCAGCACTTCTCATTGGAGGTACTATCCTCTTAAAAGAGGAGTATCAGCACTTCTCATTGGAGGTACTAAACTCTTAAAAGAAGAGTATCAGCACTTCTCATTGGAGGTACTATTCTCTTAAAAGGAGAGTATCAGCACTTCTCATTGGAGGTACTAAACTCTTAAAAGAAGAGTATCAGCACTTCTCATTGGAGGTACTAAACTCTTAAAAGAGGAGTATCAGCACTTCTCATTGGAGGTACTATCCTCTTAAAAGAGGAGTATCAGCACTTCTCATTGGAGGTACTAAACTCTTAAAAGAAGAGTATCAGCACTTCTCATTGGAGGTACTATCCTCTTAAAGAGGAGTATCAGCACTTCTCAGTGGAGGCACTATCCTCTTAAAAGAGGAGTATCAGCACTTCTCATTGGAGGTACTATCCTCTTAAAAGAGGAGTATCAGCACTTCTCTGTGGAGGTACTATCCTCTTAAAAGAGGAGTATCAGCACTTCTCATTGGAGGTACTAAACTCTTAAAAGAGGAGTATCAGCACATCTCATTGGAGGTACTATTCTCTTAAAAGAAGAGTATCAGCACTTCTCATTGGAGGTACTAAACTCTTAAAAGAGGAGTATCAGCACTTCTCATTGGAGGTACTATCCTCTTAAAAGAGGAGTATCAGCACTTCTCATTGGAGGTACTATCCTCTTAAAAGAGGAGTATCAGCACTTCTCATTGGAGGTACTATCCTCTTAAAAGAAGAGTATCAGCACTTCTCATTGGAGGTACTAAACTCTTAAAAGAGGAGTATCAGCACTTTTCATTGGAGGTACTAAACTCTTAAAAGAGGAGTGTCAGCACTTCTCATTGGAGGTACTAAACTCTTAAAAGAGGAGTATCAGCACTTCTCATTGGAGGTACTAAACTCTTAAAAGAGGAGTATCAGCACTTCTCATTGGAGGTACTATTCTCTTAAAAGAGGAGTATCAGCACTTCTCAGTGGAGGTACTAAACTCTTAAAAGAGGAGTATCAGCACTTCTCATTGGAGGTACTAAACTCTTAAAAGAGGAGTATCAGCACTTCTCATTGGAGGTACTATCCTCTTAAAAGAGGAGTATCAGCACTTCTCATTGGAGGTACTAAACTCTTAAAAGAAGAGTATCAGCACTTCTCATTGGAGGTACTATTCTCTTAAAAGGAGAGTATCAGCACTTCTCATTGGAGGTACTAAACTCTTAAAAGAAGAGTATCAGCACTTCTCATTGGAGGTACTAAACTCTTAAAAGAGGAGTATCAGCACTTCTCATTGGAGGTACTATCCTCTTAAAAGAGGAGTATCAGCACTTCTCATTGGAGGTACTAAACTCTTAAAAGAAGAGTATCAGCACTTCTCATTGGAGGTACTATCCTCTTAAAGAGGAGTATCAGCACTTCTCAGTGGAGGCACTATCCTCTTAAAAGAGGAGTATCAGCACTTCTCATTGGAGGTACTATCCTCTTAAAAGAGGAGTATCAGCACTTCTCTGTGGAGGTACTATCCTCTTAAAAGAGGAGTATCAGCACTTCTCATTGGAGGTACTAAACTCTTAAAAGAGGAGTATCAGCACATCTCATTGGAGGTACTATTCTCTTAAAAGAAGAGTATCAGCACTTCTCATTGGAGGTACTAAACTCTTAAAGAGGAGTATCAGCACTTCTCATTGGAGGTACTATCCTCTTAAAAGAGGAGTATCAGCACTTCTCATTGGAGGTACTATCCTCTTAAAAGAGGAGTATCAGCACTTCTCATTGGAGGTACTATCCTCTTAAAAGAAGAGTATCAGCACTTCTCATTGGAGGTACTAAACTCTTAAAAGAGGAGTATCAGCACTTTTCATTGGAGGTACTAAACTCTTAAAAGAGGAGTGTCAGCACTTCTCATTGGAGGTACTAAACTCTTAAAAGAGGAGTATCAGCACTTCTCAGTGGAGGTACTATCCTCTTAAAAGAGGAGTATCAGCACTTCTCATTGGAGGTACTAAACTCTTAAAGAGGAGTATCAGCACTTCTCATTGGAGGTACTAAACTCTTAAAAGAGGAGTATCAGCACTTCTCATTGGAGGTACTATTCTCTTAAAAGAGGAGTATCAGCACTTCTCATTGGAGGTACTAAACTCTTAAAAGAGGAGTATCAGCACTTCTCATTGGAGGTACTATTCTCTTAAAAGAAGAGTATCAGCACTTCTCATTGGAGGTACTAAACTCTTAAAAGAGGAGTATCAGCACTTCTCATTGGAGGTACTATCCTCTTAAAAGAGGAGTATCAGCACTTCTCATTGGAGGTACTATCCTCTTAAAAGAGGAGTATCAGCACTTCTCATTGGAGGTACTATCCTCTTAAAAGAAGAGTATCAGCACTTCTCATTGGAGGTACTAAACTCTTAAAAGAGGAGTATCAGCACTTTTCATTGGAGGTACTAAACTCTTAAAAGAGGAGTGTCAGCACTTCTCATTGGAGGTACTAAACTCTTAAAAGAGGAGTATCAGCACTTCTCAGTGGAGGTACTATCCTCTTAAAAGAGGAGTATCAGCACTTCTCATTGGAGGTACTAAACTCTTAAAGAGGAGTATCAGCACTTCTCATTGGAGGTACTAAACTCTTAAAGAGGAGTATCAGCACTTCTCATTGGAGGTACTATTCTCTTAAAAGAGGAGTATCAGCACTTCTCATTGGAGGTACTAAACTCTTAAAAGAGGAGTATCAGCACTTCTCATTGGAGGTACTAAACTCTTAAAAGAGGAGTATCAGCACTTCTCATTGGAGGTACTATCCTCTTAAAGAGGAGTATCAGCACTTCTCAGTGGAGGTACTATCCTCTTAAAGAGGAGTATCAGCACTTCTCATTGGAGGTACTAAACTCTAAAAGAGGAGTATCAGCACTTCACATTGGAGGTACTAAACTCTTAAAAGAGGAGTATCAGCACCTCTCATTGGAAGTACTAAACTCTTAAAAGAGGAGTATCAGCACTTCTCATTGAAGGTACTAAACTCTTAAAAGAGGAGTATCAGCACTTCTCATTGAAGGTACTAAACTCTTAAAAAAAGAGTATCAGCACTTCTCATTGGAGGTACTAAACTCTTAAAAGAGGAGTATCAGCACTTCTCATTGGAGGTATTACCCTCTTAAAATATGAGCATCAGCACTTCTCATTGGAGGTACTATCCTCTTAAAAGAGGAGTATCAGCACTTCTCATTGGAGGTACTAAACTCTTAAAAGAGGAGTATCAGCACTTCTCAGTGGAGGTACTATCCTCTTAAAAGAGGAGTATCAGCACTTCTCATTGGAGGTACTAAACTCTTAAAAGAGGAGTATCAGCACTTCTCATTGGAGGTACTAAACTCTTAAAAGAGGAGTATCAGCACTTCTCATTGGAGGTACTAAACTCTTAAAAGAGAAGTATCAGCACTTCTCATTGGAGGTACTATCCTCTTAAAAGACGAGTATCAGCACTTCTCAGTGGAGGTACTAAACTCTTAAAAGAGGAGTATCAGCACTTCTCATTGGAGGTACTATCCTCTTAAAAGACGAGTGTTAGACCTGGCATCCTTGGCGTGGGTCTCCCTTCCATTTTTTATGATGCCTCCTATGTTACCGAACCGTTTTGCTGGCGTTAGATGCTTTGGGCACTGTGCCACTGCTATTCAGTGCCACAGTGCGAGTGCTCCCTATGATAAATTGTGTTATGTATTAGTGACTCCATGATTGGATGATTGGTTTACTTGTCAGTCCCTAGTACAGTGCACTGAGTGTGCCCAGGGCTTGTAAATCCAATGCCGCTGGTGGGCTTGCAGCCCTGGTTGTGCCACCCACAGAAGCGGCTTGTAAAATGTGCCTCAGGCCTGCCATTGCAGAGCCTGTGTGCAGCCTAGGGCTGCCATGTCGACTTGGTGAGTACACCCACTTACCAGTCCCTAAACCTTCCCTTTACTGCATGTTGGTCACCCCTAAAGTAGGCCCTAGGGCAGGGTGCATTGTAAGTACAAGGTAGGATATGCCCTGGTGTGTGTGGCATGTCCTAATAGTGAATTACAGCCATTTTCGTTTTTCACTATTGCAAGGCTACCTGCTCCCCATAGGCCAGAATGGGCAGACTGACTATTACACCTTATAGTCAGAACTGACCCAGGGAACATGGTAGAACAACGAATTTAGTATGCCTGAACTCAGAATGATAAAATACATCTTTTAGTGAAGTTGGTTTTAACATTCTGTGTTTGAAAATACCCCTTTTAGAAAGTGGGTATTTTCTTGCCTAAACTTCCAAGCCTGCCTCTGCTAGGTTGTGTATTCCTTGTCTGGAGATTGAGTGACAGGGGCTGGGGGTGGCTACAGGAGACAGGGTGAGTCAGCACAGGGCTGAATAGGAAGATCTGCATCCGGAGTGGAGGGAGGAGTTGCACCTGGGTCTGAATAGGGCTGTGCCTGCCTTCCACAATGCTGGCTCCACCTCCTGCCGGGCGGCTGAGCACCCTGCCCCACATTCTGAAAGGAAAGAAGGAGACAGAAAAACAAAGTGCTCCAGGACTGACCAGAACTGGTTTTGGACTAGGCAGAGGCCTCTCTGCCTTCAGAGAACAAAGGAAAACTGTGTATAAAAAGGGGACCCAGACCCCTAGGAAATTAGATCACTTTGGGAAAACAAGAAGAAACCTTTGCTGAGGAGCGGAACCAAGAAGGAACTGAGGAGAAGACTATC
Organism: Calotriton arnoldi; assembly: GCA_963921515.1. Classification (NCBI taxonomy): domain Eukaryota; kingdom Metazoa; phylum Chordata; class Amphibia; order Caudata; family Salamandridae; genus Calotriton; species Calotriton arnoldi. The sequence goes on along the minus strand of CAWUFW010001351.1, from coordinate 480,264 downwards.
CCTAAGCTAGAGGGATCTGCCTGCAGTGGTTGCCTGACTGCCAAAGGAAGGAGAAAGGACTTTGTGTGCACTTTTATTCAACTTGTAAAGTATCTCCAAGGGCTTGAGAAAAGAGCTTGCCTCCTGCTGAAGTCTCAGGGACAACAGACTTCAACCACCAGCTCCCCAAGAATCCTTTGGAAGTGCCTGCTGCTGTTTTGGGCCTTCTGAAGGGACTGCGTGTCGCAAGGAGCTGGAAGCGCGACTCAAGAGGAAGAAGCGTGTCGCCGTCGCTGCTGCTGCCGTCGCAACTCCGAAGGAGGGTGTCGCCGCTGTAGCTGTCGTGTTGCACCGCATCGAGAGAAGCGTCCCGCAACGAAGAGGAAGCGTGTCGCCGTCGCTGCTGCTGCCGTCGCAACTCCGAAGGAGGGTGTCGCCGCTGTAGCTGTCGCATTGCACCGCATCAAGAGAAGAGTCTCGCATCGAGGAAGAAGCGTGTCGCCGTCGCAGCCGCTGCCGTCGCAACTCCGAAGGAGGGTGTCGCCGCTGTAGCTGTCGCATTGCACCGCATCAAGAGAAGCGCCTCGCATCCACGGAGAAGCGTGCCGCCGTCGGAGCTGCTGCCGTCGCATCACGAAACAAGGGTGTCGCCGCTGCAGTTGTCGCATCGAGCGGAAGCGTCTCGCCACGTCGGAGAAGAGGGTCGCCGCCAAAGCCGCTGTCGTCGCATCGCTGAACAAGGGTGTCGCCGCTGTAGCTGACGCATCGAGTCGAGACTTCTCGCAACCTCAGAGAAGCGTGCCGCATCAGGAAGAACTTGACGTCTTTATTTCTTTGCACCAGAACTTTGTCGCATTTCCATCGCTGCAACATTGCTTGTTGTGGAAGCGTCCCGCATCGTAAGGTACATTGACTTAAAGTGTCGCATCGTAAGAACTGAACTGAACTAAGCTAAAACTACCATTTTTAAGTACAGTATTGTGGATTTTTGTCGTTATGGTCTTGTGTTAAAACTATATAAAGAATACTTATTTTTGATATAAAACCTTGTGTGGTGTCCATCTGTAGTGTGTCACTAGATTACTGTATGTGTTCACAAATGCTTTACACACTGCCTCTGAGATAAGCCTGTCTGCTCGTGCCAAGCTACCAAGGGGGTGAGCAGGGGTTATTTTAGGAGTGTACCCCTTTACCCTGACTAGAGGCGAGGGTCCCTATTTGTCACAAGTACCTACCTGTGCCAACTAGAGACCCCCAATTCTAACATTGGTGGGCAGCGGTGAGGATTCTGGACTTGCATTTGTGACTCATGTACAGTGATTGGTGAACACTACTAGTGAGTGCAGACCAAAACGCGACCACATACTGTTGGTAGATTTTTTTCTAGGACGTTCCATTTTTGCCAAGTTCAGCCATCATGAAACCAGCATCCATAGCATCTGTTGATTTTGATTGGGAAGAAGAGAAACTAGAATGCTACAATGCAAAGCAGCTGAAGCACTTCTGCAAAAGATTTAATGTTGCAATTACCGGGCTCACCAGGAGGGAGGAGTTCTATAAGGCGCTAAGGGCCTGGGTAGAAGCAAGGAAAACCCCTGAGATTGAGGAAGGGGAGAATAATGCAGATGTGCAGCTGGAAGGGCCAGTGGGTCCAGGGGAAAGGAAGGCACCTTCCCCAGCAGGTAGCAGTGTTTCTGCCAAAGGTCTGTCCACAGAAGAGCTGGAGGACAGGGAGAGAAATAGGATGCATGAGTTGGAGCTGGCCAAAATGAATGGGCAATTGGAAATTAGGAAACTGGCCCTGGAAGAAAAGAAGATGCAGCTTGAGCATGATAGAAGTTTGAGGGAGTTGGATTTGAAAGCTAGGAGCTTAGACATTACTCCCTCTGGTGGCAGCACACCGTCAATGCCTGTGGAAGCTAGAGTATATATTCCTAAAGATGTGGTCAGAGAGTTTTTAAAAATGATGACATTGGGCAGTGGTTCAAGGCCTATGAGGTAGCCATGTCTTCCCACCGGGTCCCTGAGAAGGATTGGGGAGCGGGGTTGTGGGGACGGTTCCTTAGTGAGGGGCGGGACACACTGCTAGATTTGCCTTCTGATGTCCATAATTCATATCGCCACATGAAGGATGCTTTAATGTCTAGGTATGGTTTAACTCCTGAATTGTATAGGCAGAGGTTCAGGGGTTGCACAAAGATAGAGAACAGTACCTGGGTTGAATATGTCACTTTTTTCTGCAGAGCATTGGATGGTTGGGTGAAGGGTAGCAAAGTTGATGATTTTCAGGGGCTCCTTGATTTGATTGCATGGGAGCACTTGTCAAGTAACTGTTTTCCAGAGCTACGCCAGCACCTGATAGATAGCAAGCTGACTATCCCTAGGAAGCTTGCTGAGGAGGCGGACCGCTGGGTCAGTACCAGGGTCCACAAGGGTCACGTGGGAGACTCAGCCAAGGGTGGGCAGGGTCCCCAGCAGAAGAGTGGGGGGACAAGGGTAAACAGAGGAGTTCCAAAGAAGGCCCCAAAGTAGTCCCCAAGGGAACCAAGGGAAAGGTTCCCAGCCTCCCCCAGAAACCCACAGGGGCCCCGACAGGTCCACCTGTTCAAAGGGGACCCCTGAGATGCTACAAATGTGGGGACCTGGGTCACATAGCGAGTGATCCCAAGTGCCGCCAGTTTGGAAAAACCGCACCCCCTGGTGCAGCCCCCGGCAGATGGCTAGTGTAGCCCTGGGGGAGGAGATGGATGCCCCAGAGGGGTGGGGCCCCGCACAGATGTCCCTTGTCTCATTAGGAGACTGTGAGATGGTCCCCAAGACCCAGCTGCCTGATAACACTAAAAATACAGGCAGTGGGTGACCATCAATGGCCATAGGGTGGAGGCTCTTAGAGATACAGGAGCCAGTGTGACAGCTGTCAAGTGTCACCTGGTGTCTCAAGAGCAGGTTGTCCCCCATGCATTCTATCCAGTTGTTGCCGCTGACAACACAGAGAGTCACTGCAAAGTGGCTCAGGTTCCCTTTGAGTGGGGGGTCTCTGGTACTCTTCAGGTAGCTGTGAGGCCCGCCATGCCTGTTGACTGTTTGTTAGGGAACGACTTGGAGAGCTCCCCTTGGGCGAAGGTGGAGCGAAGTGCTCATTTAGAGATGTTGGGTTTGCCTGACTGGGCGTGTGTGACCACCCGGTCCAGGGCAGCAAGTAAAGGTGCTCAAGAGGACCTGGAGCCTGAGAGGGAGGCCCAGGTACCGGCCGTCACGAGAAGAGGCAGGGGGCGCGGGAAACCGGCCCCCGAAGTTCCCACGGTCCAGGAGGAGGCAGACCTTGAGGGGATGCCCTGGAGCCTACAGGGGAACAGGTAGCTGAACTGGGGGACCTGCCTGAGCTGACCCATTGGCAGCAAGAAGGAGGACCCTCCAGGGAAGAATTCTGCAAGGAGCAGAAAGAATGCCCTTCTCTGGTGGGTCTGCGGCAACAGGCTGCAGACCAGGCAACAGGTGATCAGTCTGGGTCACATTGGGTCTATTGGGAGAATGATCTCCTGTATACTGAGCCTAAGGTGGCTGAGCCTGGGTCAGCCCGTGTGCTGGTGGTACCCCAGTGTCTCAGAGCCTTCCTACTGGGGCTGGCTCATGATGTTCCATTGGCAGGACATTTGGGGCAGGACAAGACCTTTGAGAGGCTTGTCACCCACTTTTATTGGCCCCAAATGCGCAGGAGTTCAGACACTCACTGCAGGACATGTCAGACTTGCCAGGCAAGTGGAAAGAGTGGGAGGAAGCGCAAGGCTCCTCTCCAGCCATTCCCTGTAGTCAGCACCCCCTTTGAACGGGTGGGTATTGACATTGTGGGGCCACTGGACCCCAAGACAGCCATGGGCAACAGGTTCATCCTGGTCTTGGTGGACCATGCCACCCGGTACCCGGAAGCCATACCTCTGAGGACAGTGACGGCCCCCGTGGTGGGACGAGCACTGATGGGAATTTTCTCCCGAGTGGGATTCCCTAGCGAGGTAGTGTCTGACCGGGGGACCAACTTCATTTCCAAGTATATGAAGTCCCTGTGGCAGGAGTGTGGGGTAACCTACAAGTTTACCACTCCTTACCACCCCCAAGGAAATGGATTGGTTGAAAGGTTCAACCGAACCCTCAAAGGCATGATTATGGGTCTTGAGGAACCTATGAGGCGTAAGTGGGACGTCCTCTTACCATGCCTGCTCTTTGCTTACCGTGAGGTGCCACAGAAATCTCTAGGGTTCAGTCCCTTTGAGCTTCTCTATGGGCACCCAGTAAGAGGACCTCTAAGTTTGGTCAAAGAAGGCTGGGAGCAATCTCCCAGGAAACCTCCCCAGGATGTATACAGTTACATGCTGGCCTTTAGGAACCAAACTAGGCGTTTCAGGCAACTCGCTGAGGCGAATCTGGAAGCCAGCCAGGAGGAGATGAAGCGGTGGTACGACCAGAATGCCACTCTGGTAGAGCTTCAGCCTGGTCAGAAAGTGTGGGTCATGGCCCCAGTGGAGCCCTGCGCGCTCCAGGATAAGTGGACCGGACCCTTTGAGGTTGTCGAGCGCAAAGTCCGGTTACCTACTTGGTGGACTTGCGGTCTCCCAGGAACCCCTTGAGGGTCCTGCATGTCAACCGCCTGAAGCCCCACTTGGAGAGGTCCCAAGTGGGCATGCTCTTAGCGACAGATGCTGGGATGGAGGAGGAGACTGAGCCTCTTCCTGACCTCCTGTCAGCAACAGAGCAAGATGGGTCAGTGGATGGTGTCAACCTCTCTTCCACCCTGACCCCTGAGCAACAGAATGACTGCCGCCAGTTGCTGGGACAGTTTTCTGATCTGTTCTCCCTGGTTCCCGGTGTCACAGATTGGTGCATCCATGATGTGGACACTGGGGACAGTATGCCTGTGAAGCACAAATCTTACAGGGTGACTGACAGGGTGAGAGCTTGCATCAAGGAGGAGGTCTCCAAAATGCTTGCGTTAGGGGTGATTGAGTCCTCTAACAGTCCTTGGGCCAGCCCAGTGGTCTTGGTCCCAAAGGCTGCCGCACCGGGTGCCACACCAGAACTCCGGTTCTGTGTGGACTACCGAGGACTCAATTCAGTCACCAGGACTGACGCGCACCCCATCCCCAGAGCTGATGAGCTCATAGATCGGCTAGGGGCTGCACGGTACCTCAGCACGTTTGACTTAACGTCTGGGTACTGGCAGATCGCCTTGACTGATGGGGCAAGAGAGAGGTCAGCATTCTCCACACCAGATGGGCACTACCAGTTCCGGGTGATGCCCTTTGGGATGAAGAATGCCCCTGCCACCTTCCAGAGGTTGGTCAACCAGGTGTTGGCTGGACTGGACTCGTTCAGTGCCGCCTACCTGGATGACATCGCGGTGTTCAGCGCCAGTTGGGAAGAACACCTGCGCCACCTCTGGGAAGTGTTGATGGCGCTGCGGAGGGCAGGCCTCACGATCAAGGCGAGTAAGTGCCAGATCGGGCAGGGTTCCGTGGTGTACTTGGGACACCAAGTGGGGAGCGGCCAGGTGGCGCCCCTACAACCCAAAATTGAAACCATCCTGAATTGGGAACCCCCAAAACCCAGACAGAGGTGAGGGCCTTCTTAGGACTCACGGGTTACTACAGGAGGTTTGTCAAGGGGTATGGCAGCATTGTTGCGCCCCTGACAGAGCTGACTTCCAAGAAGCAGCCCAGGAAAGTGATTTGGGCTGACACCTGTCAGAAGGCTTTTGAGGCCCTGAAAACTGCCATGTGCACGGCGCCCGTGCTCCTGGCACCCAACTTCTCCAAAGAGTTCGTAGTACAAACAGACGCTTCAGAGCATGGTGTGGGGGCTGTTCTGTCACAGATGAATGAGGAGGGCCTAGATCAACCCGTAGCCTTCATCAGTAGGAGGTTACTACCACGGGAACAGAGGTGGAGTGCTATTGAGCGTGAGGCATTTGCTGTGGTCTGGGCACTGAAGAAGCTGAGACCATACCTGTTTGGGACTCACTTCCGGGTTCAGACAGACCACAGGCCCCTCAGATGGTTGATGCAGATGAGGGGTGAGAATCCAAAGCTGTTGAGGTGGTCCATTTCCCTACAGGGGATGGATTTCACGGTGGAACACCGCCCTGGTACAGAACACGCCAATGCTGATGGTCTGTCCAGATTTTTCCGCCTTAGTGAAGAGAGCTCCCCTGAGGTAGGGTAGTTCTCCCCACATTTCAGCTGGAGGGGACACGTGTTAGACCTGGCATCCTTGGCGTGGGTCTCCCTTCCATTTTTTATGATGCCTCCTATGTTACCGAACCGTTTTGCTGGCGTTAGATGCTTTGGGCACTGTGCCACTGCTATTCAGTGCCACAGTGCGAGTGCTCCCTATGATAAATTGTGTTATGTATTAGTGACTCCATGATTGGATGATTGGTTTACTTGTCAGTCCCTAGTACAGTGCACTGAGTGTGCCCAGGGCTTGTAAATCCAATGCCGCTGGTGGGCTTGCAGCCCTGGTTGTGCCACCCACAGAAGCGGCTTGTAAAATGTGCCTCAGGCCTGCCATTGCAGAGCCTGTGTGCAGCCTAGGGCTGCCATGTCGACTTGGTGAGTACACCCACTTACCAGTCCCTAAACCTTCCCTTTACTGCATGTTGGTCACCCCTAAAGTAGGCCCTAGGGCAGGGTGCATTGTAAGTACAAGGTAGGATATGCCCTGGTGTGTGTGGCATGTCCTAATAGTGAATTACAGCCATTTTCGTTTTTCACTATTGCAAGGCTACCTGCTCCCCATAGGCCAGAATGGGCAGACTGACTATTACACCTTATAGTCAGAACTGACCCAGGGAACATGGTAGAAAAACGAATTTAGTATGCCTGAACTCAGAATGATAAAATACATCTTTTAGTGAAGTTGGTTTTAACATTCTGTGTTTGAAAATACCCCTTTTAGAAAGTGGGTATTTTCTTGCCTAAACTTCCAAGCCTGCCTCTGCTAGGTTGTGTATTCCTTGTCTGGAGATTGAGTGACAGGGGCTGGGGGTGGCTACAGGAGACAGGGTGAGTCAGCACAGGGCTGAATAGGAAGATCTGCATCCGGAGTGGAGGGAGGAGTTGCACCTGGGTCTGAATAGGGCTGTGCCTGCCTTCCACAATGCTGGCTCCACCTCCTGCCGGGCGGCTGAGCACCCTGCCCCACATTCTGAAAGGAAAGAAGGAGACAGAAAAACAAAGTGCTCCAGGACTGACCAGAACTGGTTTTGGACTAGGCAGAGGCCTCTCTGCCTTCAGAGAACAAAGGAAAACTGTGTATAAAAAGGGGACCCAGACCCCTAGGAAATTAGATCACTTTGGGAAAACAAGAAGAAACCTTTGCTGAGGAGCGGAACCAAGAAGGAACTGAGGAGAAGACTATCCCTAAGCTAGAGGGATCTGCCTGCAGTGGTTGCCTGACTGCCAAAGGAAGGAGAAAGGACTTTGTGTGCACTTTTATTCAACTTGTAAAGTATCTCCAAGGGCTTGAGAAAAGAGCTTGCCTCCTGCTGAAGTCTCAGGGACAACAGACTTCAACCACCAGCTCCCCAAGAATCCTTTGGAAGTGCCTGCTGCTGTTTTGGGCCTTCTGAAGGGACTGCGTGTCGCAAGGAGCTGGAAGCGCGACTCAAGAGGAAGAAGCGTGTCGCCGTCGCTGCTGCTGCCGTCGCAACTCCGAAGGAGGGTGTCGCCGCTGTAGCTGTCGTATTGCACCGCATCGAGAGAAGCGTCCCGCAACGAAGAGGAAGCGTGTCGCCGTCGCTGCTGCTGCCGTCGCAACTCCGAAGGAGGGTGTCGCCGCTGTAGCTGTCGCATTGCACCGCATCAAGAGAAGAGTCTCGCATCGAGGAAGAAGCGTGTCGCCGTCGCAGCCGCTGCCGTCGCAACTCCGAAGGAGGGTGTCGCCGCTGTAGCTGTCGCATTGCACCGCATCAAGAGAAGCGCCTCGCATCCACGGAGAAGCGTGCCGCCGTCGGAGCTGCTGCCGTCGCATCACGAAACAAGGGTGTCGCCGCTGCAGTTGTCGCATCGAGCGGAAGCGTCTCGCCACGTCGGAGAAGAGGGTCGCCGCCAAAGCCGCTGTCGTCGCATCGCTGAACAAGGGTGTCGCCGCTGTAGCTGACGCATCGAGTCGAGACTTCTCGCAACCTCAGAGAAGCGTGCCGCATCAGGAAGAACTTGACGTCTTTATTTCTTTGCACCAGAACTTTGTCGCATTTCCATCGCTGCAACATTGCTTGTTGTGGAAGCGTCCCGCATCGTAAGGTACATTGACTTAAAGTGTCGCATCGTAAGAACTGAACTGAACTAAGCTAAAACTACCATTTTTAAGTACAGTATTGTGGATTTTTGTCGTTATGGTCTTGTGTTAAAACTATATAAAGAATACTTATTTTTGATATAAAACCTTGTGTGGTGTCCATCTGTAGTGTGTCACTAGATTACTGTATGTGTTCACAAATGCTTTACACACTGCCTCTGAGATAAGCCTGTCTGCTCGTGCCAAGCTACCAAGGGGGTGAGCAGGGGTTATTTTAGGAGTGTACCCCTTTACCCTGACTAGAGGCGAGGGTCCCTATTTGTCACAAGTACCTACCTGTGCCAACTAGAGACCCCCAATTCTAACAACGAGTATCAGCACTTCTCAGTGGAGGTACTATTCTCTTAAAAGACGAGTATCAGCACTTCTCATGTGAGGTACTAAACTCTTAAAAGAGGAGTATCAGCACTTCTCATTGGAGGTACTAAACTCTTAAAAGAGGAGTATCAGCACTTCTCATTGGAGGTACTATCCTCTTAAAAGACGAGTATCAGCACTTCTCAGTGGAGGTACTATTCTCTTAAAAGGCGAGTATCAGCACTTCTCATTGGAGGTACTAAACTCTTAAAGAGGAGTATCAGCACTTCTCATTGGAGGTACTAAACTCTTAAAAGAGGAGTATCATCACTTCTCATTGGAGGTACTAAACTCTTAAAAGAGGAGTATCAGAACTTCTCAGTGGAGGTACTATTCTCTTAAAAGAAGAGTATCAGCACTTCTCATTGGAGGTACTAAACTCTTAAAAGAGGAGTATCAGCACTTCTCATTGGAGGTACTAAACTCTTAAAAGAGGAGTATCAGCATTATTCCCTGTACATGGTCTGATCACTACCTTATCACCTTTTTTATTCCTAATGTCCATCTAAATAATACTCCTCAGCCAGGCGATTTTATGGCAAGAAACTGGAGGCGAGCAGATATCGACGATCTCTGCTCCTTGCTAACAGCCTCAACCCCAACTACCCTGGAAGAGTACCCCATGCCCAAGCGGAAAATATTAACTTCTGGCTAGACTCAGCCAGAGACAGAGTAGCTCCCCTGAGGAAAGTCAAAATAAAGAGGCCCCATGATCCTCAACGCTGGTTCTCGGCAGATCTGAAAGAAAAAAAAATAGCACTGAGGAAGGCAGAACGTAAATGGCGACGTGACTACTGCCCTAATCAAAAGACCGCTTTTGTATCTCTATTAAGAGATTACAAAACAGCAATACTTCAAACCAAGGCAGAATACTTCTCTGCTAAAGTACTAAACTCTACCAATAAAGCTAAGGACATATTCTCCATAGTGGACGAACTCTCCAAATTAGACCGAGTCACTGCTAAACCCACTCCATCGCAATTTCTATGCGACTCGATCAACAGTTACTTTATTGAGAAAATTGCTACCATTAAAGCTAGCATTCCCAAATCTATTACATCCCTGGCCCCCCACCCCTCTTGTAAAAATCCGGTGCATCTAAATCACATTCCATCCATCACAAGAGATGTTTTCCTCGCTTTACTTAAGAAAGTTGGATCTGGCTCTCCCACAGACAGCTGTCCCCCCTTCATTCTCAGGGAAATCTTCTTGCGCCACCCGGATCCCCCCCTACTGCTCCTTAACAACTCCCTGGCCCAAGGGATTGTCCCCAACCTCTTTAAGATGGCGGAAGTCGTCCCCATCCTTAAGAAACCCAGCCTAGACCCAGCTGTACCCAGCAGTTACCGTCCCATCCCCCTGCTACCCTATTTGAGCAAGGCCTTAGAATCCCACGTAGCTACCTGTCTTAGCTCCTTTATAGAGCAAACTCACTATTTGGATTCTCATCAGGCAGGTTTCAGACCCGTACACTCTACTGAGTCCGTTATTCTGGCAGTTATGGACGAACTGAGAAGGGGGGCTGATCAGGGGACTACTCAGGCCCTGGTGCTCCTCGATCTGTCAGCTGCCTTCGACACGGTCGATCATCAACTCTTGATCGACCGTGTCGGCAGGGCAGGGATCCAGGGCGTCCCCTTGAAATGGATCATCTCCTTTCTCAGCAACCGTTCTCAATCGGTGCGATTGGCTAGCTTTAGGGCAGAGGAAAAGAAATTATCCTGTGGAGTTCCGCAGGGCTCCTCCCTGTCACCCTTTATTTTTCAATCTGTATATTTTTCCTCTGGTCTCAGCCCTGCGAAAAAGAGAGGTCGTAGTCTTTAATTATGCAGACGACCTCCAGCTGATATTCAACATCGATTTCTCTGCAGCATCTGTGTCCAGCTTTCAATCCACCATGACCTTCATCAGTGACTGGATGAACACTAACCAGCTCAAGCTAAATCCAGACAAAACGGAGCTGATCCTTACTGGTGGTCTGCCCAACCCCTGGAACTCCAACTTTTGGCCACCACTACTAGGGAGCCACCCCCTCCCAGCTAGCTCGGTAAAAAGCTTGGGAATTGTCATCAGCAGCGATCTAACTATGAAGGCTTAGATCAGCTCCGTGGTCTCTGCGTGTTTTTTCCATCTCCGAAGAATTTGGAAAATCAGCAGATTCCTTTCCACCGCAGCTCTGACCCAAGTGGTTCTGGCCCTGGTCACTTCGCGTATTGATTACGCAAATTCCCTATATACCGGCATACCGGCATACCAGTTACACCGGCTGCAACTAGTCCAGAATCATGCAGCTAGACTCATTTTCGGTCAACCTAAACACCAGCATGTGAGCCCGCTGTTGAGAAGCCTTCATTGGCTCCCCCTACCTCAAAGCTCCCTATTTAAACTGGGCTGTACCATCCATAAAGCCCTATCAGGACGCGGGCCCGCCTTCATTGCCTCCAATATACATCGGTACAGCCCCTCTCGCAATCTACGTTCCTCTAAAAAAAAATTACTGACCCCCCAAACCTTCAAACGTAAGAAACATGGAGGTCTCAGATACACGACCTTGGCCCCTCAGTTCTGGAACTCCCTCCCCTCTAATCTGTGTAATGCCGATTCTTACATGAAGTTCAGGAAACTACTTAAGACCTGGCTATTCACCCAGGCGTATAATTGATAAACTCATACTACTATGCAACCGCCACCGTCCTCTCCTAGCGCCAAGAAACCGCCTGGTGAATGTGCGCTCTAGAAATGCATTCTAACATAACATAACACTTCCCATTGGAGGTACTATCCTCTTAAAAGAGGAGTATCAGCACTTCTCAGTGGAGGTACTATTCTCTTAAAAGAAAAGTATCAGCACATCTTATTGGAGGTACTAAACTCTTAAAAGAGGAGTATCAGCACTTCTCATTGGAGGTACTAAACTCTTAAAAGAGGAGTATCAGCACTTCTCATTGGAGGTACTATCCTCTTAAAAGATGAGCATCAGCACTTCTCATTGGAGGTACTATCCTCTTAAAAGAGGGGTATCAGCACTTCTCATTGGTGGGGGTGATACTCTTAAAGGAAGAGGACCGGCATGTCTAATCGGAGGTGCAATACTCTTAAAGGAAGAGTATCAGCACTTCTTACTGGAGGGGCCATACTCTCACGGGACGTTTCTCAGCACTTCTCTTCGGAGGTACAATACTCTTAAAGTTAGAGTGCTGACACTTCTCATCGGAGGTGCAATACTCCTAAAGAAAGAATAGCGGCTCTTCGCAATGGCGGGGAGATACTGTTAAAAGAAGATGAGCAGACCTTCTCACTGTAGGTACAGTACTCTTAAAGAGAGAGAACCAGCATATACCACTACTTGTTCTCTTAAAGGAAGAGTATCAGCCCTTCTCACTGGAAGGGCGATACTCTAAAAGAAAGACCAGTAGCACTTCTTATCAGTGGTGCAATACTCTTAAAGGAAGAGTACCAGTACTTCTCATCAGCGGTACAGTACTCTTAAAGGGAGAGAACCAGCATATACCATCACTTCTCATCGTAGGTGTAATACTCTTAAAGGAAGAGTACTGACATTTCTTATCGGAGGAGCGACATTCTTAAAGTAAGAGTACCAGCGTTCCTCATTGGAGGTACATACAGCACTCTTAAAGAGAGAGAACCAGCATATACAACTACTCCTTATTGGAGGTGCAATGCTTTTAAAGAAAGAGTACCAGCACTTCTCATCGGAGGTGTGATACTCTTAATGAAAGAGTGCTGGCACTTCTTATCAGGCGTGTGCTACTTTAAAACGAAGAGTACCAGCGCTTCTCATTGGAGGTGGAGTAGTCGTAAGGAAAGAGTGCCAGTGCTTCTCATCAGAAGCACAGTACGTTTAAAGGAAGATTAGCAGTATTTTTCATCAGTGATGCATTACTCTTTAAAGGGAGAGTACCAGCACTTCTCACTGTAGGGGCAATGCTCTCAAAAAAAGAGTACCAGTACTTCTCATCAGAGGTGCGATACGCTTAATGAAAGAGTACCAGCACTTCTCACAGGAGGTGCAATAGTGTTAAAGGAAGAGTATCAGCGCTTCTCATCAGAAGCGCAGTACGGGTAAAGGAAGATTACCAGTACTTCTCATCAGAGATGCAACACTCTTTAGAGTGAGAGTACCAGTACATCTCATCGGAGGTACAGTACTCTTAAAGGAAGAGTACTGTCACTTCTCAACGGAGGTGCCATACTCTTAAAGGGAGAACAGCGGACCTTCTCATTGGAGGTGAGGTACTCTTAAAGAGAGAGAACCAGCTTATACCATAATTTCCCATCGTAGGTGCAATACTCTTAGATACTCTTATAGGAAGAGTGTCAGCACTTTACTAACCCTGGGCGGAGTTCGCGGAGTTGCACTACGCTGCACTACGCGAAGTGCAAAAAAAACTCTGCCGCACTACGCGGAGCTACGCGTGCGGCGGAGTACAATAGAAAAATGCCGTGATTGCACAGTGCCGGATGCTTGTCCGCACTGTGCAATCATTGGGAACGGCACCATGTACAGTGCAAGCGGTCCCTGCTTTCCTTTTCTGCCGCTCGAGTAGATTTTTACTCGAGCGGCAGCTTTCTCAACGTGAACGGGCAGTTTCTCAATGCGAGCTGTCGCGAGCATACGCGACCACTCGCAATGAGAAACCTGACCCCCCCGCATTGAGAAATCTCGCCGGGATGTTGATTTTCCACGCTCGCGCTCGCCAACTTGATGTTGACGATCGCGAACGAGGAAAAATCTCGCCGGGAGGTTGATTTTCCTCGCTCGCGGTCGCCAACTTGACGTTGACGAACGCGAACGAGGAAATAAACTCCGCTACGCGAAGCGGAGTTTTTCGGATCTCCGCATAACGCGTAGTGCAGGAAACTCCGCGAGCAGAGCGGAGTTCACCGCGCAGGGTTACACTTCACCCTGGAGGGGCGAAATTCTCAAACGAAGAGTATCAGCACTTCTCCCTGGAGGGGCGATACTCTTAAAGAAAGAATATCAGCACTTCTCACTGTAGGCCATACCCTTAAAGGAAGAGTACTGGCACTTCTCATTGGAGGTGCAATACTCTTAAAAGGAAGAATAGCGGACCTTCTCACTGGAGGTACAGAACTCTTAAAGACAGAGAACCAGCATATACCATCACTTTTCATCGTAGGTGCAATACTCTTAAAGGAAGAGTATCAGCACTTCTCACTGGAGGGGTGATACTTTAAAAGAAAAGAGCAGTGGCACATCTCATCAGAAGTGCGATACTCTTAAAGAAAGAGTACCAGCACCTCTCATCGGAGGTATAATACTCATAAAGGAAGAGTACTGGCACTTCTCATCGGAGGTGCGACATTCTTAAAGGAAAAGTACAGCAATTCTCATTGAAGTTACATACTGTGCTCCTAAAGAGAGAGAACCAGCATATACAACTACTTCTTGTAGGAGGTGCGACAGACTTAAACGAAGAAAAGAGTACCAGCACTTCTCACATGAGGCATGATACTCTTAAAGAAAGAGTACCAGCACTTCTCATCGGAGGTGCAATACTCTTAAAGAAAGGGTACCAGCACTTCTCAATAGAGGTGTGCTACTCTCGAATGAAGAGTAACCAGCACTTCTCATTGGAGCTGCGATACTCTTAAAGAAAGGGTACCAGCACTTCTCAATGGAGGTGCGATACTCTTAAAGAAAGAGTACCAGCACTTCTCATCAGAGGGGTGATACTCTTAAAGAAAGAGTACCAGCACTTCTCATCGGAGATGCGATAGTGTTAAAGGAAGAGTACCAGCACTTCTTATCAGAGGTGCAATACTCTTAAAGAAAGAGAACCAGCACTTCTCACCTGAGAGGCAATACTCTTAAAGAAAGAGTACCTGCACTTCTCATCGGAGGGCCGATAGTGTTAAAGAAAGAGTACCAGCGCTTCTCATCGGAGGGGCGATACGCTTAAAGAAAGAGTACCAGCACTTCTTATCGGAGGGGCGATACTCTTAAAGAAAGAGTACCAGCACTTCTGATCGGAGATGCAATAGTGTTAAAGTAAGAGTACCAGCACTTATCATCTGAGGGGCGATACTCTTAAAGAAAGATTACCAGCACTTCTCATCGGAGAGTCGATAGTGTTAAGGAAAAAGTGCCAGCACCTCTCATCGGAAAGGCAATAGTGTTAAAGAAAGAGTACTGGCACTTCTCATCGAAGGGGGGATACTCTTAAAGAAAGAGTACCAGCACTTCTCAAAGGTGGTGTGATACTCTTAAAGAAAGAGTACCAGCACTTCTCATCGGAGAGGCGATAGTGTTAAAGAAAGAGTACCAGCACTTCTCATCAGAAGGGCGATACTCTTAAAGAAAGAGTACCAGCACTTCTTATCAGAGGGGCGATACTCTTAAAGAAAGAGCACTTCTGATCGGAGATGCGATAGTGTTAAAGGAAGAGTACCAGCACCTCTCATCGGAGAGGCGATAGTGTGAAAGAAAGAGTACCAGCACTTCTCATCGGAGGGGCGATAGTGTTAAAGGAAGAATACCAGCGTTTCTCATCAGGAGGGCAGTACGCTTACAGGAAGAGGAGCAGATTCAGAGAGAATTCAGAATGCGAGACATGAGAGATAGAGAGATAGACGGACAGACTGTCAGTCATAGGTTAAGATGTCTTTTATGGAGTTTGAGAGGGCTGCGAGAGTCAGAGGTTCGATATGAGAGCCCTAAACGTCTGTCTTTCTTAGCTAAATCTTGCAAGTTCTGATAACGAGCCTCAGTGCGGAAGGGTGTGACCCTGGGCTGCTCCCTGGGGGAGGCTGTGAGTGGGCGGAAGACGTGCCGCCCCCACAGGCAGCACCACAGTGCCGTGCGCACAGGCCTGGTGTGGCAGCAGGGAGGGCTCGTTGCCATGGCTTACAGCTAATACCGGGAGCAGTTTCATTAAGGTGTCAAGCACTGGAGAGAGAGAGAGCAGCTCCTGAGTACTACGCTTTCCTTCCCACTCTCTCCAAGGTCATGACCCTAGAAAATGCCAATTTTCAAGGCGACCATAAAAAAGAAGCCAGGCAGTTACTGAATTCATTTTTTTCTGCCTTCTGGTGTGTAATGCACATGTAATTAAACTATAGCGTACAGGAGTGGCCGGTATGCTGGAGTAGCGGGGGTTGGGGGGGGGGGCAGGAAGGGGTGTTGGGGCACTAGGGTTCTCTGGGGGGGTCAATTTTTTAAAAACTTGCCTGCAGCCGTCCCCGTCGCACTCTTTTGCTCCTCTTTGCCTCATCAGGAAGACACAGGCTCCCAGAATGCCCTGCGGCCAATCCTGATGCTGCTCTCTCGCATGAGAGCAGCTTCAGGATTGGCCTGAGCGCCCTCGATGTGTGCTCCAGTGACTGTGAGTCTGTGCCTACTCTGTCCAACCCAGCTTGCTGGTTGGAGAGAGCTTGGAGAGAGCTTGAAGAGAGCTCAGAGAGAGCTTTCACTGCACATGATGGTTTGGCCGGCCTGAGACGGACGGACAAACCATCATGCACAGTGATGGGGGAGCACTACCACTCCTCTCAGTGGCTGTCACCACCAGGCCCCGCCCCAAGACTCGGCCGGAAAGGAAAAATAAAACGAGTGTTGTTTTATTTTTCCTTTCCTTTCGTTTTTGGGGGGGGTGACGCTCCTCCAAGCCACCGCTAATAGCGCGGTCACTATTTTCTTTCCAATTGTGATATATCATCTTTTGGGCCTCATTTCGACCCAGGCAGAGGGCCTGCCATCCGTGTGGGTGGTTAGCTCCTCCGCCACACCCGCCTCACTACCGCCTGCCAAATTACTCTTGCCTAATGCACTGAACGTTTGATGCGCTGACATTTTTAGGCAGTCGCACACTGAACCTTTTTTGTTTTTCACAAACAAACTCCCAAAGAAGGGTAGGAGTTTGTTTGTGAAAAACACAAAAGTAATGACCCCCCTACCCTGGAAGTTTTCTCCCAGGAAGTTGGGAGTCATTATTTTTTTCTGTCTGTGATCGCCAGGTTTTCCTGGGGGTGATGGACAGAAAAATAAGTCATCAGACCGTCCGCTCTAAATAGCGGCGACAGTCGAATGTCCTTACTCGGAAGGCTCGGGAGTGTAAGTTTCTTGATGGCGTAGCCAGTGGGGGCACCACCACTTGAAAAACTGGCAGTCTGCCTGACTTCGTATAGAGCGAGCAGACTGAGGGTTTGGCAGACTAGTCAAGTTTGTAACGGAGTACCCTGTCCGCAAAACTCTAAATCAGAATCTTTGGTCTATAAACTAGTTGTTAGGTCATTGATGTTTAAGTACTTTATCTTGCTATGATAGTTACAAACATATCCCATTATCTTGTTTTCTCGAAAATGTTTTTTGCTATTCTATTGTAGGTGTGTATTGACTCTTTTAAATTTAACACTAAAATATTGTATACAAAGAACGTCATATACCATTTCAAGCAGTCATTGACAAAAGTCATTAGATTTGACTTTCATATAGTGAAGGGTTATTTATATATATACACACACACACACACACGCACACACACACACACATGCATACACACAATATTTGTTTCCCGCCCCTCGAAAGAATGGTCCAGAACAGTCATCAGGGCTGAACCCACACAATGCATCAACGTAGTCTCTGCCCCTTACTTTGGGCATAAACCCGACTGAGGCAGGGATAAGCAGAGTGTGACTCCAGGATTGACTACAGTTATCCCACAGCTTGCATTTCCCTGTTTGAGCCGACATGGTAGCCCTGCCACGGGTTTCGCGTCGCTGGGCACAGACGCATACAAGCTAGGCCTTTTCAATATTGGGTGATAATAGTTTCTTATAGTAAGCCCACTCCATGCCCTTCATCATTGACTTGGTGGTAAGAGCCTGGATCAAAGGGTACATCCGCTAGCTCGCTCTTAACTAACCAATCTGGGATGGGCTCAACCAAAGGATGTATTGGTTTGAGTTGATCTAATTGTGTTGTGTGGCAGCTTTCGCCCAAAAGGGGCCAAACAGAAAAACTGGTGACTAGTTTAGGGAGCAAAGAAAGAACTGATAGAGGCCACCCAGTGATCACAGGAGCTTGCTTAGCAGCTGCAGAGAACCCTTGCCTTATAACAGAGAATCTCTCTTTGAATATGTGTTCAAACTATCATAGAGAGAGGGAAAGAGAGCACAATATGAAGATATGAGTTCAAAGAGCAGGAACACGCTTCTAGCCCAAACAGGAATTGAACTTGGTTTTAGTTCTGTTGGTGATGGAGGCCCACATGTGCCTTTTGGTACCTAGAATTCTGGCCATGCAGTGCAAGGCAGGCTGCATGTGGGTGGGTCTTCGCTGAGGACAGTGGCCTTTCTGTTCAGCTCTCCTGTTGATCTGTTTAGTCTTTTCAGTTCAAGATGGAACCGCAGGTGTTGTGTAATGGAATATTAGATTTATGTAAGGGAGCAGTGGCTCTAAGAATATTAAAAATGACTTGTTTTATTGAATAAAAGCGTATTTGCAGGGAAGAGGGAGACTTGCATGATGAAGTCACTGGACTTAGAAGCATCCGTGAATGTGTGAGAAGGATCGGCTCATATTTAGTCCTGGGATTGGAAAAAATTAAGCTGAGATAGAAGTTATTTAAAAAAAAGTCCTCTGACCAGATTGAGGGCATGATGTTAGTTCCCCTGGTAGGTCAAAAGTGAGAAGGGCAAAGGTGATACATTGAAACTGAGAAAAACACAAATGTGAGAAAACGTTAAAAGAAAATAGTTCCAAAAAAAGGAAAGAGAAAACAAATCAATGGGGTTAAGGAAACAGAGAGATGGGTTTAAGGATTTATTAGGGTTGGTGTAAGAGTATGGGAAATTCCACAAGACAATATGTGGATAAGGGATAGGTTGTATGGTAGGATTAGGAATAGGGTACAGTTTGTGTAAGAGATAGACAGTAGGGTAGGCTAATGATTGGGGTCGAGGAATAGTTTTAGGGTTAGGCTTAGGGTAAGCATCATGCAAAGGTTAGTGTGAAGCTAAGGATTATGGTTAGGTAAGCGTCATCTAAGGGCTGGTATGAAGGTACGGATTGGCATTGATGTTAGGATAAGCATCAGGCCAGGGTGTCAGGATTATGGGTAATCGGAGGCCGGAGAGCAGGAGACAGACGCAGCAAGGAAAGAGAAGGAAGAAACGAGATCAGAGAATTTGGAGGGGTGGTCAGTGGCGGCTGAGGCTCAAAGGATCTAGAGGGCCAGTCACGATGGCCGTGCCTTTAGCTTTCTGGCTCCCTCTGTCTTCTACTGGACCTGCGCTGCACAGTGTCCGGAAATATCCTTAGAAAGAAACTGAAAACCTGGCTTTTCACTTTATAGCAGAATCATTTCTCCGGTTCCTTACACAGCTTAGTTCTGGTCTAGCACATGGATATCACATAGTGGGTATCAGTATGCTTTAAAAACCCCAATAATGTAGCACAAGTACAGTAAGGATTATAGGGTATTTTTCGTGTTACAATATAGAAAAAGAAATGTTGTGGATATTTATGTGAAGACAATTACTCACTAAATGTATTTTCACTTTTTGCATTTTTCATATAGAACATTAATTTTCTCATTAGGCATTTTCCAGTTTAAGTTTTTTGTTTTTCTATTTAAACATTCAACCTAGATTTATTAGTTAGCTATAAGTGGTGATTTGAGTATTCAACATCTATTGTCTGCCTGTCAAAATGAATAGGGCCGGAGATGGTCAACTAGCATTCCTTGTCTGACAGAAATGTGTGAAAATATTGAGAAGCACAGTAATTTTGTTCATCCATGTAAGAAAGTGTTTTTGTTAATTAGCATGGATACTAGTCCACCACAAGTAGTAAAGTCACTAACCTGTTAGGTCCAGGCAAAGGCTTCCGTAATTTAAACCTGAGCTCAGCCCCTGGTTGCTACGGTACAGAGCAGGCAGTTTAACTTAATGAAAACGTGTAAAGCATTTAGAAGTACCAAAACAGTTACAAAGTCGAAAACACAACAGAATAAAAATCTAATTTTAAAAAAAGGACACCAAAACAACAAAAATCCAGGACCCAGAGATTTGATTTTTAAAAATGTTAAGGCAAAGAGCAGCAAGAAAAAGATAAACGCTAATCAGTACTTACTATTTACAGTTGACTGTGACCTAGGAGCGATTATAGGCCGACCGCGATGGTGTGCGGGTCAAATACACCAGGCAGTTTCGTTCTAGTCAAAGATTTTACCTTCTGACTTAGGGGCCGATTCCGATCTCGGCCGGTAGTGCTCCGAATCGGATTCGGATTTACCGGATCCGATTCGGAGCCCTGTTTCCCGACCGAATCGTACGCGGGTCCGGCCGAGCGAGTACGATGCAGGCACTCGCGAAATCTCCGACCGACTCGAACGCGGCTTCAGCACGCTCCGACCGACTCGCATGGACACGACTCGCACCGCGCTATGGAGACGTATCCCGGCCGGGTAAGTACGATGCGCGCCGCGAGCAGTCCGACCGACTCGCGCCGTCCGGCTCGAAAAAGCTGTCGGAGCCGGACTTTGGGGGTCCGCGTCGGACCCCCCTGTACGCGTGGGCGCGCGAGTTGCACACAGGGGGACCCATGGGTCCCCCTATCTGTGCATGTACGCCGCGATGCGCATGGACGCGTACACGCTGTAGGGGCGCCCTTGTCCGCCTCGCACCCATTGAGTCAATGGGAGCCCGCGTACGCGTTGTACGACAGGCTCCCATTGACTTCAATGGAGTCCGACCGACTCGAGTCCGATGGCATGCGTGCGCATCGTACTCGTTCGGTCGGACTGCTAGGGTCCGATTCGGTCGGAATTCTCTCCGGGTCCGGCTCGGTCGGAGAGATTTCCGGCCGGAATCGGAATCGGCCCCTTAGTTTCTGAACTGAAGTCAAAATCCTCCTAGCGGGCCAAGGCAGCAGGCTTTATACGACAAAGTATCTTTAAATTTGAATGGGCATTGAGCGAGGTCCAGCTTAAGCTGTTGGTTTTGGCAGGAATAGCTCTGAGCAGGAAAAGTCAAATTTTGCATCAAGGAAAGTCCTCTCATCTGCAGGACATTTTTAGTGTCTTTGCCCAGTCAAGAAGTCTGCCTTGGACTTAGTCTCATTTTTTAGAGCTCAGATTGCTCCAGCGGGGCAAGGCAGCAGGCTGTATCTAGAAGATCTCACCAAAGTTGGATAAGTTTGCTGTGAGGGTCAACTGAGCTGGATTTTCAGGCAGTAAAATGCTCAGAGCAGGACCAACCTGATTTTCTTGCCAAACGAGGTTGTACCTTGAGGGAAATGACTTGGGTGGGCTGGAAGGGCAGGAAGTCCAAAATTGTTTTAAATCTATATTTTTCTGAGATCTCAGAATAAGTCCTTCTGGTCAAAACTGAGGCTCCCGGGACCTCAGGGACATCACTTAGTGGTAAGAAGTCACTCTAGCAGAGGCCAGTACACTTCCAGTTGCAACTGGTCAGTGGTCACTCCAGGATAAAGGCTTTTGACATTCTTGTAACCAAACAGAAGGTCACCCAGCTGACCCTTGGAGTCTACTTCTTTTTCTTGGGAACAAGTTGGAGCAAGACCAGCCCTTCAGGTCTCCTCACAGGTTTCATACAGCAGGTTCGGTCCTCTTCTGTTCTTTTGCAGGTTCACAAAGAGTTCTGAGGTGTTGCTGGTGAGGTCCATTGTTGTAGGCCAGTGCATGGCGTGACTCATGGACACCTCCCAACCAATGGAGAAAATGTTTCCAGGGAACCCTAATCACTTTTACAACACATCCTGTTTGCCTTACTGTAAACTATCACAGAGTGTAGTATTTTAAGGGAAATCCAAGATGACACAGGCCTTCTGCCATTAAAGGAAGTCTGTGGGCCCACTAAGGGTGTATTAAGAGGAATGAGCAGTCTGCTCCTTCTCAGCGACACCAAACTGGCTCAGGGACTAACTTACCATGTCAGTTAGCTGGTGCCCAGCTTGCTATAGAGGAACTATAAAGCAAAGTCCTTCCCTTCCTCAGGTCTCCCCTTACACTTAAATGTTAATGGGCAGAACTCATCCTTGCCCCTTCAAAGTAGGTGTAACATATGATCATGCCTTTGAGGGTCTATTTGAACCTCTCAACAAGCCCAATGGTTTAAGGGTGAAAAGGAGTAGAGAACTTGTAGGTTACCCCACACTCCTACCACATGGTCTTCATTTCCGTCAACATGAAGTTGGTACCATCTCTTTAGGGAATACCACATGGGTAAACATTCCCATCACTGCCGTGGCCCCTGCGGGTGCAGTCACCATTCTCAGAGGGATAGCCTCCAGGTATAGGGTAGCATGGTCCACCAAGACCAGAAGGAATGTTGCCCATGGCTGTCTTGGGGTCCAGAGGCCCAACAATGTTGATGCCCACCCTGTCAAAGGGGGTGCCATTGACAGGAAATGGTTTCAGGGGAGCCTTGCACTTCCCTCCTGCCCTTCCACTAGCTTGGCAGGTAGGACAGGAGCTGCAGAAAGCATCTGAGGCCCTCCTCATTTGAGGCCAATAAATGTAGGTGACAAGCCTGTCAAAGGTCTTGTCCTGCCCCAAATGACCGTCCAGGGGTGCATCCTGAGTCAGCTCCAGTAGGAAGGCCCTGTAACACTAGGGGACCACCAGCACATGTTTTTCCCAGGCTCAGGATTCTTAGGCTCTCTATACAGAAGACTGTTCTCCCAGTAGATCAGGTTATCACCAGAGGTGTCGTCAGCTGCCTGGGCCTCGACCTGCCAATATAGGCCCTCAATCGTGGGGCACTCCATCTGCACCTTGCAGAACTCCTCCCTGGTGGGACCCCCTTTCCTGCTGTCAGTTGGCCAGCTCAGGTAGGTTCCCCCAGGGCGGCAACATCCTCCACTGTAGGCTCCAGGGTGCCCCCTCAGCGGTAGCCTCCTCCTCCTTAGCCATGGGAGTTTCAGGAGTGGGTTTCCTGCGACTCTTGCCCTTCCTCTTTTTGGCAGGTACCTAGGCCATTGTTCCAGGCTCTAGGGCCTCCTGACTACCCTCTCAGATGGTCATTGCCCGTGTTGTCAGGCACACCCACTCAGGCAACCCTAACATCTCAAAGTGTGCCCTGAGTTCCACCTCCTGCCAGGTGGTGGGCTCCAGGTCATTCCCAAGTAGTCAAACCACAGGCATGGACTGACTCACAGCTACCCTCAAGGAACCTGAGAACCCCCTCCCCCCCCCACTGAAAGGGAACAAGAGCCACTGGGTAGTGGCTCTCATGGTTGTCGGCTGCAACAACTTGGTGGAATACATTAGGGACTACTTGCTCTGAGGTCACCAGATGACATCTGCCAATTGTCATACTGGCTCCGGTGTCTCTCAGAGCCTCCACCCTCGGCCCATTGATGGTGACCCTCTGCCTGTATTTCCTTGTATTTATAGGCATGTGAGTTCTCTGCAGCATCTCTTGGTCACCCAGAGACACTAGAGTAACCTTTACACTGTCCCCTCCTCTAACTGGGACAATCTCCTCCCTAAGCGCTATACTAGCCAACCCCAGTGACTGCTCACCAGTGGGGGGCTATGCCTGGCATCCCCCTTGAAGTACCCTTCCTGTTGGCACTCATAGCACTTGGGGGGGTGGAGGGGGGCTTCCCTGATGACTTACTATCAGGGAACCATTTTCTGTTTTTCTCAGTTGGGGGATGGCAGTCCTGATCCGTGGAATTAGTTTGAGGCCTTTAGAGAATTCCTTAGTTTTTTTGTCCCTCCCTCCTTCTTCTAGTGGGAACCCTGTCCACCCTTGTGGTGATCCCCATAGATACCTTTTTGTGGAACCTGGTCTGACCCAGTGGTCCACCTCCAGAGCAGCCTCCCTGGGGTCAGTGAACTTACTATCCATCAGGTGTTGGTGCATATCTGCAAAACAAAGACTGAACATGTGCTCCTTTGCAATCAAATTGTACAGCCCCTGATAATCCTTTACTTCACTGCCCTTCACCCAACCGTCCAGTGACTTGCAAAAGGAATCCACACAATCCACCCACGTCTGATGGGCCAGTTTCTGACTGTCCCTAAACTAACTTCTGCCTGTACATATTTCCTGACAAGGGCTTCCTTCATGGGGGATACTTAATCCTGTCCCACTTTTCTAGGGCCTGTATGGTTTCCCTCCCTTCGCTAGGGCTGTGCTTCCATAGACCAGCAGCTCAATCATCCTCAGGGATACTGTGCCTCAGTAAAGCAATCTCATAAGCCTTGAACCACTTGTCCATGTCATCTCCCACAACAAAGACTGGCACCAGACCCTTAGGAATATGGACCTCTTGTCTCCAGAGGGCACTGCAGATATGCTGCCACCATTGTTTCTGGACCCCACCTTCTTAGCTCTGCTGTCCAGCTCTCTGAGACTTAGCTCATGAGCCATCTTCGTTTCCTCCGTGGCTAATCTCTTTACCTCCAAGTCTCTCTCAGCTTCAGCCGTCTCCTTTGCCAAGGCCCTCCCACCCTTAGCCTTCTTTTGATCTCCCACCATGGCCAGTTTCTTTCTTCCATCGTGAGTCTGGCCATCTCCAGCCTGAACTCTCTCTCCTCCCTCCTTTCCACCAGTTCCTCTGTGGACAGGCTACGAGATGATACACTGCTCCCTGCCCTTGCAGGGGTCTCCACTTCAGGGGACAAGTCAGCCCCCCTCAGCCGAAGGCTGCATCTCAGGGAGGCCCTCTCCTTGTCCTACCATTACATCATCTCCCTCTGTGGCTTCCACCAGTGACTGGTGAGCTTCAGTTCAGGCCCTCGGCGCCTTTTGGAGCTCCACCTTCCTGGTGGTCTTTGCTAGAAGTCCTCTCTCCTTGCAGCACTCCTTGAGTTGGGCCGCAGTGTAGGCATCCATGTTGGCCAGCTCTAATTCAATCCTTGCAGGTGTGGTTTCAGACACAACAGTCGGGAAGAATTTGGAAAAACTAAAAGAAACCAATCAAAGAGAATATAAACTTGAATTGGTCTCAGATATGGGATGGCAGTGTAAATAAATCACTGTATGGCACTGCATAAACACAAGTCCTAATCCTCACTTCTGATCACCAATGTGAGAAATTAGCTTGTTGGTTGACTCGGGTGTGAGCCCTGGGTAAGCAGCAGCCACAATTCCTGTCGTAGTGAGGCACAAACCAACCCTAAATTAACTTGTGCTCAACCCTCTGGTAGCTTGGCACAGAGTAGTCAGGCTTAACTTAGAGGCAATATGTAAAGTATTTGTGCAACACGCCAAACAGGATTAAAGAGAAACACCACACAAGAAAGTTCCTACCCCAAGTTAGAAAAATAGAACTTTATTTATTAAATAAAACAAGACCAAAATGACAAAAATCCAAATCAGTAGAACCGGAGATATGCAATTTTAAAGATTTTAGTGAAAATAGTGTCAAAAACCACAAAGCACCAACTGTGGATATCTGGTTGTGCCGGACCGGGACAAAGTCACAAGTTCAGGCTGACCACAATGGAGCACAGGCTGGCTACAGCACCCAGGTAGGCCCGCTGAACACAGTAGCTTAAATCCTTAGTTGCATTGCGAAGATCCACGTCGAAGATATGTCGTGCAGCCAAGGCAATGCGTCGGTTCCATGATGCAGCGAGGCTGTGATGCGAGGGCGTGCATTGTCGGCGAGGATCCTGTTGACGGGGCTTGCAATGCGAAGTGCAGCGTTGAGGATGCAGCGAACAGTCTGGGCTATGCGCCAGTTTCGAGGAGCTGCGAGGCTGTGATGTGGAATCTATCGTCGAGGCTGCCGTCGATGAGAGATGCGTGGGCCTGCACCAAGGATACGCCACGCAGTGGCAGTTCTGAAGGCGATGAGGGCTGCTGCGCTATGTGGGTCTGTGCACTGGGTCCAATCCACGCAGCAGCGGAGATGCGTCGGTTCTGTTGGGTTTGCGCCTCACAGCAGAGGAGATGTGTCGTTCCACTGGATCCACAGAGGCTGGCAGAGCACCTTAAGCCCACTTACAAGGGTGGAGGACTGGCGTAGCACCACTTGGCAGGGTAGACTCACACATGGCAGAGTCCAGGTGCAGATGCAAGGTTGTTGGAAGCCTGTTATGTCCCTGGGGTTTCAGATCAGGAGGACAGCCAACTAGCCCTTGGAGTCACTTGGGTTCTGGGTTCAAGAGATGCAGGTTCAGTCCTTCTCATCCAGGCAAGAGGGCAACAGGTCAGCACAGCAGGGTAGCAGTTCCTTCAGAGCAGCAGTCTAGCCGAGTGGCAGTCCTTTCAGCAGCACAGCAGCCCTTCTTCCTGGCAGAGTATCCACAGGTATAGAAGTGTACTGAAGTGCTGGTGTCTGAGGTCCAGAATATATACCCAGTGGCTTTGAAGTGGCGAGAAGCTTCTAGAGGCATGCATTTGAAGTGCATGGGTGCCCTGCCTTCCTGGCCCTGGTTCCAGACTAACTACAGGGGGTATGCAGCCCTTTGTGTGGATAAAGGACACAGCCAATTTAAGCGCAAGTGGGGCTGGGCCCAGCTCCTCCGTCCCATCCTGCCAGTGATGGCCCATCCAGCCACACCTAAGCTCCCCATTGTGTGTGGCTGTCTAGGAGGAATACACAAAGCCCAACTGTCACCCACACCCAGTCATGTGACACAGAGACAGGCTTCAGGCACCAAATGGCTAAGGCAAAAAAATGCCAATTTTCTAAAAGTAGAACCAAAATGCTAATGCAAATGCTGACGATCTTTTTACACATCCAATTTTAACCTTCGTGGTCACGAAAATAAATTCCTGTGACCACAGTTTATTCACTTTAAATTCAAGATCCTTTTCATCATTTTGACATCACAAAATCATAAACAGTTGACAAACAAATATAGCAAACATTACATCAATGACATCAGTCCTGGTAACCCACAGTACATTTGACAAACAACATACCTACTACATTTACATTTACAACAACAGAACAATTAGCACTTTGTGTAAACAAGAAAAAACACATGTATCCTGGTTCTGAATTTTATCATCCAGTAAGAGCTACTACAATTTGTTTCATTCAATTCGCTCCTGTATATTGGCCTTTAACTAGAGGCACTCATACAAGTTTATCTACATCCTGCCTAATGGCAGGGACCTATCTTTTCAGTCATTTAAATTCATTCCCTGTGTGCCAGTAACCTCACTCTAATGCGCTGGAAAGCTCCATATGCAAATCAGTCTTGACCTCACTCCAATAGGAACAGTCCAGCCTGAGCTGCCAGGCTAGGTCCTCCCTGAACCAGAAGACAAGCAACTCAGGACCAGTTTTGCCCAGATACTACTCCTGCTAGCCTGAAGGAAGCCAACATTTTGAGCAGAGGTTGATGCCTCAAGCCTCTTTTAGGCGCCCGAAGGATCTCAAAGGCGGGCAAACACCACTTGGGCGAGACCTAGTTAGGTCATAGCTCAGACCCCAGCTAAACAAGAACCCTGCGTGATGGTGAGAGATAAAGCACTCAGGAGGTTACTGCTCTGACAGTGCACTTATGATGAGTAGTGAATGATCTCTCAGGGTAAAAAAGAGACAATGTGGTGAAAGGAGTCTTACCCAGCTTCCAGTATTTCAGATGGGACAGTATGGCACCATTTTGGTAGTTCTCCATTTGTTCAGTTTTGACCCAACTCCTCTGTCCGCTGACCCTTGTGAAAAACAGCTTCTATATATACCTTCACAAGTTACCCTCCCTTCCAAGCTCCTTTGTCTGATCCTTTCCTGGTCCACCCCCTAGCAAGAGGCCTCTGAACTAAAACAATACTAGCCAATTGATGTCATTTCCTGTTCTGCACCTCTCCTAATTGAGTCCCTCTGATTGGTGGCCTCAGACAGCAGAGCACGTTGATTGGGCCCGTTGGATACTGCAGCTCTGGTCTGTCCTTGCAGAGCCTTTGCCTATCTTGTCCATTGAAGGACTTTCATCTTGGGCCGTACAGGCACGCTGCAGGGAAAACTAGAGTACCCGCTACTACTTTAAGGCTGGTCGCAATGTCTTGGGGTAGCCTCAACGATTCCTGGGAACTCGGTAACATCCTGCTGACCCCCTCGCTTGCATAGATATGGCCCGCAATCTGCCTTTATCACTGTTCGAAGATAAAAGTAAGCTGAGCCTGCCAGCCAGGAAAAATCAAACTACCCCCACTACACTAAGGCTGGTCGCAATGTCTCGGGCTTGCCTTGCTGTATCCTAGGCAACTGGTCTCGTCCTGCTAACACTTCCCATTGTGAAGAAATGGCCTACAATCTGCCTTTATCGACATTAGAACATGAAAGTATGCTGTGCCCTGCCTGCCAGGAAAAATTAAACTACCCCAACCACATTAAGGTGGGTTGCGATGTCTCGGGCTAACCTTGCTGATTCATGGGCATGTATGCCATGCTGCTCACCCTTCGCATTATGGGGATATGACCCTCAATCTCCCTTTATCAGCATGAGAAGAGGCAAGTACGTTGAGCCCTGCGGGCACCTCCTACCACATTAAAGCTACCAGAATATTGTGAAGGTAAGTGTGTATAGGTAAGTATGGATTCAATATTCTTAACTTCACCTTAGGTACTTTGAAGATATAAAAAAAGAGAAAGGAAAAATTGTGGTACAGAGGTTACCCTGTCAAGGAAAAAAGAAGGGGATATAAAATAAAAATAAAATGAGTGAAGGAGAAAGGGAACAATATGAGGGATATTGGACTGTTCTAAAAGGAAGTAAAAACAAAAAAAACAAGTAAAAATCTGATGATAAAAAAATAAAGTAAAGAAGTAAAAAATATATAGTTATGAGGTAAATCCTTTTAATAATTTAGAGATTGGATGACTAAAGAAATAGCGACTGCATATAAATACAGACTTACCATGGCCTCGCCGATCATTGGTCTAGAATCACACATTCGTGATCTTTTGTTTTTGAACACATTATGGCATACAATAATTCCTTTACAAATTGTATGCCTCTGCATTGCACGTTTCATGGCAGGGGCTGCCTGCACGGTCTCCGATCACAGGGCTCTCCTAAGAGACCCTTCTTTCTGCAGATGCTGCTGAAACCCAGAGTACCACTTTTATGAATTCTGCACCATATTCCTTAAAGCTCACATCCTGTTAGCACGTGCTATGGATTATTCATTGCACGGAAAACATTGAATACAATCCCTTTCAGGTGGCCTCAGCCTTTCCTACACCCCAGGCCCGCCCTTTCCCTCCTCCCTCTGTGATGGATGCAGTCTGGACTGGACGGCATCGATTTCCCTCAATACACTGTCCAAAGCATACACATGCCGGTGGGATAGCTCAGTGAGCTGAACGTCCACCCTTAGTGAATGTGGGATCAGAGAGCAATGCACTGGAATCCTAGCAAAGCGCCTCATTCACCCAGGTTAGTGAACTGGTACCATAAACTGGGCAGTAGTGACATCTGTTATTTATAGTGTTTAGATGCCAAAAATGTAGTAAGAAGAGCTATAAAAAAGCAAGTTATGATTAGTTTTCTCGGTCTTCAAGAGAGGGATTTATCTACGAGTAATATGAATCCCGTATGAGCAAATTCTCTCCCTGGTTCAGGAATTGGGGGCTACAGAGCAAGGGTACCCAGGAAAGTTTGGGAACACGACTACATCGTAGAGTCTGTGGACGTTCACAAACTTCTCCACGACTCATTCCTGTTCCGGAAATGGTCAGATATTCACTCATGTCCAGGGAAGGACTAAATATTCGGCTCATGAGCGAGAGTAAATCCCTTTCCCGGGTATGGGGATGCAAACACCCCCAAAAATGGTTGGTGTGTATGGGAGGGGGTCCTCCAGAAGAAAAATAGTTTCCTGGTGGAGATAAAAGAATTGGAAAAATTGCAATTATACCCATGAAGGCATTTTTGCATGTGCTGATGTACACTATGCAAATCTATGTATGTGCAGAGCCATGCTCTTGTACATAAGTAAAAATCCCCACATTATTTTCAGGAGTGCTCCTAGAAACCGATGTGACTTCCAAAAATTCCTACATTTTCCAGCCAATGTGGCCCCTGGGTGCAGACTCACATATTTTATTAAGATCAGGGCATAATATGCCAACTTTCCAATTAATTTTAGCAGTGAACGGGAACCAATGATTTAATGTGTTAACGCGTGCATATAGGCATGGTCACTGGAATTATGCGTCAGTGGAGGGCCAAATTATGTGGCAGTGTTGACTCAATTATGCAACAAGCAAAAGCAAATTATGGGGCGTAATGCGGCACATTTTGTGATAGCATTACTTCATTATTTTATCATTTTACACTTGTCAACACTGTCTGAGCATTGGTTGCACCTCATTAGTACCAGTTTAAAACCAAAATATAGCAATAAGCAACAGAAAGGTGACAGTCAACCTTTGTAAAGGGCCTTTCACAGCGCAGCAACATGTTTTGCTGCGTTTTAGTAACTTCTGAACTGTTTGAGCTAGAAACAATTTTTTTTGTTAAAATCTGCAGATTATGCAGCAAATGTTGAATTATGTGGCAAATGCAGCAAATCCATAACTATGCAAAAAATGCAGCAGCCTCACAATCCCATAAATCCAGTGGCCCTGCATATAGGACAACGTAGTTGAATTTACCATTGTTGTATACAGGCAGCAAAGGTACTGCTAGGACCTTGGAATGGTGGATGGTCCAGCACTACTTAAAACTGCATCCAGAGAAGATCAATTTTTTATAAAAAGTTTTTGGCTCTTTTGGTTATCTGTCATGCAGGTATGCTTGGAGGATCTCAGCCATGTGAACTTGACCCAGTCCAGGCTAGTCATGCCAAATCTTTAGACATTAATCCAGACTTTGGTTTTAACGCAGACTCACATGACCAATCAACATTCATCTAGAATTCAGGAAACATCTGGCTTTTCCTAAAATCAAGAACCAAGTGACTCTCAGGCTACAGCTCTGGCTGGTTTGTATACACTGCACGCAAAACTGAAGATGCCTTTGGTTAAAACTCCAAATGTAAGATGCTCTTAAATAGCATCATGCCACATATGGAGCTCACTCTCCTGGTTCATCAAGGACTTAAAAGCACAAGCACCCTTCTCTCATCCATGCATGACAAAGGACTAAGGGCATGATTAAGATCTTGGCGGGACCGCAACAGAGTGGGCTTTTTTGACGGTCTTCCCGCCTGCCTACCTGGTGGTGCGCCCGCCCGATTTAGATGCTGGAGTTTAATAGGCGAGAAGACAGCCGCAGTTCCACCGACTGCCAGGACTTCGCTCCCTGCCCCTTCGGTGGGGTGGGCTGCAGCACGTGACGGCGGGACTCCAGCCAAGATTCCAGTCGTCAGTATTTGGTTCTGGCTTGTTTCGAAAAGAATTCCTATGGGAATCCCTCCTACTTTGAGTCAGCCGAAAGGGACAAAAAGGGGTGAAAACTCACTTTTTTTCAGGGGGCAGGTTCCTCCTCTTCACCTTCATCCAGGTCCCCCCTGCTCAGCCGCACCTTGACCGCGACGGACCGGCACCCCATTTTGATGGACTCGAAGGCAAGTGTACATGGTGTGGACGGGTATACACTGCATTGTGTGTGTATGT
Source organism: Calotriton arnoldi (assembly GCA_963921515.1). Taxonomy (NCBI): domain Eukaryota; kingdom Metazoa; phylum Chordata; class Amphibia; order Caudata; family Salamandridae; genus Calotriton; species Calotriton arnoldi. The sequence goes on along the minus strand of CAWUFW010001351.1, from coordinate 449,039 downwards.
TGGCGGAGTGTAGTGCAGAATGTACAACATGGAGTCACTACACATCACCTCCATACACATACACAACATATGTGTGTTATACGTAAAAAAATTAAGTGTCACCTGAGTCCCAACCATCGCGGTTGCCCCCGTCTTCACTCTGCCGACAGAACATCGCCAGCCCAACAGGAACATCCAAATTGGCTCGGCGGGACCCCACTGTCTGGACGGCGATGGAGGGTGGGTCGCCAGCACAGAAGACCACCGCCACGTCGGTCTTCTGTGTATCGCTTATACATCTAAATATGGCGGCTGGGACTCTGTCAACCTGCTGGACTACTGGAGCCTGCCGCTGCAGTGGGATGGGAGTCGGACCACCAAGATCCATATCAGGCCCTAACTACTTACACAATCATATTCAATGGTGCCCTGAAGCCTCAGTCCAAACTGAGGAGGCATGGTGGGCAAAACAATGATAGGGTGGAATGCTACCCAGAGCGATTCCCAGTGGTTGGACAAACTGCAAGCATTCCTCCCATCACCTTTTGTGTGTTTGACTATTCCTGATTACCAACGTAAGTTATTTATCCAAAATGAATACTAGTGAGACACCAAAAGGTGCTGACATCGAGAAACAAGCTATTATAAATATACCCTTTCAGGATTTTTTGAAAGCAAGCAGACTCCCAACCCAAAGTATTTGCCTACACACTACGACTGACTTCCTGGAATAAAGTTTTCTTTCCAGACAGCTATGCATGGCGATGCAGCAAATAAAATGTAATCCTCTCACCGATGCACAGAGGGAAAGTGACATATGCATCAGGGACATTTGTGTTTTGTATTTCAGCAATAACCCCTGCCATGCAGTCAGTAACAGTAAACATGGCATACAGTCTTTGACCACTGGAGAGGAGGCCAGAGCCACTGCGGACATGTCAGGCTGGTGGGTCGCTCATCACACTATAAATGACCAGCTATGTTTTAGATGAAACAGTTATTTCAATATGAAATGAAAAGAACTGTAGTGAATTTACTTACTTTACCTGAGGCTCTTCTAAGGAACAATCCTCACACGCATGCAGAACAAATCCATCTCCGGGAAATCCTGGCTAGAGGGTAACCCAGTCACAACTCAGTAATGTACATCGAGGAGAAACTGAATCTTATCCTTCACAGAACTGAATAGGAGTCATAATCTTCTCCAAGAGGAGATATGGAATTATTCAACATTATGCAACAGTCTTAAAGATATGAGAGGAAGAGACCTTCGACCCAGACGCAGTAACTATTTCTCAGCTACAGGTTCTAGCCTTGGGCTCTGTCTAGACAGAAAAGGAGAGATCGAGCTCTAAAATATAGAGGGCCTGATTTCGAGTTTGGTGAACTGGTTACTCCATCACAAACATGACAGATATCTTGTTTGCCTTATTACTAGTGTCATGGTATATTATGCCGAACTCTATACCAGGCCCATAATCTCCCAACTGATGACAATGCTTCATAAAAAGCAAAAAAGATTGCAAGACTGATCTGAACAATACAGCTTGAGGCAGAAAGTAGTCAAAGTACTTCTGAAACATACCAAAAATATGAGTTACGTTATAAACAGTCGTATGCAGGAAAAGATTCTTCAGAAAAATGTTTGGACACCTTATATGACAGAAAAAGGGTGTCTATTAAACAATCAGAAGTGTGGAATATGCAAACCGTCAATGGAGGGGTACCTACATATGTTTTTTATGTTATCCATCCAGATCATGGTTTAACACTGACATCAACTCCGAAAGGAGACAACTAAGAGCCACAGAAAGACTTTGGAGGAACAACCCTTCCGTTATCCTCCGCGAGCAACTCAAAGTAGCTCACAGAAAGTACAAAAAGCACATCAAGAACGAAAAAACCACGTTTTTCTGCACCGCACTAGACAACGCAAAAAACAGACCCAAGGAGCTCTTTAACATCATTAGGAAACAAACCTCCAAGCCCGCTACGTCCTCAGTGCGGGCTTCCAAAGAACTGTGTGACAACTTCGCCAACTTCTTTAATGACAAGACCACCAATATTGAGCTCTCACTGGACATCAACATCATCCCCCCCATCAAGAGCATCACGCCTGGGACCAAAGACAACGCATCCAAGCCCCCTACAAAATCCTTCAACCCCATTCAGGAACCAGAGATAGTCAAACTGATCTCCACCTCCAATCCTCATCCCACGTCCTAGATCCTTTACCTCCACAACTGACCAAAAAGCTGAAACTCTCCCTAGCCCCGCTCTGGTGCAAGATCATAAACAGCTCCCTGAGAACCGGAGTCGTTCCAGACTGCCTCAAAGTTGGACAAGTCACGCCACTGCTGAAAAAACCAGGCCTTGACATAAACGACCTGAATAACTTCAGACCTGTCTCTAACTTACCTCTTCTATCCAAAATTCTGGAAAGATGCGTGCTCCTACAACTAACTCAACACATGGATAGCATCAACCTTCTTGATTCCCACCAATCGGGCTTCAGAAAAGGCTGCAGCACTGAAACCGTGATCCTCAACGTCATTGATGATATCCACAAGTCACTTGATTCAGACCAATGTTGCCTACTCATTCTCCTAGCCCTATCGGCAGCCTTCGACACGGTCGATCACAAACTTCTCATTAAGGTTCTTCAAGAAAGGGCAGGTCTTGATGAGGTGGTCCTACACTGGCTTTCTTCCTTCCTTCACAACCGCACCCAAAGAATAAAAATCAAAAACTTTGCGTCCGACCTACACCCCGTCAGCAGGGGAGTCCCCCAAGGTTCAGTGCTCTCCCCGCAACTTTTCAACATCTACATGGAACCCCTCACCACCCTACTCAAGAAAGCCAACATTCCCTTCCATCTGTATGCAGACGACACACAGTTCTATCTGGAAACCTCCTCCATCGATGACATTCAGAGACTCAACGACACACTAAGAGAAGTCCAACACTGGCTTTTAAGTAACCACCTAAAACTCAGTCAAGACAAAACGGAAATACTCCTCATCTCTAACAAAGAAGAGAACCCCCAAATTGCGGAATGGCTAAAAGCTATTGATGCGCTCAATGGTAACCTCACCCTGGCCGACTCTGTAAAATCACTAGGTATCACGCTAGACCCAAAATTGGACATGACCAAACACATTAAGAACTCAGCCAAGAGCGCCTTCCTTAACCTGAAGCTACTGAACAAAATAAAACCTTTCATCCCGCCCAAGGACCTCAAACAAGCCACCCAAGCATTGGTGTTGTCAAGACTAGACTATGGGAATGCAGTCCTCTCAGGGATAGCAAAATCACACCTTGCTCCCCTCAAAACAACTCTCAATGCAGCAGCCAGAATGGTCACCGGAGTCAAGAAATTCGATCACATTTCACCCGCACACAGAGAACTAAAATGGCTTCCAGTTGAAATGCGGGCTAGCTTCAGAACAGCCTGCCTCACGCACAAAGCCCTTCACACAGGCAAACCAGAATACCTGGCTTCCAAACTCAAAAAAGCCGGTCAGACCAGGAACCTCAGGAGCTCGAACACTCTACTACTCATCCCGCTGAAAACACGCAAACAAAGAACCGCAGCCCGGTCCTTTGCTGGTAACGCGCCCAAAATCTGGAGCTCTATTCCCCCCCACATCAGAACTATCCCCTCCTTTGCAAAATTCAAAAGACAGCTTAAAGTCCTTTTCGTTGATCGTTCCCTAGCGAACCGATAGGAGCCGCCGACGCGCCGAAGCCGGCACTTCGCACCACTTCGTCTCTGTGTCCCCAAGTCTTCTACCTCCTCCACTTCCCAGACCCCGATCTCGTTCACTCCTCCCTGAAAGAGGAGCTCTGCTCAAGACAACAACACTCTTCTAAAGCATTCCAAGACTTCAGCGCTCCAAGGTTACACAACGCGCTGGAACTCTCCGTCCACGATCTATACTATTACTGTATTATGTGATTTTTTTTGCAGCACGACTGTTGTAAAGCGCTCCGATACCCTCGGGTCTGGCCAGCGCTATATAAAACTTCATAATAAATAAATAAATACTGTGTATAACTTTAGAATGGTGGAAATAAAGCTGAAGCAGGGTACATTTAATTCTAAACATATATGTTGCATCCTTTTTAACAATACAGTTAAATGGTCATAGTTAGGGAAAGAAAGTCAACTGTGGCTAAAATGTATTTTCATAGTGATAATATGTTTCCTATTTGACTCAGTAGCAGTGCAAGATACCTAACAACATTAATATTCTGCAGTTTCCTACTTTAGCAATTTTTGCAACATACTAGAACTCTAATAGTTTCTGCTTTGACATTCATTCATAAGATGAGCAAAACAAGCATTTGCAATGCAATCGGTCTCGCCTTTGGGACCTTATATGTATTTAGCTATGCAGCACATTAGCCTGGGTGCTGAAACATCTACTGTTCTTTAACATGGAGGGAAAGTAAGCACCAAACTGGGTAACATGCCAGGTATGGGAACACATGGAGAGAAATATTGCCTTTCAGTGGGAAATGGTATAGTCCAAACTCAGTTTTTAATATAAAATCGGGACCTTCGGTAGTCATATCACTGAAAATACAAGATTTGAAAAATACATTAGTGTCTACGGGTGCTCGTGGAAGACATGATGCGTGGTTAAATTATTTATGGCCCAGTACCTTCTAAATAGTCTGTCAGATGCTGTCATTTAGTCAGGGCTTCAAGCTGTGAAATTCATATAATGTACAAAGATACCTGTGCACATGGATGCCTGAAGGGTTTGGGGGCTGTAAGAAGCCATATATTATGGCTCACTCATGTGCAATACACGCGGATGAAAATATTAGCATTGTTTAAAGCTTTATTGCGAAACTTTGTCCTTTTTTTAAAAAAAGAAGAAAAAACTGTCCTTCTTAACATTCTGCATAGGTACCAGCCTGACACTTTAATACTACGTATTTCTATTTTTTTACCCGTGTTCAATCTTCCATAGAGACAGAACTAGATGGTTTTCTACCTGCATATTAAGAAAATAAAAACTGGGAGCCATTTTAAAAGATATTGTCTACCAAGTGATCTTGCATTTCTATAATGCTTTTACTTTTTTAATTGCAGATCATTGCACAACACAGGTTTGAGTACTTAGCTAGATCAGCAATTACGGATGCATGCGTATATAAATATGAGCATAGATTAAGTATGAAAGGCCATGCACGTTTGGGTTACCAACGTTCCGAACGTGAGCATGCACATAAAAACTCCAGATAATCGAATTAGCTTCAACTGCATTTGAATAAGCCTGACCACGACTTGAACTTCCCATAGCATGGGGCTGTAAACAGTGACGTAACTACCATCTTCCTGCTAAACTCGTGGTCTTTCCTTTGAAAGTCGCGAGATGCAAAATGAATTTGCATATTGGAGGTTGGTTAAAAAGACATAAGTACACGAAGGAACGAAAGCTGTCTGTTGCATTCTGTTACATAGCTAACAATGTTGATGCAACATTCTCGTTCTACAGAATGTGTAGATTTGAAAGGCTGTCACGGGCAATATTAAATCAGTTTTGAAACAAAACAGGCAATTTGATTGCAGTTAACTTAAAGATCGGCCATTGAAAACACATGCGATTTTCTGGTCCGGGAACAATCGTTAAAAACCTACAGTCCGATGGAAAAGTATGAGAGTTTAGTCTTAGTTTTCATTTCAATGCGTTTAGTACATGGTGGACACAGGTTGCATCGCTGTATATGTATCAGGTAGTGCGCTTCTCAAGAAGACCGAAACTTGTTTTGCATAAGAGAAAGGCGCCCTGTCTGTCACTCTGACAAAACGAGAAGCCATAAAAGTTGAACAAATGAGCACTCATGGCATCCAGCCGGGTGGAGAGCTGAGTGCCAGCATTTCCAAAGGCTGCCAAATCGCCGGTTAACCTTGCATACGAAGGGTAATGTTACAGCTTCAAGAGATACACAGTGCAGTGATCACGGCATATCAGGAGCAGGGACCTGTGTGAGGTAACAAAAATGCCTTGTTACCTTTTAGGGGGTGGGGAGGCAGGTGGCAGACGGCTCCGGCCTGGTAGCCTTAAGTATGCTCCCGTCCAACCCAGCATCCTCGTGAATTTCCATGTAAGAAACGGGCATGCTCTCACACCTCCCGCCTCTGTAACCACCTTGAGTTCACATTCCCACAATCAAAGCACCGCGATCGCCCGCCTGTGAAGCCTGTACTGAAAGCTACTGAGGCAGACGGCAGTGGGCACTGCGCTCAGGACCCTTTCTACCTCACTGGAGACGTAAGGGCGGACCTTGCACTACACAGCTCTCGCTGGGCTCGCATCGCACCAGTAAATTTAGTCGCCATCTTGCAGTGACAGTCACTTTCCTGTTGATGCACAGTTAACCCTTCAGTACTCAATAAACTATAACACTTGAAAAAAAATTATATCAAATGCATTACTGTTTCCGAAAAAACAATAAATGTACAACAGTGTAATGTAAAATAAGCTGTTGAGCTCTTACGTGATAGTAAAACTCCGACCACACATTCAGTACACATACATTTAAAGCTTCTGTCATTGCATCCAGTCCAGATATATAATACAACAAGTAACTAGTCAGCACTATTGGCTTTGTCAATGGTTGTAAGTTGCATAAGATAAATAAGCAACAACTATGGCTTCGTTGTATAGAATATTGAAAATGCTTCACTTCTGAAATGATGAGACTGTGAAAGAACTTTAACGAGTCCTTTCTGAAGTTACCTCAAAGGCAGTGAAGGGTGGCTTTGCGGCAGAGCTAAGGTATATTTATTTTACCGAGGGTGCGAGCAAATATGGAGAGCCCGTCTGAGCAGCTGCTTTTAGAAACACCGGCAGGACCCGGCCCACTTAAAGCCCGGGCTAAATGCAAATGTCAAACACTAAATAAATGACTGCACACAAAGAAAGTTCATATTTATCAACTCCCAGGTGAAAAGGTGCTTGTTTGCAGGTACACTTTGCTCTTGTTGAATTAGTTGGTGGCTGAAAGTAGTGCGGGTCTAACCGGATGGAATACCTGGTCGATCCCACTGCACTGATGCGCAGGGTGGCTTGGGGCATTACGGAGTGGGGTGGGGGGTAATATTCTCGCAGCATTGATTATATAATATGAGACTCACAATCAAGTTACTTATATGTGATACTTTTGAGGTGAACGGCATGAGTCCATTTGTAATGTGTCGCGTTACAAGGCAACAGCTGGTGGCAAAAAGCGCTAAAAAGAAATCCATATTTTTGTTATAATACGGTACACGTTGACTTAGATGTCTACTCTGGACCCAGGAGGCTCGATCAGCATTTTCACTTGGCAACATTGAGTGATCGTGGGCAAATCTCTTCATTCGTTGTGGTTCACGTCCTTCCTCTGCCCACACAGAGAGCGCTTAGAAACAGGCGGCAACTTAGCATCAAGCGCTTTATTACAGAAAAACTGGATATTTTCGCAGTCAGGAGGGATTACTCAATTGCAGTGTGCAATAAGAGAGTGCAGTGCACGGCACATACTGTTTCTGGTGTTTAAAAGGTAGTAAGGCTTGGGGGCAACCGTTTACCTATATATTGGGCGATGTCACTTTTATTTGTGTTTCGAGTGCCCACGGAGTCCTGCGAGAGTAGTGATTGGGCACCTGGCAGCGGATGGCGGTTCTAACGCAGAGCCGTACCTCGGCGCTCTAGGTCTCGATGACTAGCTAAGTCGTGTCTAGGCGCTAGAGCAGACCTTGCGTGCTGTGCCCCGCTCCTTACTGCCTTCATTGCAGTTATAACATGCCTCGTTGTGTCGGCTTGAGCATCCTTGAGTTTAGAGTTTGTCACACCCTTTCTTTATAGCGCTGCAAAGACACAGGTTTACATAACAGACACTATATAAAACAAGCACGGTCGCCGACATTGCGTTTATGTAGGAGCCCGACTTGCGGGCGTTTGTGTAGGGGGGGGGGCATTGAAACAAAGCCTGACGAGCAGCGAGGGACGGCGAAAAGCTATACCAAAAAAAAGTGCTTAGCGGCTAATTAAGAGACACTGTCTCCCGCCGCCAGTAAAAGATGCAATCCCGGTGGGCGCAAAGACACAGGTTTACATAACAGACACTATATAAAACAAGCATGGTCGCCGACATTGCGTTTATGTAGGAGCCCGACTTGTGGGCGTTTGTGTAGGGGGGATGTTGAAACAAAGCCTGACGAGCAGCGAGGGACGGCGAAAAGCTATACCAAAAAAAAGTGCTTAGCGGCTAATTAAGAGACACAGTCTCCCGCCGCCAGTAAAAGATGCAATCCCGGTGGGCGGGGCCAAAAGCGGACAGGGTGGTAACCAGGAGGGACTAAAAAGCCTCCTGGACAATTATAACACCCGGTTTTGCATAATTGGTGACGCAAAATGACGCGCACCAATGGAAAACAAGGGCGGAGCAGAAAGCGAGCTTCTGGAATCGTATTGATTCCAAGAAGCCCTCGCATGGCGAGAGCAGCGCATGCGCGCTGCTAACGCCAGGCGAGACCTAAAAAGTCTAGGCTAAAGAATCCTTCTTTTTTCATCACAAGATAACACTTTAAAAAAATATAAAAACCTTTATGTATGCATATGGTATATCTACAGCCCGAACCTTGCCAAAATGCAGTGGAGCGCTGGACATGGTCAGAGACTTAGAGCCTGATTACGAGTACGGCGGTCAATTGGACTGCTGTACCTAGGGTGGTGGTCCGACGACTCCGGGACAGCCTGTAGTAGTACTACTGCGGTGGTCGGACATCCACGAAACTGCCGGCCAGAGACATCTTGAGAATTTCAGGGGCCCTGGTGCCAAAGGTATTTTGGGGGCCACTGTTCTGAACAGCTTTGAATTTATGATCCAGTTTCAGCTCTTTCATGCGCTCTTTGGCCAGTGCACAGGCATAATGGTCTAAATTCTAAATCTGTTTGCATCTAATATTCAGGGATAGTGATGTGTTTCTTTCAAAATTATAATGCAGTAGCAGCTCACTAATATTACTGCCAATAATCTTTGTGACCCCCTCCTATTTTTCATATGCAAGGTCCTGTTTTGATCTAAAAGAAGCTTTATTAATGGATATTGCATGGTCATATCACTCACATTAAAAAATAAATTAAAGGAAAACAGTATTTAAAACAATCTGTTAAAGAACTGTTCAAGGTCATCAGGGCAAGACTCTCTACAGAACAGAGCTGGTTCATTCAGGGGGCCCCCTGAAAGGCTGGGGCCCTGGTCCAGGGCCCAGTTTGCCCATGCCTTAAAACGTCTCTGCTGCCGGCACCACCGGGATCAAAGATCCCACTGGGCCGGTGATCTTTTACTGGGAGGATTATGCTCTCGGTGCAGCAGCTGGCACCGCCAAGTATATTCCGAGTTGCCATTTCACCGCCCTTTTCAGGGCGGTAAACCCGCCATGAAAAGGGTGGCAGAATGGCAACAAATGGGGCCCTGACAGTAGTAGTGCCCCTCTGGATTTGCACCCTCCCATTATATCACGATTGTCTTGCAAAGACCTCGTGGTCCACGCAAGAAGTTATACCAGCTATCCAAAATTACCATGTCTCTCTATACTACACAAAAGTTCATGGCCTTCTGGAAAATATAGTTAATTACCAGGACACTAACTTGTAGTGCATTTCTTGCACACAGAAATTCTCATTCCAGACAGTATCAACACTCTGCAGAGACTGCCAGACTTTCCTTCCTGAAAGAAACTCAGGCCCATATTTACTAAATTATCATGCAGCGCAGTGCAGCAGCCACAAATGCTGCGCTGCGTGAGAATGAGAGTGCAGAAAAGTGCCATGTTTACAGAAATATGGCGCTCTCCTCACCTCTCCCTAGTGCCGATACATAAATGTGCTGCCGTGCACCACGCCACGCACACACCGTTGCACCATATTTTTGGCGGAAAATGAATTAGTAAACAAAGATTTTGCATCGATTTCATGCAAACATGGTGCTAAATCTTAGTAAAATACCCCTCAGGGGGAGCAGGTTAGGCATATCACTCCCTAATGCCCCCCCCCAAGTTCCAAGCATTAAGCAATACCTCCAGCCCCACTTCCTGACAATGGCTAACCTAGCACAGACGAAAATATTTTGTTGAAACCTAGGAGTAAATTGAAACTACTTTACTCATTATACAAAGAATTTCCAGAAGAATGCTGAATTTGAATTAAAGTTGGCCCATTTAGCTAAATATCAGCTTGGTTTCGTGGGTCTTCACATCTTTTTAGAATATTGTTAATAAGTTTATTCTTCTAGTGCATTTTTATAACCAAAGCTAAAGTGGATTGTACTACAAAAAGGTACTTAATCTACATTATGATGCCTACAGTTGTCTCCCTTATTTTTAGATTATCATTGATCAAGGCTAGCTAAAATATAGATGATCAACATTAAGGAATTCATAATTTAATGTTAAGCTTTTTCAGTTACTTGATATTTTAATACATTCTCTATTTTTACCTGCATTTATATTGTATTCAGCCTTTATTTATCTTGCTGGAAAATTCCTTGATGTTCTAAATAGTTTAATGCACCTACTTTTTATTTGCGTTCATATTTCTTAATTATATTGTTGTATAAATCTGTCAGACTTTAATAAATCTTACCCTGCTGGTAAACTAAGGTGGCATAAACAAAAACACATGTGGTTGTGATAAGGCAGTTTATTAAAACAAATCACTTCATTACAAATAAAGTTTCAAGTATTAGAGAACCTGCCGAAGTTTTATGTGTTTTATTTGAATTGAGGAAATTCAGATGTGATGTGCAATATAAGTATATGTGAATTGGTCAATCAGCTTAATGGTAGCATTTAATGCAGATTTAATAGACAAAATGTAGCCAACAAACTTTCGATTATTAGTTGATGAATTGAAGTCATAAGAAAACATTATGATCTACGTTAAAAGAAAAGAGATAACATATACATCAGTGGATGAGTACAATTTTAAACAAAGGCAGCCTAAGCAGGAATCATAAATGGTTCCTATTTAATTGCAATTGAAATTGAAGGAATACTATATATGCCTGAACGCCTATTCCACTATAGATTGTAGACAATATTGGTGACATAAGCATCTGACATAAATATTGTGTCCTAAATATCGTTTTCAAAAATATTTTCCCATCGGGTATTGGTTTTTATATTCTATAGACTCCAATTGGATGATATTTTTGAAATTATATTCGGGCATCAGTATTTTTGCCAGATGAAAGTTAGTACACAATATCCTCTCGCCATGCTATTATAGATGTATATGATAAAATGAGGCAAATGTTATTGGATATATTTCAATGGTCACAAGCTATCATTTAAACATGGAACCTTGCGGTCAGTGCTTAATTTGAGCTGGTGTTTTCTGGTGCTCGGCACCGCCACTTCATTATCCACAAGGGCACTAATCACAGTCTGGCACATGGTGGCACTGTTCGTTTAATTTAGAGATAAGCACAAAAACAGCTGTTTAATAATTCAATATGCAATAGAAATGACTAATACCTGCCACCCAAGCGATTCTTATAGTTGTGGGTGCCTGGAGTAGTTTGAATTGTCACACTTATAGGAGTGTGATGGTTAGTAGTTGTGCTGGTACCAACATTGTCAGTGCTGTCAGGGTCAATGGAAGTGCAAGCTGCAGTGGCCTTCTGACCAGGGCCCTGGCACTTATTTTGTTACAAATTAAGCACTGCTTGTGGTAGAATCAACCAGAATTTTACAGGATAGCTACTTCTGGATTATAATAGGAAGAAGGTAGCAAGTCTGTTTATAAGAGGTGGAACTATATGATGAAATGTAACTCAAGGTAATGAATGTAGAATGCAGAAGAATGCATTGTCAACGAAGAGGATCTTGGACTCTCGTTCAGAGGTAGCTGTACTTTGTATAATTATAAATTATTACAAATGATTATTTATTATTCCAGGCGCAGAATTACTGAGAAACTTAGCAAGTTCACAGTCATATTCAGACTTATTACTCTTAACGTATTAAGAGCAATAAGTCAAAATTGGATTTCAGAGGGGACCGCGTCTTATGACTTTGGTAACTGGGTCGGAGTATTGAATAAAATAGTTTTCTAGAGGCTAGATGAATACATTTTATAGGATGAAGGAGCCAGTTCACCTTCGAAATGCATTAGATGGAGAAGTGATGACATTATAAAAATAGAAGAGCGAACATCAAAAATAAATATATTTCTTTGAATTATTGAATAAATATAGCATGTACTTCAGCACACTCATTTTTACAAAATTATTTATTTAACTTACAACAGCATTCTCAGGGGTATATTGGATTAACAATGATAAAGGTGTGTGGCATCAATAAAGTTCTCTTTATAGTTTTGAACTTGGTTGGCCTTTACATTATTTATTCTCTAAATGTATCACTGATTGAGTTAGATAGACCCTTGCACCCTTAACAATCTTGAGAGCAAGTGATAACCGTGTCCAACACTACTAAGGTTTGAGGCAGTGATACTTTTTAGGAGTCTTTATTTGGCTGTGTACGGTCGCCCTCCTGGGAACATGTTGGGATTCAACCACAGCATCCATACATCCTTTTTTTTCACTTTCACTACCCCCTGGTAGGACGCAATAATGTTGGGACAAAAGAATAATGCTGAAGGAGCATTATATGTTTACATACAAAATTGCACCAAAACGTCAGTGATTTTATACACTTGCAGTACACACCCATAACAGTAGATGGCGACCTTGAGAAAGTCTCGATATTTCAACCAAATACTTGTACTTGTAGTTGAAGTTTTCTATGCAGGTGTATAGGCATGCAAGTCCCGGCATGCTTAAGGCAGTTGCAGAAATATTAGGAGCCAGTTGAGAGTTATTTTCTCTCCCTCAAGAAGGTCAAGTAAATGTGCTGGTTGTTTAAGAGTAAGGTATTCATTAAGGTACACTTTCTCTTAACAATGCCAACATTAGTGGCTGGGTTATTTCTAGGAATTTGATAACTGTGCTAGCCCTTTAAATTTAGCTCAGTAATAGCCCACGCAGTGCCATGACCTGATACACAGAAGCCCTCTCTGCAGCATCACGCCATACCATAGTGGTCAAAGACTTAGGGCCTAATTATGATGTCGCAAAACAACAGTTGATGGACAGAATGCAGAACAATGTCATACATTCACCCCAGTACAGAGATCTGGGCCTAAATCCATCGTTTTTTTGCTCACCATGCCATTCCAGTTTGGACCCAGCCATATGCAAATCAGTCTTGACCCTGTGCCTCATGGGAACAGTCCAGCCCGAACTGCCAAGCCAGGTCCTACCTGGACTGGAAACAAGCATCCTAGGACCGGTTTCGGGGTTTCACCCCTCTTCAGCCAGGATAGCTTGATTCCAGTGGCATGGAGAGCACGGGACCCACGTCTGGGCATACCCGTCCCACTCGGGGTGACCAATGCAAAACAACAGTTGATGGACAGAATGCAGAACAATGTCATACATTCACCCCAGTACAGAGATCTGGGCCTAAATCCATCGTTTTTTTGCTCACCATGCCATTCCAGTTTGGACCCAGCCATATGCAAATCAGTCTTGACCCTGTGCCTCATGGGAACAGTCCAGCCCGAACTGCCAAGCCAGGTCCTACCTGGACTGGAAACAAGCATCCTAGGACCGGTTTCGGGGTTTCACCCCTCTTCAGCCAGGATAGCTTGATTCCAGTGGCATGGAGAGTACGGGACCCACATCTGGGCATACCCGTCCCACTCGGGGTGACCAATGCAAAACAACAGTTGATGGACAGAATGCAGAACAATGTCATACATTCACCCCAGTACAGAGATCTGGGCCTAAATCCATCGTTTTTTGCTCACCATGCCATTCCAGTTTGGACCCAGCCATATGCAAATCAGTCTTGACCCTGTGCCTCATGGGAACAGTCCAGCCCGAACTGCCAAGCCAGGTCCTACCTGGACTGGAAACAAGCATCCTAGGACCGGTTTCGGGGTTTCACCCCTCTTCAGCCAGGATAGCTTGATTCCAGTGGCATGGAGAGCACGGGACCCACGTCTGGGCATACCCGTCCCACTCGGGGTGACCAATGCAAAACAACAGTTGATGGACAGAATGCAGAACAATGTCATACATTCACCCCAGTACAGAGATCTGGGCCTAAATCCATCGTTTTTTGCTCATCATGCCATTCCAGTTTGGACCCAGCCATATGCAAATCAGTCTTGACCCTGTGCCTCATGGGAACAGTCCAGCCCGAACTGCCAAGCCAGGTCCTACCTGGACTAGAAACAAGCATCCTAGGACCGGTTTCGGGGTTTCACCCCTCTTCAGCCAGGATAGCTTGATTCCAGTGGCATGGAGAGCACGGGACCCACGTCTGGGCATACCCGTCCCACTCGGGGTGACCAATGCAAAACAACAGTTGATGGACAGAATGCAGAACAATGTCATACATTCACCCCAGTACAGAGATCTGGGCCTAAATCCATCGTTTTTTGCTCACCATGCCATTCCAGTTTGGACCCAGCCATATGCAAATCAGTCTTGACCCTGTGCCTCATGGGAACAGTCCAGCCCGAACTGCCAAGCCAGGTCCTACCTGGACTGGAAACAAGCATCCTAGGACCGGTTTCGGGGTTTCACCCCTCTTCAGCCAGGATAGCTTGATTCCAGTGGCATGGAGAGCACGGGACCCACGTCTGGGCATACCCGTCCCACTCGGGGTGACCAATGCAAAACAACAGTTGATGGACAGAATGCAGAACAATGTCATACATTCACCCCAGTACAGAGATCTGGGCCTAAATCCATCGTTTTTGTGCTCACCATGCCATTCCAGTTTGGACCCAGCCATATGCAAATCAGTCTTGACCCTGTGCCTCATGGGAACAGTCCAGCCCGAACTGCCAAGCCAGGTCCTACCTGGACTGGAAACAAGCATCCTAGGACCGGTTTCGGGGTTTCACCCCTCTTCAGCCAGGATAGCTTGATTCCAGTGGCATGGAGAGCACGGGACCCACGTCTGGGCATACCCGTCCCACTCGGGGTGACCAATGCAAAACAACAGTTGATGGACAGAATGCAGAACAATGTCATACATTCACCCCAGTACAGAGATCTGGGCCTAAATCCATCGTTTTTTGCTCACCATGCCATTCCAGTTTGGACCCAGCCATATGCAAATCAGTCTTGACCCTGTGCCTCATGGGAACAGTCCAGCCCGAACTGCCAAGCCAGGTCCTACCTGGACTGGAAACAAGCATCCTAGGACCGGTTTCGGGGTTTCACCCCTCTTCAGCCAGGATAGCTTGATTCCAGTGGCATGGAGAGCACAGGACCCACGTCTGGGCATACCCGTCCCACTCGGGTGACCAATGCAAAACAACAGTTGATGGACAGAATGCAGAACAATGTCATACATTCACCCCAGTACAGAGATCTGGGCCTAAATCCATCGTTTTTTGCTCACCATGCCATTCCAGTTTGGACCCAGCCATATGCAAATCAGTCTTGACCCTGTGCCTCATGGGAACAGTCCAGCCCGAACTGCCAAGCCAGGTCCTACCTGGACTGGAAACAAGCATCCTAGGACCGGTTTCGGGGTTCCACCCCTCTTCAGCCAGGATAGCTTGATTCCAGTGGCATGGAGAGCAGGGACCCACGTCTGGGCATACCCGTCCCACTCGGGGTGACCAATGCAAAACAACAGTTGATGGACAGAATTCAGAACAATGTCATACATTCACCCCAGTACAGAGATCTGGGCCTAAATCCATCGTTTGTTTGCTCACCATGCCATTCCAGTTTGGACCCAGCCATATGCAAATCAGTCTTGACCCTGTGCCTCATGGGAACAGTCCAGCCCGAACTGCCAAGCCAGGTCCTACCTGGACTGGAAACAAGCATCCTAGGACCGGTTTCGGGGTATCACCCCTCTTCAGCCAGGATAGCTTGATTCCAGTGGCATGGAGAGCACGGGACCCACGTCTGGGCATACCCGTCCCACTCGGGGTGACCAATGCAAAACAACAGTTGATGGACAGAATGCAGAACAATGTCATACATTCACCCCAGTACAGAGATCTGGGCCTAAATCCATCGTTTTTTTGCTCACCATGCCATTCCAGTTTGGACCCAACCATATGCAAATCAGTCTTGACCCTGTGCCTCATGGGAACAGTCCAGCCCGAACTGCCAAGCCAGGTCCTACCTGGACTGGAAACAAGCATCCTAGGACCGGTTTCAGGGTTTCACCCCTCTTCAGCCAGGATAGCTTGATTCCAGTGGCATGGAGAGCACGGGACCCACGTCTGGGCATACCCGTCCCACTCGGGGTGACCAATGCAAAACAACAGTTGATGGACAGAATGCAGAACAATGTCATACATTCACCCCAGTACAGAGATCTGGGCCTAAATCCATCGTTTTTTTGCTCACCATGCCATTCCAGTTTGGACCCAGCCATATGCAAATCAGTCTTGACCCTGTGCCTCATGGGAACAGTCCAGCCCGAACTGCCAAGCCAGGTCCTACCTGGACTGGAAACAAGCATCCTAGGACCGGTTTTGGGGTTTCACCCCTCTTCAGCCATGATAGCTTGATTCCAGTGGCATGGAGAGCACGGGACCCACGTCTGTGCATACCCGTCCCACTCGGGGTGACCAATGCAAAACAACAGTTGATGGACAGAATGCAGAACAATGTCATACATTCACCCCAGTACAGAGATCTGGGCCTAAATCCATCGTTTGTTTGCTCACCATGCCATTCCAGTTTGGACCCAGCCATATGCAAATCAGTCTTGACCCTGTGCCTCATGGGAACAGTCCAGCCCGAACTGCCAAGCCAGGTCCTACCTGGACTGGAAACAAGCATCCTAGGACCGGTTTCGGAGTTTCACCCCTCTTCAGCCAGGATAGCTTGATTCCAGTGGCATGGAGAGCACGGGACCCACGTCTGGGCATACCCGTCCCACTCGGGGTGACCAATGCAAAACAACAGTTGATGGACAGAATGCAGAACAATGTCATACATTCACCCCAGTACAGAGATCTGGGCCTAAATCCATCGTTTTTTTGCTCACCATGCCATTCCAGTTTGGACCCAGCCATATGCAAATCAGTCTTGACCCTGTGCCTCATGGGAACAGTCCAGCCCGAACTGCCAAGCCAGGTCCTACCTGGACTGGAAACAAGCATCCTAGGACCGGTTTCGGGGTTTCACCCCTCTTCAGCCAGGATAGCTTGATTCCAGTGGCATGGAGAGCACGGGACCCACGTCTGGGCATACCCGTCCCACTCGGGGTGACCAATGCAAAACAACAGTTGATGGACAGAATGCAGAACAATGTCATACATTCACCCCAGTACAGAGATCTGGGCCTAAATCCATCGTTTTTTTGCTCACCATGCCATTCCAGTTTGGACCCAGCCATATGCAAATCAGTCTTGACCCTGTGCCTCATGGGAACAGTCCAGCCCGAACTGCCAAGCCAGGTCCTACCTGGACTGGAAACAAGCATCCTAGGACCGGTTTCGGGGTTTCACCCCTCTTCAGCCAGGATAGCTTGATTCCAGTGGCATGGAGAGCACGGGACCCACGTCTGGGCATACCCGTCCCACTCGGGGTGACCAATGCAAAACAACAGTTGATGGACAGAATGCAGAACAATGTCATACATTCACCCCAGTACAGAGATCTGGGCCTAAATCCATCGTTTTTTGCTCACCATGCCATTCCAGTTTGGACCCAGCCATATGCAAATCAGTCTTGACCCTGTGCCTCATGGGAACAGTCCAGCCCGAACTGCCAAGCCAGGTCCTACCTGGACTGGAAACAAGCATCCTAGGACCGGTTTCGGGGTTTCACCCCTCTTCAGCCAGGATAGCTTGATTCCAATGGCATGGAGAGCACGGGACCCACGTCTGGGCATACCCGTCCCACTCGGGGTGACCAATGCAAAACAACAGTTGATGGACAGAATGCAGAACAATGTCATACATTCACCCCAGTACAGAGATATGGGCCTAAATCCATCGTTTTTTGCTCACCATGCCATTCCAGTTTGGACCCAGCCATATGCAAATCAGTCTTGACCCTGTGCCTCATGGGAACAGTCCAGCCCGAACTGCCAAGCCAGGTCCTACCTGGACTGGAAACAAGCATCCTAGGACCGGTTTCGGGGTTTCACCCCTCTTCAGCCAGGATAGCTTGATTCCAGTGGCATGGAGAGCACGGGACCCACGTCTGGGCATACCCGTCCCACTCGGGGTGACCAATGCAAAACAACAGTTGATGGACAGAATGCAGAACAATGTCATACATTCACCCCAGTACAGAGATCTGGGCCTAAATCCATCGTTTTTTTGCTCACCATGCCATTCCAGTTTGGACCCAGCCATATGCAAATCAGTCTTGACCCTGTGCCTCATGGGAACAGTCCAGCCCGAACTGCCAAGCCAGGTCCTACCTGGACTGGAAACAAGCATCCTAGGACCGGTTTCGGGGTTTCACCCCTCTTCAGCCAGGATAGCTTGATTCCAGTGGCATGGAGAGCACGGGACCCACGTCTGGGCATACCCGTCCCACTCGGGGTGACCAATGCAAAACAACAGTTGATGGACAGAATGCAGAACAATGTCATACATTCACCCCAGTACAGAGATCTGGGCCTAAATCCATCGTTTTTTGCTCACCATGCCATTCCAGTTTGGACCCAGCCATATGCAAATCAGTCTTGACCCTGTGCCTCATGGGAACAGTCCAGCCCGAACTGCCAAGCCAGGTCCTACCTGGACTGGAAACAAGCATCCTAGGACCGGTTTCGGGGTTTCACCCCTCTTCAGCCAGGATAGCTTGATTCCAGTGGCATGGAGAGCACGGGACCCACGTCTGGGCATACCCGTCCCACTCGGGGTGACCAATGCAAAACAACAGTTGATGGACAGAATGCAGAACAATGTCATACATTCACCCCAGTACAGAGATCTGGGCCTAAATCCATCGTTTTTGCTCACCATGCCATTCCAGTTTGGACCCAGCCATATGCAAATCAGTCTTGACCCTGTGCCTCATGGGAACAGTCCAGCCCGAACTGCCAAGCCAGGTCCTACCTGGACTGGAAACAAGCATCCTATGACCGGTTTCGGGGTTTCACCCCTCTTCAGCCAGGATAGCTTGATTCCAGTGGCATGGAGAGCACGGGACACACGTCTGGGCATACCCGTCCCACTCGGGGTGACCAATGCAAAACAACAGTTGATGGACAGAATGCAGAACAATGTCATACATTCACCCCAGTACAGAGATCTGGGCCTAAATCCATCGTTTTTTGCTCACCATGCCATTCCAGTTTGGACCCAGCCATATGCAAATCAGTCTTGACCCTGTGCCTCATGGGAACAGTCCAGCCCGAACTGCCAAGCCAGGTCCTACCTGGACTGGAAACAAGCATCCTAGGACCGGTTTCGGGGTTTCACCCCTCTTCAGCCAGGATAGCTTGATTCCAGTGGCATGGAGAGCACGGGACCCACGTCTGGGCATACCCGTCCCACTCGGGGTGACCAATGCAAAACAACAGTTGATGGACAGAATGCAGAACAATGTCATACATTCACCCCAGTACAGAGATCTGGATTCAAGCAAGCCTGGCTGATGACGGCTGGAATGCCAGAAACCGGTCCTAGGATGCTTGTTTCTGGTCCAGGGAAGACATGGCTTGGCAGTTCGGGCTGGACTGTTCCCATGAGGCACAGGGTCAGACTGATTTGCATATGGCCATGTCTGAACTAGGGTGGTGGAGTGAGCTAAAGAATGATGATGGATTAAACCCAGATCAGTTGACTGGGGGTGAGTGTTTGATTGGCTCAAACGTTCCGTCCATCATCCCCTTTTGTATCGCTTTGTTCGCCCTAAGTTGGCGGGGGTATGCCCAGACGTGGGTCCCTTGCTCACTTTGCCACTGGATTCAAGCAAGCCTGGCTGATGACGGCTGGAATGCCAGAAACCGGTCCTAGGATGCTTGTTTCCGGTCCAGGGAAGACATGGCTTGGCAGTTCGGGCTGGACTGTTCCCATGAGGCACAGGGTCAGACTGATTTGCATATGGCCATGTCTGAACTGGGGTGGTGGAGTGAGCTAAAGAATGATGATGGATTAAACCCAGATCAGTTGACTGGGGGTGAGTGTTTGATTGGCTCAAACGTTCCGTCCATCATCCCCTTTTGTATCGCTTTGTTCGCCCTAAGTTGGCGGGGGTATGCCCAGACGTGGGTCCCTTGCTCACTTTGCCACTGGATTCAAGCAAGCCTGGCTGATGACGGCTGGAATGCCAGAAACCGGTCCTAGGATGCTTGTTTCCGGTCCAGGGAAGACATGGCTTGGCAGTTCGGGCTGGACTGTTCCCATGAGGCACAGGGTCAGACTGATTTGCATATGGCCATGTCTGAACTGGGGTGGTGGAGTGAGCTAAAGAATGATGATGGATTAAACCCAGATCAGTTGACTGGGGGTGAGTGTTTGATTGGCTCAAACGTTCCGTCCATCATCCCCTTTTGTATCGCTAATTATGATGTCGGGCAGATCGCCACCGACAGGCCGTCAGTGGCGGTCCATCCGATATCTGAGACAGCGGTCTGACCGCCGGATTAGGATACAGGCGGTTGGAGCACATCGAGGAGGGGGAAACACCGCCGCCCCCGACAGGCTCAAGGAGCTCGTCGGGGTGGCGTTCGGAGCCTAATTCCCAACAATGGAGGGATCGGGATGTCAGTTTCCGACAGCCTTTTCATGGCAGCCCGACCGCCATTAAATGGCTGTCGGAAAGTGACTTTGGAGGCCCCGAGCAAGGCCCCCATCACCCATTGGCCTCTGCAATGTGGCCCGGAGGGGGGAGGCACATGTGGTGCCCCCCAAAAACATCCATGCAACTTGTGCCAGGCACCACATGGTGCCTGGCAGAGGGTGCATGGATGTTTAAAACATGCCTTTCTCTACTGCAGCTTGTGCGGCCCATTTCCAGGCAACAGCACAAGCCGCAATAGAAAATGGCATGTTTCCGACCGCCTACATGGCAGTCATGTCATAATTTGGTTGGTGAGGCTGCCGACTACATGTCGGGCAGTCTCCATCCCGATATGATGGCGGACGGACCTTCATTATGAGGGCTATAGGTCCCACAGGAAGGAAGACTGACACCAAGGGCAGAACACAATGCAAACATGCAGTGGGAAAAGGCTGCAGGAAAAACTGCCTGCAAAGGCATCACAACCACAAATGAGGATGTGAACACACAGGGAAACCAATAATGACCTACAGACCTATAAGAAAATAACACGTAATTAACAATTTCACTCCTAACAACCCTCTATGTCCCTAAAGGCACATTTAGGATAAGATAATGCAGTAAACTCTACTTTAGCACTTGAAGCACTTAAACCTTGTGCATACACCAGTAAAGAAACAAAAAGAATAACTATCTCTGGAGCAGCAGAAGGCTGATAATGAAACAGTTCACACTTTGTCCTTGATGCACTGCAAGGGCTGACATCATCTGTGATCCTGGAAGTGGTAAGATTCCCCATCTTGGATTGGGAACCTCTAATAGTTGTCTCTGGAGATCGCACAATATAGGAATGGTGCCAAGTACAGGCGGGATAAGTGTGCCTGATAATTTGGGCTCCCAGTTTTATGGTATTTATTTGTTTACTATTTCCATCTGTATTTATCCATATTTATTTTTTGGCCATCTAATTGGTATTTATCCATATTTATTTTGTGTTTTGAGAATAAATGGAGTTGTAAAATGGTACATTTCCACATTTATTTAACTCATAGATGTGCACTCATATGTGGAAGACCGTCGCGTTTTAGCATATTAAGCAGGCACATATAACAAAACACTACACCCATAGGTGCATATTTGCTTTATGCAACAAATACATGTTAACATATGCTTGTATTTGAGGAAATCTGATCCTCTTTTGTAACTCCCTGTCTATCTGCTCAGCTTTTGCCTGGCATTCATGAAAGACAGCATGAAGAGCCTTTCACAAAAAGCAAACTTTTCAGTATTGATCCGCTTTTAAAAATAAATACAGACAGGAAACACAATGCGTTCTGTCTATATTTATCTGTAAAAATCAGTAAAAACGGAAAACTGGAAGCCTTATTTATAATTCAGGCACAGCATCTACTGTGGCGACGTCTGTATGTCTCACCAGCACCCACTGTTCAAATGCCCAGGGGTCATTCCTCATCCCCTTCCAGTTTATAACTTGGACAAGCTGGTTTGTCCTACTGTTCATTAGCACAAACTCAAGGGGCCGGTCAGTAACTCAGGGCTTGCTGATTGTCAGGAGACATTCTAGCAGGGATAGCGTGTGTGTTCCAAGAGTGGCCCATGCATTCTGGTGAACAGATGCCACTGTGAACAGATGCTATTACAGCAATTTACTTATTGGCCTCTCGTAACATGGGGCATCTGAGTTCATTTTCAATGCTGTTCAATTCTATTAATATGTTTCATCTTTCTGTTTATTTGTTTAAGTTAAAGGTAGAGGAAAGGCATTGCAATATTTAAAATTACTTATTAATAAAATTGAATATAAAAAAATACTTTAGCAAATAAACAAATGCACCTTACATCCAGAATGTTTCGACTTCAGGTTTGTTAAATAATTAGACCAACTGAATCATTTCCCAAGTGACTCTGCTGGAATATCCTTTGATTAAAAAAAAAAAAAAAAAAAAATGTTTCTAGCATTTCCACCTACCTCTCATTGATATCAGAATGAATATTTGTGTGAAAAGCTTGAGCAATCATTAATCAAGCAGCCCACATAGCAAGGCCTACTAAATATGTCCGGAACCGGTTAGTCGCCCAGCATAATAATCTCAACACCAGATAATGTCTTTCCATTAATAGTCAAGCCGAGTTCAGCAAAGACCATTTCTAAAAGGTTTTTGAGAGAACTGCATATGTCAGACATAGGGAGACAGGCACACTCGGGACTGTCTACCACCAATAACATTATTATTCTTTGAACATATAAGGTGCATAATGAAAACCAAATAAAGGTTGATAATGTCAGGCTTGAGTTTTTGGAAGAAACAAGAATTATGTGAAGATTGCTAAGGCAGACATTTTTAGCCGGTTGGACCATTTTGCTGAGCATATGTCCAATCATCAGGATAGTTGCTCAAATAAAATGTATAATAATCTAAAATATGCAGGGCCTGGGGAGAGAGTATGTGACTGGTAGATGAAGATTAGTTTACCTCTACATCATTTTCATATGAAAAAAGAAGCCATTGAGAATCAAATTGGGTATATATTTCCTTAAGCAACTAAATATTGTAGCTTAGTAAATGTGAACTGGTATGCATGGATCATACTTCTAAAATATTGTATCCTCTGTCTCAGAAAAGCCATCTCAATTATCTATTTCAACAGAGGACTTAGGGCAAGTAAAGTTAAAATATTGAAGATTATCAACCCAAACTCTTTAGGAAGGCAAAATATTAAATACATTGAAATAAAAATTGATGTCAAGAGTAATCAAGAAAATTATCAAGATGCAAGAATACAAGGAGAATAGATTGTATCAACATCATCATGCATAAGCCAACAGCTGGCGGGCCATTTCAGAGAAATCCCAATCTTCCAGGATCAATAGGAGCTTCAAGTCTGGAAGCCCCACCTCAGTTTCTTGTTTCCATAATGAACAAAGAGATAGGAGGGTATAATCATGTGATCACATATAACAATCAATATCTTGCCTTGGAATAGGTAGGGAAACTTGGTCAATATAATATTTCCAGCCCATTTTACTCTGCGTATCAGCAAAAGAAGTAGACTGTATAATTTGTTAAACAGTAATAGATTTTAAGACCCTCTTTAAAATTATGATGCAAGGTCACTACTTAGAGCATCCCAAAATATTCACTTGGGAAGTAAAAAAGGAAGGAGTAGAGGGAAGTATGCTTTGGTATTTATTTTGTTGCCTCCAAATTTCCACTGCTTGCAGATCCTCGCCACTGGAAGTCACTGATTGTCCTTTTGCCCAAAAAAGCAATCTAGAGGATTTGGGGACTGGTTTAGATTTTTATTCTCATATTTGTCTCCCTCTAAGGACTCTATATTTTAGAGATGGTGAAGAGAGATGCACATCACATCCATAATCGGGTCAGAAATCTGCAATCTGAAATTTACATGGGTCAAAAAAGCAAATCTCAAGATGGATGTTTTACCATACACCAACAATCCTTCATAAATTCAAAAATCAAATTGCATACCAGTGTCCAAGATCCGTTGACGGGAACATGGGAACTGATCTCACATGGCTTGAGCCTGTCCTTACCTGGAATTTCTTGACAAAGAATTGTCCTTTTTTTTTTAGCTCTCCCTTCAAATCTAGGTTAAATCCATCACCTGAGATTAGCATGTTGTAGAAGTCATGCATAGTCCAAATTTTGCAATTCACTTATGAAAAGTTGCTTTTATAGCGCTCATTATCAGGCATTCGCTAATAACACTAAATTTTAAATCATACTCACTTCCCCAATTTAAAGAACAATTAGCTACATAATACATTGTGAGAAAATATGAATTTTTGTTTGAAATATAGAAATGGATCTAACAAATTTTCAAACAAATTGAGCAGATTTGATCATTACTCCACAGCATCACGTTTTTGCAATCTAGGATATTTATTATTTCTAATTGACTTTATAACAATTACATTTTCTCTGTGTTTTGGTAATGTATTTTGATAATTTTTTTAAAACTTGCATGTATCAATAATATTTAAAAAAGAACTGTGTGATATTATGCTAGTATACCAGTTTACTTGCACGCAGTTGTTATTTCTTTTTCTATTTTGACTATTTCGCAATTGATGATGAAATTCAGTTAACGAATAGGCTCCAGGATGAACAGCGCTGCATTGCCCTTTTCAATAGGCTGAATCATTTGATGCCGTTTCCTGCACCTATTTACAGTGGGTTTGGCAAAGTAGAACCTGACCAAAAAACTCTGCTCACCAGCAATGACATCTAAAGAAATTGAGGAAATTAACCCAGAATTCAGAAGGTATTCCACTTTCGCTAGAAGGCTTAAAAAAGACCTGTCACTTTCTTGGCAAAGTCATCCTGTCCAGACTGGCAAGGTTTTTGTGAGCACATCCACGATGGATTTCTGCGGGTTAAGTCTCTTAAGTTGCCCCATTCTTGGCAATTCTCCTTATCTTCAAGTTTCAGGTTCATTTTGCCCTATTAGGCTGTCAGGATGTCCACATCTGAGCAATTTTTGATGAAGTCTTCTCCGTTTCTTCTGATCTAGATTTGATTTCTCTGATCTTCTAAGACAGAAACAGATGCTTATCCATGCCCTGAATCGCGGTATGAAATTGAGGGCCGGTGATACATTAGGGCCACTGCCGGCATCTGCCTCACAGCACCCTCACTAGAATCGAAAGTGCGTGCCAAACTACAACACAGGGCCTCAAGAAGACCTTATTGCTTAAGGGGAGAAGGAACAGCTGGATGACAAAATGTCATGTTTCCAGGAGGGCTAAACATCTTGAACCGGAGCTGTTGCAAATTTGTATTCGCTGCAGCTAAGATTGTGCATGTTTCCTCAGATCAGATTTATTCACGTCTCAAAATAAAGTAGATGGACACCTAGAATATGATCAAATGGCACGTAGAAAATAATACCGTAGATTAACTTCTTATTGCCAAATGCTTTCATTAATTAGCTGTCAGTTCTCTAAGTTCATAACAACATTTACAAATGTATTTGGTTTACCCCTGAAAATGCATCAGGCAGGAGGTAATTGCTTGCGATCTATGATTGCAGGTAAGTGGAACGGTTTGAAGAAATTAACTTTGAGTAATTGTTCATGAATTAATGAATACATTAACACATTTGCCAGGAAGAAATTAATTTAACATATTAAACTTTGAAAATGCACGAGCTAATAGAGACTTGAAAAGACAGGAAAAGTGTTGAAATGGTCTGTGTTAATGTTGGTTGGTGGCCAGGGACATTAGACCCCTCCCTGTGGTACAAGCGGATGGGCGTTTCTACCATAGGGCGGTCTGGCGTAGCAGCTTCTCTCAGAAACCGACATTGGCTACTGGGCAAAACCACACCGTCATTAAAAGCAAGGGCCCCAGACACTGCCTACAGGGCAGAACCATACCGTCATTAAAAGTAAGGGCCCAAGACACTGGCTACATTGCAGAACCACACCATCATTAAAAGCAAAGGCCCCAGACACTGGCCACAGGGCAGAAACCCACTGTCATTAAAAGCAAGGGCCCCAGACACTGGCAACAGGGCAGAACCACACCGTCATTAAAAGCAAGGGCCCCAGACACTGGCCACAGGGCAGAACCACACCGTCATTAAAAGCAAGGGCCCCAGACACTGGCCACAGGGCAGAACCACACCGTCATTAAAAGCAAGGGTCCCAGACACTGGCCACAGGGCAGAACCATACCGTCATTAAAAGCAAGGGCCCCAGACACTGGCCACAGGGCAGAATCACACTGTCATTAAAAGCAAAGGCCTCAGACACTGGCAGCAAGGCAGAAACCCACTGTCATTAAAAGCAAGGGCCCCAGACACTGGCTACAGGACAGAACCATACCGTCATTAAAAGCAAGGGCCCCAGGCACTGGCTACATTGCAGAACCACACCATCATTAAAAGCAAAGGCCCCAGACACTGGCCACAGGGCAGAAACCCACTGTCATTAAAAGCAAGGGCCCCAGACACTGGCCACAGGGCAGAACCACACCGTCATTAAAAGCAAGGGCCCCAGACACTGGCCACAGGGCAGAACCACACCGTCATTAAAAGCAAGGGCCCCAGACACTGGCCACAGGGCAGAACCACACCGTCATTAAAAGCAAGGGTCCCAGACACTGGCCACAGGGCAGAACCATACCGTCATTAAAAGCAAGGGCCCCAGACACTGGCCAGAGGGCAGAATCACACTGTCATTAAAAGCAAAGGCCTCAGACACTGGCAGCAAGGCAGAAACCCACTGTCATTAAAAGCAAGGGCCCCAGACACTGGCTACAGGACAGAACCATACCGTCATTAAAAGCAAGGGCCCCAGGCACTGGCTACAGGACAGAACCATACCGTCATTAAAAGCAAGGCCCCCAGACACTGGCCACAGGGCAGAACCATACTGTCATTAAAAGCAAGGGCCCCAGACCTGGCCACAGGGCAGAACCACACTGTCATTAAAAGCAAGGGCCCCAGACACTGCCTACAGGGCAGAACCATACCGTCATTAAAAGTAAGGGCCCCAGACACTGGCTACATTGCAGAACCACACCCTCATTAAAAGCAAAGGCCCCAGACACTGGCAGCAAGGCAGAAACCCACTGTCATTAAAAGCAAGGGCTCCAGACACTGGCCACAGGGCAGAACCACACCGTCATTAAAAGCAAGGGCCCCAGACACTGGCCACAGGGCAGAACCACACCGTCATTAAAAGCAAGGGCCCCAGACACTGGCCACAGGGCAGAACCACACCGTCATTAAACGCAAGGGTCCCAGACACTGGCCACAGGGCAGAACCACGCCGTCATTAAAAGCAAGGGCCCCAGACACTGGCCACAGGGCAGAACCATACCGTCATTAAAAGCAAGGGCCCCAGACACTGGCCACAGGGCAGAACCACACTGTCATTAAAAGCAAAGGCCCCAGACATTGGCAGCAAGGCAGAAACCCACTGTCATTAAAAGCAAGGGTCCCAGACACTGGCTACAGGACGGAACCATACCGTCATTAAAAGCAAGGGCCCCAGACACTGGCTACAGGACAGAACCATACCGCCATTAAAGAAAGGGCCCCAGGCACTAGCTACAGGACAGAACCATACCGTCATTAAAAGCAAGGCCCCCAGACACTGGCCACAGGGCAGAACTATACCGTCATTAAAAGCAAGGGCCCCAGACACTGGCCACAGGGCAGAACCACACCGTCATTAAAAGCAAGGGCCCCAGACACTGGCCACAGGGCAGAACCACACCGTCATTAAAAGCAAGGGCCCCAGACACTGGCCACAGGGCAGAACCACACCGTCATTAAAAGCAAGGGTCCCAGACACTGGCCACAGGGCAGAACCATACCGTCATTAAAAGCAAGGGCCCCAGACACTGGCCAGAGGGCAGAATCACACTGTCATTAAAAGCAAAGGCCTCAGACACTGGCAGCAAGGCAGAAACCCACTGTCATTAAAAGCAAGGGCCCCAGACACTGGCTACAGGACAGAACCATACCGTCATTAAAAGCAAGGGCCCCAGGCACTGGCTACAGGACAGAACCATACCGTCATTAAAAGCAAGGCCCCCAGACACTGGCCACAGGGCAGAACCATACTGTCATTAAAAGCAAGGGCCCCAGACCTGGCCACAGGGCAGAACCACACTGTCATTAAAAGCAAGGGCCCCAGACACTGCCTACAGGGCAGAACCATACCGTCATTAAAAGTAAGGGCCCCAGACACTGGCTACATTGCAGAACCACACCCTCATTAAAAGCAAAGGCCCCAGACACTGGCAGCAAGGCAGAAACCCACTGTCATTAAAAGCAAGGGCTCCAGACACTGGCCACAGGGCAGAACCACACCGTCATTAAAAGCAAGGGCCCCAGACACTGGCCACAGGGCAGAACCACACCGTCATTAAAAGCAAGGGCCCCAGACACTGGCCACAGGGGCAGAACCACACCGTCATTAAACGCAAGGGTCCCAGACACTGGCCACAGGGCAGAACCACGCCGTCATTAAAAGCAAGGGCCCCAGACACTGGCCACAGGGCAGAACCATACCGTCATTAAAAGCAAGGGCCC
Source organism: Calotriton arnoldi (assembly GCA_963921515.1). NCBI lineage: Eukaryota > Metazoa > Chordata > Amphibia > Caudata > Salamandridae > Calotriton > Calotriton arnoldi. Next base: position 420,173 of record CAWUFW010001351.1, on the reverse strand, counting down.
CAGACACTGGCCACAGGGCAGAACCACACTGTCATTAAAAGCAAAGGCCCCAGACATTGGCAGCAAGGCAGAAACCCACTGTCATTAAAAGCAAGGGTCCCAGACACTGGCTACAGGACGGAACCATACCGTCATTAAAAGCAAGGGCCCCAGACACTGGCTACAGGACAGAACCATACCGCCATTAAAAGAAAGGGCCCCAGGCACTAGCTACAGGACAGAACCATACCGTCATTAAAAGCAAGGCCCCCAGACACTGGCCACAGGGCAGAACTATACCGTCATTAAAAGCAAGGGCCCCAGACACTGGCCACAGGGCAGAACCACACTGTCATTAAAAGCAAAGGCCCCAGACACTGGCCACAGGGCAGAAAGCCACTGTCATTAAAAGCAAGGGCCCCAGACACTGGCTACAGGACAGAACCATACCGTCATTAAAAGCAAGGGCCCCAGACACGGGCTGCAGGACAGAACCATACCGTCATTAAAAGCAAGGGCCCCAGGCACTGGCTACATTGCAGAACCACACTGTCATTAAAAGCAAGGACCCCAGACACTGGCTACAGGGCAGTGCCACACTGTCATTAAAACCCAGCAGTAGCTCCTCCGCAATGGCAGAGGAGCATCGCCCCACTGGCTCAGAGCCATCAGCTGAAAAATAAAACGATATTTTACTATCGTTTTATTTTTCAGCTGCTGTCTCTGAGCCAGCGCCTGCAGGCAGGAGCTGGGCTGGGCCATGGGAGTGGGGAGGAGGAGTGGTAAATGTGCACTTTTAAGTCTGCATGTCAGTATGGCTGCCCGTCTCAGACCAGCCAAACTGACGTGCGCACTTAGGTTTCTCCAACCCGGCTGTATTGTGTAGGTGGGTTGGAGAAACAGCACAGACACTCTGTGCCTGAGCGAGTGTTGATCCAGTCCGCTCAAGCCAATCCACATGCTGCTCTCATGCTTGGGAGCAACGCAGGGATTGGATGGGGAGTCCGATGCTGTCCCAGGGACTGCTGGGACCAGGAACAGAGGAGCGCGAGGCAGTCGGTAGCACCAGGTAAGTCTTGTTTTTTTTAATTATTAACCCCAACCCCCCGCCATGCTCTCCCCCTGTGTGTTTCCCGCCAGCCTCCTCTCCCCCCCTCACCCACCTGCGCACCCTCAACCCTACCCACTGGTTTTTGTCTCTGTTGGCCACCACTGTTAAATACAATACAAGGGCCTTACACACTGCTACAGGGCAGAACCACACCGTCATTAAAAGCAAGGGCCCCAGACACTGGCTACAGGGAAGAACCACACCATCATTAAAAGCAAGGGCCCCAGACACTGGCTACAGGGCAGTTTCACACCATCATTAAAAGCAAGGGCCCCAGACACTGGCTACAGGGCAGGTCCACGCTGTCATTAAAAGCAAGGGCCGCAGACACTGGCTACAAGGCAGAAACCGACTGCCATTAAAAACAAGGGCCCCACAACTGGCTACAGGGCAGAACCATACTGTCATTAAAGCAAGGGCCCAGACACTGGCTACAGGGCAGGTCCACACTGCCATTAAAAGCAAGGGCACCAGGCACTGGTTACAGGGCAGTTCCATGTTGTCATTAAAAGAAGGGGCCCCAGACACTGACTGCAAGGCAGAACCACACTGTCATTAAAAGCAAGGGCCCAAGACACTGGCTACAGGGCAGTTCCACACTGTCATTAAAAGCAAGGGCCCCAGTCACTGGCTACAGGGGAGTTCCACACTGTCATTAAAAGCAAGGACCCCAGGCACTGGTTACAGGGCAGTTCCACGCTGTCATTAAGAGTGAGGGCTCTAGACACTGGCTGGAAGGAAGAATCCCTCTGCAAATAAAATTGAATTCACCAGACAATGAAGCAGGCCAGAATCTCAGTGTCCTTACAATAGGAATGTCTGCTAGGTCATTGGCTTTCAGCCAACAGCACTTTGCATGGTGGATTTCATAAACCTTTATATATAATGATAAAACAGAAACTACAAGTCGCAGAATGCAAGAAATTATTGGTTTAAATGTGAGGACTGTCTGAAGTTGTCAACTTCAATTCATCGGCCCTCCTTGTTACTCAAATACTTCCATTCAGAGAGCCTCGTATTATGCCTGTTACTATTTCCTTCTGTCAATGAAATGCTCATTTCATATACACTGAAAGCACTTACATCACCAAGCACTTCAGTGATCACCACCCCCCCCCCCACTCTGCAATGATTACAGAGGCATGGATTGACCCAAAGACACAGCCCCACCAGCAGCCCTACATATGGAATTCACCTCCTTCTCAAACGCGCCATGCAACAACAAAAAAGTATATCTCCTCCTGGAAAAGGTTATCATGAACATACTTACCCCATAATGGATCGTTCACCATCTACTCTCCAACACTACTCCATCAGAGCCACTACTACCTTCAACTCTCACATCATCCACTTAGAGAGTTTGTCTCTTTCTTGATGACCTTAATAGCATCTTCAACGAACACCTTGCGCTTCATTCCAAGCTACCTCAATCTTGACCAAAACAATCAAGTGCAATCAATCCTTTACCTCCAGTTCCTCTTATTCAACATCTGGATGATCTGAAACTAGCTTAAATCACTTTACAATCACATTAAGCACACTAAGTTCATCTACTTTTGAAACCTGATATCAATTTTACGTTCTTATCCTCTACACATTGCTTGCGCAATTAGCAATCTTCTCTCCCTACTCTGTCTCTTACTCACTCAATTCACCCTTACAGCCCCAGATTTTGCCTCCTACATCTCTAATAATGTCACTAACATTAGAAGCTACTTTGATGCATTATCAGACCAGCTTCCCTTCTCACCTATGCCACCTCATATAAGCATCTACTTTCTATTCGACATCCCTGTGAGAAATTAGGTTGATGGTTGAAGGGGGTGACTCCTGTACAAGCAACAACCAAAATCTTCATCAGGTTGAACCACAAAATTCACTAAATTAACCTGTGCTTAGCCCTCTGGTAGCGTGGCACAAAAGCAGTCAGGCTTAACTTAGAGGCACTGTGTAAAGTAGTTGTGCAGCATGTAAACAGTAATAATGTGAAAACACAACACAAGAAAAATCCCACACCAATTTAAAAGAATAGAGTAATTTTTAATACATTGTTTGGCACCAAAACGACAATAATCCAATCAGTAAAACCAGAGTTATGAATTTTTTAATGTTTTTAGAAAAATATAGTACCTAAAAGATCGAAGTGCCAACCATAGACATCTCGTCTCACTAAACTGGGTCAAAGTAAAAAAAATATGTCCTACCGCAATGGAGATTTGGTTGGATACAAAGAATGGATTGGGCCCAGTTAGCACTTACCTTCGGAATTAGTCGAAATGTTAAAGAAATGTTCTGAGAAGGTAAATTTCAGAGGGGCAATGCTGCAGGCGGTGTCCAAGGAGGGAGCGTTGTCATTGGGGAACCCGCTGGACGAACTCACTGTGAAGATTTCCACATTTGGAATTAGTCACTTTTTGGAAGTCGAAAATCTTCAGCGGGACAAAGCAGGTGTCCAGATACCCCTTCACCAAGGGGCAGCTGAACAGGATTTGCTGCTGCCAAAAAGAAAGTAGTGGAAGTTGCTGCGAAGTCAAGCTGACCAGCAATGCACCATGGGCACATAGACAAGCAGGTTGGTACCGGTCTTCCCTTGGTTCTCAGAGCAGTTTTTAGCCAGTCTTTGGCTATCTGGGCACCTTTAGCACCACCAACAAGGGTCCAGAACTGGAGGGGCACCACTTGGGGGTTAGGACTCACTCAGGCTGGGTCCAGGTGCGGGTTCAAGATAGAGGGAACCTTTTCTGTCCCTGAGGCTCTGAACAGCAGGCCAGCAAACTAGCCCTTTGAGTCACTGTGATAGTCCTGGGTGCAGGTGATGAAGCAAAGCTGAAGCAGAAGGGCAGACTTCTGAGGGTTCAAGGCAGGCTTCATGCAGCAAAGCAGTCCTTTCAGGTGCAGCAAAGCTGTCTTGTGAAGTACACTGCAGGCCACAGCAACAGACAGTCCTCTGAGAGTCCTTTCTCCCGTCCAGAAAGTGAACTGAAGAGTGAGTCTAAGGGTCCCATTTTTAGGTCTCGCCCAGTGACGCAGCGCATGCGCAGCTCGCTTACAAGGTCTATTATTGTCGATTTAGCTTCCGAAGCGGGGACAGGAGATGTGCACGCGCCCGGACAGGCGATGTGCACGTGTACGGCTCGCGGCGTTTGAGCACAACGCGCGCATGGCGCGCTTTCACTTTCCTAGTTAGTTTTAGTGTTGTGCTGTACTTTGTACCCACCCCCCTCCCGTTGTTCGTGTTCTTCCTCCCGCCCCCTCCCGTTGTCCGCGCGCGTTCCGTGTTGTGCTTTACTTTGTTACCACCCCCCTCCCGTTGTCAGTGTTCTCCTTCCTCCCGTTGTCCGCGCGCGTTCCATTTATTCCCGAATCCCTCCCGTGGTCTGTGTTTTCCATGCTCACGCCCCCCTCCCGTTGTCCAAGTTCCCTTTGTTTCCGCCCCCCTCTCTGCGCTTGAGATCCTGTTAGGTTGTGACGGCAGTAACGCAGCTCAGAACGGCGCTGCTTCGGTCTGCTGAAGCTGGCCCTGGACAGATTCCCCTCTCCTTCAGTGGGTAAACTATTTCGCAGGGGCTCCGGAGCAGCAGTGCTTGGAGGGAAAGCGGAGCAGAGAGGCGCTGCATGGAATCTGAGCGCCTGGGGCACGCAGGGGAGCCCGCTCGGTGCTAGGTGAGTCCTTCTGTTTATTCTATCTCTTCCCCTCCTCCGTGTGTCTTTTCATCTTTCTCCTCCAATCATATCCTCTCCTCTGGTCTCTACTCTCTGTTCCATCCCTCCTACGTTTATCTCCCACCCTGCTCAACCCTGTGCCTTTCCCTCGCTCCTTCCTCTGTCTTTATCTTCACCCCACCGAGCCCTCATTTGTATTTTTTTTCTCTCCGTCTTCCCACTCTCTCCTTTTAGTCTCACTCCAGTCACGCTCTTCCTCCTTTTTGTCCCTCTCTCTTGCCCTAGCACTTCCTTCTCTCTTCCACCCTCACTGATGCTGAATTCATTTCATATATGGTGATTTGGCCTCTTGTAATGTGGAAAGCTCTCTGTTACTCAGTGCCCCGTATGTATGACCTGTTATGCTAGTCCAGGCTTTTTAACCAACACCACGTTGCATAAATGGACTTGCACACTCACTTTTCCAATTAGTAGAGTTACAAAGCTCAGTGTTCAAAGTGATGCAGGTTAAAATGCCATGCTCAGGCTGGGTGAAGGCACGACACAGCGCCTTGGCAGCCACGCGTCGATCAAAGCAGCTCACCTGGTGTGAGAGAGGCCAGCACAGCACATTCTCTAGGCTGGGGTCACAGGGTTCCTGCAGCTGTCCAGGGTCACCTTCTTACATGCTGAGAGTGAGAGAGCAGCTGCAGTGACGTACTTCCCATTTGGTGGTGATGATGAGGCCATCTTTCAGGGCTGTATGTACACAGACTGGTGGGAAGGGGGGCAGGGGTGGGGTTTGCACAGCAGGAAAGAGGCAGTCGACACCTCTGCTGAGCAGCGGAGCATGTACATGACCCAAGACATCTGCTTCTAAGCACTGCCATCAGACAAGAGGGCCAGACCATCGACTGAGAGGGGGACAACATAGGCAGACATCCTGATGTCATGGAGAGTTGTCTGAGCCAGAACAGACCTAAGTTTGCTACAGCAGATCCTGGTGTGAAGAGTGAAATAAACTATGGATGGATGGTGTGTGCTTTTGTGCCCTGTGACCCCTGGTAGCAAACGAGTCACAAAACAGCATGAAGGAAGGAGGGGGCATGCAGACCAGGGAATATACAGGCTGTTGTCTCCTCTGGCAGGAAGCACTGTGTGATTCCAGACATGCAGATTAATACATTCTTCGAATTGTGCAAAGATCAATGTTCCTCCAGGTGTTCATGGGGTGGGGAATAGGTTTCCTCGTATTTCTCCCTTGTTTGGATCCTGGGCTTTTCTCCTGATTGCATAAAAGGTGACCCTGGAGAGATTATTGACTTGTATACAGTGATTTGTGCTGGGCCCAGCTGTTGTTGTGGTTTCCTACACCTGGCAGTCTGGTGTGTCAGGAGTCTGTGACCTCTTCCCACTAACTGGTCCTTGTGAACTCAATTCTTCCTAAACGTTTTCCAGGGTGCTGCATAACAAGGCTAACCTATTTAAAACATACATAGATCTAGTACAGCCACAAAGCATGCTTGCTCATTTGTCTGTGAGCGGTGGCCAGTTTAACTTGGGGTGGAGTAGTAGGGACATGCTCACTGCTGAGACGAGGTAGGCCCTGAAGACTGTGGGTGAAGACTTAGAGTAGATAAGTTTGGAGGGACTGAGTTGTCTTTCACTTAACTCCATGGTCTGGTGGCTGGCCGGTGGTAGCTCGGAACGAGGGCAGCACGCTCTTATGTCTGTGCTGGGAGAAGTGCACTTGGGCACCAGTGCTGTTACACTAAATTCCAGCAGAGGGTCCAGCCAGCTCCAGGATAACATTTGATGATTGATGGGAGAGGTTTGGACGGTGAGCACACAATGATGTCAAAGCTCAGCAAGCATTGGAAATGCAATAGGTCTCGCCTTTGGTCAAGTTAAAGCAATTTGCTTTGCTAATGGTATTGTTTTATATCTTTGTATTAATCAGTGTATGTTTGTGATATGTTGTGATTTTATGTTTTTAGAATTGTATTTGTTAGCTGTGTAGTAGTTTAAAGCATAGTTTAGTAGGAGAGGAGCAGTGCTTAAGATTTGGGAAGGAGAATTATTGGGAGAATAGCATGAGGGTTAATGAAGTATAGTGAGGATTAGAATACTATGTGGCAGAAGAAAGGTGCGCGGGTATTAAATAGGGAGAAGGAATGACGTGTGGATGAGTTTAGTGTTGTTTTGAATGTAGGAAAGTGTGGAGAGCAGTATGAGGTATATTGGTATTGTAAATGACAGTGCTTTTTATTTATGTTTTTAAAAACCAAAACATAAATAAAAGGCATTGCCATTTACAATGCAACAGGTCTCGCAAGTACACGATTTTGAGCTATTGCCATTGTAAATGGCAATGCCTTTTATTTATGTTTTGGTTTTTAAAAACATAAATAAAAAGCACTGTCATTTACAATACCAATATACCTCATACTGCTCTCCACACTTTCCTACATTCAAAACAACACTAAACTCATCCACACGTCATTCCTTCTCCCTATTTAATACCCGCGCACCTTTCTTCTGCCATTTAGTATTCTAATCCTCACTATACTTCATTAACCCTCATGCTATTCTTCTAATAATTCTCCTTCCCAAATCTTAAGCACTGCTCCTCTCCTACTAAACTATGCTTTAAACTACTACACAGCTAACAAATACAATTCTAAAAACATAAAATCACAACATATCACAAACATACACTGATTAACACACAGACATATAACAATACCATTAGCAAAGCAAATTGCTTTAACTTGAACAAAGGCGAGACCTATTGCATTTCCAATGCTTGTTATAAATGGTGCCTTCTTTAGAGTAAGACAAATTTCTAGAGAATTCCCCTTGAAGTCCTTGAAGTTTCCTGCTTCCCCTGCCCTGGCTTCAAGCTGTCTGCATGAACAATGCACGGGTGACAAGTTCTCTGTGTGAAGGCAGAGCACAGCGTCTTCAGTTGCAAGTGGGGTTGTGCCCAGCTTCGTCGCCCTATCTTGATAGTTGATGGCCTATGCAGGCACACCTAATTCCTCTAGTGTGTGGCTGTCTGGGAGGAATAAACAAAGTCCAACTACCAACCACACCCAGTAATGTGACACAGGAGAGAGTACAGGCACCAAATAGTTTAGGGCAGGAAAATGCCAACTTTCTAAAAGTGGAATTTTCAAAATTGTAACTTAAAATCCGACTTTACCATTAAAGAGGATTTTCAATTTCAATTTCTCAGACACCAAACATGAAATACTTACCTGTTACCAATCAAAGTTAGCACTTATTAAATGTAATAAGGCAATCCAATGTAATCCTATGGGAGAGGTAGCCCGCGCAGTGGTGAAAAATGAATTTAAGAGTTTTTCACTACCAGGACATGAAAACTTAACAGTACATTTCCAACCTTTTAATTACAATGCACCCTGCCCTATAGACTACCCAGGACCTGCCTTAGGGGTGACTTATATGCAATAAAAGGGGAGTTTAAGGCTTGGCAAGGGGTTATATTGCCAAGTCGAATTGGCAGTTTAAAACTACATTCAGGCTGCATTGGCAGCCCTGGGACATGTTTTAAGGGGCTACTTAAGTGGGTGGCACAATCAGTGCTGCAGGTCCATTTAATTTCCTAGCCCTGAGTATATGGTATACCAAGTTACAAGGGACTTATAAGTAGATGAAATATGCCAATTAGATATAAGCCAATGTTACCATGTTTAAAGGAAAGAACACACGTATTTTAGCACTGGTTAGCAGTGGTAAAGTGCACAGAATCCTAAGGCCAACAAAAACAAATTCTGCAAAAAGTGGAGCGTAAACACAAAACGTTTGGGGGTAACCCTGCAGAGAGGGCCAGGTCCCACAATCACCCACTGAATAAGGCCCGCATTATGAGTAGTCTCTTAACTCTGATGACGCTAGTAAGGACGGTTACCGGCCCCACTGAAAATTATGAGATCCGTGGGAACTCTTCGGATCTATTTTGTTCACCAAAAGATTTCAGCTGCTGAAAGCAACCAAACTCTTTGGTTGAAACTTCAGGGAAAACTAAGAAATCATTGAAGTCCTGAAATCACCTATTCTCCGTTATTTATTTATTTCAGATGAGCCCCTCAGGGACCGACTTGTAAGCCCCCAGTAACTCTGTCTCCTTGAGTTGGTGGTAGTCTCAGTGTCTGTATCTCTATGGGGCAGAGGTATTGGAAGGACTATCAAGCTACTTACAAAGAGAGTGTAAACCTCATACTCAAAAATGGCAACCCTTCCTGAGCACTGTCCAACCCTTTGGGCCTCAACTTAGTGAACCCATGGGGCTTCATTTAGTGTGCCACTGAAATAGGACACTGATATAAATTATCGGCTGTCCCATTTCACCACCCTTGTAGATCCCCGCCCATTCAGAAGGCTAGGACGGCTGGGTTTCCAACAGAATAGCCAAAAGCCATCTCTACCATGGGAATCCCAAACCTGACCGTTCATCCACCACAAGGCTACCAGCTTCTTCAGCATTAAAAAAGCCCGTCCTACTGAACACTGGTTTTTTTGACACTGATCTTTCCTTCCATGACTACTATTGCAGGGCATGGTGGTCGCAGAGAAGATACATTAACAAATGTCCGCCACATACTGGAGACGACTCCCAATGTTTCAAGACATTTATGATCTGGCAGCCCATCCGGTGTTGCATTTTTGCCAACAATGCTTCTGCCATTCTGGTTTTGATGAAAATCCCCCAGCAGTATCAAGTGTGGCATGCTGTTTCACCATGGGACAGGCAAATGCACTGCCTCTGACACCCCAGCAGTTTGGCAAATCATCTGCCATACTCGAAATGAGCCACTTAAACCTCTCAATGCAAGGTTTTGAAATCCTTTTTCAATCACTCCCTCATTGTAAAACATCAACAGAGGCCATAATTTCACTAAAGAAACTAGCAACCCTCTCTAACCCAGCCAACAAAAGTCCTTACTAACAACTCTCTTTCTACTCTTAGGTCTTGAACGCCTTGTATTCATCTCTCTCCCATCGTTTTTCACCACTGACACACCTGATACCACATCAGTTACGTCTCATCCATCTTGATAGCCATTGACCTCTCTGCTACATCTGATACCACTGATCACTCTACCCTCCTTTACCACTCTCTGTACCACTCAGCAAGCACTCATCTGGTGGTCCTCTTACCTCTCAAATCAATGTTTTTCAGTCTCATGGATGTCATCACGCTTTTCACTATCCACTCTGCTGGTTGACATTTTGCAAAGCTTTGTCCTATGTCATCACCTTTGCTCTGTCTAGACCACATCCCTAGGAGACATTATTTTATCCTCAGGGTTCGCTTAGCCTCTCTATGCTGATGATCCAATGTCTTAGACTATGCAGCACTTTGACACTGGATGGTTTTCCATTCTGTTATGCTCAACTCAGGATGTATCTATTTTAGTGGCGGCTGGTGACTTTTGAAAGTGGTGTGGAATAAAAGTTCAGTAAGACATCCGAATGGCAAGCAAGCGCCGCAAGCAAGCCTGTCATAAGCGCGGTTCAGGGGGGGCTCTCCCTCCGAGAAAATTGTGAAAAAAGAGTGGGCAAGTGGTGCATTTTTAAGCATATTTGAGACAGCAAGAAGGTTAATAAAGCAATTGTGAAAATGTAGTTATGACATCATTTAAAAGGTTTTATATGATAATGACATAGGTAGCTGCCTATTTAGAATTATCTCATGGCTTATTCAGTCTATCTGCACCATGGCCAGTCCGATTAGAATGGATTAAATAAACTGACTGGAGCAACACCTGAGATAGGTCTTCTGGATGGCCTTTGTATTAATTATGGCAATTTAAATAGTGTGCTTTGAATTAAAAACAGCATGTCTGTTGTAAAATTGTGTACAGATGTGGCAGTATAAAATACTTTTTTGCAAATTTTAGAGCTGTCCAGCCCTGTTTAGACCAGCGCAGATCCTGAATCAGATATGGCTCAGCCTGGTAATGCTCAGCGCACGGACACCATTTTTTAGAGGGATTTTTTTTTCGACGTGTCAATTTAGTATAAATCCATTTAACATCTTACAATTGGGATATGTGAAGATTAAGCGTGTATATTCACTTGTATAATGCATTCTGTTAGTGCCTGAATGGACCCTGGTGAAAAGGTTCTGGAATAACAATAGAATGGTGACTCATGTTTTATGTAAGGAACATTTTGGAATGTGAGAAAAGGTGTTATGCCCCAAGGTGTGGTGGCGGACAGTAGTGTAAGGTACACACAACTGTTTTCTGTAATTGAGTGTGAGTGTTCCTAAAGCCGGTTTATTAGCCCCCTACCCCTTTACAGTGTGAATGTCTGCAGCACTTTACGTCTCCTGTTGAAGTGGAGCTATCAAAGAAAGAGACACAAAGGTGCCTGTGGGGAGCCAGGAGACTGCACCCACAATAAACAAGTTTACAGCCACCATAAAAGGGAGGCTGAGACAGGCAGATGAGGCGCTGCGCCGTTAGCGCGTATGGAGTGCAACACACTGCAGGCAAGACACACAGGGGGCATATGTACAAGGAGTTAACGCCAAGTTAGCAGCACTTTTGTGTCGGTTTTGCGGCGATATTTTTATCGCCATATGTACGAGCTGTCGCTAACCTCTGTTAGCGGCAGTTTTCCGGCGAAAACGTCCATTATAAAGATCGCCACTTCTGTTAGCGATAATGACATGCAAGGGAGGCGTTCCCGTGCAAAAACGGTCGCTAACCCCACTTCGCGATATTTACAAGGGGATTCTTTTAGTTTGGAGGACCAAAAAAACTGCCTTTAACTGCAGGTAGAGGCAGTTTTTTAAGACCAGGAAATAGCTGGTCTTAAAAATGGAGATAACACCTGGGGCCTTATTTCAGCAGGTTTTGTTGCTGGACTGCGCTGCAAGCAATGTTGCTGCACTGCTCTGAGACAAAACTACAGGGCAGGACTGCGCACCATCAATAAGATAGTGCGCATTCCTGGGCCTCACTCATGAAAAGTGTTGCAGCGCTGCGACAAGACAGCGTTGCGACACTTTTCACTACCCCCTTCTTGCGACACCACGGATGCGCTGTATTCACTGGACAGCGCTCCATGACGCAAGTAATGACAGATACGTTTGGAATCCTGCCGTATCTGTCTGCGCTAAAGTCACGCATTGCTACAGTCGTGTCACAACTATGACGCAACTCCAGCAATGCTTAGGGCCAGCCTATCCCTGTGGCACTGCGTCACCCTTATGCCTGCCATCATGCAGGCATAAGGTACTGACGCAGTGACGTTCTTGAGGGGTGCCTGGGTGTTGGCGCAGTTGGAGATCCATCGGTGGCGGTTGCACGCTGCGGTGTCATCGTCTGTAAGCGTTGGCGGAGTGGTGGTGCTGAGGGAGTTGACAAGACATACTTCGGTGGCCTTGATCCAGCTGCGAGGGGGGCGATGATGGCAGTTGTGTACGTGGGCATGGTGAGGACGTGATATATACAATGATGGTCGGTCCAGGAGAGTCCGGTGGTGTGGCTGTAGTTGAAGGTCCCGCTGGCGGAGGAGACGTGCTCGACCGAGTGTCCTGCTATGTGGCTTGCTGCGGTGACTAGCTGCTTGAGTCTGATGTTGGGGAGCTACCCCAGGAGGGGGTGGTGTTCTGGTCACTGGGGTTGTCCAGGTGGAACTTGAGTTCGCCAAGTAGGATGTCGTCGGTGGATGGGAGAGCCTGGTGTGCAATGAGGTCTACAATGGTATCTGAGAATGGGTGTCCATGGCCCGGGGGGCCTGCAGATGAGGGTGCTACAGAGGATGGGGTTGGAGTTGGTCCTGATCTGGAAGTTAAGGTGTTCCATGGTCACCGTTGGGTCATTAGAGTGCGTGGTCAGTTGGAGTGTGCTTCTGTAGGTGATGGCAATGCCTCCTCCTGGACGGTCGGGGTGGTCCTTGCAGGTGATTTAGTAGCAGTCAGTGATGGCGATGGCGATGTCCGGTTCGGAGCAGATGTTGGTCCTGGCAGGCGATGTGGCGTCCAGGGTTGATGGCGAGGAGGGTGCTGGCGCCGTAGGGGTAGAGTGTCCGAGAGGAAGGCTCCTTGGTGCTGAGCGCGGTCCAGGTGCAGACGGATGCAGACGGGCTTGCCTATGGCTTGCCTTTGGCACGGGAGACGTCCATTACAACGCAGGCATTACATCGTAATGCCTTTACAAAGCAAATCCAACAAGGCAGGTGCCTTTACATCGCATTCCATTACAACGCATTGTGAGGTCAGTAATGGGGTATTTTTAATTTTTAGGGTGGGTATGGGTTTCAGGTGTCGGAGATGAAATGTGGGTGTATTATGGGGAAATATTTGAAATTTGGGGTGTGCATTTGGGGTCAATCATGAAAATTGGGGTGTGCATTTGGGTCACATATGAAAATTGGGGTGTGCATTTGGGTCAAATATGAAAATTGGGTTGTGCATTTGGGTCAAATATGAAAATTGGGGTGTGCATTTGGGTCAAATATGAAAATTGGGGTGGGCATTTGGGTCAAATAGGATTTTTAGGGTGTGTTTTGGGGGCTCAAAGATGAATTTTAGGGTTCAGGGTTTGCTTTGGGGTGCAAGGGTCAGTTTTAGGGTTGCACTCACTGAAGTGGGAATAGTAATGTTTACATCTCCGCAATCCAACACCTTCCCTACTGTTGCAATTTGCCTAGTATTACTATGCATTGTAATGGAATGCGATATGATGGTATCATTGGCTCCCACTACACAAGAGAATACTCTTCAAGATTCTCCTTATCACCTTCAGAGCCTCACTCAAACTGGGGCCTCAATACCTTGCATCAAGATTCACCCCCTACAGTACAACCAGAACCCTCAGGTCATCATCAGCCAACCTACTCAAACCTCCCAGTTTCAGATGCAAAACTAGGGGAGGAAAAACAATAACAGCATTAGGCACCAGAGCCTGGAACCTACTGCCACCGCATCTGAGAACGCATAAATCTGAAACACAATATAGGAAAGAACTAAAGACTTGGATTTTCGGAGCCCCAGATGAACTTTGCCTCTCTCTCATCTAAGAATCTCTGAGCAGCCCTCACCTCCATACCAGCGCCAGGATGCTCCTTTCGGAGTGGCAGTTAGCGCTTTACAAATACCAATTTTCATTTCATTTCATTATGATGGTAGCGTCGTAACTCCATATATACCTTTGGCACACCAGTGGTACGCCCGCTGCGCATGGCCGCAAAGCGGCCGCCATTGAGAAGTGCTGCGGGCGGGACTGGACAGCTGGGAGGTGGGAAACACCGGAAAGAACACTGGTTGGGGCGTGGACGCGGGGGGTGTGTGTGTGAGCGGGTGTTGTAAATATTTACATGAGAGAAATCTTACCTTGAGGCCGGGTCCCGGGTCCCGTGTCTTCGTTGCTCCTGCTCTCCTGAGTCTGCTTCCAGGAACAGGAAGTAGGCAGCCAGGCTCCCTCCCCTAAGCCAATCACAATGCTGCAATGCGACGTTGGGATTGGTCATTGGTGCCGGGACGAGGCGTTCAGCCAGGGGCTGGAGGTGTGGGCATGTTCTCCATGCAGGCTGTAATGCAGCCTGCATTGCGAACAGGACAGTGCGATTGACTGCTTTGTGCGGCCTGAGCGAGCCGACCAAACAGTCACTGCGCACTTGAGTGGGCATGCCACTCCACCCCTGCCCTGCTCCGTGAGTGGAGCAGCCCCACCCACCCTCCAGCCCGCAACGGAAACATGACACCATAACATCAGGAAGTTATCATCATGTGATGATTGTTCCTCTTCTTGCACTGCTTGGAAGCAGTGGGGCGACGCTCTTCCGCCATAGCGGATGAGCCGACACTGGGGGTGCGTCATCTACTGGTGCTAGGCCTGGGCGACTCGACCCCCGGGCCTCCTCCGCTACGTGTCCCACCATCTCCTTACCTGGACATTGACACCGTGGCGCAATCCGCTAATCTCCAAATCTGTGACTCACCCAGCAGGAGCCTCAGCCAGGTGGGATTTCACAAGCGTGGGAACAGCAGTCGCCGCCAAGTCCGCTGGTGAACCGCAGTTGATGCAGCAGGGCCCCCTTAGGCGTGAACTTGCAGCGCTCCCACAACACAAGTTTGGCGCAGCTCAGGGGCCTCACCCTCCACAGCGTCCGGCCAGCGCAACCTCATCCGGCCTGTGATGCAGAGAGGTGCCGCCCACCGTTGGTAATCCTCTCTGTGCACCCCGGTGTAGTGGTGGATCGTAGTATGCGATGCAAACCTCCCTACGTTGGTGCGCAGGAGCGCCTCTACCATTCACAGCTCCAAGGGGCGCAAGGCAGTCTTCTCACACAGGTCAGCAACGTGTCTCCATGCGACTGACCAGACTTCACCACCAGGTACGGGCGATCGCCGCGCCTCAATGTCTACCGCCATGGCTCATCGACTCCACAGCTCCTCCACATCCCACTCCAGGCTCCAGACGCAGGTCCAGCGAGGCATCCAGGCTCCAGACGCAGGTCCAGCGAGGCATCCAGGCTCTCATCCTGGTCATCCTGGATGTTGGGTGGCTTGAGGGGGTTGTTGATGTGTGCTGCACTTGGCCTTGGCTGCTCCATTCTGCATTTCATTGTTTTTTTTGCCTATTTTCTATTGGAGGTCGACTGATTGGCTATTTTTTCCATTAGAGGCAAAAAAACTCACGTTGGGCTGACTAACGTGCGTTTTTTTGCCGCTAATGGGTCTTTCGTTGGTTTTTGCCCGCTAACGCCGGAATTCCTATCGCCATCACGCTAATGTTAGCGGCAGTTTTCACCGCTGATCCCTGAAGCTTTCGCCATGTCGCGACGTCTTGTACATACGTCGCTAACAAGGCAATAGTTTTCTGCAGTACACGGTGAAAGAAAAACTAGCGTTAGCGATAGTTATCGCCATTTCTTGTACATATGCCCCACAAAGTGCACACAGACCCCTCACGTGCAGTGCAGAATAAACATCTAGAAACCACACGTCACATGCTGCAGCAAAATAAATCGCACCACAATTTGTGCAATGATTCCCAAATCAGACTCAAATTAGGCACACAAAGATGTTGAAATCCTGTTTAGTGCCCCATACAGCACACGGTGCAGAACCAGTACTGATGTGCAAACCACCAACACAGCCCCCACACGTTGTGCACGACAGAAGCCAACACTGTATACATGTACGTCCCCACCAACAGTAAACACGATGATCTCATTAAACGCAGAAGCAGTGTAATACAAATCACCCCCTGCGTCTCACACTAGACTACAAACACACAGACTTGCTTTAATTCAAAGAACTTCCAACCTCACACCAAACAGACTGAGGGCAAACGAGGTGACCTCTGCTATATTTGTCAGCCATGGCCTGTATTTTGCAGCACTATGTATTGCAGCTGAAATGGTTGGTTTGGTTTCTAGAATGTCACACTGCAAGAAATGACAGCCCTTAAGTATATTGTAAGTACCACAAGTTGTCACCCCATTTCCAATGAAACACGTTCAGCAATGAGCTCCGGCACACCTAATAATATCAAAATGTATGCAGGAGTTGGGATGGGGTGGGTCACGGTTTGCTTAGACCCTGACCTTCCCACATTAGAAACCCTGGGTTAGCAGCATTTGCGGGGCCTTCTTCTAGGTGAGGTTAAAACAAGTCATCTCTGAGAAGCCTCGCTATATGAATTCACCATTTGCAGAGTGACATCCCATCCCAGCTGGTGTTTTACATATGAATATTGCAGTCATAGCTGAACATGGCGCGCGGCCAGCGTGTCTCAAGAATGCTAAAAGCACTACTTATTAGGCGGCATGTGACTCCATTTTCAAATCTGCAGGAAAAACATGGCACCTACATCGCTGCTTCTGGGTCAGCAGAGCAGAGGCTGCCAGCTGACTGATGGAAGGGTGACACTGGGACATAAGCCGGGGCCAGAAGGGGCGGTGGGTTCGCTTGGGAGACTCCCTGGGGCCCCGTACAAGTTCGTATTTTGGGTTTAAGAGCAGAGCGTATACATAGTTGTGATTGACGAGAACCACTTGTGGCGTCTTATATATTAAGCCCAGGCAGGGAATATGAATGCGTGGGATATAGGGAAGAGGGACATTTGAATACAGTGTTGCATGTGGGGACTCTCCTTAGGTTCCACCTAACCAGCAACAGAAATAACTAGTGGCTGCCTTATCTCCCCCTGCGGTTGGTCTCTAAGCATCTCCCGGTGCAACTTCTTCATACCCTGGAAGTTTTCTCCGCTACTTTCTGGAATTCTCTATGAGTTCCCATGAAGGCCCTACTAAATCCCATCTCATTAAATAAACAAGCATTGGCATAGCCAATAGGTCTCGCTTTTGGGACCTTATAAGTATTTAGTTATGCAGCACAATATCCTTGGTGCAACAACATCTACTGTTGCATGGCTAAACACTTATAAGGTCCCAAAGGCGAGACCTATTGGCTATGCCAATGCTTGTTTTGGAGTAGTGTCCGCCTCAAACTTTAGCATGTCACGTGACACTGTTCATGTGGGCTTCTGTTTGAGTACTTGCCTTTCTTACAATAGACATAACACTGCCTTGTCACAGCCATTCATTTGCGTAGTTGCACTCGCCACTTCAAATAGTACATAAGGCACTAGTTTGTTATCTCCAGTCCCTCTGCAGTGACCCTCTTACAGTGCTACTGCTTTAGCATGCACTTTTCAGAGTTATTGACTCTTATGTGTGTAAAGAATGCGACATTGTAGGTTACACTCATTTCTAATAGATACCCCCTTACTTTCGAACAGTGCCTGACACTGCTTCGTGGCACTCCATATTTGTAATTGGCATATTGCCTAAACAGGGCACTTAATACTGTTCGGCCACTCCCTTTGGGGTGATTGCTCTTACATCTAAATGTGGTGCTTTGCACTATTTTGCTGCAAATGTCTGTGCGTTGAGTCTTTCCATCAAACTGTAACTGCTTGACACTGCTTTGCTGCACTCTACTGTTCAAGTAGTTAGCCGTGCAACTACTGCATGACAGTGATTTCTTGCCCTTTTTGAGTGATTACTTGAAGACATTTCAAAAGCGCACCCCAGGACATTAGTACACTGTTTAAGTAGTTGTCTCCTCCAATTGTAACAGTGCATGACCCTGTTTAGTGGCAGCCCCTGTCGTGGGGTAGTGTCAGATACACGTTAAACGTGCAGCGTGTCATTACTCTTCTACACCCATGTTGTTCACGGTTACTGTTATGCTTCTCACCTAGCTTCAACTACTACTAGCAAGGAACATAGGTTGCTGCCCCACGTGTTAAAAATGCACAAACCCCTACTCTTCTATCCCTTATGTTATTATTGTAGGTATTGATGCTCGGTTGCACCCTGGGTCGAAGCAACATTAAGGAAATACTTGACAATTGCCAAGTGTGCTGCCAGCATAGCTGGTAGAAAAATAAAAATGCCCCGCTTGCAAAACAGGGGGGGGGGGCAAAGCTAATACTACCTAAGGAGGCAACTCCCATCAACTGGTCCTGCATTCTATTTGCAACATACTTACCTCACAGTTGACAAGGGCACGCTGCATTGCGCTGGTACACTCTTCCTCAGATGTTGAGTCGTCACACCCCAAAACTCCATTAGTGTACATAGCAATGCATTGTTCATCCATTCAATATCCGTATTTGTTTTATCTTCAGATTACAATAGTGCAAATGGATTTGCTTTGTTGCTCTCGTTTTTCAGTAGTTGCCCTTCACATTTTAAGAGGGCAGAGAATGCTACTTCGTCCTTAAATTGTAACAGTGCATGTGATACTGTTCGGTTCACACGCCCATTCCGTGTCAGACTCATTGTTCCTCGGGTGCATGCTTCCGGTATTCCCTTGCTTTACCCGGAGTTTATGCCCCTACCCAATTTAACATTTTCCTTGCTGCCCCTTGCTATGTACCTGGGGTTTCAAACCAGGTGCGTGTACTACGGCGAATGGATGAGACGGGCCGCCCCTCAAAGCGCTGTGACAAGGAAGCCATGCACGGCAGTGCCGGCTGAAAGCATGAGGCATGCAGGGGTGGGGGCAGAGTTGCACCCACAGGAGGCCCGAGCAGAAGCAGGAAACAAGCTTAAATCAAAGCAAGCAAGACGCGCGGCCGCGAGACGCGCTCTGTGGTGGGGAGGGGGAGGAGCGTTGAAGCGCGCGCTTGGGAGAGCAAGTGAGAGGAAAGCCAGATGGCGCCTGATCGAGCGATGCGAGGAATGCGCGTTACTGTGCGCGTAACCGCACGCTCTAGGCCACACAAAAAGCTGTGGTCAGCTTTTTAAAGCCCACTCACTAAATGTCTCGCCAGAGCAACGCATGCGCTGGCGCAGGCGAGACCTAAAAAATCTAGAGACTGGCTTTGGAGATGCTCACTTGGAAGGCACGCACTTCACAAGTAATGGCCATTTTCGTGATATGCAAGGGAACACATTCTCACACATGACAACATTTTGGTACAACAAACGAGGGAGATTTAAGAAAAAAAGTGGGAATTTATTTCCCCATTAACTTACCCGAGGCCCATTCACACGCACAGGGTTCAAACCCTGACTGGGCAGGTTCGCCCTTCATCAGCCGGCACCAGAGGCCTTATTCTCTACCCGAGGCTTTACTTTTACAATCACAGGCTAAGCTCTCCTGAGTGCTCACGACTCTCTCTCTCAACTGACTCCCCCCTTCCGTGTGTGCGATCAGCAATGGCACGCACGTACGAAGAGGGGAGGGGGAGAGAGAGGCTGAGCTAGGGCAGCACATGACCAATCACTGCACGGCTTTACAATAAAGCCATGCAGTTATTGGTGAATATGCTCCCCATGCTCCGACCGTAGCCAAGCCCAGTCACAGGCTCTGTGTTCTCTTCCTAGAGACGCTGAGCCTGAAGCAGCCAATCCAGGCGCTGCTAAAGCAGCGCTTGGATTGGCCTAAGCAGGTCAACTCGCCGCTCCTTAGGAGACCTGGGGGCTGCGGCTTCCATCCCCCGGCTCCTTTATTTTACAGGCAGAGACTTCTGGATTGCGCATGTTGGGCTGGCCAGGGAAAGGCACCCGTCCAACCCGACATGCGCATTGCTGCCTGCTCTCCGACTAACCCCCCCCCAAGCCTGCTGCCGACAGGCAGTTCTGATTAGTGACGTCAGGACGGTAACGCCCCAGCTGAGACAGCTGACTGCCGCGGGCAATTTTTTTAAAGTAAGTAAAAGTACAGTATTGTACATATTTTTGTTTGCGTGGGCCCTGGCCTTGGCGCAAAATAATCAGTGGGGCGATGCCCAAACGCCCCTATGGAGGAACCGCCCCTGATCTATTTGACATGCGGAAGCAGGATGTGGTACCCACTGTAAACACTTGCAACACTTCTAATCTGTCTAACAAATAGTCAAAAAGCCTGGTAAAGATTATGGTGATTAGTCCAGGATCTATGTGCTATAAATGCTGTTGTATTTCCAATGTTCCTGTTATTCCTGAAGGCATGGGTAAGGGTTTGTGATAGGAAGGAAAAAGCCAGCAAACCAGGACTAATTAACAGATAGCTCATATCCAAGGTTTAGTGTTATGGTTAAGATGCCTCACAATGGTGTCACATTTAGGAGTGAAGGCAAAGCAACAATATCAGATCCATCTTGGACAGAGGAGGCATAGCTGTCTTGATCCTTTTAGTCCTCTCAGCAGCCTTTGACATGGTTTGTCATTCTGCGCTTGTCAAACGTCTATCATAACTTGGCATTTGTCAGTCTGCCCTCAAATGGCTCATATTCTACCTGTCAAACAGATATCCACCCGTATCCCTGACTCCCATCAGCCCTGACTCGACTCCGTTCTTTTGAGGGGTGTCCAGTAGGTGTAGCACTCCACTTTATTTGCTAGTCACCATTGCAGAGTGGACAGTTACACCTAAGTGCAAACTTACATGTCTCCATCCCCGCCTCAAATCAAGTGTAGATCTTTATACAGCAGAATTTACAAGTGCAAAGTTGGTGGAGATCTCTGCCACTGGTTTGAAGAAGTCTCAATGGAAATGTATAGGAAAATTGAATAAAACAAATTATTGTTTTAAGAAAAAAATATATATATTTTAATGTATAATGTAAATTAATGTAAGTATGTATTATTACCATTACATAATAAAATAGATATCACAACACATAAACTCATCAAATTAAATGTGTATTAATTAATAACATTATATACATACCAATACAATTTGTAATATTAATTTTTCAATAATACAAATTGCTCACCCTCACTGAGATTTTTCCTTAATTTACAATTTTAATGTAGTTCATGATTAACTTTGAAAAGATTATTATTATATACAATTATTTGATCACACATGCATATATATATAAACATATAGACATATGTGAATATATATATATATACATATAGACATATATATGTGTGTGTGTATATAGACATATATATATATTACATTTTAAATGTCAAACTAATTAAAGAAATATTATATAAAAAACATTGAACAACATGCATATATATAAATATCAAATTAAAAGTTCAATAAAGCGATCACTCAGAGTATGTACTCGCACCAGTTGATGGTTTATTACAGTAACGCGTTTCGCTTGCAAAGCAAGCTTGTTCACACACTGTATTGTGGGTAATGACGGCAATACATACTGAATAACAGGAAGTAAGGAAGGACAAGTAAAGTTTTGCACACTTTCACCAAAATGGCATCCATCTTGTAATGGTAAACTTGAGGTATATAGTCAAATATTACATTCATATTTTATACCCCTCAAATATGTAAATTGAAAATCAACAATATAAATATCTACATAATGCATTCTTATGTCACATACTATGAATTCATACAAATTGTGCTCATGTACCTTTTACCACTGTTGGTACTGCAATGTAATGCGGATATGATTTTCATAATGCACACCCCGAAGTCAAACTGAATATATCTTTGGCGTAGTGCCTATTAAAGCGTGGTGAGTTTATGTAGGTACGCAAGTCCAGTGAAGCAACCAAGACATATAAATATATAGACATTTATATATGTCTATATATATCTATAGACATATATAGGAGTGTATATATCATATATATATATATATATATATATATATATATATATATATATATATATATATATATATATCTCCAAAAGAAAGTTGCCCTGAGGCGAGAACGAGCCTGCTGCAGGGTGGCATTCACCACGAATTTATTTGAAATCAGCTTACACAGTCCAGAGTCATTATTAACCATTCCTTACGCGTTTCAAAGCTTAACAGCTTCTTCTTCAGAGGAAAGTCACAAATAAAAGCATGAAAACGCTGCCTGAAGCACTTATACGCATGCGCT
This sequence comes from Calotriton arnoldi, assembly GCA_963921515.1. NCBI lineage: Eukaryota > Metazoa > Chordata > Amphibia > Caudata > Salamandridae > Calotriton > Calotriton arnoldi. The sequence goes on along the minus strand of CAWUFW010001351.1, from coordinate 398,092 downwards.
GGTAAATTGCTCCCAGGTGGGCTCCGTGAAAAGCATGCTGGTGGTTGTAGTTATAATAATAGGCACTGTATTACCTCCGTGGGTTCCGTTAAATCTGTGACAAAATTAAAGTTCATTGCAAAACCCAAGTGGGCCTCCGGGCCGAGATAGCTGATAATTACATCTTTCTGCCCTGCTGCGCCTTGAATCCGTCATGAAATTTCGTTCCGTCGACAGGCCCCACAACACCCGTAGTGGCAGGTTCTCTGCGGCCAGGCTGCCGCACATAAATCCAAAAGAAAGTTGCCCTGAGGCGAGAACGAGCCTGCTGCAGGGTGGCCTTCACCACGAATTTATTTGAAATCAGCTTACACAGTCCAGAGTCATTATTAACCATTCCTTACGCGTTTCAAAGCTTAACAGCTTCTTCTTCAGAGGAAAGTCACAAATAAAAGCATGAAAACGCTGCCTGAAGCACTTAAACGCATGCGCTGGAAAATTGCTCCCAGGTGGGCTCCGTGAAAAGCATGCTGGTGCTTTGAAACGCGTAAGGAATGGTTAATAATGACTCTGGACTGTGTAAGCTGATTTCAAATAAATTCGTGGTGAAGGCCACCCTGCAGCAGGCTCGTTCTCGCCTCAGGGCAACTTTCTTTGGATTATGTGCGGCAGCCTGGCCGCAGAGAACCTGCCACTACTGGTGTTGTGGGGCCTGTCGACGGAACGAAATTTCATGTCGGATTCAAGGCGCAGCAGGGCAGAAAGATGTAATTATCAGCTATCTCGGCCCGGAGGCCCACTTGGGTTTTGCAATGAACTTTAATTTTGTCACAGATTTAACGGAACCCACGGAGGTAATACAGTGCCTATTATTATAACTACAAGCACCAGCATGCTTTTCACGGTGCCCACCTGGGAGCAATTTACCAGCGCATGCATATAAGTGCTTCAGGCAGCGTTTTCATGCTTTTATTTGTGATTTTCCTCTGAAGAAGAAGCTGTTAAGCTTTGAAACGCGTAAGGAATGGTTAATAATGACTCTGGACTGTGTAAGCTGATTTCAAATAAATTCGTGGTGAAGGCCACCCTGCAGCAGGCTCGTTCTCGCCTCAGGGCAACTTTCTTTGTATGTATATATATATATATATATATATATATATATATATATATATATATTACATTTTGAATGTCAAACTAATTAAAATAATTACATTTATTTATTTAACAATAATTTCTATGAGTAATGTTTTAATTCTCCGCCTTTATTGTTTAGCACAAGAGTGTTTTGCAGTACCGGTGGTTGGAAACTTGTTGTACTTGACTTACTCTAAGGTTGGGTTGGAGCACATTTGAGCCTGTTTTGACATTATTAGGGCTGTAGTAACTTTAGAAGTGCATTTTGTGAATTGCAATATGTGGGGAAATGGGTTACTGGTTGAGTGGGGTGAAACCCTACTCAAGCAGCAACCACTAGAAAACGTACTCAAGCAGCAACCACAGCTCCTGGCAGGGTGGAATCACAAGCAACCCCAAATTAACCTGTGCTTAACCGTCTGGTAGCTTGGCACAAAAGAAGTCAGGCTCAACTTAGAGGTAAAGTATTTATGCAGCACTTCAAACAGTAATAAAGTGAAAACCCAACACAAGAAAAATCACACATGTTTAGAAAAAGTAATAAATTATTTGAGATCAAAACAACAAATATGCAATCAGTTGCACTAGAGATATGCAATTTTAAAGAGTTCAGGTAAGTATAGCACCGAAAAGCACAAAGCGCCACTGGTTATCTAGTCGCTCAAGACCGGGTGAAAGTCACAAGTTCACACCTGCTGCAGTGGAGTGCAGGCCAGATACAGGGACCAGGTTAGTCCTGCTGAAAGAGTTTCCTTCTAAAGTTCAGCGCAAAGAGTTCTGTTCATGGTGGAAAGGGCCGCAAGGAGCAGGGAGAGCTTCACAGATGGTCATCACTGTAGAGCAAAGATCCTCACTGGTGTCGCAGACGATCGTTGTTGGAGATTCGCATTGGCAGTCACCCCAGGCTGTCGATGGTGTAGCGCGAACTGCAGATCTTGCATTGCTGGTTGTCACTGGCGGTCGCCTGTATCACGAAGAGTCGGATACACCAAAGCTTCACGTTAGCGGGCGGCAAGGAAGAAAACATTTTGGCATGAACAGGCCCATTTGCGGTTGCGAAGAGCCCAACACCTCAGGATTTCTACTTTTCTTGAAGGCGGAGCTCAACTGATGCCACACTAAGGGTCCAGGACCAGAGAGGCATCTCTTGGGGATCAGGAACCCACTCCCGCAGAGGCCAGCAGGGCCCAGGCAGTCCCAGCTGCAGGTCCAGGCAGCAGGTCATCTGGGCAGATACAGAGAGGCTTCTGAAGCTTGTTATGTGACTGTAACTCAAAAAAGGCGGTCAGTCAGTTGACTCTTGGGATGAAGGGTGCAGGTCCAGTCTTTCTTCTCAGCAAGCAGGGCAGGCCTCAAGCAGAAGGGGGTCCTTCTGTAGTATCCACAGGTCCAGAAGTGTACTGAAGACCTGGGTCTGAAGGTCCAATATGAATACTTGGTGCCAGCTTTTAAGTAGGAGATGGTTCTGGAGGTTTCATCCCCAGAGGTGTTTGGAATTAACTGCCTCCCTGTCCTGGCCCCAGCTTGTTTGTGGGCACAATAGACTGGTGTGAAACCCCTTGAGAGTGTGCTGAGACAGCATCTTTATGATGTGCAAGTGTGGAACACTGTCTAAGAGTAATATACAATAGTCTTGGGACCCAGGATACAGGCTGCAGACACCAAATGGTTAGGACAAGAAAATGGCAACTGTCTAAAAGTGGCATTTTCAGAATTATGACTTAAAATCCAACTTTACTATTAACCCCTTAACTGCTGGGCCTTTTCCCCCCCAGTGCTGAGCCCTTTTTTGGCTATTTGTAGTAGTTCGCGATTAGGCCTCTGTAACTTTTGGACCACATAAGGTATCCACGCCAAATTTGCGTCCTTTTCTTCCAACATCATGGGGATTCTAAAGGTACCCAGGGTTTGTGGATTCCCCTGGAGGGGTCCCAGATTTTAGCCAAAATACAGCTATATTTTGGTTTTTTGGGGAAAAATGGAAAAAAGTCCCGCATATAAAAGCGTCTGGGTTTTTCCCTGCAAATGGTATCAAAAAAGGTTTGTGGGGCTGAAATCTCCATTTTCCCAGATTTTAGGGAATGACAGACTTTTGTCAGAAAACCAAAAATTTTACACAGTTTTGGCATTTTTCTGGGACATAGCCTATTTTTGCTATTTTTTGTGCTTTCAACCTCCTTCCAGTTAATGGTAGAAATGGGTATGAAACCAATAATGGATCCTGGAAAGCCATACATTTATGAAAAGTAGACAAAATTCTGAATTCAGCAAGGGGTCATTTGTGTAGATCCTTAAAGTTTTCCTTATAGAAACTAACAGTTAAATAAAGGAAAAATTGAAAATTAGTTGAAAAAAACAGCCATTTGTGTCAACGTTTTCACCTGTAACTTCTTCTAATTATGACAGCTATTTGAAGGCAATATACCGTTATATCCGCTGGACCTTTCTGGTTGTGGGGATATATAGGACTTGTAGGTTCACCAAGAACCCGACGAACCCAGAGCCAATAATTGAGCAACATCTTGCAATGATTTTTTTTAAGTACCGGGTATATAGCAATTATTTTGGGAAAATGTATACATGGAAAAATTGTTATGAAAGACACCTATGTATTTCTGAAATGGGAACAAAATGTAGATTTTAGAAACAGTAGATATTTGCACATTTCCGAAATTGGGAGTACCCATACTAGCATGAGAATTATAGGTCATTTTTCAAAATGACTTATTTTTTACACATTGTCTTTCATTTGGAAGGCAGAAATGCATCGAAAGTCAATAGGTAATAACAGTTGCTCTACAATTCTGTGTTACCCTAAGTCTCCCGATAAAAATGGTACCTCACTTGTGTGGGTAGCCCTTGTGCCCACAACAGGAAATGGCTCAAAATGCAACGTGGACGTACCACATTTTCACAATGAAAAATTACCCTTTTTGCAAAGTGCCTAGGTGTAGTTTTTGAACCCTAGCTCTGCCGGCACCTAGGGAAACCTAGCAAACCTATACATTTTTGAAAACTAGACACCCAGGGGAATCCAGGATGGGGTGACTTGACTGCCTCCCATCAGGTTCTGTTACCCAGAATCCCTTGCAAACATAAAAAATTGTCAAAAAATCACATTTTCCCCACATTTCTGTGGTGGAAAGTTCTGGAATCTGCGTGGATCCACAAATTTCCACCCACCCCGCGTTCCCCAAAGTCTAACGAGAAAAATGGTACCTCACTTGTGTGGGTCGGCCTAGTGCCTGCGACAGGAAACGGCGCAAAACGCAACGTGGTCACACCTCAATTTCGCAGTGAAAAATGACCCTTTTTTGGCAAAGTGCCTAGCTGTAGTTTTTGAACCCTAGCTCTGCCGGCACCTAGGGAAACCTAGCAAACCTATACATTTTTGAAAACTAGACACCCAGGGGAATCCAGGATGGGGTGACTTGACTGCCTCCCACCAAGTTCTGTTACCCAGAATCCCTTGCAAACAGAAAAAATTGTCAAAAAACCACATTTTCCCCACATTTCTGTGGTGGAAAGTTCTGGAATCTGCGTGGATCCACAAATTTCCACCCACCCCGCGTTCCCCAAAGTCTTACGAGAAAAATGGTACCTCACTTGTGTGGGTCGGCCTAGTGCCTGCGACAGGAAACGGCGCAAAACGCAACGTGGTCACACCTCAATTTCGCAGTGAAAAATGACCCTTTTTTGGCAAAGTGCCTAGCTGTAGTTTTTGAACACTAGCTCTGCCGGCACCTAGGGAAACCTAGCAAACCTATACATTTTTGAAAACTAGACACCCAGGGGAATCCAGGATGGGGTGACTTGACTGCCTCCCACCAGGTTCTGTTACCCAGAATCCCTTGCAAACATAAAAATTGTCAAAATAAACACATTTTCCCCACATTTCTGTGGTGGAAAGTTCTGGAATCTGCGTGGATCCACAAATTTCCACCCACCCGGCGTTTCACAAAGTCTTACGAGAAAAATGGTACCTCACTTGTGTGGGTCGGCCTAGTGCCTGCGACAGGAAACGGCGTAAACGCAACGCGGTCCCACCTCAATTTCGCAGTGAAAAATGACCCTTTTTTGGCAAAGTGCCTAGCTGTAGTTTTTAACCCTACCTCTGCCGGCACCTAGGGAAACCTAGCAAGCCTATACATTTTTGAAAACTAGACACCCAGGGGAATCCAGGATGGGGTGACTTGACTGCCTCCCACCAGGTTCTGTTACCCAGAATCCCTTGCAAACATAAAAATTGTCCAAAAAACACATTTCCCCACATTTCTGTGGTGGAAAGTTCTGGAATCTGCGTGGATCCACAAATTTCCACCACCACCCCGCGTCCCCCAAAGTCTTACGAGAAAAATGGTACCTCACTTGTGTGGGTCGGCCTAGTGCCTGCGACAGGAAACGGCGCAAAACGCAACGTGGTCACACCTCAATTTCGCAGTGAAAAATGACCCTTTTTTGGCAAAGTGCCTAGCTGTAGTTTTGAACCCTACCTCTGCCGGCACCTAGGGAAACCTAGCAAACCTATACATTTTTGAAAACTAGACACCCAGGGGAATCCAGGATGGGGTGACTTGACTGCCTCCCACCAGGTTCTGTTACCCAGAATCCCTTGCAAACATAAAAATTGTCAAAATAAACACATTTTCCCCACATTTCTGTGGTGGAAAGTTCTGGAATCTGCGTGGATCCACAAATTTCCACCCACCCGGCGTTTCACAAAGTCTTACGAGAAAAATGGTACCTCACTTGTGTGGGTCGGCCTAGTGCCTGCGACAGGAAACGGCGTAAAACGCAACGCGGTCCCACCTCAATTTCGCAGTGAAAAATGACCCTTTTTGGCAAAGTGCCTAGCTGTAGTTTTTAACCCTACCTCTGCCGGCACCTAGGGAAACCTAGCAAGCCTATACATTTTTGAAAACTAGACACCCAGGGGAATCCAGGATGGGGTGACTTGACTGCCTCCCACCAGGTTCTGTTACCCAGAATCCCTTGCAAACATAAAAAATTGTCCAAAAAACACATTTCCCCACATTTCTGTGGTGGAAAGTTCTGGAATCTGCGTGGATCCACAAATTTCCACCACCACCCCGCGTCCCCCAAAGTCTTACGAGAAAATGGTACCTCACTTGTGTGGGTCGGCCTAGTGCCTGCGACAGGAAACGGCGCAAAACGCAACGTGGTCACACCTCAATTTCGCAGTGAAAAATGACCCTTTTTGGCAAAGTGCCTAGCTGTAGTTTTTGAACCCTACCTCTGCCGGCACCTAGGGAAACCTAGCAAACCTATACATTTTTGAAAACTAGACACCCAGGGGAATCCAGGATGGGGTGACTTGACTGCCTCCCACCAGGTTCTGTTACCCAGAATCCCTTGCAAACATAAAAATTGTCAAAAAAACACATTTTCCCCACATTTCTGTGGTGGAAAGTTCTGGAATCTGCGCGGATCCACAAATTTCCACCCACCCGCGTTCCCCAAAGTCTTACGAGAAAAATGGTACCTCACTTGTGTGGGTCGGCCTAGTGCCTGCGACAGGAAACGGCGCAAAACGCAACGTGGTCACACCTCAATTTCGCAGTGAAAAATGACCCTTTTTTGGCAAAGTGCCTAGCTGTAGTTTTTGAACCCTAGCTCTGCCGGCACCTAGGGAAACCTAGCAAACCTATACATTTTTGAAAACTAGACACCCAGGGGAATCCAGGATGGGGTGACTTGACTGCCTCCCACCAGGTTCTGTTACCCAGAATCCCTTGCAAACATAAAAAATTGTCAAAAAAACACATTTTCCCCACATTTCTGTGGTGGAAAGTTCTGGAATCTGCGTGGATCCACAAATTTCCACCCACCCGGCGTTTCACAAAGTCTTACGAGAAAAATGGTACCTCACTTGTGTGGGTCGGCCTAGTGCCTGCGACAGGAAACGGCGCAAAACGCAACGCGGTCCCACCTCAATTTCGCAGTGAAAAATGACCCTTTTTGGCAAAGTGCCTAGCTGTAGTTTTTGAACCCTACCTCTGCCGGCACCTAGGGAAACCTAGCAAGCCTATACATTTTTGAAAACTAGACACCCAGGGGAATCCAGGATGGGATGACTTGACTGCCTCCCACCAGGTTCTGTTACCCAGAATCCCTTGCAAACATAAAAATTGTCAAAAAACACATTTCCCCACATTTCTGTGGTGGAAAGTTCTGGAATCTGCGTGGATCCACAAATTTCCACCCACCCCGCGTCCCCCAAAGTCTTACGAGAAAAATGGTACCTCACTTGTGTGGGTCGGCCTAGTGCCTGCGACAGGAAACGGCGCAAAACGCAACGTGGTCACACCTCAATTTCGCAGTGAAAAATGACCCTTTTTTGGCAAAGTGCCTAGCTGTAGTTTTTGAACCCTACCTCTGCCGGCACCTAGGGAAACCTAGCAAACCTATACATTTTTGAAAACTAGACACCCAGGGGAATCCAGGATGGGGTGACTTGACTGCCTCCCACCAGGTTCTGTTACCCAGAATCCCTTGCAAACATAAAAAATTGTCAAAAAAACCACATTTTCCCCACATTTCTGTGGTGGAAAGTTCTGGAATCTGCGTGGATCCACAAATTTCCACCCACCCCGCGTTCCCCAAAGTCTTACGAGAAAAATGGTACCTCACTTGTGTGGGTCGGCCTAGAGCCTGCGACAGGAAACGGCGCAAAACGCAACGCGGTCACACCTCAATTTCGCAGTGAAAAATGACCTTTTTTTGCAAAGTGCCTAGCTATAGTTTTTGAACCCTACCTCTGCCGGCACCTAGGGAAACCTAGCAAACCTATACATTTTTGAAAACTAGACACCCAGGGGAATCCAGGATGGGGTGACTTGACTGCCTCCCACCAGGTTCTGTTACCCAGAATCCCTTGCAAACATAAAAAATTGTCATAAAAACCACATTTTCCCCACATTTCTGTGGTGGAAAGTTCTGGAATCTGCGTGGATCCACAAATTTCCACCCACCCCACGTTCCCCAAAGTCTTACGAGAAAAATGGTACCTCACTTGTGTGGGTCGGCCTAGTGCCTGCGACAGGAAACGGCGCAAAACGCAACGCGGTCACACCTCAATTTCGCATTGAAAAATGACCTTTTTTTTGCAAAGTGCCTAGCTGTAGTTTTTGAACCCTACCTCTGCCGGCACCTAGGGAAACCTAGCAAACCTATACATTTTTGAAAACTAGACACCCAGGGAATCCAGGATGGGGTGACTTGACTGCCTCCCACCAGGTTCTGTTACCCAGAATCCCTTGCAAACATAAAAAATTGTCCAAAAAACACATTTTCCCCACATTTCTGTGGTGGAAAGTTCTGGAATCTGCGTGGATCCACAAATTTCCACCCACCCCGCGTCCCCCAAAGTCTTACGAGAAAAATGGTACCTCACTTGTGTGGGTCGGCCTAGTGCCTGCGACAGGAAACGGCGCAAAACGCAACGTGGTCACACCTCAATTTCGCAGTGAAAAATGACCCTTTTTGGCAAAATGCCTAGCTGTAGTTTGTGAACCCTAGCTCTGCCGGCACCTAGGAAACCTACCAAACACACACATTTCTGAAAAGTAGACACCCGGGGGCTTCCAGGGAGGTATGGCTTGCGTGGATCCCCCAACGTTTCCTTGCCAGAATCCCTTGCAAACCTCAATTTTAGCTGAAAAATCTCTTTTTCACACATTTGTGTGTGGAAAGTGTGGCATCACTGGCCTCACACAATTTCCTACCACCCAGCGTTCCTCCAGGTCTCCCGATAAAATGGTGCCTCACTTGTGTGGAGGCCCAAGTACCCGTGACAGGCAAGGGCCCAAAACATTTTTGATAGGCAATGTTGATGTTGCCTCAAAACGTTTTGTGTCCTTGCCTGTCGCGGGTACTTGGGCCTCCCACACGAGTGAGGTACCATTTTTATCGGGAGACCTTGGGGAACACTGGGTGGTAGGAAATGCATGTCTGCCCAGCGATGCCACAACTTTCCCACCCAAAAATGTGTGGAAAAAGTGATTTTTCCACCTAAATTCGAGGTTTGCAGGGGATTCTGGGTAAGAAAACGTTGGGGGATCCACGCAAGCCATACCTCCCTGGAACCCCCGGGTGTCTAGTTTTCAGAAATGTGTGGTTTGATAGGTTTCCTAGCTGGCCACCGAGCACGGGGCCAAAACCGAGGTGACCCCCTTGCAAAACCAGGTTGTTTTGTGATAGGCAATTTTAATGTCGCCTCAATACCTTTTCGGCCCTAGCCTGTCGTGGGTACTTGGGCCTCCCACACGAGTGAGGTACCATTTTTATCGGGAGACCTTGGGGAACACTGGGTGGTAGGAAATGCATGTCTGCCCAGCGATGCCACAACTTTCCCACCCAAAAATGTGTGGAAAAAGTGATTTTTCCACCTAAATTCGAGGTTTGCAGGGGATTCTGGGTAGAAAACGTTGGGGGATCCACGCAAGCCATACCTCCCTGGAACCCCCGGGTGTCTAGTTTTCAGAAATGTGTGGGTTTGATAGGTTTCCTAGCTGGCCACCGAGCACGGGGCCAAAACCGAGGTGACCCCCTTGCAAAACCAGGTTGTTTTGTGATAGGCAATTTTAATGTCGCCTCAATACCTTTTCGGCCCTAGCCTGTCGTGGGTACTTGGGCCTCCCACACGAGTGAGGTACCATTTTTATCGGGAGACCTTGGGGAACACTGGGTGGTAGGAAATGCATGTCTGCCCGGCGATGCCACAACTTTCCCACACAAAAATGTGTGGAAAAAGTGATTTTTCCACCTAAATTCGAGGTTTGCAGGGGATTCTGGGTAAGAAAACGTTGGGGGATCCACGCAAGCCATACCTCCTGGAACCCCCGGGTGTCTAGTTTTCAGAAATGTGTGGGTTTGATAGGTTTCCTAGCTGGCCACCGAGCACGGGGCCAAAAACCGAGGTGACCCCCTTGCAAAACCAGGTTGTTTTGTGATAGGCAATTTTAATGTCGCCTCAATACCTTTTCGGCCCTAGCCTGTCGTGGGTACTTGGGCCTCCCACACGAGTGAGGTACCATTTTTATCGGGAGACCTTGGGGAACACTGGGTGGTAGGAAATGCATGTCTGCCCAGCGATGCCACAACTTTCCCACCCAAAAATGTGTGGAAAAAGTGATTTTTCCACCTAAATTCGAGGTTTGCAGGGGATTCTGGGTAAGAAAACGTTGGGGGATCCACGCAAGCCATACCTCCCTGGAACCCCCGGGTGTCTAGTTTTCAGAAATGTGTGGGTTTGATAGGTTTCCTAGCTGGCCACCGAGCACGGGGCCAAAAACCGAGGTGACCCCCTTGCAAAACCAGGTTGTTTTGTGATAGGCAATTTTAATGTCGCCTCAATACCTTTTCGGCCCTAGCCTGTTGTGGGTACTTGGGCCTCCCACACGAGTGAGGTACCATTTTTATCGGGAGACCTTGGGGAACACTGGGTGGTAGGAAATGCATGTCTGCCCAGCGATGCCACAACTTTCCCACCCAAAAATGTGTGGAAAAAGTGATTTTTCCACCTAAATTCGAGGTTTGCAGGGGATTCTGGGTAAGAAAACGTTGGGGGATCCACGCAAGCCATACCTCCCTGGAACCCCCGGGTGTCTAGTTTTCAGAAATGTGTGGGTTTGATAGGTTTCCCTAGCTGGCCACCGAGCACGGGGCCAAAACCGAGGTGACCCCCTTGCAAAACCAGGTTGTTTTGTGATAGGCAATTTTAATGTCGCCTCAATACCTTTTCGGCCCTAGCCTGTCGTGGGTACTTGGGCCTCCCACACGAGTGAGGTACCATTTTTATCGGGAGACCTTGGGGAACACTGGGTGGTAGGAAATGCATGTCTGCCCGGCGATGCCACAACTTTCCCACACAAAAATGTGTGGAAAAAGTGATTTTTCCACCTAAATTCGAGGTTTGCAGGGGATTCTGGGTAAGAAAACGTTGGGGGATCCACGCAAGCCATACCTCCCTGGAACCCCCGGGTGTCTAGTTTTCAGAAATGTGTGGGTTTGATAGGTTTCCCTAGCTGGCCACCGAGCACGGGGCCAAAACCGAGGTGACCCCCTTGCAAAACCAGGTTGTTTTGTGATAGGCAATTTTAATGTCGCCTCAATACCTTTTCGGCCCTAGCCTGTCGTGGGTACTTGGGCCTCCCACACGAGTGAGGTACCATTTTTATCGGGAGACCTTGGGGAACACTGGGTGGTAGGAAATGCATGTCTGCCCAGCGATGCCACAACTTTCCCACCCAAAAATGTGTGGAAAAAGTGATTTTTCCACCTAAATTCGAGGTTTGCAGGGGATTCTGGGTAAGAAAACGTTGGGGGATCCACGCAAGCCATACCTCCCTGGAACCCCCGGGTGTCTAGTTTTCAGAAATGTGTGGGTTTGATAGGTTTCCCTAGCTGGCCACCGAGCACGGGGCCAAAACCGAGGGGACTCCCTTGCAAAACCAGGTTGTTTTGTGATAGGCAATTTTAATGTCGCCTCAATACCTTTTCGGCCCTAGCCTGTCGTGGGTACTTGGGCCTCCCACACGAGTGAGGTACCATTTTTATCGGGAGACCTTGGGGAACACTGGGTGGTAGGAAATGCATGTCTGCCCAGCGATGCCACAACTTTCCCACCCAAAAATGTGTGGAAAAAGTGATTTTTCCACCTAAATTCGAGGTTTGCAGGGGATTCTGGGTAAGAAAACGTTGGGGGATCCACGCAAGCCATACCTCCCTGGAACCCCCGGGTGTCTAGTTTTCAGAAATGGGTGGGTTTGATAGGTTTCCTAGCTGGCCACCGAGCACGGGGCCAAAACCGAGGTGACCCCCTTGCAAAACCAGGTTGTTTTGTGATAGGCAATTTTAATGTCGCCTCAATACCTTTTCGGCCCTAGCCTGTCGTGGGTACTTGGGCCTCCCACACGAGTGAGGTACCATTTTTATCGGGAGACCTTGGGGAACACTGGGTGGTAGGAAATGCATGTCTGCCCGGCGATGCCACAAATTTCCCACACAAAAATGTGTGGAAATAGTGATTTTTTCAACAAAATATGAGGCTAGCAGGGCATGTTGGGTAAAAAACAGTGAGAACCACGCAAGTCATTCACCCTTGTACTTCCCCTTTGTCTACTACTCAAAAATGTAATGGTTTGCCTAGGTGACGACTGAGCTAGGGCAGAAAGTCCCCTGCTACCCATTGTGGAAAAAAAAATATCTTACAAAAGACCATTAAACAGACACAAATATAAATCTAACACTCATTTGATAAAGCTAATCCACCACTTACACAGGTTGGTTTTAGCACCTCCAGAAACGCTGGCTTCAAAGCACAAATACTTATCAAAGTATATAAATATTGAAGCCAAGCCTTCTGAAGGGGAGCCATAAAGCCACATCACGGCACCAACCACTTTATGGTCCATTCACACGCCATTCACACACCACACACAAGACTTCCGTACCGCCAGCCACGGGCCCAAACAACCATATCACTTGCACTCACACAAACATACTGCCGCCATGCAAGGGCCCATCACATTTATATGCCACAAGACATAATGACTTTGACTATATTCTACCACCTGTCAAGTCTCCACCTCCTTCTTCCAGAACGTTACCGAACTCATGCCCAGTGAACCTATACTAATGACTTCCATGACAGCCACATGAGGCTCAGGAAGACATGTCTTTCATGCACCTTTAGTGCACTCACTATGCTAAATCCAACTCCTTCCAGTTTGTGGATGCAAGTTGGGGGTGCTCGAGTATGCCGTGAAGCCCAATCCTCGAGCTGAGCAAGCATATCTACCTTTGAAACTAAGGCAAAATGCTGGAAATTTTCAAAAGGTAACATCATAAACTATGAACGGATGAATGTGAAACAAGGGTAGTCCGTGACAACGTAGCATATGTCCAATCCACCGTTATGTGCAGTGACTGTAATGCACTTATCATACAGCAAACTGACCATCTACTAAGTTCTAACGGAGGATGAACATGGCAAGCAGCATTGACCCATAAGTATTGAGTGTGAGTGTGGCAGCAATGGATTTGAATCCATGGGTGAAGAAGAAGTCAGGACGTGTATCTATACTACCTTTACTATCTGCCTTCTACCTTTGCAATATTCCTCGGAAAGCGTACCTACCGTAAGCTGTTCTAACCCGTTCGTGTGTCTGTCCTCAGAGTCCTGACTAACCCTGTCCAATTGTTAAGAGACCCTATACTAATGCCTTTCATCTCTAGCTACTTGAAGCTTGAGTGAACATTTCTGTCACGAGCTATCAATGCTCTCACAATGCTCTATCCAACTCCTTCCAGTTTGTGGATGCAAGTTGGGGGTGCCCGAGTATGCCGCAAAAACATTTCTCGAGCTGAGCAAGCATATCTACCTTTGAAACTAAGGCAAACATGCTGGAAATTTTCAAAAACTTCCTAAAGAGAACATCATAAACTACGAAGAACGGTTGAATGTGAAACACGGGTACTCCATGACAACGTGGCATATGTTCTGCCCACCAGTATGTGCAGCGTGGGGACTATAATGCACTTGTCAATTGGCGAACAGAACAACTACCACGTTCTGAAAGCAGATAAAGGTGTTGAGAAGTCCATGATTTCATGAAGTAGAGGAAGAAATATCCTGCAGCTGCTTGCGTAGTGAAGGAGTGGCCCACAGACAGTAGGTATCCATTCACACCAATTGAAAGGTTATCCTATTGGCAGCTCCACCTCAGTCAATTTCCCAGTATTTTGCTTTAGTGTGATACAACATAAAGCAAGTAGGAAAACAGAAGGCAGGCTTACTTGGGCACTGGGGACAGTAAACACGAGTCTCCTGCCTCTTTCCCTGCATCGAGCACACTTTACAACGACGACATGGTCGCTCCTTTTGGGTGTTGCAGGAATTTTATCTGCAAAGTGTCGCTCCTGCAGCCTTGCCACGTCCTCCAGAACACATGAAGTGGAGGCTTCTGCTTCTGTAGCAGTAAGACTTTCAATTACAGACAACTGAAAGTCAAGGAAAGACATGAGTCTTCCTGTGGTGGTCTCACGATAAACAACATACGCATTGTATGTTGCCATCTGGATCAGGTGCGTAAACAGTTTCTTATACCAAGTGCGAGTTTTACGACTCGCATTGTATGGCTGAAGAACCTGGTCGTTCTTGTCCACTCCGCCCATGTACTTGTTGTAATCAAGTATACAGGTGGGCTTGTGGACTTCGGCCATCTGACCCCAAACCGTGACAGGGAAGTGCTCTCAGCATGAATTGTAGTGAGCATGTACACATCGCGCCTATCTGAGAACTTAACTGCGAGCAGCTCGTTGGAACGCAACGCAGTGCTCTGGGATTTCTGGAGCTTCTTGCAAACAAGCTCCTGCGGGAATCCTTTGCGGCGACAACGAATTGTACCACAAGCCACGGTGCCAGCTTTGTAGAGCTCACTGAATAGCTCTACTCCTGTATAGAAATTGTCCACATAAAGGTTATAACCTTTGTGAAGAAGTGGCTGGACAAGCTCCCATACAATCTTTCCTGTGACCCCTAGCATGGGAGCGCAACCTACAGGGTTAAGAGTTGTGTCCTTCCCTGTATACACTCTCAAGCTGTACACATAGCCAGTCGAGCTCTCACACAGCATGTACAGCTTGATGCCATAGCGAGCGCGTTTGCTCGGAATGTACTGCCTAAACAGCAGCCGCCCTTTATACAAGATCAAGGACTCATCAATGGCTATATTCTTTCCAGGAGTATAAACCTCTGGAAACCTGGCAGACAAATGTTCCACGACAGGCCGAATTTTGAACAACCTGTCATAGTCTGGATGGTCCCAGGGCAATGCAGCAGAATTGTCATTGAAATGCAGCATGCGCTGCAATAGCAAAAACGATCTCTGCTCATGTATGGTGCAAAGATGGGGTTAACCAAACCGTGCGAGTAGACCAGTAGGATAGCAAGGTTGGTTTATGCACTACCCCCATTTTAAGTGTGAGGCCCAAAAATATCTTCAACTCCCCTAGTGAAGTGGGAGTCCACTTGCGCGCCCTAGAATGAGGCCCAAGAGTGCCTCCTTGCTCCCTCAGAAATTGTTCGGCACGCAAATTTGTTTGCTGCACAATTTCGTCTAGGAAGTCAACACCAAAAAGAGATGGAAGTAGTCAATTGGCAAAAAATTTGCCGTATCTACTTTACATCCAGCGTCACCAGTGAAAGGCGGAATTTGGGGCTGAACTAAATTGGGAGGCTGCCAAGACAGCACTCCGTCTGTGCTTGCGGCCGCACGTGCCTGCACTCTGGGTTGCTCTAACCTGTTACGGGTGTCCTGCTGCACAGACTGTGCTGGCAAAGGGACAGCACGACTGACATCGTCTCCTTCAGAATCGCTGGACGATGAGTCATCGGATGGAACTGCGCCGACTGAAAAGTCACTCCCAGATTCGGCTCCATTGTCCTCTCCCTCAGATGCTGTCTCAGTATCTGCTGTCTCAGTCTCTGATCCTGCCTCAGAGCTGGACTCCAGAACCAGATTTAGGGCCTGGGCAGCATCCATCCAACGATATGCCATCTCTGCTAGTGCCTAAACTATCCTTTTAAAACACAATCCTACGTAGAAGGCAGATAGGTTGTTGGTTTTAAAGTGTAGGTGGGTGTGTGCGCGTGAGTGAAGTGTTTAAGTCAATAATGACGAAGTCACCTTACCTTTGCGAACTCTGTACGCTCTCCAAAAAGACTAAGAAAGAGAGAAAAAAGACACAGTATTACTTTACCTTGCCACATACCCATCATCGCAGCCTTTTAGCGCTGGTGGGAGCCATTGCAACCATCATTTTGGCGCCAAGATGCCTACGGGTGAACGTGTGCTTTACAATTGCACACTATGACCTCCTTTGATGCGCCCACTACCATCCTTGCAAACGTGCCCCTCATCTCTCCATAGCCCCTCTCTCACATAGACAATTAATTCCCAATGTCAGAGCGCTCAATACCTGGTGCAGGCAGCAACGGGTAGAATCCTTACCCGATATTTAAATTCAGAAACACAAAGGATGCCGCACTCCAAGACCGGTTTCAGAGTTGCTTTATTTTCACCACCACTACCACCAGTCGTGGTGAAAATAAAGCAACTCTGAAACCAATCTCTGGAGTGCGGCATCCTTTGTGTTTCTGAATATATATATATATATATCCAAGCTCCGTTTCCTTGTTTCCCAAAACGAAAAACAGCACTCGCGTGGGCCAATAAACTCTAGCAACTGCCCCCGCGAGTGCTGTTTTCTTTTGGGAAACAAGGAAACAGAGCCTGGATAAATATCGCGGGCGCACCCCGCGTTTGTGAAGCACCCGTCCGCAAGTGCGCCGTTCACTGTGCATCAAGGAGCATATATATATATATATATATATATAGCAACTGACAGTATCCCACGTGCGAGCGCGCACACATGGGACCACGGACTCAAGATTAAGCTGTAGCCAAAATGCGTGCTTACAAAGAAAGGTGCAGCCTCAGACGCGTTTCGGACACCGACTGTGTCCTTGATCACATATATATATAAACCATTTCCGAAATCTTCATAAGAATCGGTCACCGACACAAGGGTAGCATTGCCATTCAGGCTTGACGTTTATTCGATACCTTTGCTATAATATATATATATATATACACACACACACGGACACATATATATATATATATATATATATATATACATAGATTTTATCTCTACATATATTTATATACATCTATATACATATATCTATACATATATATGTATATGTATATAGATACATATATATATCATTCACTCTTTAGACTTATGTATATATATGTATCTATATACACATACATATGTATATAGATACATATATATACATATATCATCTACAGAGAGAAAGAGACTCTCTCTCTCTCTCTCTCTCTCTCTCTCTCATATATATATATATATATATATATATATATATATATATATATATATAAAGAAAGATCTCTCTCTTGCTCTAATTTTTTTATAGCTATGGCTTCCTGGGGGCCGATTGTGGCCCCTACGGAAAGCACATAGGTATAAAAAAATGCCCCCACAGGGGTCGGCCACTGAGCAGGAGGACCGACCCCCTGCCAATATTGCCACCATTGTACTTTTTTTAATTATTTTTAGCATTTTTGGGGGCGATAATGCCCCCAAGGAAAGCCAACATGGGTAAATAGAAAATATGCCCCCACAGGGGTCGGCCACTGAGCAGGAGGACCGACCCTCTGCCAATATCGCCGCCATTTTAAAAAAAAAAAAAAATCGTTTTTTTCATTTTGGAGTGCGATCGCGCACCCCAAACAAAGCCAACTTAAAAAAATTAAATAAATATGCCCCGGGGGGCCGACCCATTACCACGAGGGCCGACCCCCAAAGACATCCCTGGTGTCTAGTGGGGTTTCCTGGCCGTGGATCGCATCGCTGCCGCGATCCACGGCCAGGAGTCCTTTCAGGAAGGCCTCGTTTGAAAGGGAGACTCTCCCTTTCAAACGAGGCCTCCCTGAAAGCTGGGAGGCCGTTTCGGCCAGATTTCCCCATCGGAGTCGACGCGGCCTTACCTGCTGCTGTCCTCGGCTCCGGTGGGAAATCAGTGACGCTCAGAGCGCCTCGCGGCGCGCTGACGTCACAGATGGGCGGGAGGGGGCGGGGAGACGCGAAAGCCTTCCACGTCTCCCCAGGGGAATTAAAAAACAATCTCCGGTGCGATGCACCGGAGGTTTAAAGGGGCCCTCCCTGGTGACGGCCAATGGACGTGCGCCGCACCAGGGAGGTAGTGCTTGCGTCGGCCATTGGCCGACGCAAGCACCAAAGGGGTTAAAGAGGGTTTTAAATTACAATTCTTTAGACATCAAACTCGATATTCCTACCTGCTCCCAATTAAACGTTATCACTCATTAAATGTAGTAAGGTAACCCAATGTTATCCTATGGGCAAGGTAGGTCTTGTAGTAGTGAAAAACAAATGTAAGACGTTTTCATTATCAGGACATGTAAAAGTTAAAAGTGCATGTCCAACTTTTTTAATACCCTGCAGCCTGCCCTATGGGCTGTTTAGGGCCCAGCCGAGAGGTGAGTTATATGTATTAAAAAGGAAGATTTAGGCCTGGTAAAAGGTTTATTTGTTCAGGTCAAAATGGAACTTTAAAACTGCACACACAGGCTGCAATGTACTTAAGTAGGGGACACAATCAGTGCTGCAGGCCTACTAGTAGCATTTAATTTACATGCCCTGGGTACCTGTAGTACCACTTTACAAGAGAATATAAGTAAATTAATGTGCCAATTGGGTGTAAGCCAATGTTACCATGTTTAAAGGAGAGATCACAAGCACTTTAGCACTGGTTAGTCCTAAAAGCCAACAAAAAAGAGTTCAGAAAACAGGAGGGTGAAGACAAATAGTTAGGGGATGACTGCAGAAAGGGCCAACTCCAACACAATAGGCATAAGGTTTTGTGAGTGTGTGTTTTTATATCAGCATATCCCTCCCAAACTTTGGCTTAAAATGTCCCAGAACCCTCCCATTTAGTAGTAAATATTTCATTTCCCTGGTTCTCTTCAGAACTTCGCTTAGAGAAAAGCGCTTGCAAAAAGTTGGAGCGTGTCTGGCGAAAAACGTATAACTTGGATGCGAAGAGTGTTTATAAAACAGCACTAAAAAATGTCATGCCCTCAAACGTCTGGCTATCAGGAACTACTTAGCCAACCAAATTAAAGAGTCTGACAACTCCTCCAAGGAAGTTTTTAAGAGTGTGCAAGATTTTATGAAACCTCAAGCTACAATGAGCACTATTACGCCATCAGCCGATTTATGTAAAGATCTGTCGAACTTTTTCCAGGAGAAGGTTCAATCTATATACTCTTCCTTCTCTATGTCAGAGGCTCATACTACCACTTCTTTGCCTCCTGATTCTCATAGCTCCTGGTCCGAATTTCGGCCTTTTTGTCCGAAATCGTCCCTTTCAGACCTGGTAAGAACTAAATCAGGTTCGCCACTTGATCCTTGTCCAGCCAGATTTTTCAAACTGCTTGCTCCTTTTTTCAACCCCCACTTAAATTTTATCTGGAATGCTTCTCTGACTTCGGGAAGCTATCCCTCTATATGGAAAAAAGCATATGTTTTGCCTATTCTTAAAAAGAAAGACGCGGATCCTGGCATACTTAAGAACTTTAGGCCCATCTCGCTCCTGCCTGCTCCTGCAAAAATTCTGGAGAAGGAAGTTCAGAGACAGCTATCTGACTTCCTGGAGTCCAATAACCTTCTTCATGACTCCCAGTCGGGCTTTAGGACGGGTTACAGTACTGAGACTGCTCTGCTGGAAGTGGCGGAAACCATCCGAGAATCCCTTGACCAAGGTAGCTGTGCCATGCTTGTGCTGTTGGACTTGTCCGCAGCCTTTGATACGGTCTCTCATTTGATCCTTTTAGACCGACTGGCACAGCTGGGTATCTCGGGGACTATCTTGAACTGGTTCCGCTCATTTCTGGATACGCGGTCTCAGCAGGTCTTTCTGCGCCCTCATGTCTCCTCTTGCTGCCCTATGGTATGTGGAGTACCTCAGGGCTCGGCGCTGAGCCCCACCCTGTTTAATTTTTATCTTGCTCCTTTGGCATCTGTAGTGGAACACTGTGGAGTGAGAATGATCTCAGACGCTGATGACACGCAGCTCGTGTTCTCATTCAAAGACACTGCAAAGGCCACGTTTGACAGCTTCAGGCATTGCCTCACCAAGATTGCCTCCTGGATGACAGACAATTGCCTGAAATTAAATGCTGACAAAACGGAGGTGATGTTCTTTAATCAACCTTCACCCCCACGGCCAGATCTCTGGTGGCCGGCGCAGCTGAACCCCCCTCCCATCCGTGTCACCTCAGTCAGAAATTTAGGCTTTAAATTCGATTCTAAACTGTCGGGCAAGGACCAGATTGGTCAAGTCTCCAGAGCTTGTTTTTGGAAACTTAAAGCCTTGCGAAGATTCCTCCACCTGCTGCCGATGGACTGTCGGGCTACAATAGTCCATGCCCTTATTACATCTCAGCTGGACTATGCTAACAGCTTGTACCTGGGTCTCCCTGCTTACCTTACCCAGAGATTGCAGACAGTCCAGAACGCTACAGCGAAGTTCATTAGAAATGTGCCCCTCCGACATCACATTTCTCCTCATCTGCGCAGCCTTCACTGGCTCCCAGTAAAAAGGAGAATCGAATTTAAGGCATTGTCCCTTGCCTATAGAGCATCAAGAGATAGAGGTCCAGGATACTTGAAACAGAGACTTCAGAAATATCACCAGACCAGGACCTTGCGATCCAACTCTCAGATGCTTCTCCACACTCCTCGCTTTGCTAAAGCCAGGATTGGTGGGCGAGCCTGCGCAGTAAGAACGGCCGCTCTTTGGAATTCTATGCCTGATCACCTGCGCAAAGCAGAATCGGAATCCACTTTCAGGAAGGCACTGAAAACATGGCTGTTTGATTTGCCCTAGCTCGTCCCTTTCCCCTGTCTGACTACGCTGCTACTTTAGCACCGGGACACCGCCGTTGGTGGTAGCCGAGCGCTCTATAAATGTTTATGGATGGATGGATGGATTTTCCCACCACTCCCTCTTATTCCTCCCACAGTTACTCCTAAAACATATACCTACGTGAGCTGACATCTCCACCGCATTGACGGGGATCTCTGCACAGAAAAGATAGAAGAGGTGGGTGCAGAGGTTTCCGGCCATGGATTTATGAATACACATTTTGCAGTAAGTGAGTACTATTACTTTATGTACTTTAAAGTGACATTCGTGAATCGAGCCCAAAGGCAGTAAGTATCCACATAATTGTCTGAGTCTGTCCTTACACTGTTCAGCAACACATCTGCTCCTGTGCTATGATGCTCTCTCAATCATGTCTACCTTACTTATAAACCGCTTGCACTGTAATACCCTTTCCCTACCCGGTTAGTTGCAACAGCACCCTTTCAACGATGCAGGAACTTGACAAAAGTCTGAGTGCTCCAATGGCTCCTTGGGGCAAGTAAGCACTTTATAAATCACACAGACTGAGTCGCTACTTACTCAATGATCGAAAAGTGCTTCAGTATTGCAAGGGTATGGAAAGTGCTACATAAATAACCACACAATACAGTACACACCGACAATCTTCAGGGCTGGACAAAAGCAGCCCAGGCAAAAATGCTCAAACCGGCCCCTTGCTCAGTTTCTTCCTCTCCATCCATTCTCTTTACTTCTCTCCTCTCTCTCTCTCTCGTCTCCCTCTCTGATCACTTTCTTTCTTCATTCCCCTTCCCTCCCTTTCTCTCTCTCTCTCTCTTGAACCCTTCCGTGCAAAGTGACAGAGGCAGCAGGAACTGTCCTGAGCTTTCAAAACCGGCCTCCAAGGGCTCTGGCTTCCCGGGGAAATGCCCAGAGGAATAAAAGGCCTGTCCAGCCCGAATTATGTTCTACTTTGCCCAAGCATCCTTCAATCCAAATATTTCCTTGTCATTCTTTTGGAGAACCAGCCATGGGCTGTCTGCTCCAGAGACTCTCAGAAACCTCTTTTCAGTCTGTAAATGCATTGGTTAAGTTAGCCTTTGAAAGGCCAATGCACTGCTATAAGTTTTTGGTTCATTCGAAACAAAGGCCCCACCCACAGCAGGAGATAAGCAGTGGCGTAACACAGGCACCCACAGCCCCCGCAGTGCATGGGGCCCCCAAGCTGCAGGGAGCCGCCTCAGCACAGTACCTGGCCTGAGAGCTCCTGATTGAGTCTGGAGGGGGGGGGCCCTCCATGTACCTTGCACGGGGGGCCCTCAAGTTTCGTTACACCTCTGTAGATAAGTGGCCCTCCCCACTCAGAGAGCCAGGAATCAGTGTTCCTTTGTATGTGCCTCTTGTTTTTGTATCATATATGATTAATTTTCCGCAGCTTGATTGTTGGGCGTGGGCTGTGAGGCGTGAAGCTCAGCTGTGGATGGAGAAGCGGAGGGCAGCGCGCGCCCGTCCCTCCCCGCGGGATGGTATCAGCTGGCTTTACCCTGAACGTCCATAAGTCAGCACCGTGATGGCTCACTGACTCAGTGTCAGAGGTCACAGCTGTAGAGGTAGGTGAGCCAACAAATTAACAAGGAGAGTCGAGCCAGAGGCGATTTGACGCTCGAGCCCAGCCATGAAAATATGTGGCATGCAAATCATGCAACAAATATCACGTAAATATATAATACCTTTTCAATATCTTTTTTAAAAAGTGTGTTCCTTTAACAAGTGAAAGCATTAGAAACACTCCTGCCCCTACCACGACAAGAATGCTATTAGTGAACTAAGACGCAAATCAGTTGTCATGTGTACCCCACATGTGGCCTCCACCCTTATGATGGACAGAGCAACATTATACTCTATTATATCCAACATGAGGCTTTTGTACAGCACACATCCTGAATTCATGCATTTGAAAGTTTGATCATGTGATAATGAAGGAAATATTTTCCTAGAATCACACAATTTTGTCAAGTAGGGAAGCCAGGATTGATCTCAGGTTTTCTGGTTTCACATTGTGCAATTCAGCTACTGCATCGGTATCTCTGTCCTTTTTTATCTCAAAGGCATATGTTTTTCTTTAATTCTTGATGAATGAGTGGAGAGCATTGGTGGCAGTCAGAAGTTGCATGATGGGGACCTCAAGTTACCCCAGAGCCTGGCGTCTGGATCAAGCTTTCAGTGGCTCGCCCACCTGTACGTGGCAGCCTACCAACCTGAGTGACTGATGAAAGTGCCCTAAGTAGAATAAAAAGGTATTGTGTGAAAGGGGCATGGGAGAACAAGTGCAACTAGAGACCTTTTTCCAAGAGGCTTGGCCTGTGTAGATAAGGGTCTGACTTAGAACATGCAACCTAAAATCCTGTTCTTCACACAGTGTGCTACCTGACCAGCAATTGAGTGCCTCTCTGCTTTCTCTTATTGCATCCAGGCATACCACTCAACAAAGAAAATATGCTTAAAACAAGCCAGACCTAGTTGCTTTATCGGTGCTTGTTAGCAAGCTGTATCAGATAAATGGTCTTTGGAGTGTCTCAATCACTCCCATTCTCCTCTCCACACCACTTTCCTCTGGAGTCTCTCACTCTATTAGACCAGGACACTCTTTTTCTCCCTACATGTTTCAGAAATCCTCCATCTATATATCTCGTCATCTTCCTCTTCATCATTCTGTCTTTCTACATGTACTTATTTGAGTCAACTCCCCTTTGCTATACCCCCTTTCACACACACATACACACAAATATATCTCTATGTCACCACTTGTAAACACAGCATTTTCTTTTAATACCTGTACTATTCGGGGCCTGGGTCAGCCGGCAGCCAAGGAACACTACTAACCCTGGGCATTTCTGAAACCTAGAGAACCATGGGAATCCATGGTGGTGTAGCTTGTGTGTACCCCAGCAGGTTTACTTACCAAGAATGCCCTGTGAATGTCAAACCATGGCTCGAAAAAGGCTATTTTCTCTACATGTCACAGAAAACTCGGGCACAATGGCAAAAGTCTTATCACCCTGTGGTCCCATACTTCTCTCGATAAAATTTTGCCTCCCATATGTGGGTGGACCTAAGGTATGTCATTGGAACAGAACAAAGCTACAACGATGTGACGAACTCATGGACAGAACATTGACTTCACACAGTGCCCATTTTCACCGGTTCCTGTCACGGGCGACAGACACAACGACAAAACTGGAGTACCATTTTTATTACGAGCATTGTGGGAACAGAGAATAGTAGAACATTTGAAGTTATCAATTGATTTTCTCTTATTTTTTGGCTTAAATGTAAGCCAGAGTGCAAAAAAGAACACATTTTGCAAATTGCACTCTGAACATGATTGTATGTTTAACCCCAAATTCAGAGTTGTACTAATAACCACTGTTCCTAAACTCATTATCTAAGGCAAATTTTAAAAAATGCAAGGTTTCCTTTATATCAATTTTTCATTCATGGGATTTTACTATATAAATTGATGCACGGTCGGTACACAATTAAAAACTCATAACTAAGCTGCAGTTAACGCGTTAGCTCCGATTATCATGTGTTTTTAGACATGCAATAAACACGATACACTCCTGCAACCAGAAGAGTCAAACGGACATAATGATATATTTATTTTTAAATCACCATCAGGGCAAAACATTATAGATGAAAATGTCATCTAATTCCATTTTCCCATACTTATTTCATTTATATTTTGATTTAAATCTTTATGAAAACCATAACTGATCTGCATAATTGAACCGTTGCTGAATTCCCAATGTTGTTTACTTTTCAGAAGTGCATACCTTTCCAGGTTTAGCCATGGGTTTCACACTTATTTCCATGACAAAGTGTAAGTAGCTATAACCCCCACAAAATAGAAAAGATCTCCTGCTACTTAGAAAAATGCAAACAGTGTGGTAAAAAAAATGTTTTTGTTAAAACTCTGCCTGTTACCGAAAGCTGAGAAGGGGTCAATCTTAGCAAAGCAAGCATTTTGTTGACATAATCCTAGGGAGAAAAAATCATAAATTTACTTGCTTAGCACTTTTTTCCCATGTTTCCAAAATATGGGGAAAAAAGGACACAAATTTGGCCTGGATAACTTCTGTGGACAAAACGTTATGAGGGCTTAAGAGCGAAGTGCCCCAAACATCAATAAAATCTCCACACAGGGGAAGCTGCAGCAGCTAAAGGGTTACATTTCCACAATAAGGGCATAGATCAGGGGTGTCCACTATCAGTGCAGGTCTGAGTCCATATTAGATTTTCAAGAAAATCGCCAGCTAAACCATTTACATTTAATGTCATTATACATAAATGTATCTAATGTGGAGATCCTCAAAATCTGGCATGGATCCAGTCCACCCTCCCCCTACATGTGCTCTGGACTTATATAAAGCCATAAAAGATAAATCAGCATTCACAGTGCGCCACCAAGTGGTAGTGTAAATTTACTGCAAAGGAACATAAGAATGTAATTGTTTTAGTGTTATGGGGGCACTCCAGCAAGTAAATTGCAGCTTTGCCTGGAGTGCTAAAAATCCTCTCTGCTTTCATAGTCCATTCACAGCATCGTATGAAGTCCTAGGAGCAGAAACATAAGGCGGCTCATTTAGAGAATGACCTAAAAGATTCCAGATTTGTATAATTTCTGCATATTAACCTGTTAATGGAATCCTTATCACTTTTATGTTTAAAATTGGATTTCTTTTTTTTCAGTTGGGTTGTCAAGAGAAATTTTTGCCGGTCATCAGCGCCTTCTAATTTCTTTTGGTAAATGATTGGGCCTGACCTGGAGCGGTCCCTGACTTCTCATTCCGCAACATTGCTGGTTTGTTTTGCCTTGTCTGCTCCTTTGACATCCATAACAGGGAACATGTTTGAACTCTTTCTTATGCATCTTACATTTATTCAAATTAACCACCTATTTTAGTTACTTGGCTGTTGCACGTATGTAGCACCTCACTGTGTGCTGGTAGCAGCCTCGATTGCTTCCTGTAGGTGTTTACTTTCTGTTCCTGAGCAGCAATTGTCATGGAAACACCTGCTGAGCCGGCCAGTCTCCTCTTTTTATTCTAACAGCTTCTAAAGTCTTCTTGTTTAAAACTTGTAACTCGAGCTAAATGGGTATTATGGATGTAGCAGCCAATGACTTGCAGCTTTTTGTACCATATGCCCCCTCCTGCCTTTGCAATTAATCAATCAATCAGGATTTATAAAGCGCGGCTAATCACCCAATAGGGCAGGGGTCTTCAAACTGGGGGGCGGGCCTCCCTAGAGGGGCCTCAGGTGGTCCCAGGGGGTGGGGGCTCCAGGATCTGGCTAAAAGAAGCATCATGCTCTGTAATGGACCATCGCTAACATATTTTGTCATTTATATCCTAGCAGGGAGTATGTGTCAAAAGGGACGGGACTCCAAATATTCTTCAAAACCCCCGGCCACACACTGTGGATACTTTCAACAGATACAATTTAATACAATAATTGTGAAAAATTCTGAGGGGGGCCAGATGATTTTTTTTCCCCATGGGGGGGCACGGCATAAAAACGTTTGAAGACCACTGCGATACGGTATACAGGTGCTTGCAGGTCCCGGGGGCTCATTCAAACAGCCAGGTCTTGAGGGCCATTCGGAATTCCGGAAGTGAGGTGATGGTCTGGAGGTGCGTGGAGAGACTGTTACAGGTCTTCGCTGCTATGTGGGAGAAGGAGTGTCCTCCACTTCTGCTCCGGTAAATGTGGGGAGTATTCTTATTAAGGTTCCCCTACTTGGAATACTCGGTGCCCCCTCATCTAAGGGGCCGCCTACCCAGACCCTCCCACCAGCCTGCTTTCAGACCTTTGGCCCTGGAGCTCGCAGCTTAAGAGGATATGGCTGTGTCTCCATGAAGGACACATGAACTCCACAGCACTGAAACAACCCCTGGGAGCTGTATGTCCCATCCTCGCGCTTTTGGGAAGTCACACATATTTCAGCATAAAAGCTAATCTTCTCCTAACCCAACTCTATCCTTGACTTTTGTGCTGCAGATATTTTCCTCACTCTCTAATAGACCATCTTCAGAAGGAGCAAAGTCCAAATTATCTGTTCCTCCTCCGTCTGCCCTCTTTAAATCCAGATACACAGGAAACAGCATTTACAACGCTGTCGGTACAACGTGGTTCCTTCACAACGCAGTCGTTACAACGACCGCGTTGTTACCACGCGTACCATTACATCGCAAGTCGTTTCAACGACTTGCTGTAGGGGGCGCGCTGGTGTTGGATTTACAATCCAACACCTTCCCTGCTGTTGCACAAACTGGAGTAGGAATAGTAAATAATACTATTCCTAAGTCCAGCGCGCCCCCTACAGCAAGTCGTTGAAACGACTTGCAATGCAATGGTTCGTGTTGAAACAACTCGGTCGTTGTAACAACCGCGTTGTAATGGAATGCGTGAAAAGCGCATTCATTGTAAAGAGTCCTTTTCCAGATACACCCCTTTTATTCATTCTAGCCCATGACTTAGAAGTGTCAATAGCTTAGCGCGGATGTCATGGACCCCACTGCAAGCAAGGAAAATGGCCCCTTTGACTGCTGTTGTGGTAGTAAAATACAGAAATTACCAGGGTTCAGTGGGCACCTTCTGGCTTGTAGCACCAGTGCAACTGTACCTGCTGCACCAATGGTAGCTACAACCCTGGAACCAGTTCATTGTCTTTAGCTGTCTGTAGACGTTCTAAGTCAAATGCTGTTAGAATCAGGTCAGAGCAAACAGCATTTATGAACCTCACCTAACCTGGCCCCTAAATGATTGGGTATCTACAGGCATATCTGCTCACTTCGGGATGCTGAGGCCGACCAAAAACTTCTCTCTCTTCTGGTAAAACTGTGCAGGTTTGGGGTTAAAAGAGAGAGTGCTTAATTGTTGGAGGTGGTGAGAACCGTCACTCGTTTTTGGGTACAGGGACTTATGTTTCATTATCAGACTAACCCGGAGCAATAGGGAGAAAGGCAGAAAACAGAAAAGGAAGGAGGAAGAGAGAGATAGGAAAAGAATAACAAAGAAATAAACTGGGGATGAAAAAGAATCTATATGAATGAGATAAAGAACCTGGAAGGAGAAGGTGGTGGGAGTAAAAGGCATGATGTGGGATCAAAACTAGGTAGTCTTTGGTAAAAATAAACACACACAAAAGGTAATGGGGTGAAGGAATGCTTGCAAATAGTCTACACCATTGGCAATAGCCCTGGATAGCATTCCAATCCATCATTTTTCACCCACTGTTCCACTCTAGACCGAGGCCTGCCTAATGCAGATCAGCACTGACCCGGCCCTTCATAGCCGCAGTCCATGGTGACCTGCCAGGTAGGCAAAGAATTGAAGCGCTTTGGTTATAAAGAGGGGCTTGTGCAGACTTGAACCTGGAATGGACTTAGCACATTTCCCATTGGACAGCATTGAGTAAGGTCGTAGACGACAGTGTAGGAGATCTGCTGTAGACCCCATCAGTTTAAACTGACCATAGCAAGAGATCTTGTGCAAACTCCCGTTGGCTGACCATAGCTAGAGACCTGCTGCAGCCCCCGTTGAAAAGCACCAATGCTAACAAAAGACATGGTGCAAAGACACGTTGAGTTAAACCTGGCATAGCAAGAGACCTGCTGCAACCTCCATTGAAAAGCACCAACAATAACAAAAGACTTGGTGCAACGCCTTGTTGAAAAGCGTCAATGTTGGAAATGGCCCTTTTTGCAGGGTCACCCCTAAACTTTTTGCCTGCCTCCTGTATTTTTGCTGACCTGTTTCTGTTGGTTTTATGACTCTGGGCACTTTACCACTGCTGTTCAGTGCTAAAGTGCATATGCTCTCCCTTTGTAAATATGTCTATGTGAATTGGTATATCCCTGATTGGCTTATTTGGTTTACCTGTTAGTCCCTAGTAGTGTGGCCTGTGTGTGCCCAGGGCTGGTAAACCAAATGCTGCTGGTGGGCATGCAGCGCTGGTTTGCGCCACCCACAGAAGCAGCTTGTAAAGTGTGTCTCAGACCTGCCACTGCAGTGTCTGTGTGCAGTCCAGAACTGCCACCTTGGCTGTGAAGTGCACCCACTTCCCAGCCCCTGAACCTTCCCTTGGCATCTTGTAAGTCACCCCTATGGTAGGGTGCATTGTATGTGTAAGGTAGGACATGCCTTGGTGTGTGTAGCGTGTCCTGGTAGTGAATTATGCCCCATTTCGTTTTTCACTACTGTAAGGCTACCTGTTCCTCATAGGCTAGAATGGGCAGTTTGACTATTACATTCCATAGTCCTAACTGACCCCAGGAACGTGGTAGAAAAACGAATTTAGTATGCCTGAGCTCAGAATATTAAAATACATCTTTTAGTGAAGTTTATTTTTATATTCTGTGTTTGAAAATACCACTTTTAGAAAGTAGGTATTTTCTTGCCTAAGCCTTCCAGTGTACTCTGCTGTTATGTGTATTGGCTGTCTGGTTTTAGAGGGGCAGGGCAGGCTGAGTCAGACCTGGGTTGAATAGAGAGATCTGCATTTAGAGTGTGGGGAGGGGTGGCTCCTTGACCTGAATAGGGCTGTGCCTGGCAAGGTGAATGCTGGCTCCACCTCCTACTGTGTGTCTGCTAGCAGACCCACTCTTTCTGAAAGGAAGGATGCAGCCTGGTAAACAAAGTGCTCCAGGCCTGAGCAGAACTGGTTCTGGCTAGGTTCAGTGACTTGTAGCTTCTGAGAACAAAGACTTTTGGGGTATAAATATCTGTGCTCAAACCCCTACAATTTGTATTGCTTTTGGATCTGGAGAGGAAACTCTGTCCGTGCCACTGGAGGAATCTGCAGGAAGTGACTGTCCTTGTGCTTGTGTGTTGTTTCTTGCACTGGCCTGCAGCAGTGACCACTGGACCTTGGAGAAGAGGAAAAGGAACTTTTGAGAGAACTTTTATTTTTGTTACAGCAATTACCCAAGGGCTAGGAAAAGAGCTAGCATCCTGCTGGAGTCTCAGGCACATCAGACTCCACCACCAACCTCCTGCTTCCTCCCTGCGAGGATTGCTATCTGCTGATGAGGCTCCTGTGAGTTCCAGGGCCTCTAGTTTTGCTTCAGAGAAAAGAGTGCTGGAAATCGTCGCTAACGCACGTTTGCGAGCCGCTGCAGCCGAGAGCGCTGGAAAAATCATCGCGCTGCTGCCGCTGGGTGCTCGCAACACGAAACCATCGCTAACGCCCCTTTGCGAGCCGCTGCAGCTGAGACACGCTGGAAAAATCCTCGCGCTGCTGTCGCCGAGCGCTCGCAACCCCTAAAGAAATCATCGCTTCAAGACATCGCATTGCGGACGCCGTGCGTCCGCCATTTTCATCGCATCGCACCGGATTTCGTCGCTCCCTCGCGGAGCTCATTTCTTCGCATCGCAACACAATCGCACAACGCAACAGGCTCGTCGCATCGACTTCTCCCTCGCGGCAAGAAAGTCATCGCATCGGCGGCCTAGCGTGCAAACGTTGGTTGCATCGTCTCCGCACGCATCAGCAGATCGGCGCATCATCCTCCCTTGCGGCAAGGATTTAACGCATCGCCGGCCTCGCGTGAGGAAAATCATCGCTACCACTTCTTTGCGACATTTTGTTGGTTTTGCTGCTGAATTCAGGTACTTTGTGCGAGAAAGGGTCGCAGAGACCACTGCTTTGGATTTGAACCTTATTTTTGCAACCTCTGAACGAGACAGGGTCGCAGAGACCCCTGCTTTGAATTTGAACCTTATTTTTGCAACCTCTGAACGAGACAGGGTCGCAGAGACCCCTGCTTTGAATTTGAACCTTATTGTTGCAACCTCTTAATGAGAAAGGGTCGCAGAGACCCCTGCTTTGAATTTGAACCTTATTCTTGCAACCTTTGAACTATTTGTAACAGCCCTTCAACAGCAATCCTATTTTTGACAGTATTGTGGCTTTTACAGTTATTGGTCTTGTGATAAATCTGCCTTTATATAAAGATACTTATTTTTATAACTACTTGTGTGGTGTCCCTTTGTAGTGTTCCTCACTGTGTTACTGTGTATGGTCATAAATGCTTCACACCCTGCCTCTGAGATAAGCCTACCTGCTCGTGCTACGTTACCACAGGGTTGAGCAGGGGTATTAAAGAGGGTAGCCCTCTCACTCTGACTTAGGAAGAAGGGTCCCTACTTGGACAGTGGCCAGCCATTGCCAACTAGAGACCCCCATTTCTAACATTGGTGGGCAGCGGTGAGGATCTGGACTTGCATTTATGATTGCATACAGTAATTATAGTGTACACTACTAGTGAGTGCAGACCATAACGCAACCACATACATTTTTGAAGTTTTTTTTTTTATTCTATTTTTGATTGATATTGCCCGTGATTGTTACAATGGGCAAGCCTATGTTTTATTGATATTGCCAGGTGATAGTACCCGCATACATTTTTGAGAATTGTTGGATCCTATATTGTAATTGATATTGTCGGTGATTTTTTACCCGCATACATTTTCTTGAGAAGTTTCTTCTATCTTTTATTGATATTGCCCGTGATTGTTACAACGGGCAAGCCTATTTTTTTTTATTATTGATATTGCCAGTTATTGCTACAATGGGTCTTACTGAAATGAGACCTACCTTTTATATAGATGATCTGTTAACCTACAGTCTAGAGGAGCTAAGGGGGTTCTGTGAGGAGAGGGGCTTAGCAGTGAGTAGGAAGGAGACTCAGCTATCCCTGCAGACATCCCTGAGACTTTGGCAACAAGACAGATGGAGATTCTTGGAGTCCCAGTACACCTACCAAGAGGGTAGTTGGTCTGAGGGTGGCTCTGGAGAGTCTGAAGAGGAGGAAGAAAGTGTTATGGAATATCTCATAGGTGGGGAGTTCCTTGATGAGTCTAATGCCTATGGTAGTGCCAGATTCCCCTCAGGGTCCCCAGAGGAGTTGGTGGACAGGCGGGAAGGTCCCATAGGTAGGGAGTCCCTTGCTGGATCTAGTGCACAGGGTAGCACCCAATCCCTTCATGGTCCCCAGAGGAGTTGGGCAGACAGAGGGAGAGGGAGTACCAGCTGGAATTGGAGAGGCTCCAAATAGAGATTGCCCAGCTGGAGGCGCACCTAGCGCAGATAGCAGAAAAGGAGAAGTTAGCTCAAGAGGGTAGGTTACCCCTGGAGCGCAGTTTTAATTGTCTGGATTCCCCAGAGAGGGTGGGGTCCAGTGGTGGCAGCAAAATTGAAGTATATAGTGATAACAGTGTAGTACACCCACCCAGAGATGTAGCACCTGACTTGAAGGAGGGGGTTGATCTACACCAGGGGATTCAAGGATATGAGGTAGCTCCATTAGTGTGCAGTGTCCCTGAGGTGGATTGGGGAACTAGCGCAGGGCCCCATAGTCCTAGTGAAAGGAGGGATACTCTACCGACTCTGGATGAGAGGTGCAGGGAGAGGGGTTCCCCGTGGTTGAAGTCCTGGTGTATGAGTGTGAGGACCGCCCAGAAGAGTGTGGGTTGAGTGATAGAGACAGTCAGTTAATGTCTCGCCCATTTCAGGAGAGTGGTGTGGGGTACGTGTGTGAGGCACTGGATTGTGAGGTGAAGGTTAGCACCTGTGTGGAGCTGTGTAATCCAATTGTGGGAGAGCATATTGTGAGTTCCTGTTTTCCAGAGCTAAACCAACACCTGTCAGATTGCGAGTTCTCTGATCCTAGGGAACTTGCACAGGAGGCAGACCTCTGGGTGAGTACCAGAGGCCCTGTAGAGGCATTAGGGAATGACCCTAAGAGAAGTGGTTCAGAAGTTTTCCAACCCAGAGTGCTGGGAAAGGTTAGGAGTGTTACAGCTGGGTCCCCTTGTTGTGAGGAGGTTGTAGGGCCTCCCATCCTGTCTCGTGGGAGCAGGAGTGAGACTGGGATAGGTTCCGAAGTGCCCCAGCCTCAGTCCCCAGGACTGGATGGTTCCATGAGGGAACACCAGGTGGGGAGCCTAGTCTGTCTGGATGGACCGTCCATTGTGGGGGGTACCCCAGTGTTAGGTGAGCTGGGAGTGCCTGTAGTCAGGCCTCCATCAGTTCTTGTGCCTGGCAGTGCCACTCCTAGGGGAGGGTACGGAAGTCCAGTCTGAGGGATGAAAGGGGGAAGGAGTCCCCAGTGGGAGAGCCAGTGGGTCAGGGGCCAGTCAGAAGGGCTGAGCCCCTAGGAGTGACCATGGTGACACCACTTCAGTCCTGGTTGGCCAGGCAGTTGTTCAGCCACAGGGGTTGGTCCCTGGGTTGGTAAGTCAGATCCAGGAGTTGTCTGCCCTGGAGGGAGGGACAACTGTAAGCAGTGTCCCGACCATTTTTTCTAAGGGCACCACTCCAGGTGGGAGGGTGCAGTATGCTGGAAGGGGGTGCAGAGGGAGGGAGTCCTCGCCTCTGACCCCGGTGCAACCTGAGGGTTTTTTCAGGTTGGTAGGTCAGTTGCAGGGTCCAGGCCCTGAACTGGTGGAGGGGTGTGTTTCCCTTGAGGGGGCCTGTGTGCTCCCAGGAAGTCCTGGTTGGCCAGGCAGTTGTTCAACCACAGGGGTTGGTCCCTGGGATGGTAAGTCAGGTCCAGGTGTTGTCTGACCTGGAGGGAGGGACAACTGTAAGCAGTGTCCCGACCATTTTCTTTTCTAAAAGCACCACTCCAGGTGGGAGGGTGCAGTATGCTGGAAGGGGGTGCAGAGGGAGGGAGTCCTCGCCTCTGACCCCAGTACCACCTGAGGGTTTTTCCAGGTTGATGGATCAGTTGCAGGGACAAGGCCCTGAACTAGTGGAAGAGTGTATTTTCCTTGGGGGAATTGGTGTACGCCCCCAGAAGTCCTGGGTTGCCAGGCACAGGCCCAGCCCAAGGGTACAGACCCTAGGTTGGGGGCCAGGTTCAGGGTGTCCCCCTGATCTGGAGGAAGGGGCAACTGCTAACAGTGCCCCTCCCGGTTTGTGTTATGGGGGCACCTCTCCAGGTGGGAGGGTGCCAGGCCCCAGTAAAGGGGGCGGGGAGAGGGCAGCCTCACCCCTGACCTCCGCCCAGTCTAAGGGTACAGACCCTAGGCTGGGATACCAGTTGCAGGATAGAACCCCTGAACTGGTGGGTGAGTTGTGCAGGGCCCCTGCCACAGGTGCCCTGACAATCCTGGAAGGGGGTATCGCTCCAGGTGGGAGGGTACCGAGCCCCAAAGAGGAGGACCGGGTGTGGGAGAGCCCACCCCAGTCTCTGGCCCAGCTGCTGGGTACAGGCCCAGGGCTGGTGGGTCACTGTCCGGGTGCTTTGCCTGACCTGACAGGAGGGAGAGTGTACAAAAGGTGCCAGGCACCTGGGGTTACTGCCCCTCACTCTCTGATGCCACAAAGGTTTGAGAGCCCTGAGAGGTATAGGGCTTGGATTTCATCACTGACTACTGTCAGTGACTACTGGGGCTTGTTGTTTATCTGTTGGGACACACCTGGGGGCCAGTTAAGGTTAGATGCTGCACAGGTGGTGTCCACAGGTGAGGGGAAGAGTTCCCCATTGGTTATCTTAGTGGGCCCTAGGAGTGTGGACAGAGGGATCCACCAGGGTTCAGATTGGAGTAGAGCTGGCATATGCCCCTGCAGTTGCGGGCCAGTTCCGTGTTCTATCGCCCGAAGCAGGGAAGCCCATCAAAGTAGTGATTGGTCTACCCTGCGTTTTGGCTGGAAGGGGTTGTGTTGGAAATGGCCCTTTTGCAGGGTCACCCCTAAACTTTTGCCTGCCTCCTGTATTTTTGCTGACCTGTTTCTGTTGGTTTTATGACTCTGGGCACTTTACCACTGCTGTTCAGTGCTAAAGTGCATATGCTCTCCCTTTGTAAATATGTCTATGTGAATTGGTATATCCCTGATTGGCTTATTTGGTTTACCTGTTAGTCCCTAGTAGTGTGGCCTGTGTGTGCCCAGGGCTGGTAAACCAAATGCTGCTGGTGGGCATGCAGCGCTGGTTTGCGCCACCCACAGAAGCAGCTTGTAAAGTGTGTCTCAGACCTGCCACTGCAGTGTCTGTGTGCAGTCCAGAACTGCCACCTTGGCTGTGAAGTGCACCCACTTCCCAGCCCCTGAACCTTCCCTTGGCATCTTGTAAGTCACCCCTATGGTAGGGTGCATTGTATGTGTAAGGTAGGACATGCCTTGGTGTGTGTAGCGTGTCCTGGTAGTGAATTATGCCCCATTTCGTTTTTCACTACTGTAAGGCTACCTGTTCCTCATAGGCTAGAATGGGCAGTTTGACTATTACATTCCATAGTCCTAACTGACCCCAGGAACGTGGTAGAAAAACGAATTTAGTATGCCTGAGCTCAGAATATTAAAATACATCTTTTAGTGAAGTTTATTTTTATATTCTGTGTTTGAAAATACCACTTTTAGAAAGTAGGTATTTTCTTGCCTAAGCCTTCCAGTGTGCTCTGCTGTTATGTGTATTGGCTGTCTGGTTTTAGAGGAGCAGGGCAGGCTGAGTCAGACCTGGGTTGAATAGAGAGATCTGCATTTAGAGTGTGGGGAGGGGTGGCTCCTTGACCTGAATAGGGCTGTGCCTGGCAAGGTGAATGCTGGCTCCACCTCCTACTGTGTGTCTGCTAGCAGACCCCTCTTTCTGAAAGGAAGGATGCAGGCTGGTAAACAAAGTGCTCCAGGCCTGAGCAGAACTGGTTCTGGCTAGGTTCAGTGACTTGTAGCTTCTGAGAACAAAGACTTTTGGGGTATAAATATCTGTGCTCAAACCCCTACAATTTGTATTGCTTTTGGATCTGGAGAGGAAACTCTGTCCGTGCCACTGGAGGAATCTGCAGGAAGTGACTGTCCTTGTGCTTGTGCGTTGTTTCTTGCACTGGCCTGCAGCAGTGACCACTGGACCTTGGAGAAGAGGAAAAGGAACTTTTGAGAGAACTTTTATTTTTGTTACAGCAATTACCCAAGGGCTAGGAAAAGAGCTAGCCTCCTGCTGGAGTCTCAGGCACATCAGACTCCACCACCAACCTCCTGCTTCCTCCCTGCGAGGATTGCTATCTGCTGATGAGGCTCCTGTGAGTTCCAGGGCCTCTAGTTTTGCTTCAGAGAAAAGAGTGCTGGAAATCGTCGCTAACGCACGTTTGCGAGCCGCTGCAGCCGAGAGCGCTGGAAAAATCATCGCGCTGCTGCCGCTGGGTACTCGCAACACGAAACCATCGCTAACGCCCCTTTGCGAGCCGCTGCAGCTGAGACGCGCTGGAAAAATCCTCGCGCTGCTGTCGCCGAGCGCTCGCAACCCCTAAAGAAATCATCGCTTCAAGACATCGCATTGCGGACGCTGTGCGTCCGCCATTTTCATCGCATCGCACCGGATTTCGTCGCTCCCTCGCGGAGCGCCATTTCTTTGCATCGCAACACAA
Organism: Calotriton arnoldi; assembly: GCA_963921515.1. Classification (NCBI taxonomy): domain Eukaryota; kingdom Metazoa; phylum Chordata; class Amphibia; order Caudata; family Salamandridae; genus Calotriton; species Calotriton arnoldi. The sequence goes on along the minus strand of CAWUFW010001351.1, from coordinate 362,031 downwards.
TCGCACAACGCAACAGGCTCGTCGCATCGACTTCTCCCTCGCGGCAAGAAAGTCATCGCATCGGCGGCCTAGCGTGCAAAAGTTGGTCGCATCGTCTCTGCACGCATCAGCAGATCGGCGCATCATCCTCCCTTGCGGCAAGGATTTAACGCATCGCCGGCCTCGCGTGAGGAAAATCATCGCTACCACTTCTTTGCGACATTTTGTTGGTTTTGCTGCTGAATTCAGGTACTTTTTGCGAGAAAGGGTCGCAGAGACCACTGCTTTGGATTTGAACCTTATTTTTGCAACCTCTGAACGAGACAGGGTCGCAGAGACCCCTGCTTTGAATTTGAACCTTATTTTTGCAACCTCTGAACGAGACAGGGTCGCAGAGACCCCTGCTTTGAATTTGAACCTTATTGTTGCAACCTCTGAATGAGAAAGGGTCGCAGAGACCCCTGCTTTGAATTTGAACCTTATTCTTGCAACCTTTGAACTATTTGTAACAGCCCTTCAACAGCAATCCTATTTTTGACAGTATTGTGGCTTTTACAGTTATTGGTCTTGTGATAAATCTGCCTTTATATAAAGATACTTATTTTTTATAACTACTTGTGTGGTGTCCCTTTGTAGTGTTCCTCACTGTGTTACTGTGTATGGTCATAAATGCTTCACACCCTGCCTCTGAGATAAGCCTACCTGCTCGTGCTACGTTACCACAGGGTTGAGCAGGGGTATTAAAGAGGGTAGCCCTCTCACTCTGACTTAGGAAGAAGGGTCCCTACTTGGACAGTGGCCAGCCATTGCCAACTAGAGACCCCCATTTCTAACAGTCAACAATAACAAAAGACCTTCTGCAACCTCCATTGACATAAACTGACCATAGCAAGAGACCTGCTGCAACCACAGCAAGAGACCTGCTTAAACCCCATTGACTTAAACTGACCATAGCAAGAGAGCTGCTGAAACCCCATTGACTTAAACTGACCATAGCAAGAGACCTGCTGCAACCATAGCAAGAGACATGCTGCAACCACAGCAAGAGACCTGCTGAAACCCCATTGACTTAAACTGACCATAGCAAGAGACCTGCTGAAACCACATTGAAAAGAAAGCACCAACAATAACAAAGGTCCTGGTGCAAAGCCTCGTTGAGTTAAACCGACCATAGCAAGAGACCTTCTGCAGCCCCCATTGAGTTAAACTGACCACAGCGAGAGACCTGCTGCAGCCCCCATTGAGTTAAACTGACCACAGCGAGAGACCTGCTGCAGCCCCCATTGAGTTAAACTGACCACAGCAAGAGACCTGCTGCAACCCCCATTGAGTTAAACTGACCACAGCGAGAGACCTGCAGCAGCCCCCATTGAGTTAAACTGACCACAGCGAGAGACCTGCTGCAGCCCCCGTTGAAAAGCACCAATGCTAACAAAAGACCTGGTGCAAAGACACGTTGAGTTAAACCTGGCATAGCAAGAGACCTGCTGCAACCTCCATTGAAAAGCACCAACAATAACAAAAGACTTGGTGCAACGCCTTGTTGAAAAGCGCCAACAATAACAAAAGACCTTCTGCAACCTCCATTGACTTAAACTGACCATAGCAAGAGACCTGCTGCAACCACAGCAAGAGACCTGCTGAAACCCCATTGACTTAAACTGACCATAGCAAGAGACCTGCTGCAACCATAGCAAGAGACCTGCTGCAACCACAGCAAGAGACCTGCTGCAACCACAGCAAGAGACCTGCTGAAACCCCATTGACTTAAACTGACCATAGCAAGAGACCTGATGCAACCATAGCAAGAGACCTGCTGCAACCACAGCAAGAGACCTGCTGAAACCCCATTGACTTAAACTGACCATAGCAAGAGAGCTGCTGAAACCCCATTGAAAAGAAAGCACCACCAATAAGAAAAGACCTGGTGCAAAGCCTCGTTGAGTTAAACCAACCATAGCAAGAGACCTGCTGCAGCCCCCATTGAGTTAAACTGACCACAGCAAGAGACTTGCTGCAGCCCCCATTGAGTTAAACTGACCATAGCGAGAGACCCGCTGCAACCCCCATTGAGTTAAACTGACCACAGCAAGAGACCTGCTGCAGCCCCATTGAGTTAAACTGACCACAGCGAGAGACCCGCTGCAGCCCCCATGGAGTTAAACTGACCACTGCAAGAGACCTGCTGCAGCCCCATTGAGTTAAACTGACCACAGCGAGAGACCTGCTGCAGCCCCCATTGAATTAAACTGACCACAGCGAGAGACCTGCTGCAGCCCCATTGAGTTAAACTGACCACAGCGAGAGACCTGCTGCAGCCCCCATTGAGTTAAACTGACCACAGCGAGAGACCTGCTGCAGCCGCCATTGAGTTAAACTGACCACAGCGAGAGACCTGCTGCAGCCGCCATTGAGTTAAACTGACCACAGCGAGAGACCTGCTGCAGCCCCCATTGAGTTAAACTGACCCCAGCGAGAGACCTGCTGCAGCCCCCATTGAGTTAAACTGACCACAGCGAGAGACCTGCTGCAGTCCCCATTGAGTTAAACTGACCACAGCAAAAGACCTGCTGCAACCCCCATTGAGTTAAACTGACCACAGCGAGAGACCTGCTGCAACCCCCATTGAGTTAAACTGACCATAGCGAGAGACCTGCTGCAGCCCCCATTGAGTTAAACTGACCACAGCGAGAGACCTGCTGCAACCCCCATTGAGTTAAACTGACCATAGCGAGAGACCTGCTCCAGCCCCCATAGAGTTAAACTGACCACAGCGAGAGACCTGCTGCAGCCCCCATTGAGTTAAACAGACCACAGCGAGAGACCTGCTGCAACCCCCATTGAGTTAAACTGACCACAGCGAGAGACCTGCTGCAGCCCCCATTGAGTTAAACTGACCACAGCGAGAGACCTGCTGCAGCACCCGTTGAGTTAAACAGACAACAGCAAGCGACCTGTTGCAACCACAGCAAGAGACCTGCTGAAACCCCATTGAAAAGAAAGCACCAACAATAACAAAAGACCTGGTGCAAAGCCTCGTTGAGTTAAACCGACTATAGCAAGAGACCTGCTGCAGCCCCTATTGAGTTAAACTGACCACAGCGAGAGACCTGCTGCAACCCCCATTGAGTTAAACTGACCACAGCGAGAGACCTGCTGCAGCCCCCATTGAGTTAAACAGACAACAGCAAGCGACCTGCTGCAACCCCCATTGAGTTAAACAGACAACAGCAAGCGACCTGCTGCAACCCCCATTGAGTTAAACTGACCACAGCGAGAGACCTGCTGCAGCCTCCATGGAGTTAAACTGACAACAGCGAGAGACCTGCTGCAGCCTCCATTGAGTTAAACTGACAACAGCGAGAGACCTGCTGCAGCCCCCATTGAGTTAAAGTGACAACAGCGAGAGACCTGCTGCAGCCCCCATTGAGTTAAACTGACCACAGCGAGAGACCTGCTGCAACCGCCATTGAGTTAAACTGACCACAGCAAGAGACCTGCTGCAGAGATCAACGCCCTACTCAAAAAACCCAAGGCGGACCCGAGAGACCTCAAGAACTTCCGGCCCATCTCTCTGCTTCCGTTCCCAGCCAAGGTCATCGAGAAGATCGTCAACAAACAGCTAACCCGATACCTCGAAGAAAACAGCATCCTGGACCCATCCCAATCAGGGTTCCGCAGCAACCACAGCACTGAGACTGCCCTCATCGCCGCCACCGACGACATCAGGATCCTGCTGGACAATGGTGAGACCGCAGCCCTCATCCTGCTGGACCTCTCCGCCGCCTTCGACACTGTCTGCCACCGCACTCTACGCGCACGCCTCCACGACGCAGGGATCCGAGACAAGGCCCTGGAATGGACCACCTCCTTCCTCGACGGCAGAACCCAGAGAGTCCGCCTCCCACCTTTCCGATCCGAAGCCTCCGAGATCATCTGCGGCGTACCCCAGGGATCGTCCCTCAGCCCAACACTGTTCCACATCTACATGGCCCCGCTCGCACGCATCGCCAGACAACACGACCTCAACATTATCTCCTACGCCGACGACACTCAACTGATCCTCTCCCTCACCAAGGACCCCCTCGCCGCCAAAGCCAATCTCCATGAAGGAATGAAGGCCGTCGCAGATTGGATGAAGATCAGCCGACTAAAGCTGAACACGGACAAAACGGAGGTCCTCATCCTCGGCTCCAACCCCTCAGCCTGGGACGACTCCTGGTGGCCAACGACGCTGGGAGCAGCCCCGACACCCACCGACCACGCACGCAACCTGGGAGTCATCCTCGACTCAACGCTCTCCATGGCCAAGCAAGTCAACGCAGTCTCCTCCTCCTGCTTCAACACCCTCCGCATGCTTCGCAAGATCTACAGGTGGATCCCGACAGACACAAGAAGAACAGTCACCCAGGCCCTCGTCAGTAGCAGACTGGACTATGGGAACGCCCTCTACGCGGGAGCCCCGGCCAAGCTCATCAAGCGACTGCAACGCATACAAAACGCCTCTGCACGCCTGATCCTCGACGTACCACGCCACAGCCACATCACCCCCCACTTGAGGAACCTGCACTGGCTCCCCGTCGACAGGAGGATCACCTTCAAACTCCTCATCCACGCACACAAGGCACTCCACAAAACTGGCCCAGCCTACCTCAACAGACGACTCTTCTTCTACGTCCCCAACCGCCAGCTCCGCTCTGCCGACCTCTCCCTCGTCACCGTCCCTCGCATTCGAAGAACAACCACCGGCGGCAGATCCTTCTCACACCTCGCCGCCAAGACCTGGAACACCCTTCCACTAAGCCTACGACAGATCCAAGACCTGCTGACCTTCAGGAGGCTACTCAAGACCTGGCTGTTCGACCAGTAGCAGCATCCCCCCCCCCTTCCCTCTCCCCAGCGCCTTGAGACCCTCGCGGGTAAGTAGTGCGCTCTACAAATTCTGTGATTGATTGATTGATTGACCCCATTGAGTTAAACTGACCACAGCCAGGGCCGGACTGGCCGTAGCGGGCACCGGGCGTTTCCCCAGTGGGCCGCTAGGGTGGGGGCCGGTTTTGGGCCCCTGGGGGGCCGGTTTTGTTACCGGGGGCCGGCAATTCGGCCCCCCGTAACAAAATCGGCCGAAACCGGCCTTAGTAAACAGCTCGGCCGCACCCCCCCCTCCCAACCTGGGGGGCCAGCTGAACAGTTAGCCAGGGCCGGTTTCGGTTCCCAGTCCGGCCCTGACCACAGCAAGAGACCTGCTGCAGCCCCCATTGAGTTAAACCGACCACAGCGAGAGACCTGCTGCAACCCCCATTGAGTTAAACCGACCACAGCGAGAGACCTGCTGCAGCCCCCATTGAGTTAAACAGACCACAACGAGAGACCTGCTGCAACCCCCATTGAATTCAGCCAATAATAACAAACGGCCTGCAACAAGCCCACATTCCACTGAAATGAAGTGCCATGAGGCAAAGAGAGCGTTGTCTGCCAGCCCCCATGGAAGCACACCCGGACAACGAAGGACCTGTTTAAAAGAACAGCTGACCCCCCTGTGCCACAGTCCTGATGGGCAGGAAGTCTTTGCTCCCAAAGATCTTTCCATTATAAAGCCACCTCTCTCTAACACTACACAGCACCCGTGCCCTGGTTGGCTTTTCTAGCACCCAAAGGGCAGTGCCAGGCGGGGGACTGCAGCCTGCAAAGAGCAGCCCGCCCAGCCCAGCTCCCCCAGACTCCTCGGAGCTGAAACAAGATTCCACATGGAGAAAAGCACAACAGCACAAACCAGCTGCTATTACGGGGAAGAATAGCTAATGCGCACATTGCCTCGCGCTCTGCTCCACTTTGCAAACACAACAGACAGCCTTTCCAAACACACACAGTGGTTGTCTGAGCGCGGCTCCACGCCTGGCTGCTTGAAATGCCCAGTGGCAGTGCCATGCTGGTGTTTTATAGCAGAATGCCCTGCCAGTAACCACATTCTCAGACTATATCAGTCATCACGGCGCCCTGCGCCTCTGTGAAGCACTCAGCCGGCTGCCTAGTGCCTCGAATGGGCCTCTGGAAGCTTCTCAGGAAGCAGATAGGATCCGGGAACCAAATATTGAGAGATTCTGAGCAAAAACTAGACCCTTGTGTCATAAACTATAAATATGTGTAATGTTTAAGCAGTGCAATGTAAAAAAAAATTATACGTGCAGTGTATTGTCTTAATTACGTGCCCCCACACCCCAATAACTGTGTATCTAAAATCTGGCTTCAGAGAGCGACCGTGCACACAACGCCGTTCTATGTACAGTACTGTGGGCCTAATTACGATTTCGGCGGTCAATGGGACCGCCAAACCCGTGGTGGCGGGCCCTGGACCGCCAGACTGGCAGTACACCCGCCGTATTACAACTACGGCGGTAGGACCGCCGCAGGACCGCCGGGGATCCATGATCCTGCAACGGTGGCGCAGCGGTGTGAGGCTGTAATTTGCTGGTAGTGCCGCTGCGGCATTGCCAAGCATATTATGAGTATCCTCACTGCGATCCTTTTCACGGCGGTGAGCCTGCCATGAAAAGGGTGGCAGCAGAAAGGTAAGGGGGCCCTACTGTGCCCCCTGTTGCCTCTGTGCATGGGGGTGCATGCAGGGGGCACATGGTGCATTTCGGTCCATGCAGGAACGGGCTGCGGCGCCCCCACAGCGGTGCGTTTCTAAGGTTCTCCTATGAGCCGTGGGACCGCCGCTTCAGGACCGCCCTATGTGTATTCCAGTCGGAATACGGCGGGTGGGCTGACTACGGGTTTGGTGGTGTTGCAGCGGGGCGCTGGCGTGGCGGCCCGCTGAAACACCACTAGACTTGTAATCAGGCCATGTGTCTTTAAGAACCACCTGCTGCAGTAAAATACAGAAAGAGATCATACCTGGAGGATAATAAAATATAGCAACCACCCTACCAATGGAAAAATAACTAAACAGCTAAATTTCTAAATCGCAATTAAGACAGGAGTCAGTCAAAGACAGGTGCAGGGAGGGATAGTGGCCGAAGGTCCCACAAAACCCCCATCAACGCCTGTGGGGGTCCCCTCCTCATACCTGGTGGCCCCCTCAGGTTTAATTGCACCACTGTGGGGTAAGGGGTCGCTAGAGATAACACTGGCAATGCGCTCCATGAAAGATGGTAGAGATTGGCCACACCACACCATCCACGTCTGAGATGCAATGGGTTGTTATAACCGGTTTGGTGCCCCCCGCCCCCACCCCGATCTTCCTCTGTCCCCGTCTTCCTCACTGTCATACCATCGTGTAGCCCAGAATATCACACATGTAACTCCTAAAACGTAAATTAAAACCCCTTTAAAAGTGGAGAAGGCCCCACTCTATCTGATGCGAAGGTGGCCCAGTGCGGTATGACAGAGAGCAGCACCGCGTCCGCTCTGACATTGGGGAGACCTTGCAGCGCTCCTGGGGTTTGGGGACCTTCCCACCATGGGCTCAGGGGTCGCGGGTTATCATTAGTGTAGGTCTGGCTCACAGGCTGCTTCTCTGGGTATAATGTATGACACTGGGACAGAGCACTAGAACGGGGCAGTGTAGCACACTGGGGCAGGAGGGACTCTGACACTGGGACAGGAAGGACTCTGACACTGGGACAGGAGGGACTCTGACACTGGGACAGGAGGGACTCTGACACTGGGACAGGAGGGACTCTGACACTGGGAAAGGGGGGACTCTGAACCTGGGGAAGAGGAGACAGATACCGGGACAAAGGACTGACACTGGGACAGGTGGACTGTTACACTGAGACAAGAGGGACTCTAAACCTGGGACATGAGGGACTCTGCACTGGGACAGGTGGACTCTGACACTAGGAAAGGATGGCATCTGATCCTGGGGAAGAGGAGGTGACGACACTGTGACTGGAGGGACTCTGACACTGGGACAAGAGGGACTCTGACACTGGGACAGGAGAGACTCTGACACTGGGACAGGAAGGACTCTGACACTGGGACAGGAAGGACTCTGACACTGGGACAGGAAGGACTCTGACACTGGGACAGGAAAGACTCTGACACTGGGACAAGAGGGACTCTGACACTGGGACAGGAGGGACTCTGACACTGGGACAGGAGGGACTCTGACACTGGGAAAGGGGGGACTCTGAACCTGGGGAAGAGGAGACAGATACCGGGACAAAGGACTGACACTGGGACAGGTGGACTGTTACACTGAGACAAGAGGGACTCTAAACCTGGGACATGAGGGACTCTGCACTGGGACAGGTGGACTCTGACACTAGGAAAGGATGGCATCTGATCCTGGGGAAGAGGAGGTGACGACACTGTGACTGGAGGGACTCTGACACTGGGACAAGAGGGACTCTGACACTGGGACAGGAGAGACTCTGACACTGGGACAGGAAGGACTCTGACACTGGGACAGGAAGGACTCTGACACTGGGACAGGAAGGACTCTGACACTGGGACAGGAAAGACTCTGACACTGGGACAAGAGGGACTCTGACACTGGGACAGGAGGGACTCTGACACTGGGACAGGAAGGACTCTGACACTGGGACAGGAGGGACTCTGACACTGGGACAGGAGGGACTCTGACACTGGGACAGGAGGGACTCTGACACTGGGACAGGGGGGACTCTGAACCTGGGGAAGAGGAGACAGATACCGGGACAAAGGACTGACACTGGGACAGGTGGACTGTTACACTGAGACAAGAGGGACTCTAAACCTGGGACATGAGGGACTCTGCACTGGGACAGGTGGACTCTGACACTAGGAAAGGATGGAATCTGATCCTGGGGAAGAGGAGATGACGACACTGTGACTGGAGGGACTCTGACACTGGGACAAGAGGGACTCTGACACTGGGACAGGAGAGACTCTGACACTGGGACAGGAAGGACTCTGACACTGGGACAGGAAGGACTCTGACACTGGGACAGGATGGACTCTGACACTGGGACAGGAAAGACTCTGACACTGGGACAAGAGGGACTCTGACACTGGGACAGGAGGGACTCTGACCCTGGGACAGGAAGGACTCTGACACTGGGACAGGAGGGACTCTGACACTGGGACAGGAGGGACTCTGACACTGGGACAGGAGGGACTCTGACACTGGGACAGGAGAGACTCTGACACTGGGACAGGAAGGACTCTGACACTGGGACAGGAGAGACTCTGACACTGGGACAGGAAGGACTCTGACACTGGGACAGGAAGGACTCTGACACTGGGACAGGAAGGACTCTGACACTGGGACATGAGGGACTCTGCACTGGGACAGGTGGACTCTGACACTAGGAAAGGATGGAATCTGATCCTGGGGAAGAGGAGATGACAACACTGTGACTGGAGGGACTATGACACTGGGACAGGAGAGACTCTGACACTGGGACAGAAGGGACTCTGAACCTGGGGAAGAGGAGACAGATATACCGGGACAAAGGACTGACACTGGGACAGGAGAGACTTTGAACCTGGGGAAGAGGAGACAGATACCGGGACAAAGGACTGACACTGGGACAGGAGGGACTCTGACACTGGGACAGGAAGGACTCTGACACTGGGACAGGAAGGACTCTGACACTGGGACAGGAAGGACTCTAAACCTGGGACATGAGGGACTCTGCACTGGGACAGGTGGACTCTGACACTAGGAAAGGATGGAATCTGATCCTGGGGAAGAGGAGATGACGACACTGTGACTGGAGGGACTCTGACACTGGGACAAGAGGGACTCTGACACTGGGACAGGAGAGACTCTGACACTGGGACAGGAAAGACTCTGACACTGGGACAAGAGGGACTCTGACACTGGGACAAGAGGGACTCTGACACTGGGACTAGAGGGACTCTGACACTGGGACAAGAGGGACTCTGACACTGTGACTGGAGGGACTCTGACACTGGGGCAGGAAGGACTCTGACACTGGGACAGGAGGGACTCTGACACTGGGGCAGGAAGGACTCTGACACTGGGACAGGAAGGACTCTGACACTGGGACAGGAGGGACTCTGACACTGGGGCAGGAAGGACTGACACTGGGACAAGAGGGACTCTGACACTGGGGCAGGAAGGACTCTGACACTGGGGCAGGAAGGACTCTGACACTGGGACAAGAGGGACTCTGACACTGGGGCAGGAAGGACTCTGACACTGGGACAGGAGGGACTCTGACACTGGGGCAGGAAGGACTCTGACACTGGGACAAGAGGGACTCTGACACTGGGGCAGGAAGGACTCTGACACTGGGACATGAGGGACTCTGACACTGGGGCAGGAAGGACTCTGACACTGGGACAAGAGGGACTCTGACACTGGGACAAGAGGGACTCTGACACTGTGACTGGAGGGACTCTGACACTGGGGCAGGAAGGACTCTGACACTGGGACAGGAGGGACTCTGACACTGGGGCAGGAGAGACTCTGACACTGGGGCAGGAAGGACTCTGACACTGGGACAAGAGGGACTCTGACACTGGGACAGGAGAGACTCTGACAGTGGGGCAGGAAGGACTCTGACACTGGGACAGGAGGGACTCTGACACTGGGACAAGAGGGACTCTGACACTGGGACAAGAGGGACTCTGACACTGTGACTGGAGGGACTCTGACACTGGGGCAGGAAGGACTCTGACACTGGGACAGGAGGGACTCTGACACTGGGGCAGGAAGGACTCTGACACTGGGACAGGAGGGACTCTGACACTGGGGCAGGAAGGACTCTGACACTGGGACAAGAGGGACTCTGACACTGGGACAGGCGAGACTCTGACACTGGGGCAGGAAGGACTCTGACACTGGGACAAGAGGGACTCTGACACTGGGGCAGGAAGGACTCTGACACTGGGGCAGGAAGGACTCTGACACTGGGACAAGAGGGACTCTGACACTGGGACAGGAGAGACTCTGACACTGGGACAGGAAGGACTCTGATACTGGGACAGGAAGGACTCTGACACTGGGACAGGAAGGACTCTGACACTGGGACAAGAGGGACTCTGAAATTGGAACAGATCACCAGAACAGGGCGGGATAGCACACTGGGACAGGAAGGACTCTGACACTGGGGCAGGAAGGACTCTGACACTGGGGCAGGAAGGACTCTGACACTGGGACAGGAAGGACTCTGACACTGGGACAAGAGGGACTCTGACACTGGGACAGGAGAGACTCTGACACTGGGGCAGGAAGGACTCTGACACTGGGACAGGAAGGACTCTGACACTGGGGCAGGAAGGACTCTTACACTGGGACAGGAAGGACTCTGACACTGGGACAGGAGAGACTCTGACACTGGGACAAGAGGGACTCTGAAATTGGGACAGATCACCAGAACAGGGCGGGATAGCACACTGGGACAGGAAGGACTCTGACACTGGGGATGGAAGGACTCTGACACTGGGACAGGAAGGACTCTGACACTGGGACAAGAGGGACTCTGACACTGGGACAGGAGAGACTCTGACACTGGGGCAGGAAGGACTCTGACACTGGGACAGGAAGGACTCTGACACTGGGACAGGAAGGACTCTGACACTGGGACAGGAGGGACTCTGACACTGGGACAAGAGGGACTCTGACACTGGGACAAGAGGGACTCTGACACTGGGACAGATCACCAGAACAGGGCGGGATAGCACACTGGGACAGGAAGGACTCTGAAACTAGGACGGGAGTGACTCAAACTGGAGAAGAGGAGATTCTGACACTAGGACAGTGGACTCTGCCACAATGTGATAATGAAACGTGTAAGTATGACTTCTGCAGGCGTGCCCCGGCAGACATCACTCCTCCCACCTTAGCTACTCTGCCCCAGTAACGTAATTTCTACAGATATGGGGACCCTCGACCAGTGGCCCCAAAGATGCTGCAGAGAACAAGCCACTCTCGCCTTCCTTCATGCCCTACCCATCACTGCTGCCCGTGACTTCTATCTCCAGCCAATGCAGACACGTGCCCTGCAGCTAGCCACTGCTGTTTAAGGCGGTGCTTTGAGGCACTAGAATGTGGCCCCTGATGCGGTCTCGAAGTAAACGAATATAAAAAACATGCTTAGGTAGGCCTAGTGCTGTCAACAGGGTGCATGAACCCTTGTTGAGGCCTCTTCCGTTTGTTTAGGGTCCAGGCGTGAGGAGCACCAGTGGTTAGAGCCCGTGTTGTGCTCTTTTTGGAACATTAACATGAACAGCCCTGGGAACAGGTCAATGTGCTAATTCCCTGCCCCAACCTTAGATACCAACTTGGTCTGAGCACTGCCTCTTTGAGGGTCTTCGCTCTACACGTATGATACAGAATGTGGAAGAACACCGATTGATTGTGTGAGAGGCTGATACAAGAAGGTCCTGGGTGTACTGGGTGGCACCTGTTGAATTTTAAAACATAGAATGAGAGACAACAAAAGACCAAAGTGTAAGAAACTACGTTTTAAACACAGGACTAGAAGAAACAAGACGAGTCAGTCGTTGCTTGTAGTTTTTAGGTCTCGCTGAGCCAGCGCGCATGCGCTACTCTGCGAGACATTTAGTAAGGGGCTTTGGAAAGTGCTACTTTTGCCGGCCACCAGCTTGCGGTTACGCGCGTGCACACGCGCAGCCGCCATCTGGCATTTGTCTCGCTCTCCCATGCCTCAACGCACGCCCCTCCCCCACCACAGAGCGCGTCCAGCTCCTCCCGCTGGAACCATGTTAAAAGTAAAGCGCGGGTGCCGCGGTTGTAGCAAAAGTAAAGAAATAGATGTTTTTTTCTATTTCTTTACTTTTGCTCAATCGCGGCACCCGCGCTTTACTTTTAACATAGTTTAGGTAAAGCACCGGTGCCGCGATTGCTGCGCCGGTGCACTGCTTGCCCACCTATAATCAGCTTGTTATTGAAGTGGCATTTTTAGTTTTTATCATCATGATGCAGAGACTCGAACCGTATGGCGCAAGCTTTACAGCCATATAATCTTTCAGCATGCCATGCTCCGGCCAGACTTCGGTGGCACAACACGTTGAGAGCTCGGAGTAGTGTTCCGCCCCCTCGCGCACCACACTGCTCCCCAGCTAAGTGAAAACAACGCTCAGCTGTTGGCACTCTCCGGCCCCCCCTCCCTTCATGCTCGTGTCATTTATAAATAATAAGTGTAAACGCGTTAGGTTTAACATGTTGTTCCTGCTTCTATTTCACATGCTGAATCTTTTATTGTGGCGGTCGTGCAGTTTGTTCTGCATGGCACGACTCACCTGCCTCCATTTTATTAAAAGAATAACTATACTTTAACTCTCAGTGCGGCCCCCGATTCACGAGAGCAGCGCTTTATCTTCTGTCACTCAGCTGTTACTACCGTTCAGCTGTTACAAATGACAGTATTTATTTTAAGTTTTCATCTGCATGCTCACCACACTGCTCCGCTTTACGGCTGCATAATCTTTCAGAATGACGTGCTCCGGGACAGACTTCGGTGCCACGACACAGCGAGAGCTCAAAACAGTCTTCTGCACCCTTATCCGGCGCACCACACTGCTCCCCTAGTAAGTGAAAACAATGCTTAGCCGTTAGTACTCTCCGGCGGATGCCGCACCCGAGCACTGCAGCCTATCAGGTACCTCTCCCCTTGTGGTATCCTTATCCCCCAGAAGTCTTCAAGCCATCTGCAATGTAGACTTTAATCCAGCCACCCAATAGAAAGTCTCCGTTGTTTCCCCAAATCCGTTCCTATTTTCCAACGCACTCAATCTGAAAATGTTGCAAGACTCTTGGGTAAGGCAAGTATCTTCACCTCTATTTTAACAACAAACACTACTTAAATGCCATGGCTTGTTTAAACTGTTTAAATATCTGTGTTCCGTCAGCACAGATGACAAAACGGTACACTATCTAGCGTATTTGTAGCTTTTGGTAACAGCTTTTTCCTTTAAGGTATGACTGGCGAATACCTCTAAAAAATGCAGCAATGAGCAAATAAACAGAAAACAACTCTAACATGCGAGCCATAAGGTCGCTGAACGCAAAAAGCCTAGTTTAGGTGAAAACGACCATTCATCTAATAACACTCTATGAGCAACTAGCGCAGCAGAAAAACAAGGTGACATCGAATAAATGTCTTTCTGATGTTTATTTTTTCTACATAGGTGTTAATGTCTCAGAGTGTACTTATAGGACTTGGCGAAATGGTGGACATGGTATATAGAACTACATCTGTTGTTTTCTTGTGTCAAGCTCGTAAACTCTTTATTATTCTCGAGTAAAGCTTGTTTTTTTTCAGGCAGCATATAACTTTTGTCTTTCCTCCCTCATAACCTATTTCCCATTTTCTGGTTCTCCAACACTGCGAGGTCATACAAATGGCAATAGAGCTATGAAAATATGATCGCTCCACTGCAAACAAAAGTAAAAAACAATGTCTTTTTCAACGCCAATAGCTCTAACTTTCACAAATATGAGACCGATTGCATTGCAAATGCTTGTGTCCTAAAAGCGACTGGCAAACCAGCTTGCCCCCACCACTAATGTTTTCGTTCTGCAATGTGTCCAAAAAACCTATATTAAATGGCAGCATGCACATATTTTAAACAATAAAGGGGCATTTTGGAGAGCAGATGCAACCTCAGCTGCAAATTGTAACACAGGAAACCAGGTTAGAATCACAGCCTCTTCTAAACATCCTGTTATTGTGGCCAAATTACTTCCATTGGTGCCTAAGTTGTTATTTAAGTCTTGGCGTCACCCTAACATATGGTGATTTGGGGCAATTGACTTTGTTTAAGCCCCATTCACTGTCAGGACTTCAGGGACTGTTAATCTAAAAGATAAGATCTTTTCGCACAGAAAAGGCAAGCTCAGTTGGGCTCCCTTCCTCCCAGGGGTGCACACAGCTATGCTTTCTATTTGGTTTAAACTCCTACACTGTACTATAATATATTTTTAATTTTAATTTTTGTTTCACTTTTGTGTGCGCAGCTACTACTTTCCAGAACACAATTTTGTCTTCTCTCCCCATTATAATACAACATTAGAAAAGTACTTTTTGATGTTATAATAAATGGTGCACACGTTCCTTTTATTTTATTTTATATGCAGGGAGTGATCCAAAACTAAAATGCTATTTTGCTTCATTAGCAGTAACTCTATGCAGCGCCTCTAACGCTTCTTTCCTGCTTTTTTAAAACAGCTGAAACCAAACCTAAAGCTGTAGAGCACAGAGGGCTCAGAAAAATTGCCACCCAGAGGTCCGGAGGGAGTCTCTGGGGCTTAAAAGAATTTTTTATATAAAAGGTGACAAAAATGGTTATACCACTTTTTTATTATAACATAACTTTTTAACATTCTGCACAACATTCCCAACGCTCTACAACACATATTAAAAACGTTAACAAAGTCAATAGCTCTGTCTAAACACTTATAAGGCCCCAAAGGCGAGACCTATTGGCTATGCCAATGCTTGTTTTCTTTTTTATTCCATTCCTTTTCAGCAAGCGCAGCCAACGCGTTTCACCTAAACATAGGCTTCCTCAGGGCAAAGTCATGTGAATTGTATTCTATTCTCTTTGTGGGAACCACAACATCGCAATCTATTACAGCGTATTTGTCAGTATAACCAGCATGTGCTGTTTCACTACAGTCGATCTCAATGGCGCTTCAATCCTGATGGTGAGTAACTAAGTTAACAGGGTATCATAGGGCAGAGAGTATCCAATTAATGTCGTGTTCGGCAATTAAACTTTCCCAGGTCTGCAGTGTCTCGTTTGGTGCACGTCAGGTTAAAAACCCAGACCTCTCTGGCGAAGCTGCTGTACCACCTGCAAAGCTTTTGCCATCCCCCTCCCCAATAAGTACACTTGTTGGAGTGCTTTTCGACTGGCAGCCTGGGTGCCAGCACATAAGATAAAGTCGAGGAGCATCCAAAGTGCTCCTTCTTTCATCCACCAAAGAGTAGCCCTCCTGGGGGGGACTATGGGTTACTGCCTGGTTGGCAAGCTGTGTGATGGTGGCAAATGGGAAATAGCCTTCTTCTCAGGGTTGGACTGGGACAAAAAATGGGCCCAGACATCAAAATAAAAGTGGCCCCCTTTAGCGAAACAGATAGTTTAAAAAGTGTTAATATAAGGGAAATTAAAAGTAAAAAACCTGGCCATAAAACAGGCCCACAACAGCTAAAAAAAAAGGCCCAGACACTGATCTGTCAAACCAGCCCATCGGGCACTGCCTGAATGCCCTATAGGCCAGTCTGACCCTGCTTCTTCTGTGCCCTAGGGCCCCCTTGGACATTTCCTCTCCATTTTGAAAAATCCAGCATGGCCACCCCTTAGTACATTCTTTTCCCTTATCACAAACAAGATGATAAAACTAGGCTTCTGCATGCTTGAGGTCCATGCCTGCATGGGGATCTGTTCTGCCCCTGCAGGGCTCTTCCATCCCATGTGATGTGACTAAGATACCAATACTCTTTCCGGGAAAGTCCCTTATGACCATCTTCATATCCCAGGGTGGACTTCATTTGTGTTTTTGTTCCTAGGCCTTACCCCCACATCCTCTCTCAGAATGAGGCTGTTGTCCAACTGTCTGGAACCAACATGCAACCAACTGAACCATTTCTGGCATGATCAGCTCTGGGAAAGGCCACTGTCTCCATCTTTGTCCTCGACTGACTGCCCAGCACTGTCCTTTAATGGAGTTGGGCCCCCTTGAGGATCCTTGTAATCTAACCCCTAGACCACTACATAAGGAAGGGTGTGTTTCTCTACTTGTCATGCAGGACTTGTATTCTAGTGTTTCACAAGAAGGAGAACACCTATGGCTCCCTGCAACATCTACTGGTGACTATATTCTACCCAGAGCGAGGGGTACGTTGGCAGTTCGAATCGTGCACCGACCACTGATCGTCAGTATTCCCACTAGCGTCCGCCATGACCAGTCCGATTAGGGCCCCCGTTCCACTGAGTTTGGGTCTGTCCCCAGAAGGTATACTACATATCTATGTAATGTATACAGGGCATGGTTTGTATACACTTTAATTGTCCATCCCTGTTGGAGGAAAAAAGGATGTATTGGTCCTGATAAAATGCCATGATCCTTCTGGACAGTAACAGGCATGAAACATATTGACCCTTGACTCACATTGAATGTGACCCTTGACCCAAATTAACTGTAGCCAGAATAGACCATTATATCTATCTCTTGCTTAACCTACGTTTTTAACCATGACAAAGGGACCCAGTGATTAAAATGGCCAGTGGATCCCTGTAGTCATTTTTAATACACACTCCATTCCCATTCCACTCACACTTAACCATTTAACCTCACTGTTCACACTGGCAAAAAGAAAAGAACTCAGGCAAAGTGCCCCCTCGAGATGCCCGTTGGGCAGTGCAGCGCCAGTCCAACGAGGAGCTGCCCGATGATGAAGCATGACATACCCCGGGGTGTGTGAGGGCCCTTGCTCCTAAAGGGAGCCCTCTCTTTGCTTACCCTACTGGTAGACCTAGATTCCCATACAGGAACAGCACACTCGTTGTTTTCATAGCTCATCTAGGGGCGTATGTGCGGGACCTTAATTAGCCCCCAGCCCCTCCGTCTTTGTTTTGATACATTCTACCCAGAACATGAGGCCTGCTTCTTTGCCTTTTATTTATATAGCGCTTCATACCTAAGTGTAAGTGTCTATGAGCTTTAAGTTGACACAGTAGTATACCCATTGAAATTGGTACTCACTTTATCTATCTTAGAAGAATGAAAGGCTGAGTAAACCTTGGTTGGGGATTGAACTAAGCCTCAAGGTAATACTCTTCTCATCCCCGGGTGATGCAGCAGAGCTGTTCTTTTGGCGTCTCGGCCTCTTTTTGGTCGTTCCCTGTTCTCTAGCCCTCTATCCCAAACTTCTCTCATCAAGCCCCAAGCCTCTCAGGGCACACCACTGAAATATTCCTTACATGGTGACCAGTGGTTCCTGAGGTATTAGGCTTTGAATTGTCCCCGCTATGAAAGATCTCCATCACAGTTGGGCCATTTTGAGTTTGGAACCTGTGAAAATCAAGCACCCTGGGGCCCTCAGAAAAAGTCACCCTTGACCAGTCAATCGGTCCCAAGATACAGGCTCTTAAAAACGCTGGCTTGAAAAACATGATGAAAAGGCACAGTCTCCTACTAAGTTTGGCACCTCCAGTTGTGGACCTGCCTAAACTCTCTCTCTTGCTCACTAGTAGGAGCCAAACTCGCTGAGCTACCTTGTATCAAAATAAACCAAAAGTGCTGTGCTGTGTGTGGGGATGGCTAACACATCTTCCTGCTGTGTAACCCGAAAAAATATACATTAGTTACACAAGGACCGTGAACTATGTAAAGTGATCTTAAAACCAACCCCATAGACTAACATTGAGCTGTGTGTTGACCCCATAGAGTAACCTTGGGATATATTATTATTTTTTTTTTTTATTATTATTGATTTTCTGATAGTACAGAACACCCTTGAATATATTGTCCTCGCATCTCCTCAGCTGATGGCATCGACAGGTTGCAACCACCGTGTGTGCCTTTCACAGCTCTATTTTTCTATTGTTATGTACCTCTAGAGAGGCAATCAGCTCAATGAATTGTGATAAATATGGTCAGATATTTTCTGTGATCCACACCACCTAGCCGGCTTCTAAAAGTAAATAGTAACTCCTGCACCTTCTACCCTGGGAGTGTTAAAGTGTCCATCCAGTGCAGCATCTCAAACAATCACCAGGAGGCATTCTAGAATGTTCGTTCGTTAGATGACGTCACCTTGGACTTTGAGATCACCTGTGACATCAGTCTTAGGATCGCCCCTGTAAGGAAACTAGAGGAGCTTTGCTAACGTTTGTGCTGAAATAGAGAGAGAAAATGACAGCCTCGGACACAGATCACGGCTCGTACTGTCTTCCGGGTGAAAAAAACCATGCAACGATTCGCACCCCTGGACATTAAAAATGTTTATTAACAGTTTTGACTCACAAGCATGTGAAACACATATCTGGTGTTTCAATATTTTATATATATATATATATATATATATATATATATATATATATATATATATATATATATATATATATATATATATATATATTATATATATATATATTCACTGAAAAAACCATAGGTTTCAGACACGTTATAGTTACAAATTAGCATTTAAAAAACCTTTGAAATTCACTGAAAAAACCATAGGTTTTAGGGACAGTTATAGTTACTTGGACATTGCACTCGTACAAAACCCGTGAAATTCCCCGTTATAGTTAGTTCAGCTAACTATAACTCGCGCCCCATAATGCACTGCTGATGACGTCACATATTACATCACTCATGACATGGTCAGTGACATCACTGATGACATCATTGATGACATCTCAAATGACATCACTGATGACATCATCCAGTGACTGTGTGTTTCTGTAAAGTTTAAATATTTTTAATATATATAGGAAAAGACGTATTGAAGAATGAGTGGGTGTGTAAGTGTCTGTATGGATGATTTAGTAGGTGCGTGACTGACTCTATAAGTGAGTGATTTAACGTATCTTACTGAATGCATGGGTTAGTGACTAAACTGGGTGAATGTCTGTATCCGTCTGTCTGTTGCTGTGTAAGTGGCTGCATGTGTTTGTGAATAGCTAAATGAGTGTCTATATGAGTTATTGAATGCTTGTCTGAGTATCTGTATGGGTGCCTGAGTGTTTGTGTGGGAGGGGTGTGTGCAACTCTGTGCATAGATGTGTGAGTGGGTGATTCACTGGGTGGATGGTTTCAAGAGTGCATCTGTGATAGACTGTATGGGTGGGTAAGTGTGTGTAAGAGTGTGTTAGTGAGTGAATGTATGTCCCAGTGGTACATGTGTGAGTAACTACATATGTGAAAGGCAGTATATATGTGTGTTGGAGTATATAAATAGCTATAAGCAAGAGTGAGTGATTGTGATAGTGGCTGTATGGATGAGTGTTTGCTTGTATCAGTGATTGTATAAGAGCGTAACAATGTGCTACTATTTGTATGAGTAAGTGAGCTGGTGTGTGTATAACTGTATAGGTGAGTAAATGGCAGTGTGTTTAATTATTTGCATGACTGACTAGGTGTCTGAGTATCTCTATGGATGAGTGGCGTTGTTTGAGTGTCTATATAGGAGTAAGAGTGCATATGATAGTCCTGTACTGAGTGAGCGTAAGTATGAGTGACTGTACGGGTGAGTGAGTGGATGTGTGTGTGTAGACCTAAGAATCAGTGAGTGGGTATGTAGTTATTGGTGTTGGAGTGTCTATGGTTTTGCGAATGGCAGTCTGTAATTTAGAGTGGGTGTATCAAAGATTATATTAGGGTGTGAGGAGGTGCATCAGATTATCACGTGGATGATGTCATCAGTGATGTCATTTGAGATGTCATCAGTGATGTCATCAGTGATGTCACTGACCATGTCATGAGTGATGTAATATGTGACGTCATCAGCAGTGCATTGCGGGGCGCGAGTTATAGTTAGCTGAACTAACTATAACGGGGGAATTTCACGGGTTTTGTACGAGTGCAATGTCCAAGTAACTATAACTGTCCCTAAAACCTATGGTTTTTCAGTGAATTTCAAAGGTTTTTTAAATGCTAATTTGTAACTATAACGTGTCTGAAACCTATGGTTTTTTCAGTGAATTTCAAAGGTTTTTTAAATGCTAATTTGTAACTATAACGTGTCTGAAACCTATGGTTTTTTCAGTGAATTTCAAAGGTTTTTTAAATGCTAATTTCTAACTATAACGTGCCTGATACCTACGGTTTTTTCAGTGAATTTCAAAGGTTTTCTAAATGACAATTTTTAAATGTATTAATTGTTATATTAATTTTTTTCATACTGATTTACTACATTTTTAGAAACAATTTTTTTTTACATATTTTATTTTTTAAATTACATTGTAATTACATTATACATTACATTACAAAAAATACTTTCTCAGAATGAATTACTTTAGTTTAAATACTTTGCACATAGGCAATAGACTTTTAAGTACAGTAGTTACAGTTGTTGCAATGGGCAACACATTTTCAAACACAATGCAACATTCAGCTCAATGTGAATTTCTAGTTAAATGCAATTAGTTACTTTATGGATTACTTTTCTAACCACAGGACTGGATCCTAGATTCAGTCCTGGTACATCTCCTGTAAACAGTTGAGTAAAAGCGTTTTGGTTACAGTCGTGATTTTTAAGGAATTTTATTGTATTTTAAAAGTTGACACTTAGAAACTTTTTCTCATAGAATCACCAATGTTATCCTATGGAAGGAAATTCACTTAGCAGGTAAAAACTGTTATCGTTACTTTTTCTTACTCAGTGTTGGATCCTGGATCCAGCACTGGTGCATCTCCTGTAAACAGTTGAAAGAATGCGTTTAAGTCATACAGGTGATTTTTAAGGAATATTTGTAGTTTGTAAAAATCAACACTTTGAAACTTTTTGCTGAAAACCAGACAATGGATTCCTATGGAAGAAAATATAAGTTACTGGTAAGTACGGTTAAAATTACTTTTCAGGGTCAGTGCTGGGCTAAAAGATGCAGCACTGGGTTCTCTCCTGATAACAGGTGAGTAAATTGGTATTCGTACTTTGGTTGATTTTAGAGGAATATTATAAAGTTCAAAAACTCCACACTTAGAAGAATTTCCAAGTGAAACCAGTCAATGTTAGCCTATGAAGGTAATTCAAGTTACCGGTAAGTACGGTTAAAATTACTTTTCAGGACCAGTACTGGGCTGAAAGATGCAGCACTGAGGTCTCTCCTGATAACAGGTGAGTAAATCAGAATTCGTATTTCGGCTGATTTTAGAGGAATATTTGTATGTTTCAAAAATCAACACTTAGAAACTTTTTCAGCAAAAAGCAGGCAATGATATCCTATGGAAGGAAATTCAAGTTACTGGTAAGTACGGTTAAAATTACTTTTGAGGATCAGTACTGGGCTGAAAGATGCAGCACTGAGGTCTCTCCTGATAGCAGGTGAGTAAATCGGAATTCGTATTTCGGCTGATTTTAGAGGAATATTTTAAAGTTCCAAAACTCCACACTTAGAAGAATTTCCAAGTGAAACCAGTCAATGTTAGCCTATGGAAGAAAATTCAAGTTACTGGTAAGTACGGTTAAAATTACTTTTCAGGACCAGTACTGGGCTGAAAGATACAGCACTGAGGTCTCTCCTTATAACAGGTGAGTAAATCAGAATTCGTATTTCGGCTGATTTTAGAGGAATATTTGTATGTTTCAAAAATCAACACTTAGAAGAATTTCCAAGTGAAACCAGTCAATGTTAGCCTATGAAGGAAATTCAAGTTACTGGTAAGTACGGTTAAAATTACTTTTCAGGATTAGTACTGGGCTGAAAGATGCAGCACTGAGGTCTCTCCTGATAACAGGTGAGTAAATCGGAATTCGTATTTCGGCTGATTTTAGAGGAATATTTTAAAGTTCCAAAACTGCACACTTAGAAGAATTTCCAAGTGAAACCAGTCAATGTTAGCCTATGGAAGGAAATTCAAGTTACTGGTAAGTACGGTTAAAATTACTTTTCAGGACCAGTACTGGGCTGAAAGATACAGCACTGAGGTCTCTCCTTATAACAGGTGAGTAAATCGGAATTCGTATTTCGGCTGATTTTAGAGGAATATTTGTATGTTTCAAAAATCAACACTTAGAAACTTTTTCAGCAAAAAGCAGGCAATGATATCCTATGGAAGGAAATTCAAGTTACTGGTAAGTACGGTTAAAATTACTTTTGAGGATCAGTACTGGGCTGAAAGATGCAGCACTGAGGTCTCTCCTGATAACAGGTGAGTAAATCGGAATTCGTATTTCGGCTGATTTTAGAGGAATATTTTAAAGTTCCAAAACTCCACACTTAGAAGAATTTCCAAGTGAAACCAGTCAATGTTAGCCTATGAAGGAAATTCAAGTTACCGGTAAGTACGGTTAAAATTACTTTTCAGGACCAGTACTGGGCTGAAAGATGCAGCACTGAGGTCTCTCCTGATAACAGGTGAGTAAATCGGAATTCGTATTTCGGCTGATTTTAGAGGAATATTTTAAAGTTCCAAAACTCCACACTTAGAAGAATTTCCAAGTGAAACCAGTCAATGTTAGCCTATGGAAGGAAATTCAAGTTACTGGTAAGTACGGTTAAAATTACTTTTCAGGACCAGTACTGGGCTGAAAGATACAGCACTGAGGTCTCTCCTGATAACAGGTGAGTAAATCGGAATTCGTATTTCGGATGATTTTAGAAGAATATTTGCACAATGGTGAAGGGAGGGGCGGGGCCTGAGGTGACATCTGTGCAAACGCGCCCCGTGGCGCGTTTTAAGTTGAGGGATTAAGTCCCCTTGAATCCTGAGGGTCCCTAGGGGCCAACTAGCCCACCAGGAACCTCCAATATGCGCCAGGGGCTGCGTTGCAGAGACGTGTAGAGAGGCCACACCCCTTTACACCTCTCTGCAACGCAGCTCTGTGGCGCTTTCTGGATGTACCTGTTGGGCTAGTTGGCCCCAGGGACCCTCAGGATTGAAGAGGATTTAATTCCCATCTTAAAACACGCCACGGGGCCTGTTTGCACACATGTCACCTGAAGCCCCGCCCTCCCTTCACCACTGTGCAAACGCGCCCCGTGGCGCGTTTTAAGTTGGGGGATTAAGTCCCCTTGAATCCTGAGGGTCCCGGAGTCCAACTAGCCCACCATATACCTCCAAAAGCGCCACAGAGCTGCATTGCAGAGAGGTGTAAAAGGGGTGTGGCCTCTCTACACGTCTCTGCAACGCAGCCCCTGGCGCATATTGGAGGTTCCTGGTGGGCTAGTTGGCCCCAGGGACCCCCAGTATTCAAGGGGAATTCGTTCCCCCTCTGCAAACGCGCCAGGGCGCGTTTGCAGAGTGGTGAAGGAAGGGGGCGGGGCCTGCGGGCCCGATCGTTTTAAAAAAAAAAAAAAAATGTTTTGTCCCCTGAAGGGAGGGCTGTGTGGCCCCCTTCCTTTTTCCTGTTTTTAGGCCCCGGGGACCCCATCCCCGGGGCCTGGCCTCTCGTTGGGGACTGTGGGGGTCCCCAATCCCCCACAGTCCCGCCGGCTCCCCACATCCCTTGGGAGCCGGGATTGCTGTTCCACATGGGGAGCAGCTAACATGCTGCTCCCCATGTGGAAAAGCAATCGGCTTTGGATATTGGAAGAGAGAGCAGGTTTCCTGCTCTCTCTTCCAATATCCAAAGCAAGTTTGCAATGACAGGACGGGGCCGCGAGGCTCCCGTCCTGTCATTGCAAACAGCAGTGTCCCGGGGTAGGCACCCCGGGACACTGCAGGAGCCGGCCCTGGGGGGTGGCGGTCCCCAGGGCCATCAAGGGCTCCAGGAGGGGGCCGCGCGGCCCCCCTCCCTACATCAGCACAGCCCCGGGGAGGTGGTGGTCCCCAGGGCTTCGGGGTCCAAAACGGACCCCCATTTTAATTTGTTAGTGCCCGGGGAGGTGGCGGTCCCGGGCGTGTGGGGGCTGGAGCCCCCACACAGGTTGTTTAATTTTTTTAAAAAGCCCCGGGAGGTGGTGGTCCCCGGGGCTGCGGGAGGGCTCAGAGCCCTCCCGCACCATCCTTACAAGAAAGCCCCGGGGGTGGCGGTCCCCGGGGCTTGGGGAGCCCTTTGAGGCCCCCACACATAAATTAAACCTCCCACCATGCCCCCGGGACTTGGGCCACCCGGGGCAAAATACAATCGAGCGCGGGAGACCGCGCTTCGTTTTTTTCGGCAGGATTCGCGCACCCTGAGCGCATCCTGCCGATTTTTTAAAAAAATTATTTTTTTGCCCAGGGGTCCTTGTGGGACCCCTGAGCAAACCTAGGGGTCAGGGTGTTTCTACCCTGCCCCCTTTGTGCGCTTTGCGCACTTGTTTCTGTCCCTCGGTTCTACCGAGGGACAAAATGGCTGCCAACATTTCCTGAATCGGAATGTTGACAGCCAGCTGACAGCCAATTAACATGCAGCTCGTGATCGGGACGGTGCGCGCAGGGTGCGCTCAGGGTGCGCGAATCCTCCGTGCCCATAGATATATATGTACTTTTACTTTTGATTTTCTCAGCAACTACTGAACGGATTTACACCATTTAACAAAAGGGTTCTTTCTGAACCAAGAACTACCTCTTTGCCAAATTTGGTGTAATTCCGTTCAGCAGTTCAGGCTGTAGCCGTGTCTAAAGTTTCCTATGGAAAATTGCATGGGAAAACACGTTTTGGGACCCCCTTTTTCTCGGCCCCCGCTTGACGAATCCCCCGAGACTTTCAGGGTAGGAGCGGACCGGAGCGCCCCACAAAGTTTGAAAATTCTGCGAAGATACGTCAACCGGCAAGAGAGTTATTTCAAATAGAATGTCGCGGATTTCCTATGGATAATAGGTTGTAACTATAACTATCTACTGGCGACCGCCAGTAGATAATATATATATATATATATCGCCACACTCCGCCTCAACGTTCCTCACAACGGAAACAAAACGGAAGACGAACCCAAACTGGTGTAAGTTTCTCCTTTATTTTTCAGTGAGCCACCATGCTGCCATGACGCTTTTCGGCCAAACTCGGCCTTGATCACATATATATATATAACTCCAACATCCGTTCACCTCCTAGAACAAACGAGGAACACAGCGGATCTGCAGGGTTTGCTGTTTTATATACCCAGTAGAAGGCAACTCGCCGAAACGCGTTGGTCCGGATTTGTACAGCAAAGGACCGTTTTTATTGCCTATTGCTTGAGCCTAAAATAAATAGATATTTTTTGTAAAAAACTGACCTGGAAGTCGGAGTTTCCACTTGTGCTTGCTGGACGTGTGCCGCCGTAGGATTGGGTGTCCAGGAGAAGTAACATCCAACGGAGATATATATATATATATTCACTGAAAAAACCATAGGTTTCAGGGGCGTTATAGTTAGTTGGACATTTCACTCGTACAAAACCATAGAAATTCCCCCGTTATAGTTAGTTCAGCTAACTATAACTCGTGCGCCCGCAATGCACTGCTGATGACGTCACATATTACATCACTCATGACATGGTCAGTGACTTCACTCATGACATCACTGATGACATCTCAAATGACATCACTGATGACATCACTGATGACATCACTGATGACATCATCCAGTGAATGTGTGTTTTTCTGAAAATTAAATATGTTTTATATATGTATATCTCAAGGTCGATGGAAGAATAAATGGGTATATAAGTGTCTAAATTGATGATTTTTTTTTGTAAAATTGATTGTATAACTGACTGATTAAGTGTATCTTAGTGAATACATGGATTAGTGAGTAATGTTTAAATATGAAAATATCTGTATCAGTCTCTCACTTTGTGTATAAGTGGCTGCATGGGTTGGTGAGTAGCTACATGAGTGTCTATATGGGTTATTAGTTGGTTTTTTGAGTATCAGTATGAGTGTCTGAGTGTCTGTATGGTTCGGTGAGGGGTATTACTTAGTGCATAGATGCATGAATGAGTGACTCACTGTTTGCATGTTTTGAAGACAGCATGTGTGCAGGACTGTATAGGTGGATGAGTGTGTGTATGGGTGTGTTAGTGAGTGAATGACTGTCTCAATAGTGTCTTTATGAGTAACTACATATGTTTTAAACTAGTATATGTGAGTATTGGTGTATATAAGTGAGTATATGTGAGAGTGAGAGATTGGAAGAGTTCCTGTGCAAATAAGTAGGTGTTTCTATAAGTGATTGTTTAAGAGAGTAAGTATGTGTAAGTTTCTGTAGAAGTAAGTGTGGTAGTGTGTGTATAACTGTATATGCAAGTAAATGGATGTTTGATACTTTGTTTGCATGTGTGACTATGTGTGTGAGTAACTCTAAGGATGAGTGGCGGTGTGTAACAGGATGTATAGGTGTATGAGTACATATGATGAGTGAGTACATGTATGAGTGACTGTATAGGGACTGTTGGTGAATGAGTGGATGTGTGTGTAGATCTTGGAATTACTGAATAGGTGTGTTGTAACTGGTATTGGTATGTCCATTGTTTTGAAAATGTCAGTTTATATTTTTGAGTGTGTGTATCAAAGGTTATATTAGGGTGAGAGGAGGTCTGCCACTCTATCACAAGGATGATGTCATCAGTGATGTCATCAGTGATGTCATTTGAGATGTCATCAGTGATGTCATGAGTGATGTCACTGACCATGTCATGAATGATGTAATATGTGACGTCATCAGCAGTGCATTGCGGGCGCGCGAGTTATAGTTAGCTGAACTAACTATAACGGGGGAATTTCTATGGTTTTGTACGAGTGAAATGTCCAACTAACTATAACGCCCCTGAAACCTATGGTTTTTTCAGTGAATTTGTAAGGTTTTTTAAATGCTAATTTCTAACTATAACGTGCCTGAAACCTATGGTTTTTTCAGTGAATTTCTAAGGTTTTTTAAATGCTAATTTCTAACTATAACGTGCCTGAAACCTATGGTTTTTTCAGTGAATATATATATATTTATTATACTATGTATACATGTGAAAATGTCTCGGTCCGCCTGTTTGCCTCGGTGGCATGGAAAAAATGGGTGGAACTGACGTCAGCACGCCGACGAGGTCCTCTTATTACTCCGATGACGTCATACGGTGTCGCGAGCGGAGCCGTGCTATTATGACGTCCTCGTTGACGTGGGAGAGCTAGGAAAGAATTTCCGTGGAATGCAGGTGCAGGGGATATTCACCTAAGTGTTCAGGCTAGTCCTTTGGGAGCAACTGTTTATGTTGCCACTCCAGAAACCAAAACCAGTGATCAGAGGGCAGAGGCCCTGCAGATGGCACACGAGGTGGGGTGCCCAGTCGTGTGCACCGGTGGGGCAGCGAAGTGACAAGCACCACAACCCACAAAAAAGGTAACAAGGGCACTGAATAACACAGGATCTTCTCTTTGTATCTGGCAGGAACAACGAAGTTAAAATGCCCTAGTACCAAAATGTAGAATTAGTGCTACAATGGTCTTCAAGAGGACCTGCGATGCCGCTTCTGCCTCCCATACCCTGGAGGCGGCACATGGGTCACGCGGTACGGTCATACTGCGGTGGGACGCACACTCGTTGACCTCTCATGGCACTGCTCCACACTTCAGGGAGGACGCTTTCCATTAGCTATGTTTTCTGATGACGTTTCGCGACGGCCCCGTCCAACAACAGAACTCCTTTAGATCCAAACAGACTCTTTCACTCTCTCACCGGAAGTGAAACCAGGCCACGCGGACACTTTCACAATACAACAGCCGGGAATGCACTTTTCGGTAAAAAAAACACATTCCTTCCTCCTAATTAATCAAATAAACGTCTCACTGAAGAACAGGGGCCAGCTTCGATCGGTAAGCAGCCGTTACAATGACTTTTTTACTTTGCGATACCATTACAACGCATGCATTACCACGCATGCGTTTTACATCGCAAAGTCATTACTACGCATTTTTTTAGAACGCATGGTCATTTACCACGCATGCCTTTACAACGAATTTTGTTGTAAAGGTATGTATGGTAAATGACCATGCGTTCTAACAACATGTAGATGATCCACGTCGTTGTAAGGAAACAGAGGCTGTTCCGTTTCCTCACAGCGACGTGCACCGCCCCTCAGAGACGACGTGAAGCAGGAACCACGAGGAGAGAGGAACCACGAGGAGTGAGAGGTAAGGGGATTGGGCATGGGGTGGGGGTTCTTTTCTAGGGTTTAGGGTAGTGCAGTGGTGTTTGGGTGGTGTAGGGGGTCGTGCTGGGGGTAGTGTTTTAGGGTTTAGGGTAGTGCAGTGGTGTTTGGGTAGAGTAGGGGGTCGTGCTGGGGGTAGTATTTTAGGGTTTAGGGTAGTGCAGTAGTGTAGGGGGTCGTGCTGGGGGTAGTGTTTTAGGGTTTAGGGTAGTGCAGTGGTGTATGGGTAGTGCAGTGGTGTATGCGTAGTGTAGGGGTCGTGCTGGGGTAGTGTTTTAGGGTTTAGGGTAGTGCAGTGGTGTTTGAGTAGTGTAGGGGGTCATGCTGGTGGTAGTGTTTTAGGGTAGTGCAGTGGTGTTTGTGTAGTGTAGGGGGTCATGCTGGGGGTAGTGTTTTATGGTTTAGGGTAGTGCAGTGGTGTTTGGGTAGTGTAGGGGGTCGTGCTTGGGGTAGATTTAGGGTTTAGGGTAGTGCAGTGGTGTTTGGGTAGTGTAGGGAGTCGTGCTGGGGGTAGTGTTTTAGGGTTTAGGGCAGTGCAGTGGTGTTTGTGTAGGGGGTTGTGCTGGGGTAGTGTTTTAGGGTTTATGTTAGTGCAGTGGTGTTTGGGTAGTGTAGGGGTTCATGCTGGGGGTAGTGTTTTAGGGTTTAGGGTATGGCAGTGGTGTTTGGGTAGTGTAGGGGGTCGTGCTGGGGGTAGATTTAGGGTTTAGGGTAGTGCAGTGGTGTTTGTGTAGTGTAGGGGTTAGTGCTGGGGGTAGTGTTTTAGGGTTTAGGGTAGTACAGTGGTGTTTGGGTAGTGTAGGGGTTCATGCTGGGGGTAGTGTTTTAGGGTTTAGGGTATGGCAGTGGTGTTTGGGTAGTGTAGGGGGTCGTGCTGGGGGTAGATTTAGGGTTTAGGGTAGTGCAGTGGTGTTTGTGTTGTGAGGGGGTCGTGCTGGGGGTAGTGTTTTAGGGTTTAGAGTAGTGCAGTGGTGTTTGTATAGTGTAGGGGGGTTTAGGGTAGTACAGTGGTGTTTGTGTAGTGTAGGGGTCATGCTGGGGTAGTGTTTTAGGGTTTAGGGTAGTGCAGTGGTATTTGTGTACTGTAGGGGTAGTGTTTTCGGGTTTAGGGTAGTGCAGTGGTGTTTGTGTAGTTTAGGGGGTCATGCTGTGGGTAGTGTTTTAGGGTTTAGGGTAGTGCAGTCGTGTTTGTGTAGTGTAGGGGGTCGTGTTTTAGGGTATAGGGGAGTGCAGTGGTGTTTGGGTAGTGTAGGGGGTCATGCTGGGGTTAGTGTTTTAGGGTTTAGGGTAGTGCAGTGGAGTTTGGGTAGTGTAGGGGGTCGTGCTGGGGGTAGTGTTTTAGGGGTTAGGGTAGTGCAGTGGTGTTTGTGTAGTGTGGGAGGTCATGCTGGGGGTAGATTTAGGGTTTAGTGTAGTGTAGTGGTGTTTGGGTAGTGTAGGGAGTCATGCTGTGGGTAGTGTTTTAGGGTAGTCCAGTGGTGTTTGTGTAGTGTAGGGAGTCGTGCTGGGGGTAGTGTTTTAGGGTTTAAGGTAGTGCAGTGGTGTTTGGTTAGTGTAGGGGGTCGTGCTGGGGGTAGTGTTTTAGGGTTTAGGGTAGTGCAGTGGTGTTTGTGTAGTGTAGGGGGTCATGCTGGGGGGAGTGTTTTAGGGTTTAGGGTAGTGCAGTGGTGTTTGGGTAGTATAGGGGGTAGTGCTGGGGTAGTGTTTTGGGTTTACGGTAGTGCAGTGGTGTTTGTGTAGTGTAGGGGGTTGTGCTGGGGGTAGTGTTTTAGGGTTTAGGGTAGTGCAGTGGTGTTTGTGTAGTGTAGGGGGTAGTGTTTTAGGGTTTAGGGTTTAGGGTTTAGGGTAGTGCAGTGGTGTTGGTGTACTGTAGGGGGTCGTGCTGGGTTCTAGTGTTTTAGGGTTTAGGGTAGTGCAGTGGTGTTTGTGTAGTGTAGGGGGTCGTGTTTTAGGGTTTAGGGTCGTGCAGTGGTGTTTGGGTAGTGTAGGGGGTCGTGCTTGGGGTAGTGTTTTGGGGTTGAGGGTAGTGCAGTGGTGTTTGGGTGGTGTAGGGGGTCGTGCTGGGGTAGTGTTTTAGGGTTTAGGGTAGTGCAGTGGTGTTTGTGTAGTGTAGGGGGTCATGCTGGGGGTAGTGTTTTATGGTTTAGGGTAGTGCAGTGGTGTTTGGGTAGTGTAGGGGTCGTGCTGGGGGTAGATTTAGGGTTTAGGGTAGTGCAGTGGTGTTTGGGTAGTGTAGGGAGTCGTGCTGGGGGTAGTGTTTTAGGGTTTAGGGTAGTGCAGTGGTGTTTGTGTAGTGTAGGGGGTTGTGCTGGGGGTAGTGTTTTAGGGTTTATGTTAGTGCAGTGGTGTTTGGGTAGTGTAGGGGGTAGTGCTGGGGTAGTGTTTTAGGGTTTAGGGTAGTGCAGTGGTGTTTGTGTAGTGTAGGGTGTAGTGCTGGGGGTAGTGTTTTAGGGTTTAGGGTAGTGCAGTGGTGTTTGGGTAGTGTAGGGGTTCATGCTGGGGGTAGTGTTTTAGGGTTTAGGGTATGGCAGTGGTGTTTGGGTAGTGTAGGGGGTCGTGCTGGGGGTAGTGTTTTATGGTTTAGGGTAGTGCAGTGGTGTTTGGGTAGTGTAGGGGGTCGCACTGGGGGTAGTGTTTTAGGGTTTATGTTAGTGCAGTGGTGTTTGTGTAGTGTAGGGGGTCGTGCTGGAGGTAGTGTTTTAGGGTTTAGGGTAGTGCAGTTGTGTTTAGGTAGTGAAGGGGGTCGTGCTGGGGGTAGTGTTTTAGGGTTTAGGGTAGTGCAGTGGTGCTTGTGTAGTGTAGGGGGTCATGCTGGGAATGTTGTTCATTTCTATGGCAAAATGAACCCCCTCATTTTGTTCCTTTTTAAATTAAATGTTTTAAGTGTTACCAGTTTATTCCAATCAAGATGGCTTCAGGTGTGCCATAATTTTGTCATAAGTAAGACTGTTAGCGCTCTAGTTGTTCTTTAGAACACTCTGGGAAGCTGCAGTAGAACACAAAGGCATCAACAGACAGGCTGCTCCTGTTGAAATATAACAGGAAGATATTTGAGATCACACTTGAAACATGTCCTAATTTTTCTTTCTACAGCACTAACCATAATTTCTATGACAAAATGAACCCCATCATTTTGTTCCTTTTTAAATTAAATGTTTTAAGAGTTACCAGTTTATTCCAATCAAGATGGCTTCAGGTGTGCCATAATTTTGTCATAAGTAAGGCTGTTAGCACTCTAGTTGTTCTTTAGAACACTCTGGGAAGCTGCAGTAGAACACAAAGGAATCAACTGACAGTCTCTGTCCTTGTTGGATGTACATGTTTTACTGAGAATGTCAGACTTCATTCTCACATGACTGAGAAAGATTATGTGAATTTACAGAAAATATGCTCTCATTTTAGCTTCTGGAGCACCTTCCAAAACTCTATGGGACAAGCATGTGAAAATAGTTTTCTCTCAAACATGATTCATGATATCCCAGCAGAAGGTTTTTCACAGGGTAAAATCACCTTAGAACACACCACAATTCCTGAAATTAGTATGGTACCATCAACAACTGAATTCTAATGTAACTAAAGTCTGTTATCACCCTTTATAGTTCTCCTTTTGGTAACCCTCAAAATCTTTGATTCACTACAATGCATTTCAATGGGGTACTATCATGTATATTGTTCCCAAGATGGCTGCCAGCAATTCCAGGATGAAGTGCTGACAGCCAATCAGATCTCACAATGACATGTGTGGCTAGGCTCCGCCCAGATATATATGTGATTTTACTTTTGATTTTCTCAGGAACTACTGAACGGATTTACATCATTTAACCAAAAAGCACGACTCTGAACCAAGGGCTACCTTTTTGCCAAATTTGGTGTAATTCCGTTCAGCAGTTCGGGCTGTAGCTGCGACTAAAGGTTCCTATGGAAAATTGCATGGGGAAAACACGTTTTGGGACCCCCCTTTTTTCTCGGCCCCCACTTGACGAATCACCCCGAGACTTTCAGGATAGGAGCGGACCGGAGCGGGCCATAAGTTTTGAAACTTTCGCGAAGATTCGTCGACCGGCGCCAAAGTTATTGGAAATAGAATGTTGTGAATTTCCTATGGAAAATAGGTCCTAACTATAACTATCTACTGGCGACCGCCAGTAGATAATATATATATATATATATATATATATATATATATATATAACTCCAACATCCGTTCACCTCCTAGAACAAACGAGGAACACAGCGGATCTGCAGGGTTTGCTGTTTTATTTTTCTTGGCATA
Organism: Calotriton arnoldi; assembly: GCA_963921515.1. Lineage (NCBI taxonomy): Eukaryota > Metazoa > Chordata > Amphibia > Caudata > Salamandridae > Calotriton > Calotriton arnoldi. Next base: position 329,081 of record CAWUFW010001351.1, on the reverse strand, counting down.
ACGCGTTTCAGCTGCATTGCCTTTGTCAAATGCCAGTTTCACAGGTGCTCGCACTGCGAGTTACAGATGAGCCTGCTGCTCAACTCCCATTGGAGGAGCCCTTCCGGTCTTCCCATGCGGCTCAATGTCCCAGAATCCATCACACTGGGCATGTGAAGTCTTTCACCACCAAAGCTGATTGAAAAATATTGAAACAAATCCCTGCAGATTCCTACGTCCTCCGCACGGCCCGGCAGTTTCTAGAACTTTAAAGTGCAGTCTAAGTAAACTTGCGACTTCCCATGAAGTCATGGATGTGAACAAGCCCAGGAGATGGGCGAAACGCGTCGTCAAGCCATGTACAGCGCATTTAAAGAATAAAAGAAAAATAAGCACTCAACTGGTGTCCGTGTCCCGCTGTTAGCCGAAAGCTGTGGGAATCTGGAGAGGATTAAAGTTCGGGAGTAGGCTGTGCCCGAATCACAGACCCCCTACGCCGTCGAGGGTCTAACAGTCTTCAGCCCTCTTTGCAGGGTGACTTTGCTGAAATAAAATCACGCTGGAAAAAGTTTGTGGCCAAGGTGTGTTGTCCTTTTGGAGTATTTGGGACGGCGCTGTTTTTTGATTATAAGGATTTGCGACCCTGCCACGGCCCGCCATTGTAAGAGGCTCGGGTTTCCACGCAACCAACCTGTTTTTTGATATATATATATATATATATCGCGTTTTCTGCGCTGCTTGCCAAGGATATTTCCACAGTACGGACACGGACCCATGTAGGTGCTTTCAGAGTGTTTTTATTCTCCCGTCGCCATTACGCGTTTTGACTCGTCGAAATAAGCTACTACATTTAGTTTATCAGATTTTTGCTTTTTTTTAAAATCAAAAGTAACATCTCACATTCCCCCACTCTTAGCTGGGTATGTATGTGGGCACACTGCTTGCGCATCACCCTAAACCCATTTTATCGTGACCTCTACACATACAACCAACCTCTCCGTGACGAGGCTGATTCCTAATAGCATTTATGAGTCTGGAAAGTAATAATACAGGTCTGGTAAGTAGTAATACAGGTCTCCCTTGATTTTCCCATTTCATATCTTTTGGGTCCATTCCCCAAAGGCATGGAAGAGTACGTAAAAGAGCACTACATTAGTACTACTTTAGGTATTCCCAAAAGCCATTGTGCGCAGGCCTCATGGTGTTGGTCTGTTTGCCAATCTGACTTTTCATGGACCACACAGCAGCACCTGCAGTGAAAATGACTGCGCTCCTGCTGAGGAGGCTGCTGCGTCCTTGGTTCAGAGAGAAGCTTTGGTCTCCAGTGCCTGCTTCCTTCTCCAAGTAGCCTGCTTGAGCAGTCATGGTCATCTCATGGGGGTAGTATGAAGGGTGAGAAACACAGAATTAACACGATTCACCCAATAGAGATCAATCCACACTGAGACATAATGTGCAAAAAAAAAAAAATCAGGAGTGTACGTGACAAAATGCAAAGTTGCTATCCCTTCCATTCAAGAGTCATTCAAAATGTATCTGTTTGACAGCGATACCGATATTCCTTCGAAAACATGGATCCCGAAAGGGACATCTGGGGGCAGTGGGGCAGTTAGATGATTTGTAATGCTGGGGGAGAGTTGGGTAATGTCAATGATTTTGGACCACTGGGAGACGTTGGAGAATTGAGAGGTACTGGGTCATTGACTGGGGATGAATAATTTGGAGCCGTAGGATCATTTGGAGGAGTTTCATCACAACGCAGTTTGGATATTTTAGAATAGATTGTCATTTGGAGGAGCTGAGATCCTGGAAAGAGTTCAGTCAATAAAGAGAGATGGGCCACTGGAATGAGGTGGCTAATTGCAAGGAGTTGGGTCCTTGCAAAGCAGTAACTCACTGGGAGAAATTGCATCATTGTGCACATTTTAGCACCAAAAAGAGTTAGGCAATTTCAAAGAGTTCGGTCATTTAGAAGAGTGCAGCTATTGAAGGGTTTGATTAATTTAGAGGCATCTCTTCACTTTAAGGATTGGCTTTTTTGGTGGAGTTTAGACACTGGGGCAGTTTGAGAATTGGGGGAATAAGGTCATTTGGAGGAGTTGGGTCATTTGGAATAGATTAGAGATGAGGTATTTGGAGATATAGGGATAATTGTAAGAGTTTGGTTATTCTGAAAAGGTTAGAGTAGGGATATTGGAAGATATAGGGACATTTGGAAGAGTTGGGTAATTTGGAAGAGATGTGTAATTTGCAAGGGATTAAAGTTGGGATATTTGGAGATTTAGGTCCATTTGGAAGAGTTGGGTAATTTGGAAGAGATGTGTAATTTGGAAGGGATTAAAGTTGGGATATTTGAGGATGGAGGGACATTTGGAGGACTTGGGTATTTGGAAGAGATTAGAGTTGGGGTATTTGGAGAAGTAAGTTCTCTTGGAGGAGTCGGTAATTTTGAAAAGATTAGAGCTGGGGTATTTGGAGATATAGGGACATATGGAGAAGTTGGGCATGTTTGGAGAGATTAAAGTTTGGATCAGAGGAGATGTGGAAACATCTGAAGGAGTTGGGTAATTTTTACGAGATTAAAGTTGCGGTATTTTTGTATTGTATTGTAATTGCATTTATAGTGCTTACTACCCCTGACGAGGCGTTGAAGAGCTTTTTCGGCGAGTAGCACGCTACTCCGGAACCCATAAAGGATTAGTGGTGAATGAGTATTGTGAAATATGAAATTAATTTGAGGGGTGGATATGTTAGTCTGTTATTTGGATAGAAGAGGGAAAAGGTTTGCATTTATATAGTGCTTGCTACCCCTGATGAGGTGTTGAAGCGCTTTTAGGTGAGTAGCACGCTACTCCGAAACCAAAAAAGGACTATTGGTGAATTAGTCTGTATTCGAAGATGTAGGGGCATTTGGAGGAGCTGGGTAATTTTGAAGAGTTTTGAGTTGGAGTATTTGGACATGCAGGAACATTTGGAACAGTTGGGTCATCTACGAATAAATGGTCTTTGCCTCAGAGTTGCTAGTGGTGGATTTCTGGTCATTAAAAAGAGGTGGAATGTTCGAAAAAGATGCAAGAAATTGTGTTACGCAAAAGAATTGGGCCATCTGAAGGAGGTTTACCCTTGGAAAGCGCTGAGAGATAGGAAGCTGCTGGGTAAATAATAAAAGTTTGAGAAATGGAAAGAGTTTATTTACCCTTTTGGTGGTGTTGGGTCGTTTGGAAAAGTTGTTTTGACAGAGTGTGACAGTGAGGTGTTTGATCATTAAAAGAAGTGTTTTTGGTGCAGGAATGTGGTCATGTAGAAGAGTTTTGGAATTGTTGGGTATGTGGGAGGAGTTTTCTCACTGGATAAGCTTTGGTCTTTGGGTGGGAGTTTTTTCATTGGTGGGAGTTTGGTCATTTAGAGGAGTGTTTTCATTGGTGGGAGTTTGGTCATTTAGAGGAGTGTTTTTATTGGTGGGAGTTTGGTCATTTAGAGGAGTGTTTTATTGGTGGGAGTTTGGTCATTTAGAGGAGTGTTTCATTGGTGGGAGTTTGGTCATTTATATGAGTGTTTTCATTGGTGGGAGTTTGGTCATTTAGAGGAGTTTTTTCATTGGTGGGAGTTTGGTCATTTAGAGGAGTGTTTTCATTGGCGGGAGTTTGGTCATTTAGAGGAGTGTTTCATTGGTGGGAGTTTGGTCATTTTGAGGAGTGTTTTCATTGGTGGGAGTTTGGACATTCAGAGGAGTAACTTCGTTAGGGGGTTTGGTCAATTAGAGGAGCTAAGAGATCAGAGTCATCAAAAAGAGACAGCTCATCGGGAGGAAATTAAATGAAGGAATAGAACTAGTTGGACTACCCAAAAGAGTTTGTCGATGAAAATCATTGGGTCCCTGTGAGAAGTTATGTCATGGGGCAGAGTTTTGCCATTTGAAAGAATTGTGCCATAGGATGGGGCGTAAAAACGGCCCTGTGACTGGAAATGTTTCTCCGGCAGGAGTTGTCTGCGGCTTGGATGGCAGGAGTTGTCTGCGGCTTGGATGAGCGCTGTTGAAAGTAGGGTCTAGTAGTGAAGGATTCCAGCCAAGGATGGGTCTATCAGGTTTAAGAGTAATTCCCTGCCACCTTGCAGCAGAAAATAGCAAAAACCAGGGAGCGCTTTTAATAATGGTTTATGGTCTTTTTTTAAACCAGGCTCACAAAAGCCACCCGCCTCTGAAGTGTGGCGTGCCACGACGCCCTGCCAGCTGCAGCCCGGAGCTGCGGTCGCTGGCAGCGCCGCGCGGAGCCCTGACGAAAAATACAAAGCCTTGTCAGAGGTAAATTAGGCATTCACGCAGCTCAATTGGAAGACGATTGGATTCGCAATTTAACTTTTCATAATGAGTTTCCTTCCCCGCCATTAGCGGGTTTTCAGGACTCGGAGCCTCGCTTTGTTGCCGGCGCCGGTTTATCAAATACCACCGCTTCCAGCCCGGTTTAGCTTCATTTTTGTTTGTAATGGGAACAGCTGCTGAGGGAAGTCATCATTGTGCTGTATGGAAATAAACACGCCGCGCGGCGCTCCGGGCCCGGCTTGCAGTCAAGCGCCACAATGCGTAGAGAAGCCCATTGATTGCCAAGGCGAGGGGAGGGGCGAGAGGGCCGCGGGACACGGTACCACAAGGTGGAGGGTCCGGTAGGGAGCGCGGACCCCGTCCTGGGGTCGACCCAGGAGGGGTGCCATTCTTCTCTGGGAATGGAGCATACTGCGTGAGGTGTACAGCCTTGGCGAAGGCCATTTGAGGTGTACAAACATAGAAAAGGGACAAGAAGGGAGGTTTATATCCGGGGCGCACGTGAGCATGGCAGCCGTACACCTAGGAAGCAGGTGAGGTGGGCAGCTGGGGTGCACGAGGAGTCTGCACCTCTCTGGAAGGTGAACTGTACATCTTAGAAGGACGTGGGGTGCACGAGTAGAGGTCATGTGAGGTGAGGTATACAGACAAGGGACATGCAAGGTTGGATTGGGATTAGAAATGGGCACGCTAAAAAAAAGTGGCCCACATTTGCATATTGCCTTTCTTCAAAACACAGCGGCAAAGTGAGGCCACTTCTGCTCAGGCCCCCTGCCCTCGCTCAGTATGCACACAATAATTGGCCGGCCCAGCGAGAGAAAGGGAGTGACACCTCTGCCCGTTGATGAAAGGGAGGTAATGGACGCCCATCTGCCTCCAGAAAGGCCACTCAGGGCCCCACTGGGCCGCTGGCGACATCTGAACACACCAGACACAGCCCAAATCGGCCCCCCAGGCTGCCAAAAAAGCAGCCTACAGCTGGAACTTCGATACCGGCCCCTCTGCCATTGCCCGAGTGCCCGCCTTACCAATCTGACCCTGAGAACGTGGACACCAAGGGAGGATGTCAGGCAAGCACGTAGGGGCCATGTGAGCTGTACACCTAGGGACCATGTCCGGTGTACACCTAGTTGAACCATCCTACGTGGTGTGGCGTCCTTAAGCTCTGGAGCATTCAGATGGAATATATATATATATCCCTCTCTCTCTCTCTCTATATTTATTGTATATATATATATGTATTAATTTTTTTACACAGAATAAGATTTGATCGCCGATCAGAATCAAGGCTATCTGAGCTGTGCTCTTCCAACTTTCATACAGTGCCTTGGTGAGTGCAGACAGATGCAAGTATGGTTCTGACAGGAATCACTTCTATGGAGAGGGAAAGATCTGTGTGGAGATATATGTATTTGTTAAATTATTTGTGGTGTTTTTTCTATAGCTCCATGTCACCATGAGGATGCTTTAATGCACTCTGAGAAACATATTTGGGCAAACCAATTGTGGGCACCTCTTGTGTACTAGTGCCTACTTAGGGACACAATTCAAGATGGCTGGAAATTAGCCGGGTGTTCTGCATTGGAGTGATCAATGCTGGAGACATTGGTAACACTCAGAGGAATTCTGCAGAATCAGGGCTTGATGATCCCTGGGGGTCCCCTGAAAAATGAGACAGTATCTGAAGGATCGCAAAATACAGCATCCAGTTGCCCCTGTGGTCTCCATTTCTCCTCCCGAGTTTCACCCAGTGATTTTGGCTGTTGTCAACAGCAGAAATGTGAAATGCCCCACATCTTCGGTGTTGCCGCAGATCTTCGATTCTGATGGATCCTTTATCTGGCCCTATCAGCTCGGTCCTATTTACTGGGCAATTCAAAATGAGGCACTTAGAGCAGAGCGCAAATTGCTCTAGATTGCAGTTTGCACTCACATTTACTTCTAGACTTTAACACAAATCTGCAGTGTCATCTTAAGGGTTTGGGGGTACCCGGGCAGGAAATATTTTGGAGCCCCAGTTTGGAACAACTCTGAATTTTATTACTCATTTTTTAACGAATTCACGCCCTATGTTTCCTAACTATATTGAATTATATGTGAAATATTAAGAAACAAAACATACAGAAGTGAGCTAGAGACAATGTTCTCTTTCCAATGGGGTCCTTTATAAGGTGGGGGCCCTGGGCAAGTGCCTCGTGGTCCCTGCTTTAAAACATCTTTGCATATCACAAGAAAAGCAGAACTAAGGCGTGCAAAACTGGTACAAATACAGTTTGCACGCATTATTCCGTGTTTTACACATGTGTGCAATTCGTCCCAAAACTCTGAGAGCAGGAGTATTTGCACCCAATTGCTTTGCCACAAATAGCAGATTAGGGCATCCAGCAAACAGTATGTGCCACTGCGCAGTGTTGCATTGAATAGGCACTATTTTGGGTTGGACACAGAAATTAGGAAATTACTTCGCCAGGACAGCATACCACTCCGTTCTTGTACTGTTACAAAGCATTTCATCTTTATGAGGCTAATATACTACTGCACCATTAAGCAACCACCGTCTAACGGCGATATTCACAACAAGAATAATTGGAACCCAAACTGACATACGAGTTCTCTCCCAAGTCCCCCGAAGGCATCAGGGAGATAATATTTCCTTTTATGTCTCAGGAGCTTTCAGTGGTGTCCCCCGGGGGCACCAAAGAGAGAGCGTTTGCTCGGCCTGTCACGCTATGACCACTTCCATCTTCTCGGCTGCATTAACGAACTGTTAAATATTGCTTGTTCCATGCAACACCCTCCTAAATATGCAACACTCTGCACAGTTTATTAACTAGCTCTTTTTGCATTTAGTATGGCTTTATTACCGAGCACCAATCCAATAAATGCAGAAAAAGCTCTGTTGACCAATTTATTTTTATTGGTGGATTCCAACAAAATCTGTACAGTGGCTCAACGTTCCCAAATGTGTCGATTCTAAAGATCTCAGTTCCCCTAAGGGCTGTAGTCTGCGCTATAGGAGAAATATAGCGATACATAAAAATATCACTTGGGCATGGTCGCTCCTCGTCTGGAAGCTCCGTCCCCCCTGGAGGTTTCACAAAGGGCTCTGGGTGAGCGGCAGCCATGGTGGCATTTGATGTAGTGAGATGTTAGATGATTAGCTGATGTTTAACGAGGAATAAAAAGGTCACACGTCGACGGTAGGAGCGTTTCCCAGAGAGACCGGTCAGACGTCGCCTGAAATGGAAGAGTGGAATTAGTCTCTGCGCCCAGCTGCCAATACATCGCGTGCTGAGCCAGAGGCCATCTTCTCGTCAGGCAGCTGAACACGTCCATGGAGGAAGGCACCGCCGATGGCCACGCGGCAGGGGGACAGGGTGCTGATGAGATCAAGGCTGATCTGTGCCTCCTCGAGTGGGGATCGCATGCCTCTGTGGACCATATGCTCATCTCCTGGCCTTTAAATGTTTTAGGACTCGAACAAGAGGAAAAACTGCTGGTGGGGTCTCTCCCATCACCCATAGCTCCTGTTTCATCATTTTATCCCGGTATGGTCTTCCACTGCGCTTCATCCTATTCGTTTTCCACCTTCATTCCCGGGTGCCTGCTACCTCCATGTCTCTTACATCACTTTTATAATCTAGCTCTATACACGTTCCAGTCTAGTGGTTTCATCTGGTACTTCTCTTTTTTTCTCTGCTTTGTCCTGTGGATCTTTACCAGACCCGTTGTCTCTCTCGACTCGGTCTCTTCTTGGGGTGCATCTTATTCCACAGGCTTCTTCTCTGCTGCCTTTGTTTATCGTTTTAAATGAATTATTATTTTGCAATGTAGAATGTTTCAAACGATAATAGTACTAAATACTAGGCTCCCTAATGCTTCCCTCCTTCTGTTGCTTCTATGTTCCCTTCTTCTATCATATACTACACCATTCCAAATGTTTCGATCTTCTATTGCTTTCGTAACTTCAGCATTGCATCACTTCCCTTTGCCAATGTCATCTTTACCTCATCACTCTCTAAATGTATGGATCTCTCCCCATCTCTTTCTGAATGTCCACAATTTATCTTCCATTTCTTACCTATTGACTTCTGCACTTCTCACTTACATTAAGATGTTCCATCTTTACGCCCGTCTCTTCTGAAATCTTTATCCTTCACAACCTCTTCTTCCTCTGTGTCTCCATATTTGTTTCCAGTCTCCTTCTTTGCTCACAGCACTTCTCTTTATCTCCTTCATTTGTCCTCTCTAGCACTTGATGCTTCAACATTCTCTTTCTTTTCTTTTGTAATGTCTCCATCTTCTCTTTCACTTCTTCCTCATCACATCTTTCTTCCATACCAAGTTGGGACTTGCCATGCTGCGGCTGGCCAGGTTGCTCAAGTTGAAATTCCATATTTGTTTTGTTGGGGCTCCAAGCAACAAGAGAAAATTTAAGGATTTAGGTCATCCTGCAGAGAACAGGAGAGAAAATGCAGCTGTGGGAGACCCACTTAACCACCTCACTGCCAGACTAACAGAGAAAGAGGGCCACACCCTGAGCTTGGAACGGCTGCAGATGAGAAACAGTGTCATTGAAAGATAACCAGGCTCGCTCAGAGAGTGGCAGATGGAAAGTCTGTAAGGCATTGGGGCACACCTGTGTCCTCTGACACATTGGTGGTGGTCATTCTGACGCAATTTGAGTCCACTGCATGGCAGAGGGAGGAGGTTTCTCTCCCAAAGTGGCTGTCTCAGGTATGGAAGGAGGCAGTTTGGGGTGAATTTCTTGTGGTAATTCTGCTAGTGCTGCGAAAGATGCAAAGTGGGGGAACATTATCAGAGGCCAAATATTATGTCTCCAAAACATGACATTATGCATTGCTCGGCACACTAGGTACCCACACTTCCTTTTTGTAAATGTCTACCACCTTTTCCATATATGCCTTTTACAATGCTGAATCTGCCAAACACTGGTGGATCTCCCGCTGTAGATGTGGTGGCAGAACCACACCACCTCTGATGTAGGTTGCACTACTCCTTGTCTGAACCTGTGGTAGAGATGATATCTCTGCCCATGGGAGTTCGGCCATGTACAGAGGTCTGGATTGGACAATTTGACCATCGAGAGAGCGCATGGAGGGTCTGTGTTTTTTGTATGATCCTCTATTATTGCCACTGTCTAAAGAGAGACCAATATCTGAATGTGCTAAACGACTAAAAAACGATATAACTTTAGCTTTTTTACTTAATTTTAGAGTTTATGATAAAACACTGCTAGACAAAGTGTGACCAAGAGAGTTACAACAAAGTTTAATAGTCAGGGCCACTGGTATGATGAGGCAGGGGAGGGCGAAACTATGTGGCAGGGTTGAGTAAATTATGCAACATGGAAAGGAAAAATATGAGGCATAATGTGGCACATTTGTAATAGTATTACTTGATTATTTTGACATTTTTACACGTGTTAACATGGTCTGTGCTCATTTGTACCAATTTAACACTCAAATATAGCAATAAATAACAGAAAGGTGAGCAGTCAAGCTTTTCAAAGGGTCTTCCACTGCACAGCAACAAGTGTTGCAGCGTTTTTAGTAACTTTTCAACCATTTGAGCTAGAAACACTTTTTTTGTTAAAATCTGCAGTTTATGCAGTAGATGATGGATTATGAGGCAAATGCAGCAAATCTAGAATTATATGAAAAAAGCTGCAGCCGCACAATCGCATATTTCCAGTGGCCCTGATAAACTAAAAGTATAAGAACTTGTACCGCACCTGCAAGTGGAAGAGCACTGACTTAAATGCATAAGTAAGGCAAGCAAGAGCTGGCAAACAGTCTTTACAATGAGGTTTTTACCACGTTGTAGCTTTACCACGCATTTCTTACCACGCATGTTTTTAGAACGCATATGCTTTTACAACGTATGCCTTTACCACACATTTAAGGTAAGTTCGGGGGGTGGGGGGCCTCCCCCCACAAGTACATTGTTTATATATATAGAAATATATATATAAACAATGCGTGGTAAAGGCATATGTTGTAAAAGCATATGCTTTCTAAAAAAATGCGGGGTAAAAAATGCGTGGTAAAGGCATGCAGAGTATTTCCCTGCGTTGTTCAGTCATAAAACAGCGAGAGCTACATACATTTAATTGATTCTACATACATTTGTGATTGATATCAGTATAACTATAGGGCATTTCAAAGGTATATACATCGGTAGTCGGCAGTGACTAAACATATAGAGAACAGTAGTATAATGGTAACGTACGTCACATATATCCATTTGCAATAAGCAGCAGCTATCGAAAGAGTGGGGTGAGGGCTTGGTTAGTTCATGAAGGAGACATGGAGCTCAGTTGAATCTCTGCTTGATGGTAGGACCTTGAGATGATGTGTCCAGAGGGATCCAATTGAAGGTTGCCAGGCAGCTCCCCTTCTAGGCCAATCTCCTTTGAGATCAATCAGCCTTTATCACGTTAAAATGAAAAGATGCATTTGTAGAGGCTCTTTAGATAATAATTGATCATATATTCTATTCCCTTAACTGGCAGATGCTCAATGTTCCTCCCTTTAGGTCAGTTTGGGAGATCGCATCTTCTTGTAGTGGAGTCTCGAGCACAAAAGAGGCCCCGAGTCCATTGATAAGATGTTACTGCCAGATCCCAGTGTATAGGGGAGTGGTAGGTATGTGTATTGTGCAGGGGTCAAATGGCTATCTGAGGATGCCACAAGGATCTGGGTCACACACAAAGCAGTAGGCATTGTCCCCAGGGGACTGGATCTAGCTGGAAGGAAGAGCAGATGTATGTCAACCCCAGCATGTTATCTGCAATAAATGAGACGTCAGATCCTCCCCAGAGGCGTGAAATTTTAGATAAATGCCCACACGGGCCAGAGTTGAGAGGATGGAGTTTGAGAGTGAGCCTCAACTTGCGGGTGGAGCTTGAGGCCGACAATTGGCTCCACCAAGTGCAGCTTATGCTAACGGGTATCCTGGTCAACCAAAGACAGACCTCCCAACTCGCACAGTGTCATTGTGTGCCACACGATATCAGCTCTCTTCATACAGTCTCCCGGTGAACAGCCAATAGCACATGGCGACCAGCTGGTGACTTGGAAACCCCTGCACTGAGTGGGCTTCCAATGGTTTCCAGCTCATTGTTTTGAAGTTCTGCACAGACGATGTCCATTACAGGTGTTTAATCCTCCCCAGGACATGGGCAGCAGCCTCAGAAGCTGTTCTTTTTTTTGTGGTGAGGGGGGAATGTGGGCGAAGGATCTATGTGGTTTTGATAGCACTGAACACACAGCCCTGCTCTCTCTGAGGCCACGCCCCTCCTCCCATGGTAAATATTTTTGAAAAAGTGTAAGGTCTGCAAAGAGGCTGAGAATAAGATCTGTGAACATGCATGGGCCACAGAGGTGAGGGGCACCAGGGACCTGCCAAGGAGAGCTGTTAGCTCCTAAAGCAGGTGCCGTCAACAGATGGATGGTGGATTGTGAGCTAGTAGCTCGCAGGCTGCCTCTGAGTAGCTCTCACGTGATAACTGACTGTCAGCTGGTTTGAGAATGAGCAGCTGCCCACAAGCTAAGCCAGCACTCTAAAACACTGCACCCATTGCGGTGGAGCCTTGAAAGCAGGTGGAGGCAGACTAGGCACTTCTGAAAAAACATCTTTCTTTACTTGTTTCTTCCCCCCCCCCTTTTTTCCCCCTTTTTTAGGTCGAGCCTCGAGTAGCGCGCAAGCGCTGCTTAGAGGCGAAGACTTAATGTAAGCGAGTTTGAAAAGCAGTCCAACAAATGCTCGTGCGTCGTGGCTGGCCTTTTTGAGATGGGTACGCGCGGCAAACATATGTTTCCAATTATCGTGCCCAGACGCGGGCGCGATAAGTGGAAACACATGTCTGCCGCGCGTACACATCCAAAGGCCAGCCACGACGCACGAGCGACTGGTCAGCTGAGCGTCTCGTCAGCTGAGCAGGCTGCCGCGCTCGCTCGCCCCCGCTCCTCTGTGGTGCGCGCGCACCACTCGCGGGCTTGTTGTCATTCCGATCTCTCTTTCTCAGTCACTTAGCTCCTCTTTAACACTTCCTTCCGCTTATTTCTTTCCTTCATTGTTTACAATTCTATAAACAATTGGCTGTGATTGGGGCTGCATTATTATCGCCAATATCATAAAACATCGTGAACCTAGTCTCCACACTCCGTCTGTAGCAGTAAATGTTAATTCCTGGCTGTCAAAGACGAGAAGCACAAGCAAATACATTGTATTCTGTAATACTGATAACTGGAAAGAGAAATCGTTTGAAATAGAGTACCATACCTTCAAAACATCGTTGCAGCCATTCACGTCTGCAGGACCGGAGTGAATATACACCGCTGCTATATTTAAGCAGCTCCTTAAGTTTCGGTTTCGTTCCATCACGCGCGGCACTCGTGATGACGTGTCAAGCTAGAGGGACAAAACAGCTGCCATATGATCATTGACTTTGTTCTTCAGGCAGGCAGTTGCTAACGCAAGAAGATATAGCGACGGGGAGAGGATGAGGCCAAACGGTCAGAACTACCGGCTTTGGGCCGACAGAGCCAACTTCCTCTCTCGCTGTTTGCTCAAGATCCTGCAGGTTTGGTGCTTGTAGCTGAGCTAAGACTGCTGCTGGCAGGCAGCTCACTGCTACATTGTATCTAATTATTTCCTGTGGCGCCACTCTCAGATAGCTTGACTTCATTGTTAGGCCAAATGGCTACTACCGTCACAGCCGGGCGGGACAGACCGGTCAGATTAAGTTGATTTATTTTATAACGTCTTGCGCCGCGACGGGGGGAGACGTGACGTCCTGCTGCCAAAGGCGGGGAGTTTGTTATGGGAGAATTTGCGGTGGGGCTTTAATTATGGCGCGTGCAGCGCCTGTCTCCTTCTGCTTCTCGCACCGGCCCGGGCTGCTGTGTGCAGTCAAAAATGTAATGTGACCGGCGCCGCGCCTAATTCAGTTACAGCCGAGCTTCACGTCACAGCAGTGATCGGCGATTGCAGCGGACGGCGGTCGGAACACAACGCAAAGAAAGAAAGAGGTAACTGTGTTTTACTCTTTGGATTACTTGTAAACTGTGCCCCTCCTAACTTAAACGTTGTTGCTTCTGATAGCCCTAACTGCTGCCTTTGTTGGTGCTGCTCCATTGTGGGGTTCAGCGGGCAGAGTCTTCGGGATGTCTGAGGGCATCAGGATGCCAGAAAGATGTTTCTGCACATAAAATGCGTACTGTTGGTTCAACTATGGGCCGAGGGTACAGCATGCCCTGTTACAGCTGAAGTTAGTCTCTCTAAGTCACGTGACATAAAGCCCACCAACTCGTGTTGGGACGGTCGGGGTCACTGAGTCACTCTGTGACTGACTATATGTGGTGCTGCTGCCTGTCCAATTACTTTCAGTGCCAGTGGTGTCACCAAAGTCAGCAGAGCCTCTGTGATAGCCGGTGGGTCATGTTGATGTGTGCCGATGCCTGCAGGGTTGGGCAGGTAGCAGCGCAGCAACGGGGGCGGCCGCTCGGGGTTAATGATTTTATTAGTGTTTGAGTGGAGTTCATTTGTGATATTTACAGTTTTGTTAACAAGACGCTGTACTCATTTGCGTAAAGTCTTATTTATTCAGCCTATACCTATTTCCCTCATTTTCATTGCTTGATTTTGCGCGCGAGAAATTGTCACTCATAGTCATTAAATGTCACTCATAATTCAACTAAAATTATGAAAATGTCACACATAGCAATCTGAAACCTTGGCAGCTGTGTAAACCATTCTATATATTCACACCTTTCATCTTCTCCCTCATTATCTTTCATTCTTTCCAAATCTGAATTCATAGTTCATAGACGAGCACTTTAGATTGAAGGCTCCCTGCTCATTAGAGACAAGCATTGGCATAGCCAATAGGTCTCGCCTTTAGGACCTTATAAGTGTTTAGCCATGCAACAGTTGATGTTGTTGCACCAAGGATATTGTGCTGCATAACTAAATACTTATAAGGTCCCAAAAGCGAGACCTATTGGCTATGCCAATGCTTGTTCTCTCTTGCATTCAGCCTTTTAGCCCCTTCCTTTATTTCTTCCTCAATTTGTTTTGCTCACCTTTTTTTCCTTTCTCCCCTTTTTCACCTTCTGTCTATTTTTCAATGTCTATTTCTTTCTACCTCGTTCTTTCTTGCATTTTTCATCCAAATGTTCGTCTTTTGACCTGTGCTCTTCTACTTTTTTCTTTTCGTATTTATTCTACTATTACTCTCATTTTCTCTCTTTCTTTTGGAGTTTCTTCTCTTTTGTTTTCTTTCTCCTTTTTCTCTTCTTTACGTTTCACTCATTCTTTCTTTCTCCTATTCTTTCTTTTGCCTCCCTTTCCAGTCTCTCGATTTCTTTTTCCTTTCTCCTATTATTGCTTTGTCCCCTTCTTTCTGCCTATCTCTTTTATTATCTATGTCTTTTTCCCTCTTTCTTACAGCTGCTTATTTCTTTCATTCTTTTTTCTTCATCTGTATTTCTGCCTTTGGTGCTGTGCTTCTTTTTCTACTTTCTTTCATAATTCCATCCACTCCTCTCAATTTTCCTTTTTCTTGTCTTTTGGTGTTTCTTTCTTCTCTTCTATCTCTTTTTTCTCCTTTCTTCTTGTTCATTTTGTTATCTCCCCTTCCAGTCTTTTTCCATTTCTATTTCCTTTCTCCTCTCATTGTTTTCTCTCCTTCCTCTTTCTTTCTCTAGTTCTTACGTTCTGCTTCTTTCTCTACTTTTCTTCTTCCTCTCCGTTAGTCTTGCTTTGTTCGGTCTTCTTTTTTCCATCTTCCTTTCACTCTTTTCTGCTTGGTTTCCTTCTTCACTTTTTCTTTCTTGTTCTCCTTTCCTCCTGTACTTACCTGCTTTTCTCCCCTTTTCAGTTCCTTTTTCTATTTTCCTCCACTTTCTTTTCCTTTTGCTGCCTTATCTGTTTCCATTTTCTCCCTTTCTTTTTCGCTCTTTTCTTCATTTCTGCATAGCTCTTCCTTTTTTGTTTCTACCTCTCCATTCATTTCACTGTTTGTTTCTTATTCTTCCCTCCTTTTTCTCCTTTCTTTCTCTTTATTACCTTTTCATTGTTTTACTCTTCATTGTTTGTATTTTGCTGCTTCTTTTTCTCAACTATTTTCTATCTATCGGGGCAGCACTCAAATGGCTCACTGAATTCTTGACTGACCGTACTTTTCAGGTCTTCTCTCCGTCAGCCTGCTCCAAGCCCTATACCTCCCCTCACGGAGTACCGCAGGGCTCCATTCTCAGCCCACTATTGTTCAATGTGTACGTCAGGCCTTTGGCCACGATTGCTGAAGACGCTGGGCTATCTATTTTTTCCTACGCCAATGACACCCAAACTAATTTTCTCCCTTTCCACCAAAGAAGCATCTAAGCCATCTTCTCTTCAGGCTGGGCTACAAAATATAGCAAATTGGATGCAAACCAACTTACTAAAACTTAACGGAGAAAAAACTGAAGTATTAATTTTTGGAAAAAACAAAGATCTCTGGGGGCCCCAGCATTGGCCTCCGCATATGGGCGCTCTCCCAAAACCTGCACAACAGGTTCACAATTTAGGCATTATCATTGACGACCAGCTGTCAATGAAGCAGCAAGCAGTCAAAGTCGCCTCAACCTGTTTCACCATCCTTAAGTGGCGAAAAAAAATCCTCTGGATGTTGCCTGGTCCTACGCAAAAAACTGTGGTGCAGGCCCTTATTACTTCTAGGCTAGACTATGGCAACATCCTGTATTTAGGAGCCAATAAGGAGGTGACCCGCAAATTACAGGTAGTGCAGAATGCGGCGGCCAGGTTACTCTGTCAGATCCCTAGAAGGGCCTCCATCTCAAGCTCGCTCCATGACCTTCACTGGCTCAGGGTAGAAAATCGCATCAAATTCAAAGCCTGTGTTACATGCATAAAATCAAATCTGGAACAGCGCCACAGTATCTAAACACCTTAGTCCACCCCTATCTTCCACCTCGCCTTCTTCCCTCCTCTTCCCAGGCCAAATTTTCAGTTCCTAGGACCAGACTGTCGCGCATGGGCGGCCAATCCTTCTCCTGCCTAGGCCCTTCTCTGTGGAACTCACTCCCTAATTCTCTTCGGAATGAAACCATTTACATAAACTTCCGCAAAAGCCTAAAAACCTGGTTATTCAATCAATAGCCTTCCTGCAATCTGCCCGTGTCTGTTGGCGTCGGGAAACCTCCGGGTAGCTGTGCGCCTTATAAAATTAATAATAATAATAATATCATTTGCGTCTTCTGTTCCAATTTTCCTCTGCACCTGTCAGCTTTGTATTTCTTTCTTTCTTTCTCTCCTCTTTCTGCTTTCTCCATCTCCCTTTCTCAAGTGCAAAGAGACAAAACTCATTCTTGGAGACTCCACATGAAATCCTTGTGTTATGTACCTCCTGTGCCTTTCATTCTGCTTACCCTCTGGGGCAGGACTTGGGTACTCCTGTGGCGGAGAATAAGTTACTTTGTGTGTGAACCCTAACCGAATTCCTCTATTAGGCAGTAGCTCATGATGTTTTACAATAATCAGAAGCAGCTTTTACTATGGGACTGGTTAGGGACCCCTGCCCGAGAGTGCAATAGGATGGCACATTCAGGAACCTGGGCGCACACCCTAGTGCGTTATGCTCCACATTCCCACTTAGAAAGGTGACGAGGCAGATGTAACAACTTGTTTTTATTTTGTGATTCATGCTCCACTTCTGCCATTTCTAAGCTCGGAAAAAAATCATAGTTTGTTATTGTGTAATTTAATCATTTTCAATTTACTGACCTCAGAAGGCTGAGATGGTCTTTCAGGGATTCCAACTTGTGAGCTTCAGATGTCCACAACAAGCATTAACTCACCACGCCATCCTGCTGGCAATACAGAGCCTCAACTTTACCATGGAGGTCTCTGCCTGCACAGGGTCTATGAGTCTGGCTTGACAACTGGTGAGCTTTAGGCGCGCCGAACTGGGGCATAGTTTTAGGGGGGTGTTTGATATGTTACACCCCCGCTAAAAATTTTATTTTCAAATGAATAATTGGGTACAGGTGCTTTCAGTCGGGTGTGGTGAGGGGTCTGTCGGATTTCACCTGTGATTTCTGCATGCTCACACAGACAAAACACACACACAGCTCTGTTCGGAAGGCCCTAAAAATGTTTATTTTACAAAATATTGTGTTTCTCTCATTTCGTACTGCTATTAATCTGTATTCCTCTCCCTTTCCACTGCCCCTTAAGCCCCTCTCATGCACCCTGCTTGTCATATAATGTATTTTAACATTATATGCCAGCGTGATGGTCGGTAAATCTGATGCTCACACCCCCCCAATCTTACTGACCAAGCTAAGCCAACGGTGCCGAAGCACCGCTTGGTTGCCATGGCGCTAGTGACCTGTGAGCCTGATCCGACTTGGTTGCCCGTGATGCAAAACACCTCAAAGCTGTTAAGTCTCCTCTGAAGTTTCACACCTGGAAAGAGGATTGCAACATCTCTGCATCCACGGGAGGCTCTCTGCGACAGCCATTGAGATTTGCTAGAGTGGAGGAACCAGGCCCACGACAACCACGGGGACCATCTACTGCCTACATCACTGGAGCCTAGAAGATGACCGTCAGAAGCCAGCTTTCCCCGCCACTGTCTTCAGCATATAGCTGTGACCAGCCTGCATCCACGCAGCCTGAGAGGTACTGCTGCGTGGCTCTACCACAGTCCCACATGTTTCCAGTGCCCCAGACTGTGAGCAGAAGACACACCCAGTCATCAGTTATTTAATACGTTCTTGGGATATGTGTGGTATTTTGCCTTACTGTAGAGTAAAGTACTTTTCTAAAGAGAAGCACTGTGCTGTGCAATCATGTATTGCACTGCTGCGTGCTTTTATGAGCTTTGAGCCTGCCGTACACCCACACTAACCTCCCTGAAAAGCCTGTGACTGCTCCCCATTGCTACCACTGAGAGTCAAGTGCTGGAGTGCTTGTACTTAGTCCAGTTTGCAGAGCCATAGTAGAAAGGTCCAGGGAGAGTAGAGGAAAGCAATACCCCAGCTCCCTCGGATGTCGCCAAAAAGGCATGGTCTGCTCCATGGCCCCGCAAACAGAGTCTGTCAATTGCATCTCATGATTCTCACCAAGCTATTAAATGTCTCCTTAGCTGAGAACAGTGCAGAACTAACTGAGGATGGTGTGGTCATGGGTTGCACGTACCAGAGAAACTGGCATGCACATGTATGTTGTATCTTCTGCCCTTGCACTTAACTTACCTTCTTATGGACTGCCCATGGTCATGACTGTGCAATAGATATTCGCTGTGGTACAGTGGCTATATTGTCACCTGGGTGCACTCAAGGCTTCAAGCACAGATGGAACTTTGCCACGGCGTTGACCTGTGGTGCCACAAGCTGCTTGTCCTGTGTGTAGTGTGGTGACAAATGGCCGCACATGATTGTTGCGTCAACGCAGTGCCTGGCACAGACCTGGAGACTGAACATCATGCAAGATGGCCGCTACGAGGCCACTGCTGCTCTGAAAGGAGCCAGTGACAAGGAAATGCAATGCAGCACAGTCCTTGGCAAGGGCCATAGTTTGCATTAGAGTGGGCACTTCCTGACTCTAGGATTCAAGGTGGCAAGACACACTACCAATGCACCGCTTCCGTGTCTACAGTGCAGACGAGTATGACCCTTGACCTGCATGCACCCTCTCGCCTTATCCTACCCCGCATAATCTGCAGAACCAGGACAATGAAAAACCGAATGCCTTCAAACTAGGTTTTTGAAGCGTAAGGTTTTAACGTCTATGCAATTCAAGCATCAAGTGTCGAACTACTGACTTCATAAACGATTTGCTGTAAATCAACTATTAAAAAAATGTATAGAAAACTTTGCAACTTCACACAGTTACAAAGTTTCACACATTCAGTACATTTGCATGAAAATCGCTACGTTTATAATAATTTATCTGTAAACGGTAGCGTTGCAGAGAAAAACTCTGCATATATTTTCAATGTAAGCTTGCTTGATTACAGTGAATAGTGTTCTGAAAAGTGTTGGCAAAGCTGATAATTTTCGTCTCTAAAAAGGTGTCATCTGACCTTTTAGCTTTGCCAACGCTTCCTGGAATCGTAAATGAAAAACTAAAAAGTACACAAAATCAAGAAAGGAGAAGCCAGTAGCAAACTGCAGCTGCTGGGCCTTCCAAAAAAAAAAAAAAAAAAAAAGGACGGGGGAGTTAGAGAATGGTAGAAATGAAAAAAAAGAGCAGAAAAAGTGTGTGGAGAGGATGGGTGGGTGGAGCAGCACTGTGAGAGGTGTAAAGTTGGGGCTGGAGAGAAAATAATAAACAAGGGAGAGAGGAAGAACGAACGTGCACGACCATGGAGTAGGGCCATCAGATTTTGGGAAACAAAAACTGGGACAGATCAGACATAAAAGTAGGACTAAAGATTTTCGTGTTACTCTTATATGTCTGGACTATGAGAGAGAGAGACAGAGTGAGAGGGAGAGAGAGTGAATATATACACACATATACACGCATGTATAAGGCTACATATATAGAACATTAGCTGTGACAGGCCCTCCACCCTTAGCCCCCTCACCCGCCTCCCCACTCTCTTTCCTCTGCTGCTAGCGTACCTCTGACCTCCTCCAGTGCCGACTGAAAGAAACAGATGATAACTTAAATCACTTCAGATTTTTGATGTGTCTGTTGAGAGGAGAGCATAGTTTCTATTCTGCTTTGCAGAATGTCTTGACCTTTGTCCCAAAAATCGGGACATGTATTGAAAATTTTAAAAAGCGTGGGGATGCCAGGACTGTCCTGAGGAAACTTGGACTGTCTGGGGGAAATCCAGGACGTCTGGTCACCCTACCATGGAGTCCTCATAGAAAATGAAAAAAAGTAGTTCAATGAACGTTAGCTCTGGTAAGATACGAGTCATCCAGTCAAAACAATGGTAATGAATCTAAGTTCCAGGGTAGATATAATCACAAGAAGGAGAAAAAATATTGAATAAGAAGGAAGAAAATACAACATGGCAGCCAATCAGTGATAATCACATGGCATGGCATCACCGAGGCCCTTCGGCTCCAACCACAACCAGCCACGTCCACTAGACCCCCACACTTCTCCAAAGCACATAATAAACTTGTTTTATTATCATTTTATTTTTCAAGTTTTGAGGCTGGCATGGGGGTGACGCTCTTCCGCCATAGCGGAGGAGCCGCCACTGATCTTTTGTTGTCTTAAACTCAACTCAGGGAAGACAGAGGTCCTTCTATTTGGCCACAACACCTCTTTTAGTCCCCCATGTAGTGGCCGCATAATCTAGGAAACTTGCCCTGTCCAGTCAGGAAAGCTAAAAATCTTGGAGTCTACTTTGACGATGAGCTTATCTTCACAGACCACATCAGTCATGTTACTTTGACATGCTTCTATCTATTGAAAACTCTGAGGAAAATCTTCCCCTTCGTCCCTTTTGAATTCAGAAAAAAGGTAACTGTTGCCCTCTTACTATCCCGAATCGATTGCTGTAATGTTTTATATATGGGCCTCCAACAGCAACTGTTGAACAAACTCCAGATTTTACAAAATACTGCTGCCAGGCTGCTATTAAACATTCCAAAATGGGGGAGCCTTCACCAATTGGTTGCCCCAAAGCACACACTACATTTTGGTATTGCACATAATGGGACCTTCGGCAAGTCAACTAAAGCTGGCTGGAGGCAAGACCTAATGATCTTGTAACGCGGTGAAAATAATCTCACAATGTACCAAAAACTTCACACAGGCGAAGGCAAACTCAAACGGGACACTCCGTAATCTTTGCAATTTGCAAAAATGATAAATTTCACAGAACATTGCTTATGTAAAAGAAAACTTTGTACAGCCCTAGTGATTGCCACCATCCTGCAGGTATCATCGCTACAGAAATCCACCCACGTTTTGGCACCGACAGTCAAGTAGAGATGAGGATATGATGAAGGCACACTACTGAAAGATTATCCACACCATGCTCCCTAAAAAGCTCACCAGTAGATGACAAAGGTTACAACATTGGATGAACCAGCCCTCGAAGGGCTCAACTCGGGTAATCATTTTACACAATGATCATGGTTCAGTTTGTTTTCTTTGCAAGTTTGCATAGTGGGAACTCGGCCCAAGGGCATTGGAGCTGTTTACACGAGCACCAATTACATTACACAAGGTCAGATTTTTATAGGGAGATTCAGTAACCTGACAGGAATCGCAGGATGTGGAGCTGACAGTGGATTCAAACCTGGTTTCCCAGTTCCAAAGTGGGTGGTTCTGGACGCAACGCCACATCCTCTCAGTGTTCTCATTGTTCGGTGTTCTCAGCATCCTACATCAAACCTTCTGGAAGAAGGGCAGTGGATACTGGCAGAAACTAGCACCCCAGACAAGGGAGTTTCCAGAGAAATAAATTACCCCCCACGTTGAACAACATGGCACTGAATGAGAGAGCAAAGTGAGTGTACCCAACCATTTCTATGAAGGCCTGTGGGAGTTTTTGCCCCGGGAGAAACAAATGGTGCAAATGATGCATTTAAAGCACAATTTTAATAGAATTTGGCAAACCGATGTTTTTTAAATGAATTATTTCCTTACTTCTTTCCATCTTTTTTCCTTTCATTCTTCATCAATTTTATTCTGTCAGTCATTCTTTCCTTTCTTTAGATCTTTTGCAGTAGTGGCTGGTGTGCGGTTGAAGTGGCGGGGCGGGCGGGAGGGAGGGAGTGGAAATGCGCAACAAACATTGAAAAAAATTAAAAGAACTTAGCTTCTGCATGCTGCCCAACGCTCTTTTCCACGTCCGCGCTGCAGCACAGGCACCCAGCCTCCCATGCGGCCAATCCTGACGCTGCTCTCATGTTTGAAAGCAGTGTCAGGATTGGCCTGAGCGCTGGGAATTTGCGCTCCCAGAGAGACTGGGAGCCTGTGCTTTGCTGTCTCCAAACCGCAACGCAGCTGGATTGGAGACAGCTCAGTGTGCATGTCAATTTGGTAGGCCAATCCGACAAGCGCACTGACAACAGTGCAACCACTCCCTCTGCCACTGTCCTTGGAATGGCCCCGCCCCCAAGACTCGCCCAGCCCTCAGAACCTTCTAAATAAAATGATGATAAACTTGTTTTATTATCATTTTGTTTTTCAAGTTTTGAGGCAGGCAAGGGGGCGACGCTCGTCCGCCACTGATCTTTTGTTGTCTTAAACTCAACTCTATTTGGCCACAACACCTCTTTTAGTCCCCCATGTAGTGGCCGCATAATCTAGGAAACTTGCCCTGTCCAGTCAGGAAAGCTAAAAATCTTGGAGTCTACTGTGACAGCAAGCTTATCTTCACAGACCACATCAGTCATGTCACTTTGACATGCTTCTATCTATTGAAAACTCTGAGGAAAATCTTCACCTTCATCCCTTTTAAACTCAGAAAAATGGTAATTGTTGCCCTCTTACTATCCAGAACTGATTACTGTAATGTTTTATAGATGGGCCTCCAACAACAACTGTTGAACAAACTTCATATTTTACAAAATGCCGCTGCCAGGCTGCTATTAAACATTCCCATATTCCAGTCAGCCTCTCAGGCAATTGCTGACCTATATTAGCTGCCAGTCAAGATACACATCATGTTTAAGGCTCTCTGGGCCACAAGAATGAACCAATTTTGCAGACGCAAACGGTGTGAATCGCACAATTCAGCTGTTTGCAAATGCAAAATAGCCTTTCCTGATGTATGAAAGGCTTTATAGTCACAATTTTAGGTAATCGCCATTTTTTGCGATCACCTAAAATTGCGAATCCAAATAGGGAATCGCAAATGGTGATTCTGTAAGCACCTGTACCAAGCATTTTCTAAATGCAAACTGTGCATTAGGAAATGCTATTACCATCGACTTAAAGTCAATGGTAACCATGTGCAAAATTTGAAAAATGCACAAACATCGATTTTTCAAAGTGCCATATAGCAGACACATGCCCCAGGGCATGTGTGCGCTTTACATGTGCACATATATTTTTTGGGGGGTGCTTCAGGGGGGCCTAAGGCACCCGGACACCCTTGGCTTTGTATTTTCTAATTTGTGATAACCAACTAAGTCATTGCAAATTAGCTAATGCAAAACCATTCGCACCTACAGATCTTTCGGACCATAGAACCGAATGGAGTAATATTACCTAATAGCGGTTCACTATTTACCGAATCGCTATTAGGTAATATTAAGGAATCGCTAAATCTTTGGCGATACCTTAGATACATAGCATTTTGCGATTACCAAATAGCAATTTGGTAAAAACGCTATTTGTTCATCGCAAAATGCTGGTTTGATACATGTGGCCCTCTGTGTGGCCCATAAATCTTTGCATGACTCTGGACTACAATACTTAAAGTCAAGGTTCTGCTGGTATTCTCTCAACAGAACACTACACTCTGCCTTCTTCAAGAACTTGGGGGTCCCGAAGTTCAAAAAAGCACTTTAGGGTGGCAAGTGCTTAGTACGGTCTACTGGAAACGCATGGAACAAGCTACCCATGCATTTAAAAACTCGGTCTAACTTGTTCCTCTTTAGGAAAGGGCTTAAAACCTGGCTTTTAGCTAATTAACCAGCTTAGGTTTTTCCTGCCTCTGACAGTTTGCTTGCACCAAGAAGCCTCTGGGCATTTGCATGCTCTATAAAACTAAACAAACTTTATATCACCCATTCTTTCCTCTCTCCTGTCAATACTTGTTTCTTTTCTTGTCTCTATTCTTCTTGCATTGTCTCACCTTCTTGCTATCTTTGTCCTTCTATTCTTATTTTACATTATTTTATTCTTCCCAGTTTCTCTTTCTTTTTCCCATTCCTCCTTCCATATTTTTTCTTCCTTTATTATCATACAACTCTCCATCCTGCTCCTCTTCTTTTCATTATTCTGCACCTTTTTTAATTATTTCTGCCTTTTTCCTTCCATTGCCATTTGTTCCTGCCTTTTTTCCCTTTCTTCATCTCTCATTCCTTCTTTCCATATTTGTCATCTTTGATATATAATTCTGTTTTCAAGCTTTACTTCTGTCGTTCCCTTCTTCAATTTTGTTGCATTTGTTCCTTCATTCTTTCTCACTTTCCATCTTCTGTACTCTCTCTTTCCCTTCTCCTTTCCTTCTTTCAATTTGTTAGGCCTCTCTTCTTTTGGTCCTGCTTTATTTCCTTCTGACCATCTTTTTTTACCTCTTTGCAATCTTATGTCCTTTCTTCTTTCTCTCAATCAATTAACCTCTTATTTTTGTTCTATGCCATTTTCCTCATTTCTGTTTAATTCTGTCAAGAATTCGGAAGCTTTGCCTCCCACCCAATAGCTCTGTCATGTTATCTTCTTTCCTGCAATATTTATTAGAGTCAATCTTGTGACCTGGGGTCACATATCAAAGTCTATTATAAGCCATCAAGAGCAAGTTATTCTAACCCCCGCTGAAGCTGGTATTGTGGTTGCTTCACTACACCCTTGCCCCCAAAACACTTAAATTTACAAGGTGCAGCAGTGAGAATTTCATCCAGTACAGTTTTTTCTTTGCATTTCGGCACTTGTAGTCTTGTTTTTAAAATGGAAATAACTGGACTACAAATCCCAGAATGCAAGGAAAAACCCAGGACTGGAGGACTTACCAGCTTATGGAGCTGGGAAACTTGAGAACTCTAGCACCCCATTATGTGCAAATCAGGAACCTGCATCCAGGCGCTGCACACGTGATCATGCCTTAAACCAGTGGTTCCCAAACTGTGCGCCGCAGCACCCCGGTGCGCCACTAAAACCAGCCAGGGGCGCCACGGTCGCAATTGCAGAGAAGAATCCATTAGCAATTACATTGGCCGTTTGTATGTAGGCCGGCTGCACTGCTCCTGGCGCCCACTAGGTGGCGCACTTGTGCCTTTTAGCCCCATGAAGCGTTCGAGGGAATGAAAACAAATCCCCTTTCTGGTGAGATTGGTCAAAGAATTTGCACGTTTTCTGCAGTAATCAGCTTAACCTGCAGGTTTATACCTTCAAAAACTAAAGGCTCATTCAGTTTTTCATCATTTCAATGTAATAAAACAAATAACATTATTCATTAAAATAGCACCTAGTATTAACGGCCTCAAAGGAAATTAACTTTAAAAGTGCAGTACAAAGGTGGTCCGTTTTACCTACATTCACCTTACCTTATCTGGAACCAGGCAGCCTTTGAAATCGGTACTAGTTGCTGTATCACCAGCCCCTTCATCATCCTATCACAACAGACTCCAGGTACTTTTTATGGTTTTTACCGCTACCTCAACCCCTTACCCCTCGACCTCAAAAGAGAACGATTATAGGAAAATGATATGAGAAGCTCTCCATACCTTCATTCCTATTATTTTCAGGGATTAAAATGGAAGTCCTACCGAGGTCGGCCTTACATTCTCTCCCACCAAAAAATAGTAATGTAATGGGGAGCCGCGGCCTACAGCCAATTGGTCAAAGGAGCCGCGGGTCAAAAAAGTTTGGGAACCACTGCCTTAAACCATTAAAAGGCTGAAAGACAGGTGACGGTTCTTAGTAAGTTTGCAAGTAAGACATGCCTCGGTGTCATCAGGTGCACCATGTTCCAGTTCAGATTTTCCTTCACAAAATGTTATCAAGAACCTTAGTACAATTTGCCCATGTAAACCAGGACTACAACTCCCAGAATTTATTAGTTAGTTAAATGAAAGGCAAGAATTTTCACATGCTGTCATTGGTAGAGTCACCTGGTAACCTTCATTTTAGGAGTCCTGAAACCAGTCCAGGAGTCCAGATAGTTGGAGGGGATCAATAATAAACCCTATCTTTAAGGGTGGTGACAAAACAAAACCATCTAATTACAGATTAATAGCACTCATTGACTCTGAGGCAAAATATTATGCATCAATAATATTGGAAGATCTAATAGAGTCGTCAAATTCTAAGAACCTGATTCCACCCCAGCAAACAGGATTTCGGAAAGGGTATGGTACCTCAATTAATATGACAACAGCAGCATTAATTGCAGAAAAAAGCAAACGCCTAAAGAAAAAACTGCAGCTCTGCTTTCTAGATCTGAAAGCAGCTTTTGGGCTACTTCTATGGGCTAAACTAAGACGGTGGGGTATACAAGAAAAAATGTTAAGAGCAATTGAATCGCTATATACAGAAACATGGATTCAAATCAAGGTAGGGGATGGGACCAAACTATCAAGGAAAATACCAACCGCAAGGGGTCTTAAGCAAGGGTGTGTGCTAGCTCCACACTTGTTTAACCTCATTACTGCGGATCTATCCACCCACCTGGACTTAGTCAACTCACATGCTCCAAGGTTAGGTCCACTAACGATATCCCATCTATCGTACGCCGATGATATTGTACTGCTGAGTCACACAGAAATTGGACTTCGAAGATTGATCAAAGAAACTGTGGCCTATACAAAACTCAACAAATTGGAAATTAACATTGCCAAGACAAAATCCATGCTTATTGGGAATAATCCCCATGCCTCATTAAAGATCAAGCTGGATAATGTGATCATAGAAGAAGCCAGTACCTATAAATATTTGGGTTTTAATTTTGATAAAAATGTCAACTTTCATGCACACCAACAGTATATGGTTAGGAAGAATAATGCTTTAATACATGCATTCAGCTTGATCGCAAACAAATTAGACGGTCCCTCCTACCAACCACTTCTTTCTGTTATTAAAGCAAAATTGCTTCAATCCCTAACTTACGCAAGTACGGTGATGCATGGTAGGGATTCCAAAACATTGGATAGACTACAAATTAAAACATGCAAACAGGTTTTTCGTTTGCCCTGTAATGCATCCCCCGCTCAAATTCGTTTGGAATTTGGATTGACACAGCAAAACATAGCAAGAAGGTACCATTTCATTAAATCCATGCATAAAATACGAAATAATCAGTCTAGCCCTCTAATCAGTGCTTTATGGGAATCCGTGACTAACGATGAGAATTCAAGTTACAATAAATATTTGTTCTCATCTTTACAACTAACCAATGCGGGTGACTTGTGGGACTTGAATTTGTCGCATCCTACTTTTTGTCAAGCCATGAATAAAGCAGCAAAAATTCATTCACTAGTTGATGATAAAAGTACATTTTCGCGGCGAGCCCATGCATGGATGACAATTCAAACGTATGTCACATTGCAACCGGCAACCTATCTACATCTAACCTATCCGGTGTATTTTAAGAAAAAACTATTGGCCATGCGCTTAGGTGATCTACCGTCTCTGTCAGACAAACCAGCATGGCGATATAAAGGACCAAAAATGTGCAGACTATGTGATGCCCCAGACGAGGATTTTGTGCATTTGGTCTGCATATGTCCCGAACTGAATAATGTGCGCCGTGCACTTTTAAAATGCTTATTTAATGAGAGAGGGATTCGAACGTGTAGAACAGCCATCATGAGAAGTCTGGACTCTACAGATCCTCAGTTAAACTGCAAACTTCTGAAGTTTTTACAATTTTATGACAAAGCAGTAAAACAGAATTGTAAGTAGTATACAACAGAATAAGAAACGTGTCCAGTCGTAAGAGCATAAGACATTGATACGACGATAAAACAGTAGCAGGATGTTGACATTTGGAGCTGCAGAATTTTTTTATAGACGCATACGCTACTTTATCACAACGGTGAAGTGTACCCACAATTATGAATTGAATGAATTTTATAACATTCTATTTTAATAAGTCCAAGATATTTTCCTGTGCTGCACTAATATTAATCAATGTTTTTAAGAAAACTGATTATTTTAAAAAGTATTTTTTTATATGTATCTAACTTGTATTGTGATGGTTTTTTTAACTAATAACAATAAACAATAAACTGAAACAGTCCAGGCTTGAGGGTAGAAACCAATGACATTACACATTAGAGCACAAAATCAATTCATAATAGGATGAAAGGACTACAAGTCGCAGAATGCAAAGAAAGAAAAACCTGGGCTGGAGGAACTGCCCATGGGCCTTGTAAACTTTCACCAACTTGCTAAGAAATGCACCTGCCCTTGTGTGTCTGGTGCTATGTGAATCCACACTACTCCTTGTATACTCCAGAGAGAGCAGTGTCTTTAGTTTCTCTTTTCTTCTTGCACACTACCATGTAGAATTTTTAATTACCATAATTTACTCAAACTACTCAAATCCCCTTCATCTCCCACTCATTTTTAGTAAAGCTTGAGTAAGTTCCGCAGTCACATCACAGATTCCCTAATGAAACTCAAACCCTATGGCCATATACGCTTGTATTTTCCAGGTTTGTGAACATGCATGACTTCTGCGTGCCTTCGACCAAGCTTATATCTGGCGTAGGTTTGTCCCTGTGTTTCTTTCGAGTTGTGGGAATTGTGCCCAATGTGATAGGGGTGAGGGGGTGGCGGGAGTGTGCGGTGTTTGTGTTTTAACAAGATGTCCCAGCGTGTTTGTTGGGAAATCTAAAGTCCCCTCCCCCCAATCATACTGACCAAGCTACGCCCCTGAACAGGGCGTTACCAGATTACTCCTTGTTACAAAGAAGTTGGTGCTGCAGTCTTGCGTGTTCATTTAACAACAGAATGCACTGTGGGATTTGTAGTTACTGTTCACTTCTGTCCATCCAATTAAAGGAAGACACCAGAAAACAATAATTTGTAAAAGAAAGGCCCAGAACTGGTGCAGTGCGTCCTTGGCAACATCGAGCCATCTTGTAAACTGGTTACTATAGGCAATAAAGCAGCTCTTAAGATGTATCCAGCAGGGAACCCACCAGTGACGAGGCAGCCATGGGAGCCCCTGTCAGATGTCTCGGCTTCTAGGAGCTGCCTCGCGGGAGGAGCCCCCGGTGACAGCATCGGGCTTGCGCGCCCCGATGCGCCTCGGCGGGGCCTCCGGCAGGCGCAGCGCCCCCAGGTGCGCCCTAAACTTGTAATTACAGACACAGGCCCGCGTGCGCGGCGCCTTAACTTCTCAATCGGGATAATTTAGCGTTGCCATGGAAACCACCGCGCTGCCAGCAGAGGCAACCTGCGGCTCTGCGCGAGGGGGGCCGCGAAACACGGAGCCGATCACCTGTGATCTGAGGTGCCCTCGCGCTACGGAGATCACGAGAGCGCGTTTCACGGCAGCGAACAGCCTGACGAGAAGCGAAGAGACAGCTGGCGAGGAGTGTGAACGAGTGCGCAGATCGGGCGCAAGGGCGCCGCGTCACCACACACGGGGCATCGGAGCAGAGCCTCTTCGCTCTTCTGCAAAAGTGTGCTCATCAGATTGACAAGCTTTTTAGGCGATCGATCGGAGAAGGGACTACTAAAGCCACCATAAAGATGTAAAGGGCCTTATGCAGAGATGTGCCTCAGCGCCCTCGTTTTAGAGTGACCATATTTTCAGAACCACAAACCGGGATGGCAACAGACGTTGACGTAGCAGGACTAAATATTGCAGTGACCGTGGTCGATGAAGGGCTAGCAGACACAGCCCATATTTCTATCAAACAAGCCCTGGCAGTGCCAATTGGTCTAGATTTCATGCCCTGCACCCTGCACTCACAGAAGCACATAGCTCCCTTTGCAGTCACATGGACACATCTCTCAGCCTGAGCTATATGGACACGTCGCTCACCCTGCAATCAAAGAGGCACACAACTCACCCACCCTGCAGCGACAGATGCACACAACTCACCCTGCACACAAACCGTCTGCCATAAACCTCATATACCTCTCGCCCACTACTCATCCTGCAATTACCCTGTAGAATGCACTCTTACACTGCACACTCTACTCACACACTCAAACATCTCTCATTTGACACACATCCACCTCTCTCCCAGGCACCACCGCTCGCCTCAAACCCAGGCACCACCGCTCGCCTCAAACCCAGACACCACCGCTCACCTCAAACCTAGACACTGCTCACCCCCAAACAAAGGCACCACTCTCTCGCCTCACTATGCCCTCAAACACCACAAAACACCACTTACACGGACAGCTCACCAATTACTTACTGCCATCTCACCTTTGGCATTCACACAACTCTCGCCCTGTCCACACACACTGCTCACCCTACAAACTCACACCACTCATTTTGCACGCTCACACTGCTCACCCAATTCTCACACACCAATCACCCTGAACACTCACACACCTTTCAAATTGCACTCACACACCTTACACCCTATTCACACACAATACTGTACTGGTTCTCCTCTCTCACTTATCCTGCACTCACGCACCAATCATACACCTCACACACACCACTCACTCACTACTCATTTTACACTTACCCACCGTTCACCATGCACTAGCCTACTGATTGCCCTCTGTAGTCACCAACTGTTCACCCTGCCCTTGCATACCACTCACCATTCACACCTCTCAATCTGCACTTATACAGTACACCCTGCACTCACACACACACCTCTCCTCAGACGAACCCACCACTAATACAATGCTCACTCTCTACTAACACACGCTCTTACCCGCTAGACGATTACCCTGTGCTTAGAAATGGCTCACTCTGCACAGCTATACACCCCTCACTCTACGTACTCACACTGCACCAACAACACTTAGACAATACTCAGTCTGCTTACAGACACAGCTCATGCTGCACTCATACACCGCTC
Organism: Calotriton arnoldi; assembly: GCA_963921515.1. Lineage (NCBI taxonomy): Eukaryota > Metazoa > Chordata > Amphibia > Caudata > Salamandridae > Calotriton > Calotriton arnoldi. Next base: position 298,106 of record CAWUFW010001351.1, on the reverse strand, counting down.
ATCTTGCACCCACACACCTCTCACGCTGTACTCACACCTCTCACCCTGCACGGACACTGCTGACACTGAACTGACACGTCTTGCACAACTCTCACCCTGCACACACTCACACCGCTCAACATACACACTCCTACACTACTCACCCTGCATATTCACACACAACTCACTCTGCTGCAATATGCTTTCACCCTGCACTCAGACACCTCTCATCCTGCACACGCTACATTCAAACATCGCTCACCCAGCCCTTATGAACCGATCATGCTGCACTCATAGCACTCACCCTGCACTCACACATTCCTCAGACACCTCTCACTCTGCACTCACACTGTTTACCCTGGACTCGCACACCTCTCACCCCGCACTTACACACCCTCACTTTGCAATCACCTACTGCTCATTTTGCACTTATACACCACTCACCTTGCACACACTCTACTCACATCTCTCACTCTGCAGTCACCCATCGCTCACCTGCACTCACCCACTGCTCACACTGCACTTGAAAACAACTCACTGTGCACTCACAAACCAGACCATGCACTCACACACCACTCACACCTCTCACTCTGCTCTCAGACCTCTCACTTTGAACTCACACCACACCCTGCACTCACACAACACTCTGCACTCACACCAGTCTCTCTGCAGAAAGGCACGCTGTGCACCCTGCACAGAAACACCACTCACCTGCATACACACACATCTCGCACTGCAAACACACACCAGTCACCCTGCACACTCATACACTGCTCACTCTGCATACTCACACAGAGCTCACCTTGCACACCGATCACCCTGCACTCAGACATCGATCATCCTGCATACTCATGCACCGCTCACTCTGTGCACTTACCCTGCACTCAAAGACTACTCATTCTACACTTCGGTACTACTTGTGCTGCACTTATACAGTGCTCACCCTCTACTCGCACTTCTCACCTTGCACTCATCGTTTACCCTGCATTCACACGAATGAGACTGCTCACATACCTGTCATCCTTCACTTACACTCCACTAAAACATCACTCATACTGACAGCTCATCCTGCACTCGCACACCACTCATACACCTCTCACCCAGAAGTCACTCATTGTTTACCCAGGTCTAATAACAGCTTCCATTCTAGAAAAGTTTCGATTAGAGAAAGACAGCAGAGACCTCAAGCTGTCTCGTGTCCGCGAGTAGCTCATACAGTCTGGTTTTCTCTGAGACTTCTGCTTCTGTATTTATAATGATAAAACAAGACTACAAGTACCAGAATTCAAATGGAAAAACGCTGGGCTGGTTAAGCTTCCATGGTGTTCATCTGAGGAGTAGCAGAAGGTTGTGTGGAGCCCTTTTCTGAGTTGCTAAAATTGTGCACATCTCAGTTAGATGAACCACATAAGATGAAAACTCTCCTCTCATGATATGATTAATCCCAGACAGACTTGGCCTCCAACGCTTTCACCCAGCGGTAATAGGGCGAGGCAGCACAGCAGGTGACTTGTAAAGAATTTAATTTATACTTGTAAAGAATTTAATTTATGCTCCTGATTTGTGGAGAGGGCTAGTTGAAATGTGAAATGCACAACATTTTAATTTATGTGCTCTCTCATACAGCCCTATCTTAAAAACGAGGACAAACAATGTCGGGATCCGAGGAAGGAGTCCTTGGGGAAAAAAAACAGGACTACCCTGGCTAAATGGAAACGTCTGGTCACCCTATTCTTTTGGAATGTTTTAATAAGTGAGATAGATAGATAGATAGATAGATAGATAGATAGATAGATAGATAGATAGATAGATAGATAGATAGATAGATGTGTGTGTGAGTGTGTGTAATAATTGCACAGTCATAGAACAGGCTATACATATATGAAACGTAAATATATGTAATATTTGACACCTTTCCTATGGTTATCTTATGTTTATTTGTGAAGTGTGCACATTAGAACTGAATAGCTTCCTCAGGATGCAGGATAGTGGCCTCTGTGATTTATTAAAGGCTGTGTTTGGGAACATTCATCCTGCTTCCAGTTCTTTAATGCACAGAAAAAGCAAAAAGTGCATATCATTATATAGGTTTGCATTGCATTAAATACGGCATTATGTAGCAGACATACAGACATGGCATTGAACGGTACTGGTTGAACCCTCATGATGAGCCCACCTCTGAGCAGGGATTTTTAATGTTAGTTTGGACTGATACAGATGTTTAATTTAGATGTGTTTTAGAAAACAGAGCTATCTCAGTTCACATATTGTAACACACCTCTGAAAGCCACAGGCAGCAATTCCACAGGTACCATTATAGCCTTAGAGCCCGCCATAGCCGACTCTACCAGCCACTGAAGGCCCGCTCCAACATTAAAGGCCAGAGCCGAAGGCGAGGGCCTTTAACAAGGGAGCGGGCCTTTAATGGCCCGTAGAGCCCGCTACGAGCGCTCTAAGGCTACTAGTGGGAAAATTGTAAAACAAAGGCTTCATGGAGCCCGAGGGGGTTGTAATCCCCTCGGGCTCCGTGAGGCCTCTGTTAAACATTGGAATGTTGATGCTTCGGGCTTCTACCGGCCATTAGAAGCCCGGAGCACTCCATTGTTTTCAATGGAGCTCCAAACAGTCCAATGTACTAATATATGTTCAGGTTGATCCCTTGGGTTAAAAAGACTGTACAGCCTCACAGCTTTGTTTGGGGCTCGGCGGTAACCGAGCATGCGCCAAAAATGTAAAGATGCCTGATTCACCAAACTCTCAGTTTGCCTGCCACATTTATGGATCAATCCAGTTTTATTGGTTTTCTGAAACAAAGGGAAGGTATAAAAACCATAGACTGGAACAGGAGGGGATATGAAACCCAGCTTTATCACCTACAACCACTGGCCAGCAACGTTAATATCATGAAACATGGTATACAGTCCAGTTGGAACCAACTCCCACCACCCCTCACTCACAAAGAAGAACCCACCCCGTACACGCTCAGTACTTAACGTTAAGAGTATTGTCCCCCTCAGCAGAAGGCGATTTATGCGCCCCACCATTGCTGCCCTAGTCTGCCTGTTCAGGGTGTCGCTACTCCCCCTTCCTCTGGGACGTCAGGGAGCAGGTGGAGCAGTTTAAGGTATTTAAGGCATGTTAATTCATTGACCTCCAAAGCTAAAATGTTGATAAAAGGAGTCCATATCTTTTTGTAGATTTCCAATCTGTGCACTGTACAGAGTTACACTTTCTCCATACCTAGCAAATACCATAGTTTGTGTAGCCAAGTAGTGTAGTCTGGGGTCTTATCTGTACCCCAGAGCGAGAGAATCGTTTGGTGCGCTGAGTGTTTTCAGCGGGAACACCATCTGGTTAGGGAGGCCAAGTACTGTGCATGCTGGGAAGCGTGGTATCTGCGTGTGAAAGGAATGGTCAATGTCATCGAGGACCAGTTCCCAGTATCTGGATAATTTGGGACAGTTCCATAGTAGGTGGAGTAGTGTGCCGGTTCCTCCGCACCCGCGCCAGTATTCCATTCTGCTATCGGAGCACCACCTCTGCACCGTGGGGGTTTCTATACCAATATGAAACAATCTTTTTTTTTTTTTTTTTTTAAATAAACTTTTTATTTTATTTTAACAACAACCGGGTACCGGTACATACAGCACAAATTCACTGTAAGAAGTCCCCCCTCCAATACATACATTATCATATTGACATTCACCCCTTAATGGGGTAGGGATCCATGCAGAGCAATACGTTCATACAATTTCTAGTCATCAATAAGAGACAACGTTATCTAGAGAACACAAACATGTTGCAACAGGCGGCTGGGGTCGGAAGAGAACAAGAACACTACACCTAAGGGGGAGAAGCCAGCACCTCCGTCGTCAACTGGGCCATCAGTGTTCGCCTTTCTTTCTGGAACTCCACCGTCGGGGAGATGCAAATGTCCCCTCTGTACTTATTCCATTTCCCCCATTTCTGATCCCATTTCTTGGGGCAACCCTGTCCCTTAAATACTGACTTTTCAGCAACCATGGCGGTGTCCATATCCTTTGCCCAGTCAACTAGGAGCGGGACCGCCTCCACCCCCCATTTCTGCGCAATATTCCGTTTCGCAATAATAAAGGCCATTGAGGCCCACGCCTGTTCAGCATGTGTGAGGTCAGTCGCCCCCCAAATATTAAGTAAGCATAACTGGGGACATAACCCAAGGGATTTGCCTCCCGCCCTCTCAAGTTGGCGGGCAATTTTCCCCCAGTAGTCCTGAATATGTGGGCAGTCCCATAGAATGTGAATGAAAGTACCCTCTTGATTACAGTGTCGGAGACAAAGTGGATCGGGGCGTCTACCTAATTTGAACAATAATTTAGCATCAAAGTAGGCCCGGTGGAGGATCTTGAACTGGAGGAGCTGCATGCGCATGGGGGTGGCTACTTCTCGAGGTGAGGCTAATGAGTCCCGCCACATGTCGTCCTCCATCTCTCCCAGATCCCTCTCCCACCCCCCCCTCAATTTCAGCATTGGGTCAGCACGGTTGTTGACCAGCTTCTTGTATGTAAGGGAGATGGCTTTGTGGTCCATGGGATCCAACAACAGCCGGTCTTCCAGAGGGGACGAGTCGGGGAGGGGGCCATCCCTCGGCAGGGCGGAGGACACAGCGTGACTAATCTGCAAGTATCTAAATGTCTCGGACGGAGTCAATTGGTATTTTGCTTGAAGCTCTGTAAACGAGGCCAGTCTCCCCTTAACCCAGATGTCTCTAACCGTGGAAATTCCGATTAAATTCCATTTGTCAAACCCTGGACAAGTGCTAAGGTGACCCAGAACATCGGGTTCCCATAAAGGAGTCGCTTTCGTCAGACGCTTGTGCCAACCCAACTTTTTGGTGACACAGTGCCAAATCTCGACCGTGCGTGCCGTGGGGCCTGTTAAGTTAAGTTTGCGGGGATTGGTGTAGAGCGCTCTATTATAGCCGCCCCGCCCCATGAGCCAATGATCCGTGCGGAAATTAGGCTCATCGTGGGGTTCAAACACCCATCTATTGACTGCGATCAACTGGGACGCTTGATAATATAGTCTAAGATCCGGTAGACCGATGCCCCCGTCATACCAACCCATGGTGAGCTTATTCATTGCTATTCGCGGCGTACGGTCCTCCCACAGCAAGCCCCGCAATACACCGTCAATTTGGGAAAAATAAGAATCCGGGATCGGGTTGGGGGTATTCTGCAGGGCATAAAGAAAACGCAGAAGTGCGAGCATTTTGAACAGAGACGCGCGCCCGAGGAGTGTTAGAGGGAAAGAGCGCCAATGTATGGCGTCGGATTTGAAATGCTGAAGAGGTCCGAGTAGGTTTTGTTCGAAAAAGAGATCGGCGTCAGGAGTGACAAAAATGCCCAAATACCGAAAGCCCCGGGGAGCCACCGGTATCTCATAGCCCCGAGGACTCGCGGGGGGGGGGACCCCACAGCGCATACATCTGGGACTTGGACCAGTTTATCCAATATCCAGAGTGGGCGCCGAAAATGTGAAAAATATGGAGCACCCGTCGCAGCGACCGCACAGGGGAAGCCAAGTACAGGAGGATATCGTCGCCATAAAGCGAGATGCGGTCCTCGTGATACGCCGTCCATTTAAGCCCCCGTATCCCCAGATCACCCCGGACCCACACCGCAAGCGGTTCTAAGACAAGGGCGAAAAGTAACGGCGACAAGGGGCAGCCTTGCCTCGTGCCCCGATGAAGCGCAAAAGTGGCGGAGCGATGGTTATTAACGACAACATGGGCGGTAGGGTGAGTATACAATAGCCGGATCCAACGTATCAGTTTGGGCCCAAACCCCGGGCGAGTCAAAACAGCAAAAAGAAAATCCCACTCTATGGTATCAAATGCCATAGAGGCATCCAATGATAACAGAATCGCGAATATGAAACAATCTTGATGGCATTCTTGGTGACCAACACGCTAAAGGAGGTGTCAGGAGCTATGTGGTAGATATCTGACCATTCTTTGAGTGTGAGGGTTCTCAGAAGCTTAGCTTCCCGCCTAGCATGGCCGGCGCTCTTGCTCCCCTGAGGTGATTGAGCTAGGTGAGTGTATATTTCGGATACAAGACGACTATCATTGTCCTTTACTATGGACCATTTTTCAAAGGGTGTTATAGTGCCTACTCTGCAAGGAGTTTGACTGTGGGGTGAATTGCCGAGTGTTGGATTTGCAGGCATGTTATGTGTGCAGCTTCATGGAGGCCATAATCTCCCTTCAACCTATCAAATGGGATTAACCCTCCCGCATCGAATAGGTAGCCCAGTCTCTTGCACCTTTCCGCCCACCGGTGTGAATAATCTGAATGCCGACCTGGGGAAAAGTCGGGGTTGTTCAAAATGGGGGTCATCTGGGAGTGGAATGTCATTAGGATTCTCCGTGTCGCAATGCCGTCCCAGACTGTCAGTGTGACTTTAGTTATGGGGGAGGTATATAGGGTCAGCGGTCTGTGTTTGTGGGCCAGCCATGGGGCCTTCCAAATATGAATCCCTACAACTGCCTGATCCATGAAGCACCAGTGCTTTCCTGATGCCTCTTGGCCTCACTCCAGCAGGAATCTCAACTGTGAAGCCTGGAAGTATTGGGTAACACTTGGGACTCCCAAGCCCCCCTCCGATGTTGGTCTGTAGATAAGAATGCGGGTGGTGCGTGGCCTTTTGCCATCCCAAATGAACTTGTTTATGTTGGACTACAGTGCTTGCAACGTGTCCGTGCAGGGGGAGGATGGGGGGCGGCAGGGCTTGGAATATAAATAGAATCCTGGGCAAGATAGTCATTTTGAGAGTGGCTATGTGGCCCAACCATGAAAGCTGGTACCGCTTCCAGGTGGACAAAGCTATCCTCACTTATTTTAGCACTGTGTGGTAATTAATGTCTGATGTTTTGTATGCTATTGGGGCTTGCGTTATCCCCTGGAAATAGAGAGATGACGCTGTCCACGCGATTGGGTAACGTGAACTAAGCTCATCCCTGAAAGGCGATGAGACTGTTAGGTTTCAAATGTGGGATTTTGTCAGGTTGACCTCGAACCCGGACATCTGACTGAAGCTCTGGAGCTCCCTTAGGAGGGCAGGCAGAGAGGTCAAGGGGCAAGACAGTGCTACAGTCACGTCATCCGCATAGAGGCTGATGTTGTGGGCTACACCCCCGAAGCGAACCCCAATGAGATCCGGGTCCGACCAGATCCTCTGAGCCATGGGCTCCATGTATAGAGCGAACAGAAGCGGAGACAAGGGGCATCCCTGCCGCGTCCCTCTGCGTATGGGGAAAGGAGTCAGAGGACACTCCATTTACCTGCACTGCAGCCCTGGTTGACCTGTACCCACACGCGACCCAGCAGAAAAATGTATTCCGGAAGCCGAAGTGTTTCAGAGTAGCAACAAGGTAGAGCCAGAAGGCACTATCAAATGCTTTTTCAGCGTCCAGCGCTAGCAGAAGCACTTCTCCCCAAGACCCTTGCACCTTGTCTGTGAGGTGGTGCCTGTCTCATTTAGAGCTGTGGGAACCACTAAGTTTCTGGTGGAGGAGTCACAGGGCCTTAAGATGACTTTGGCAGTCTCAGACCAGGGCCGCCATGTATCCGTCCTGCTCCAAAACTACCAAAGCCATTTAGGACCGCCCGCCAGACTACGACTTATTCTTACTCTGGTGGACGGTTCTTTGGCGATCCCACTGCAGTGCCTTTGAAAAAGTAACAGGAAAGGGAGCGCCAAAGACAGGTCCTGCAGGGCATGAACTACCAAGTTCATGCCCTGCAGGAACTGGGGGTGCATGCACACTGGGGGGCACAACATGTGCCCCCCTGTGTGCACCCCATGGTGCAAAGGCAACAGGGGGTCCTGTAGGGCCCCCTTGGTTCCTCACTGCAACACTTTTCATGGCGGTCGCACCGCCATGAAAAGTGTGTCAGTGAGGAAACTGCTAATAAGCTTGGTGGTGCCACAGCTGCACCACCACCATTTTAGGATATTAGGGGCCTCCGACTGCTGAGCCAGCGTCAGGGATCGTGGTTCCCACGCAGCAGCAGCGCTCCCATGGCGATCCAACTGCCACAGTCCTAATGCGGCAGGCGGACTGCCAGTCTGGAGGTCCGTGGACCATTTGACCGCCAAACTCGTAATAAGGGTCATAGCTAGTTCCCAAGTCAGTGGCACCTGCATCACTGCAGCACAACCACATTCAGTGGCATCGGAAGGCCCCACTGTACAGGGTGGACCTTCCAAAGACATTTCCACCCACCCTGCATGTAGGCCCCACACTCAATGAGAATACACCCAATATGTTAAGGATGTAGATTTTTCATTTTTCAAAAACAAACAAGCCCATGATTTGGGGGGTTTATCTTTTAAAAATGAAAACAAATGCCAGCAGGTCTGTCATGCTGCAATTGCAAGGCGCTATTTAACTTTGCCAAAAGTACTCTGGCCTTGTCATCAGAGGCAGTCCTGGTGAAACTTTCCTATGGACCATAAAGGGTATTCTAAATTGGCCTGTGGGAAACAGTCACATCACTGCCCCAACCACCTGCCCGAACTTAAATGATGGCTTATGTCAATACAGCAGAGCTAGCCCATGTTACACGTATGTCTGACAGCAAAGCTAATAGGTTGCGTTTAATTTTTATAGCACTTCATTCCACTGTTTTGCCATTTCTAAGTGCTATAAATAACAAGCGGTACTTTTACCTAGCGGAGGGCAAGCAAAAGATTCATGAGAAGTAAGTACCAAGTCAGAGCCAGGCGCCTGGATTGCATCTGAAATCTGAGGCGCGAGCCAAGCCTTCTAAACAATTGTAACGAGAACACTGAAGCGAAATATTTTGTAAATCACAGACATTCAAAATATAAGTCGCATTAAATTATGTCATGTAAACAGATACCAGGACTTTTTGAAAATGCAAAAAGGTTATTTTTAAACATCTGTGTATTTTATTAGTAACTCTATAAAATACCTTGTTTTGTATTGCCAGCAATGCTTTGTATGCTGGGATTTTCAAGCTCACAGTTATATTACTTGTATAAAACTACATATCCCAGAAAGCTAAGTGCTGTTGGTTAAGAGTCAGGACTGTCTGAAGGAGTGACATGGCAGCCATATTGATTACATGATTTTACAACCAGCAACATCTGAGGAAATTAAACATGTACACCAAGGAAAGCCACAACAATATACATATATTTTAAATATTTTCATTTTGATTAAACTATTGCAGTATTGTCAGTTTTTAGCTCTACTAGAACGTGTGAGATAGGCATTCGAAAAATAGATATTTCAGAGGGATGTTGAGAATTATCTTTTTACTTTTAACTTGCACCGCCATCATTTTGTAAAAGTTGTCTATTACAGCGTTTTTTTAGGGCTGTCTCTTGCATTTTAACTGAAGTCAGTTTATCGACCGCGGAAGGATAAATTGCCAGTGTTTGAACTCGTGACCCGCAGATAACAATAAATGTCAGAAACCAGTACTGAACTCACTGATCCATCTTAAGCCTCATATCTTAGAGGTTCAGGTAGTAATCTTGAAGGTTACAAAGATCCTTTAGGCTGAGACTTACAGGATTTTACAGGATCACACTTCAGGCATAGCTACCTCTCATGGGTAGAACAGCAAACCTATCCTTCCAGTTTCAGAGACCTTACAGGCTAAAATCAATTAACCAAGTTAAATTGAGCTCCAGCTCTGCAGAACAATGCTGTCCCTCAAGTTACACATATCTTACATCCTTATACATCCAACATCAAAGCTGCCCATCATCAGGCTAAACAGATGTTACAGCATCAGGTCTGTGACAGCAGAGCTGCTGCTCAGGTTACACATATTACAGGCTCAGGCTTCTGACAGCAGAATGATCCCTCAGTTGCTGAGGTCTTGTAGTCTCAGCCACCTGACAACAAAGCTATTCCCCATGTCACACCGATTTTGCAGGTTCATCCCTCTGACAGCAGAACTACTCTTCCGTTCATAGAGTTCGAGCCAACCTACCCCTCAGGGTATACACACCTTACATGCTAGGTTCCAAGACATAAGACCTATAAAGATAGTTTAAATGACCTTAAAAGCCCATGCCAAGATTACATCCTTAACTTATACTCAGTGTTTGCAGTTTAAGTCAACTGAAAACTGAGCTGGGGGTGATCTTGGTGTTTCTCGACGTCAAGAAAGTTTTCGATTGATTAGAATGGCCATTTTTGTTGATCCCTCTACACAGGCTGCGATTGGGTGTCTACATGCTCAGTTCAAATAAGCTGCTGTGCGCAGGCCCGGTGACAAAAGTTCAAATTAATGGGACAGTGCCTGACCCTTTTGATACTTGACAAGGGGCTAGACAGGGGTGCCCCCTTTCCCCATTACTTTTTGCGATTGCCATGGAACCCCTGGAATGTTGGCTTAGGGAATACCATATACATAGACGTTTGACAGTTACAAGAGAGAAACTCCTCAACTCTATGTACGCAGATGATATTCGGAAGAAAATCTCACCCCTATCACTAGAGACATTATCCGGCTCGGCAGCTGCTCTGGCGTCTCCATAAATGGGGAAAAGCTGGAGACTTTCCCGCTTGCAGCAGCCACTGTCCAATTTAACGGAATGAACCCTTGGGTTGGTCCTCCGACACCATTAAATACTTGGGTGTTGCTATCCGCAGATATGGTCCAGTGGTAGTAGTTAGGGATAACAATGGCCGGTGGTAAGAAGAATTTCAATCCAAGTGGACAGATGGCTCAATCTGCCATTATCCTTTGCAGGAAGAACAGCACCATGTAAATGGGGGCACTCCTGACATTTCTATACCTTTTTTTAAATATCCAAATCCCTCTGAATGCGCTACGGTCAATGCTGACCCATCAGGATTGGAGGCAAGTAGCTGTGGATACGTGGGCGATACTGAATCTCCCTTATGACAGAAGGTCGCCCAGACCCAATTTTCAATAGTTTGGTTCCATCCACCCCGTTTACCCCCTCTGATTATTGAGTAGGTGACAGGAGGCACACTGGAGACAGTCTTAAGTGCTAGGTCACTGAGACTAACTGTGAGTATCAAGACAGTGGCCATAACAGACTATGCGTGGCGAGAGATAGAATGGATGGCGTGACATGCCTGAATATATTCACCATGCTATTGTACAACTCTCCGCCTCCTGACAATGGAGAAAACTGTATGGTATCTTTAGACAGTCCTGGTTGTCACAGGTAGGACATTTGTATGAAAACAAGAAATTCATGTTTATAAAACAGTTCAGAGAGGTGGGTACCAATATGGAATCCGACACATTGACATGCTTTCCGTTTACACACACAGTACAGGCAGTATTTCCTAGTTTTCTAGAAGAAACGTGGAAATACACCCTACCATATTACACAAACACAATACCCTAGAAAATGGGTTAAAACTATATGAGTGGATGATGACAATAAAGGTTGATGTCCTCATGAAGAGTAGAGGACCTGAAAGATGGATATCGGTAGTGCTTAATTTGTAAAAAATAAAGTTCCAGGGCCCAAATAATTTTTTGTGAGTTCAATGCACATAGAGCCATCTTAGCTCCAACCACAGCTTGCCAAATGCAAGTGACAGCCATACCTATGTGCTAGTTTTTAAAAAGTATATTACATCACCATTGAGGAATTCTGCTAAAAAAATTAAAATTGGCACACAATGCCACCATGTGGTGGATAAATATGTGCCGTGTTTAGAAAAAGGTGCCAAGGGTTCACTGACATAATATCGAAACCATAAATATCGTGATACAGAAATATTGTGCAAAAATATTGATCACAAATATATCGTTTTCCTGTACATATAAAGGTAAGTACAAAAATATCAAAAAGAAAATATTGTTTCACACTAATATCGAGAAAATACATACAAAAATAGAGTTTTTATAGTTAAAAATAGTAAATCTTAAATAATTTAACATATAACATTAATGTAATGTAAATTAAATATTTAAAATTATATAAATATATACTTAGTTAAACAAAAACACATATATAAGTATGTGTGTATGTTTATATACATATATATAATCTAAAACGTTTATAAAAAATCTTAATTTTAATTTATAACAGAATTATCTATTTTTTTTAATTTACTAATATAACAACTATATATATCTATATATTTATATGCATATATATATTTTCTTTTTCACATAGACCTAGAAAAAAATTATAAATGGAACAAATAAACTACAAAAAAGTAAAATATTAACAATTTAGTTATACATAAAAAGTAAACAATAAACAAAAATACGTTTTACTACAAATGTCTTAAAAATTACATACATTTATATATATATATAACAAAATATAAAATTAAATACACAAACACATAGTAATATATATTTAAACAATATCAACAAAACAATTAAACTCTAGGAATAATAAACATACTATTCCCACTCCAATCCATGAAACAGTAGGGAAAGCTTCGGACTCAGGAGGCAAAAAATTTACTATTCCCACTCCAGTGTATTCAACAGTAGGGAAAGTATTAGATTCAGGAGGACTAATATTTACAATTCCCACTCCAGTCTGTGCAACAGTAGGGAAAGCATTGGACTCAGGAGGGGTAAAATTTACTATTCCTACTCCAGTCAGCGCAACAGTAGGGAAAGCGTTGGACTCCGGAGGAGTAAAACTTACTATTCCCACTCCAGTCTGTGAAACAGTAAGGAACACGTTGGACTTTGGGGGGTTCATTTTACTATTCTCGCTCCAGTCGCCGCAACAGTAGGGAAAATGTTGGACTTCAGAGGCGTAAAATTTACTATTCCAACTCCAGTCTGTGCAACAGTAGGGAAAACATTAGACTTAGGAGGGGTAAAATGTACCATTCCCGTTTCAGTAGGTGCAACAGTAGGGACAGTGTTGGACTCAGGAAGAGTAAAATTTACTGTCACCACTCCAATCTGTGCAACAGTAAGGAAAGCGTTGGACACCGGAGGGGTAAAATGTATTATTCCCACTCCAGTAGGTGCAACAGTAGGGAAGGAATGGTACTCCAGAGGGATAAAATGTACTATTCCCACTCCAGTAGGTGCAACAGTAGGGAAAGCGTTGGACTCGGTAGGAGTAAAATGTACTATTCCCACTCCAATCTGTGCAACAATAGGGAAAGTGTTGGACATCGGAGGGGTAACATTTATTATTCCCACTCCAGTCTATGAAACAGTAGGGAAAGCGTTGGACTCCGGAGAGGTAACATTCATTATTCTCACTCCAGTCTGTGCAACAGTAGAGAGTGAGTAGTTCTCTTCAAACAAATAACATATTTTAACAACTCTATAAAATAACCAAAACTATAAAATTCAAAATATAAAAATTATAATTCTGAATTTTAACAAAAATGAAACAAATGACATAATTATTACAACTTTTAATAATTATTATCAATTAAAACAAATATTATAAATTTAATTAAAATGCCACAATATATTCCCACAAACATCACAACCAACAATTAAAATATAATTGAAATAATAAAAGTTGAACACAATTAACATATTAAGTAATAAATAAAACAATTAGTATTAAATGAATAAATAATTTATAATTTATTATCACTTAAGTAACTTCCAACCCTGTTCTACTACAAACACAACAAAACACACATAATAAATAACATAAAATATAAAATTATTATTTTTTACAAAAGTATCAATAAATTAAATATTTCAATTAAAATTAATATTTATTCAGTAATTAATTATTACTTATTTAACTTCCCACCCTATTCCTCTACCAACTAATCAACACACACCTAAAATATAACTTAACAAATACGATAATTTCACAATTTACATAATTATCAATTAAATAATTATTAATAAATAATTAAACATACATTATTTCTTAATTAACTTCCCACCCTGTACCCCTACAAACCAACAACCCACACATAAAATATATCTTAAAAAAGGTAATTTCAAGATTTACATAATTATTGATTAAATAATACATTTTAATTAAAATAAATTATTCATTAATTATAATTAATTTACTTCCCACCCTGTACTTCTGCAAACCCCACAACCCGCTATGACACTAAAAATTACAATTAACAATTAAATTACATTTAAAAACAACTAAAAAAGGTACAAACTATATTTTAAAAACATTAACAATTATACAAACAATTTATAATATGTACAATTATAACATATACTAAAATACATAAGCATATTAAAAAAATTATAATTTTTACAATAATATTTTTGCAAATTATATAAACATAGATATTTTTGACATTGATATTACTTACCTTAGAAAATCGATATTTTTGTCAACCATATTCCTCCATCACATTATTTATCACGATATCAAAAACTCGATGTTTATGTGTCTCGGTATTTTTAATTCGATATGTTGTCCGAATACCACTGGGCTAAGTTCTTCAGTGCCTCAATCATCAGCTGAGAGTGTTAGCTTTGCTTCTGGTGAAACAAAGAATGGCAATGCCAAGTCTAATAGGTCTGGCGCCCAAGGCGAAAGATTGGCTGCAGGGTATCTCTACCTACTGCAAAAGATCGGAAACATATGCCACTCTCCAGCCTCCAATAAACAGACCCTCCAGCATTTCGCGATTTCGCGATTCACGAAAAAATCGCGAAATCGGCTGACTAGCGCGATGGCCGCGATATTTACAATTATCGCCGCGATATTTGCCAAAAAGTGTCTGCAAAACAAACAATGCCCGTTAATTGGCTGTGCGCGCACACGTCACTACGTGCCGCCGTCCAATACCTGCTTCCTCCTGTCCAAGATCCTTGCTTGTCTGTTATTCTGACACTGGCCATTACATTATGACACTTGGCTGACACGTTCAGCATGAAAAATACCACAGTATGCAAAAGCAGAACTTTACGAGCACAGAATTCTGATGAAAACTTTCAATACTCACTCCTGGCTTCAATTGTGTTAAAGTGCGGCACTGAATGCCAGCTGCCAAAGAACAACAAAAGCGCAGAAGTGCCAACAAAGTTGCCAAAATAAACATATTTTCTTTTGTCGGTAAAATCTTATTGAAGAGGCAATATTGCTCATAATCCATGCAAATTCAAAGCTGATGGGTACATTTTGTAGTTTACATGTATTCAGCCACTGTCAGTAGCATTCTGTTATTGTTGCCCTTACCAACACGTGTAGGCAACAAATTGTGCATTCTAAGTAAGCTCCGAGAGTGCACTTTTGTTCTAGGATGAATTGTATTGTTGTAATTAGAAAATAAATCTAGGACACCATGCACGTAGTTCTTCACCAATAATCCCACCACAGTGTAACACAATTTAAAGTGAGCCAGGAAAAATACGTCGGAGCTGAAAGTTAGGGAAGGTAGTTGCAATGTCAGATGCACTTCGGAACCTTAAAGAAATTAGTATGGATAGTGTTTTACACAAGACTTTCATTTCAAAATGCTAAACAACTTAGGTCTTCGGATCCCCTCTTTCCCCCTTTATCGTTTCTTCAAGCAGTAATTAACAAAATGGATATATCAAGTCAAAAGGCATGGGTTTGGCAAATACACGGAGACAGGAGATAGCAAGTCTGAGAACCATAGAGGACTTATTTGCAGGGCTTTCATACCACTGCTACTTCAGCTACATACCTCTTTCTGGTCAGAGGTCACCAAAATGCTTTTTGAAGGAAGCATTAGTAGACATATAAGTGTAGCTTTTATATGTAACAAAACGTATTCCATTTAATAAAATTGTCATTCAATCAACTAACGTAATGTTATGTAAATACTAAATATGTTTAAAATGTTTTTACAAGCAAAACCAATCTTTTAAAAACGTCCTCCCAAAGACACCGACTTACTGTGGTATTAACTGTGCACAAGACCCACCTTTCTTCAAGGGACACAGGCTCATGCAAAACTAAAAATCCAGCCACCTATAGGCAGCTTTGTGTCAGGGGATTTATTGTACTTAAAGCTAGCAGCTTTTAACACTGGGCAGCATGTGACTGAGTCAGCATCTGTTTAACTGTTATTTCACGGACCTCTGTGTGCATGCCACTCACTCATGCCCTTGATATGTGGGACCTAGAGGCAAGCCATCCAGGAGGAAAGCAGCAGGGCCCCGGTGTGTATCTCTTGCTACCTCAACCCTCCATCTCATGACCCATTGTATGAGTGATCCATTAAGGCTTAAGTACACAAGAAAGGTGCTGTGAAAGGTTCATGGGATTCTGAGTGATGTTACTTGTTGAAGATCACACACTCTTAGTGGGTAGCGGAGACTCAAGTTTTTTTGGAGCAGTTTCCTCACAAGGATAGTTACTCCAGGAGGCAGCGGTGCCCCGGCAGGGGTGCATACATGGGTGCTAGAACACCCCAGGGAGAAATAGGGCCCCTCTCAGGAGGTGCAGATTGGAGCTGTGCTTCCTTAGTGCCGCAGACATTTTAAACATGCCAGTTTCACATTGGAATACCCTGCTGAATCAGTTTACATTGATTTAAGGCTGAAAAGGAATGATTACGAATAGAATAAGGTGCCGCAATAATGCCGCTAAATTTCCACTTTTGTGCCGCTAAATTTCCATTTTTGTGCCGCTAAATTTGCAAATCTATGCCGCAATATCCTGGGGGGTCTGAATAAAGTAAACAAGTCAACTTATTAAGCCTTGTATGTACCTGGATTATAAATTGTATAGAAAACAATGGTCCTGCAGTCCTCACCCGGAGAGTGACAGTGGCACTGCTGAGCCGAGCCATGAGCCCCTCGATTCTCTTGCCTTGCCTATGTGTGATTTGTTCGTGCCATTCTGTATAGTGTATCTGCCAGGATGACTTTTCTCTAAACTCCTAAACCTCACATTCTACCCAATAATCCCCTGTTGGCACAATTAAAAATTCGCCCCACATTGACTCTGTTCTGATGGTGACCTTTCATAAATAATTTTGAGGTTGAAGAGTTAAAATCAAGCAGACTAGATCTTATTCTGTATTATCAGAGACTATTCAATGTACTTTCATTTTAAAAATAAAGCTGTATTTAAACACTTGTGGCTCTAATTTGCTTGGATTATTTTATATACACAAACTGCACATGTTTGGTTATTTATTCAGTGTGTGATCATTGTAGGCACAGAGCCCTTTATGCACCATTCAACTATTCTTCCTAAATGGATATATTTAAATAAACATTCTTACACTGACCAGCCTTTTACTTCATTGGCATTTGTTGCACTGTGAATAAAGTGACCTGCAGTCTAAATGTTTCCTTTCAATGAGTTCTTAGTGGAGCATAGCTCTTCAGCCGCAATCAGGGTGGTCCAATTGGAATCATTAATATCCATACTTTAGTGCTCCTGCCATACACAGTGTTGTCATCAATGATGTCATTTCAGATGTCAGCAGTGATATTATTAATGATGTCATAGTTCATGTCATGAGTGATGTACTATGTGAGGGTATAAGCAGGTCCTTTGGAACTATGCTTCTAGGGAGCACCAAATTATGTGTCAGAGTTGACTAAATTGTGCGGCAAGGAAAAGCAATTTATGAGGCATAATGCAGCCCATTATTCATCAGTATTACTTCATTATTTTGTCATTTTTACACTTGGCAATACTGTCTGGACAAAGGTTCAACTCATTAGTACCAGTTTCACAACCAAATACATAAATATGCAACTGAAAGACAACCAGTTAACCTTTTCGAAGAGTCTTCCAGCGACGTGCCTGAACACATATTACCACATTTGTTTGTAACATTTGATCCATTTGAGCTAGAAGCATGCATATTTTTTGGGATAAAATCTGCAGATTATGAAGCAGATGAAGGATTATGTGCCAATGCAGTAAATCCTTGATTATGTGAAAAAAGCAGCAGCCGCAGAATCGCATATTTCCAGTGGCACTGGGCAACACCAAAAAAGGTAGGCCTATTGGCTTTATGAGAGGGTCAGGATATCAACATATATAAACATGTATTGTCTTTGTCACAAAATGTCCAATGATTATAATGTATATTCTGTTTTCTATTAATTCATACAGTTCAATGTTTAATAAAAAATGATTGTCATGAACAAAATTAATAAAGCTTTATTGAAAAGAATTCTATACATTTTCGGGTCTTTTTTAAAAAACATTTTTCAAGCTACAAAGTGCAGCCACAGAACCAACCACAAGAGGGCTCTGCACTCCAACTGAAGAGCATTGATATCCAGTTAGGAGTGCTTTAATAAATATGCTAATCTCTCCTGGGGTCATGGATTTAATGATCCAGGAGACTTACTGTTTTTTTTTAAAGTTGGGGTGGCTGTTGCACTCAGGGCGGCCCCACACAGCATTAAAAACAATGCTTAGTGGTGCCCTTCCTTTCTAGGGACACCACCAGACTCGAAAAAGCATAATTAAAAAAGCCCTTGCAGGGCATTATGGGGAGCTCCTTGCAAGGAGCAGTGAATAATGAATGAATGGCTCCTGCTGCTCATTTATTATTCGTATTTTTATTTTGGGTGTCCCAGTGCCCACCCAGAACATCCAGATTGTTATTTTTTGTTGGTGGCTGCAGAAGACCGCCAGGACCCCCACTGCCCCACTGGTTCCCCCTGTCAGCAGCCATCTTGGGTGCTGGCGGGAGCCAACAATTCTTTATATATATTTTTTAATTATTGGGGAGGGTGGCATGCGGCCACCATCCCGATCCAATACTGGCCCCGGGGACACCATCCTCTGGGACCAAACTACATATAAAGGGGAGGAAGCGTGCAGCCCAAACCTCCCTGAGCTGTTACAGGCCTGAGAATCCCATCCCCAGGGACAATATTAACTTTTATGGGGAGGGGGCACATTGCACCCCTCCCCAAGCCTTTAGGGGCCTGGGGGACCCCATCCCCAGGACCATATTAATTTTTAAGCAGAGGGGATGTGTGGCCCCCCTTCCCTGAGCCTTTAGAGACCCCGGAGGCCCCATCCCCTGGGGGATTAGCAGCTGTTCATCTGGGTATTCCTAAATGACAACCATGAGTAAGCATTGTCTCTCACCAGTCTCCAGACAAAGACTGCAGCATTCAAACACTCTCAATAGCATACATACCAACAGCATACACAGCATACGCGCCAACAGCATACACAGCATACATACCAACAGCATACACAGCGTACATACCAACAGCATACACAGCGTACGCGCCAACAGCATACACAGCATACATACCAACAGCATACACAGCGTACATACCAACAGCATACACAGCGTACGCGCCAACAGACCCAATTCAGGTGGGAGATGCCTGATTTTTAAATGGCTTTTAGCTTTCCTCCACCTAAATTTGTCCACACGTTAATACAAGTAATTAGGGAAATATATCTTTATATTTTCTGCTTTGGAAATGTTGGCATCTATGCAACAGACCCGACTCAGGCGGGAGACTCCGAATTTTTTTAAGCAAAAAATGCCTTTATTTTAGCTGTCACCCACCTAAAATTGCCTTTGCTGTGATGTACGTCAATGGTAAAAATGAATTCACCTATTTATTTTCAAAATTTCCCTTTTGCTAGTTTCAGAATGTGGGCATGTGTGCATAGCCAATGAATGGGCGTGACAAAGAGAGGAGGTGGCTCATAATATGGAATGTGTGTTGGGAAGCTTTTCTATAAATATTAGATGTTTGCATTAACACAACATTAATGCATAGTTACACTAATGCTATTTGTAGAGAGAAATTATGTTTATTCACATTTAGATTTTACTATAGTTCATGAAGGGCTAAATTTCAAAGTGAGTTATCGTTTGGTTGTCATCTTTGCTTGGTGACACATGAACATTCTATTTCTAGGCAAGCTGGAGTTCTAATATTCTTGAGTGCAATATTTAATTTCATTCTTTCCCATGTGAAGGGATGCTTGCTTTCCTTTGCAATCATGGTGGAATGCTGTTTTAATAAATAGCGCACTCGCGAGACACCTACAGTGTGTAGACTAGTCCATGTATCCAACCTTGTTACAGGCAGTGTAAGTTCGAAGGACTCAGACAGAAGCTTGTATTGTGAGAAAAAATGAGAACATATACAGTATGTAATTGTATTATTTTGCTTTAACCTGATTGGACAGTTTTCCTTAAAACTGCGTGTATTTGTGCAAACTGTTCGAATTCTTTGGGTTCTTTACGCGTGATCTAGCGGAGAAAGAGGTTATTCCTCTCTGCCATTCTTTGTATCCTTTTGAGACAACACCTTTCGGGATCATTCTCTGAGTTAGAAGACTTTGATTTAACCTGATTTGCATATTAATTGATGTTTATGCATTCTAATTGTAAATTACTGCCAACCTGATTTTTTGCCTTCTGTAAGCCATTAGCTTTTAATAAACCTTCATGGTTTGATACTAAAACCTTCTCTGTGCTTTCTGTGCAGTCACACATTATTGCATGCATTGATGTGTTGACCAGGTTCAGGTGTGGTGTGAAGCGCCTTATTCCCTAGGGGTTTAACACCGCTCCCGGCACTCACACATGCAGCTGAGAAAGGTTGTGTTTGTCTGTGTGTGAGTCTCTTGTCTGAGAGATGTAGCTTTGGGCAGGCAGCATCCTCTATTCCTCTCCGCCCTCCACCGACAGCCTTCCATTCAGGTGACAAGTCTGTTCTGTGTAGGAATTCACATTTCTGCAGCTGGTGCATGAATCCAGACATCTTTTAATGGCTTTGTCCTCTGTTTATGCCATTCCCTGCTTCATTGCCAATCTTCTAATTACCTCATCTTAATTAAATGTTTAAATAAAGAACAAAGGCTTACACAATTAACATGAATGGGATAGGCAGGTAATTCTGACTAACTTCTATTACCTCTGACATGAACGCGGTGGTTCATTTACTTAGCGCAGAGATACCCAGAGAAGTGCAAATGTATATTGCGACATGAGAGATTGCAGTCAAAACCTGTCGCACCTTTGGTGACCTGTCATTGACTGGCACTAGCTCATTCATTCCCTGTGCATGTAGTTTGCTCCAGGTCTTATCCTGAATTCCTTCTGACCTGTGCAACTAGTTTCTTTCTCATGTTAATACCTGTACATGGCCTTCCCTGATCTACTGCGTGCCAAGCACAGGCTCTCTGCTGTGTGTTGTGAGGGGAGGCACAACTTGCTGTTGTGGTATATCAAGTCCCTATAGTTCACATCCATGGATGCGCCTTTGCCTGAGGACATTGTTGCTAAAGTAGTGCAAAATACAGGCTCTCTTCATAAAGAGCCAAGAGCCCTAGCTACTAATGTTGGATTGTAAACCAGCAGCCGCAGCCCGTCCGTAGGGGCTGAGTGGGCACGCTCCCCACCTTTTTCCCCCGATCAGAAGAGTGTCTGTCAGGCTGAGCATAGGTCAGCCTGACAGACACTCATCTTGTTCAGGTCAGGCGGCCAGGAGCTGAACAGGCATTGAATGTGCTAGGCTGCTGGCTGCCTTAGCTGAACTTTGCCGGGCTGAGGATTTCACAGCCCTGTGGGCATCACCTCCCCAGCCTGACAAAAGTGCCTCGAGACCCTCCCCCTTGTGACGAGGGGGAGCATCACTTATAGCCTCAGACCTGGGTGCTTTAGTTTTATGCCCTAAAATTCCCAGGGCCGAGTGTCAATCAGTGACACCTTGTTACAAGTGTGGTGGAGTCAGAAATCTCACTGACCCCATCCCACTCTGCTGCCTTGTCTCATTGGCTGACCTCTAGTCAGTCAATGAGAGAAGGCAGCAGTCCCAACCCTCCTAGGACCTCTGAGGCTTCCCTCCCAGAGAGCTGCAGTGAAGGTAAGTTTTATGTTTTTGATGTTTGGTGCGTGTATGTATGTATGAATGTATGTATGTATGTGCATTTCTGAGTGAGTGTTGTGAATGGGTGTGTGTGCATGTGTGAATGCATGGGTGTGAGTGAGTGTGTATTTGTGCGTGTATGGCCCCCGCTGCCCTACCTGCTAAAATTACAGACCGCCACTGCAAACCAGCCTGTGTTTTTTGCTCACCAACGGTTTGTGACTCTACCTGAGTTTTGTGGTGTCCAACTAAATATAGGCACAAAACCACCACCTGCAGAGAGTTCATATGAATGAGGCAGGAGTCAATTTGCGACTCCATGTGAATAGCTGCAGAGCGTAGGCATGAAGGCTTGCGAGTGACAGCAGATGTCCACCCCTACATTCACATTCACTATGCTGTCATTTATTTCGATGCAGCCTCTGTACCAGCGTCCACTTTGCAAATTGGTACCACCACCTTTCAGGAGTCAGTATCTAATCAATAGCTTGCAAAATCAATTGCAGTTGCAAGGCATTAAAACATTCCATGGTGACTCACAAAGAAGAGGGGGGCAGGTTATTACAGGCCCCCTTTCCTTTGCAAATTGCTATGGGTCCAGAAATTGACAATGCAGGTCAGTAAGACGTTTTCCACTCACAGTGTGACTTTTGTACCTCGCTATTGTGCAGTTGCAAAGCCTGCAGTTTTGCCAAGCTTAGACGTTGCAACTGAAAAAGGCTTCATACATTAGGCTACGACATTCTATTTGGCAGGACAGAGCATTCCAGGAGTGGTGAGACGCCTGGGCTGTCATATGAGGGACCTGGCCTTGAAATGTTATTGTTAGGGATATTAGGAGGATGTTCAGGGCTGGACACTTACCCGTAATTCAGATCCTGGTCTTCCGTCGTCCGAGGTAAGGGAGACTGTTTCAGGAAGCCCCAATGTCACCGCACTCTGGAATATGTGGAAGGCAAGTGCCCCTGAGATACTGCCACCTTCTCAGGATGAAAAAACTAAAGGTATAAAAAAAAAACTCATTACTGTTTAAGTATTCACAGAGTTGGAGAAAACCAGGAGTCAGGAATCCAGAAGAGGAAGTCCCAAGAACATAGGGGCCTATTACGATGGCGGTCGGATGACCGCCGCCAGGCCGGTGGTGGCAACCGCCGGACCTGCGGCAGACATCCGCCCGCGATCGCAAGCCAGAAAACCGCCGGTCAGATTAGGATGGCGGTGGTGACCGCAGCGGTGGGAAATTACGACCGCCGCTTTTCCGCCGGTTGCCATCCGCACTCCTGCCTTGCAGACGGAGAAGGACCGGGATAATGGTGGCGGTGCCGATCTGGCTCCGCCGGCACGATTATGATGCCGGCGGTGGCCAGCCTTTCCTCAGCGGTCACACCGCCATGGAAAGGCAGGCGGAGAATGTCTTCCGGGGGCCCGTTGCGGGCCCCCAATGTGCTGGGGTAGGGGGGGTGCACTGGGGGGGTACCCATGGTCCCCCCTACATATCCCTGTACCAGGTGGCAGGCACTGTGCAGTGTCTGCCATGCAGTGCAGGGAAATGCAGGACATGCTCCTTTTGACATCGCAGCGGTGCTGCGTGCATCAGCAACCACCGCAATGTTAAAGCCCGCAATCTGACCACAGCGGTCGGATTTCGTGCAAGGTACATCGTAATGCGACCGGCGGTTATGTCGCGGGCCTTGCGGGCGGTCTTTTCCCGTTACCATGGCAGTCGGGGAGGTTTTCCGACCGCCATCGTAATAGGTCCCTAAGAGTCAGGAGTAGGAAGGGCACGGAGCCAAGGAGACACACGAAGGAGCACAGCTTTGTTGCGACACATCCTCCAACCAGACTGAGGCCTTTAAATAGTAAAAGAACAGGAAAAGGAAATTACATTAAACACCACATGACAGGAAGTATAATGGACTGTCAAAGTCAGGAATAAACCAAGGATGGTATACCATGCTGGAAAAGGTAAAGAAAACGAATGGAGTAGCTGCGAAGTCGTATTAAAAAGCAGCTAAAAACTCTCAGGCAAGTCATCACCATTTTGGAGTTGAAGAGAAAAGGATCAGCAGCCAGGAGCCATGACTGTCAATTCACCAAAATGCTAGTGGTTGCGGATGTGTCATCGCACGCCCCTTGACGTTCAATTTCACTCACACAAACCTGCTTACACATACACACACATTCATACTTATACACACACTCTCTCTCTCTCTCATGTAAAGACACACTCGCCCACTTGCATGCGCACAACATTCATTTAAAAGCATTTCTTTACCCACCTCAGCTGCCAGGGAAGGTCATATTCCAGCTAATTGTACTCCACTGTTTATTACAATAACAAGGAGCAGTTAAACATTATCCACTATTAGTGTAATAAAAAAATTGAGAGAAAACAAAGAGAGTGAAGCCCCAACCGACATCCATAAGGACGAGCTGCCACTGTATTCTGGCACTGATGTGGCCAACACTGAGGCTAGGGGTCACAAAGGCAGTGTCAGGGGTCACATGTAGGGGAGGCCAGGGGTTGCAGCTGCGAGCCCATGCGACCCGTAAATGACGTCCATGCCTGGAGCCCAGGAGCATGACAGGAAACAGGTGTAGGAGAGCGACTCTCCCAGCCTTCACCAGCGGGCTTCATAAGGCATCTTCTGAGCCCTGGGAACCATGAAACACCACAAGGTACCGTGGTTCTCTGATGCCCTTACAGCGAAGAAGCCATGGACGCAGCAGCGGAATAGTGCAGGTCGCCGTCCCATGCATGGACATTCGGATTCCAAGGTAGCTAGAGTGCATCTTCAGCAGCACAACAAACATCTACTAGCATAACAATCCACATCCCTCATCAGACTAAACCCTCCTTTCACACCCAAGAGGGCGAAGGTACACTACATAGTACAGTGCCATTGTCCACACAATACTATGCAGTAACACGCATCACACACATTTCCAACAACAGAATGTACATAGACAGTGCTCACACACTGACCACTACCCAAATAGGTAACTAACACACAAGTAAGATACCCAACAGCAGATGCCTCGATGAGATACCAAACACAAGCATACACCTTCTGGGCAATTCGTACTGAATCAACTTTTAAGTGTAGCCAGTATTCCCACCATGGAGTTTATTAAATATCCTGGTTATGTTTGACTTGTGGATGTACAGGTGCCTTGTGGGTAGAGTAGGGAAGTGGTGGGTCAAAAACAGTAATACCGCCATCTTTTGTCCGTCACAAGCCAGGTTGGTGACTCTAAAAGCTCATTTGTATTAGTATTAACGAACCGTGGATAATTGAACCTCAATCTCTTAGTGAAATCATCAAACGAATTTCCCCATTGATCGTCTGGACCTTTGTCAGTCGACTTGAAGCGTTGAGAGCGAGCTAGCATCAGAAATACATGTCAATCTCTTGGAAACCAACACGGCTTCAAAATGAAGTCCAAGAATCAGTTAACCCAACCATGAAGGTTTGTTTTAAAACATTTATCCAACCAGTATATGTGCAAAGCAAGAACAGAATTAAAAGTTACAATAATACCGCCTGTGAGACCAAACTGTTCCAGTGAGTTAAGTCATAATAAAATGAGATCCAAAACAGTAACAGCCACGATGCAGAGGAAACAGATTGGGGGATCAGGTGCTCCATAAAGAAACGTTCCGTTTCTAGTCTAAACATAAGGTAGGACGGTAAACTCCAAAGCAGTTCTAAAGGGGAGGCATAGAAGGAGTCTGTATGGGTCGAATCTTTAGTAGAAGTTCGAAAGAAAGTGAAAGAGCTTTCAGCATGAACCTGAACACTCGGGGAAGCCTATCAGAGAGAGCGATCTGCTCCCTCTCAAAGTCAGGATGAAGTCTGCTTAACTTACTATGAAACACCAATTAAAGATACAAATAACAGTTTTCAGAACATCCATATCTCGTTCCCAGCACTGAGAGCCAATCCAGAAACTGAAGTTGAGGGGAGTCGACATACTTCCTAAGTTACCATCTCCATACAATGAAGCACACAATGTTGTCCTTGAGTGTTGCATCCTCCTGGCACACCATGAACTGGAGGTTTTCTCTCACCATCATAGTTCCACGTTTGGTGCCAACTAATCTCTCTTAGGCCTCACTATCAGCAGTCTAATATATAACAATAAGTCTTTCTCTAACTAAAGAGAAACACAATAACATACCTGCAGAGGAGAGAAAATAGCATGCTTGGCAGAATCAAAGCAAACATTTTCAGCTAAGGCATACTGTCATGCTAAGTTAACTCGAGAATCAAAATGGATGCATGTTACAATATTATAAATCAGTGAAAAGCAAACAATCATTATAAAACGTGAATATGTAATGAACATGGTTACATCAGCTTATAAAAAGGCCTAATCCACCTATATATGCACATTCTTAGTGCACGTAATGATTCATTTAAATGTACCATAGATGTTAATGAGTTTAGACCACATTTTGAGTATGTGTCGTATATGAGTGCATAAATATATATACATGACATATGTAGGGTGGAACTAAAATTAAGCTGCTCCAGTATCAGTCATTATCCTGGCCAATGCATCTACAACAAAGTGCCTGGCATGTCAGTGTGTTCTCTGTCATGCTTCCTGCCTCCTATCATAGTACTAGCATAGTTACTCTTGCATAGTTTCAACAGGCCAAACATGAGGACGGTGGTTTTCAACCAGTTCAGTTTTCACTAGCAAAACCATGCTGCATTATGTAGCGCCAATTTCCCTATTATAAGTAGAATTCCCAGCATGCTTAGCATTTTAAGCTGAAATTGCTTGATGGACTGGATGTCACCCTCATCTTATGGGGAATGTTGACTGCCATGCTCTGACAAATAGCACTAAACCACCAGCAATATGTTAGATATTTATACTTCAGCAAACAAATGAACTGGCCCAGAGTTCTCAATATGCCAGCAGCCTGATGAATATTTGTTCTTGGCATAAAGAGTATGCAATGTAGGAAAATGCTTCAGTGCTCCTCTCAAAGTCTGATTCATTTGAGTACACTGTGAATATATGAATCCAAAACACTACATACATCAAAAGACATTAATAAAACACATATGCCTCAAGATATACCTCAAGCCCACAGCCAAAAACACACTCAGCAAGAAAAACAACTTTCCATTCACAGAAGCAAACATAGTTAACTTTTTAAAAAAATATGCAAAACAGTACTTCAACAATCTCCAAGGTGATAGTCCTCAATCTAGCAACTCTTAACCACAAACTCCCGGGAGGAATACTACTGTTTAGTACCGACAATCTTCTGAGATACCATATTCTGTTCATATATGCATCCTGCATGTGGGCCTGTGGCTGGTGCTCCACACCAGAAGAACTATCACCATTAGGTTAGTTCTACCCAGAGATAGAGGTCGACATGTTTCTGCCCGTTTCGACTTTCACAGGAGGTGTAAGTGGCATTCGTCATGACTCAAGTCGCCCTCTCTGCTCAGGAAGATAATTTTGAATTGCAAAGATTGAATATTACCCGCATCTGTAAAATTAACAAAGATGTCAGGCATCCACCTCAGTATTGGTAACTGTATGCCGAAGTAATTGCATGATTTCACTTCATCCTGAAAGTTGAAGAAAATGTGGCTCGAACCTGCTAAAAGTGTCTCGGTAGCGGGGTTCTAGCATCTCCTAACAAACAAGGGAAAGAAGAGAGATGCCAGGAGGGGTCCAATGATGAAGCATGCCACCCATCGGGTGGGTGAGGGCCTTCGCCCTTAAACAGGAAGGCTTCCCATTAGGTTAACCTGATTTTGAGCTATTTTCTAGAAATGGCGGCAGTTAGTTCTCTTTGTGGTTAATTATGAGTAAAAAAAACAAAGTGATATGCTACCGCTAAGCATATTGCTACGTCTTTTTGAAATAATTAAAATCTTGAAAAGATCCAACCTTCCATTAAAGGTAATTTTTCGATTTTCGCATATTTGTTTGCTAGTAAGTTAACTATAATATTTCAAAACGGATGTGTTTGTTTAATCTATACTTGTTTATGTATTTTGGTATATTATTTTGAGGTATAAATAGTAGAAATTGCTTAGGCAGGGGTCCTCAGCTTCCAGTATCTTCCAATAGTGATACGGTGGGGGTCCACAGAGGTCAAAAAGTTAAGAACCGGTGCTCTACTAAACCAGGGTTCTGTTGGCAATAATATAACATGTTCCATATAAAAATGCACACAATTACCTAGCTGAGCTGCATAGAATGTGACACGACCCTCACTTAGTATCCAAAATGTATCAGATTTCAGCTAAGCAAGCAATTTCAGTTATTTCTCATTGCAAGAGTCAAAACGCAATGCGCTTCAGTGTCAGCGATGGGCAATTCCTGTAGACAATGTCAGCCTGAGCAAGAAAACATGACTTAAACAGTCTACCATTTGCTAATCTGAGCAAAAGCATTTTAATTTCTTCACACTTGAAGAGTTGGCAGGATCACCTCAACAATTCACACGCTGCACTCCCCTTCTCTGACATTTTAAACTGCTGATTGCACACCTCCATCAGAAGACTCAAAACATGCTTCCTGGTTAGGCTTCTATCATGGGATCAAGGTGAGTTGGGAATGATACTTAATCCTAACAGTCATCAGACAGTTTTATTGGTAGATTAGAGGAGCAATCTGGGAAGGATATGCTTATAGATTTTCCTGCACTTTTTTTCGCTATAAAAACAAGAAAGCTTGATGGGTTTATGTAAATGATCATGTAGAAGGATGCACAGCCCTGTGTTCATAACACAAGCAATATTCCCATGGGATTGAGGGAGGAGGTTTTTTTGCAGTTTTATCGACTCGATATAAAGATATATATATATATATATATATATATATATATATATCCACCACCACGCTTACACTGTCTAGTAAGCAACGAGCCACACCGATCCAAGGTTCTCCGATTAGATTTATTCACGGGCACAAAAAAGACGTGTTTCGAGCTCAACAGCTCTTGGTCACATAACCTTTACCCTGAGTACACATTTTTTTTATAACTTTAGCAAACATCTCACATGATGCAGACATTGAAAAAAGACTATATACAAACCCAATTCACCAATACTAAAAAAGTGTAAAACATATATACCACACCTTTGTCCAAAACAAAATCATCGTGCATTTGACCTTATGTGTTTTACAAACCAAATTAATTTTATACATTTTCACTAAATTTTCGTAATATGAATGTTATCATTATCAGACCAATTCAAAATTAAATATGTTCAGTTAGAAAGACCCTACTTCATAAATCTCCACGCAAATCATTTTATCAAATATATATATATCCGAAAAAATGAAAGAAATATGTGATCAAGGCCTGCACGGGCCGAAACGCGTCATGGCGGCACAGCGCGAAGAAAACTAAAATAAATATTTTGCACAACAGAAAGAGGAGTCCGTTCCATTTTTCCGATTCTGGGAACATAGAATCATTGTGGAAAAAGGTTACCTGCAATATATATATTTATATATATATATATATATATATATATATATCGCTGCTCCTCAAATTTCCACCTCCTTCGTGCACTCTCAAACGGGTGCTTTCTCGCGGGCGGTGTACCCGCAACTATGCCAGCTCCTAATTCCACATTCCATCAGAACGTAAAGGAAAGCACTCTCGGGGCGAGTCCAAAATATTTATTTCCACGGACTCACAGCAACCAGACGCGTTTCGGCAGTCGCCTTTTCGATGGTAACCAGGCGCGCCAGAAACGGCCTTCTTTTATGTCAATTACAAACATCACATCAGCATTAGTGAACACTAAGAATGGACAAACATTTTCATTTTCATTGTCATTTTTCGCCGCCATCTTTTCAATGTGCAAAAATCGTTCTTCACAATAAAATTAGATAGTAGCTGATCTAGTATATACATAAATCCATATATACAAAAATCCATATATACAAATATTTAAATACACTTATTCGGACTCAACATACCGGATTATGAAATTTAGAAATTTATAAATGTATAATGCGTTTGAAATGTAACTACGTAGAGGGACCATTACATGTTTGATATATCTTGCTTAAGTTGAAGGTTTTAACTGAGAAAGGTCAGAATTTTGAATGAATTGGCAATGTGTTGATAGTCGTTATTTAGCGAACTGATCTTAAGTCCATGTAATATCATGCAGGCCCATTTGTGGGCAGGATGTGTAGAATCAGGAAGCCCATTGGTGGGCGTAATCAATTTGAGAACAGTATTTAACTGTGTTGAGTCCGAATAAGTGTATTTAAATATTTGTATATATGGATTTTTGTATATATGGATTTATGTATATACTAGATCAGCTACTATCTAATTTTATTGTGAAGAACGATTTTTGCACATTGAAAAGATGGCGGCGAAAAATGACAATGAAAATGAAAATGTTTGTCCATTCTTAGTGTTCACTAATGCTGATGTGATGTTTGTAATTGACATAAAAGAAGGCCGTTTCTGGCGCGCCTGGTTACCATCGAAAAAGGCGGCTGCCGAAACGCGTCTGGTTGCTGTGAGTCCGTGGAAATAAATATTTTGGACTCGCCCCCGAGAGTGCTTTCCTTTACGTTCTGATGGAATGTGGAATTAGGAGCTGGCATATATATATATATATATATATATATATATATATATATATATATATATATATATATATATATATATATATATATATGAAACCAGGATCCCAAAGAACGACCGCGGTTGGCCAAACAAGGGCACAGACTCCAGTTGAAGATGCAATAAAGAGAATTTATTGTCTTAGCATGTCAGGGTGACGCGTTTCGACCACAAGCCTGTGGTCTTGATCACATATATATATATATATATATATATATATCCGAAAAAATTAAAGAAATAATATCGAACAGTCCAGGAAGATCCATGAGAACACCTAAAGGGTAATAATAGACACGAAAAAGAAAAATTCAGTAACAATAACATTGTGGTTTATACGCAACATGGACTCTCAGCTTCAAGAGATATATGAGATTATCCACAAACACTGTAATATAGCCTTATAGCCCGCTACTATACCGGCCATTAAACGTCCACTTTAACAAGGGAGCGGGACTTTATTGGCCGGTATAGCCCAGCTGGGAAGGGCTATAAGGCTATTAGAACATTCTGCCACTAGAGGGCACAATGTTCTAATAAATAAAACAAAGGCCTCTTGGAGTCTGAGGGGGTTTAAGTCCCCTCGGGCTCCGAGAGGCCTTTGTTCACAGCAACAGCTGTAAACAAAAGCAACATTGGAATGTTGCTATGCGACTTTTACCGGCCCGTAGAAGCACGGAGCACTCCATTGTATTCAATGGAGCGCTCCACATTCCAATGTTCTAATTCGGGTTTGACTATGGTTCTTCCAAACCTTCCTCTAGTTATCGAATCATCTTTTACAGAATGGCTCTTCATTCAGAGATTGCTCATTCCTAACATTCAATGCTGCTATTTCCTCTCTACCCCCATCCTACTCAAAACCTTCATCTTCCCTTTATTCCTCTTGGGGAGTTGTCGTTTATGTTTTTTGTGGGGAAGAAGTTTGTGGTTTTTGTTAAATACTGTGTTGTGTGCCTACTCTCTACCCCTCTACCTCTGTTTTCTAGAACCTTTGCTATGTGGGATGCAGAGGTAAAGGCAATTGATGGGTTGATGTAGCAGAAGCGGCTGTAGTTGCGCTGTGCTGGCATGGGTTCAATATAAAAGAACTTGTTGTTAAGGCTACAAGTTTGAATTCTTCTTCTCTAGAAACGTAAACGTATCCACTTATCCACCTCCATACGTGGTCACCAAAAATAGATTCAGAATAGTTTTTTCATTAAACCCTTCATGAACGCTTTGCAAAGTCGATATCTTAAAATTTTACCTAAGAAATTAAAATTTACAAAGTGCTCATGAAGCATATACTAGTACGTCATCAATAAAAAATGAAAATTACGCATGCAACATACACACATGTACGTCTCATTTCTTGTTCTTAACCAAGCACATAACGTAAATCTTCCCACAGTCTTCCCACAGTG
This sequence comes from Calotriton arnoldi, assembly GCA_963921515.1. Lineage (NCBI taxonomy): Eukaryota > Metazoa > Chordata > Amphibia > Caudata > Salamandridae > Calotriton > Calotriton arnoldi. Next base: position 266,307 of record CAWUFW010001351.1, on the reverse strand, counting down.
CACCTTCCAAATGTCTTTTGAAGCCTGCAATACTGAGTTTTGCCTCTTGCAATAAAACGCTTAAGGCAACACTTCCACTGGGGCTTGATGTAGTTGTGGAGTCAGGCATCTTCCTCCATCTTTTTGGGGATGTTCTGCAACTCCGTTTTCGCGGTATCTCATCTCTCAGGCAGTTAAGGCACTGCCTTGGGATGGCAGAGCATTAAATAGCCCAGCACTATCTTTAGCTGAATCCCACCAAGCTTGAGAGTTTGTTGATCTCAGTAGATTTGTATTGTTTGCCTGTCCACAGTAGTTCTCCAAATTTGCTCAGAGATCAGGACACAAGTCTTGGGGGCTGAAGTAAAAGGTATAGATTCATCCTGCCAGAAACCGGTCCTAGGATGCTTGTTTCCGGTCCAGGGAAGACATGGCTTGGCAGTTCGGGCTGGACTGTTCCCATGAGGCACAGGGTCAGACTGATTTGCATATGGCCATGTCTGAACTGGGGTGGTGGAGTGAGCTAAAGAATGATGATGGATTAAACCCAGATCAGTTGACTGGGGGTGAGTGTTTGATTGGCTCAAACGTTCCGTCCATCATCCCTTTTTGTATCGCATAGATTCATCCTGACCAATGGGTTCTCATACACAGTATGATCAGCCACGTGCAAATTTGGCCAAATGCCGCTACTTTGTTTTGCTCAGATTACTTCCCAGACTGACTGCAACCACTGACTCATGCTCGGCAGTCCAGGCGTTGGTCTGATCCTGCCTGCGTTCCCGTCACTCATGACTGGTGACACTTCTCGGATATTCTCTTATTCCTCACACCATGACGCTACATGCTGAAACCAGGCCCATGTATGAGGGCAGAACGTACTATCAGCAGTGCCTACACTTAGATTCAGTGCAGGATTCATTCAGTCACGTATGCACCTATGTGCAACAATCACATGGAAAGGACTTGACTTAGCACAAATTCGGTCTAGCGATTATTATGTTATGTTATGTGAATTTTTAGAGGACGGTAAATCAACCATGAGGGTATCCAAGCACTGAGTAGGGCAGGCCTGAGGGGGGAGGAGGAGATCATGGCAGTTTCTTCTGGAAGAGCCATGTCTTAAGGTACCTTCGGAAGTCCATGAGGGAGGGGGAGGTTCTGAGGTGTTTCGGGAGGTCGTTCCAGGTCTTGGTTGCGAGGTATGGGAAGAACTGTCATCCGCTTCTGGTCTTCTTGATGCAAGGGAGTAGTGCTCTTGCCTGGGTCACAGATCAAAGGTGTCAGGTGGGATGGTAGAACTTGAGGTGGTGATTGAGGTAAGCTGGACAGATGTTGTGGAGAGCTTTGTAGGTGTGGGTGAGTAGCTTCAACTTACATCTTTCCTGGGCTTGGAGCCAGTGGAGATTGTTGAGGTGTGGAGAGATGTGGTTAAGTCGTTGAATGTTCATGATGAGTCTGGCGGTGGCGTTCTGGGTAATTTGGAGTCGGCTTAGGACATGGGCAGGGATTCCGATGTAGAGGGCGTTTTCATAATCAAGTCTACTTGGGATCCTGGGTGACAGTTCATCTGGTGTTCAGTGGGGTCCACTTGAAAATCTTGTGTAGCATTCGCAGTATGTGGAAGCATGATGAGGAGATGGCGCTGATATGTCTGCTCATGGAGACGTTGGTGTCCTGGATGATCTCGAGGTTCTTGGCATGATCTGCAGGGGTGGGTGGGGTGCCAAGTTCAGAGGGTCACCTAGAGGCGTCCCAGAGAGAGTGGTTGTTGCCAAAGATTAGGACTTCGGTTTTGTCTGTGTTGAGCTGGAGGCAGTTGTTTCTCATCCAAGCAGTGACGTTGCTCATGCAGTTGGTGAAGTCTGCTTTGGCAGTGCTGGTTCAGTTGGTAAGGGAGAGAATGAGCTGTGTCTCATCGACGTAGGATACTATGTTGATGAAGTAGGCTCTGACAATGTCTGCAAGGGGCGTCATGTACACGTTGAAGAGTGTTGGGCTGAGCTACTATCCTTGAGGGACTCCGCACATGAGTTTCTTGGGTTCTGAGGTGTAGGGGGGAAGTCTAACTCGGTGAGTTCTGTCTGTGAGGAAGGATATCCACTTGAGGGCCAGTCCGCAGATTCCCAAGTGCTGAAGCTTTCTTATGAGTGACTTGTGGGAGACCTTATCAAATGCTGCGGAGAGGTCAAGGAGGATGAGTGTGGCCATTTCTCCCCGATCAAGGATGCTTTTGATGTCATTGGTGGCCATAACAAGGGCTGTCTCTGTGCTGTGGTTGGTATGAAAGCCTGATTGAGAGCTGTCTAGGAATTGATGGAGTTCTAGGTGATCTGCGAGTTAGGTATTGATGGCTCTCTCCATGACTTTAACTTTCACAAAACAGAAAAAGTAATCCCATCAAGGGGAGAAGTAAATTCCCATGGAGGGTGGGATTGGAGAGCAAGCATGCCAGAAATTGGTGGGTGTGTACAGGAACAGGTTTCTTCACAGGGAAACATATTTTCTCAGCAGAAAAAAATGAGTATGTTCAAATGACCGTTGTTAAACATTTAAATATGTGTAACTATACCCCCTGTGCAATTATGCATGCGCTTACACTCATGAGTATTTTTGGAAAACTACAACTGTCAATACTTCCCAGAAGTATGTTTCCACTTTTTGGATAATTCTAAAATGTGGAAATCTATTTTCAAACATAGGTGGAAACATACTGTAGTTGAATTACTCCTCTATTAGTAAATCAAGTCCTCAAGGCTGAGATTTACAGTTGCCTGCTAAACATTCAGTGGGGGAACCTTCAATATCTGTCTTAAAAAACATTTTTTGATATTTAAGCTATTATTTATCTGTAAACAATATGTGGCTGGGAACCAAAAGTGTGTTTTTATAAAACCTCCACAACAATTAATAAATACAAAATAGAGAAACTCACACAGCAATGCTATAGTTCGAACTCAATTATGCTATACCAAGAGAACTCACATCTTTATTGGGTGGAATACAATGTCTGACTACTCTGGTAGAAATGCTGTTAACAAATATATAAAATAAATTTTAATGCAATATAATTTGCTAATAAAAACTACCATTTTGAGACTAGTACACAACAATAAAAGGGCTTGACAGGATCATACAACTTGGCGATGCACGGGGGCCTAGAATTAGCACGCAGAAGCGTCATTAGCTAGTGCTTTGCTTCAGTGATCGTCAGAATATTTTTATTGTTATAAGTTAATAAAAACCATCACAATAATGCCACATACAATTAATTCATAAAACATATAAAACTCAAAAGATGAGATGATTATTATTGTTTAAAATGCATTGTAAGGTGCTAAATGTTCTAAGATCGATCTTAATTAGAAAAGATAAAGTGCCATTGTGCATGCTATTTATATCTTATGCTGTTTATGCCGCTAAGACAGCCTAGGTGCCCTACTGTCTCTAATAATATTCGCAGGGTGCATATTCGTAGCAATATCATTGTTCCCGGGCTGCCTAAGGTACGGGTTAAAAGCTGGACCTTCAGATATCAAGTAAGTGAGGTGCCATTATGCATGCATAATTGTGAGTGGACACTTTATCCCCAATTAATTGTCTGAAGCTGTTACTAGGTGTCCGCACAATCGACTTAAGATTTTCAAATAATATTTCTGTAGCTTGAATAACCTAAGTGTCCTACTGTTAGTATTATATTCAAGAAAGTATGTTTCTGTGGCTGGAAGCCTAGGGGTCCCACTAGTTATATTATATTCCGGGAAATCAAGCGCAGTTGATTGGTTTCTCATGCAATGTCAGGAATTTCAGCAATTTACAATTAATCTTGGCGTCCGTGGGGTCTAGGCCCTTAATTATCACCATCCGGCATGTTCAAATCCCCTGTTCATTGAATGTAGATTTCAGTAATAGAGTGCGGGGTTGCTTTAGAGCCGAACAAATGCAAACTAGTTGGATCATGTCTTCCTTTGGAGCACCACAAAGTCTGAACGATCTTAAACCTTTGTATCTCCATGCAGGTTGGTCGGCCAAGGATGGAAAAACTCTGAACCGAGGTGCCATCAGCTTTCTTTTTAGATATGCTGCTTTGCCTCAGTGAAATAATTAATCTAGCTTGGAAAGATAGCATTGTGATACCTGCCTTTACAAATGGGCAGAAAGAAGAACTAAAAAGCTATAGATCTACAGCACTGCAAATTCAGAAGTGAAATGTTTTGCACCCCACTCCTGGGAAGCTTCCAGCAACTGGTTCAGCATAAAGGAATTTTACTGATAGGGCAAGCAGACAGGCTCTTTAGGGCACTGCAATTAATCCTAATAATAGACTGCCCATGAGAGCATCCATGGAAGTGCAACTAGGGATCCCTATGCATGAAGTCCATGGATTTCTCAGCTGTCATCAATAGAATTGACCATGGTCTGCGGTCTAGTTGCCGGGGTTACAAAGATCTCTCTTGACCACCGTTACAGAACTGCATGCAGACACCTGGATTTGTATACAGTGGGGCGAGTAAGACAGCTCTACAAACAAGAAAAAATACCATTAATGTTTAAATAAAGCTGTTTGTTGTCCCCATGCTATTCTTACTTTACATCGCAGACTTGTCAGATGCTGTTTTACAAAGGAGAGTTAGCCTGGCTTGGTTCCTAGGTTCTACACCCTAATACCTATGTTATGCAAATGACAAAGATCAAATTCCAATTGGCCTGGATTAGGCCTTACCAGCATTGTAGCACCATTGCAGGGCATATTGTCTTAAAGTGAATCTAGAGAAAACTAAAATATGACATTTAAAAACTAGTACTACGATAATATTACAAATGAGACCTAATTAAGAAATATAAACACCTGCTGCCTGATTTACAAAGCTATTTTGCAGTCACAAAACATGCAATGTAGAACCATAGGGTTTGCAGTCGTAAAATGGCTTTTTTTAAATCTATTTAACCCATTTTCAGATTCAGTAACACATTACCAAATCGCAAAATAGATTTAGAAACCCATAACAAATTGCTATTTGCATGTTGCTTGTCGACATGTCCCCTCCAAATAGCAATTTGTTGAAGAATGTCTGATGACCTTGAAGGAAAATGGGTTGCATTTAAAGAAAAAAGTTCCGTTTTTTAAGTATGCGATCACTGACATAGTGGTCTGCCGAACACAGCAGGCCACCATCATTGTGATGACATCCGGTCATAGTGAGTCACAATTTATGACCTGCCTCATGAATATTCATGAGAACGGTCGAGTTGCAACCCAGTAGGATTCAGAATTCTTGGACCAAGCTGTTAGCACGCAGGTGAGCAACATTACTTTCTATTGGAAAAAGTCGATGTGCAATTTGCAACCACATTTTGTGCATGGAAATATCATACATCTACCCTGGGGTCAAACATGATGGATATAATGCACTTGCAATAAGGCAGAAGGGATATCCGTCACATTTGTGACAGAATTACCTGCCCCACTCTAAATCAGTCCCTTAGTCGCAACCTTTGGAGCCCGTTTGCCGTAGTAATGGATCGCAAATCTCGTTTACCATATGTCCACGGAAAGGGCAGTTGTCAAATCGGGAGAGCTCCAGGAAGCCTCCTGAGACACTGTAGAATCAGCAGCTGACGCACGTGCAGAGTGCTAAAAGTATCAGTAATCAACAGTGGAAGCACAGTTGTTAAGGAAGGGGATAACGAGTGGGAAAAGGAAAAGAAACCTAAACAGAGGGAAGGAGAACAAAACAGAGGTGCAAGGAAATGCTAAAATAGTGAATGAACTTTCAGTAGTGGAAGGCCCTACAACGAAAGAAGTTGCAAGCTTCTTCTACTTTACTGACCCTACTTAAGCTAACCAAGAAGTGTTGACCCAGCTCCTTCAGGCCTCCTATTGGTCGTCTAGCTCTCTCTGGCTAGGCCCCTCCTCCTCTTCTGCCTCCCCAGCCTCCAAAGGCTGGTTTTCGTCTTACTCCCCCTTTCTGGACTCAGTTGCTCTGTGTCCCTCTTCCTCACTCCTAGCCCCTCTCAAAAGTTTTCAAATGTATTTTTGATCAAATTAATGAGGTGCAGAACTGCAGACATGATCATTGGATGCTATTTTTCTCTGGCTTCCACTTCCAAATAAATACCACATTATGCGGCAGGGTTGACTAAATTATGCGGCAAGAAAAGGTAAATTATGCTGCTTAATGCGGCACATTTTTTGATAGCATTACTTCATTATTTGGCCATTATTACACATGGTAATACTGGCTGGACAAAGATTTCACCTCATTAGTACAAGTTTAACAACCAAATATAGAATTAAGCAACTGAAAGATGACCACTTAACCTTTGTGATTGGCCTTCCTCTGCACGTAAACAAGTTGCCACGTTTTTAGTAACTTTTGATCCATTTGAGCTATAAATATTTTTTTTGTTAAAATCTGCAGATCATTCAACAGATGATGGATTATGTGGCAAATCCATCAAATCTATAATTATGCAAAAAAAGCAACAGACGCAGAATTGCATAATTCCAGTGGCCTTGGGCATGAGCAAATGGGAGACAGAGATGTGACAAAGCCACATGGATGGGCAGCATGACAGTCATCCCCAGAGGAGTAATGGCACAGGACAACTAGCTTTTATTATAGGGACAATAAGACTGGGACCTGCAGGGGAGGACTACATTAAATTCCTCCAGGATGCCAGCTACATGTGACAGACCTCCTCATGCATTGTCTGTCTGTCCTTTTTGTTGTTCAGTGGTTTGGCTTAGGTGGATTGACAATGTGTTTTTCTTGCAGTATAAGTGTGCCTTGCAGCAGTTACAGTCTATTATGGTTTTATCAGGAGGGGCAGTCCTAGGGGTAGAAAAGGGAAGGGAGTAAAAGATATGGCGAGGGAGAAGGAGGAGAGTGTAAAAGGGGGGGGGGGGTGGAGGTTGCGAGAACCCCATTAAGAAGGTGGAGGTGAAGAGTGACTTTTAGAGGAACAAAGTGAAAAACAAACATAAAAACATTCTTCCTCAAGGATGGTCCTCCCGGTTGGTTTTGTCAACCGGGTGAAAAGCATTCATAATGAAAAATTTGCCAGTAATGGTCAATAAAATTCATTCGTCTGAGCCATTTTTCTTCATGTTACATTTTCATCTAAAACACATATACGTGTAATTGCCAGCCTGGCTAGCGGTCATTTATCAGAACTGCCAAGTGGGCGCGATCATTACCCAGTCTTTGCCAGTGCTTAATTTGTGAAAAAAACATAAGTGCCAGGGCTCTCGTCAGGAGGCCACTGCAGCTTGCACTACATATTGCCCCTGCTATGCTGCCAATGATAGTAGTAACAACACAACTACTAACCATCACACTCCTAAAAGTGTGACAGTTCAGACTATTTCAGGCCCCCAAAGCTATAAGAATGGCTTGGGCGGCAGGTAATAGTCATTTTTTGTGTATATTTATATTGAATTAATAATGAATTGTTATTGTGGTTATCTCTAAATTGGCCAGACACCGCCACCTAGTGGCAGACTGTCACAAGCACCTGTGTTGACAATTAAGTGCCGGTGCTGAGCATCAGAAACCACTGGCTCAAATTAAGCACTGTTCTGTACTGATTTTAGTTGGCCACTTTAGAGTGCAAATTAGATAAGACCTGTGGATTTTGGGCTTTACTGTCACCTGCTTGCACTGATAATAGATGGCCAAACATGGAGTGGGGCAGTGGTATTCTGGTGCCCTTGGCCATTCTTAGGCTGGTTATTATGTACTGACCAGGATACTGTTGCTCTCTTCATGCACTGGTTGCATGTACTCTTGGTAATGAGTAAGACTAGTTTAGGATGGTTAATGTTTGCTATCTATATTTATTGGGACGTCCAATAGATTTTCATGATTGCAGTTTGCCATGTTATTAAATTTATGGGTCAAATTTGGAAGCCAGAGAAACAGCCCCCTGGTCCACCCTGGTTACAGGCAGCTAAAACAGATGTTTTATTGGGGCACCAGGGATAAGCACGTCTAGTGCACGGCCTATACTGATTACAGTCAACTGTGATAGAGCAAGATTTCAGTAGTTTACATGTCTTTATTTGGTACTCGTCTTAGAACACTTTTGAGTTAGTTGTTCTCTGCATACGTCATATGTTGGGATCCCATGATGCCAGTTTGGGTCTGGTTCTTTAGCTTGGGAAAAGCCAAATCTTTACTTCTTCCCCAAAGGTCATATGTAGCATACTATTTGGAGATTGTGCAGGAGCAACAGAGCCCACTCTTTTGAACCACTGTCAAGCCACCAGTGACAAGCATTGGTTCAATGCAGGAACAATAAATGCCAACTTCTGAAGGCACCGTGAAGCCACCTGTGACATAATAAATGGAATCTACACAGGAGCGATAGAGCTCAAGGCCAGGAGGGCCTTAAAGAGTGAAGCTGCACCCTTAAGGAAGATTACTATGACACGGCATCAGAAGATGAAGTTTGTATTGTAAGTGGTGGACTTAAAAGGTAATTCAGACACAACCAAGGAGGGCTAAGGGAGATTTATAGACCAGCAGATGTTAGCTCCTCAATGTAATCACTATAACACACAAACACCTGGGTCTTTAACAGGAAGAAGAAAACAGATATAAGCATGCAACAAGTGATGGACCCCTGGTGACACACTTCAGAAGGTTTAATCTTCTCCCGCAGTGTCCCTTGTTTTAATCCTGACCCTGTGGTGCACGAATGAAGGTGTACGCGTACCCTGTAGCAGGTTTTAAACACTACATCACTTGTTGCATGCTCTGCTTACCGCACCACCCATCAGCTCATTGTAGGGTATCTACCAAATCTCTGCAAACATCAGTTGAGCTCTTCCTTCTTAGAGAGGGAGCTGTAGCCCAGACCGGGGCTAGATATCACGGTGCGAGGAGGTTCCCAATGATGAAGCATGCCACCGATGGTGGGTAAGGGAAATCATCCTTAAAAAGGAATATCCCATCCCATTTAGGGTACCCTTGTTTCTTCGATCCATTTTCTTCTTCCTGTGAACGACCCAGGTGTTTGTTTGTGTGTTATAGAACTGAAAAGGTACGCACAGCAAACTGTTGCAAAGTAGCAGCACTTGCTAAAAACAAACATAAGCACAAAGAAATAGGAGCGGGTGGAGAGAGAGTAGGGCAGGGAGGATGTGAAGGAGGGAACTACTAGATTAAAAGTGGTATACAGGAAGAAATGTTCATTTTCCTGTGTTTGTTGTAACTATTATTGCTTTCCTCATCCAAATTTAAGTCTTGTTTTAGTTTATCTCCTTAGCGAGGATTCGGTAGCCAAAGAAAACAAAGAACAAATTGTATTTCAATTGCTTTCCTAGAGAAAGTCAGAAAGTGTACTGTATCAAAAATATGTACTCACTGAGGTACTGCCCAGAAATAAGGTTCAGGCTGGAGTGCAGGGACATAATTGCTCACTAAAGTGTGCTCACTTTAGCTTCAGCTCTGTTGATAAAGCAGGACCTTCCTATATAGGAGGAAAGCCTTGAAAGAAATACAAGTATCATAAATTGGGTAATGATAACATTGGGTAATTATATAGAGATTAGAAAGGCCTCAAGTGGGGTATGTAGTGCTATATAAAACACAAGTTATTATTAAGGAATATTAAGGGAGAAAGGATAAGGAACGAAGGGTGGAGGTCAGCGCTGCTTCATTCGTACCTCCTTCCAGACAGAATATTAATCGGGGCTAACCAGTCTAGTCCTCTTTCGCACTTCTTAGGGGTAGTAAGGTCAGGCCCAGGTGAGCCCTGCTTCCCTCCTATCACCTTCCTTAAGGGCACCTGTCCGCCAGACCAGTCCTTTTTTGTTCTTCTTTCCTTCCATAGAGTTTACCAATCATGCCCAGGTAGGCCAGAATATTTGCCTAAGAGTGCACCTGTTGCATTATGCGAATAGAAAAGCCTGCACCACGAAAGGAGTGCTGTAAGGCATTATCAGCCTTTTGTAATAAATTTAAAAAATAATGCTTTATAACTTCAAAAAGTAAAACATTTCCAATGTCATGTAGTCTAAGGTGAAAATGAATTCTGGAAAATCAAAACAAGCGTATCAGCTCTCATACACAGCAGAAAGTACATTTATGGGCATGTAAAGCCCGGTGTTTAGAACTTGGAAAATGAATCCCCGGCTTCCTGGAGCAGTTTCACATCTCACCACTGCTCCAGGGCTTGTTTATGTAATTCCTTTCAGAGAAGTGCTGTCATATTCATACTTTCAGTGAACTTATGCTGCAATTATATCACTGTAAATGTGATTTAGCAATGCAATGTTAATTCAGGAAGAGCCGAGATTGATATGCCTAGTCACCAAGTTATGGCCCTTCCCCAAACCCCTCTTCCAGAAGGCAATGCATCGAAATATGAATCATAAACGATTTACACATCCCTTACCTAATTCCACTGCCTATGAATTTACTGTGCTAATCTATTTTTATCAGCTTTGCCAATGGCACATTCATGGAGAACATTGCACTCAAGAGCCTTCAGGTGATTCGGTTCTCAAAGTGTACTGTACAAAAAACATATTTTTATATTTTTGTCTGATTTGATGTTCATGCTCTACATTTATTGTATTTTTTATGTTTTTGCATGTCATACGGGAACATGGCAGTTGATGGTAATAGAACAGCCATGTAATAAAATATGTATGAATGAGTTGAGGAACTCAAAAACTGTTTGAGAATGAAAAAGGCTTGTCATTTGGAATTCTATGTCTTTTAAGACTGTCAGGCTATGTTCGACAAAATATTTTGTGTTGACAAAGCATTTAGAAAAAAGTGCTTTACAATTTCACTATTTTGCACTAGGAAATAAGTTGGTGGGGGATACCTACCTTACTCACCATCCCCCACCCAGCCTACTCATAGAGGGTTGGATTGCTAGTGTAGTGATATAAGTTGTGAACTCGTTTTACACAAGGCTTAGAGAAGTGCGCACCGACACTGTCTCTTGCTGCACATGGAGAAGTAAAATTAGATGGAACTTTGCTTACAAGTGTAAGTTACCTTTGTGAATAGCCACAAATGTGTGCTATGCCTAATAAACGCATGCACTGAATCATACATCAAACCAGTTATACACTGCTGAAGTGCCTCACCTGTCCTAAAGCACTTTTCACATTGCTGAAGGCAAAAATGGTCTCTTTTCTGTTAATGCATCGTAAGACACAAAGGGCCTTTTTACCGTGTCGGGCGGATGACCTTTACAGAAAGGAACCACCCGACCTTAGGTTGGCCATTCTGACCACACTATGACGATGCGACCGCCCATAGGGCGGTTGCAAACATCCAATTCGCAATGGAAGCTTGTGCGGCGGGCGGAAAAGGCCCGCAGCACAAGCTCCCATTTAAATATTTATGTTTTGAAACATCCCTGCACCGTGTGGCAGGCACCGTGCAGGGATGTTTAGGGGGGCATCATAGGTCCCCAAATGAGGAGGCCCAGGGGGGAAGGTGGCCTTGCTAGGGGCCTCTAATGTCACTTTCTGACAGCCTTTCCATGTCGGAAAAGCTGACATGAAATGGCTGTCAGAAACCGACATCATAATCACGAAGGCAGAGCCGCCGTCATTAAGGGATTATGCAGACTTTCCGACGGGCTGCTTGACCCTGTCGGAACTACGTCGGAATCCTCCCACAGGTTTAAACTCTGACCGCCGTCATCCAATTACAGTGGTCGGATTTTAAACCTACCATGTTGGGCCAAAAGCCTCCAACCACTGGTCGGAGGCTTTCCGCCCGACATCGTAATCAGGCACCATGTGTTTTTAAAAAAACATTTTTTAAAGAATGTTTCCTTAAATAAAATGTATTTAGTTTGGTTTATTCATGATTTATATTTGGCAGGAAATATCAATGCAACTTACAAACAGTTTTATCGATACAGAGCACACTACTATATATCCGTCATCCAACCATGCAATAATCTGAGAACGCATTTATGGTAACTGCCTGGCTTTTCAATCTGTCATCCTGAGGCAAAGGGGAGTGACTATTAATGATCGTGGGATGACATATTTTTTTCCTGATGTACAAGGTATTGAAATGGGGAGAACACAGGTCCTCCCTCACGTCATTCAGGGGTCTCCAGGGGTCGCTCCAGCGACCCCTGGCTTGTGCCTTGCAACTCCTGGCACTCCATTTACGACCCCTGGCCTCAGATGTGGCAAACTCAGTGGCAGGCACACAGGGCAGCTCGTCCTTATGGACGTCGGTTGGGGCTCCAATCTCCATATTTTCTGTCATTTTTTTATTACACTAATAGTGAATAACATTAGATTATTCACTATTAGTGTAATAAAACATGGTGTACAATTAGTTGTAATATGACCCTCCCTGGCAGCAGAGGTAAGTAAAAATGCTTTTAAATGTATGTTGTGTGCAATGTGGCACGTGAGAGTGCATTCATGTGAGAGAGTCTGTGCGTATGTGAGAATGTGTGTATATGTGAAAGCATGTGTGTATGAGTGAATGTAAAGGTCAAATGTCATGTGATGTTACTTCAGCTACCCCAAGCCTTTTGGTGAATTGAGATTCATGCTCACACTGTAACATTAAAGCAGCTGCATGGTGCCAACCTAATAACACATACCATGAAATAACAAAACACTATGCAAAAATCTAAATGCTAATATTAATTGAAACAATAATATGGGATACCTTAAACATCTACGTATCTGCCCTCTTCCTTCCTAAACATCTGGGTATCTGTCTTCTTCCTTCCTGCTCATACTATCCCAAAACTAGAATTGGCCAGCCTTGCAGTGATAGGAGACATAAATTACATATAGAGAGAGCATTTTTTCTTAACTAAATCCATTCCATTTATAAAAAAGAAAGTTTGCAGTCCTACGGTTCCCTTCTTTTGTGGGTAGAGATATCCTGGTCAATTTCATGTTGGGTTTACCATGTTAACAATTGGTGAATATTCACGTTTTACTGTTTAGCATGGACATTGTGATGTTCATGGGGTCTTTTTAGGTCGAAGAATAACAGACAGAGCAGCTGTCTGGTTTGCAAAGACTTTTTAGTCATTCTGAATGCTTCCACAGGAATGCATTCTGCCCATTGCTTACCATTGGCTTTGTAACTAAATTTTGCTTGCTTTCCATCTGCTGGCTTTATTTGTTTTCGGGTGTTCAGCATGTCTTTGTCCCTCCCGTGGAGCATATCCCTGTTTATTGTATTCTTGCGCAAGTGTTTGCTTTGTGTAAACAGGCCTTTAAAATGTGTTTTTACCTTGTCAGCACTAGTCTTCTGAGGGAGCTTGGTGTTTACTTTTCTTTCTCTGACTTCAAAGCGAGAGGATTTATATGACAATCTGGGGTATGAAAGGAAAGGCTTTTTTCTAGCACACAACAGCATTTAAATGTCTGAAATTGAATTGTGTAAATATTTCAGAATATATCAAAATTAGGAAAGAACAAATGAAGCACATTTTATGCACTTCTGAAATGTGGTGAAAACAAATATTTTAATACGATCAAAACAAATCAATACACCAGGTGATGCCATTTCCACACATTGGTGTTTGGGTGCTAGATAGTTTTATCAGTAAAACTGTATGTCTGTGCAAATGTAATGGTCATTTCAATTGAAAATGTGTTGTCTGTAATAGTAGTGCGCTACCACACCATGCATATTCCACTCTACGCAGCTCCACTCTACAACACTCTACTGCACTCAACGCCAATCCACTCTACAACACTCTCCTCCACAACACACTATCACACTCTACTCTCCTCTATGCTATGCTACTCCACTCTATATCACTTTATGACACTCTACACACCTCTACTCTACGACACTCTACACCACTCCACACAACTCTACACCACTCCATGACACTCTACGCCACTCCACTCTACTCCACTTTACGGCACTCTACTTTACCCCACTGTACGCCACTCCACTCTAAGCCACTCTGCTCCACTCTACGCCACTATACTCCACTCTATGTCACTCCACTCTATGCCACTCCACTCTACGCTACTTCACTCTACCACACTCCACTTTATGACACTCTACTCTATGACACCCTACTACACTCTAAGCCACTTCACTCTACGACACTCTACTCCTCTCTATGCCACTCCACTCTACGCCACTCTAGCCCACTCCCCTCAACTCTGCTCTATGCCACTCCACTCAATGACACTTTACTCCCTCTATGCCATTCCATTCTATGCCACCCTGCTCCACGACACTCTACGACACTTCACTGTAGGCTACTCCACTCCTCTCTAAGCCACTCCACTCTACGCCACTCCACTATACAACAGTACACTCTATGGCACGCCACTCTATGACCCTCCCCTCTATAACACTCTATGCCCCTCTATGACACTCTATGCTACTCTATACCACTTCACTCTACTACACTCCACTTTACTCCACACTATGACACTCCACACTACACCATTCCACTCTGACACTTTACTCTAAGCTATTCTAATCTAGTCTACTCTATGCCACTCCACTCTACTACACTGTGCAACACTTTACTCCACTCTGTGACACTTTACTCCACTCTACGCTTTGCCACTCTATGACACTCCATTCTAGACCCCTCCACTCTACGTCAATCCACTCTGATACTCTACTCCACTCCACTCTATGCCACTCCACTCTACGACACTCTATGCCACTCTACGCTGCTCTATGACACTCTACACCATTCTACGACACTCTATGCCACTTAACTCTAGTTCACTCTACTCTATTCGAAGCGTCTCCACCCTATGACACTCTATATATACCTCTCCACCCTACAACCCTCCACTATACAACAATCCACTGTAAGCCACTCCATACTCTATGCCGCTCCACAACCCTCCACTACACTCTAAGCCACTCCAAGACACTCTAAGACACTTCAACTCCATTCTGCTCTACGACAATCCACACAACTCCACGCCACCCTCCTCTATGCCACTAAATTTTAGCCATGCTAAACAACAGCCACGCTGATGTGTACAGCATGACTAAACACATTGGAAAGCCAAGAGCTCTTGCATAGGCGAGACGAATTGGCTATGCCAATGCTGTTTTTCAAATTTAGGTGTGTCTAAAACCGCCATAGTGTGTCACATGTTTCCCACGCCTACTATGTCCTTGTTAAAGTTCATGTTCTGATATCAAAAATTGCAGCCTTTATTGTTTTGTTGATTTTCACAGTTTGTTTAGTCGGCCTTCACATGATAACATTAATAACATTGAGAAAATACTCATAATAACATTAACAACATTAATAAAATACTGGCCAGGCGCGCGGCAGCGCTCACAGTTAAGTTGCGGCTGAACTCCGCGAGGCGGGCCGAAGCCCAGGAGGCGTAGGTAGCCGTGACGGGGACATATGTTGCACGCGGCCAGAGGGGGCCTTCCAGCCTAGTTCTTTTTAGCAGCCCACTGCACTGCCTGTCTCCAGGGAGCGCCTCCTCCTCAAGCAGAGAAGAGAATAAAGAGCATAATCTAGCAGCTCGTCTGCGCAGTGTATTCCCTCGTAGTAGTAATGATGTGGAATAGACCAATAATACACTGGTAATATAACATGATTATATGAGATCTACCCCGGCCCTACCAGGTCAAAGATACAGCATGGAAGTGTTTTATGGATACATTTGCACCTGTTCTTGGGCATTATTAAAGATCAGCCTGCGCTTCTGTCATCAGAGCCTATTACATGGAATGTGGAAGGGAGCTGCGGGGGAGGGCATGAGGGGGTAGCAGGAGAGAAGAGAAGGGCTAACACGCCGTTAAGGTTGTTAGGGAAACGGCTCCCTCGGTGTCAATATATTTAGCATATCTGTCTTTTTTTTCAGTCTCTCCGAAGAGATAGCATAGCAAATGAGCATAAGATACTAAAGTGTAAAAGAGTGGGGCTTTAGGGTGCGAAGCGCAGCCATGGCATCCGAGATGGCACGGCGTCCGCGACACCAGCGCGCACAGAGAGCGACAGCCCAGATACTTGGAGTCTCCTGCGATGGTCTAACCGCAGCTCCTGTGAAGGTTTAGGGGAAAGGGAGGTGAAAAAGGAGAGTGGTCTACCTTTTGTTAACTTGAAAGTTAAAATATATTTGTAAAAAAAGTGAGGGGAAATAAGAGGCCGCATAAGAAAGCATAAGATTCCCTATCGAATGGCGCTTTCCGTGGCAAGCCCTACTGAGAATTCCATGATTTCTCTACAGCAGGGACCGTCTCTGGAGAACAAGACGGATCTCAAGTCCTGGACGTTGAAAAGCTTGCAACATTTCATTTTTTGACTGAGATCATGGGATTAAGGAAGGGATGGCAGCAGTCGCGGCTGCCACAATAAAGAGGTGGTGGGGCGGTTGGAGGGGGCACAGAGGAGCGCAGGAGAAGGAGCGCGCAGGGGGCGGGTTATGACAAAAAATAAATTAAAAAGAAAAACTTACCTGGAGCTGCCTCCCGCGTCGCACTAGGCATAGTCCTCCCTGGTCCCAGCAAGCACTGGGGCCAAGTCACGGACTCCCTGCACTCCCTGCGCTGCTCTCATGGGAGATGAAGGAAGTGACCCGAAAAGGGCCACCCGGGTCACCCACGACCACCTTCTCTGCCTTCCTACAAATGAAGAGTCGGTCAGACAGTAGAGAATTCAAACCAGATTATTTATTGATATTACACTGCAGCGGAGCCCAGTCTGACCAGCCTCCTGGGATGGTTGTCGAGGGACTGGACCCCGTAAGCATACAATTACATTATGTGCGTTGCGAAGTCCACAAAGGCCCGCCTGCTATGGAAAAACACTAGCAGGTGTCGTAATACAATGGGGATACAGAGCATAAGTTTCGATTCTGCAGCCGGGCACAGGCTATCTACTGCCCAAGGTCGTCTGGCCTACCCTCCCTACCAGACAGGTGGGAGAAGGACTCCATCTAACAAGAAAGGCATGCACTAACGAGGACACTTGCAATTACAGAAAGAAAAGCTCAACCTTGGGAAACGAAACTTACCAAGGACCGTTTTCTCGAAAATAACCAAGCAGCAGTTTCGATTATAATACAAAATGACGTCCAGATTACAAGATGGTTTTTCGCGAATGCTAAAATATACAGACAAGAGAGCCCCTCAGTATTAACAAACCCTCCTGTTAGCATGAGCTAAACATCTACAATTGAAAACTAAAGCAAAACATAAATGAATAATAAAGCACATAGCTGTTTTATGCACATGTCATGTCGTCAACAGTAGGAGTGTGTTCCAGGAGAAGAGAAGATGTTTCGAAGATACCCTCGTCTATGGCCATTATTTCATCTATTTCTTTCTGTAACATTATTGCAGCATTGGTATCATGAATCGATATCTTTCCCTTTGGAGTCAATACAGAGATACAATATGTGCAGCACATTGGAAGGCATTGAATAAGGACACAGCAAAGTATTGATATAGCAACACAATATATTGATTTTTCTATTAGCCAACCCCATGTTCCAAAAAGGGACCAACTCCAATTACCTGGTTCCATGCCTTTGACATTCTCAATAATGTCCAAGATATGCTTAGTGATATTCTTTTCCATATTGGTTATTCCCACTACGCACTGATCGCCAATAACTGCGCATGCACCACCATTTTTGCTAAGATAAAATCAACTGCATATCTAGTTTGTTCAGAATAGATCCTCATACTCTCCAATTGAATGGTGATGTCACGTAATGCTGCTACTGTGGTATTAGACAATATCTGCAATTTACTGCCAAAATATTCCCGGGCCTTTTCAGTCCTACTCATAGCCATTCCCCCCAACGTGAAAATAGCAGACAGGATATAACCAAAAGTAATACCATTACTGTAACTGTTGATCTCAATATCCGTTACTCCTTCGCAAAATTCCTTTGTGAGTGTTCTCTTCACCCATTTTACCTGTCTGTGGGCATATTTACAAGGGACCCCCAGGGGCAGCACCATCCCAAGAGCTACATCATTGGTGCCATTATGAACATTTGAGTACGTTCCATTAGTTAAAAAGAAGAACCCGGGATGGGCATATAACAGTCTGTCATAGTTCACAGCTGAATAGCGAGAATTACCTGTAATGGTGCTAGAACCTTCCGAACCTTTCAAAGGGAATGTCTCTTTGGATATGATCACCCCTGAGCAATTGATATACAATATGGTATCAGTACTATTTATGATGGGGCAACAGGCAGGGTAATAGCCAGCTTTTCGAGGAACCATCACTTCTTTATAATGCCAACCCACCAACGTAATATTTTGCTCTTCTAAGTAGAAGTTATCACAATACGTATTATTGTCAAAACCGGGGTAACCTGTTCCTGTGGGCTTACGATGGTACAAGCATGGCCCTGGGTAGCCAAACCCAAACTCCCCTTTTACCTCAACAAAATTTGTCGGCTTAGAATACGTGTAATTTATCAAAGACAAAGGATAAGCAGTCCATAGGCTAGTCACAGATTCAGTAGGATAACAAGCGACACCATTACCAAAAAATCTTTTATGAGTATTTAGAAAAACATTATTAGAAAGCATTCTCTTCCGTCTTGGTGTGAAAAAGATATCATTGTCAGGAGTAGGCGAGTTACATGCATATTCTAACGCCCAAAGAACCCCACAAATGATAATCATCAGCAGAATAGCAAAAAGAAGGAATATTACTCTCCGCTGTTTGACCCATGATGATCGTGGCAAAACAAGTTAAACAACAAGACCCAATGGCTGTTCTTCATCAATCATTGGCCTGCCAAAAGGATGCATGATAGCAGAACAAAAAGGTACAATTAATATAGCCTCAATGAAACCAAACAAACAATCTTCTTTCCAGCGTCTGTTTTTCCTTCTCCTTTGAGCCTCGCTGGCAGGCTCCTATTGTTCATCCACGGTGGTGCTATTGAGCACTTCTTGTTGGAACTGCGCAATTGCAGCCCTTTGTGAGGAAAATCCACTTCTCTCAGGATAGGGTACCCTCCCTTCTAGGAAGACACCCCAAACTTATCCTGTCCAGTGTCTCGGACAATGCACCAATCTCCCTGTCCCTGCTCTATCGTCCCTATGCTTCATCCATGAAGTCCATCCCTACTAATCTGACTTTTCCTTCGGTGCACTGTCCCTCCGTCGAGGACGCAAATTGTACTTAATAATTCCAGGAACAGAGGGATCAAGAAACAAAGGCTCACTTTCAGCTGGATTGACTGATTCAGACTCAGACACAGACGGGCCAGCTGACTGGAGCTCTTGGCTAGCCTTAATCTCAGGCATCACTCTCCTCCTCAGAAGGTGCCCATGTTATTCTGGCATTGGAGAAAGGAATGAAACGGGGAACCTTCTCCGTCTCAGAATCCCCAATGCCGTCGAGCCTCCATTGATCATAGGGCAGAGGGAGTGGCACCCTCTTGCAGTGCGTTGAGTAAATCCAATTGAGCATGAGGTACCATAACTGTGAGATCAGTATCAAGAACAAGCCCTGCCGTTTGTCGAATAGAGACGGCCACAGCTGCGGTCGCTCTTAAACAGCTCGGGAGGGCTTTCGCGACGGGATCAAGCACAGCAGAAAAGTACGCACAGGCCTCTGCTTACCTCCAAAGGCCTGTGTTAAGACAGAAAGCACACAACCGGCCGACTCGTGTACATATAACACAAACGGCTTGTTGTAATCAGGTGTGCCAAGCACAGGAGCCGAACAAAGCGCAACCTTCAATTGCTCAAAAGCTTGTTGACATTCAGGCATCCAAGGCAAAGGTTCATGCACATCTTTAGTGGTTAGATATAGCAGGGGCTTTGTTAATAAAGCAAAACTGGGTATCTAATGACGACAATAGGAAGTGATACCAAGGAAGGCTCGTACATCCCTTTGGGTCTTTGGAACAGGCATGTTAATTACGGCATTAATATGCTCAGGAGTTAGTTTCCGACCCTCCTTCGACAGTAGGTGACCTCCTGTCGACAATATTGAAATTTGAAAAGGGACGCCTTGTGTCCATGTTGAGCCAAATGCAGCAACAATTTTACTGTAGCTGCTTTACATCCTTCTTCAGTATCGGACGCAATCAAAAGATCGTCCTCATACTGTAGCAATACATTACCTGGGGGAAGGGTGAGGGAGTCCAATTGACCCTTCAAAGCCTGGCTATATATGCTAGGACTCTCAGTGTTGCCCTGAGGAACTCAACAAAATCTAAAACTACGACCTGCCAGGGAGAATCCGAAAAGGTGCCTGCTATTTAGATGAACAGGGATGCTAAAGAAGGCATTCTTTAAATCAATAACAGAAAAGAATTTAGCAGAAGAAGGAATCATAGCCAAAAGAGCAGTAATGTCAGGGACCACAGGGAACTGAGGGACCACAATTTTATTAACTTCGCGCAGATCAATCACAAAACGATAAACATCAGCAACATCATCAGAAGAACCCGGAGGTGGCCTCTTGAGAACAGGAAGGATGGGACTATTGCACACATTCGCCGCTGTCTCCTCTACAACTCCTGACTGAATCAAATCTTGTATTATGCACAACAACGCCTGTTCTCCTGCGTGTGAAATTTTATACTGAGGGTATACGAGGCAATATTGCATTTTCTTTAACCTGAATAGAAATTGGAGGTATTTGCAAAAGTCCTACATCTGTGTCACTTGTAGCCCACAACGTAGATGGGACATCCTTAAACTCAACTGGGAGGGGGGCATCTTTAGACAAACATTGCGTAGTATTAACCACACTCGGACCCATTGTCATATGGACACCATCCGGAGAACAGTAAATAGTAGCGTGTAACTTCTTCAACAGATCTAATCCCAACAGGTTCTCTCCACAATTGGATGTTAGTAAAAACGGCGAATCAAAGGTGAAGGGGCCTATAGTCAAAGTAAGGTGTTTGGAGATGGGGCTTACTACCGGCACACCAGAAAAACCAACTGAAACGTTGTTATGGCCAGACAGGGCTGCCCCAGGGACCAGTGGCCTCGAAACAGAACTATTCATTGCTCCTGTATCCACCAAAAATTTATTTTCCGAGCCCTGCAAATCCACACTAATATAAGGTCCATGCTGATCTACAGGTATCGGAACTGGTCCCTTACCCTGTCCCTGGCTGTCCTAGCTGTAAGACATCCCCGTCACCTCATCCAAATCATAATCATCATGATAATACTGTCGTCCCCGAACGTCATCAAAGTAATTCTGATCAGAACGGCCCAGTGACGTCCCAGTAGCCTGATCTCCACACTGACTGCATGCTCCCCGTCCTCGCCCTCTCTCCCCCCGTCCTCTAGGAGCCGCAACCTTTTGCAGCAAAACTGGGCACTCACTGCACCAGTGCCCTTCCAACATGCAATACGCACATTGATTTGGGCCCACAGGCACAGCATTTCGGCTCGTACGAGGAAGCTGCCTGGCCGGTCCAATACCTCGACCCCGTCCCTGCCCCCTGGATGCCTGCTGCATCAATACCTTAGTCTTCAGCTCCTTCATCTTCTTTTCCACCTTCTCTTTCTCCTCGTTCTCTCTATGCTCATAATACTGAGCCATACTCAGTATCACCGAAGGGGTAGAAGTACTCCACGTGCTCTCAGCAGCCTGAAACCGTGTTGCAATCTTTGGGAGCAAATTCGTGACAAACCTGTTAACAAACAATCGGATACCCCCTTCCAAAGACAAATCCTGGCCACTAAAATCCAAGAACACACCTTCAAACCGAGTAAAGAAATCAGACACACTTTCATCTTTCTTCTGACGACATGCGGCCAGCTTATCCCAGTCCACCTTCCGAGGTGGAATAAGAGAGTGCATATCGGTAATAATGCGGTCTGGCAAAGCCAAGATCTCAGCCTTGGGCTTTTCACCAGGCTCCCTCTCCGTATCCCACGTCCTAATCTCGTCCCAAGTACCACCCAATTCTAGGGCATTGTTCTGAGTATGCACCTGTCGCCAGATATCCACTGGTACCAATAAGCCAAAAAACATTTCAATATTTGCCAACGTCATTACCGTTGATGCAGCAGCCTCTGTCAATTCTTTATAGTAAGCAGTAGGATTTTTTCTGGGGTCGGGTAACTGAGCCTTAATTGCGAGGACTTCACTCCTCTTCCATGGAGTATAAACCCATTGTTCTTGAAAACGGGCCTCTACTTGTTGCCTAGTCACCTGATCGTGCTGATCATGTAGCTATTCTGTTCACACAAAGAAACACATTCACCACACAATTACACTAAAATGCACTCATGCCTTTTCCAAAAGTCGCTTCCGCGGATTGCATCAATCACAAATTAACAAAATGGTACCATTTTTCAAAAGATATTCAAAATCAAATGCAAGCGCTTGTCTAAAACTAATTTCTAGACCAACCAAAGTACCCACCAAACAAACGTCATGACAACAAAGAACCAAACAAGCTCACCTGGTGCACACAGGTCAAACAAAATTATTCTCCACTGCCGACTCTTCGGACCAAACGGTCAGATCCAAGGGTTTCGCCTTTCCAGACCCCAGCCGGGATGACCGCTGGGCGAGGCACCGTCCGATAAGACAGGCGGAGAAGCTGCGAGAACTAAGCTCTATCGTGTGGGGATCCCCAATCCGCCCCTCAGACCTGACGCGGCCCCGTCCTCCACACCCGGTTCCGGGCGAGATGGGTCAGCCCGATGGAGTCCCTGTTCGGGCGCCAACTGAAGGAAGTGACCCCAAAAGGGCCACCCGGGTCACCCACGACCACTTTCTCTGCCTTCCCACAAATGAAGAGTCGGTCAGACAGTAGAGAATACAAACCAGATTATTTATTGATATTACACTGCAGCGGAGCCCAGTCTGACCAGCCTCCTGGGATGGCTGTCGAGGAACTGGACCCCCTAAGCATACAATTACATTATGTACGTTGCGAAGTCCACAAAGGCCCGCCTACTATGGAAAAACACTAGTAGGTGTTGTAATACAATGGGGGTACAGAGCATAAGTTTCGATTCTGCAGCCGGGCACAGGCTATCTACAGCCCAAAGTCGTCTGGCCTATCCTCCCTACCAGACAGGTGGGAGAAGGACTCCATCTAACAAGAAAGGCATGCACTAAGGAGGACACTTGCAATTACAGAAAGAAAAGCTCAACCTTGGGAAACAAAACTTACCAAGGACCGTTTTCTCGAAAATAACCAAGCAGCAGTTTCGATTATAATACAAAATGGCGTACAGATTACAAGATGGTTTCGCGAATGCTAAAATATACAGACAAGGGGGCCCCTCAGTATTGACAGAGAGCAGCGCGGGGATTGGTCTGAGCATGCAGGAAAGACGCCCTGCTCAGACCAGGGAGTCTGTGGGGTTTCTCCATCCCGGCTGCTCAATGCAGCGGGGCTGGCGAAACCTAAGTGCACATGTGTGCTTTGGATGGCCGGGACCGCCGGCCAAACACATATGCGCACTTAAGGAGTGCACATACGATTCCTCCGCCCCATGCCCCGCCCCTTCCTTCGCAAGCTTGCTCAGAGTTGGAAAATGAAAAATAATATTGCTGGCTCTGAGCCAGACAGTGGGGCGATACTCCTCCTCCATTGCGGAGGAGCCGCCGCTGCATGGCAGCTACCCTTTGCTTGTGATGACCAGGATGCTGCAAACAAGATGAACATCTAAATGTCTCAAACTGTGCAGCTTCCTACAACTGATGATGCCTGTAGGAGAGTAGGATCTGCTTCACATGGGTACCCCCACTTTTTGCTGATGCTTCACTGTTTTTCGACTTTAGTCTGGCTGGGGCCCTGCTAATCAGAACCCCAGCCTAGCTGCTTCCTCTCTAAAATGGTTTCCATGTACCTTAGGTACCTCTCTGATTGGAATCTGGAGTGCCCTTATAAGTCCCTAGTATTTGGTATACTATGTACCCAGGGCAAAGGTACCCCAGAGGCCTGCCAGGGGCTGAAGCATGTATTATGCCACCCCTGGAAGGCCAGCCAAAATGACACCACAGGTCTGCTACTGCAGCCTGGGCAAGGTGGTGCATGCACCCCTTACTGTGATATAGGTTACCTATGTCACTACATATATACACACATATAAACCTATAAGTCACTCCTATGGCAGGCCTTATCAATCCTGAAGGCAGAGTGCTTGGTTCTTATGTGAGAGGGTGCCCCTGCATGAGCAGAGCCCCTCTGCAGCATTCGGAGACCCTTCTCTGATGCTGTTTGTAGTGCAGCCTGACCATATACTCTTAAGTGCATTATATCCTCGCGGTAGAATGCTAACTTTGGGATGGCTGCACGGGAACATGTCGTGTTTGGTGTCAAACATCTTGGAATACTACCCCCCCGCCAGTTCTGGCGGCGGGGGTAGCATTCCACCCTTCTAGAGGGAGAGACATGTACACACCGGCCTACCCGGTAACTTCTTTACAGAGCCCTGGCATCACAAAATGGATGCCACTGCCACAGACATGGGTCTGGCCTCCTGCTGCTGACTGAAACTCCGGCAGGGGAGGCCTGGACAATAGGTTTCCTGTCCAAGGGAGGTGTAACCACCTCCCCAGACAGGATAATGTGTATTGTGGCTGGGCGGGTGCACTCTCAGAGTGCTTTGAAGTCCAGCACTGGGGGCACATTTGGTGTCCCTGTGCATACGCCAGTTCAAACCGGTTCAGGGGCTTCCAGCCCCTGCTCTGGCGCGAAACTGGACAAAGGGAATGGGTGTAACCACCCCTCTTCCCTTACCCTCCCATAGGTGGGTCCCCAGAGTATGTCCAACCCCCTAACTTAGTATAAGTATGGGACCCCAGTCCTTAGGACTTTAGATTACCCTGGACGAAACTCTGAAGCCGAATCCTGGACCTTCGACGCTCTACTTTAAGATTAGAGGACTGAACAATCTCCCTTGGGGTCAAGGAGTGACTCCCCTGCTTGGCAGGCACCTAAGAAGCAATTGTCCGGTCTGCATCGCTGAAGCTCCCGCCGGACGCCGAAGTCTTTGCAACACCAGAGGTGTATTTCCAGACTTCCCCGAGGCTGCCCTGAGTCCCCAGCGAAGCTGAGGCCCGTAGCTGTCGTGGGTAACATGGAACCGTGACCCCTGGACACCGAGAACTTTTGCAAGTGCATCCTCTTCCTGGTCTCCCACAAAGTTGCGCTTTGGGCTCCGAGTAGCCCCCGCCGCCAGCACCGACTGCACTGAAGATCACTGGCCTCCACTCCATGAGTGTCCTGTGAGCCAGCTCCAAGTGCGTCCACTCGAGGCTCCTTCTCGGTCGCTAGTCCGTTGGCTAGTGGGCCCTCCCGAAGGCAACTCTTCTTCTGCTTGGGCTTTTCTGGTTGCTCCAGACATGCCCTGACTTACCCTCGCTGGGTGAGACCCTCAGACCTTGCTGGTCTGCATCAACGTCCTGTCTCTGTTTCCACGTGACTTGCTGTTGCCAAGGCTTGTTGGGTCCAATCCGGTCGCCGACACCTCAGCAATCGACAGACGTCGTGGGACAGCTCGAATCCAGCTCCTGGTCATCGTCGACACCTCCTGGACCTCGTGGCTGAAGAGTCAAGACAACCGTCAACCTACCTGAAGCACCCGACATCGGTGGGCATCTGCTCATCGCCTTCCTGGTCACTGGCTAGTGAACCAGACTCTGTCCCCTCTGCTTTCAGGTTCTTCAGATCTCCGATCCACCCTTGGATCCACCCGGACACTTTCGACTTGGCCGCCAGCAGCCTGCTGCAGCAGATCGCCATTGAAAACGACGACGAAACCCGACGACAAAAGACACCTATGCACCCGGCTTCCCTGGGTGAGGTAACTCGAGTACTCCGGTGCTCCCTTGGGTATTGACTCTAGAACTGCCTAGTTCTAAAGGGATTTGCTCCAAGTCCTCCTCTAAGTGTCCTTTCCTTTTAAAATTCGAACCGCGACTTTCCCCATAGAAGTTAACGGCGATTCGCGGCTGTGTTCTCACACTGCACGCGTCCCCCGTGGGTCCCCTGTGTCACTACCTTGGGTGGTTCCTTGTGGTCCAAGCACTTCTACATGCTCTAGGCCTTGTGTCTAGCTCAGTCGTGGTTCTTATACACTATTTTAGTATATGGTTTGGTACGCCCCTAGGGCTCAAACGTGTATTTGTGCTATTACTGTTGATAACTGACTTGTAACGTATGCACTTCGAACTCTAGCCTCATAAAGAGACTAGAGGGGTGTGTTTAAGACTAAATACATATATTTTATATATATACCTGGTGTGGTCCTCTTTCATTTGGTCACTCAAGAGATTATAGACTGGTAAAACAAGCTGCTTTACATTCCTTCAAGACTTAGCCTGAAGGCTGCTCTCCATAGCTACCACTAGGATAGCTTTCAATAAAGGTTGTCTTTAACCTATCTCCAATAAGGGGTTGTTTGGACTGGTGCAAGGTGCCCACTATAATTAGTGGACAGCATATACCAGGCCAACTTCTCACAATTCCCTTCCGGTCTTGCGTCACAACTTCACCAATGACCAGCACTTTATCCAGAAGCTGCATACGACCTGCACTCGGGTATCATAAAATATGCACAATACACATCACGGAAACAGTAGCAAAAACCATGTTTGGTAATCCTTCGTTCTTCTCAGGTCTTGTAAGAAGTGTGTCGCTCGTTCCAGGCGAGAGGCACAATCAATATGTGTTGACAAGAGGTTTAGCATGTCGGTTAATAGTAGACTTGTGGAATAGACAGTGCCATGTTTTGGTGCAGTCTATAGAATCTTTTGCGCTAAGTTGTATATCTGGATCTAATCCACAAAGTTCAGGGAAAAACTTTGGTGCCTTGGGCCAGATGTGGAACCCCACATCGCCTTGTACCTCCAGTCATATTACACACCTACGCCTGTTTCCAATTTTACAACTACTGGCTAGATGTGACATCAGTGCTCTAATGGAATAAGAAGATGACATCACTATTCTACCGTGAAACATTATTACAATTCAGTTGGGCTTGTTTTAGGGCATGCCGCCAGATGCAGGAGGCAGAGTAAAAGATTTGACGTTGAGTAGAATGACATCTACAGCTTAAAAAAATAAAGGGAGGATTAGTTTTACATCTTTCTTCTAAACTTCTTCCCTCGGAAATTTTATCTGACACGTGGGCATTGTTGGTGGTATGTTTATTTATTTCACTGCTGTAATTCACAATAAGATAATAGGAATCAGTTGCCATTCGAACCTCTATCCAGTTTTGAAGGTAACTTATATTAAACTATGTACCTGCTATTAATTAAAAAGTGGACAATGACATTTTTATCTTCACCCTGCTGACTCCACATTTAGCAACCAGAGGATCCTTTTTTTTTCTCTAATGTTTTTATTGACAAATTTTCATATTTAACCAGCGATCAACGGTGGAACTCCTGACATATGAGTCTAGTGCTACATATCAGGCATGGGAATCATGAGAGCATTACATCACAGCAATCAGTGCTGGCTGCATTATCAATATATATGGCGTCTTCGTAGGCACATCAATGCGCAGAGGAGAGCAAGCCATAAAAACAACAAGAGATACACCATGAACAACTAACCATAGTGAGAGCCCATTAGTCCCTCAGCAATTATCCACAAAGTGTGGGTCTTCCCATCACTGCGCATTGTGTCTTGTGCGATCCAGTGGTGCATAACCAGAGGATCTCTTTGGTTAGAAAGAGCAGGATCTTAAGAATTATTAAAGAAGGGTCACTTGGGGGTGATTTTTTTCTGTGTTTATGGATGTGCATGTGTGTTATGATTAGGGTGATGGTGTGACCACGTATCATAAGGAGAAATTGCCCCCACGTCGGAGTCGCATTACCGTATAAAGGAGCAAAGCCTTCGGCCTTCTTCTTCCAGATGCTCACAGAATCCCTCATTGACTTCCTGAAGTCTCATAACATATATGTATGTGGGAATATATCCACTTGATAGTGATTGGTGAGCCCCCTCAAGCCCCCTTGTGCCACTTTGTCTCCACTGCCAGTAGTGATAACCGTGCTGTGTATCCAGAGAGCCGCGTGAAACAAGCTGGTGAACTCCGTGCATTTTTTAGTGCTTGTGATACCCACCATCACAACTGAAATGACCAGGCAGTCTTGGCATTCCCAGGGGACAGGACCAGCGTTAACGGGGACTGACCCTGAGGCCCCTCATCACCAGTTGTGGAATGCTATCACACAGTGCCGAGAAGCTGGCACTGCCAGGGCGCGGCTCCTGGATGCCACAACCTCAAGATTGCAACTTCCATGTGACCCAAAACGCGTGCATAAAGTAACAGGCTATCGCCATCAGTCGGTCCTAATAGAAATAGGATCACTCGCTCCCCCTGAACTCTTGACTGGATCGGGGCCCTGATTTACCTAAATCCAGTCGGCACTCAGCCGAAGCTG
The DNA here is from genome assembly GCA_963921515.1 of Calotriton arnoldi. Taxonomy (NCBI): domain Eukaryota; kingdom Metazoa; phylum Chordata; class Amphibia; order Caudata; family Salamandridae; genus Calotriton; species Calotriton arnoldi. Next base: position 237,990 of record CAWUFW010001351.1, on the reverse strand, counting down.
AAGACTGTGGGATCTGGTGTTAGTAGTGGCACCTTCTTTTCCTTCTTAGTAGCCAAAGTATCGATCACTTTGATCAACTAATCCAGCTAATGACTGGCCCTGAACAGACCAAATAAAATTCAGATCCGTAGTTGCATAATCAACTCTCCCAGCCACAGTCTAAGACCACTGATCTTCCCAAATATTGAAATCACCCAGGAGGACCAGCTAACCACAGGGCTTCTAAGAAGCTTCGCAGTTCCATAGAAGAGCAGCTGAAGACAGCAGTAGGAGGCAGAGCAGACACAAGGCTACCAACACATTGTATGTTATTTCCTTAATTTTGCATTGGTTCTAGTTTCGTTGAAACTGTGTCAAGTTTTCTTCTCTTTTTCTTGTGTCACATGTTCATTTAGCACACATTGCAGTTACATGTTATTCTTGCATTTCTTCTCTCTCCATCTCTATTCCTTCTTTCGTTCTCTCTCCTTCTGTAGCTGCGTCTTTCTTCCCTCTTTCTATAGCTCACCTACCTCTCAACTTCTGATATGCGACTCAATCACATATCTTTACCTATTCTTTCAATTTGTCTTTTTATTTGCTATTTTTCAAAGCTCCTTTTAGATCAGGGCCTTGTGCATCTCTTTTTTCTTTACATTTATTTTACTCTTTCAATCTTGTTCTTTCCACACGCACCCTCACACAATCTTTCTCCTTCACACACTTTTACTCACTCTCTCACTATTTCTCTTTTACCACTAGCTCTCACTCCTCACACTTACTCTCTCTCTCTCTCCTTCTATTTCCCTCTTCTTATGTTGGTCTCTCCCTTTCCTCTCTATGACTTTTGATCTCTCCTCTCCTTACCTCCTGCCTCCTCTCTGTGGTATGTTCCATTCCAGTGGCGGCTGGCACAGGTAAGAGTGCTGTGGCGGGGGCGGCGTGGGGGTTGGGAAGTCGACAAACGACCGCATAGGTAAAGTAAATAAAAAAATAAATAAAACCACTTACCTTGCGCTCGCCGCATCGCTAACTCGGCGATGCGGCGAGCACAAGGTAAGTGTTTTTATTTATTTATTTAATTTTACCTATCCGTCATCTGTCGACTTCCCGCCCCCACCCCACGGCTCTTACCTGTGCCGGCCGTCACTGTTCCATTCAACCTACCCCATACATGCCAATAGACACGATTCCGGCGGGAGACTCCCGATTTTAAAAGCCAAAAATTGCTTTTTTTGTCTGTCTCCTGTCTGAAATTGCCTCTGCTTCATTAGAAGTCAATGGGAGAAATACATTCTCCAGAGTATTATTTTTTATTTAATTTCCCACTTTCTTTTTCTGAAATGTTCGCATGTATGCTACCCCTGGTAGTGTTGGTACATTCCAGCAGTTTTAGAATGTCATAACAGAAAATATGTTCTGAATCGTAGAACGTCTACACTTGGAGTCTCCAATCTGGCACTTGGTTGTCAGAATGGGCTCTCACTGTGTATATATATCTTGTATTGTCTTTCTCCCTTTTCTGTCTCCCCCTCTCTTTCTCGTTCCCTTTCTCGCCCTTGCTCTAACCACAGACTAGTTTAACTGGAGCTTCAGTGATCTTTTAGAGCACGTCACCTCCTGGCAGCGTAACACGTCACCTCTTCCCGAACGCCGCCGAAGAGAACCCAGAACGGCGCCCTTTGCCATCCAATCAGCTGTCAGCACAGGGCAGAGGTGGAGGGTCAAAGGATACCACAGTTTTGATGGTTTTTCCACTAATGGACTATGAATTATTCATTAAATGCAGATGAATTAGAGGGTCATAAAACATGAGGTGCCCCGTCCAGTGAACAGTCACCCCTCACGCCCTCACCCATCGCCAGCTAACATTGAAGCCTTCATAAATGTTATTAGCTGGATTTAATCATGCACATCTGTAGATCAACGTTCACTTGGTGTCTGCCCAATTTCTTTTTAGGGGGATCAGTGCTAAAGGCGGCGAGAGCCTTCCCCTGTGAGTAGGACTTAACGAGAGATAGACCTGCTGGTCCCCGCCTCAACAAGTCGAGTGGAACTGTCCAGAGGTGACAACATGTTTTCAATAAATTTATTGAGCAGCAAAAGCTTTTCAGCAATAAAGCGTATACATAGCAACAAGATCCTTGCAGGTAGAACGTGGGCAGTACGGGTGGGTAACCTGCAACGAGAGCGGTAGATATGGCGAACAGTGAGTCAGTGGAGTAACACAGGCCCCCCGCGAGCTGCAGGGGGCCCCCTCAGCACTGGACTCTGGCCTGAGAGCTCCTGTTTAAACCCAGAGCAGGTGGCCCTCCATGTACCTTGCAGGGGGGCCCCTTCAAGTTTCGTTACGATACTGCGGTGAGTGAGAAATGTTAGGACAGTATACATCGTTTTATGTACATATTTGTATCTGCATGCACTGAATAAACAGGGAGGTGTCCATGTATGATAAGGAGTTAGTGAGGTCAATCATTAATCAATCAATCAGGATTTATAAAGCGCGGCTAATCACCCGATAGGGTATCCAGGCACTTGCAGGCCCCGGAAGCTTATTTGAACAGTCAGGTCTTGAGGGCCGTTCAGAATTGAGGTGATGGTCGGGAGGTGTGTGGTGAGGTTGTTCCAGGTCTTTGCTGTGATGTGGGAGAAGGATTTTCCTCTACTTCTGCTTCGGTTAATGCGGGGAGTATGGACAAGTGAAAGGGAGGTGGAGCGTAGTCTTCTCGATGGTTGATGGAAGTTCAAGCGGTGGTTAATGTAGGCGGGTCCTTGGTTGTGTAGAGCCTTGTGTGTGTGGGTCAGCAGCTTGAAGTGGCATCTCTTCTGTACGGGGAGCCAGTGGAGTTTCCTGAGGTAGGGTGTGATGTGGGTTCGACGTTAATGTATTTTTGCATGAGAAGGTGTGCTTTTAAACAGCTGACTGGCTTTTTACCTAGCCCTACAGTCATTTAGAAATTCCCCACTTTTCCTACAGAGTATTCCTGCTGTAATTGAATGCCCACCTAGGGTGTGTGGGAGTTGGTTGACATTCTCGGCCTGCAGCCCTAGTTTGCAAATTCATTCCCAAACCTCATCTAACTAATATGCTCATCCAAATAACACTATCTAGACTCACTGAAAAGCACTTAAACGCCTCGTCAGGGCTAGTAAGCGCTATATAAATACAGTTACAACTACAACTACAATGTCACCTTGGCACAAAAGGGTTGGCCTTCTAATGGTACCCTCTCCTGCCCCTCCCTGGCCCTACTGCCTGCTGATTGGTTGTAGCAGTTATCGTATCGGACTCTACCCATGGAATATGTCCAAACTCCACCTCATATTGTCCACTAAAGTTTCATAAATATTTAATGGAAGTCTTGCAGATCACTCCTCTGATTCATAAAATAAACCACAAAGGTTAGGATATGAGGGGAAAATTCAAAGAGTGAGTGCCGGGCATTTCAGAACATCCAAGCGCATGCCCTTGGTGCAGTCTTGGGGTGGCAGTGCTATTGTCGGGCACCCTGATTCCCAAGGGGCCTTGTACACCTAAGTTAGGTGCAATATTGCTTGATTTACGAGTACAAATTCATGTTAGTGATTCACAACCATGGGTTGGCCCCCTTACACGGTTGTCCTCATACCTCAAATGATGCGAGTATACTCCAGTTTTAATTGTTGGTAAATAATGTTCGCTTAGGGGTTAGTTGTGGGTTTCCAGGGTGGGAGCACCTGCAGAGGGCAGTGAACTCCCACAAGATGGCCATTTTCTTGTCTATGGGAGGAGTAAATCCATCTTCAGGGTATGAAAAACAAGGGTGCACCTCCATAATCAGGGAAGTACGTTTTCCTTCTCGAGGAACACAACAAAGAGTTGTGCAGTGCAAATGCATCAATGCGATACCTTTACCCATTCAGGAATGCACTCTAGCTACATTTTTTAATGTGTAACTATTTATTAATGTAAATACACACGGAACATGCAAGAGTTCCCGCTCCCGAAGCAGTGGCGTAACGTAGCTTGAGGGGGCCCCCTGCAAGGTACATGGAGGCAGTGGCAGCCACCAATAATAAACAGTGGTGAGGCTGGTGGAGGGGGTGCAGGGGGGAGCACAGGACGGGGGTAGGTTTAATAATAATAATTTTAAACAAGCATTGGCATAGCCAATAGGTCTCGCCTTTGGGACCTTATAAGTGTTTAGCCATGCAACGGTTGATGTTGTTGCACCAAGGATATTGTGCTGCATAACTAAATACTTATAAGGTCCCAAAAGCGAGACCTATTGGCTATGCCAATGCTTGTTATTTGGTGCTGTCAGTATTTTGACACAAGTGTCCCTCCCCCAAACACTTTAACATAAAATGCTAATTTCAATATTCACATAAATGTGATGATCGCTCTGTGTGCTCAGCCAAGAGGCCAAATCTTGGATGAACATGTAGTCTGAACCACTGACAAGCACTGTGAGACACTTGCACAGCCTTCAGTCTCAGCTCCAAAGCTCTCAATTGTGCCCCATTATGAGCATCCAGCCACAGCCTGAACTCACACAGACTACTAGAGGCCACTCGGTTTACTGTGGGCACTATGTACACTCGTATGGTGCATGAAAAACAAAATTACAGAAACACTACTGGTATGGAACGCAGATTAAGTAAAACATCAGGGGCGTACCTTGGTCAGTAAGATTGGGGGGGGGTGAGCTTCAGATAAGGTTAAAATACATTATACAACAAGCAGGGTGCATGAGAGGGGCCTAAGGGGCAGTGGAAAGGGAGACGAATGTGGATTGGTCGGGGTAAGTGACAGAAAGCACAATATTTTTTGGGGAAAAAAAACATTTTGAAGTATTTCTAAACAGCGAGGGGGAGAGTGTGTGTGCGTTTATCTCTGTGTCGAGTAAAAATTCCTGGTGAAATTAGACAGAACCTGAATTAGATAGACTGACTGAAAGCACCTGTGCCCAACTATTTATCACAAACTACATTTATAATGGGGTGTAACACACACACACCCCAAGCTATGCCCCTGTAAAGCATGTGAAATATAAACAGAGGTTGCTGTGTTGACATGGGTTACCTTAAGGGTTTTTGCAGTCATTGTATAGAAATTGATCTGTGTTTTTGCCTGGAATGTTAATGACATGAATAACAAACTTAACGAACGATTTCAACGTCAATTTTTAATTACTACCAGGTCTCAGATTTGACAAGACCCTCCCAGCTTAAAGCTGTTCTGCCAGGGCTTATCAAACCTCAGCGCTTTTCTCACTCTCATCTCTTGGCTGCTTTATCTTCACTCCAAATGTCCCAGCAGCTTAGGCTAAGATCTGACGCCCCAAGCCTTCTCTTACATACTTTCCCATTCCTGCACCCGGCTCTTGTACATGCAGGCTTATTCTAGCTTCCCCTCCAATCATTGTCCTGCTACAACCTGTGTCTTAGGCATGTGTAACGAAAACATGCTCTGAGGCCTCGCAGGGGCACACCTGCAGAGCACATCAATGTTATGTACAAGGAACAACAGCTCTTTTATAGACACCTCCTGACAGTGTCACTAGAAAACTAACTTATTCTCGCAGTTTGCAAACTCCTAACGACGTCTGAGCTCTAAAGGCCTGCTTCACTTATGTATTTTAAGCAACACGATTACCTGGAACAGAGCTCTATATATTCATTAAAATGTCAGATAAATGTGTTAAATAAAGTTGCAATAAACACATATGCTTTCTTGAAAATCGATAAATCACAATGCAATGTACTCTTATATCCAATAACTGCGCGCAGTGGAAACGCTTCTGTTTGTGAAACTATCAGGTGGAGAGAGAAAGGGATAACTTCATACCGTGTAGATATATGCCTCAGGGGGCCATGGGCTCCGATGTAAGCGAGGGGTTGGTGTAGCAAAAGACAGTCATAATCTGTTATGACTGAAACAGCTGGTGCAGTTAGCCCGGGTGCCACTACACCTGCTGCACGAAAGATAGGCACACCCTGCTTTGCTTTCTTCAACCGCTTGCTGTTGCTGCATGTCTGAAATAAAAGCAGATCGCCTTTGCCACTTAGGTAGACCCTGACTACGGAATTCCATCTTCTGTTCCCCCCGCCACTCCACCACAGGCTGTCGCACCGCACCCCACCTATGGCTTGTGCCTAAAGCTCCCGAGAGCCCCCCTCGCCACCCCTCGCCCCCAGAGGCGGAGCGCGCCGGCTGAGGCCTTCAGTGCACACATGGCCTGTGCGGCGGCCAGCTCCGGCTAGCAGCACAGCTGGGTGGCGGGCAGGCCCCCGCAGCCCGCTCACTCCCACAGCAGCACAGAGCCCGCTCGCCGCTCCGGAGCCTCGGCTCGGTCTCCCTGGGTGACAGCAGTGTTTTTGCAGACCGCTCTCAGCGCGTGCTCCCTGCAGGATGGCGGAGGCTGAGCTGCACGGGGAGAGGCTGCAAGCCATCGCGGTGAGTGCCTGCTTCATGCTGGGTCTGCGGGTGGGGACGGGCATCTGGGGGTTGCCCCCTCCCGAGGGGGTGCAGGAGGCGGAAGAGCACCTGAGAAGTTTAAGCACGTGAACGCCCTTATCAAAACACCGATTGCTCAGAACAGCCAAGCATCTAGCAAGTTTAACACATTTACTTGCATGCCGTTGTATTTAACACGCGCACTTTTCGATCACTCTGGCTTGTTAAAGACGTGTGGACACGTGAAATGCCGTACATACATCATGAATTTATTAAACAAACAATTGAAATTCGAAAATATACCGGGGTATTTGGCTAGACAGAGACATTCAGGGAATAATAATGACAGGAAACGAGAGAAAGAGCAAGCGCGGCCGCGGGAAAGCAAAACGAAAAACAACCTTTGAAATCTGACCCGAAACAGATGGCACACGGCGCGCCCCTTGCTCGTAACCGCAAGCCGTAGGCCGTGGGCGGATACATTTCCTGGGAAAGGTGGGACATGCACCGGCCTTTGCCCAATTGCGTGCTGTCTTCGCACGCAAAGCCCAATAGGAAAAAAGCTAAAAAAAAAAAACACACGCACGAGCGTGTGAAAAGTGCTGAGTGATTCCAAGAGGTCGTTTTCCTAGAGCAGCGCATGCGCGCTGCACTAGGCTCGACCTAAAAATGAAAGGAGACTTACCTGGAGCTGCCGGCCGCCTTCCTCGTCGCGCCTTGTCTTTCTTGTCCCAGCAGGCACTGGGGCAGCATTAGACTCCCTGTGCAATCCCCCGTGCTGCTCTCATGCTATGAGAGCAGCGCAGAGATTCACCTTAGTGGGCTGCTTTGACGCTCCGCACAGGACAGGGAGTCTGTGATGTTTCTCCAGCCCGGCTGTACAATACAGCTGGGTTGGAGAAACCTAAGTGTGCATGTGTGTTTGGCCGGCCTAAGATGGCTGGCCAAACACACATACTCACTTATAAGTGCACAACCAGTCCTCCCCCACCTCCCACGGCCCTGGCCCCTCCCCTCTCTACAGCACTGGCTCAGCCAGTGGGTGAAAAATAAAACAATGATAGAACATCGTTTTATTTTTCACCTGCTGGCTCTGAGCCAGTGGGGCGACGCTCCTCCACCATTGCGGAGGGGTCGCCCCTGCATGGAGGGTCCACCTCCAGACTCAACCAGGAGCTCTCAGGCCAGGACACTGTGCTGAGGGGGCCCTCTGGAGCTTGAAAGCCCCCCCCCCATGCAGCGGGGGATGCGGGGGCCTACATTATGCTACTGTTCCGATGACTACCTCTAGAATTCTTTTGATATTCCAAGGCTGTTAAATCCAAAAAATCGACCACAGGAGCTAATTTCAGAGTTTCCTTTATAAACTGGACCCATAGTTGCTTTGACCCAAGATTAAAAATGAAACTTATATGACAGCATTTGTAATTGGTGAAACCACTTTTGACCACAGCTGCTACTGACGATTTCCAGAGCTCTCAAGTTTTCAAATTTTTTAGATGTCATAACTAATTTGCCTAATGATGACATCACAGGAAGTGGTCACCCAATCTACAACCCTCCACCCCAGGCCTTCCTCAGAACTCCCCAATAACTGGAGTACACATTAGAGTGGGCAGCATGGCTCACGGCCCTGAGACGCTCGACCACCTCCGTCTGGAAGCCGTTCCAGCTCAGCGTTCCCGCCAGCCCCAGGCCTCTAGCTAAGGCTAGCGAGCATGTGCTGCTTCTGTAACCAAGAACGTGACACAAACCCAGGGGGAAGGCGAGCTTGTGCTGTGCAGCTGGCCCGGCAGGGCCAGGCCAGTGCGGTCAGGTCATGGCCCGGTAGTAGTCCTTACGTTCGAGTCAGGAGCCACCTGGCAGCAGCACACCCAACCTTCACCCGACTCAGCCTGACAACTGAATGAGATAGAGTGGCCATATGTAGCTTGTGGTGGGCAGAAAGAGAACACCTCCCTCAAGTCCCTGCCCCGAGTCCACCCAAGCCTCTGAATGGACCTATGGAGGCTCCTGGCTGGCTTTCAGGTGGGCTCTGGCTCCAAAATTAGCATCTGCTGAGCCAACATCAGGAAGAAGATGCGATTAAGCCACCTGGGACGCATGTCATGCATTCACAATGTTGATTGTTTGTGAGAATGGTTTGTGTAAGTGCGACTGCTGACTCTCTAATCAATTTGCTGATGAAATGCAAGACACTTGAAGTCTCTGGGTTTCATTCAGTGGTCAGGGTGAAATGAGACACTGGAAGAGTAAAAACTTGTGTTAAATGTTTAGTAAGTCGATTGCCAAATATTCAACGTGGTTGTTAATTAAAATATTATGGTACTAGTCCCTTGCAAATGTTGTAATTCTGCTATACAGTGAAAGAAAGTCATAAACACCAGAAAACTGCTAACTTGTAGCAGGTGAGGCGGTGGTTTTTTAACATCTCTAGATGATGTACAACCTTCTCCCCCTGTGGTTGAAGCTCCCAGATCTCTGCTTCATAGAGCACAGGTGAGGTGACATTGGCCTGGAAAATGCAATCATCATGGGGGTCATCTGGGCTCTGTGCTTGTAACAGAGCCAGAGCATCGCTCTGGCCTCTGCTTTGCTGGCTTTTTCTGTGCGCGAACCTTCATGAGTTATTAGGCGAGAAGGATGAGTTATTAGGCGAGAAGGTTATGCGCAGGTAACAATACTCACCTTTCCAGGTGTGATCCGCCCAGCTTGAAGATCTGGGGCCTGATTTCCAGTTCCTAACGCACTTGTAATTTCGTGGATGCAATATCCGTCACGACCGTGAAAGAGTTCCTCTCTGCCAAACTCTAAATCAAGCCCCTTGTTTCTTATGGCAAAAGATTGTGGGCAAAGATAATCACTGTAGAATGAGTTGTTGGTTGTTATGCTGTCCCCTTACATCATCTCTCCACTCCATTCAGTAGAGTTTGTGTTAATTGAAGGGTTCTGGCTAGAATTAAACAGTTGTCTACAGGAATAAAGGGGAATATCCCTTTTCCCTCCGATGGTAACATGTCTTTAGGGAATTCTTGGAGTAAGGGACTGCACTGGTGTGTAAGTTAAGCAGCTATGTAGCCATAAGACCTCTTTGCCTGGCATACATGTATGCCCTGGGTTTCCTAGGTGGTTGTTTATCCTTTCCAAAGTAGGCTGCAACCATGGATTGCCCAAACAAATATTTTAGGAGTTTGATCCTCTGGGAGTCTATCAAGCCTCAATTTCTCCCCAAAACTCTGTTCAGACAAGATCGGAATCGAAAGAGAAGTGGAGAAAAATGGCACCCAAGAACATTCTACACTTTGAGGAAAAATTACACACTGATATTTGAAGGATGAACATCTGATCCATCATTGACCAATCTGATCTAAATCTACCTTGCACAAATCCAAGAAGTACTAATAACAGCACGTCTGTTTGCAACATTTCCATTCTTTCGGTGTGATCTATGGAACAAACAGACCCAATCAAACGTTAGTGATGGTTCATCAGATGTAGCCCACCATCCACTTTATTATCAAGAGCATCTCCATGACTATCTCTGACAGGCGAACGAGGCTTTGAAAGAGTAGGTACTTGTACAAACATGTAGATGTCTCAGACCAGAGAAGTGCATCCTGAAGATTAGGAGAGGAGACAGTGAAGAAATAAATGGAAAACTAATGGGTTGGCTGGAAACTTGACAAAGTTTGGATGGAGTTATCTCCCAGTGACAGAGGTCAGTTCCAGCTCCTTACCAAAGGCCTCAATTGCTAGGTGTCTCAGGTTAGTGTAGAGCGCTAGGGTATGTGAGGGTGTGCCATCTAATCACCAAGCATCTTGCCAGTGTGTGACTCTCCAAGGGAATTGTAAGTGGTTTCCACTAAGACATCAAAACAAGTTAAGAATTTTCACACATTCACTGTGAAAGAACATCTGGCAGAAGGCAAACCTCTCTCAAGGAAAAGGCTCATGTCACAGTTGGCGCAAGGGGCTGAAACTAACAGTGCCACACCCAAGCTAGTAGCTGCATCTATAGTTTCACTTGGAGGGGACACTTCAGGGTCATCAGAGGTAGTGACAGTATAAAAGCATAGTTTCCACTTTGGTCAGTGCCTGGCAACATTTCGCGCTTGCGTGGGCTTTCCACTTCTTGGTTTAGTTGAAAATTCCCTTGTGGTCCTCTCACCTTATATTTTCTTTCATTTTTGCATCACTCAGGCTCTTTATTTATATATTTATTTATGTATTCATCAATTCATTCATTTATTCATTTATTTGATTATGGTTCTGCACACCCACCAGAGCGCTTTACATAAATTAAATTAGGGTTATATGCAGAATCACGGGGAAGAGGGCATCCAAAGTGCAAAAAGTGGGGGGGTGACAGTCATTGAGGTGAAAAAGTTAATCCTTTCTTGGACACTGCAGTACATGGAAGTGACTGGACCGGGGAGGTGGATGTGATAGGGAATCACTCTGGGAGCCGCGGCTGTAGTGTGCATGTGCGAGAGGATCCAAAACTCACTTTTTCTTTCTTACCCGTTCTCTGCTTTGACAGTCGACTTCCCGATAAACAACAGAATAGAGTTGGGTCGTGAGTGGAAGCATCGATGAAAGAGCAGTAAATAAAGTTCTTTCTCGAAGATGTCATGTCAGGGGTTGGTTGGAATAGCTGGAGGGATAGAGTTCCAGATCTTGGGGGTGTTTCCTGAGAAGAATTGTTTCAAGGTGTGGGATTTTTTGCAGAGTGGGGTTTCAAGTCGAAGGGAGTCTGTTCTTCAAAGATCACGTAGTCTCCCGTAAATAATAAATTTGTGGGCCAGGTCGTTTGGTAACTCTCTGTAGGGCCTTGTGGACAATACAAGCTAGAAGGAATTGACTTCTGGCTGCTATGGGTAGCCAGCTGTGAGAAATTAGCACTGGTGAGATGTGGTCACATCTTCACAAGCGAGATACCAATCGGGCTTCAGAATTGAATGCTGCTCTGAGAGGGACTGGGTGAATTCATCAGTGGGCTGGTGATTGAACTTCAAGTCTTCAACTCCTCAGCTGGGATACGGTGTTGATCTTCCAGAGGAGTCTGATTTGGTGATGTGTGGTCCTTTCTAAGCCATTAACGGATGCATTATATGGATATATAGATTCAGGTCTTTATCCAGGATGAAACCCCAGAATTTGACTGTTTCAACAATGGCAGTCGAGAATCCTTCTTGCATGCACTTATGAATTATATGCATACTGCTGTGTCAAGAAGAGATCAGGAGGAATGACATTTTCTAGGGGTTCAGTTTAAAGTGCTGTAGGGCCATCCAGGGTTGTAGCCCCTTCAAACCTCTTCCAGGGGCAGATAGGTCCTCTGCCAAGAATACTTTCAGACATAGTTGCGTGTCATCAGCCTATAGGTGGAATGTCATCAGCCTATAGGTGGAATGAGATGTTTTTGGAGATAGCCGCACAAGTTGCAGTTTACTGAGAACAAGATTGGAATGCCAACATAGGTCTGTGACATACTGTGAGACTCAGAAATCTACCATAATATGAGAGATACTAATGTATGGATAAGAAGCCCTGAAGAAGTCTCTCGTGAAAAAGACGAAACGCGTTGGCTACTGAAAATAATTTTAATTTTATGAAGATTTGAATAAAGAATTTTTCTAATGAAACAAGGAGCCTGTGGATGAATTGTGTACAGCTCATGCTACAACAAGCTTTATGCTATATTGACATGGAAGAAAAATTGTGTGTGCCGATCCCTCTTGTGGAATGAGATGTTTGACTTATCCAGGGGGGTGGTCAGAGTTTCCATGTATAGAATTGAAAGGCTCCTTACCTTTTGGGCACTCGCTGCTCCTGTGTTGTGCTCTATTACAGACCCGCCTCTCCTGCCTGCAGGATCAGCTCCCGCCTCTTTGGATTCGATACAGCCCTCAACATTGCAGAGGCAGGTGAGTGGTGCACCAAGTTCCTTTTTTGTTGCTATGCCTCCTCTTCATCATTGCCCTTATTGTTTCTCTCTCCTTTCACCTGGAGGTGTGGTCGGTGCTAAGAGACTTACCATTTTAAGGACCATCATGACTAGAGGCGTGCTACCAAGTCTGGACGATTGTTCCCTTCGCCAGAACTCTGGGTCGCTGCTGTTCCCTTCAGGGTCATCTTAGGCTTCAGGGGACTTACTGTGGTTCAAGAGTTTCACACTAGGAACGTGACATTCCCCATATTCTCTGTAACATCATGTAACTATCTCAGAAGAAACAAAGAAAAGCCCATAACATGGAAACAGTCACGTGACAAACCAAGCCAGAAAATCTCCTTTCACTCATCGTTAGTCATGGAGATCGCAGCCTCCGCTTCTGGCGCTGTGCGGTCAGATTTGTAGGTAACTGTGCAAGCGCAGGTCGAGGGATCTACCCTGGAGTCTCCTCCACAACATTTATCTGCCTCTGTGACCTCATCCCTTTGGCTCTCTGCATCAGAAGAGTGGTCCATTCCATCATCACGGGGAGCTGTTCAGTCTGCCTGGCCAATCCCAGTCCTGCCTTTTATCGGAGCTTGCAGCCTTAGAGGACAGCACTTGAGCCAATGTAAATGATCCAATCAGGAGCCAGGCATCAAGCCTCAGTCATGTACACATGGACCGTGTATGCTTATTTGCTTCACAAGTTAAGTCCAGATCATGGACTTTGGGATGTCCCCTACACAGAATGCAGATCTGATGGCTCTCCTTCAAAGGATGCCATCCTGCAGCTGCAGGATGTTACCTGGCTCATCAAAAAGGAAAGCCGCCCAGCTGGTGTGGGTCCCATTTGATCACGGATGCATGGCCTTTCCTGAGGTTGTAGCCAGTACACTGGGATGCGGTCCGAGTAATTACCAGTGGCTGAGATTAATTAAAGCATTCCCTTCCATCACTTCTATGTATACTGGGTTGCAGCCTGGCATAACTCCGGAAGAAGGGATACGCCCCACGTGAAACACTGTAGTGGTCTGTTGTATGTAGGCAGAACAAGTCTTGTGAAGGCTCTGTGATGTTAACATATAACTCCCAAGGATGCTGGGAGGAATACATGCATTCTTGAAAGGATGAAACACATCCCTCACTGTGAGCCTGAGAGGAAGCTGCCCTCAAGGGGCTGACAGAGGCGATCCTGAGGAGAGAACTAGGACATTACAGCCCCTTCCTGCAGCCCCAACTCATTGTCAGCATCACCTGGAGGAGAGGTGGCCAGGCCAGGCCATGAAGATCTTGTGGTCGTGAGACTCCTACATTGGTGTAAAGTGAACACACACTGTGAACTAAACTTCAAATATTGACGACATCGTATTTGTGTAGACCTTGGTCTTAGTCTCTGCCGGGGGCATCACGTCACCATGCACCATCGTTCTTCTGGGAGGAAGGAATCTTCCTTTCACTAAGCACGTGCTTCAGGGCACGCACTTTCTTGTTTGCACTCCCAATAAAACAGCTACATTTCTCAGGCTTCAAATGGGATGAGGGCCTTACATTCTTGGTAATGCCCAGGAGAAGGTAGGAAGCAAAAGGGCTGGACTAGGCATCGTAGAGCACATGAGAACCCCCAAGTGTGGACGTTTCTGTTCCCGCGCTGTCGCCTGCCGACAACATAGTGTTCCACCCTTTCATTTCTCCCCTCCTTCAGTTCTCCATCTAGCACAGGAGAGCCCCAGAATATCATGTTTTAAATATTGTGCAACAAAAATATTGCAGCCAGAATATCAACTACCAAAATATTGTGAAGGTAAGTATATTGCTCGGATTGTTGTGTCTTCATTTGCTGGGACAGTAGTGGTCGGGCTTTGCCATAGGCCGCACCCCCTGATATTTTGTGTGACAGCTGAAGTTGTGACTGTGCCACAGGGTGAAACATGTTGTCATCAATTTGATTAATGTGTCTTCATCATCAATATGTGTGTGCGCCCAGTGGTATATCTGCATCATGCATTTAGTAATGATTCGCACACGTTAAAGAGCAGCTACGACAATTTGTAGAGCAGCAGGGGTCAACTTTTCCGTTTTTGGAAAATGTGCTAGACGAGTGATAGTGTGTGTAGACAGTTCAGGAGTTCCTTCAAGATTTAGAGTAAGAGAGTGCCTGGGAATGACCATCTTTGGAGTAAGGTCGTACAGTGTATCAGTGTGCAGGCCTAATTTGTGAAAATAGTGCCAGGAACCAACGTTTTTCTTAGGAATCAGCCAGTGCTTAATTTGTAAAATAGTAAGTACCAGGGCCCTTGTCAGGCGGCCACCGCAGCTCACAGCGCCAACTATTGCCCCGCCAGCACTGGCAATGACAGTAACAACACAACTAACCATCACACTCCTATAAGGGTGACATTCATACTTTTAAGATACATTGAAATGACTAATACCTGATGGCCAAGATATTGTTATAGCTTTGGGTGGCAAGTATTAGTCATTTTAATGTATATTGAATTATCAAGCAACTGTGCTCATCACCAAATTAGAGAAAAAGCGCCACCAGGTGGCATGCTGTCATAAGTATGGGTGTTGACAATAAAATGCCGGTGCAGAGCACCGGAAACTACTGGCTCAAATTAAGCACTGACTGCCAAGGCTGCCTATACTTAGTTCCACCTTCTGCTTCTTTCTTCCACCATTCTCTACTTCCCATCTCTTTACCACACTCTTCCTGGTTCTTTTTCAGTCCAGTTTTCTATCTTTGTCGCAGTTTAGGTATGTTTATTTCTCTTCCTCCTCCTTCTCCGCCTTTTTCTCTCTTGCTCTGTGTCAAAGTTTTATTATATAAAATAAGTCTTGGCCAGCGCCCCATCTGGAAAAAACGAAACGTGAAGCACTACTGTGCTTTTTTAGGCTACTATGTGTAGCTGTTCTTTATCTATTCTTTTTTGGGAGTTTTATATAGCGTGAACTCGACCTGAAGGTATCAGAGCACTTTATATGAGCACCAGTTGTGTTACAGACAGATACATTCATTTTTTTGTTAGGCACAGGCAGATTAAGTGATTTACCCAGAATCACAGGATGTTGAGCGTCCCTGCCGGGACTCGAACCCGGTTCCCCAGCTTCGAGGTCGACTGCTCGTCATTAGGCCACTAGACATTTAAAAAGACATAGACTGGATGAAGAAGGGAGTGCCAGGAAGGACTGTGGATATTTTAGGGCAAGGCACGGGTGGGCAGCAGAGGAGGGCTGTCTTTAGTGGGAAGGGTGCAAAAAGGGGACCAGCGCCTGCTGCACGAGACTTTAATCAATGTACAAAACCAGGTCACAAAAAGTCACACAACCAATGGCTCCAGGCGGTTTCCACTCAGGAAATTGAAGCTTCAGTCCATTGATCTGTGATTGTGTTGTAGAACACATAACTGCACGAGGGACCCGTGACACATCCCGAAAACCCAGAGTCAGACACATGTGTGAATAAGGAATGTTTACTGCTCAGGACCATACATTTAAACGAAGGGGCAGATTTATCAAACACTCACGCAAAGGAGCAAGACAACTTGCTGCGCTGCGTTTCATCATAGGAAGAGAGGAGAAATGTGCCATATCTACTGAGATCTGACGCATTCCTGCTCTGTCCCTGCGCTGCATAGAAAGAGGAAATAGCAAGAAGAAATACATATATTTTTCCTCGTTTCGTCTCTGTTGGGAAGGCGTACCATTTTGATGCAATTCCACGTTTACCAACCTCAGTAAGTCAGGGATTGCGTCCAAATCCATGGGTGGATGCATGGGAACACCCGCGCTCCACCCATGGAACGCCTTTCCAACACAGAGTAGCGCAATGCAGAGATTTGCGATACCTTGCTTTACTCTGGATTTACTAAGCCGTGCAGAGGTAGCTTTGCGTGGCTTAGTAAATCCCACTAAAGGGCATGCGTTGCCTTGCGTCACCTTGCATGATGCAAGGCAAACCCAAGCCCTTTGTAAATCTGGGCCCAAATATCTCAGAAAGGACAACTCACTGCAGTAATCAGCTAAGTAAACAATGATCATAAGAAATACCATGCAGCGACCTGCTGTGCAGCTCAAAGCTGCCAGCTGATTGAAAACCATAAACTGCGCGCCCGTCTCCCACGCCTCTTCATCCATCAACCTGCTAAGTGCTGCGTCCCGTAACACGATAACTCCACCTCGGTGATCAACACGCACAACAGGGGAAAACTTTCTACATAGCATCAAAACCAGGACAACACTCTTCCAAATATACACCCTGCACACGGTGTAGGGTACTTCCCATATAGGCAGGTGCTTCAATGCCCCACCTAGGGGTAGTAAGCGCTATATAAATGTTGCAAAACAATATAAAAGTAAATATTTCATATGTAATGCATCAATGAGCTCCCCTGTGTCCAGTTTTCTTTGTGCAGAGTATTCATCTCGTCACGACACAGAAGGATGAAGTTTGTGAATACCACGATGAGAGGTCATTCTCTGCCCGCTGCTGAAACGCTCCCCTTCTTAATTCCTCAGAGCCTTTCATTGAGCTGGAGTCCATCCAATGTGGCCCACCAGGGTTCCTACGGAAAGTCGTGGTCTTGGAACATGGAACCCACCTATTCAAACATGGAATGGGAGGTGGGGTCCATGAGAGACAGCAGCTGGAGCAGTGGTCGGGGGTGTTGTGTGCCCTCAACTTCTGTAGATCTGCTTCTTACAGAATGTTCATTTACCCTTTGAACCCGGGTCATTGCACTGGTGACCAGGGTGGACCGGAAGCAGAGGGAATGCCAAGTGTGGTAGGCTGAGGCGATCTGGAGATGCACCAATCTGGAAGCACTGGAACTGGAGGCGTCCATAGCGTCAGTGTGAGAGCCTCCGAAGTGTCCAGGCACCTTGTAGTGCTAGCCCGCCTTGTTTGGGAGACCTGTGTGTGTTCAGAAAGGCAACCAAGAGCATGTAACAGAGTACTCATATACACTACTTCCTGTACTCATAAATGCTTTGTGCTCCGCTTTTGTGTGTTCATAGTTACCTATGCAGAAAGGATCCTGTTTAAATAGTAGAGGGGCCCGGTTGCAGAAGGAGAGCCTGGCTTATCCTAAGTTAAGACCAGAAAAAGTCCAATAGTTTGCTAAAGAAAAAGATAGACAACCATATTTCTTGTGGTAAGGGCGTATCCAATAGGTTCCTTAATAGCATCTGGCACTGCAGGCTCCTATTCAAAATATTCTGAAGCGGGCCTGGTTGCTGAAAACCTAATGTCTCAGCAATCGCTTGCTAGGAACTTTCTCTTCACTAGAGGTCTCCTCTGATTGGCTGCCACTTCTGTCATTCAAGTAAATTTTACATTTAGGTTCTCCCTCTACCCCTTTGTAACTTTTCCAATGAAATGCTTGATCAAGTCCAGACAAATTGTTTACCTCAGGCCATCTATAAACTAGACCCTCAGCATTGGGCAAAACCGCCATCTGGCTTATTCAAAGAGATTGAGCTATCAGTCCTCATCCCGACGAGCTGGAGAGGATCCATAATCAATCCTATCTTCAAAGGCGGGGACCGCACCAATTCAGCCAATTACAGGTTAATATCATTAAAATTACAGGTTAATATCATTAATAGATGCAAAAGCAAAATACACTATGTATCGTTAATTCTAGCTGTCCTTGTAGAATGGGCCGACAGACACAATCTGGTTTCTGTAAACCAGACTGGATTCAGAAGAGGGTATGGTAAAACTATGAATAATAATAATAATAATAAAGGGCATTTATAGAGCGCACAGCTACCTCGAGCGAGGTGTCACAGCGCTAACGCGGAGGGCAACCGAGAAGAGAGACCGGGCCGCTAATCCCTTTGCTGAAGGAGCCAGGTTTTCAGTGTCTTTCTAAACTCCTGCTCCGAGTTTAACAAGCGTAGGTGGAGAGGCAAGTCATTTCATAGTTTGGTGGTTCCTACTGAGAACGATCTGCCCCCCCGCCTAGCTTTGGAAAAGCGAGGGACAGTGAGGTAGCGTTTGTGGTTGGATCTTAAGGACCGCTCCTGGAAGTATGGGAGCAGTCTCTTCTTCAGGTAGCTAGGGCCCCTGCCTTGGTAGGCTCGAAACGCAATTGTTAGGGCCTTGAATTCGATTCTCCTGGCAGTAGCCAGTGGAGTTGTTTAAGATGGGGAGAGATGTGATGGCGCAGCGGGACCTTACGGACTAGCCTCGCCGCCGCATTCTGCACTAGTTGCAGCCTTCTGATCAGAGACCTGGGCAAGCCCAGGTAGAGGCCGTTGGCATGGTCAAGGTGAGAGGTCACAAGGGCATGAACCACCGTTCTACGGCTGTCATCCGGCAGAAAATCTAGGAATTTTCGGATGGTTCTCATTTTCCCAAAACAGGCTGCCGAGACTTGACGAACTTGGGCCGACAGGGTCAGATCTTTGTCCCATCTGACACCCAGGTTTTTAACCGAGTCCTTCAGTATCGGTGGGGTGCCGAGTTCTTCAGGCCACCATAGGCCTGCGGGAGGGTGGGAGGCTTGGTTAAAAAATAGAACCTCCGTTTTATCGGCATTAAGCTTAAGGAAGTTGCCTTTCATCCAGGTCGCAATGTCTTTGAGACAATCTATGAAGGAATTAAAAGCTGCAGTGGAATGATCTCTGAAGGCAAACATCAGCTGTGTGTCATCCGCATAGGACATCACCTTGACCCCACTCTTAGCGATGAGAGCCGCCAGAGGCGTCAAGTAAATGTTGAAGAGAAGAGGGCTCAAGGCAGAGCCTTGAGGGACTCCACACCTGAGCGGTTTTACAGAGGAGGTGTACGGGCGAAGAAAGACTTGTTGGTTGTGGCGGTGGAGGTAGGAGGAAATCCACTCCAATGCCATCCCCTGGATACCTATCTGTGAACATCTTAGCACTCTCCCTAATTGCGGATAAATGCAAACAAAAGCTGCACCTCTGCTTTATAGATCTGAAAGCAGCATTCAACTACATTGATCGAGGCATCTTATTGATGAAATGAAGAAAATGGAATTTCCTTGCTAAGACACTTCGAGCCATCGAATTACTATATTCGCAAACCTGGATCCGAGTCAAACTGGGCGACGGCACAAGGATTCCTAGGAAGATTGCCACAAAAAAAGGCCTGAAGCAGGGGTGCGTCCTGGCACCATATCTTTTTAACCTGTTCATGGCCGACTTATCGCCAAGGCTAGATCAGGTAAATTTGCGCCCACTGCACTTGGGACCACTAAGCATATCACATCTTGCGTATGCGGATGATGTCGTACTACCCAGTTTAACCGAAGTTGGGCTGCAAAGACTAGTGACCGAATGGACAAATTATACAAATGACAATCAGCTTGAAATCTACAACCAAAACAATGACTGTCACAAACCGATTAGGGCATCAGCTTAAGATCCGGCTGGATGCGACGACATTGGAGGAGGTCAATACTTACAAGTATTTGGGCGTCCATATTGACAGCAGAGTAAATCATCAGGACCAGATGCAATCTATGACATCAAACGGGCGCGCCCTGACATTTGCATTCGGCACACTCGCCAAGAAGTTAGATGGCCCCTCTTTTAAGCCATTACTGTCAGTAATAGTGGCCAAACTGCTACCTTCCATGGTATAAGGAAGCATCTCCCTGCACGGAAAAGATGCTTCTTTTTTTAATTGTTTGCAAGTAAGCGTCGTCAACCTGGTGTTTGGCCTCCTGCAAAATGCTTCTCCGGCACAAGCTCGTTTGGGATTTAGGATCATTAATGAAGTAATCGGGAGAATGTATAACATAATAAAAAAACTGGTATAAAGTTAGATCGAAACAAAGAAAGCTCAACATTAAACGACGCATTATGGATGGCCATGGAAAATGATCCACACTCGATGTACCACAAATATCTCCATCAAGCACTAAATCTGATGAACACGGTCGAGCTTTGGAATAAGACCTTGCCTTTCTCAAGCTTCAGGCAAGTGATAAGCAAAGTAGCGAAAATGCATTCATATATGGCCGATGAAAACATCCTTAGCGGTCGCTCACATGCATGGATGGTGCTTAAATATTATGACTGCTGGACACCAGCACCATATTTAAGTCTAACGTATCCGGTGCACATAAAGAGAAAGTTGATGGCAATTTGCCTCAGCCAACTCCCTTCACTGGCGGATCAACCACCATGGAAAAACGGTGGCTTTATAGCATGTAGACTTTGCGGATCAACGAAGGAGAACTTCATTCACGTGGTTTGCATATGACCCTACCTCCAAAAAGCTAGTGTCACCTTGCTAAAAAAGCATACAACAGTGTAGGCATACGCACTCGCAGGGCTACAATAATAAAAAGCTTGGACCCTTTAGACCCCCAAGTGAACTGCAAACTGATCAAATATCTACAGCTACATCAATCAATCAATCAATCAATCAATCACGGCATTTATAGAGCACGCTACTCACCCGGGAGGGTCTCAAGGCGCTGGGGGAGGGGGTAAGTTACTGCTCGAACAGCCAGGTCTTGAGCTGCTTCCTGAAGGAGAGATGGTCCTGGGTTCGCCGAAGGTGAGTGGGGAGGGAGTTCCAGGTCTTGGCTGCCAGGTAGGAGAAGGATCTTCCTCCGGCGGTGGTTCTGCGGATGCGTGGTACGGTGGCGAGGGCGTGGCTGGTTGATCGTAGCTGGCGTGTGGGCGTGTAGAAGGTCACGCGGTCGTTGAGGTACTTTGGGCCCAGGTCGTGGAGGGCCTTGTGTGCGTGGGTGAGGAGTCTGAACGTGATTCTCTTGCTGACGGGGAGCCAGTGCAGGTCTTTCAGGTGTCCGGTGATGTGGCTGTGTCGGGGGATGTCCAGGATGAGTCGTGCGGAGGCGTTCTGGATGCGCTGGAGTCTTTTTGAAGTTTGGCTGTGGTTCCGGCGTAGAGGGTGTTCCCATAGTCCAGTCGGCTGGTGACGAGTGCCTGGGTGACGGTCTTCCTGGTTTCAGTGGGGATCCATCTGAAGATCTTGCGGAGCATGCGCAGGGTGTTGAAGCATGAAGATGAGACGGCGTTGACTTGTCTGGTCATCGACAGGGAGGAGTCCAGGATGAAGCCCAGGTTGCGTGCGTGGTCCGTTGGCTTGGGCGCGGTGCCCAGGGCTGGGGGCCACCAGGAGTCGTCCCAGGCGGAGGGTGATGAGCCCAGGATGAGGACTTCCGTCTTGTCTGAGTTCAGTTTAAGGCGGCTGTTCCTCATCCAGTCGGCGACATCTCTCATCCCGTCGTGTAGGTTGGCTCTGGCGGTGGTGGGGTCGTTGGTGAGGGAGAGGATCAGCTGGGTGTCGTCGGCGTAGGAGATGATGTTGAGGTTGTGTTGGCGTGCGATGGCTGCGAGGGGGCTCATGTAGACGTTGAAGAGGGTTGGGCTGAGTGAAGATCCTTGTGGAACGCCGCAGATGACTTCGGTGGCTTCGGATCTGAACGGGGGGAGGCGGACTCTCTGGGTTCTACCGGCGAGGAACGAGATGATCCATTCCAGTGCTTTCTCTCGGATTCCGATGTTGCTGAGGCGCTTCACTAGGGTGCGGTGGCAGACGGTGTCGAACGCCGCGGAGAGGTCCAAGAGGATGAGGGCAGCTGTTTCCCCGTTGTCGGTTAGGGTTCTGATGTCGTCGGTGGCTGCGATAAGGGCGGTCTCGGTGCTGTGGTTGGCCCGAAACCCGGACTGCGAGGGGTCGAGGGATCCATTCGTCTCGAGGAAGGCGGCAAGCTGTCTGTTGGCGGTCTTCTCGATGACTTTGGCCGGAAACGGAAGGAGCGAGATGGGACGGTAGTTCTTGAGGTCGGTGGGGTCCGCCGTTGGTTTCTTCAGGAGGGCGGTAAGCTCGGCGTGCTTCCAGCTCTCCGGGAAGGTGGCGGTGTGGAAGGAGGAGTTGATGATGTCCCGGAGATGGGGTGCGATGGTGGCGTCGGCTTTGTTGAAGACGTGGTGTGGGCAGGGGTCGGTTGGTGATCCGGAGTGGATGGAGTTCATCGTGCGGGTGGTGTCTTCGGTGCTGATCGGGGTCCAGTTGCAGAGGGTGGTGGTGGCGGGCGTTGGTTCGGCGGTAGGGTGCGTGGTTTGTGCGTCGAAGCTGTTATGTATGTCGGTGATCTTGCGGTGGAAGAACGCGGAGAGTGAGTTGCAGAGGTCTTGCGAGGGGGTGATGTCGTTGTTTCCGGCGCTGGGGTTGGAGAACTCTTTGACGATGCTGAAAAGTTCCTTGCTGTCATGGGCGTTGTTGTCCAGTCGTTCTTTGAGTGCCGACTTCTTGGTGGCACGGATCAGCTGGTGGTGTTTGCGGGTGGCGTGTTTGAGGGCGGTCCTGTTGTCTGTGGTCTGGTCGAGTCGCCAGGTTTTCTCGAGAGTGCGGCAGTTCTTCTTGGATTCCTTGAGTTCGTTGGTGAACCAAGGGGTTTTCTTGCTTCCGGGTCTGCTGGGAGGGTTTTTAGTGGTGCGAGGTCGTCGGCGCAGGCGGTCAGCCACTTGGCGAGGTTGCTGGCTGCTTCGTTTGGGTCCGTTGTGTTGGTGGGTGTGTTCTGGCTGAGGGAGGCGGTGAGCTGCTCGGTGGTGATCTTGCTCCAGCTCCGGCGGGGAGCCTGTTGCGGGTGGTGGTGGGTCGCAGTCTTTCTGAAGCTGAAGTGGACGCAGCTGTGGTCGGTCCAGTGGAGTCCGGTGGCGTGGCTGAAGGAGATGTGCTTGCTGGACGAGAAGACGGGGTCAAGCGTGTGGCCGGCGTAGTGGGTGGGCGTGTTCACCAGTTGCTTGAGTCCGAGGTTGGCGAGGTTGTCCAGCAGGGCGGTGGTGTTTCTGTCGTTGTTGTTCTCCAGGTGGAAGTTGAGGTCCCCTAGGAGGATGTAGTCGGCGGAGGGCATGGCGTGCGGGCTGATGAAGTCTACATGAAAAAGCGATACAAATTCCCAAGAACTGAGAATCGAAGGGAGATTGGGGACAATTCGCTGTGCACAGACGTAACCCATTTGCACAATTGCACTCATCGGTTTCTCTACTCTGTATATTTATTCCTGCAAATTTCTTAGTAATAACATACTAACCAGATGGGCCTGTGACAAAGCCTCAAATGCACACCTGTGATATATGTTTTATGAAGAATTCCACTTATTGGTCGAGTCCACTCTTTTTAACAAACTTTTTATAACTGATTTTATTAACATCATCGCCACCCTGCCCATGTACGCTTGACAATGAATGTATACTCATCCGTGCAAGTCAATTAGCAACACCACACAAATTAGATTTGTGTGTGTCAATGATTTAATTGCACTTAAATTGCGGATTTTACCTTTTATAATGTGCCACGCGTCGCTTTTATACAATCAATACCTTGGTCCGCCTGAGTCTACATTATTATGGTATCATTGTCTTAAATTGTCCTATTGACTTTTAGTATGTTTTTGTAACAGTAACATTATTACGGTTTTAACTACCCAAACAATAAACTTGAAGAAAAAAAAGTCTCCAGGAACACACTCCATGGGGCAGAAATGGCTGCTTCTCCACCCCCCTTTCCCGGGGCTCCTAATGGTTTCGTGGCATTTCCACGCCAGCTTCAGGAGCTCATCTGTGACACACACTCGACTGTGGAGGAAAAGCCGCCTCCCTCCTACAGGGAAAAAGAAATTCAGGCCTAAGGAGGAGAATGAAATACAGAATGAAAGACATTTCCAAGGAAACACATTACAATAGGGAGAGTACGTACTTTTGAAATACCACGCCTCCCAGTCATTCAGACATTTACATCCCACAATGCCCCCGGGGGACCAGCCATCACACACACACGCCTGCTGCTCATCGCCAGAGCGAGGGAAGAAGATGGCATGCGGAGAAGGCAAATTAAACGAAATACTGACATGAAGGCATCCAGAGGCGGCTTTGGCGCTGATGGTGCCTGGTGCAACAATCTTTTTTGGTGCCTCCCCTCCCTATGACCTCCTCCTCGGATTCCCTCACTATCACCCGGCAGAAGTGCCCCCCATCTCTCCAGATCCCCTCTCACACATACATTTCATTTGTTTGAAAGCGCTGGTAAAGGCTGGCTTTACTAATCCACTCAGCTATCAACATAAAATACAGATCTGTTCTTTGCAGCAGGCACACCAACCCTCTGTGCTACTTAATGGTGAGTCAAAACTCCCCTAGACAAAACTCCCATCTCTCTCTGGCAGGAACATTAATCATAAGAGTTATCTTGACATTTTTAATGCTGCCTGAAAGCTGGATGCACAAGGAACTCTGCAGCAGGTACTTTGAAATCAGTGAGTTATTGCTAAACACAGCAACCCCCTTGAGGTCAGTGCCCCCCCCACCCCCCCACCCCCGTTTCAGGTCAGCTCCCAGTGCAGCTGCACCGGTTGCACCCCCATAAAGCCGGCCCTGAAGGCATCACAAAAGACTTTTCTCAGTCTCCAGAGCCTGCGAACTGGTGGCAGCCGGTGTAAGCCCAAACTTGTCATAGATTGATTGAGAGGGGAGGGGGAGCCATGTTTCTCAGCAGAGGCTCAGCCCAGGAAGGTTGTCTGTCCCCAGGGCCCTTCCTTACTGGAGCTCAGTGCCCCTGACAGACACCCAGGCTACACAGTGGACCTGCAGCATGCAGTCTATACAGGTGGTGGACACCAGCACTCATTTTTTAGGACAAAGGCTTCTTTTTCAGAGAGATAGAGATAGAAAGAGATAGAAAGGCAGAAAAGGGAGACAGAAGGGGGAAGAGAGAGAGGAAAACAGCAGCAAAAGAAGAAAGAAGGGATGAAAACCTGCAGGGGTCAGATAAAGAGTCAGGTAGTGTAGGGCAGTGAGGAGGCAGTTTGGCAGCAAAAGCGGCAGACCCCTGGGAAAACTGTAGGCCCCTGCATCTATATTTTAAAATAAATGTAGCCCTGGTTGCCCCCAGCGTTTAGTGACCACATCTACTCACTAAAGGAAGAAGTAAGGGTTGCTTTCACCATAGGTGACTCTAATGTTCAGCGTCAAGATTTCGTAAAATATTGGACTTGTAGGCATTCTTTTAGGTAGAGTTGCTCAGCCTCTCATCCTTCCAAAGTTGTTAAAATAAGCATTGAGTTGAATGATAATTATTAATAATACAAAGAAGAAGGGAAAAGAAAATGTATTAATATCAACTAACAACAAAAGAATATTAACAGTCAGATTGATAGCACCAGAGACAATTCTGTTTGAGGCGCGTGCAACGTAAATGTTCTAATTATTCCGATTATTATGATTACCAGTGAAAATCCTGCCGCTTCATTGGATATCCTCTTCCCCACGTCAGACACGTGATACATCTGGGGGTGATTTTGAACGTACAACTGAGTATGAGCTCCCACATAGGGCGTCAGTGAGGTATCCAACTTCCCGATAGTACTTATCCAGTTACTACTACTCCGATGCTCTTTGTCCAATAGCAGCCCGGTGTGATTGCGTTATAAAAAATAAATGAATAAATATTCTCAAAAGACAAAAGCACTATACCTAAAATATATGAGCCCAGCCACACCTTTCTGGCATGAAGTTCTTCTCCCTCAGTCCAAAATGGGAAGATATCGCCCTGCTTTCTGGAAAGTTTTTCACAAATTGCCCAGCGCGTTGCCTCCCTATAAAACGAAAGACTGTCTCTTGAAGACACCCCACAGTGGCTTAGGAGGCCATCTCAGGGTAATCCATATTTGTAAAGCGCAACCATATCACCCCTTAAGGTATCAAGGCGCAGGGGGCCATCGGGGAGATTAAGTGAGCTATTGCCCAGAGTCACATGGTACTGAGCTGAGCTGCCGCCGGCGATCGAAGCATGAGCCCCGTGCTTCGGAGTCAGCCACTCTGGCTGCTGCGCCACACCTCTCCGCCTAGGTCTCATACCTAGAACAATTAATGACTAAGACAGTGCAAAAAATGTAACCTCTTGTGTTGTGAAACAAGTCCTAAAGGGTTGGATCAATACTTGAAGATCAGGAGAGCCCCCAATACATTTAGAAGCAGTAAGTTTCAGTGGATACAATTTACGTAGTCAGGAGGTGACCTTTAAATATGACATGGGCCTGGCCATCCTGGAACCACACTGGACGTTCTTGTCTGAAAACTGTGATAAGCAACTGGGTTTGTTAAATGAGGATCACCTAGCAGCCCAAATAGGACTCCTAGGCGCCGGTGTGTGCCCTTCAGCACTGCGTTACATCCAGAACGCAGGGTGGCAGTTGAGATTCCTGGACAGATACTTGTCACCAAGAGCAACTGCCCTGCATCTGAAGCAGTCGTTATCTTCATCTTCCTCCAGACAGTGGCTCCCAACTGAACGGTCCCTCATTCCACCACCCTGACCTGGTGCTCCTTCAATCGCAACAACACCTCTGGATTCAAGAACTGCAGACCTCAACGCCGCTTGCCACCTGAGGTCTTTGCCTTGCTCAGGCCCAGGAGCTGAGAGCGCCTTGAAGAGCCATGTAGGGCGTGGATGACAATTGCTCCACAAACAATTAGATTTAGAGAAGGCCACGTGGGCGAGAGGACGAGAACTAGATTATTGTTGGACGTTCATGTCCCCAAAACAGGAGCACCCCAAGGCATGTCCTACAAGTCCACATCCTCGGTCAATAGGACAAAGATCATGCATCCGGCGTAACTGAGCTTGGTTCATTCTTCATATGTGTCAACGCAACCTTGTGGGAGTATCACTGTGATGAACACTGAAGAGCGAGCCGATAATCTCTTTTATGTGCTCTGGGGTTTTCATGGCAGCGGGCTTCTTTGTATTATGAAGCGTGATCACTAAAATACCCTCTGCCGTTTTGTGTAAAGACATGGGTTCAAGAGAAAGGTTGCTCCTGAAGAGAACGAACAATCCCCTTCCCTTGTATCCCTTGTGGACTTCCTGGCAGGTGGCACAAAGCAAATTTGACCTCATCACCAGGAGGATAAGCCAGGCTGCTTCCTGAAATAGATTCACTTGGTAGCAAGAAATGGAGTCAAAGCGTTCTAAAGCGGAGGTCTTTGGAGACAATGTGTCCATGAAAGGAATCTTTCGTCAGGAGGACAATGAGGAGGTTCTAAAATGGAACTAGCGGCGCCGCTCTAATAGGGTTTGGAGATCTCAGTCAACACCACAGGATTCTCTTTAGCCGAGTGATCAGAGCCCAGTGTTTCTTGCAAATCCTCCCTCGAGGGCTCATCTGTTATATACAAAAAGTAGCTCTGTTTGTAAATTGTTCCCGCCCCCCCTCCTTCATTACATTTATTTGCAGAAATACTGTGTTAAGAGTTAGAATTATAGATCGGTAACAGTGAATAAAGGGATGTTTTTGACCAAGGGGTTCTTAGTGATAAAAACAAGACAGTAAAAGCGAAGTGTGAACTGTCTATAATGTCATTCATAACCCAGGGTGAGGAACACCCCCTGGATCCACAGTCAACCATCTACAATTTTCTGTTGTGTGTGGGTTCCAAACCCATCCATTTGTGTGACCAGGCAGACTTTTGAAATTGTAGGGGTGTCTGAAATATGTGTGATTTGCTTTCTCATAATACTGTGAAATTTTCAGAATAAATACACGAAAAGACACTTATGTGAAATTCAAATCTGTCATTTAGCGCTTTATTTTAGCACATAAGGCATCTTTGCAAATTTTTGACGTGAGGACACATTTCACCCTAAAAAATGTGAGCAAAAACACAAGTACCACAAACTACAGCCGCTCGCATTCTCGTTGTTCACTATATTCCTGTGCTCCCATGCTATAATTTTGCCACAAACGTAATGTGGCGTAATGGCATCATCTCGAGAATTTCATGTAACAAGCATAACACGAAAATCCCCAAATTAGGCGAATTAGTCTGGCCTAGTAATTTAACTGCTTCAGTGCGACTGATGAACCACTCATGTCCGCCACACTACCTCTTTACTGCCACTGACATGAACGGTTCGACAGTCACACTACTAAAGTAAATCCTTCTGGTGCAAACACCATAAGGATTTTCTTGTTAAAAAACAAGTTGGGACACGTGGGAAAAACTTTGCTTTTCCGTTGAAGCAGATGAAAACTGTGGCCATACAAAGTCGATATGGTTATCTTGTGTCCCGTAGCATTATCCGTTCTTGTCATGGGCGCAAGGCCCAGCCACAAGTATGGTACCATTTTTATCCGAAGTCAGGAAACGCTGGGTGGAAGGAATTTTGTGGATCCCTGTAGATATTGGAACTCTCCTTCACAGAAATGTGAGGAAAATGCATTTCTTTATCCAAAGTTTGTATTTGCAGGACATTCTCGATAAGAAAATAAAGAGGAATCCACGTAACTTACACCAGCCTGGACTCCACTAGATTTCTAGTTTGCAAAATGTATAGATTTAGCAGGTTTCCCTGGGTGGCAGGCGAGCCCGGGACTAAATACTGTTACGACCCACATTGACAAAATGGGTTGATCTTGATGGTGAAAATTTGATCTATCCACGTTGTGATTTTTAGGGGCACCCCTGTTTTGGGCGATAGAACTACTGTGATATTGCGTTTAATAGTGTTTCTTTTCTTATTATCATACGCCTTGACTTGTGCTCACGACGCATGTAAATTCTATGGCTTATGTACTTTTATCTGCACTCTATATTCTAGAGTTTGCTACTGTTAAGAGCAGACTTGTTTCCTGCCAATCACGGTGTGTGAGTTCTGAATAAAGAGCGACTTCAAATCATCATTTATGGGGCCTTTCAACACCCACACAAACAAGTGGGGGTACCGCTTTGATTGGGAGACGTATTGGGAACACGGAATAGTAGAGCAATTGTTATTATCAATTGAATTTCTCTCCATTTTTGGTCTCAAATATAAGCCAGTTTCAAAGAAAGAAAACGTTTAGCAAAATGCTCTCTGTGTCATATAATAGTACGGGTAACTGAAATTCATAGTTATACAAAGCTCACTGCTCCTAAAATCAGTATCTTGGGCACATTTAATAAAATGCAAAAGTTTCCTTTATCCTAATTTTTCATTCATTAGATTTTACCATATGAACTCAAGCATAGTCGGTGCACAATAAAAAAATCATTAAAAGCTGCAGCTCAGTTGTTGGTTCCAAATATCTAAAGCTTTTGCACAACTAACAAACACTATACATCCCTGTGACCAGAAGGGTGTGATAGCTGTAGCAATATATTATTATGCAAATTAGCCATAGAGACAAAAAAATTGCAGAGGAAAACATCAGCAATTTCTAATTGTTCCTTTTTTTTAACATTATTTTTTTAATTCAACGATTAGTTTCTTAGTGTTAAACCATGAGCAATGTACACAAATGACCCTTGATGAGTTGAGAATTTTGTCTAGAATTTTCAGAAAAGTGTAGCTTTCCAGGTTCATCCTTAGCTAGCACACCTCTTTCTACCACAAAAAACAAGTAGGTTGAAACAACAAAAATTAGGGCAAAAGGACTGTAACTTCAAAAAATCCAAAAACGTTGATAATTTTTTTTAATTTACCGTCCTACTTGTTCTTGAAAGAAGGGACGAGGGTGATTTTAGCACAGCAAACCTTTTACTGATGTCATTTTTAATAAACAAAATACACTTTCTTGTGCAGCACATTTTTCATTTTTAAAAACTATATTTCATCAAATGTGGAGCAGTTTTAAAGTCTTTGCTAAAGAAATATTATTGGATTCAAATTCCACTGTTTCCCAAATGAATGTTGCACGGTTTGCAGCCCTTCCACGGTTACATATTTTTTGTAGGGCTCTCAAAGACAGACATTAGTATGAACACTTGATAGTAAATCTGGTTATTCACTGTTATGACATAGCAAAAGTGTGAGGTAAAGGAATTCCAGGCCACGTTGACATGGCTGTCAGACAATCTGTTAGTGTGGCACTGGTTCTCTGCGAAAGCAGAGAGCACAGCTGTGGGCAAGAAAGCTGCAAGGGTGGTGTGGGAGGATGGCAGGAGGCCAGGTATTATTATTATTATTATGTTTTTATGTTTTGGGGAAAGAACTGAAGAGAGGATGGTTTGAGTGGGTTTGCAGGAAACAGGACTTTTTAAAAAATGTCTGGGGAGCTCAGATGATAAATGCAGAGAGTGGTGATGGTGGGTGGCAGGACAACAGATGAGTGTGTTTTTTCACAGTTTAAGTATGCCTGTTTTATTTTACAATAATATCTTGTAGACTTTCTAGCTATAAATGTCACTTGTGCTCAGGGGCGGCTCCTCCGCTAAGGCAGAGGAGCGTCGCCCCACTGAGCAGGTCAAAAAGGAAAAAATAAAATGATAATAACTCATTGTTATCATTTTGTTTTCGTTGTTGCTTATCTGGATAGGGGCGGGGCAGGGCGGGGCTTGGCTCTCACAGAGGAGCTGGAGGAGGAGTGGTTCGCACTCTCTTAAGTACGCATGAAGGTTTGGTCAGCCGTCTTGGGCCGGCCAAACCGTTCATGCGCACTTTGCTTGTTCTTCACCCAGGCTGCATTACAGCCTGGGTGGAGAACATGCCCAGGCTCCCTGCCCCCAGCTGAGTGCCGAACCACGGCGCTCAGACTAATCCCAACGCTGCATTGCAGCGTTGTGATTGGCTTAGGCTGAGCCTAGAAGCCTGGGTGCTTCCTCTTCCTGCTTCCTGCCCTGGAGTCCTGAAAGTGGGCGAAGAGAACTGAGAGGCGGCAGCTGCACACAGGTACGTGATTGTTTAATTTTTTTTTTTCATTCCCATCCCCCCTCCTCCTTGCGACTCGCTCCCCAACCACCGTTAAATAGGAGCCGCCTCTGCTTGTGCTCCAGAGGAGCTAGGATGCATCAAAATTGAAATCAGTTTCAACCAATTCCTTTCCACTCACAGCACTCCCCACTGCCCCACCCCCCACTTGGACATAAGGCCGCGACTAGGGGCACAATATTTACTGCACCTGGTAAATACCAACGCAGCGGAAAAAGGTATTTACCAGGTGCTATCAATACCTCCTTTTCTGAGTTTTCTCTTGGAAAACTGGGGTACAACATTTTAAATTACTGACAGAACATACTCTGTAGATACCGATGCATGCAGAATTTAGTGCTTGCTGCACCAAATTCCACTTGTGTCAGTATTTATCAAGTACTTTCTCCCTGACCTTTCAAAATTTATTTCCGAAAAATTTCCAGGTCTTGCAGTCATAACCGTAAAACATGAAATTCTGGTATGGGCAGTGCCAGGAGTTACTGAACATATCAGAATTTACCAGGCCACTCATAACTGGGTCCAAATTGTGGAGATCATGCAATATTGAATTTTTACAGTTAGAGCCTTGTTAACAGGAGATCATGCTGGTGATATTCAAAGCACTGAAAATAAAGTAACAAATCTGAAAAGTGAGAGGAAACATATTTATGTGAGGAATTGGTATTTGCAGCTGGTTTCAATATCAGACATTATACCAGTGTTGAATTTGAGCCGGTGGTTTCCAGTGCTCAGCACCAGCACTTAATTGTCAACACCCGCACTTATGGCAGCCTGCCACATGGAGGCAGTGTTTGTCTAATTTAGCGATGAGCACAGCAACAGTTGTTTATTAATTCAATATGTAATAAAAATGACTAATACCTGCTGCCCAAACCCTTCTCATAGCTTTGGGGGCCTGGAATAGTTTGAATTGTTACACTTGTAGGAGTGTGATGGCGAGTAGTTGCATCGGTACTGTCGCTGCCATTGTTGGCGGGGGCAATGTGTGGTGCAAGCTGCAGTGGCTTCCAGACTAGGGCACTGGCACTTATGTTTTTTACAAATTAAGCACTGGATAATACAGTAATCTGCTCAAATACTTTTTTAGTAAAAATGTGTGCTTCTTTTTAACTGTGAGGTCTCGGTTTCTTTGTGTATGAGGAAAAAACAAACAACTGTACAATGCTTCATTTTCTATTCCCAGATCCTCGCGCGTCTTTCATCAAAGATCTGCAGTTCAGATGTGGCACTTCCAGGCATAGC
The DNA here is from genome assembly GCA_963921515.1 of Calotriton arnoldi. Lineage (NCBI taxonomy): Eukaryota > Metazoa > Chordata > Amphibia > Caudata > Salamandridae > Calotriton > Calotriton arnoldi. The sequence continues at coordinate 205,698 of CAWUFW010001351.1, read as the reverse complement.
TCTCTATTTGATTACTTTTATGTGTTTCTATTTCTTGTAATAGCGCTCTCCTGTGAGTTCATACCCTTTTGAGTCCTCCCATGACATTTTTCTAGTAAACATCTAATGCTGTAAGGAACACACTGGTGATCACCAGTTTAAGTGCACAATGCATCTCTCCCTAGAAAGCCAGTTGTTCTGCAATTAGCAGCAGATTGCTTTTTAGCTTCAATAACTTGTTCATTTTAGTTTTGTTTTGTTTTTATCGCGGTGACCAGCCAAGAGGCCGCGGCCATCTTCCCCTTGAACTCAGTGCTGGGCTGTGTAAACTGAATCCTCACAGCTTCACAGTTACCCAACAGAGGACGACTAGCAAAGGCTTTTGTTTTCACTCCATGGACTTTATCATTTAACATGGCCTCCGGAAGTGCTGCCTTAAGGCCAGCCTCTGCCACAGTTCTGGGCTGGCTCCTGTCTAAAATAGCGGAAGAGCAGGAGCAGTGCTGCGTTTCCACCCTACACAGGCGTTAAAGGTTTTTTGTTACTAGAACTGTAAAGAAATGTGCTGCTTCTGGCTGGAAATAAAGCAGTTATGTTATTGTAGGAAAGTAGGTTCTGCTTTTATGGTTACCCCCACTTTTTGCCCGGTGCTAAGCTGTTTCTGACTAGTCTAACTGGGATCCTGCTAATCAGGACCCCAGTCTCTGTGCTTTCTCCCCTAAATTGGTATGGTAAGTACTTAGGTACATCCCAGATTGGACACTGGTGTACCCTTGGTAGTCCCTAGTATATGGTACTAAGGTACCCAGGGCATAGGTACATCAGGGGTCCCCCATGGGCTGAAGCATGTATTATACCACCCAAGGCAGATCACTCAAACTGTAACTACAGGCCTGCCATTGCAGCCTGTGTAAGCTGGTGCTAGCACCACTTACGAAAGATATAGGGTCACTGAACTTGAAACCTATAGGTCACCCCTAAAGCAGGCCTTTCAATCCTGAAGGCAGGGTGCTTGGTTCTAAGTGTGAGGGTGCACCTGCATGAGCAGGACACCCCTGCAGCCTCCGGAGTCCATTCTCCCGGGTTGTAAGTGCATCAGCCATTAAGATACATAGAGCGGCCATGCGTCATTACGCGATGACCATCCCTAAACTGGCTGTAACGAACCCTATCATGTTTGGTATCAAACATGTTGTAATCATACCCCCGCACCGTAATGCACTGTAAAGCTCCTTTGAGAGGCCCTCAGTGCTCCCGGTACCAGTCTTCTAGACCCGGAGAGCAAACTATGGCTGCTGCCGACCAGAGACACGATTCTGCCCTCCTGCTGCTGAGCCAAGCTCGAGCAGGGGAAGGCAGAACAATAGGTATCCTTTAACAGGGAGGTGTGACCACCTCCCAGACAGGGTTTAGTGTATTGGGGCCGGGTGGGAGCGCTTGCCAGCGCCACTCAGACTGCTTAAAGGGCACATTTGGTGTCCCCATGCATAGTCCAGTTCAAACCAGCTCAGGGAGCCGTTGGCTTCTGCTCTGGCGCAAAACTAGACAAAGGACATGGGAGTATCCTCCCCACTGTCCGATCCCTCCCCTGGGAGGGAACCCTGAATCCTTAGGATATTTAAGGGCTTACCTGAGGGCGGGTCCCTAGATTCGTCGTGGGACAAGATTCAGGTCAGACACCACTTCTTAAAACGAATTTCGTTGCGCGCGCTGCATCGCCAAATGCGAAGCAGCGCGCTCAACGAAATTCGTTTTATTTATTTTTTTGTTTACTTACCTCAGTGCGGCCGAAATCCGTAGTTTACTACCCCCCACCCTGCCCCTCCCCCGCCCTGCGTCACCGCCCGGCAGCACTCCCACCACAGGCCGCTACTGGTCTGGAGATCACAAGCGTCTGCACAACCAATTTCCGAGCTGCCAAGGGAAGCAGGTCAGAGATCTTGGATAACATTTTAAGCATGGCAAAACGTTTTCCAGCCCGGCAAGCTATGTAGTCACCGAAAGAGAGGTTTGCATCAAACCATATGCCTAGATTTTTTACCATGGGCTTTGGGGTAGGAGTAGGGCCTAATGTCCTCGGCCACCACGCTGGGGACCACAAAGAGGCTTTCCTTCCAACTATGAGCATCTGTGTTTTTGTTGGCTGAGCTTGGGAAGAAAAAGAAAGAGCAAATGGGAATTCGGAGCCAGGAGTATGTTATGCAGAACACATAAGTAGGTTTGAGCTTTTATTGTGCAATTATTTCTTAGGTTTTAATTTTTTGTCCAACTGTTTCTTGGTTTTATAAATTGCACTCTTATTGTCCAGCTCTTTTTTTAGGTTTACAACTTCTAGCACTACTGGCCAGCCCTTTCTTGGCATTTTAACTTGCAGCCTTATTATATAACTCTTTTTGATGTAATAACTTGTAGCCTTACTGGACAACTCTTTCTCAGTTTAATAACCTGTAGCTTTACTGGCCAACTCTTTCCTCGTTTTAGAATTAGTAATCTATAGGCTTTTATCGAAAGTCATATTATTTGAGAACATTTTGACACTGGTGATGGCTGTGTGAATAGATAGCTCCAACTGAGTTAGTGTGGTCTAAGCACAATATCTGAGGTTCCCAGTGGCGGCTCCTCCACTAAGGCGGAGGAGCGTCACCCCACTGCTCTCCGAGCAGTGAAAAAAGGAAAAAAAATGATAATAACATAATGTTATTTTAATTTTCTTTTTCCTTCTGCAGTGGCTCCGTTGTTTCCTGGGGGTGGGGCTGGGCCCCTGACCCAGAGCACTGCAGGGGAGGAGTGGTGGCACTCCAAGTGTGCATGACATTTTGACCAGCCCTCTCGGGCCGCCCAAACAGTCATGCGCACTTGCCTTGTACTCCATCCAGGCTGCATTACAGCCTGGGTGGAGAATATGCCCCAGGCTCCCAAGCTTGGTCTCAGTGCCGATTTCAGCGCTCAGACCAATCACAACGCTGCATTGCAGCATTGTGATTGGTCAGGGGAGCTTGGGAGCCCGGATGCTTCCTGCTGCTGGCCTCCAGGCAGGAAGAAGGCAAGAAGATGCAGAGGATTGGAGGAGAGTCCGCGGCAACACTGGCCGTAGTCAGGTAAGTGTTTTTTTTATGTTATCCTCTTCATTTCCCCAACCTAATCCCCCCCCGCCCTCCCCGCCCACCACCCGAGTCCGGTAGCAGCCGCTACTGAAGTTTACCAGATGTCTCCAGCTCCTCAGCAGTTACGGATTACCAAATAGGCAAAGTAGGCACCGGCCTATGGCCCCACTTCATTTAGGGGCCCCGTGATAATGAACCAAAATAATATTGGTTTGATCTTGAGAGAAAATTACAATCAAGCTATCTTAAATTGTTTCCAAAAGATAGAAAAAAAAGAATCAACTCAAAGAAACGAAAACTTTTCATTAAAGACTCCATAGAGAAAATACTGTATTAATGTAATGTACACATTGAATAGTTAAAGTTTTGTTGATTTATTAAAATTTAAAAAAATATATTTTATTACTAACATTAATAATTGTTAATGTTTAGTTTTGTGTAATAAAAGTGGTTTATTAAAATTGTTGGTTGGTAAAATTAAAAACGTATTAGGAGATAATTTGCGAGGGGGGCTCCAAAATTTCGACTGCCTAGGGGCCTCCACAGGGTTTAATCCGGCACTGCTCCTCAGGGGCCATTTTTTCAGGTCTGGGCTCTTCTTGAAGCCCTTATTGTACTGCTGGAGTTGCCGTCTACGTTAATCTATACTGAAGCAAATGGACTCATTCAGAAGCATGAAAACAATGACCTTCAAAAGGAGACCTTGGGACTAGCACATGCTGTCCCTTGGAGCCTGTGTCGTTTTAAGGATTTTTGGGGCTCTGGACAGACCTATTTTGGGGCACCCTATTCGGACAATGTTGACGTTTATTTCACATTTTCTGCTAATTCAAGCTCACATGATGCCAGACATTTTTTATTTGAACTCGGGGCACACAAAAACGATTGAATATCGATGCTGACAATGACGTTTGGACAGAATATCGCGACCAAAATATTGAGAAGGTAAGTGCAAATAGGTAAGTATAGATTTACTATTCTTAACTCCACATCTGTGTACCTTGGAAATATATATCGTCAAGGTACACTTATGCCGAGTTAAGTATAGTAAAACTTTGCTTACCCAAAGAAACGTACCTTCACAATATTATTGTCCTCAATATTCTTGACTCAATATTTTGTCCACACGATGTTTTGGAAATGCTAATCTGTTCAAACACCCACAAAAACAGTTGAAATATTTGTTGCCTGGTGTCCTACAATCCTTAGAATGACACTGGGCTGAGAGAAAAAGTGCTGCGAGTTAGAGATAGGCAGTTAGCGTAACAGTGGTTGAAGTAAAGAAATAGAGGTGACCGAAAGATCACTTTCACAGGGGCCACCTTGAAAGGTGTGGGCCCTGGGCAATTGCCCACTTTGCCCATACCTTAAAGCATGTCTGCCTGGAGCATGTAGGAACCTTAACAGTAGGCCTTGTGCTGTCATCTTAGCTGTTCTTCACTACTTACTTGTGAACGCAAACACTATGGGGGAGATTTACAAAAAAGTTGTGCAACGCAGCGCAGCCCCCACGAGGCTGCGCTGCATTGCGTGACAGGGAGGGAGCAGGGGAGCGCCATATCTTCAAAGACATGGCTCTCTCCTCCCCTTTTCCTTGCGCGGGCGCTGATTACAGCTGCCGTGCGCCATGCACACATCTTAGCGCCGCAGCGCTAGGGTGTGTGCATGAGTTCAACACAGGTTTTGTACAGGAAGGGTACCCTTCCTGTACAAAATACTATGCTCGAAACAAGGGAAAGCTTTTCCCACTTTGTATGCGTGCTGCACAGTGCAGCATGCATGCAAAGTCGGAAAAGGAAGGAGAAATGAAAGCATTTCTCCTTCCTTGTGCCTAGTTGAAAAGGGCACGATTTTCTCACGCTAAACCCAATCTACTGTTTTTAGTAAATTGGGTTTAGCATGAGAAACCTTGGGTGGTTGCGTGGGAACGTCCATGCACCACCTAGGTACGCCCCATGGCGCAAAGTAACGCGAAGCAGCACAATGCGCTGCTTCACATTACTTTTACGTTATTTCCAGCGATAAACTTGTAAATTACAAAAAAGATTTTGCGTCGTTTTGCGTCACTTTTGTAGACGCAAACACGGCGCAAAAGCTAGTAAATCTCCCCCTATCTGTAATGCAATTGCATCAGAGTTTAGTGAAGTACTGATCACTCTCAGAAGCTGAAAGATGGTAAGGTTTAAACCCCTTGAATATAGGTTTAACGAACTGGAAAAGAATGGATTGTATAGTTTTTTTCGAATTTATAGTAGTCAACAATGAAATTCAATTGCTTTTACAGCTAATCAATTATTCAAGACCAGAGTCAGTCTTTGAGCTAAAGGAGATCAATAGGTCACAAAAGCGAGACGCTCTCTTTCGATTTCCTGAAGTTCAATACAGAAAGAAAAGCTTGAAAGGGTTTGCGACTACAAAAGAGCGTTTTGTAAGATGCTAAACGCCTTTTTGTGAGTTCGAAAGTCATTCTGAATCACAAAAGGGGTTCTGCAACCCTTCAGGATCGCTAACAGGAGGTGACATGAAAGTAGGGTCCTGTCCCAATCTCGAGTCACGTTGAAATGTATCGGTGCTTTGCGGCTCTCGAGTTGGGGTGGTAACTGATTCACAAAGGGCAAGCTATCTTACTGGGACAGCTTCCAACTTGGAAGCAATGGCAGGCAGCTTTGGGGGATGATACAGTGGTCAGGGGACCACTGCGTGCTCCACCAATGTATTCCCTCCATGACAAAACTTTTTTTTTAAAGCAGCACCTACCCTTTTAAAGGGCACAAGGTGCTCTTAAAAAAATGTTGGCATGCAGGGAGGGCAAACGCACAAACAGAAGTCTGTTGTGACCCACAAACCTCCAGCCATTCATCAATGGTCTACAAATGCGACCATCTGGTTAATAGTCATAAGTTTTTGCAACCTTCTACGAATATTCATGTAACTAATTAGTACTTCAGTCACTGTGCAAAATTAAAGGGCCATTCGCCAACCAGGTGGTGTGCACTTTGCTGATACTGGCTGGTGAATTGACCTAAGTACATAGGGGCCCTGGTTTAGATGAGTGCAGAGAACTACAAGAACACAAAGGAACATTTTCTACAGAAAATACAGCAGATGCATTCACTTAAAACATGTATATGTCAGGTTTACAATCTTCAATATGACACTGGCCCTAATTGGGAGTCAAAGGAGAAGAATTTGATATATAAAATTGTACTGGGGGTCATCAGTTGACACCACACACCAGTCCACCAGAATATTCTGCACCCAATGCACCCACGAGTGATGCTCGGGAGTCGGTCAATGTGGGTTTAGCATTATCTAACCTAAAATTGATAGGAGATGTCCTCCCCCGGGGTAGGATTTAGACAAGATGAACGGTATCACTATATGTAATTGACACATATGATAAAGGTTCCCTGCACAATGTCCCCACTTTGGAAGGTCATGTTCAGATCTGTATCCCAGAGAACACAAATGTTCTTGACTATTAATCTGGATTTCTGAGCCTAATATCACTTACATGAGCAACCTCTGGCATGGGCCGAGGGGTCAGCAACAAAGGCTATGTTCCTACACTGCTTAACTGGTGCCTGATAACCTGAATCCATTCTTCGGCCAGCCTCTGACCCTCTACCCACAGAGAAAAACTCTTATATGGGGTAGTGCCAGGCAGTGCTTAATTTGAGCCGGTGGTTTCTGGTGCTCAGCACCAGCACTTTTTTTTGCAGGGTCGGGACTACAGGTTATTTTTCGCCAGTCGGTGGTGGTCCTGAACCAGTGCTTAATTTGAGCAAGTGGTTTAGGTAATTGTTAACACCGGCACTTATGACAGTCTACCAGAAGGTGGCTGTTTGCGCAATTTTAGAAATGGGCACAACAACAGTTGTTTATGAATTCAATGTATATCAAAAATGACTAATAAATTCCGCCAAAGCCATTCTCACAGTTGTTGGGTCCTGGAATAGTCTGATTTGTCACACGCGTAGGAGTTTGATGGTTAATAGTTGTGTTGGTGCTGTCATTGGCAGCGCTGGCAGGGGCAATGGGTGGTGCAAGCTGCGGTGGCCTCCAAATCAGGGCCCTGGCACTTATAATTTTACAAACTAAGCACTGAAAATAAAATGAAAGATGTAACTCGCTGGATGAATCACTTGGTATATTATGGCAGTATTTTACTTCCGAAAGAGACGGGGAGGACCACTTTCCATGATTGCATTAGGCTTATGTTACCCTTGCTCCAAAAACATAGACAATAAAAAGTGTGGCCTATGGTTATATTATCATCTGAGGCCGCGTACATAATGCGAAAGTAACTGGTGCACTGCAAGATACATCGACCAGCACATAAACAACCCAGGCATTCAGAAGCTGCGGGCTTCTGAAGAAAATGTGGGCCCCGGCACCTATTCTTTCACAAATTAAGCACTGGTCTGGTGGCTTAGTGGATGTAATGCATCCAATATTGGGGCCCATGTTTGACTGCATGGTCACAGGTTCAAATCCTGGTGGGTCCACTCAGCCTTTCATCCTTCTGAGGTCGATAAAATGTGTACCGTTGGGTAACAATAAACATCTGTTATTCAGCGCAAAGATACCCTTGGGTGAACGTGCGCTTTACAAATACTTATGTTATGGTGTCAATTACGTTTTTTTGTACAGCTCACTGAAAAGGAAAGAAAATTAGGTGGCATTTGGATTTTTTCGGGGCACCTGCTTCCACTTACCATGCACTGAAACCAAGCATGAACAGCAGATAGTGCCCTGCATAGATCCACTGAGTGTGGCAAGATTGTTGGCCTACATGCTAGTCGCAGGCAGTTTCTGTCAATGCTATTCTCATTGGCTGCCAGCAGCTACTCAGAATGGTCCTAACACAGGGCCCTGTTCTAATTTGATTAAAGAGAGGCCAATCAGATTGGTGAAATAACGCACTTCTGATAGGCCACATCTTATTCTGATAAGAATAGATGCCTTTGTTAGGACCATTCTGGCTCACTGCTAGCAGCCAATCAGAATTGCTGTTGGTAGCCCCAGAGTACAAAATATAGAGTTATAATGATTGTCCTACAAACTATTGCGACTACCATATTGTGATGGTAATTTTATCTAAACAAGTCCAGATTAACTAAACTTCACATTTATATACCTTAAAGCTATATATATTTTCAAGGTATTGTATTGTAATTGCATTTATATAGCGCTCACTCCCCCTGACGAGGCGTCGAAGCGCTTTTTCAGAGAGTAGCACGCTACTCCAGAACCCATAAAGGATTAGTGGTGAATTCGTGTAGTGAAAATATGAAAGTAATTTGAGTGGTGGACATGTTTGTCAATTATTTGGATTGAGAAGGATAGCGGAGGGATAGAAGAGGGAATAAGGTTTGCATTTATATAGCGCTTGCTACCCTTGATGGGGAGTTGAAGCGCTTTTTCGGCGAGTAGCACGCTACTTCGGAACCCGGAAAGGATTAGTGTTGAATTAGTATAGTGAAAATATGAAAGTAATTTGAGTGGTGGACATGTTAGTCAGATTATTTGGATTGAGAAGGATAGTGGAGGGATAGAGAAGGGAAAAAAGGTTTGCATAATTCATCATTATCACAATACAATGGCTTATTAGTAATTTGATGCAAGACACTTGGGTGGAATAATCCGTACAAAACAAAAGAAATTTAGTAAAGGTTTTCTTATCGCAATACGCTTCGTGTATTGTATACTATACACAATCCTACCTTGGTGGGCTTATGTTACTACGTCAAAGCCTTGCTCATTGTATTTCTCGTAGAGTTTAATTTCACATAGTCCCCATAAGAGCAACCCATACTCTTGAACATGCCAAAACGTGAAGGCTCCTTGTACTTAGAAAAGGAGGGAAGATTACAAATGAGTACGCAAATCCTCCTCCATATTGAGCCCCCCCCCCACAACCCCAAGGAATTTAGTGTTAAACTCTACATTATACCTCAACTCTAGCCTTCTAACTTGTTTCTACCTATTTAAGGGGCACCTGGTATTGGTTTATTCAGCTGAGAAAAAAATAGCTGGGCATGACAATGTATATGCAGGACAGTTGACATGTTCGATAGGGGTGATGCCATACTATAGTGCGTCGAAGGGAGAACATTAAAGCAAAGCGAAAAAACCCAGCAAGCTGAAATAGAAGGCAAATTGCAGGCCTATGTGGTGCTCAAGGGAGTGATCCTGAGATTATAAAACTACAGGATAATTCAGGAAAAAATGAAGGGCACATAAAAGCTACTTTTTTGCAGACCCCTTTCATGGTGCATTTTGAAGTAGTGGTCACCTAGGAAAACCTACTACTGTAGTGAATGTGCCAAAATTCACAATAATTTCCTCTAACCTAAAATGCAAAGCAGATGGTAGAAGACTGGACGTAAGCGGTGAAATATGTATAAAGCTATGTGTATATATTTTTAGACGTGTTATAGCTAAGTATGTGACAAAGATGGAGATCTGAACTACAACAGAAACGTTTGTGAAAACTTGCAGAAACATTGAGATAATTTTGGGCAGGGATAAGGAATGGCAAACTATGCAGACTGGCAATTACAAATGAAGTTTCCAATTTTTAAAAAGAAAAGGTATCTTAAAAATTACATGACTTAAGCAATTTACTATCAAAAATTTGGCAACGCGTGCTGGATGTCTGTAGACTATTTGCCAAGTGTCTTGACAAAAGTCTAAATATGCATTAACAAAAATGTGATGGCCAGAAAATAAACATCTTGATCGTTACTATACTCTAGTAGGGTGAATGGTATTCTTGCATCTTTTAAACATTTGGATGCACTTTAAAAGTGAGATCTAAGTATGTAAGATCCACAATGAGAACAGGAATGTTGTGATTGCACTCAGGTATGTCTGTCAAGTTGGGGTTAATTGTAGATTTTGTACACACCTTCACGATTTGTGGTGGTCAATATTCTGCTCACGATATTTTTGTACTCGATATCCTGAAACAAGAACTGTGGCCTGCGCCTCACTGGATGACGGTCTCTGATCGCGGAAGATTCGGACAGCCCAGCGGCGTAGCGTGGGTGCCAGCACCCGGGGCAAGGCAAGTATTGCGTCCCCTAACCCTAGCACTTCCTGGCGCACAATTTGAAACGAAAAAAAATTAGTAGTACGAATTTGTTTTCTTTTAAAATGTTGCGCCCCCTAAGAATTTTGCACACGGGGCAAATGCCCCTGTGGCCCCTCCACGCTACGCCACTGGGGCAGCCCAAATACCAGTGACGGCCGGTGCAGGTAAGAGCGGTGAGGCGGGGTGGAGGGAGTCGACAGACAATCACCAGGAAAAATACATTTAAAAAAAAGAAAAACAGTTACCTCGCGCTCGCTGCATTGCCGAGTCGGGGATGCGCCGAGCGCGAGGTAAGTGGCTTTCTTTTTTTACATTTTATTTTCCCTCATGGTCGCCTGTCGACTCCCCACTCCCCAACCCGCCCCACTGCTCTTACCTGCACCTGCAGGTGACACCAGTAGTGAGCATTTAGCTCCTTGTGCTTTCCTCTCTGCACCAAGTGCTTGGGGTGCCCTCGTGAAGCAGAAAGCATTTATGTAGCACTTTTCAAATGACTGAGCCAAAGGAATTATTAGAAGTGCCCTAATTGTGCATTAAGAGTACCCTGGGTTTATGTGATTCCAACAAGCACTGGAAGTCTCAACAAAGATGCTTCCGGAGCACTTTCTGGATGTGTCAGCACTGGGATACCAGTGCATTCTGCAGATCAGGGTAGAGGTGTTTTGTTAGAGCCATGTGGCTGTCACAGTACTGATTTCCTAGTGCAAGGTTCAAGAACAGACGTAAATATGAAAGTGGCTTGCACATTGCTTAAGAAAGCTTAACTTGTCTCAGCTGAAGATAACTTAAGGCGCGTGCCCCCCCCCTCCCAAGTGATACGCAGCGTTACTTCTTTTGAAGCTAGAAACTGTGCTCTTTCCTGTATCTGACCAGAGGACTCGCACTTTCAAAACCTAAAGTGTACAGAGTGACACACATCTTGGCAGATGGAGAACTATCCCAACCTGGGCGCAGGGAGAAATAAGCAAGAAAGGGTCGACGTCAACTGTGAGATGAAAACGCCTCTGTGGCGTCTTTAATGCACTTGTCTATGTTCTACCGTTTCAGAAAATGGCCTCAGGACAGATTCCTAGTCAGTGCTTAATTCGAGCCGGTGGTTTCCGGTGCTCTGCACCGGCCCTTAATTGTCAACACAGGCACATATGACAGATGTTACATGGTGGCGCTGTTTGTGTTATTTAAAGAGTAGCAGAACAACCGTTATTTATTAATTCAATATACAACAAAAACAACTGATACCTGCTGCCCAAGCCATTCTTATGTTTTTGGGGGCCTCAAATAGTCTGAATTATCACACTTACACACAGGTACTGTCATTGGCAGCGCTGGCACGGGCAGTGGGTGGTGCAAGCTGCAGTTGCTGCCGGACAAGGGCCCTGGCACTTACTTTTGTTTACAAAAGGGGGGATGATGGACGGAACGTTTGAGCCAATCAAACACTCACCCCCAGTCAACTGATCTGGGTTTAATCCATCATCATTCTTTAGCTCACTCCACCACCCCAGTTCAGACATGGCCATATGCAAATCAGTCTGACCCTGTGCCTCATGGGAACAGTCCAGCCCGAACTGCCAAGCCATGTCTTCCCTGGACCGGAAACAAGCATCCTAGGACCGGTTTCTGGCATTTCAGCCGTCATCAGCCAGGCTTGCTTGAATCCAGTGGCAAAGTGAGCAAGGGACCCACGTCTGGGCATACCCCCGCCAACTTAGGGCGACCAAAGCGATACAAAAGGGGATGATGGACGGAACGTCCATCATCCCCATGGCATGGTGAGCAAAAAAACGATGGATTTAGGCCCAGATCTCTGTACTGGGGTGAATGTACGACATTGTTCTGCATTCTGTCCATCAATTGTTGTTTTTGCATTTGTCACCCCGAGTGGGACGGGTATGCCCAGACGTGGGTCCCGTGCTCTCCATGCCACTGGAGTCAAGCTATCCTGGCTGATGAGGACTGAAAGCCCGAAGCCGGTCCTAGGATGCTTGTTTCCAGTCCAGGAGGACCTGACCTGGCAGTTCGGGCTGGACTGTTCCCATTGGGCGCAGGGTCAAGACTGATTTGCATATGGCTGGGTCCAAACTGGAACGGCATGGTGAGCAAAAAACGATGGATTTAGGCCCAGATCTCTGTACTGGGGTGAATGTACGACATTGTTCTGCATTCTGTCCATCAATTGTTGTTTTTGCACTTACTTTTGTTTTACAAATTAAGCACTGCACCTAGTTACAGATGCCTCAAATTAATGGATGTTCTGAAACTGTAGTATTACTATTAACTATAACAAACTCTGTACCCAGATCTGTTGCAGGTGTGTGAGGAACCTTGATGCCCTCAGCAGAGACAGGGCACTCCTTACAAGGGTGGGCAATGATAGTGCTGTCAGCATGGGGTTCACTAATGCATTGAATGGACTCCCATTCACAGTGTCAGTCTTCGTGCATTTGCCCGAAAACGTTGTCATTTACACTCGTAGGTTTGCACTTACAATTTGCGTACACTTCAAACTTATCTTGATGCACTCCTTGGAAGGGGGGCACAGTCAGTGTCCGCCTCTTGATGCACTCCTTGGAAGGGGGGCACAGTCAGTGTCCGCCTCTTGATGCACTCCTTGGAAGGGGGCACAGGAGGTGTCCGCCTCTTGATGCACTCCTTGGAAGGGGGCACAGGAGGTGTCCGCCTCTTGATGCACTCCTTGGAAGGGGGCACAGGAGGTGTCCGCCGCTTGATGCACTCCTTGGAAGGGGGCACAGGAGGTGTCCGCCTCTTGATGCACTCCTTGGAAGGGGGCACAGTCAGTGTCCGCCTCTTGATGCACTCCTTGGAAGGGGGCACAGTCAGTGTCCGCCTCTTGATGCACTCCTTGGAAGGGGGCACAGTCAGTGTCCGCCTCTTGATGCACTCCTTGGAAGGGGGCACAGGAGGTGTCCGCCTCTTGATGCACTCCTTGGAAGGGGGCACAGGAGGTGTCCGCCTCTTGATGCACTCCTTGGAAGGGGGCACAGGAGGTGTCCGCCTCTTGATGCACTCCTTGGAAGGGGGCACAGTCAGTGTCCGCCTCTTGATGCACTCCTTGGAAGGGGGCACAGTCAGTGTCCGCCTCTTGATGCACTCCTTGGAAGGGGGCATAGTCAGTGTCCGCCTCTTGATGCACTCTTTGGAAGGGGGCACAGGAGGTGTCCGCCTCTTGATGCACTCCTTGGAAGGGGGCACAGGAGGTGTCCGCCTCTTGATGCACTCCTTGGAAGGGGGCACAGTCAGTGTCCGCCTCTTGATGCACTCCTTGGAAGGGGGCACAGTCAGTGTCCGCCTCTTGATGCACTCCTTGGAAGGGGGCACGGTCAGTGTCCGCCTCTTGATGCACTCCTTGGAAGGGGGCACAGGAGGTGTCCGCCTCTTGATGCACTCCTTGGAAGGGGGGCACAGTCAGTGTCCGCCTCTTGATGCACTCCTTGGAAGGGGGCACAGACAGTGTCCGCCTCTTGATGCACTCCTTGGAAGGGGGCACAGGAGGTGTCCGCCTCTTGATGCACTCCTTGGAAGGGGGCACAGGAGGTGTCCGCTTCTTGATGCACTCCTTGGAAGGGGGCACGGTCAGTGTCCGCCTCTTGATGCACTCCTTGGAAGGGGGCACAGGAGGTGTCCGCCGCTTGATGCACTCCTGGGAAGGGGGGCACAGTCAGTGTCCGCCTCTTGATGCACTCCTTGGAAGGGGGCACAGTCAGTGTCCGCCTCTTGATGCACTCCTTGGAAGGGGGCACAGTCAGTGTCCGCCTCTTGATGCACTCCTTGTAAGGGGGGCACAGTCAGTGTCCGCCTCTTGATGCACTCCTTGGAAGGGGGGCACGGTCAGTGTCCGCCTCTTAATGCACTCCTTGGAAGGGGGGCACAGGAGGTGTCCGCCTCTTGATGCACTCCTTGGAAGGGGGGCACAGTCAGTGTCCGCCTCTTGATGCACTCCTTGGAAGGGGGGCACAGGAGGTGTCCGCCTCTTGATGCACTCCTTGGAAGGGGGGCACAGGAGGTGTCCGCCTCTTGATGCACTCCTTGGAAGGGGGACACAGTCAGTGTCCGCCTCTTGATGCACTCCTTGGAAGGGGGCACAGGAGGTGTCCGCCTCTTGATGCACTCCTTGGAAGGGGGCACAGTCAGTGTCTGCCTCTTGATGCACTCCTTGGAAGGGGGCACGGTCAGTGTCCGCCTCTTGATGCACTCCTTGGAAGGGGGCACAGGAGGTGTCCGCCTCTTGATGCACTCCGTGGAAGGGGGACACAGGAGGTGTCCGCCTCTTGATGCACTCCTTGGAAGGGGGCACAGTCAGTGTCCGCCTCTTGATGTAATCCTTGGAAGGGGGCACAGGAGGTGTCCGCCTCTTGATGCACTCCTTGGAAGGGGGCACAGGAGGTGTCCGCCTCTTGATGCACTCCTTGGAAGGGGGCACAGTCAGTGTCCGCCTCTTGATGCACTCCTTGGAAGGGGGGCACGGTCAGTGTCCGCCTCTTGATGCGCTCCTTGGAAGGGGGCACAGGAGGTGTCCGCCTCTTGATGCACTCCTTGGAAGGGGGCACAGTCAGTGTCCGCCTCTTGATCCACTCCTTGGAAGGGGGCACAGGAGGTGTCCGCCTCTTGATGCACTCCTTGGAAGGGGGCACAGTCAGTGTCCGCCTCTTGATGCACTCCTTGGAAGGGGGCATGGTCAGTGTCCGCCTCTTGATGCACTCCTTGGAAGGGGGCACGGTCAGTGTCCGCCTCTTAATGCACTCCTTGGAAGGGGGCACAGTCAGTGTCCGCCTCTTGATGCACTCCTTGTTAGGGGGCACGGTCAGTGTCCGCCTCTTGATGCACTCCTTGGAAGAGGGGCACAGGAGGTGTCCGCCTCTTGATGCACTCCTTGGAAGGGGGGCACAGTCAGTGTCCGCCTCTTGATGCACTCCTTGGAAGGGGGGCACAGGAGGTGTCCGCCTCTTGATGCACTCCTTGGAAGGGGGCACAGGAGGTGTCCGCCTCTTGATGCACTCCTTGGAAGGGGGCACAGTCAGTGTCCGCCTCTTGATGCACTCCTTGGAAGGGGGCACAGTCAGTGTCCGCCTCTTGATGCACTCCTTGGAAGGGGGCACAGGAGGTGTCCGCCTCTTGATGCACTCCTTGGAAGGGGGGCACAGTCAGTGTCCGCCTCTTGATGCACTCCTTGGAAGGGGGGCACAGGAGGTGTCTGCCTCTTGATGCACTCCTTGGAAGGGGGACACAGTCAGTGTCCGCCTCTTGATGCACTCCTTGGAAGGGGGGCACAGTCAGTGTCCGCCTCTTGATGCACTCCTTGGAAGGGGGCACGGTCAGTGTCCGCCTCTTAATGCACTCCTTGGAAGGGGGCACAGGAGGTGTCCGCCTCTTGATGCACTCCTTGGAAGGGGGCACAGTCAGTGTCCGCCTCTTGATGCACTCCTTGGAAGGGGGCACGGTCAGTGTCCGCCTCTTGATGCACTCCTTGGAAGGGGGGCACAGTCAGTGTCCGCCTCTTGATGCACTCCTTGGAAGGGGGGCCCAGGAGGTGTCCGCCTCTTGATGCACTACTTGGAAGGGGGGCACAGTCAGTGTCCGCCTCTTGATGCACTCCTTGGAAGGGGGGCACAGGAGGTGTCTGCCTCTTGATGCACTCCTTGGAAGGGGGCACAGGAGGTGTCCGCCTCTTGATGCACTCCTTGGAAGGGGGCACAGTCAGTGTCCGCCTCTTGATGCACTCTTTGGAAGGGGGGCACAGGAGGTGTCCGCCTCTTGATGCACTCCTTGGAAGGGGGCACAGGAGGTGTCCGCCTCTTGATGCACTCCTTGGAAGGGGGCACAGTCAGTGTCCGCCTCTTGATGCACTCCTTGGAAGGGGGGCACAGTCAGTGTCCGCCTCTTGATGCACTCCTTGGAAGGGGGCACAGGAGGTGTCCGCCTCTTGATGCACTCCTTGGAAGGGGGCACAGTCAGTGTCCGCCTCTTGATGCACTCCTTGGAAGGGGGCACGGTCAGTGTCCGCCTCTTGATGCACTCCTTGGAAGGGGGCACAGGAGGTGTCCGCCTCTTGATGCACTCCTTGGAAGGGGGCACAGTCAGTGTCCGCCTCTTGATGCACTCCTTGGAAGGGGGCACAGTCAGTGTCCGCCTCTTGATGCACTCCTTGGAAGGGGGGCACGGTCAGTGTCCGCCTCTTGATGCACTCCTTGGAAGGGGGGCACAGGAGGTGTCCGCCTCTTGATGCACTCCTTGGAAAGGGGGCACAGTCAGTGTCCGCCTCTTGATGCACTCCTTGGAAGGGGGCACAGACAGTGTCCGCCTCTTGATGCACTCCTTGGAAGGGGGCACAGGAGGTGTCCGCCTCTTGATGCACTCCTTGGAAGGGGGCACAGGAGGTGTCCGCTTCTTGATGCACTCCTTGGAAGGGGGCACGGTCAGTGTCCGCCTCTTGATGCACTCCTTGGAAGGGGGCACAGGAGGTGTCCGCCGCTTGATGCACTCCTGGGAAGGGGGGCACAGTCAGTGTCCGCCTCTTGATGCACTCCTTGGAAGGGGGCACAGGAGGTGTCCGCCTCTTGATGCACTCCTTGGAAGGGGGCACAGTCAGTGTCCGCCTCTTGATGCACTCCTTGGAAGGGGGCACAGTCAGTGTCCGCCTCTTGATGCACTCCTTGGAAGGGGGCACGGTCAGTGTCCGCCTCTTGATGCACTCCTTGGAATGGGGGCACAGGAGGTGTCCGCCTCTTGATGCACTCCTTGGAAGGGGGCACAGTCAGTGTCCGCCTCTTGATGCACTCCTTGGAAGGGGGCACAGGAGGTGTCCGCCTCTTGATGCACTCCTTGGAAGGGGGTCACGGTCAGTGTCCGCTTCTTGATGCACTCCTTGGAAGGGGGCACAGGAGGTGTCCGCACTTGATGCACTCCTTGGAAGGGGGCACAGTCAGTGTCCGCCTCTTGATGCACTCCTTGGAAGGGGGCACAGTCAGTGTCCGCCTCTTGATGCACTCCTTGGAAGGGGGGCACAGGAGGTGTCCGCCTCTTGATGCACTCCTTGGAAGGGGACACAGTCAGTGTCCGCCTCTTGATGCACTCCTTGGAAGGGGGCACGGTCAGTGTCCGCCTCTTGATGCACTCCTTGGAAGGGGGCACAGTCAGTGTCCGCCTCTTGATGCACTCCTTGGAAGGGGGCACAGGAGGTGTCCGCCTCTTGATGCACTCCTTGGAAGGGGGCACAGTCAGTGTCCGCCTCTTGATGCACTCCTTGGAAGGGGGCACAGTCAGTGTCCGCCTCTTGATGCACTCCTTGGAAGGGGGCACAGTCGGTGTCCGCCTCTTGATGCACTCCTTGGAAGGGGGGCACAGGAGGTGTCCGCCTCTTGATGCACTCCTTGGAAGGGGGGCACAGGAGGTGTCCGCCTCTTGATGCACTCCTTGGAAGGGGGGCACAGTCAGTGTCCGCCTCTTGATGCACTCCTTGGAAGGGGGCACAGGAGGTGTCCGCCTCTTGATGCACTCCTTGGAAGTGGGGCACAGTCAGTGTCCGCCTCTTGATGCACTCCTTGGAAGGGGGCACAGGAGGTGTCCGCCTCTTGATGCACTCCTTGGAAGGGGGCACAGTCAGTGTCCGCCTCTTGATGCACTCCTTGGAAGGGGGCACAGGAGGTGTCCGCCTCTTGATGCACTCCTTGGAAGGGGGCACGGTCAGTGTCCGCCTCTTGATGCACTCCTTGGAAGGTGGGCACAGGAGGTGTCCGCCTCTTGATGCACTCCTTGGAAGGGGGCACAGTCAGTGTCCGCCTCTTGATGCACTCCTTGGAAGGGGGCACGGTCAGTGTCCGCCTCTTGATGCACTCCTTGGAAGGGGGCACAGTCAGTGTCCGCCTCTTGATGCACTCCTTGGAAGGGGGCACAGTCTGTGTCCGCCTCTTGATGCACTCCTTGGAAGGGGGCACAGGAGGTGTCCGCCTCTTGATGCACTCCTTGGAAGGGGGCACAGTCAGTGTCCGCCTCTTGATGCACTCCTTGGAAGGGGGCACGGTCAGTGTCCGCCTCTTGATGCACTCCTTGGAAGGGGGCACAGGAGGTGTCCGCCTCTTGATGCACTCCTTGGAAGGGGGCACAGGAGGTGTCCGCCTCTTGATGCACTCCTTGGAAGGGGGCACAGTCAGTGTCCGCCTCTTGATGCACTCCTTGGAAGGGGGCACAGGAGGTGTCCGCCTCTTGATGCACTCCTTGGAAGGGGGCACGGTCAGTGTCCGCCTCTTGATGCACTCCTTGGAAGGGGGCACGGTCAGTGTCCACCTCTTGATGCACTCCTTGGAAGGGGGCACAGGAGGTGTCCGCTTCTTGATGCACTCCTTGGAAGGGGGGCACGGTCAGTGTCCGCCTCTTGATGCACTCCTTGGAAGGGGGCACAGGAGGTGTCCGCCGCTTGATGCACTCCTGGGAAGGGGGGGCACAGTCAGTGTCCGCCTCTTGATGCACTCCTTGGAAGGGGGGCACAGGAGGTGTCCGCCTCTTGATGCACTCCTTGGAAGGGGGGCACAGTCAGTGTCCGCCTCTTGATGCACTCCTTGGAAGGGGGGCACAGTCAGTGTCCGCCTCTTGATGCACTCCTTGGAAGGGGGCACAGGAGGTGTCCGCCTCTTGATGCACTCCTTGGAAGGGGGCACAGTCAGTGTCCGCCTCTTGATGCACTCCTTGGAAGGGGGCACAGTCAGTGTCCGCCTCTTGATGCACTCCTTGGAAGGGGGCACAGGAGGTGTCCGCCTCTTGATGCACTCCTTGGAAGGGGGCACAGTCAGTGTCCGCCTCTTGATGCACTCCTTGGAAGGGGGACACAGTCAGTGTCCGCCTCTTGATGCACTCCCTGGAAGGGGGCACAGGAGGTGTCCGCCTCTTGATGCACTCCTTGGAAGGGGGCACAGGAGGTGTCCGCCTCTTTTTGCACTCCTTGGAAGGGGGGCACAGGAGGTGTCCGCCTCTTGATGCACTCCTTGGAAGGGGGGCACAGTCAGTGTCCGCCTCTTGATGCACTCCTTGGAAGGGGGGCACAGTCAGTGTCCGCCTCTTGATGCACTCCTTGGAAGGGGGGCATAGTCAGTGTCCGCCTCTTGATGCACTCTTTGGAAGGGGGGCACAGGAGGTGTCCGCCTCTTGATGCACTCCTTGGAAGGGGGGCACAGTCAGTGTCCGCCTCTTGATGCACTCCTTGGAAGGGGGGCACAGGAGGTGTCCGCCGCCTGATGCACTCCTTGGAAGGGGGCACAGGAGGTGTCCGCCTCTTGATGCACTCCTTGGAAGGGGGCACAGTCAGTGTCCGCCTCTTGATGCACTCCTTGGAAGGGGGCACAGGAGGTGTCCACCTCTTGATGCACTCCTTGGAAGGGGGCACAGGAGGTGTCCGCCTCTTGATGCACTCCTTGGAAGGGGGCACAGTCAGTCTCCGCCTCTTGATGCACTCCTTGGAAGGGGGGCACAGGAGGTGTCCGCCTCTTGATGCACTCCTTGGAAGGGGGGCACAGGAGGTGTCCGCATCTTGATGCACTCCTTGGAAGGGGGGCACAGTCAGTGTCCGCCTCTTGATGCACTCCTTGGAATGGGGGCACAGTCAGTGTCCGCCTCTTGATGCACTCCTTGGAAGGGGGCACAGGAGGTGTCCGCCTCTTGATGCACTCCTTGGAAGGGGGCACAGGAGGTGTCCGCCTCTTGATGCACTCCTTGGAAGGGGGCACAGTCAGTGTCCGCATCTTGATGCACTCCTTGGAAGGGGTGCACAGTCAGTGTCCGCCTCTTGATGCACTCCTTGGAAGGGGGCACAGTCAGTGTCCGCCTCTTGATGCACTCCTTGGAAGGGGGCACAGGAGGTGTCCGCCTCTTGATGCACTCCTTGGAAGGGGGCACAGTCAGTGTCCGCCTCTTGATGCACTCCTTGGAAGGGGGCACAGTCAGTGTCCGCCTCTTGATGCACTCCTTGTAAGGGGGCACAGTCAGTGTCCGCCTCTTGATGCACTCCTTGGAAGGGGGCACGGTCAGTGTCCGCCTCTTAATGCACTCCTTGGAAGGGGGCACAGGAGGTGTCCGCCTCTTGATGCACTCCTTGGAAGGGGGCACAGTCAGTGTCCGCCTCTTGATGCACTCCTTGGAAGGGGGCACAGGAGGTGTCCGCCTCTTGATGCACTCCTTGGAAGGGGGCACAGGAGGTGTCCGCCTCTTGATGCACTCCTTGGAAGGGGGACACAGTCAGTGTCCGCCTCTTGATGCACTCCTTGGAAGGGGGCACAGGAGGTGTCCGCCTCTTGATGCACTCCTTGGAAGGGGGCACAGTCAGTGTCCGCCTCTTGATGCACTCCTTGGAAGGGGGCACAGGAGGTGTCCGCCTCTTGATGCACTCCTTGGAAGGGGGCACAGGAGGTGTCCGCCTCTTGATGCACTCCTTGGAAGGGGACACAGTCAGTGTCCGCCTCTTGATGCACTCCTTGGAAGGGGGGCACAGGAGGTGTCCGCCTCTCGATGCACTCCTTGGAAGGGGGGCACAGTCAGTGTCCGCCTCTTGATGCACTCCTTGGAAGGGGGGCACGGTCAGTGTCCGCCTCTTGATGCACTCCTTGGAAGGGGGGCACAGGAGGTGTCCGCCTCTTGATGCACTCCGTGGAAGGGGGACACAGGAGGTGTCCGCCTCTTGATGCACTCCTTGGAAGGGGGGCACAGTCAGTGTCCGCCTCTTGATGTAATCCTTGGAAGGGGGGCACAGGAGGTGTCCGCCTCTTGATGCACTCCTTGGAAGGGGGGCACAGGAGGTGTCCGCCTCTTGATGCACTCCTTGGAAGGGGGGCACAGTCAGTGTCCGCCTCTTGATGCACTCCTTGGAAGGGGGGCACGGTCAGTGTCCGCCTCTTGATGCGCTCCTTGGAAGGGGGGCACAGGAGGTGTCCGCCTCTTGATGCACTCCTTGGAAGGGGGGCACAGTCAGTGTCCGCCTCTTGATCCACTCCTTGGAAGGGGGGCACAGGAGGTGTCCGCCTCTTGATGCACTCCTTGGAAGGGGGGCACAGTCAGTGTCCGCCTCTTGATGCACTCCTTGGAAGGGGGGCATGGTCAGTGTCCGCCTCTTGATGCACTCCTTGGAAGGGGGCACGGTCAGTGTCCGCCTCTTAATGCACTCCTTGGAAGGGGGCACAGTCAGTGTCCGCCTCTTGATGCACTCCTTGTTAGGGGGCACGGTCAGTGTCCGCCTCTTGATGCACTCCTTGGAAGAGGGGCACAGGAGGTGTCCGCCTCTTGATGCACTCCTTGGAAGGGGGCACAGTCAGTATCCGCCTCTTGATGCACTCCTTGGAAGGGGGCACAGGAGGTGTCCGCCTCTTGATGCACTCCTTGGAAGGGGGCACAGGAGGTGTCCGCCTCTTGATGCACTCCTTGGAAGGGGGCACAGTCAGTGTCCGCCTCTTGATGCACTCCTTGGAAGGGGGGCACAGTCAGTGTCCGCCTCTTGATGCACTCCTTGGAAGGGGGCACAGGAGGTGTCCGCCTCTTGATGCACTCCTTGGAAGGGGGCACAGTCAGTGTCCGCCTCTTGATGCACTCCTTGGAAGGGGGCACAGGAGGTGTCTGCCTCTTGATGCACTCCTTGGAAGGGGGACACAGTCAGTGTCCGCCTCTTGATGCACTCCTTGGAAGGGGGCACAGTCAGTGTCCGCCTCTTGATGCACTCCTTGGAAGGGGGCACGGTCAGTGTCCGCCTCTTAATGCACTCCTTGGAAGGGGGCACAGGAGGTGTCCGCCTCTTGATGCACTCCTTGGAAGGGGGCACAGTCAGTGTCCGCCTCTTGATGCACTCCTTGGAAGGGGGCACGGTCAGTGTCCGCCTCTTGATGCACTCCTTGGAAGGGGGCACAGTCAGTGTCCGCCTCTTGATGCACTCCTTGGAAGGGGGGCCCAGGAGGTGTCCGCCTCTTGATGCACTACTTGGAAGGGGGGCACAGTCAGTGTCCGCCTCTTGATGCACTCCTTGGAAGGGGGGCACAGGAGGTGTCTGCCTCTTGATGCACTCCTTGGAAGGGGGGGCACAGGAGGTGTCCGCCTCTTGATGCTCTCCTTGGAAGGGGGCACAGTCAGTGTCCGCCTCTTGATGCACTCTTTGGAAGGGGGCACAGGAGGTGTCCGCCTCTTGATGCACTCCTTGGAAGGGGGCACAGGAGGTGTCCGCCTCTTGATGCACTCCTTGGAAGGGGGCACAGTCAGTGTCCGCCTCTTGATGCACTCCTTGGAAGGGGGGCACAGTCAGTGTCCGCCTCTTGATGCACTCCTTGGAAGGGGGCACAGGAGGTGTCCGCCTCTTGATGCACTCCTTGGAAGGGGGCACAGTCAGTGTACGCCTCTTGATGCACTCCTTGGAAGGGGGCACGGTCAGTGTCCGCCTCTTGATGCACTCCTTGGAAGGGGGCACAGGAGGTGTCCGCCTCTTGATGCACTCCTTGGAAGGGGGCACAGTCAGTGTCCGCCTCTTGATGCACTCCTTGGAAGGGGGCACAGTCAGTGTCCGCCTCTTGATGCACTCCTTGGAAGGGGGGCACGGTCAGTGTCCGCCTCTTGATGCACTCCTTGGAAGGGGGGCACAGGAGGTGTCCGCCTCTTGATGCACTCCTTGGAAGGGGGGCACAGTCAGTCTCCGCCTCTTGATGCACTCCTTGGAAGGGGGGCACAGGAGGTGTCCGCCTCTTGATGCACTCCTTGGAAGGGGGGCACAGGAGGTGTCCGCATCTTGATGCACTCCTTGGAAGGGGGGCACAGTCAGTGTCCGCCTCTTGATGCACTCCTTGGAATGGGGGCACGGTCAGTGTCCGCCTCTTGATGCACTCCTTGGAAGGGGGGCACAGGAGGTGTCCGCCTCTTGATGCACTCCTTGGAAGGGGGCACAGACAGTGTCCGCCTCTTGATGCACTCCTTGGAAGGGGGCACAGGAGGTGTCCGCCTCTTGATGCACTCCTTGGAAGGGGGCACAGGAGGTGTCCGCTTCTTGATGCACTCCTTGGAAGGGGGCACGGTCAGTGTCCGCCTCTTGATGCACTCCTTGGAAGGGGGCACAGGAGGTGTCCGCCGCTTGATGCACTCCTGGGAAGGGGGGCACAGTCAGTGTCCGCCTCTTGATGCACTCCTTGGAAGGGGGCACAGTCAGTGTCCGCCTCTTGATGCACTCCTTGGAAGGGGGCACAGTCAGTGTCCGCCTCTTGATGCACTCCTTGTAAGGGGGCACAGTCAGTGTCCGCCTCTTGATGCACTCCTTGGAAGGGGGCACGGTCAGTGTCCGCCTCTTAATGCACTCCTTGGAAGGGGGCACAGGAGGTGTCCGCCTCTTGATGCACTCCTTGGAAGGGGGCACAGTCAGTGTCCGCCTCTTGATGCACTCCTTGGAAGGGGGCACAGGAGGTGTCCGCCTCTTGATGCACTCCTTGGAAGGGGGCACAGGAGGTGTCCGCCTCTTGATGCACTCCTTGGAAGGGGGACACAGTCAGTGTCCGCCTCTTGATGCACTCCTTGGAAGGGGGCACAGGAGGTGTCCGCCTCTTGATGCACTCCTTGGAAGGGGGCACAGTCAGTGTCCGCCTCTTGATGCACTCCTTGGAAGGGGGCACGGTCAGTGTCCGCCTCTTGATGCACTCCTTGGAAGGGGGCACAGGAGGTGTCCGCCTCTTGATGCACTCCGTGGAAGGGGGACACAGGAGGTGTCCGCCTCTTGATGCACTCCTTGGAAGGGGGCACAGTCAGTGTCCGCCTCTTGATGTAATCCTTGGAAGGGGGCACAGGAGGTGTCCGCCTCTTGATGCACTCCTTGGAAGGGGGGCACAGGAGGTGTCCGCCTCTTGATGCACTCCTTGGAAGGGGGCACAGTCAGTGTCCGCCTCTTGATGCACTCCTTGGAAGGGGGCACGGTCAGTGTCCGCCTCTTGATGCGCTCCTTGGAAGGGGGCACAGGAGGTGTCCGCCTCTTGATGCACTCCTTGGAAGGGGGCACAGTCAGTGTCCGCCTCTTGATCCACTCCTTGGAAGGGGGCACAGGAGGTGTCCGCCTCTTGATGCACTCCTTGGAAGGGGGCACAGTCAGTGTCCGCCTCTTGATGCACTCCTTGGAAGGGGGCATGGTCAGTGTCCGCCTCTTGATGCACTCCTTGGAAGGGGGCACGGTCAGTGTCCGCCTCTTAATGCACTCCTTGGAAGGGGGGCACAGTCAGTGTCCGCCTCTTGATGCACTCCTTGTTAGGGGGGCACGGTCAGTGTCCGCCTCTTGATGCACTCCTTGGAAGAGGGGCACAGGAGGTGTCCGCCTCTTGATGCACTCCTTGGAAGGGGGGCACAGTCAGTGTCCGCCTCTTGATGCACTCCTTGGAAGGGGGGCACAGGAGGTGTCCGCCTCTTGATGCACTCCTTGGAAGGGGGGCACAGGAGGTGTCCGCCTCTTGATGCACTCCTTGGAAGGGGGGCACAGTCAGTGTCCGCCTCTTGATGCACTCCTTGGAAGGGGGGCACAGTCAGTGTCCGCCTCTTGATGCACTCCTTGGAAGGGGGCACAGGAGGTGTCCGCCTCTTGATGCACTCCTTGGAAGGGGGCACAGTCAGTGTCCGCCTCTTGATGCACTCCTTGGAAGGGGGCACAGGAGGTGTCTGCCTCTTGATGCACTCCTTGGAAGGGGGACACAGTCAGTGTCCGCCTCTTGATGCACTCCTTGGAAGGGGGCACAGTCAGTGTCCGCCTCTTGATGCACTCCTTGGAAGGGGGCACGGTCAGTGTCCGCCTCTTAATGCACTCCTTGGAAGGGGGCACAGGAGGTGTCCGCCTCTTGATGCACTCCTTGGAAGGGGGCACAGTCAGTGTCCGCCTCTTGATGCACTCCTTGGAAGGGGGCACGGTCAGTGTCCGCCTCTTGATGCACTCCTTGGAAGGGGGCACAGTCAGTGTCCGCCTCTTGATGCACTCCTTGGAAGGGGGCCCAGGAGGTGTCCGCCTCTTGATGCACTACTTGGAAGGGGGCACAGTCAGTGTCCGCCTCTTGATGCACTCCTTGGAAGGGGGCACAGGAGGTGTCTGCCTCTTGATGCACTCCTTGGAAGGGGGCACAGGAGGTGTCCGCCTCTTGATGCACTCCTTGGAAGGGGGGCACAGTCAGTGTCCGCCTCTTGATGCACTCTTTGGAAGGGGGGCACAGGAGGTGTCCGCCTCTTGATGCACTCCTTGGAAGGGGGCACAGGAGGTGTCCGCCTCTTGATGCACTCCTTGGAAGGGGGCACAGTCAGTGTCCGCCTCTTGATGCACTCCTTGGAAGGGGGCACAGTCAGTGTCCGCCTCTTGATGCACTCCTTGGAAGGGGGCACAGGAGGTGTCCGCCTCTTGATGCACTCCTTGGAAGGGGGCACAGTCAGTGTCCGCCTCTTGATGCACTCCTTGGAAGGGGGCACGGTCAGTGTCCGCCTCTTGATGCACTCCTTGGAAGGGGGCACAGGAGGTGTCCGCCTCTTGATGCACTCCTTGGAAGGGGGCACAGTCAGTGTCCGCCTCTTGATGCACTCCTTGGAAGGGGGCACAGTCAGTGTCCGCCTCTTGATGCACTCCTTGGAAGGGGGCACGGTCAGTGTCCGCCTCTTGATGCACTCCTTGGAAGGGGGCACAGGAGGTGTCCGCCTCTTGATGCACTCCTTGGAAGGGGGCACAGTCAGTGTCCGCCTCTTGATGCACTCCTTGGAAGGGGGCACAGACAGTGTCCGCCTCTTGATGCACTCCTTGGAAGGGGGCACAGGAGGTGTCCGCCTCTTGATGCACTCCTTGGAAGGGGGGCACAGGAGGTGTCCGCTTCTTGATGCACTCCTTGGAAGGGGGGCACGGTCAGTGTCCGCCTCTTGATGCACTCCTTGGAAGGGGGCACAGGAGGTGTCCGCCGCTTGATGCACTCCTGGGAAGGGGGGGCACAGTCAGTGTCCGCCTCTTGATGCACTCCTTGGAAGGGGGCACAGGAGGTGTCCGCCTCTTGATGCACTCCTTGGAAGGGGGCACAGTCAGTGTCCGCCTCTTGATGCACTCCTTGGAAGGGGGCACAGTCAGTGTCCGCCTCTTGATGCACTCCTTGGAAGGGGGCACGGTCAGTGTCCGCCTCTTGATGCACTCCTTGGAATGGGGGCACAGGAGGTGTCCGCCTCTTGATGCACTCCTTGGAAGGGGGCACAGTCAGTGTCCGCCTCTTGATGCACTCCTTGGAAGGGGGCACAGGAGGTGTCCGCCTCTTGATGCACTCCTTGGAAGGGGGTCACGGTCAGTGTCCGCTTCTTGATGCACTCCTTGGAAGGGGGGCACAGGAGGTGTCCGCACTTGATGCACTCCTTGGAAGGGGGGCACAGTCAGTGTCCGCCTCTTGATGCACTCCTTGGAAGGGGGGCACAGTCAGTGTCCGCCTCTTGATGCACTCCTTGGAAGGGGGCACAGGAGGTGTCCGCCTCTTGATGCACTCCTTGGAAGGGGACACAGTCAGTGTCCGCCTCTTGATGCACTCCTTGGAAGGGGGCACGGTCAGTGTCCGCCTCTTGATGCACTCCTTGGAAGGGGGCACAGTCAGTGTCCGCCTCTTGATGCACTCCTTGGAAGGGGGCACAGGAGGTGTCCGCCTCTTGATGCACTCCTTGGAAGGGGGCACAGTCAGTGTCCGCCTCTTGATGCACTCCTTGGAAGGGGGGCACAGTCAGTGTCCGCCTCTTGATGCACTCCTTGGAAGGGGGGCACAGTCGGTGTCCGCCTCTTGATGCACTCCTTGGAACGGGGGCACAGGAGGTGTCCGCCTCTTGATGCACTCCTTGGAAGGGGGCACAGGAGGTGTCTGCCTCTTGATGCACTCCTTGGAAGGGGGCACAGTCAGTGTCCGCCTCTTGATGCACTCCTTGGAAGGGGGCACAGGAGGTGTCCGCCTCTTGATGCACTCCTTGGAAGTGGGGCACAGTCAGTGTCCGCCTCTTGATGCACTCCTTGGAAGGGGGCACAGGAGGTGTCCGCCTCTTGATGCACTCCTTGGAAGGGGGCACAGTCAGTGTCCGCCTCTTGATGCACTCCTTGGAAGGGGGCACAGGAGGTGTCCGCCTCTTGATGCACTCCTTGGAAGGGGGCACGGTCAGTGTCCGCCTCTTGATGCACTCCTTGGAAGGTGGGCACAGGAGGTGTCCGCCTCTTGATGCACTCCTTGGAAGGGGGCACAGTCAGTGTCCGCCTCTTGATGCACTCCTTGGAAGGGGGCACGGTCAGTGTCCGCCTCTTGATGCACTCCTTGGAAGGGGGCACAGTCAGTGTCCGCCTCTTGATGCACTCCTTGGAAGGGGGCACAGTCTGTGTCCGCCTCTTGATGCACTCCTTGGAAGGGGGCACAGGAGGTGTCCGCCTCTTGATGCACTCCTTGGAAGGGGGCACAGTCAGTGTCCGCCTCTTGATGCACTCCTTGGAAGGGGGCACGGTCAGTGTCCGCCTCTTGATGCACTCCTTGGAAGGGGGCACAGGAGGTGTCCGCCTCTTGATGCACTCCTTGGAAGGGGGCACAGGAGGTGTCCGCCTCTTGATGCACTCCTTGGAAGGGGGCACAGTCAGTGTCCGCCTCTTGATGCACTCCTTGGAAGGGGGGCACAGGAGGTGTCCGCCTCTTGATGCACTCCTTGGAAGGGGGGCACGGTCAGTGTCCGCCTCTTGATGCACTCCTTGGAAGGGGGGCACGGTCAGTGTCCACCTCTTGATGCACTCCTTGGAAGGGGGCACAGGAGGTGTCCGCTTCTTGATGCACTCCTTGGAAGGGGGCACGGTCAGTGTCCGCCTCTTGATGCACTCCTTGGAAGGGGGCACAGGAGGTGTCCGCCGCTTGATGCACTCCTTGGAAGGGGGCACAGTCAGTGTCCGCCTCTTGATGCACTCCTTGGAAGGGGGCACAGGAGGTGTCCGCCTCTTGATGCACTCCTTGGAAGGGGGCACAGTCAGTGTCCGCCTCTTGATGCACTCCTTGGAAGGGGGCACAGTCAGTGTCCGCCTCTTGATGCACTCCTTGGAAGGGGGCACAGGAGGTGTCCGCCTCTTGATGCACTCCTTGGAAGGGGGCACAGTCAGTGTCCGCCTCTTGATGCACTCCTTGGAAGGGGGCACAGTCAGTGTCCGCCTCTTGATGCACTCCTTGGAAGGGGGCACAGGAGGTGTCCGCCTCTTGATGCACTCCTTGGAAGGGGGGCACAGTCAGTGTCCGCCTCTTGATGCACTCCTTGGAAGGGGGACACAGTCAGTGTCCGCCTCTTGATGCACTCCCTGGAAGGGGGGCACAGGAGGTGTCCGCCTCTTGATGCACTCCTTGGAAGGGGGGCACAGGAGGTGTCCGCCTCTTTTGCACTCCTTGGAAGGGGGCACAGGAGGTGTCCGCCTCTTGATGCACTCCTTGGAAGGGGGCACAGTCAGTGTCCGCCTCTTGATGCACTCCTTGGAAGGGGGCACAGTCAGTGTCCGCCTCTTGATGCACTCCTTGGAAGGGGGCATAGTCAGTGTCCGCCTCTTGATGCACTCCTTGGAAGGGGGGCACAGGAGGTGTCCGACTCTTGATGCACTCCTTGGAAGGGGGCACAGTCAGTCTCCGCCTCTTGATGCACTCCTTGGAAGGGGGCACAGGAGGTGTCCGCCTCTTGATGCACTCCTTGGAAGGGGGCACAGGAGGTGTCCGCATCTTGATGCACTCCTTGGAAGGGGGCACAGTCAGTGTCCGCCTCTTGATGCACTCCTTGGAATGGGGGCACAGTCAGTGTCCGCCTCTTGATGCACTCCTTGGAAGGGGGCACAGGAGGTGTCCGCCTCTTGATGCACTCCTTGGAAGGGGGCACAGGAGGTGTCCGCCTCTTGATGCACTCCTTGGAAGGGGGCACAGTCAGTGTCCGCATCTTGATGCACTCCTTGGAAGGGGTGCACAGTCAGTGTCCGCCTCTTGATGCACTCCTTGGAAGGGGGCACAGTCAGTGTCCGCCTCTTGATGCACTCCTTGGAAGGGGGCACAGGAGGTGTCCGCCTCTTGATGCACTCCTTGGAAGGGGGCACAGTCAGTGTCCGCCTCTTGATGCACTCCTTGGAAGGGGGCACAGTCAGTGTCCGCCTCTTGATGCACTCCTTGTAAGGGGGCACAGTCAGTGTCCGCCTCTTGATGCACTCCTTGGAAGGGGGCACGGTCAGTGTCCGCCTCTTAATGCACTCCTTGGAAGGGGGCACAGGAGGTGTCCGCCTCTTGATGCACTCCTTGGAAGGGGGCACAGTCAGTGTCCGCCTCTTGATGCACTCCTTGGAAGGGGGCACAGGAGGTGTCCGCCTCTTGATGCACTCCTTGGAAGGGGGCACAGGAGGTGTCCGCCTCTTGATGCACTCCTTGGAAGGGGACACAGTCAGTGTCCGCCTCTTGATGCACTCCTTGGAAGGGGGGCACAGGAGGTGTCCGCCTCTTGATGCACTCCTTGGAAGGGGGGCACAGTCAGTGTCCGCCTCTTGATGCACTCCTTGGAAGGGGGGCACAGGAGGTGTCCGCCTCTTGATGCACTCCTTGGAAGGGGGGCACAGGAGGTGTCCGCCTCTTGATGCACTCCTTGGAAGGGGGACACAGTCAGTGTCCGCCTCTTGATGCACTCCTTGGAAGGGGGCACAGGAGGTGTCCGCCTCTTGATGCACTCCTTGGAAGGGGGCACAGTCAGTGTCCGCCTCTTGATGCACTCCTTGGAAGGGGGCACGGTCAGTGTCCGCCTCTTGATGCACTCCTTGGAAGGGGGCACAGGAGGTGTCCGCCTCTTGATGCACTCCGTGGAAGGGGGACACAGGAGGTGTCCGCCTCTTGATGCACTCCTTGGAAGGGGGCACAGTCAGTGTCCGCCTCTTGATGTAATCCTTGGAAGGGGGGCACAGGAGGTGTCCGCCTCTTGATGCACTCCTTGGAAGGGGGCACAGGAGGTGTCCGCCTCTTGATGCACTCCTTGGAAGGGGGCACAGTCAGTGTCCGCCTCTTGATGCACTCCTTGGAAGGGGGCACGGTCAGTGTCCGCCTCTTGATGCGCTCCTTGGAAGGGGGCACAGGAGGTGTCCGCCTCTTGATGCACTCCTTGGAAGGGGGCACAGTCAGTGTCCGCCTCTTGATCCACTCCTTGGAAGGGGGCACAGGAGGTGTCCGCCTCTTGATGCACTCCTTGGAAGGGGGCACAGTCAGTGTCCGCCTCTTGATGCACTCCTTGGAAGGGGGCATGGTCAGTGTCCGCCTCTTGATGCACTCCTTGGAAGGGGGCACGGTCAGTGTCCGCCTCTTAATGCACTCCTTGGAAGGGGGCACAGTCAGTGTCCGCCTCTTGATGCACTCCTTGTTAGGGGGCACGGTCAGTGTCCGCCTCTTGATGCACTCCTTGGAAGAGGGGCACAGGAGGTGTCCGCCTCTTGATGCACTCCTTGGAAGGGGGCACAGTCAGTGTCCGCCTCTTGATGCACTCCTTGGAAGGGGGCACAGGAGGTGTCCGCCTCTTGATGCACTCCTTGGAAGGGGGCACAGTCAGTGTCCGCCTCTTGATGCACTCCTTGGAAGGGGGCACAGTCAGTGTCCGCCTCTTGATGCACTCCTTGGAAGGGGGCACAGGAGGTGTCCGCCTCTTGATGCACTCCTTGGAAGGGGGCACAGTCAGTGTCCGCCTCTTGATGCACTCCTTGTAAGGGGGCACAGGAGGTGTCTGCCTCTTGATGCACTCCTTGGAAGGGGGACACAGTCAGTGTCCGCCTCTTGATGCACTCCTTGGAAGGGGGCACAGTCAGTGTCCGCCTCTTGATGCACTCCTTGGAAGGGGGCACGGTCAGTGTCCGCCTCTTAATGCACTCCTTGGAAGGGGGCACAGGAGGTGTCCGCCTCTTGATGCACTCCTTGGAAGGGGGCACAGTCAGTGTCCGCCTCTTGATGCACTCCTTGGAAGGGGGGCACGGTCAGTGTCCGCCTCTTGATGCACTCCTTGGAAGGGGGCACAGTCAGTGTCCGCCTCTTGATGCACTCCTTGGAAGGGGGCCCAGGAGGTGTCCGCCTCTTGATGCACTACTTGGAAGGGGGCACAGTCAGTGTCCGCCTCTTGATGCACTCCTTGGAAGGGGGGCACAGGAGGTGTCTGCCTCTTGATGCACTCCTTGGAAGGGGGGGCACAGGAGGTGTCCGCCTCTTGATGCTCTCCTTGGAAGGGGGGCACAGTCAGTGTCCGCCTCTTGATGCACTCTTTGGAAGGGGGGCACAGGAGGTGTCCGCCTCTTGATGCACTCCTTGGAAGGGGGCACAGGAGGTGTCCGCCTCTTGATGCACTCCTTGGAAGGGGGGCACAGTCAGTGTCCGCCTCTTGATGCACTCCTTGGAAGGGGGCACAGTCAGTGTCCGCCTCTTGATGCACTCCTTGGAAGGGGGCACAGGAGGTGTCCGCCTCTTGATGCACTCCTTGGAAGGGGGGCACAGTCAGTGTCCGCCTCTTGATGCACTCCTTGGAAGGGGGGCACGGTCAGTGTCCGCCTCTTGATGCACTCCTTGGAAGGGGGCACAGGAGGTGTCCGCCTCTTGATGCACTCCTTGGAAGGGGGCACAGTCAGTGTCCGCCTCTTGATGCACTCCTTGGAAGGGGGCACAGTCAGTGTCCGCCTCTTGATGCACTCCTTGGAAGGGGGCACGGTCAGTGTCCGCCTCTTGATGCACTCCTTGGAAGGGGGGCACAGGAGGTGTCCGCCTCTTGATGCACTCCTTGGAAGGGGGGCACAGGAGGTGTCCGCCTCTTGATGCACTCCTTGGAAGGGGGGCACAGTCAGTCTCCGCCTCTTGATGCACTCCTTGGAAGGGGGGCACAGGAGGTGTCCGCCTCTTGATGCACTCCTTGGAAGGGGGCACAGGAGGTGTCCGCATCTTGATGCACTCCTTGGAAGGGGGCACAGTCAGTGTCCGCCTCTTGATGCACTCCTTGGAAGGGGGCACGGTCAGTGTCCGCCTCTTGATGCACTCCTTGGAAGGGGGCACAGGAGGTGTCCGCCTCTTGATGCACTCCTTGGAAGGGGGCACAGACAGTGTCCGCCTCTTGATGCACTCCTTGGAAGGGGGCACAGGAGGTGTCCGCCTCTTGATGCACTCCTTGGAAGGGGGCACAGGAGGTGTCCGCTTCTTGATGCACTCCTTGGAAGGGGGCACGGTCAGTGTCCGCCTCTTGATGCACTCCTTGGAAGGGGGCACAGGAGGTGTCCGCCGCTTGATGCACTCCTGGGAAGGGGGGCACAGTCAGTGTCCGCCTCTTGATGCACTCCTTGGAAGGGGGCACAGTCAGTGTCCGCCTCTTGATGCACTCCTTGGAAGGGGGCACAGTCAGTGTCCGCCTCTTGATGCACTCCTTGTAAGGGGGCACAGTCAGTGTCCGCCTCTTGATGCACTCCTTGGAAGGGGGCACGGTCAGTGTCCGCCTCTTAATGCACTCCTTGGAAGGGGGCACAGGAGGTGTCCGCCTCTTGATGCACTCCTTGGAAGGGGGCACAGTCAGTGTCCGCCTCTTGATGCACTCCTTGGAAGGGGGCACAGGAGGTGTCCGCCTCTTGATGCACTCCTTGGAAGGGGGCACAGGAGGTGTCCGCCTCTTGATGCACTCCTTGGAAGGGGGACACAGTCAGTGTCCGCCTCTTGATGCACTCCTTGGAAGGGGGGCACAGGAGGTGTCCGCCTCTTGATGCACTCCTTGGAAGGGGGGCACAGTCAGTGTCCGCCTCTTGATGCACTCCTTGGAAGGGGGGCACGGTCAGTGTCCGCCTCTTGATGCACTCCTTGGAAGGGGGGCACAGGAGGTGTCCGCCTCTTGATGCACTCCGTGGAAGGGGGACACAGGAGGTGTCCGCCTCTTGATGCACTCCTTGGAAGGGGGCACAGTCAGTGTCCGCCTCTTGATGTAATCCTTGGAAGGGGGCACAGGAGGTGTCCGCCTCTTGATGCACTCCTTGGAAGGGGGCACAGGAGGTGTCCGCCTCTTGATGCACTCCTTGGAAGGGGGCACAGTCAGTGTCCGCCTCTTGATGCACTCCTTGGAAGGGGGGCACGGTCAGTGTCCGCCTCTTGATGCGCTCCTTGGAAGGGGGCACAGGAGGTGTCCGCCTCTTGATGCACTCCTTGGAAGGGGGCACAGTCAGTGTCCGCCTCTTGATCCACTCCTTGGAAGGGGGCACAGGAGGTGTCCGCCTCTTGATGCACTCCTTGGAAGGGGGCACAGTCAGTGTCCGCCTCTTGATGCACTCCTTGGAAGGGGGCATGGTCAGTGTCCGCCTCTTGATGCACTCCTTGGAAGGGGGCACGGTCAGTGTCCGCCTCTTAATGCACTCCTTGGAAGGGGGCACAGTCAGTGTCCGCCTCTTGATGCACTCCTTGTTAGGGGGCACGGTCAGTGTCCGCCTCTTGATGCACTCCTTGGAAGAGGGGCACAGGAGGTGTCCGCCTCTTGATGCACTCCTTGGAAGGGGGCACAGTCAGTGTCCGCCTCTTGATGCACTCCTTGGAAGGGGGCACAGGAGGTGTCCGCCTCTTGATGCACTCCTTGGAAGGGGGCACAGGAGGTGTCCGCCTCTTGATGCACTCCTTGGAAGGGGGCACAGTCAGTGTCCGCCTCTTGATGCACTCCTTGGAAGGGGGCACAGTCAGTGTCCGCCTCTTGATGCACTCCTTGGAAGGGGGCACAGGAGGTGTCCGCCTCTTGATGCACTCCTTGGAAGGGGGCACAGTCAGTGTCCGCCTCTTGATGCACTCCTTGGAAGGGGGCACAGGAGGTGTCTGCCTCTTGATGCACTCCTTGGAAGGGGGACACAGTCAGTGTCCGCCTCTTGATGCACTCCTTGGAAGGGGGCACAGTCAGTGTCCGCCTCTTGATGCACTCCTTGGAAGGGGGCACGGTCAGTGTCCGCCTCTTAATGCACTCCTTGGAAGGGGGCACAGGAGGTGTCCGCCTCTTGATGCACTCCTTGGAAGGGGGCACAGTCAGTGTCCGCCTCTTGATGCACTCCTTGGAAGGGGGGCACGGTCAGTGTCCGCCTCTTGATGCACTCCTTGGAAGGGGGCACAGTCAGTGTCCGCCTCTTGATGCACTCCTTGGAAGGGGGCCCAGGAGGTGTCCGCCTCTTGATGCACTACTTGGAAGGGGGCACAGTCAGTGTCCGCCTCTTGATGCACTCCTTGGAAGGGGGCACAGGAGGTGTCTGCCTCTTGATGCACTCCTTGGAAGGGGGGGCACAGGAGGTGTCCGCCTCTTGATGCACTCCTTGGAAGGGGGGCACAGTCAGTGTCCGCCTCTTGATGCACTCTTTGGAAGGGGGCACAGGAGGTGTCCGCCTCTTGATGCACTCCTTGGAAGGGGGCACAGGAGGTGTCCGCCTCTTGATGCACTCCTTGGAAGGGGGCACAGTCAGTGTCCGCCTCTTGATGCACTCCTTGGAAGGGGGCACAGTCAGTGTCCGCCTCTTGATGCACTCCTTGGAAGGGGGCACAGGAGGTGTCCGCCTCTTGATGCACTCCTTGGAAGGGGGCACAGTCAGTGTCCGCCTCTTGATGCACTCCTTGGAAGGGGGGCACGGTCAGTGTCCGCCTCTTGATGCACTCCTTGGAAGGGGGCACAGGAGGTGTCCGCCTCTTGATGCACTCCTTGGAAGGGGGCACAGTCAGTGTCCGCCTCTTGATGCACTCTTTGGAAGGGGGCACAGGAGGTGTCCGCCTCTTGATGCACTCCTTGGAAGGGGGCACAGGAGGTGTCCGCCTCTTGATGCACTCCTTGGAAGGGGGCACAGTCAGTGTCCGCCTCTTGATGCACTCCTTGGAAGGGGGCACAGTCAGTGTCCGCCTCTTGATGCACTCCTTGGAAGGGGGCACAGGAGGTGTCCGCCTCTTGATGCACTCCTTGGAAGGGGGCACAGTCAGTGTCCGCCTCTTGATGCACTCCTTGGAAGGGGGGCACGGTCAGTGTCCGCCTCTTGATGCACTCCTTGGAAGGGGGCACAGGAGGTGTCCGCCTCTTGATGCACTCCTTGGAAGGGGGCACAGTCAGTGTCCGCCTCTTGATGCACTCCTTGGAAGGGGGCACAGTCAGTGTCCGCCTCTTGATGCACTCCTTGGAAGGGGGCACGGTCAGTGTCCGCCTCTTGATGCACTCCTTGGAAGGGGGCACAGGAGGTGTCCGCCTCTTGATGCACTCCTTGGAAGGGGGCACAGTCAGTGTCCGCCTCTTGATGCACTCCTTGGAAGGGGGGCACAGACAGTGTCCGCCTCTTGATGCACTCCTTGGAAGGGGGGCACAGGAGGTGTCCGCCTCTTGATGCACTCCTTGGAAGGGGGGCACAGGAGGTGTCCGCTTCTTGATGCACTCCTTGGAAGGGGGGCACGGTCAGTGTCCGCCTCTTGATGCACTCCTTGGAAGGGGGCACAGGAGGTGTCCGCCGCTTGATGCACTCCTGGGAAGGGGGGCACAGTCAGTGTCCGCCTCTTGATGCACTCCTTGGAAGGGGGCACAGGAGGTGTCCGCCTCTTGATGCACTCCTTGGAAGGGGGCACAGTCAGTGTCCGCCTCTTGATGCACTCCTTGGAAGGGGGCACAGTCAGTGTCCGCCTCTTGATGCACTCCTTGGAAGGGGGCACGGTCAGTGTCCGCCTCTTGATGCACTCCTTGGAATGGGGGCACAGGAGGTGTCCGCCTCTTGATGCACTCCTTGGAAGGGGGGCACAGTCAGTGTCCGCCTCTTGATGCACTCCTTGGAAGGGGGGCACAGGAGGTGTCCGCCTCTTGATGCACTCCTTGGAAGGGGGGTACGGTCAGTGTCCGCTTCTTGATGCACTCCTTGGAAGGGGGGCACAGGAGGTGTCCGCACTTGATGCACTCCTTGGAAGGGGGGCACAGTCAGTGTCCGCCTCTTGATGCACTCCTTGGAAGGGGGGCACAGTCAGTGTCCGCCTCTTGATGCACTCCTTGGAAGGGGGGCACAGGAGGTGTCCGCCTCTTGATGCACTCCTTGGAAGGGGGGCACAGTCAGTGTCCGCCTCTTGATGCACTCCTTGGAAGGGGGGCACGGTCAGTGTCCGCCTCTTGATGCACTCCTTGGAAGGGGGGCACAGTCAGTGTCCGCCTCTTGATGCACTCCTTGGAAGGGGGGCACAGGAGGTGTCCGCCTCTTGATGCACTCCTTGGAAGGGGGGCACAGTCAGTGTCCGCCTCTTGATGCACTCCTTGGAAGGGGGGCACAGTCAGTGTCCGCCTCTTGATGCACTCCTTGGAAGGGGGGCACAGTCGGTGTCCGCCTCTTGATGCACTCCTTGGAAGGGGGGCACAGGAGGTGTCCGCCTCTTGATGCACTCCTTGGAAGGGGGGCACAGGAGGTGTCCGCCTCTTGATGCACTCCTTGGAAGGGGGGCACAGTCAGTGTCCGCCTCTTGATGCACTCCTTGGAAGGGGGGCACAGGAGGTGTCCGCCTCTTGATGCACTCCTTGGAAGTGGGGCACAGTCAGTGTCCGCCTCTTGATGCACTCCTTGGAAGGGGGGCACAGGAGGTGTCCGCCTCTTGATGCACTCCTTGGAAGGGGGCACAGTCAGTGTCCGCCTCTTGATGCACTCCTTGGAAGGGGGCACAGGAGGTGTCCGCCTCTTGATGCACTCCTTGGAAGGGGGCACGGTCAGTGTCCGCCTCTTGATGCACTCCTTGGAAGGTGGGCACAGGAGGTGTCCGCCTCTTGATGCACTCCTTGGAAGGGGGGCACAGTCAGTGTCCGCCTCTTGATGCACTCCTTGGAAGGGGGGCACGGTCAGTGTCCGCCTCTTGATGCACTCCTTGGAAGGGGGGCACAGTCAGTGTCCGCCTCTTGATGCACTCCTTGGAAGGGGGGCACAGTCTGTGTCCGCCTCTTGATGCACTCCTTGGAAGGGGGGCACAGGAGGTGTCCGCCTCTTGATGCACTCCTTGGAAGGGGGCACAGTCAGTGTCCGCCTCTTGATGCACTCCTTGGAAGGGGGCACGGTCAGTGTCCGCCTCTTGATGCACTCCTTGGAAGGGGGCACAGGAGGTGTCCGCCTCTTGATGCACTCCTTGGAAGGGGGCACAGGAGGTGTCCGCCTCTTGATGCACTCCTTGGAAGGGGGCACAGTCAGTGTCCGCCTCTTGATGCACTCCTTGGAAGGGGGCACAGGAGGTGTCCGCCTCTTGATGCACTCCTTGGAAGGGGGCACGGTCAGTGTCCGCCTCTTGATGCACTCCTTGGAAGGGGGGCACGGTCAGTGTCCACCTCTTGATGCACTCCTTGGAAGGGGGGCACAGGAGGTGTCCGCTTCTTGATGCACTCCTTGGAAGGGGGGCACGGTCAGTGTCCGCCTCTTGATGCACTCCTTGGAAGGGGGCACAGGAGGTGTCCGCCGCTTGATGCACTCCTTGGAAGGGGGGCACAGTCAGTGTCCGCCTCTTGATGCACTCCTTGGAAGGGGGCACAGGAGGTGTCCGCCTCTTGATGCACTCCTTGGAAGGGGGCACAGTCAGTGTCCGCCTCTTGATGCACTCCTTGGAAGGGGGCACAGTCAGTGTCCGCCTCTTGATGCACTCCTTGGAAGGGGGCACAGGAGGTGTCCGCCTCTTGATGCACTCCTTGGAAGGGGGGCACAGTCAGTGTCCGCCTCTTGATGCACTCCTTGGAAGGGGGGCACAGTCAGTGTCCGCCTCTTGATGCACTCCTTGGAAGGGGGGCACAGTCAGTGTCCGCCTCTTGATGCACTCCTTGGAAGGGGGGCACAGGAGGTGTCCGCCTCTTGATGCACTCCTTGGAAGGGGGACACAGTCAGTGTCCGCCTCTTGATGCACTCCCTGGAAGGGGGGCACAGGAGGTGTCCGCCTCTTGATGCACTCCTTGGAAGGGGGGCACAGGAGGTGTCCGCCTCTTGATGCACTCCTTGGAAGGGGGGCACAGGAGGCCCTCAGCCAGGCCACACCCCTGGCCGGTGGGTCCCTTCACGTACTGCACCCATCTGCAGCAGATATTTGCCTCCTTCTCAAAGTCCTGCCAGTTCCCGGCCAGTGAACAACAGGCAGGTGTCACCGCTCAATGCGATGCTGTCCCCAGATAAGACACAAGTTTGCGCCTGCACTGGGAACAGTGCATTTTTGTGTAATGTGGTGCACTTTCTCTATATGCGCCAAGTGTACTCAACTGAGGGTGCGCGTGGTGCAGACAGGGATAATGCACCATGTTACATAATGCGGCCCCAGGAGCACTCCTCTAAAATTGTCAAAAATTGTCATGGGAACTAGCATGGTCAGACACTGCTCGGCCATATGCAGACATTTAACGAAAAACTTTCTAAAACTGAGTTAATACAAACAATAGAAGAGCTCTCAATGTTTATTTTGGACAGTTTGATAAACTGAATGCAACAATTTAATAATATATCAACGTTTCCATTCAAAATCATTGCTAACATAGCTCCTATATTGTCAGGCATTGAGAATAAAACGGGCTGTATCAGATGAAACCAAAATGATAATTCCTGAGAACAGAGGTTAT
Source organism: Calotriton arnoldi (assembly GCA_963921515.1). Classification (NCBI taxonomy): domain Eukaryota; kingdom Metazoa; phylum Chordata; class Amphibia; order Caudata; family Salamandridae; genus Calotriton; species Calotriton arnoldi. The sequence continues at coordinate 166,932 of CAWUFW010001351.1, read as the reverse complement.
TAAATAGAGAATATCAACACTGCCTTAGAAAGTCAAAAACAAAATCAAGAATTGATCTATTAAAATCTCAACAAAAGAATTATACAAGTGATAGAAATTTAGTATTCAGGCCGAGGTTTTTGCACTGGCCAAATGCAGGAGGAGTTACTAAGTAGGTGTGATATGGGTTTGTGGGCTAATGACTTAGCTGCTCATCACCCTGTCACCCACTGCTCAGTCACGTGAGAGCCTCAGCCCCTTCTGCTAATCTCTTACAGGTTGAGCCTTCTTGCGACCACCACTGGGAAAGGGAAAACGTGTGTCAGTCACGTGGGTACAATGAAATACCTCCAGTTTTGCTAAAAGCCTGGTCTGATAATCCTGAAAACTACACTTCAAGCTCTGATGTTATGTCATAGGTAAGGCACAGCGCACTGGTGTCCCAGATTCATTAATGCAACGCTCTGACGTCACAGCAATGGCTAGCAGTCTGCCTCAGTCTACCTGGAACCCCAGAGGATGGTCTGAGAAATGATCGCCGTGAGGAGTCTCTTCACCCCGGCCTGCCACAACAGGGGAGCACGGAACTGTCCAAAGAGCTGTTGATTGGAACTTGAGGTGCGTCCACCTGAGACTGGTACAAGTAAAATTAAAATTAGCAAAGACAGAAAAGCCATTTAAAACAAGCATTTGCAATGCAATAGGTCTCGCATTTACGCGAGTTTGAGCTGTTGGCATTGTAAATGACAATGCCTTTTATTTATGTTTTGGGTTTTAAAACATAAATAAAAGGCATTGTCATTTACAATACTAATAGCTTAAACTCTCACCTATTGCATTGAAAATGCTTATTAGAGGGTTGTAGAGTGACGGGTGTCTGTATGAGGATAAAAAGTACCACTCCTGCAGTGTCAGCCGACGCAGCGTTCCAAACCCAGGCCCGCGTTCCTCTGCAGTGAGACGTTTGGCCTGCTATTAAGGACCAGTAAAATCATACCTGCATGCCCAGTCCTACTCCGCCCTCTGCACACACTGTGCTTGCCACGGAGCGGCCGTACGTTAGAGAGCGGCCTACTGTATTATAATGATAGAGGCGCAGAACTGAACGGAAACAATGCATTGTTTCCCACAGAGACGCAAACACGGAGACCTCTAAAATCTCTGCACTTACCACACTATTAGGTGGATTACCTCATGGGCAAGGAATGCACTGCTCGGTGGAAGAGCACAACCCATTTCCTCTGTTGACCTTGGCAGGGTGTCCTCCTGGCACTTTGTAATCACAGCAGAGATTGAAAAGGCAGAGCAGGTCTCAGCTGTCAGTCTAAACTAACAATCGCCTCTGCATACTTTGCTTGTAAACAGAAGAACTTTCTCTAATTTCTCTGAGCCCGATTCACAAAGCCTTTTACTCACAGCATATTTCCTTATTTCCCAACTCCCCGCGGTGAGGTATTGCAGCCAGTGCTCACACATTTGAGTAAGGAGAGCGGGCTGCTCAACCCTGAGGTCACCATCGCAGCCAGCTCCCCTGCGTGCTGGGAGAAAGGGGGCCTGGAATCAGTGGGGGAGTCTGGGGGCGGTGCCACTAGCTCTGAATATCTGGCATTCCTCAGACCCTTTCAGGTGCCAGGGTGTGAGAAGAGGCGGCTCGCGCGTCCTGTGGGGGTATTAACATACAGTCCACAGCATGCCCCGCGGGAGAAGGACATGGAGGGGATTGGGGGAAATCAGATAAGAGGGGAGGGAGAGGGACACAGAGCAATTAAATGGCGTGGTTGATCAAGCGATGATGGGGGGGCATAGTGCAATGTGGTTGGATGGCACGGGGCGAGAGCGACAGGAAGCGGCCAATATGCCTAACAAATAAAAACAAATGGATCCGACCTTGTGCGTAACGTAACTGGTGCAAATATGATGTGCAATGTAGTTTGTGCTCACATAAAGCGCTCCAAAACCTTCGAGTCCAGTTCGCGCTATAGAAAGCTGAAAAGGGGGTCCCTAAAGTGAAAGAGGACCGCGCTGCAAATAACAAAAAAAGAGTGCTCACCGACTTATGGAGCCCGTGGGTGTAACGCCGCAAGCAAACGATCCAGTCGGGGTGGGCGGGGCCAAAAGGAGACAGGGCGGTAACAAGGAGGGACTAAAAAGCCTCACTCACAATCCAAAGCCAGCGTTTAGCATCAACGATGACGCAAGCCAATGGAAAGAAGGGGCGGAGCCTAGACTCCACTTCTGAAACCGGCTTGATTACAAGAAGCCTCGCAGAGCGAGCAGTGCATACGCGCTGCAACGCAGGTCTGTGAGACCTAAAAATTAATACAGACGATTTTTTCTAAAGTTCTATTTAGGTATCATGTCCAGGCCATTGCAGAATGTTAAACATGAACATCCACACCCTACTCGACAGAGGAGAATCAGCAGCCCTGATCCTCCTCGACCTCTCTGCAGCCTTCGACACCGTCTCCCACCATACACTCATCAAAAGACTGCACCAGATCGGAATCAGATGAATTGCATCATTCCTCATGGAACGCACGCAGAGAATCCGCCTACCTCCCTTCACCTAAAAACCCAAGAGCACCCTCTGCGGCGTCCTACAAGGTTCATCCCTCAGCCTCACCCTGTAGCCGACATCGTCAGAACCCACGATCTCAACACCAAATCCTACGCCGATGATACCCACCTCATCTTCAACATGGATCAGACCGAAGTGCTGATCTTTGGCAACCAAGCCTCTCTCTGAAACCACACCTGGTGGCCTATTGAACTTGGACCCACCCCCACACCAAAAGACCATGCCTGCAACCTCATCATCACCCTGGACAGCACACTCATCATGAAAGTCAGATCAACACAGCCTCCTCTGCCTGCTTCCAACCTCTCTGCATGCTCCATAGCATCTTCAAATGGCTCCCCATAAGCATGAGAAAAACAGTCAGGCAAGCCCTAATCACCAGCCGTCTGGAATACGGCAACGCACTCTATGCAGGAACCATCACCGATCTCATGAGAAGGCTCCAGACGATACAGAATTCAACAGCCAGATAGATTCTCAACCTGCCCAAAAGGACCCACATCACCCAACACCTGAGGAACCTCCACTGGCTCCCCGTTCAGAAAAGATGCCCATTCAAACTACTGACACAAAGCCCTCCACGACCAAGGACCAGCATTAATGAACCACCAACCATCCAGAAACCTTCGCTCCGCCTCCCTCGCCCCTGCACAGACACCGCACGCCCACCATAGCCACAGCAGAGACCGCTCCTTCTCCCACCTCGCCACCATGTTCTGGAACGCCCGCTCTCTTCACCTCCGAACATCTCCCTCGCTGACGGACTTCAGGAAAAGACTGAAGACCTGGCTCTTTGACTAAGTCCAGCAACCCAGTGCCTGGATACCCTCATGGTTGACAAGCAGCGAATGTACTGTCTCTGCTGAGGCAACTCTAGCTGCACCACAGAAGCCAGCAGCAGGTTGAGCACTGGGCTGGGGCTGAGAGCACAGCATTGTGGGTGTGAGGGGAAGTGAGGGGGCGTGCCTTGGCAAGTAGGAGAGTTAGGGAGTGGATCATCGTGTGTGAGTATGAGTGGATAAGAGAAGGGGTGAGTTTGCATCAAAAAGTGTGTGAGTGGTTAGACTCCGTTTTAGAGACAGTCAATGAGGTTAGGCAGGATAGTTGGGTGAGAGGCCTGTTTGGGAGCTGGAGTGGGGTAAGAGAACAATTTAATGTGAGGACTGAGTGTGTATATTAGTAGGAGTTTGAGTGGATGTGAGAGATATGCATATGAGGCTCTTCCTTTCCAGGGCTGGGTCAGTCCTATCTCATAAGAGGCTGAGTACTGTTAACAGTTCTCAGGGACTTCAAGCTTCCATTTTACTGACTGAGCAGAGATCACTGCTCGCCATGACCCTGAGAAAGCGATCGTTTTTACTACAGGGAAAGAAAGACATGCTTGGGAGGCTGGCACACTCCCTCTGTGGGCCTGTCAGGTTGCGCACATACGGGCCAATTCCGATTTCGGATGGACCGGAGTCCGTCCGACATCGGTCAGGAACTGTAACCAAACGACCTCTTGTCGTCGGTTCCAGATCTGCAAGTAGAATGCGACCGAACCCTGTTTGGTCGCAATTCTATATTTAACAATGGGAGCATGCATTCCGAACGGAATGCATGCTCGCATCATTAAGTGCAGAGGTGCAGTTCATCCCTGCACCCCGTGGCAGGTACCCGGGTGCATTGATCAACAGGGGGCCCCCTAGGCCGCCATTTGGTGGCCTCGCACCCATTGGGGCCCTGCTGGGGGCCCCCAAAGACAGTTTCCCACTGCCTTTCTGTGTCCGAAAGGCCGGCACAGAAAGGCAGTGGGAAACTGCCATCGTACTCCCTCGGCCGGAAAGAGCCGGCCGGGGAAGTACTGAAGGGTTTCCGGATGGCGGACGGGCTCTCCGAGCCCGTCGGAAGCCATCTGGAAAACCGAGTCAGATTCCTTTCCGATCGAGTCCATCGGAATGGCTCGGTCGGAAAGGAATCCGAACTGGCAGGTCCGATGCGGTTAGGATGGCTCCGACCGAGAGTCAGAGCCATTCCTAACCGCATCGGAATCGGACCCATAGTCTTTAGATTTTAGAGCTCTGTGCCCTGCTAGTGTGACGCTGAGTGTGGGCAGCTGTGTAAAGTTCAGCCTTTTTACAACTACCACTGAGGAGGCCACAAATAAACTCACAACTACCAACCAGGCACTGGATTCCATCTGAAGCTCAGAACCAGACATGCCCTGCTCTGTCGTCAAATCTTCGCAGCCAATCAGATAATCAGAGATGTTCCAAGAGGTATTCCTAGTTTTTTGCCCGGAGCTGCGCCCTCAGGGCAGTCCTTTCTGCCATTCAAAATTACTACTTTTCAACCATTCCTAAAAATACTTGGGGAATTTATAACTTTCCCCAAAATATTCCAGGACTGAAGTATTAATACTAAATAAAACTCCTGGAATATTTGGGGGAAAGTTGCTCATTCCCCCAATATTCTAGGATTGGAGTTAAAATAGTCATTTTGCCCTTCCATTATCGATCACGCCCACTGCTGACCTGAGGGTGCAGTTCAGGGCAAGAAACACGAACGAGCGTTCCCAGATGTCAGTTTTTTGTAACAACTTCCCCACACCTGGAAAGGGGGCAACGGCACATGCACTGATGGGAAAAGCTTGCGACCACCCTAGCCTTCTCATTCCTGTCACAGGAGGATAAAGATGACTCCAAGAATGGAAAAGTCAAAGCCCTTGGTATAGTGATTGGTATAAAAGGGCTTTACTAGGTGCAACCATAAAAAAAAAATAAGAAAAGAAAAGAAAAATGTAGGGCAACTAAGTACATTGAGGTTGCAAGCAAAAGGCATATGGAGGTGTGGCCAAGCTAGGGGTTACAGCCACTACCTCTGCCCTTGCCCGGAGCGAAATAAAATAAAATGCACTGGTGTGCTAGTTTATGTTCAGGATCACACATTCGGTGTATGCATGTTCATGGTATTTCTATAGCACGAACCTAGCAAAACCAAAGAGGATGATGGCCAGAGTGTTGAACATTGCAAGCACTCACCCCCAGTCAACTGATCTGGGTTTAATCCATCATCATTCTTTAGCTCACTCCGCCACCCCAGTTCAGACATGGCCATATGCAAATCAGTCTGACCCTGTGCCTCATGGGAACAGTCCAGCCCGAACCGCCAAGCCATGTCTTCCCTGGACCAGAAACAAGCATCCTGGGACCGGTTTCTGGCTTACAGCCGTCATCAGCCAGGCTATCTTGAATCCAATGGCAAAGTGAGCAAGGGACCCACGTCTGGGCATACCCTGCCAACTTAGGGCGAACATAGCAAAACCAAAGAGGATGATGGACGGAGTGTTGAACATTGCAAGCACTCACCCCCAGTCAACTGATCTGGGTTTAATCCATCATCATTCTTTAGCTCACTCCGCCACCCCAGTTCAGACATGGCCATATGCAAATCAGTCTGACCCTGTGCCTCATGGGAACAGTCCAGCCCGAACCGCCAAGCCATGTCTTCCCTGGACCGAAACAAGCATCCTGGGACCAGTTTCTGGCTTACAGCCGTCATCAGCCAGGCTATCTTGAATCCAGTGGCAAAGTGAGCAAGGGACCCACGTCTGGGCATACCCTGCCAACTTAGGGCGAACATAGCAAAACCAAAGAGGATGATGGACGGAGTGTTGAACATTGCAAGCACTCACCCCCAGTCAACTGATCTGGGTTTAATCCATCATCATTCTTTAGCTCACTCCACCACCCCAGTTCAGACATGGCCATATGCAAATCAGTCTGACCCTGTGCCTCATGGGAACAGTCCAGCCTGAACCGCCAAGCCATGTCTTCCCTGGACCGGAAACAAGCATCCTGGGACCGGTTTCTGGCTTACAGCCGTCATCAGCCAGGCTATCTTGAATCCAGTGGCAAAGTGAGCAAGGGTCCCACGTCTTGGCATACCCTGCCAACTTAGGGCGAACATAGCAAAACCAAAGAGGATGATGGACGGAGTGTTGAACATTGCAAGCACTCACCCCCAGTCAACTGATCTGGGTTTAATCCATCATCATTCTTTAGCTCACTCCGCCACCCCAGTTCAGACATGGCCATATGCAAATCAGTCTGACCTGTGCCTCATGGGAACAGTCCAGCCTGAACCGCCAAGCCATGTCTTCCCTGGACCGGAAACAAGCATCCTGGGACCGGTTTCTGGCTTACAGCCGTCATCAGCCAGGCTATCTTGAATCCAGTGGCAAAGTGAGCAAGGGACCCACGTCTGGGCATACCCTGCCAACTTAGGGCGAACATAGCAAAACCAAAGAGGATGATGGACGGAGTGTTGAACATTGCAAGCACTCACCCCCAGTCAACTGATCTGGGTTTAATCCATCATCATTCTTTAGCTCACTCCGCCACCCCAGTTCAGACATGGCCATATGCAAATCAGTCTGACCCTGTGCCTCATGGGAACAGTCCAGCCCGAACCGCCAAGCCATGTCTTCCCTGGACCGGAAACAAGCATCCTGGGACCGGTTTCTGGCTTACAGCCATCATCAGCCAGGCTATCTTGAATCCAGTGGCAAAGTGAGCAAGGGACCCACGTCTGGGCATACCCTGCCAACTTAGGGCGAACATAGCAAAACCAAAGAGGATGATGGACGGAGTGTTGAACATTGCAAGCACTCACCCCCAGTCAACTGATCTGGGTTTAATCCATCATCATTCTTTAGCTCACTCCGCCACCCCAGTTCAGACATGGCCATATGCAAATCAGTCTGACCCTGTGCCTCATGGGAACAGTCCAGCCCGAACCGCCAAGCCATGTCTTCCCTGGACCGGAAACAAGCATCCTGGGACCGGTTTCTGGCTTACAGCCGTCATCAGCCAGGCTATCTTGAATCCAGTGGCAAAGTGAGCAAGGGACCCACGTCTTGGCATACCCTGCCAACTTAGGGCGAACATAGCAAAACCAAAGAGGATGATGGACGGAGTGTTGAACATTGCAAGCACTCACCCCCAGTCAACTGATCTGGGTTTAATCCATCATCATTCTCTAGCTCACTCCGCCACCCCAGTTCAGACATGGCCATATGCAAATCAGTCTGACCCTGTGCCTCATGGGAACAGTCCAGCCCGAACCGCCAAGCCATGTCTTCCCTGGACCGGAAACAAGCATCCTGGGACCGGTTTCTGGCTTACAGCCGTCATCAGCCAGGCTATCTTGAATCCAGTGGCAAAGTGAGCAAGGGACCCACGTCTGGGCATACCCTGCCAACTTAGGGCGAACATAGCAAAACCAAAGAGGATGATGGACGGAGTGTTGAACATTGCAAGCACTCACCCCCAGTCAACTGATCTGGGTTTAATCCATCATCATTCTTTAGCTCACTCCGCCACCCCAGTTCAGACATGGCCATATGCAAATCAGTCTGACCCTGTGCCTCATGGGAACAGTCCAGCCCGAACCGCCAAGCCATGTCTTCCCTGGACCGGAAACAAGCCTCCTGGGACCGGTTTCTGGCTTACAGCCGTCATCAGCCAGGCTATCTTGAATCCAGTGGCAAAGTGAGCAAGGGACCCACGTCTTGGCATACCCTGCCAACTTAGGGCGAACATAGCAAAACCAAAGAGGATGATGGACGGAGTGTTGAACATTGCAAGCACTCACCCCCAGTCAACTGATCTGGGTTTAATCCATCATCATTCTTTAGCTCACTCCGCCACCCCAGTTCAGACATGGCCATTTGCAAATCAGTCTGACCCTGTGCCTCATGGGAACAGTCCAGCCCGAACCGCCAAGCCATGTCTTCCCTGGACCGGAAACAAGCATCCTGGGACCGGTTTCTGGCTTACAGCCGTCATCAGCCAGGCTATCTTGAATCCAGTGGCAAAGTGAGCAAGGGACCCACGTCTGGGCATACCCTGCCAACTTAGGGCGAACATAGCAAAACCAAAGAGGATGATGGACGGAGTGTTGAACATTGCAAGCACTCACCCCAGTCAACTGATCTGGTTTAATCCATCATCATTCTTTAGCTCACTCGCCACCCCAGTTCAGACATGGCCCTATGCAAATCAGTCTGACCCTGTGCCTCATGGGAACAGTCCAGCCCGAACCGCCAAGCCATGTCTTCCCTGGACCGGAAACAAGCATCCTGGGACCGGTTTCTGGCTTACAGCCATCATCAGCCAGGCTATCTTGAATCCAGTGGCAAAGTGAGCAAGGGACCCACGTCTGGGCATACCCTGCCAACTTAGGGCGAACATAGCAAAACCAAAGAGGATGATGGACGGAGTGTTGAACATTGCAAGCACTCACCCCCAGTCAACTGATCTGGGTTTAATCCATCATCATTCTTTAGCTCACTCGGCCACCCCAGTTCAGACATGGCCCTATGCAAATCAGTCTGACCCTGTGCCTCATGGGAACAGTCCAGCCCGAACCGCCAAGCCATGTCTTCCCTGGACCGGAAACAAGCATCCTGGGACCGGTTTCTGGCTTACAGCCGTCATCAGCCAGGCTATCTTGACGGCTGTAAGCCAGAAACTGGTCCCAGGATGCTTGTTTCCGGTCCAGGGAAGACATGGCTTGGCAGTTCGGGCTGGACTGTTCCCATGAGGCACAGGGTCAGACTGATTTGCATATGGCCATGTCTGAACTGGGGTGGCAGAGTGAGCTAAAGAATGATGATGGATTAAACCCAGATCAGTTGACTGGGGTGAGTGCTTGCAATGTTCAACACTCCGTCCATCATCCCCTTTGGTTTTGCTATGTTCGCCCTAAGTTGGCAGGGTATGCCCAGACGTGGGTCCCTTGCTCACTTTGCCACTGGATTCAAGATAGCCTGGCTGATGACGGCTGTAAGCCAGAAACTGGTCCCAGGATGCTTGTTTCTGGTCCAGGGAAGACATGGCTTGGCAGTTCGGGCTGGACTGTTCCCATGAGGCACAGGGTCAGACTGATTTGCATATGGCCATGTCTGAACTGGGGTGGCAGAGTGAGCTAAAGAATGATGATGGATTAAACCCAGATCAGTTGACTGGGGGTGAGTGCTTGCAATGTTCAACACTCCGTCCATCATCCCCTTTGGTTTTGCTATAGCACGAACCTAGCCATAAGGCAGTGAAACACTGTACATGGTCCTGTGTGTGTTCACGTTCTGCAGAGACTTTTCTAGAGTGCTTCTCTAGAGTGCGCACACACTGGAGAAATGGCTTCGAAAAGATGCACGATGCACAAAGGCAGGGGCGTGAATGGCCTGTGGGCAATCTGGCAGTGCAAGAAGGGCTAGTCTGACAGGTCAGTGTATGGGATGTTATTTAGGCTGTTTGTGGACCTGGTGGGCCGGTTCTTACTACTAATTTTCATGAAATTAAATTACCACAAACATTGCCTGCAGCAACCACAAATTTATACAGCCTCCCATACCTAGCAAAATACCTCTACAGTATCCCATTGCAAGTACAAAGGTACACCTATTTGCAAAATGTGGGCCACTTTTTTACATGTCTGATTCGCTAATGTGGGGCTCTTTTATATTGGTGCTCAGACCTATTTAATCGCCCAGTCCGAACCTGCAGGAAGGTAGGCATTGAAGAAGTAGGCAGCATAGAAGAGTGAGGAGGCTACAGCAGGCTTTACCTCACAAAATAATGTATGATTGTTCACTTTCATTGAGAATCAGTGAATTGTAATATTGTTATGCTGTGGAGGGAGCAAAAAACCATGGACAGCTACTGGATAGAGTAAAGAGACACTGCTTCAAGACACAGCTGCAGCCAAAGTCCTATTCAAGTGAAAGAGGGCACTGTGTCAATATGAAACCATCCTTTACATAGCTGTTCCTAGCAGCAGAAGAATATGGTCCAGAGAGTGGACCACTGCATTTGGAATTTTAAATGCACCTTGCTTAATGATGGACTGCTCGTGGGTTCAATTAGCTGGCAGCTGCCAGCCAGCCAATCAAAACACTATAGGTTAATAACTGTTCCCTAAATCAGGCTAAATCATGCACCTTGCACCAACACTTTGCTTTTTGATTTTTGGAAAATATGAATTGATGGAATAATAAAGATGGTTTTCCATATTCTCGCAAAAGACACACAATTGAAGGACGGAATGCAGAACAAATCAAAACATTCACCCCCAGTCAAGAGATCTGGGTTAAATCCATCATTCTTTTGATCACCACGCCACCCCAGTTTAGACCTGGCCATATGCAAATCAGTCTTGACCCTGTGCCTCATGGGAACAGTCCAGCCCGAACTGCCAAGCCAGGCCCTCCCTGGACCGGAATCAAGCATCCTAGGACCAGTTTCGGGGTTTCACCATATTCTCTCCCCAGACTGGATCTGTTGAATCCCAAAGCCTCTGAATCTCCACCAAGAATATATTTATGTAAAAACCATTTGGTTAATGGTGCTGCCGCTAGGTTGAGGTGTATTTTTCTAAAGTTCCTTAAACCATAACAGGTGTTCTTTTTCTGAGTAACAGCACAAGATTGGTGGTACATGTTTGGTGTTCTAGATCAAGTTAATGGGCGTGAGTTATCCTACGGTAAATTTCCTAGAGAGGATCTGTGCCCTAAAACCTCTAAGTAGCCCCTTTGTGTCAACATATTTTGCTTGACTTCAGGTTCTGCCCAACTTATGTGTCCTGATGATCACCCATCAAGCGGCGCACCCGCCTCGAAACATCAGCATTATAGAAGAGGCCATGAGCTCACTAGCTGTTCAGACTGATTTAGAAATGACTTCTCGAACTTGGTAGTGTAACTGGGTGCATGATGATCAAGCCGAATTATTAATTGTGTATTGGCTGCATAGGATACAGCAGAACAGCAGTATAACCCAATGAGCTGGGCCATAGGACTGACAGAAATGTTAAATAGCATAGGAGATAGGAAAAAACCCTGAGTAACACCAGAGTGATTGCCAAAGTGTTAGTGCACAAGCAGGAAAGAGTCAGTACTTGAGCGCTTACCTGACAGAAGAAAGCAAGGAAAGCTTCCGGAAATCCAGGGATAGCTGTCTCTTTAAGCCTTGTCAGCAGTTCAGCATGGTCCATCTTGTCGAACATGGCGGATAGATCCCGGAATATCTAACCTACCAGATCGCCCTCATCCACGATGGCTCTGAGTTTATCCACTGCTAATGCGAGTGCAGTCTCACTGCCCCTTAAAGGGCTGAGTTGACGCGCAACCACGTCATCCAATTCCCTTCCCTGAGCCAGCAGGAGCATATGGGTGAGGAGACCTTCATCAACATCTTCTTTAAATTGTCTTTTCGCAAGAACAAAATCATAACCCCAGATTGGCACTCATTAAAAACAAGGTTAGAATGTAAACCTAGGTTCATTACCTTGGCTAGAGTTGGAGAGTTTGCGAAGGACAGAGATTATAAAACTGAGACTGGACAAACATCATCAGGCCAACCAGAGCCAATGGTATACAGGAGTCTAGTAATCTCATTCTTGGAGACAGGATCAAACAAGGGACATGAGTTCCCTGTGGGAGCTTGGCTCCCAAAGGCAGCCAAAAATTAGAACCAGGAGTGTTTGTTATGCTTGCATAGATACTTTGAATTATAGCTAGAAAGTGTTGTGTAGTTCCCCACTTCCCAGTAGGAACTGCGCGTTTGTTGGGCAACATAAACATAGGGATGGTGCCAGACTGATTCTGGGCACCCCTGCAGGATATGTCATCCCAAAGACCAGCTAGCCCACAGTGCCACCATGTGCACCCCTAAACCTAGATGGATAGCAAATGGTTTCGGCAACCACATGCCATGCAAACACTGGGCTCTCCTAGGGATCGTGGTAACAGATCTAGAACCCTTTCGCTCAGTGGCTCGTGCTCTCTTTCTCTCAGAGAAAGATTCAAGGAATACACAGTGGGGCGTTTTCAATATTTATTGAACCAAAGTGATTCTTGTATAAAATATATGTGCTGCAATGATCAATAGACAGAAGCAGATGAAAGTGATTAGCAATATAAGGACAGGAAACAGAATGAAAAGTTCCATCATCTTGCTAAGACAATGTATATATGGCGTCATAATAAACTAAATATATATATATATCTATATATCAAAACAATACCCTTCCAGGCATAGAGTGATGCATAAATTATGCAAAAAGAAGCAGAGAACTCTGGGTAGTTCTCAAGTTTAGGTGGAGAGCAGCTCCTGTATAGAGCACCCTCAACACCAGCGACACTCTAGCTCTGCTCACCTCAAATGTCTGCTTTTCTATTAAAGTCTTTAAGCATAGGATTATCAAAGTGCCATCCACGCCGAGATAGAAAGGGACAAAGTCTTTTGCCATTTCAACAGCAAAGTCTGTAAGTATAGGACTAGCCAGTGCTGTCCATGCTGAGTTGTAAAATGACAAAAGCCTTTTACCACTCTAGGCACAGTATTACAGTTTTGAATTGGTAAAATACCAACCAAGCCAACCTGAAATGAATAAAAGCAACCCCTGACATGTGTTTCGCTCTCATTTGAGCTCTTCAGAGAGGTACAGCTTTGTCCAGACACAAGGGAGCACCCAGTATGAGTCAAAACAATACCCTTTCAGGCATAGAGTAACGCATAATTATGCAAAAAAGAAGCAGAGAACTCTGGGTAGTTCTCAAGTTTAGGTGGAAAGCAGCTCCTGTATAGAGCACCCTCAACACCAGCGACACTCTAGATCTGCTCACCTCAAATGTCTGCTTTTCTATCAAAGTCTTTAAGCATAGGATTAGCACAGTGCCATCCATGCCGAGATAGAAAGTGACAAACTCTTTTGCCATTTCTACTGCAAAGTCTTTAAGCATAGGACTAGCACAGTGCTGTCCATGCCAAGCTGTAAAATGACAAAAGCCTTTTACCACTCCAGGCACAGTATTACAGCTTTGAATTGGTAAAATACCAACCAAGCCAACCTGAAATGAATAAAAGCAACCCCTGACATGTGTTTCACGCTCCTTAGAGCTCTTCAGAGAGGTATAGCTTTGTCCAGACACAAGGGAGCACCCAGTATGAGTCAAAACAATACCCTTTCAGGCATAGAGGGACGCATAATTATGCAAAACAGAAGCAGAGAACTCTGGGTAGTTCTCAAGTTTAGGTGGAAAGCAGCTCCTGTATAGAGCACCCTCAACAACAGCGACACTCTAGATCTGCTCACCTCAAATGTCTGCTTTTCTATCAAAGTCTTAAGCATAGGATTAGCACAGTGCCATCCACGCTGAGATAGAAAGGGACAAAGCCTTTTGCCATTTCTACAGCAAAGTCTTTAAACATAGGACTACCACAGTGCTGTCTATGCCGAGCTGTAAAATGACAAAAGCGTTTTACCACTTCAGGAACAGTATTACAGGTTTGAATAGGTAAAATGCCAACCAAGCCAACCAGAAATGAATAAAAGCAACCCCTGACACATAACAACAGAGTGAACAGCCTAATAAAAAGTGTGATTTTTACCAACCGTCGGTGTCCGGTGTGAAGACAACTGGAAATCGTAGTGTGTAGTATATATATATATATTTGTATATTGCTTACTCCTAGATGCCTAGGGTGTATGTATGTGTTCAGCCAGGAATCTCAATTGGATGATCCAACCCCATTACCTGAAGGGACAGAATGTAGGTCCCCTTTGTGGTCACAAGCTGGACATCCCTCGCCGAAGGATCACCTAACAGCTGGGCTGAGTTTTCAGCGTGTAACGACCTCAGAAATGACAGCAAGTGCTCCTCTGCCAAAACCAGGAAATGCTTGTTTATTTATAACAGAGAGCATCCTTGCCCTGGGCTGAGATTCTAATCAGGCCACCATTGTTTATGTGCTATAGATAGCTGTGTCGCCACATGGACAAAAACAAACAATCGCATTTGCACAATATATGTATAGACCTTGTCGTGTGGTTTGTGGACTCATGGTCTGCATTGCTAAGTTAGCTTAGGTCTGGCTGCCATGATGCCTTTTTGCGCACGTTACTTTGTGCCTTTGTTTTCCCAGAATCTGCTTGTGCCCAGCTATTTTAGAACTGTCTGCATTTCTGCCTTTAACCTCTCTTCCTATCCCCTTTGGGTTTCGTCTGCACATCATGTACAAGGTCGAAAAACAATGTCCCTTGTTCTTGCTGATTTGGTCAGCCCCTCGCACTTAGACATAACACTGAATGCAGCTGCACGGGGGAAATTCGTGTGCTTTTAATATTGTGATTTCAATGTTAGAGACACTTGGAGAGAGATCTTTCCAGAGAGAAGAGCTGTGCTTGTCTGATGATGTAAACCTTGCATCTAGATATTGAGGTATGAGGGTCTGCCCGTCAAAGCCCAGAGGTCTTCTATTTTTATAATAAACCAGCAACTAGCACGGGAGGGTGGTATTGTCTTTTAGCCATATATCCACTGCTTTATGAAATGCTTTCCCCGTTTGTATTCTATGGAGTTGTAACTATGCTGCTTATATTATCTTTATGCATTATGCTGATAGTACTGGCACGTGTACTGTATCTTAGAGCACGGTAGTTGAAATAAACATTTTAAACTATACAGTGTCTCTTCTTACGCACGTTGTGGACAGGTATGAGTGAGTTATGAAAGGGTGTTCTTGCTACTGCGAGTCCTGAGAGAGAGATACCGTGTTCTGGGTTGTCTAATCATTGGTAGTATTGTTGCTAATGAGACGCTACAGCTAGTCGGGTTGGGGTTTTAGGTGCTAAGGTTTATGGTTGGCTCACCACTATATTCCGAGGTCCTATTATCCTGTGCATAGCTCTGTGTATGTGCAGAATCCCTACAACATGGCACAACCAACGAGTGGGCTGCTTATCTGCGAGACGCTTGAGTAGTATTTGTGCTTGTCCACAGCTCCTTCGCAGACGCTTCCCGAAGCGTGTGTGACGGTGATACCTCCTATATTGACGTTTTTATAGGTTCTTTCAAGCTTGAAGTTGTTAAAAGGTTTCTTAAATAATACCCACTATTGTGCTGCCTACTATTAGGTTGTCGAAACTTGCTAGCCTGAAATTGCTACGCAAATTGCGGCACATAGCCGCGCAGCGCTCCGAGCTCACTTAACAGTGTATGGAGTGCCTGACGCGGGTGTCGATCTGATCTTTGTGGTACAAGCAGATCCAGCTTACCACTTTGAGGTTTTTTACTCATGGATCACCTTTCCGGCGGTGGATGGGACTGATAATTTGTTCCATGAATATGAAGCCACCGTTGTTCCTAATCACTATAGCCCGTATATGAATCTTGAAGTACCGCTCACGGCTTGGCAACACCGTGTTTGGTTTGATGGCGCCCTCCCCCAACCGGTTACCGCGGTTCGTTTAGGCCCCTTATCAATTGATGGGGCCACTTGGCCTGTCTTGGCCGGGTATACACCACATCCGCGTTATATGACGGTGGCAGTCGCTGAACTGCGTAATATGCATTCGTCTTTGATACGAGTACATAGAGCTTTAGTACAATATGTTACAGGCAACATCCAGGGAGCCCCGCCTGGAGTTGCGGCCCATCCAGCTGGTGCAGGTGGTGTAACCATAAGTCCTGTCATGGTGAATTCGGTGATGGGCAAGCGCCCACAAAATAAGGATGATTTTCCTTATTGGCTTGCAGAAAAATTTGACCAGCTGGAGGCAGTTTTTCCAAATACATCTCCCGTGGAAAATCACAGGATTTTGACGATCAGTTTGCCAAAAGACTTAGTACCCGAGTTGGCAGAATGCAACAACTGGGGTAGGGTATGCGCCGCAGTATATGCGAAGTGTTTCGGCACTCCTTCCATGACGGTTCTCCCCTCTGTGATTAAACGCGTACAGGATGAACATGGCCCTGAAGCGGCTGTGGAATTAGGGATGAGACTGGTGGGAGTGTTCGACGTAGTAGCTGAGTTGATCCTTGCGAATGTCAAGGGCGATGCAGTTAACTTTCAAGTAGCTAATGCTTTGGCTTTAGTCCCAGAATTGGACAAGCCGCGCGAATTACCAAAAATTATAGCCCAGGCTTACAAAACAATTGGCCGAAATAGCCTGGGAGTTAAGCCTTTCTCCAAATCGCAAACACAATCGCAACAACAACCAAAGACTCAGTTTGAAAAAGATGAGAAACCAGTTTTTACTAAAAAGAGCTGGAGGTTGAAAAAACAGGGTAAGCAACAGAAGAAGCCGGGGTCGCGAGGCGCATCCCCGGTTTCCGTCTCTTCTGAACGCACTTATGATTTGCGTGATAGGGCGAGAATTAAATCTCCAGAGAGATTTCAGGTCCCTGATTTGCGTTCTCCTCGTTCTTCACAGGCACCAACAACTTCGCAGGCTGGTGGAGGAGATCGCCAGGATAGAGGAAGGGGTCGAGAGGATCCACAGGGACGAGACCAACCTCGACAACAAGTCAGAGGGAAAACAGACGACTTTCAACGTTCTCGCCCACAGTTTCAGAAGAAAAAAGTTGCCGCTGTAACAGCGAGATATGCCACAGACGGTGAGAACGAGACTCCTGGATTGGACGTGGGCAGTGACCCTCCTAGACAGCGCCGCGGAAGTTACCATAGTACGGGAGGCGCTACGTCCTCATGTGGAGGCGACAGCAACTGAAACATTCATTACTGTCGAGACAGCAGATACCAGAGTGGCACCCCCTGACAGACTATATAATATTGTCATTCAAATTGAAGGTGACATACAGCGTGTTATTAAAGGGATTTTTTGGGAAAATCTGACCCCTTCGTATGACATTTTGTTAGCGGAGGCGGATTGGCCGCCCTCATTCGTACTTGCTGCACGTAGAGGAGAGGAGGTAATCCTTCCGAGCTTTTCTCGTCATGTCCCAAAGGACAAAGCGGAGGCTCTTGCAGCTGAGTGGGCTGTGTCCCTGGCTCCAGTGTTATACCGCAACCACGTGGGCTGGGATGAAGATTCACCACCCCATGAAATGCCTTTGCGTACGCTGCCACAGCCACAACCCCAATATCCCATCAAACGGGAAGCAAAAGGCCCCGTTTCCGAAATTCTGACTCAGTTGGAATATCAGGGAGTAATTGAAACATGCGTATCACCAATGAATAATCCCCTTTTCGCGGTTTCTAAACCCGATGGATCGTACCACTTGGCTTTGGATTACCGACATTTGAACTCACATTGTCGGACCTTTGCGGTGCAAAACACACATAGTTCTGCGCTAGTAGACAGTCTTGTTCGTAAAAAATATAAAACTACACTTGACCTATCCAATGGATTCTACACGCACAACTTGGCCCCGGAGAGTAGCCAATGGAGCGCTTTTACCTCTGGTAGTAAATTATTCAAATTCAGGCATTTACCTATGGGCTACAAGAAAAGTCCGGGCGTATTCGCTGCTCGTGTTGTCTCTTTGTTAGACGGCATAGACCCAGATGCATGTTCGTACGTCGATGATATCTATCTGACAGATGACGAATTGTTCCAGCATCTTTCCCGAGTGGACCGCATTATTCTCGAATTTGTGGTTTTAGGTTATAAGTTTAACTTTGCCAAATCACACATTGCTGAATTTACCATGTTGTTTTTGGGCTATGAGCTCAACAATGAAGGTAAGGGCTTAGCCCCCCATTTCCTGGAGAAATGTGCACTTTTGTGCCCTCCGACCACTCTGAAGAAACTTCAGTCTTTGCTGGGTTTTCTGAACTTCGGGCGTACTTACATTCCCGAATATGCCCAGCGTATCAAGCCACTGTATGCCTTGATACAACCTAACTTTTCAAAGTCATGCTGGCTTCCTGAACATTCCTCTATTCTGCAGTCTTTGCAGACAGATCTACTTGAATCTAAATTCTTGTTGACTCGTGATAACCACACAAACCTGGTGATTAGAATCATTCCAGGGGCAGTGGGTTTCACATACTTGACCTTTAACGAAGGTGACACAGTACCAATTGCATACAAGTCACATCTATACACCTCTGCAGAAATGCGCTTTTCCTCAGTGGAAAAAGTTTTGACCGCAGTGCAAATGGCGATTCTAAAGGAACGCGCACTGGCCCAGGGAAAACGCATTTTGGTGGTAACACCCTATCCTGCCCTTGAGGCAGTGACGAAAGCAAGTGTACCGAACTCTAAAGCTTTGCACCCCGTTGGATACAATGGGCAACATCTTTGACGTCTCCGGATGTCACTTTTAACTTTGATTCTTCACTACAGACTCAGGAGTTTTTGCAGTATGAATTTGTTCATCCTCCTCCTCTGTCTTTGCTACCGCTTGAGGATTACGAATGTATTATCTATACCGATGGTTCGGCGCAGCCGACCACGGGTTCCAAGCATGCTTATTCAGTAGCATGTGCTATTGTTGCAGGTTCCTTTGTGAACGGAAAATTTAAATCTACTGTAGTGCATACTCAAGCACTGGGAGACAGTACTGCACAATTGGCCGAGCTGCGTGCATTGGTGCTAGCACTTGAGTTCGCTAATCCGGATGTGACCACTCTTATTGTATGCGATTCCTATTACTGTGTTCAGTCTTACAATGACAATCTCTTCTTTTGGTCACAAAATGACTATAGAGACGCAAAAGGCAGCACAATCAAGCATAAAATGCTTTGGGTTCGAGTGGCAGATTTACAACAACGTCTGCCTCTCACACAGGTGGTACACACTCTTGGCCATCAGCGTATGGGCGCACATGCTGTCGGTAATGGTTTGGCAGACAAAGCTGCCAAATCAGCAGAAGCCATGTGCACAGTCGCAGCAGTTACCAGATCCATGTCTAAAATAGATACTGATATACTAGCAGCTATTGCTGCGACGAAGGAAGGTGCTAATTACCCTAGGGGTTTCCCTTCAAAATACTCTTATCAATTAGGTCCCGAACAGGCTCCTTATGTAAGAATACCAAACGTTGGTGATCGGCTGATTCCCAACGCGGACCGCAGACTTTCCTTGATAACGGCGGCACACGAAGGCATGGCATCGGCTCATGCTGGAGTGTCTGCGACTGTTTCCATCTTGCAGCAGCGTTACTGGTGGCGTGGTTTATACAAACAAACCCGTACTTATGTGCTTTCTTGTGACGTTTGTCAGCAAATTAAGCCTTCCACGGTTACAAGACCACCACAGACCCTGCTCTGCATTTCTAACAGACCTTTTGGGTGTGTTTACCTGGATCACTGCGGTCCATTCTCGTCAGACACTGCATATAAATATATCTTAGTTGCAGTGGATTCATGCACACGTTTCATCTGGGTTTGGCCACAACGAAGTGCTGACGCTCGAAATGTCATAAGGGATTTACGTGTCTTTGTGGGAATTTTCGCCTGCGGCACCTTCCATTCTGACCAAGGCCCAGCGTTCGCCTCTAAGGCTTACAAGGACGCAATGGGTTCACTGGGGGTGCGGGTGAAATTTTCGTCTCCGTATCGGCCTGAGGGCAATTTGATTGTTGAACGAATGAACCGTGACTTAAAGCAATCCTTGACAGCTAGAGTCTTAGGTACTGGCAGGAACTGGCTGGCCCACTTGTATACCATACAACGTGCACTTAATAATCTCCCAAGAAGACCTCTGGGTGGGCGGACCCCATACGAAATGCTCTTTGGCATAAGAAAGTTTGTGCCTGACCTTGATGGTCTAGACATGGCGGCGCAATCCGCCATCTTTGATGTAGATAATCATTCTACTATGTTGCAGGACTTACAAGAAGCCCGAGACAAACTTGCAATCGCACATTTACCTTCAGCCACAGACGCTGCACTGCAGATTCCGGTTGCCGGCTGGCTTCCGAAGATTGGAGATCTGGTCCGAGAGAAGGTGGAGAACAAAAAAGAGTTTGGTCCCTCTTATCGTGCACCGGTTCCAGTCCTTGGCTTGAAGGGAACTCGTACAGTCCTCTTACCACCGCTTCCTGGTCGCAAGGAGAACAGATACATCTCAGTGGAAAATGTCAAGTTACAACATCTGGCCGATCCTGAATAGTGTTACACCAGCGGTCTCTTGTCCTGTAATTTACCGGACGAATGTTCGTGGCCCTCCGGCCCGAACCGTCACTGATGTTGCTATCGAGATGGTAGATTTGCCTGATAACCTGCACAACTACCCGGATTCCCCTTGCAACGAGGAGTCCGAGTATACCTACCCCGCAACCGAGTCTGTGGCTCATTTACCAACAACCCCACTGAGCCCAACACGTTATTCCTTTGACTCGGCTTCCACTTCATCACTTGTCCCATCCAAATTCAGTATTTTTGTATCCTGGTTCAGAGACAATTTTTTGGTCCCCCCATGGACTTACATCTGGTTGGTACTTTTCCTGATTTTTTTGTTCATGTCCATTGGCTTTGTCACCGTGTTTTTTCTGCTCATCAATGGACACTATTTACCAGAACGCTCTGCAGTGAACTCTGTCGCTGGAACTTTGGCTCCACATTCTTCATCTCACATCATGAAGCGAGAACACACATTTGTGAACATTTCAGCTGTTCCAGTCGCTGATGGCATCGTATGGGATGCGGTGAACTTCCAAATTCATGGCCCGACCAAAATTATTAATGTACCAAATGTCCTTCGTGTTTCAATGGGTGATGTCGTAAAAAGTAATATTCATTCTGACGATTGGGATGTGCATGCAGTTGAAGCATTGTTTACTGATTTGAAATATTATGCTGCTTTTCATGCTGAGGATCTGTACATGAATTCTGCAAATTATGCTGATTTGTATTGTTACCAGCATTGGGGCAACCACTTTCTCCATAAACCCAGTACCCTTCGGGGTCTTTTTAATTACACCCAATGGGAACATTGTCCGACCCCTTTGCCAGGTAGCTCCCAGACTCTTAGAAATAAGTTTACTTATTTTACAGATTTTAATAGATCGAACCCTGGGTCCTATTTCTTTAAATTAAACACTTTATTTCCTGAGAAAATCATGTTAACACATACCAAATTGCTGTATTCCGGCTCCTTTTTAAAAGCCTTAGCTGTAGGTGGGTATGAACATTGGCGTGACACCATTGATTTGAAATCTATCTGGGGCGCAAAAGCATGGCAGGTGCAGGGCACAGAAGCCTTGCACCGTGCTTGCCTCATCCCGGCCCAAATTCTATTTTTAAATCAGACCATCTATCAAACGACATGTTGGGGTTTGGCTACGTCCAAACAATTGAATGCCCCGTCCTTTCCTGTCTTGTCTTCCACTCCCAACGAAAGCTTGTACTTTAATATGTCCCTTGCCGAATTGCAGGTGTTGTTTCAGAACAATTCGTTTAATGTCTCTGCGTTTGTTCAGTCACCCTGGTTGGCTTGGCCCATTGCATCTAATGCCTGCCAACTGCGTTTTCATAACACGGATACTGGCTACAAACAGGATAGGCCAGATCCAAGGTTTTCTGACTCTCGTACTGTTACAACATATTCTGTTGGTAAATTGTGTATACAGTGGTTGCAGCACTCTTCCTTAGATTGTGTTAAACAACATTTATCCCTCCTATCAGGCAACATTGATCTGTCCGACTTTGTTCTAGGGCCACGTGGTCCTCGACCGAAGAGATTCATATATGAGACTTACAATGAACTCTGGAAGCTTTCGCAAATTGAAGCTGCTTCCCATCTTCGGGAAATCGATCAAGCTAATTTAGAAAAAGTGCTTGCTGTTGTTGACAATAGTATTAATACCCTGTCTTCCCGCATTTACACATTAGAGAATATTATTTCCTCTGTTGTTGATATTGTACAAGATGATGTTTCTGTGTTATATCATGGTCAAAATCAATTGCGTTCAGTAATGCAGTTTGCATGGACTTTGCAAACACTTAAGATGGGAAAGGTTCCTTGGCAATTTTTAAACACCACTGCCTTATTCGTACCTTTTAATTTAACTGAGAAACAGCGGTTTATGTCCATAAAGGATGCAGCATACACTCTGTTACATATCAAAAAAATAGAGCCCTTACCATTCTCGGTCGCAGAATTGGATTCTGCTGTGTGGCTAGTACATGGGGTTATCGCTTTGCCTTTTTCATTGTTTGAATTTAGTTTGTGTATGAAGCATTATCCTGTAGGCCGTTTTCAGCCTTTGGGCAGTGCCTTCCTGCATGAACTTTGGTCCCTGCCTTTCATGTTTAAATGCCTTAGAGACGGAAGGGAGGTTTTTCTCACGGGGGAGTCATGCGATTCAACTGTGGGTCATTCCCTTGTTTGCAAACACATTCAATTGCACGGCGCTTGTAACGTTTCGGCTCCGAATCTTGCTTGTGTGTTAAAGGGCATTCCTGCTCCTGCTATTTCTCCTACTTTCACTGTGCTTGCAAATGGTAGCTATCTGCTTTTGAATAACCAAGACTGCTGTGGCATGCTGTCCGGCATACCCTATATTGTTACAGTTTCACACAGGGTTGTCTGCTGCAAAAATGTGCTTTTTCCTCCCCCGCACGACATCATAGATAGTTCCGTTTGGCCTTCCATTCCTTCTCTGAGGGCGGATTTCAATAAATTGAGCAGAATAAAGGCACTATTATTGAATCAGGAGGTTATGCTCACATCCGCCCGGGAGACATTCATTCTCCAGGTGGCGAGTACCCACAGTGAAATACAGGCCCTGTTGAACACAAACCTCCCACAACATTTTGGTGAACTGATTCACCGTGTTTTCAATGCTTCACGAACCGAAGGTCTTGTGCACTTTTTTAAAGTTGTGGGCTCTGGCCTTGTTACCTCCTTTCAAACTATTTTTGGTGTAATACCAGCTTTTATTCATTCCATCTTTTCCAGCGTCTTTGGAGGCTTTCCGTTGATCCTCGCCTTAGCGGCTGGTGTTTTGCTTTTGGTCTGTGTGCTATGCAATGGCTGCACTTCCTGGGGTCCTGCTCGACCACAGTCGGCTCCGGATGCTCCGTGAACGCATCCTCTCCGCCTTTGGCGTCCTGCCGTTGGCGACCTTTGGTGTGTCATATAGACTTTCTTTTCGCTTTGCGTATTTCACTTGCGTGCAACCTGTGATGTCTTGCATCCGATGTCCTTTCTCCTGGTCCTTGGATTACTGCCTTTCCAATACGTCTCTGTCTCGCCCGGATTTTGTCCAGTTGGTGGATCCCTTAGAGGCCCATGAACGAGACTGTTCCGGACCTGGCTACATGGCGCGTGCGGCTGCACTTGGAATTTTGGCTCAATGGGATGTCTGGGCGGCTGCTCAGAATCTCCTACAACAAAGTTATATTGAGTATCACGCAAGTTGTCCCACAATGCTGTTCACTGCTTCCTCTTGCGAGGAACATGAATGCAGTTTTGATTTATTGGACTGGATGGCATCTCTTTTTCCGATGATTCCAATGATGTCCTCTTGGAAGGTGTGGCATTTTTCTGCACCTACACCTTTTTGGATTAGGGGCCTCCGCTTTCAGCGTTCCTGCCGCCCTGGACGTTTTTATCTATTTTCTTTTTCTCTTTCTTCACGTCCATTGCCGTTCTGCTCCATCTATTTGAACTCTGTCTTTGTCCTATGTCTTTGCCGTTGGACTGACCAGGGGAGGGTGTCGTGTGGTTTGTGGACTCATGGTCTGCATTGCTAAGTTAGCTTAGGCCTGGCTGCCATGATGCCTTTTTGCGCACGTTACTTTGTGCCTTTGTTTTCCCAGAATCTGCTTGTGCCCGGCTATTTTAGAACTGTCTGCATTTCTGCCTTTAACCTTTCTTCCTATCCCCTTTGGGTTTCGTCTGCACATCATGTACAAGGTTGAAAAACAATGTCCCTTGTTCTTGCTGATTTGGTCAGCCCCTCGCACTTAGACATAACACTGAATGCAGCTGCACGGGGGAAATTCGTGTGCTTTTAATATTGTGATTTCAATGTTAGAGACACTTGGAGAGAGATCTTTCCAGAGAGAAGAGCTGTGCTTGTCTGATGATGTAAACCTTGCATCTAGATATTGAGGTATGAGGGTCTGCCCGTCAAAGCCCAGAGGTCTTCTATTTTTATAATAAACCAGCAACTAGCACGGGGAGGGTGGTATTGTCTTTTAGCCATATATCCACTGCTTTATGAAATGCTTTCCCCGTTTGTATTCTATGGAGTTGTAACTATGCTGCTTATATTATCTTTATGCATTATGCTGATAGTACTGGCACGTGTACTGTATCTTAGAGCACGGTAGTTGAAATAAACATTTTAAACTATACAGTGTCTCTTCTTACGCACGTTGTGGACAGGTATGAGTGAGTTATGAAAGGGTGTTCTTGCTACTGCGAGTCCTGAGAGAGAGATACCGTGTTCTGGGTTGTCTAATCATTGGTAGTATTGTTGCTAATGAGACGCTACAGCTAGTCGGGTTGGGGTTTTAGGTGCTAAGGTTTATGGTTGGCTCACCACTATATTCCGAAGTCCTATTATCCTGTGCATAGCTCTGTGTATGTGCAGAATCCCTACAACAACCTTGTATGTAATGCTCAAAGTATCATGATAGTGTTCTTGCGAAGTTGATTTTGTAAGCAAGTATAGTTTCATGGAAACAAATCCACACCGTCATGGACGTAAATGTGTGCCAAAAAGTCATTGTGTGAAAGTGAAAACAACTTAGGAAAAAACCTGTGTGTATGTAAAATGGCAGTGTTTCCTAATAGGCCTAACCGGGACACATGACAAAAGAACATGATCAGATTATCATAGAAATCTTGAGAAGCCTGGATTTTTAGGCTTGCACATGGCGGTCTATAAAAGTCCAGTCTATTGGTCAAATCATTTGCCTGTTGGACATACAATGCAGATAGAGACTTCAGATCAGCTGTTCAGGCTCTGTTCCTTTTCATCTCCTTGGAGGCAGTCCTGTGCTGAAAGGTGTCCCTGAGATCAACATGACACCACTGAAGAGCATCCTTCTTGTGGCAACCAACTTCATCATATGCCTTCACATGCCGATAGGATCACACATATCTCAGAGAACTATGCCTGCTTCCTCTCGATGAAGGCATCACATTCAAGACAGGCGGCATCGTTTGCAAGGCAGCCATCTCTGGCACCCACCATAGCTGGCGGACAAGATTAAGACCTCTGGTGGAGCTTGCGCAACACACAGAAGTAGCACAGACAGACTGAACAACAGGAGATACAGGAACACAAGGCACCAGATGTGCTCCTGATTGACTGTGAAGGCTTGAAAAATCATTCATGTCCAAATCCACAGGTTCTCCTCATTCACAAGGAGCTGAAAATCTATCTTGTTACTGCGTAACCACCCAGTTGGCAGGCCCCCCTGAGGAGCACCCACTCCCAAACCACACCACCCTATTCTGTTCTCCTCACTGTTCAGCCCATTTCCTTGTGGATCTACCCATCCCTGTGAGCCTCACATCAGCACTCTTTGCCTGCATAGTAAATTCCTCTCCTCTCAGCTGTATCCCTGCTCCACCATCCACATCATCTGCACTGCCCACTGTAATACCATCACTTCTGTAGTGTACTCCATTGGTTTGCAGCTTGGTTCGAACTATAAAAATCACAAAGATGCCTACAGCATTCTGCATGCCCCCCCACTGAAGACAACGCAGCAGGAGAATTGTACCAGGAACCCGAAGTTCCATATTTTGTGCCACTAAAGTGAGAAGCTGAAAGAAAAACTCCTGCCTAGGACTATAGGCGCTTTCTGAGGGTCGCGGGCTCTCCTCCACCTTCCCTGACCCTACACACAATATGTTAAAAGTATCTGCCTCTGGGATCAGTGCCCGTGTAAGACTGTCCTTGTGACAGCATCCAAGACCAACACACAGTGAAGAGGCACTCAGAGGGGAGAGGTGTGGCGCAGCGGCCAGAGCGGCTGACTCTGGAGCGCGGGGCTCACGGTTCGATCGCCGGCGGCAGCTCAACTCAGCATCATGTGACTCTGGACAATAGCTCACTTAATCTCCCCAAGGGCACCCCAGCGCCTGGATACCCTTAGGGGTGACAAGTTTGCACTTTACAAATATGGAATTATTATTATTATTATTAGATGGAAAAACAAAGTCCCTGTGGGAGCGAGCCTCTATCGCCAATATTTATACTCATTTAAAAAAAGAGAGCATAAACAGACCTGCCAACTCACAAAGTACTGCCGAATGATACACAAGGGCACTCACCACGCAGCTACCTGGCGAGAAGGCACAGTCACACGGTGAACCGTAATGTGAAGCTGGGGACCGTCCCCCATAGTAGGTTTCCAGCTCCTGCCTCCTGGCTGTGGGCTGCAGGAATTCATTCAGGCTTTTACAATGTTCCAGAACAAAGGAAGCAGCCCCAGAGGAGCTTGTTTTTGGAAAGGGGAAAGTGGAAGGTTGGGGAGGGTTAGTGCAAGTGTGGCAAGCAAGATGTCGAAAACCCTGTCCCCTTTACATGACCCCGCCTCCTCCAAGGCACCACCCCGTAAAATCCTGCCAGCCAAAGGGACACAGATATAGACTTCCCAACATTCAGTGCTGGAACTGGGAAAAAATAACTTTGGGAATCCTCAAATAGGGAGGCTGTGGAGGCGGGATTAAAACAGGAGGTCCAGGGGGCAGGGAGGTGGGGTCAGGAAGGGCGGAGTCAGATGGGGTGCATCCAATGACAGCCACCATAACGTCTAAGGTCTGCAAGTACATATGCATTGTTATTATAAACTTTGCTCCAAAAGAAACTGACAAGTATAAAGCAATATTAAAGCTGTACTGGCACATTTCGTTTGTCTCCTATGGACCACATTTTATAAAAACCCCACATAGTTCCACGGTGCCACAAGGTGAACAAAAACCAGGGGGCAAATTTACAAAGAATTCACTCAACGCAGTGCAGCAACTGCAGATGTGTAAGGAGGCACGTGTAAGTGGAGAGGTGTGGTGCAGCGGCCAGGGCAGCTGACTTCGGAGCACAGGGTTCACGGTTCGATCTCCGGCAGCTCAGCACCATGTGACTCTGGGCAATAGCTCACTTAATTTCCACTACAGCCCCCAGTGCCTTGAGACCCGTAAGGGTGAGTAGCTGCGCTATATAAAAATGGACTTACATTTACATTTTAGGCACACCGTATCTATTACGTTATGACACTGTTTTTCCTCTCTCCCTGCGATGGCATGCTTTAGGCTGCCTTGTGCCAATGCACACACTCTAGCGCCATAACACAAGGCTGTGTGTGATGTCAAACATATGTTTTGTACCTCAGCACAAGATACTATGTCCACCCTCTTTTCAATGCTCCGCACCTTTCCAATTTCATAGCGCGGTTCACCCCGTGGTGCCGGTGTTGAGCTACATGTGTTGAAATGGCCACCAATATTTTAATTCCGCCAAGCCAATGCTCCAAAAAGATTGCACATTTTTGGCTGGGGAGGTGGAAAGTTTTAAGGATTTGCCGTGCAACTTTGGTTTTTTTTAAAAAACATTTTGCAATAAAAAATGGAATCATTTTTGGAACTTTGAGTATCCACTTGTTTCTTGAACCCAGTGAGGTGTGGGCAATTTGGAAGCGATGGAGCTTTTTTTGGTAAGATTTAAAAAAATAAACTATGCTTACACATAGTTTGACACTTTTATTACGTTTATATGTGTGCTGTGCTGTACAGTACACATGCAAAGTTAGAAACGTTTTGAGAAAGGAAACCTTTTCTCAAACATTACACCTGCTTTGAAGAGGCATACATTTTGTGGTACAAGTCCCTGTTTACCAATGCTAGTAGATAGGGATTTGCATCAAAACCCATGGGTGGTTGCATGGAATGCCCATATACCATCCATACTTTGGATCAAGGGGGGAACGCCCACTTGACACAAAGTTAGCTCAAGGTAGTGCAAAAAACACATTTTGCCCTAAAAAGTGTTTCCCAAAATTAACACTTTGTGTGGGTTTGCACCACTTTTGTGACTCAAACCCAATGCAAAGTGTTAATAAATTGGCCCCAAATGTTGCATTGTGTTAGGGTAAACTCTAGCTCGGCTTGAAGCATTCGTATATAAGGTGTTTCTTTGTCAGCTGCCTAATCTACAGTAGCACAATCCTGAAACAAAATACTATTTTGTAATATATTATTTGGTATAGTGCCTTGTCAGTAATAAGAAGCGCTATGTAAATGCCTCTACACCACGTAACAATACACAAACTGAAATCTTTAGTATAACCTTGACTACTACGTGACAAGCAAGTTCTTATGTGCTGCCCAACAGGCTACTTTTGTAGCTACCAATGTGATTATACGTGGATATCAGACAATCTAAGGACACATCCACGTAAATACAGATGCGAACAGCCACAAGTCAAAAAATAAATAAACACATATACACAAACAGACACAGTCACTCTAAGGCAGGGTCTCCAAAGTCGGTCCTGGGGGGTCCGATCCATGACAGATTTTTGAAATGACTACTTTTATCTAAATGGGGTCATGCTAAAAATCTGGCATGGATCCGGCTCTCCAGGGCCAACTTTGGAGAACACTGCTTTGAGGCATCAGTTTATCCCCTGGTAGCTTAACTGATAAGATGCCTCATTGTACCTGTAATCAGCGCCTCAGTTTTGACATGAGATGTGTCTTTTGGCCCTTGTAACAAGCACAGGGAGACAAGCTCAGGGAATGACCCAGCACAGGAAGGGCGTGAGCAAAAGAAATGAACTGTCTGTCAACATTGGAGCAGTCAAATCTTGGAACAACTTAAACAACAACTCAGACTGAAAAGAAACACAACTATTTGTCAACATTGGAACGCCGCTCTGGAGAGGGAGAAAAAAAAGCCCCATCAGCCCCCTGCAGACAGCAGCTCACATGACAGGACAGGCTCTGTAACTGCACCGAGGCACAGGTGGGAGAAACTGCTGGGACTGGCCCAGAACCCGGTTCCTAATCAATAATACCTGCCGGCACTGGAATTTGGCCAGTTCCCACCCCATTCCAGCTCTGCCATCATCAAGTAGATTACAAACTTCACTGTGATACGCGGATTTCTCCCTGCAGGATGTATAAAAAATGCACTCTTTGCACAGGCGTTCTGCTGTGATTTCACTTTTCTTTTTGAGTCTAGCATAAGATGGTGCATGCGCTGTCTCTTGCTAGATGTATTGTTTTCTATCAGCAGGCTTACAGGCCGCTCATTGCTTACCATTGGTGGGTTTCATTGTCACTCTCTTTTGCTGAATAGCACTCATTACTTAGCATGCGTTTAGTACGCATGCCATTACAACGCGGTCGTTAGAACGACCGCGTTGTTAGTTCGCATACCTTTACTACGCAATTCGGAACAACGAATTGCAGTAGGGGGCGCTGGATGTTGGAATAGTATAATTTACTATTCCACCTCCAGTCTGTGCGGACACTAGGGAAGGTGTTGGATTTTAAATCCAACACCTTTTCCCCCCTAACACAAGTCGTTGTTCCGACTTGTGTAGTAAAGGTATGCGAACTAACAATGCGGTCGTTGTAACGACCGCGTTGTAATGGCATGCGAAGTATCGCATGCGAAGTAAACGCTGTTTACCTCTTTTGCTTGCTTCTTATTGGTCAGCTGTCGTAGACTTCCTTCCTCTTCGTGTTTTTGTCTGTCCCCTTGAGCTAGACACATTACTAATGTCCTTCCACTGCTAATTTTTTTAGGGACTATTTTTCCTTTGAGTTTAAGCAATCTACAAGAGTGAATATTTCTCAGCTGGCTCCCTTATGTACTTTCCCCTGCTCTGTGTTCCAACTACCCACGCTCCTTCCCTGGTGTTACCCCTTCCACCCAGGCTTTTTCCCTTCCGTTGTCCATGGTGTTACCCCTGCCACCCACTCGCATTCCTTCCCTTCCACCCTTCTTCCCTTCCGAGTGGTGTTGCGCCTCCTTCCCGCCCACTGTCTGTCGTATTCACCCTCCGGTGGGAGGGGGCAACACCACAGTGAAGGGAAGGAACGAAAGGGAAGGTCATGTCCACTGTGCAATTGTATTGGAATAAGGGAACGGTGGATTTCTGGATTTCTCACTCTGGGACAGACTCAGCCGCACTCTTTGCGCAGGTGTTTGTTCCGTGGTTATTTCACCTTTATATTTTTTTGGCCCTTTCCCTGGTACCTGTTTTTAATTTCTGTTTTTGCCGCTCTTTTATGTTGCTTTGGAGAGCGACGGGCTGTGTTGGAGGTTTTTTTTCTTTTTTAGGGAGGACCCAGGTGTTACCTGCTTCCTTGGACTGTTTCCTTTTTTTTCCATTTCAGATGGCGGCCGCGGCCCCTGTGTTTTTTTGGTTTCTGGATCTACTCCCTGTGCCCTAGAGACGTAACGCAAGCCTCTGCAGCCCATGCAGCGTGGGGGTCCTCAATGCTTCAGGACAGACCCCCCCAACACTTATGAGATCCCATTTAGCCCAAGGCCAATGAATAATGTGTGATATGGCAGATATGCTTTCTTTCTGCTTTACAGGAGGGGGTGCCTTCCGCATCCCAGCTCCTTCTTACCACTTGGTTATGCCATTTGCAACCTACCTGTGACGTGTTGATTCATAAAGCGGTGCAGCGCAGGTGGTGAAATGTCACTTGGTGGAGTGAACATGCCCCAAAGGCTGCACACCCTTCATTGCCAACAAACTTGACTTGAGTGACTTGCTTCTGATAGAATCAGTCAAATGTGAAAAAGTTAGACCGTCAAGTTCAAATGCTGTCATCCAGTGAGTGGGAGAAAGCGGTAGCAGTGGGTGGGGGAAGGGTAGGTGCAGCATTTGCAACAAGAACCAAGCTCTGTTCAGAGAACGGTGTAGGTGCCCTATCTCAGAGGGTTTCAAGGATGTAAGAACGGACCTTGAGGGCCAAAAGGTGACTGTATCATTGACAAACAGCCTCGGTACAATGAACTTTACATAGAACCGAATAGTACCATG
Source organism: Calotriton arnoldi (assembly GCA_963921515.1). Classification (NCBI taxonomy): domain Eukaryota; kingdom Metazoa; phylum Chordata; class Amphibia; order Caudata; family Salamandridae; genus Calotriton; species Calotriton arnoldi. The sequence goes on along the minus strand of CAWUFW010001351.1, from coordinate 135,615 downwards.
AGTGATCTTAGCATACCAGACGAGGAGCCCAGGGACGTGGCTTCCATTGGTGCAGCAGGTGTAGTGGCGCCGGGGCCCAATGGCCTCAGGGGCCCATTGAACCCTAATTATTGCTGTATTTCTGAGTTCAAACAGTAGACAGTGGGCCTATTTCGTTCCTTGCACTAGGGCCCATGACACACTGGTTACGCTCCTAGAGTAGCACACACCAGACTGCTTGTCCTAGAGCTGCTCTTCCCAGTGCTTGACGGGAGGAATTGCTGCTACCAAGACCCAAAAGAAAATAAAGCAACATGGCTTCCAGCTGCCTGCTCAGAATCTGTGGGTTCAAGTACATGGTCCAAGATATGTCCGGATTACAGGGGCTAATGAAAAGAAGTGTATGGTTATAAACGGGCTGGGATTGCTGAGGGACTAACGGGTTCAGACTTCTCTTCATAAAGGACATTACAAGAGTGCATGAAGCAGTAGCACCAGATTCCCGACTGCTGGAAAAAGGCCTCAAGCTGGCCTTCAAAAAAGCGCCAATTCTGCCTCTGTAGTGTATAGAGATTGTATCATATTGTGTCTGAGAAATGAATTACCATGACACAAAGGTCAAAGTCTCAGCGACTGCCCTCCCAGAATACACTGCAAGAGTTGCAGTGCTTCCTGGGATTAGTTTCCTCTTCCAGGCTCATCCTTCTAGCCTCTGAGGCCATAGGTCATCCTCTACCTGTGGTGCCCTTGAAACAGAAGGACTGGGAGCAGTGCTTAATTTGAGCTGGTGGTTTCCTGTGCTCAGCACCGGCACTTAATTGTTAACACCGGCACTTGTGATAATCTGCCACATGGTGGCGGTGATTACCTAATTTAGAGATGAGCACACTAACAGTTGTTTATTAATTCAATTTACATTAAAAATTACTAATATCTACTACCCAAGCTGTTCTTCTAGCTTTTGGGGCCTGGAATAGTCTGAATTGTCACTCTTGTAGCAGTGTGATGGTTAGTAGTTGTGTTGGGAGTGTCATTGGCAGTGCTGGCAGAGGCAATCGGTGGTGCAAGCTGCAATGGCCTCCTGAAGAGGGCCTTGGCACTTAGTTGTTTACAAATAAAGCACTGACTGGGAGGATAAGAATCCATCACTGTGGCCCTGGTAGAAGGTGTGAACTCCATGTGTACCGTAGTGAACTGAAATCCAAACCTCCCTACTGGAAGGGAGGAGAGCTGCTGAAACTGATCCATTGATTGGTTTCTGAGGCCATCGTTACAAGCGGTCCAGTAACTGATGTTATATCATATTTATTGCACCTAATAAAATCTTCCTCTGCAGAGTTGAAATTTATAGGCTGCAATAAATTCCACCAATGTATGAACTTTTGTGTAATAATGTTGATGTTGGTGCTTAATATAGGAACGTTTATCCACAGTAATATCGGAAGATTGACTTTCTGACATTTATCACAAAACTCATAATTGCGATATGTGTGGCAGCAGGAGGCACTGCACATAGCGTAACCGGGCCACCCATAATGAGGACCTTAATGTCTATAGCGAGAACTGCGACTCTAAGGTGCCCTGTGGATTCCACGGCTAAAATATTGGAGAAAAGGGTGAGTTGATCAATCAGCTAGGAGTGTTTCTTAACTATTTATGAAGGAGTAAGTGGTCAGGTGTCATATCCACGGAAAGTGGGGGCATTGCAATGGAGGAGCACCCACGGAAGCAAGCACAAGGAATAGGAGGACATTTCAATACAGCCCAACAGGACGGTTTAAGGGACCGAGATGGAGAGAGTGCCTGAAAACTACGAAAAAGAAATTGAGGACCTTAAACATGAACAGCACAGTGAACCATACTGAGCAACTTGAAGATGGATTGTATGACCATAGTCCAAGAGGAAAGAGATAGCCGCTTGGACCACCATAGGATTCTTCTCCTTATGAGAAACAGGGCAATCTTCCAGATAGGTTTAAGGAGGACGAAGCCGACAGAGGCAACTTTTTTCCCATGCGGAACAAAGGAAAAAGAGAATTTAAATAGGACCTTGGTTGCTGGAATGGGAAGGCAGCAGAGTAGTTTAGGCCACCTGGCAAGTTCAGATTTCAACTTTCTCTGAATTTAACTTGCGATGGACATCAAAGAAGCCACATATATCTTTCAGCTGTATTTACACCCAGTTGAATAAGAAGCTGAGACTCATCTGCACTGGCCCATAGGAAAACTCTTGGGACATAATCAAGTCAGCCAGTAGAGCCGCTTCAAGGTTAAACCGATGGGGGAGGGGCTGAGAAAGGTGTCTTGAGGAATGCCAAAGTTGAAATCAAGTACTGACGACTGAAAGAGAAGCAGTAACATAGTCTGCATCCAGCCAGTCATCAATGAGAGGAGCCAAGTCAATGCCTATAACCGTACCTCCATCTTGTATAACTGAGGGACTAGCATTGGATAATCATCAGTGTGGAAGGCAGACGAAAGATTTAATAAGATCAAAGTCATAACACTTCCATCATCCAGGGCTATCCAAATTTCATCACAAGCTGTTATAAGTATCATGTCTGTGCGATTGGCAGGACAACAACGGGATTGAGTGGGATCAAGGATGGAGGCTGATTCCAAAATGTTGGATAGCTGACGACTAACCTTCTTTTCTAAGATTTTAGCAGTAGGAGAAATAGAGAGACCGGCCAAAAAAATCATCAGCTCCTTGACTTGAGGAATGGGTTCAGTAACTCATGGAAATACAATTGTTTGCTTAAGAGTAGACAGAACTAAAGCAGGGCTAAGCAAAGATTTCAGGTTGTGGCACATGACTGTCACTACTACGTGCAAAGACCTACACAGTTGTAGGTGGGCACAGCTCCAGAGGAGAGCCCTATGTAACGGTATGGATGCTTCTAGTAACTTTCTCCACACACAAATATGAAGAATTAAATCTGGGTAGAGTGGCGTACAACATGAGGGGGCTAAAGGAAAGTGAGTTATCGAAAGATCTTCTAATAGGATAAGATTTATACTATGGAAGAAGATTTATACTATGGAAGAAGAGAGAAGTTCTCACACTGGCAGAAGGTACAGGGCCCCCTCAGTTTTATTCACAAAGGGTCGTCCAGTTCTTTAGAAATCTCAAAGATGTCTAATTAACATTACATGATCCATTAAAGGACTGCAACAACCCTCACATCTCAATCCTCATTCCTTACTCCTCAACCCTCGCTCCTTAGTCCTCACTCATCAACTCTCATTCCTCATTATTGGTCCATCTCTACTCAACCGTCACTCAATATACCTCCAAATCTATCACTCCCCAATCATTGCCCATTCATCCTCAAATCATCAATTCTCATCCTTCAACTATAATTCTTCATCCCTCATCCTCAACCCTCACCCCAAATGCCTCACTCCGATTCCCTCAGCCATGAGGCTTTATCTCTAGCTCCTCTTTCCTAATTCCTTACACTGCCTCCTCATTCCCCCCCCCCTCTACGATTTAGGGCATTGTCAGACCCTGATGTGGTATTTCTCATTTCTTGTTCCTCATACCTCACTCATTAGCTCTAATCCTTTGTCTCTTATTCTTTATCTCTCACTCCTCATCCTTTATCCCTCGCTCCTCAACCCTCACTTGAAAACCCTCATTTCTCACCTTTCATTCTTCACCCCTCACTTCTCCACCACTCAGGAATGAGGCATGAGGAGCAACGAATGTGAGATGAGGAAGTCCTAAACTTTACGGGGTAGTGTACATTTTAGGACACTATCAGTTTTCCATTTCACTAATTATTCCAGGAGTGAGGTGGAGGGGTGATCATTGAGGTGTGAGAAATGAGTGATGAGAAGTGAGGTGACAAAGGATCAAAGATTGAGGAATGAGGGATGATGAGCGACTGATAAAAATGAGGAGTGACAACTGAATGCTGAGAGTGAGAAGATAATATAAGATACGAAGGATAGGAGAAAGACTAAATGATGAGTGAGGGGTGGAGAATGAGCGATGAGGAGTGAGAAATGAGGGAACAAACCTGAGGGATGAAGAGCAAGGAATGATGGAAGAAAAGTGAGGGATCAGTAGTGAAAAATGAGGGTTAACAATTGAGGAGTGAAGAGTGAAAGATGAGAACTGAGAGATGAGTAGTGAGTAATAAGGGATGAAAACTGAATAATGAAAAGTGAGGAATGGGGGATGAGGATTGAGGGGTGAGGAAATAAGCTTGAGGAATGAGCAGTGTGGAATGACAGATGAGGAATGAAAGATGAGGGATGAGGAATGAGAGATGAGGAATGAAAGATGAGGGATGAGGAATGAGAGATGAGGAATGAGGATGAAGAGTAAGTAATGGGATGAAAACTGAGGGATGAAGAGTAAGGAATGAGAGACGGGAAGTGAGGGATGACTATTGAGAAATGAGGGACGAGGACTGGGTGACAGAGAGAGGAATGAGAAATAAGAAGTGAGGAATGAGTATTGAGAAATGAGGAATGAATAGTTAGGAATCAGGAATGTGGGGTGAGGACTGAATGGTCAAGTGTGAGGAGTGAGAAGCAAGGGATTAGGTTGAAGGATGATGAATGAGGAATGGCAGACGAGGACTGAGGAATGAGGAGTAAGAATGAAAAGTGAGGAATGAGGAACGAGGGATGGAGACTGAGGTAGAAGAGTGAGGGGTGAGAGATGAGAAGGGATGAACAGTGAGCAGAAGTGAGAAAGAGGGTTGAGGACTGAGGGTTGAAGAATGACCAATAAGGAATGAGAGATAAGGACTGAATGGTGAGGAGCGAGAAGTGAGGAAATAGGCACCAGGGATGAAGAGTGGCATGATGACAAAGGGATGGGGAGTAAGGGTTGAGAAGTGAGCGATGAAGAGTAGGGATGAAAGGTGAGGAATGAGGTATGTGGGATGAGAAATGAGAAATGAGGGACGAAGAGTGGGGGTGAGAGATCAGAAGTGAGGAATCAGTAGTGAGATGGAAAGAAAGAATGAAAACATAGACATGGGTAATGACAAATGATGGATCAGGACTTAAGGTTGAGGTTCGAGTGGCAAGAAGTGAAGAATAGGTCTGAGGGATGAGAAGTGAGGGATGAGAAATGAGGGATGTCGAGCAAGGATGAAAGGTGAGGAATGATGCATGTGGAGTGTGGGATGAGAAATGAGGGATGTGGAGTAAGGATGAAAGGTGAGGAATGATGTATGTGGAGTGTGGGGTGAGAAATGATGGATGAAGAGAGAGAGAGGAGAAGTGAGGGATCAGTAGAAGAAAAGAAAGAATGAAAACTGAGGCATGAGGGAGGAGGACTGAAGGTTGAGGTTCAAGGGGCGAGAAGTGAGGAAATAGGTCTGAGGGACGAGGATTGAAGGTTGAGGTTCGAGGGGTGAGAAGTTAGAAGTTAGAATAGGTCTGAGGGTTGAGTAGTGAGGAATCACAGATGGAGAGTGAGGGGTGAGGAATGAGAATTGAAGACTGAGGGATGAGGAGCAAGGAATGAAAGACGAGAAGTGAGGGATGAGTAGTGAGAAATTAGGGATGAGGACTGACGTGGGGAGGGCTAAGGGATAAAGACTAAGGAATGTGTGAAGATGAGTGAGCCATTGGTGGTAATGAAGGGGGAGTGACTGCTGAATGATGAGAGATGATTGAGGGATGAGGAGTGAGGGAAAACCAATGATGTGTGCTGAATAAGGGATGAAGACTAAGGGAAGAGGAGGGACATGGATAAAGAAATGAGGAATGAAGCCTGAGGGATCGACTGAAGATTGAGGTGTGAGTAGGGAGGAATGGCGACTGAAGAGTAGGGCGTGAGGAATGAGGAACGAAGAAGGAGGGCTGAAGTACGGGGAGTGAGTGATAAAGAGTAAGAAATTAAGGCTGAGGTGTGGGAGGATGAAGAGTAAAGAATGAGACGAGAAGTGAGGGATAAGTAGTGTGAAATGAGTAATGAACAGTGAAGCATGAGGGAGTAGGACTGAGCAATGAAGAGTGACTAACGAGTTGCTTTTTGGTCGGAGCGCTTTACATAAGCACCAGTTGCATTACACAAGGTCACCTTCATTTTATTTTCTGTTTTTTTGTAGGCCCGGGGAGATTAAGTGATTCCCCCAGTTCTAAAGGCGCAGGCCTGGCTGTTACGCCGCATCCTCTCCCTACACGTAGATTTGAGAAATGAGGGTATAGGCATTAGGGATGAGGGCAGGCGAGCGAGAGACTGAGTAACGAGGAGTAAGAATGAAAAGCGAGAAATGCTGCTTCAAGACCCTCCAAGCTTCTCTTATCTTTACGTCAACATCGTAGTTTGAAATAAAAACACCGCAAAGATCGTGCTAAAAGCTAGTCGTGATTATTGTGGAAATAACGGTGCAGCAGAACCGGGGGCGCGAGGAGAGAGTTGAAGCGGCCGGCGCGCGCCTGCAATATTTCACCAGCCCAAGCACGTGACCGCAAGGCCCGCGCCTGCCTCCGTGCCTCAATGAGAGGCGGCACGCGGACGGTACTGCAATGTCTGGAAACGACAGCAGAGGGACGTGTTAAGTCTGCGCCCCCAGCGTGACTGTTTATGGCGCTAGGACCATTGGTTTGACGGTGTCACGTTTTGCATCAGCAAGCTGAGCGCCAGAAGAAAGGCAAACCCCTGTGCTGGCTGAGGCGCGAAATCGCGTTTATCAAGGTGTTGGAGCGCCCTCTAGTGGCACCATTTAGAAATCATGAGACCGAGCCCTCCTAGCCCTTCTATACATTGGGGTTTGTCAAGCTTGTGATGCTGGCTGTGGTCAGAGGCATGTCACTAGCCATTAGCCAAGAGGGTGCACTGGAGACTTCTTGCGAGGCAGGTGCCCCAGCGTGCAAGTAGGGCTGGCGGAGCATGTCAGGCTGTGGTTTACATGACGAACTCTGGATATTTTGCAGCTAGCTACTAATGCACTTGAATAGAGGATAAACGGACATTTTGGGCAGAGTGAACCGAACGTATGTGTGCGTCGTTCTCCACCCCAGCCCTACCAGCATTACAGATGCACTGGCATGTCAGCACAAAGAGATGGCCAGATTTAATCTCTTTCTCTAAACAAACATTAGAGGACCAGAAACCACACTTGCATTTACACGATTCTGGTACAAAACACAATCACGATTCATGTGGGCGGGGGTTTAAAAAGCAACTACAATGCAGGTACGGTACTTTAAATTAACTAATCCCTCTCCAGGGCTTTAAGTGGGCACGGTCCTGCCGGTGCTCAGCACCGGCAGTTCTAAACAGCAGGTGCTGAGACGGGTCTCTATGGGGCTCTCCATGTTTGCCCTTAGGGTGGAAAAAAAATCTTAACTCTGCAGCAGTACCACCCTTCACTGCCTTTGAGGTAACTTCAAAGAGACTCGCTATAGTTCTTTCACAGTCTCATCATTTCAGAACTGAAGCATTTTCAATATTCTATACAACGAAGCCATAGTTGTTGCCAATTAGTCTGACACAACTAACAACCATTGGCAAAGCCAATAGCCCTGGCCAGGGCCGGTTCTAGGATTCTGGGGGCCCAGGGCAGAAAGGGAATTTGTGAGGCCCCTCTAATTTGCATAGGCGTGACACATTCATGGCTGCCTGCATCTCAATAGATGCCCCTGCTCCTGAAGCTGCAGCCCCTCCCTCTCCTTAAGTGCCTCTTAACAGCTCATAAAGGGCTGGAGGTGTGAGGGTAGCTTATCTGCAGAGACTGCCAGGGAGCTAAACAGAGGGACAATAGCCCTCGCACTGTGCCTCTGCGTGGGTGGGGGGGTGGAGACCTAATTGCCAGACAAACCTGAGGAATGTGTTTTCATGCAATGCAACTGGGACTGCCCCCCCCCCACCCATCACCCCCCTGAGGTTCGCTTCACTACACCAAAGCAATGAGGCCAGGGGAGGGGGCCCCCTAAGGTGGCGGCAGCGCACTTGCAAGATCGTATCTTTAATGCCATAGCCTGGCTGTGTCTCATTGGTGCGGGGCCCCAAGAGGGCTGACTACGGGGCCCTGGGCAGCTGCCCACACTGCCCATGCCTAGCGCCGGCCCTGGCCCTGGCTTCTTGTAGGTGTAACGTTACTTGTTGTATTATATGTCTCTATGCAATGGCAGAAGCAGCAAAATACCAGTCGGGCGGCACACTATGCTAAGCACAGAGTTTTAGCTTGCGTATTTGTAAGCCACGCCCTTAATACATGGGCACGCCCCTTTGAGAGGCCCCCTAGATTTTTCAGTCCACTTAAAGCCCTGCCCCTCTCTAAGTAACGGGCTGATTCGTGCGCCACGAAGTACTCCTCTCTGAACGCTAGATTGCACGGTTTGCTGTTTCACATTGCCCCACATTACCGGCCCACCGGTTTTTACCACCAACACGACTTATGATGCAGGTGAATCAATGACTTTTGTGTTTTTTAAAGCAAGTGCCAATTGTTATACACCTGTGACAGCCCCATGCATCCCCTCTGCTGTCTGTGCTGCCTGCCCCCACTACTCGGTGTAGTTACCCTGGGGATCTCTTCACCCTCAGTTCAGCCAAAAAGATGCATTATGGTGTGGGAAGCCACTAGGGGGTTCCCTCGAGAGGCACGGTGTAGTGGTGCCCTACACACCTCTGATTCTGTTGCACTCTACTCTGTATGTTGTGCTTGGTCAGAAGGATGTGGGTTTGCAGTGTGGCCTTTGTGGGAAGTGTTTTCTTGCTGTGCATGATGACCAGAGTAGTGGTTTTATCCTTTTAAACTGTTGCTGTGCTTAAGCAGGTGATGGTGTGCAGAGGAGAGTGAGATAGTATGTCTGTGCTTCATTACCTCCTCGTAAGTCATCCTCACCACATTACTTACGTAGTGAGCTTCAGCTCCCCCACAGAACCCTCCAAGCAAATTAGCGCTTTAGCCTTCCCGTCCTTCCCTAACATGGCCGACCTCATTCACCCCTGACCTACTTACTATAAGAGAAGCCACAACCCACCCCACTTCCTATTGGTGTATCTGGTCGGAAGAGCGAGAATTGCCAGTGTGGCCTAAGAGGAAGTGTAGTGGTGTTGTACGCGTCCAGTAGAGCAGCTAGGATGCCCTGGGCCCTCGAGCAAGCAAGGAAAATTGCCCCTTTAACTGCTTTCGGGGTAGTAAATTACAGCAATTATCAGGGTTCAATGGGCCTCTCAGACTTCTGAGCCCCAGTGCCACAGCACCTGCTGCACCAATGGTAGCTACGCCCCTGGACGCGTCATGGCTAGCGATTTTCACTTCTTGTGATGCTGCTTTGTGTAGCTGCGCTTATCTCTGCAATGAAATGAAGTTGATTGAAAGTTGCACGTGTGGTCACGCCTATGATCTTCCTGGGATCAACAGGTTCCAATTCTTCGGGTAGCTGTGGTCCAAATTATCGCATGTCCATATTTTCCTTGTGTGGGTGATATAATCAGTTTATTGACCAGTATGATGTTGCATCACCTGTTTGAGAAGAGCTAGGTTTTTACCTGGGTATTTCCAGTAGCAGCCGGCATTGCTTGCGGATGGGGGGGCAGGCATGAGTGGTCGCGGGTGGGGATTCGCAGGGAGTGTCGCGGGGGACATTGCGGGGAAATTAAAAAATAAATAAAATTAAACCTACCTTTCTGCCGGGTCCCACGTCTTCTCGCTCCTGCTCCTGCTCTCCTGCCTCCGACAGGACCAGGAAGCAGGCAGCTAGGCTCCCTCCCCTAAGTCAATCACAACGCTGCAAGCAGCGTTGTGATTGATCGGGACGCCGCCCTGCCAGGGGCTAATGTGGTGGCCATGTTCTCCATGCAGGCTGCTATGCAGCCTGCATGGAGAAGGGCAGAGTGCGCATGACTGGTTTGGGCGGCCCGAGAGGGCCAACCAAACAGTCTTTGCGCACTCAGGAGTGGGCAAGCCACTCCTCCCCTGCCCTTCTCAAAGAGCAGAGCAGCCCCGCCCACCCACCCGCCCGCAATGCGCAAAGGAAACATAAAATGGTAATAACTTTTAGTTATTACCATTTTATGTTTTGGCTTTGTCGCACTGCAAAAAAGCAGTGGGGCGACGCTCCTCTGCCCTAGTGGAGGAGCCGCCCCTGTGTATTTCTTGTCTTTGGCAGGAAGGAATTCCATGGTTTTGCTGCTTGTATGAAGAATAAAGTTCGATTCGCCACTAGCACTTGATTCTGAGGATGCTGTTGTCTGGTGACGTAGGAGAAGGGAAGTGGAGGAGCCATGGCGTGAAGAGGGGCTAGAAACCTCGAGAAGGCGCATCAGCACAGACGTGTGAGATTAGCTCCCAGCAAGAGGAGGCCCCATGTGTAGGAAAAAGGAAGAAAGAGGATCACAGTCTCCTACATCAATGGTTCTTAACCTGTTGCCGAGGACCCCTGCGGGTCTGCGAAGCCTACTCAGGGAGTCCATGTCTGTGTTACAAAATTAAATAACATTAATTTGCTACATTAAAATTAATTACATTTTCCAAATAAAGAAGCAAAATTGAGAATGTGAAAACCTTTTTTATATTTGACTGTAAATTAAAATAAATATTTAAATATTGAGCATTTGTTTGGTGTATACTTGTTTTTATATTTTTGTGTATTGTTTTAAGGATCAAATCATAGAATTTGCTTAGGTTGGGGGTCCAATAATGACTCGGTGGGGGTCCCTGGATATAGTAATGACTCAGTGGGGGTCCACCGAAGCCAAAAGTTTAAGAACCCCCTGTCCTACATTATTATTTGCAAGCCTATGTGGCTACAAAGGCCATTACCAATGTGTTTCTTGTTGTAAGGAAGGTGATCAGGTGAGGTACCAGTCTAAAGTAGAGTTTATCAGGAACACCTATGAACACAGCATCTTCCTATGTACAAAACTCCATGATTTTGCATATCCAAATTACTGGAGGATGAGTATTCCTTAGTTTAAAAAATAATATATACTTCATTGTGCCCCCTCCTGGCTCACTTCCACACTCTCTTATAAATACATCTCTACAATTTTTCTTGTCACTAACTCTAGGTTGACATTCCTCCACAATTACAATGCCATAAATGCATGGAACATATTTGTTTGAGAAAAATTAGATATTTTTAAGAAACTAAAACTGAATTAGATGGTGCGGTTGATTTATGTCTATTTTACCCCATGATATAGTAGGTTCTACACTACCAATAAAATACTATATGACTACCCGTTTATGCCTTCCTTTTTTGATTGCACCTAGAATACTGCGCCTCTAAATTTTTAGCATACTAATTTAGACTATCATGAGCCTAGCCTTTACGGAAATGCCTTTTACCTGGGATATCTTAATGTTTGGCATCTATCAACGTTAGGCTTCTCCAACGAGTAGCACGTGAGCTATTGGTAGTTCTCCAGCTACCTAAAAGTAGCTCTTCTCAGTGTAGTTCAGCCTACTCAATAAGAAGCTTTTGCTTGGTTGAATTAATATATGCATACCAAATTTGAAAAATGTGTTTTTGAGACATAAACGTGTGTATTTTCAGACTCAAATTGATGATTGGAGAAAAAAGGCTGGGTTTCCATATTATATTTAAAGATGATATTTGAGCGATAAACCATGCAGCATTGTGGAGACTTGTTGGTATTGTTTCTACCTGGCAGTCAAGGGCAGTACTCTTAGGGCTGTTATGTATTATCCAGGAAGAGCCCTTCCACATTGACAAAGCCTTTTCTACATTCATTACCGTTTGATGTCTTTCTAACTTTTCTTAATTTCATATTAAATATTTTCACCCCCAGTGATGTAGTGTCACAGATGAAAACACAATATTGTCAACACATAGTGCATGAAGGTTCCTGTATTCTGCTCTTCTCTGGTATTTCTAGCTTTTTTACGAATGTACTTTGGCTTTGAATGTATACCCACGGCTTGCACCGTACAACTGCGCTGGTCACAGAGAGTTGAAATCGCCGATGGAGATGATACGTCATTAATGTTTAATGGAAAACCTTTCAGCGTAGAAAAAAAACATTGTGTGGATGAAACACGTATTGGATGTGGTAGTTGACACAATAGGCAAGTGTGCCATCTCATGCACTACTTCTGTGAAGAAAACAAAACAAAACATTAAGCATGCTTACTATAGCCTTAGAGACCGCCATAGCGGGCTCTACCGGCCATTAAAAACCCTCTCCAGTGTTAAAGACCCGAGCCGAAGGTGAGGGCCTTTAACAAGGGAGCGGGCCTTTAGTGGCCGGTAGAGCCCAATATGGAGGGCTCTAAGGCTATTAGAACATTTCGCCCCTAGAGGGCAGAATGTTCTAATTTGTAAAACAAAGGCCTTATGGAGCCCGAGGGGGTTGAAATCCCCTCGGGCTCCGTGAGGCCTTTGTTAAACATTGGAATGCTGATGCTCCGGGCTTCTATCGGCCATTAGAAGCCCGGAGCACTCCATTGTTTCAATGGAGCTCCCAACATTTTAATGTTCTAATATGTGTCATACACTGCTTGCCATTGTATTCTGTGTTCTGGAGAAGCGAACAACCCATGGAGTAGATTCTAGGGTCTGACGGGCAGGAGCTTCTGAAAGTAGCCACGGTACAAAGCCACTGAGCACTTTGAAAATGGTGCAGGTGAACCCATACCTGCACTTTCACTTACAGGTGGGACTCTAAAGCTTTAAGGCAGGTTATTGTCAGAAATAGGTCCCCTAAAGCAAGCCCATAGTGGGCCTAACCTCAATACACATTCTGCCTTATTTATGGTCCTCTTTACCTAAGCAATATCATAGAGGATCTCTAAGGGCACTATGCCAAATCTCCTTTTACCCGAAGACACCGATTGGGCGACTTCCAAATGGATTTCTGTCCATACAAAGGTTGGGAGCTGCACTTTGAATAGCAGAGTGGAGCCTATTCTGAGTCTAGGCTATGTTATGTGCATTTGTTTAGCACTCTAATCACCTGTGAGGGTATCCAGGCACTTTAAAGGTGGCGGTCAGCTGTCTCCTGGTGAGGTTACTCGAGGAACCAGGTCTTCAGTTTTTTTGCCTGAACTCGAGAAATGATGAAGAGGCTCTGATGTGATGAGGGAGGTCATTCCAAGCTTTGGGGAAGAGGTATGAGAAGGCCTGGCCTCTGGCTGTGGTTTTGCATATGCGGGGCATGCGAGCCAGCGAGCGTCTGGCTGAGTGGAGTTGCCTGGGAGGTGTGTAGATCTGTATGCGACTGTTCAGTTATGCAGGGCCGTTGTTGTGTAGTGCTTTGTACGCGTGTGTGAGCAGTTTGAACTGGGTGTGTTTGTAGATTGGGAGCCAGCGCATTTCTCTGCGGTGTGGGCTGATGTGGGTGCGACGAGGTAGGTTGAGGATGAGTCTTTCTACGGTGTTTTGGATTGTTTGGAGCTGGTTCAGGAGTTTCTGAGTGATTGCTGCCTACAGTGTGTTGCTGTTATCGAGTTTGCTGGTGATCAGGGCTTGTGTGACTGTTTTCCTGGTGTTTTCAGGAGGCCATTTTAAGATTTTATATATCATCATAAGGATGTTGAAAAGTTGGAGGTCAGTGTGTTTACTTGGGCTGTCATGTCGAGCTTGTCATCCAGGGTGATCCCAAGATTTTTTTCATAGGTGGTGGGGGGAGGGTCTGAGGTTAGTAGGCCACCAGGTAGAGTCCCAGGCAGAGGTTTTCCCTCTGAAAAACAATACTTTAATTTTGTCCTTGTTCAGTTTGAGGCAGTTGGTTTTCATCCATGCGGCTGCTGCGGTCATGCAGGTTGAGAAGGTGTTTATAGTAGTGGGGGTCTTGTCTGAAAGGGAGAGTATTAGTTAGGTGTTGTCTATGCAGGAAAGTATGTTGATGTTGTAGGATCTGATGAGGTTCGCCAGAGGAGTCATGATCCTAAGACCTCCTACTCTTAACAGTTTCAGCAGCTCTCCTGGCTAGTCAAGTATGTTAACAATCTCAGCAGCACTCCTGCCTGGAGTCAAGTCTGTTAACAATCTCAGCAGCTCTCCTGGCTAGTCAAGTCTGTTAACAATCTCAGCAGCACCCCTGGCTGGAGTCAAGCCTGTTAACAATCTCAGCAGCACTCCTGGCTAGTCAAGTCTGTTAACAATCTCAGCAGCACTCCTTGCTAGAGTCAAGTCTGTTAACAGTCTCAGCAGCACTTTTTGCTGGAGTCAAGTTTGTTAACAGTCTCAGCAGCACTTTTGGCTGGAGTCAAGTTTGTTAACAGCCTTAGCAGTTTTGGCTAGAGTCAAGTTTGTTAACAGTCTCAGCAGCACTTTTGGCTGGAGTCAATCCTGTAGACTCGCTGTCCTTTCCTACCACTTGCAACAGAGATCTTTTTTGACCTATCGTACTTAACAGTTGCAACGCTAGCTCAGTGGATTGATCATGTGCCCAGGAAACTATAGGCCATAGGTGCTAATCCTCGCAGATGAAGCCTTCACAAATGTCTGTGGTGGATGCATGAGTTTCATTGAGTTGGGCAGGAATAACATGTATCTTTCACGACCAGGCGCACGCCACCACATGTAATAGGACCCCATCATGGGGCTGTCACGCCTTTGTTCAAGAGTCATTAGACTAAACAACTTCATATCTGACCACACATCACCAAAGACATATACACCAAGACGCAATGGACCTCACGTTCTCCTTATCAACTCCTTCTCCACTGGTACCGAGCACAGTCTGAACACCCCGCGGCGGTACCAAGGGGACTTGCCTTCATCTTCCAAAGCACCAACATAAATAAATACATTATAAGTACCCAGGGACCATTGTTTTGTTGTGCCCATGACATACAAACTTAGAACACATTATGATGCTTTTTTTTTACAGAATTGGCCTTTTCCGGGCACTATTAGGGTTCCTTCCTAATGCCCCTGTGTGCTCTATTTACCCATAAGGTAAGTTCCAGATTTTGAGTGTGTCTGTGATCATAGATACCACTGCATCCAGGTTAGAAATATTTTCACTGGCTCATCTTCACCCTAAATTAAAATTCCATTCTCCATGGCATTGATTTGAGTCCAAATTGCCTGCAATAAGGAAATTAGACATGGGCTTTTACACAGGAATTGCAGGATCCCCTTTTTTATCCTGTATTATATTAGTGTAGCTTAGATGAGTAAAGTAGGGTTCAGATTAGCATAGGTTATAGACCACACTAAACACATAGACACAGAAGACTATACAACAAAAAAGGTTTCATCAATTTAGCTTAGATAAGACCAAAGTGACTTAGATTAGCAACATTCAGAATAGTTATGAAACATCTACAAATGTAAATTTTCAGCATGGAGTTAGGAGACAATGTCGCGACAAATACTAGACGATCACAAATTGAAATGTGTTGAAAAAAACACAGACATTTGAGTTCTCTTTTAAAAGAGTCGTGTGAACTTTTTCCTGATATAAGAACAGAATTTCATACATAAGGCATCATTCATGAAAAAGGTTGCCTTAAAGTTCTTGATTTTCAAAATTTGAGCTTGATCAGTATTTCTATTGGTAACACAGCACCTGGAGACGGTCAATTTTCTAGGTCAGAAGTTTTCAGCCAAAAAGTGAAATACTTTTATGCACTATACAGGCGGCTTGAATTAACTCCGAATGTGTTCAATGTTCCAACTCCCACAGCTGGATAAGCAGCTGCATGAAGTACTGCCAAGTGAGTTATGGGTGTGAATAATAGTAGGGTGTTGCCATAGTCAACCTTCGAAAGGATTAGTAATTAAACCACTGACTGAAGTCTTCTGCTGAGATAGGGAATATCAGTCCCTTAAGCTCCAAGTACACTCGGCCCAATTAATCCCAAAATGTGAGGTAACTCCTCTTACCGCACATATCACAATTATAAGTTAAGCAATAGAAATGGCATCCCTCTATTTTCCCAAAGGTGAATTTTGGCAAGTTAACCCAGCAAAAATTTACCATGGAGATAATGACCTGTAAATAATGGGACACACAGATTTTGGTGTGATAATTCTCAAAATCTTCTTGTTATGCTCCACTTTGAGGGCAATAATTGTAATTGGGTGCCATTTATCACACCTAATAAATTCTGATCCCTGTGGTGTTGGAATATATTGGTTTTAATTAATATGTCACCCTTTTCCAGGTTGGCCGTAATCGCCACAGAGTTCTAATTTGTATTAAGCTCTTCTGGCTAAGGCGTTAATGTGGCTACATAGATTCAGATTTTTGTCCAGGATGAAGCCTATCAATTTACTGTATTTAATAAAGGATGGTTTGAATCAAGCAGATTTACTGAATCCAGCCGGGATAGCACTTGATGGAGCAATGGGGAACAGAGATCAGTGTCAAATCCATTCAATCGGTTCAATTTAAGATGGTGAAGCAATATCCAAGGCTGAAGGGGCATAAAGGTCTGCAAAAAGTTTGGCAAACTTTTAAAGGAGGAGACTCTCGATTTTAGCATAGTGTCAGCTGTGTGAAGGTAGCAGCAGGTGTTTTAGAGATTTAGACGAGAGGCAAAGGGTTTCATGTAAAGTTTGAAAAGAGTCAGGGGTAGAAGATCCTTGGGAAACTCCTTGATTGGAAGGGATGTCGAGAAAATTAGGCATTTGTTTTAGTTGGGGGCAATTCCCTAGATAAGTCAAGAACCATTTCAGAACTGTATCATGTATGCCAATTCGTTCTTCCATCATGTGTAAGAGAGGCAAAGGGTTTCATGTAAAGTTTGAAAAGAGTCAGGGGTAGAAGATCCTTGGGAAACTCCTTGATTGGAAGGGATGTCGAGAAAATTAGGCATTTGTTTTAGTTGGGGGCAATTCCCTAGATAAGTCAAGAACCATTTCAGAACTGTATCATGTATGCCAATTCGTTCTTCCATCATGTGTAAGAGAGGGGAATAATTAACCATGTCAAACGCTGCTGACAAGTCCAGAAAAACAAGAAGGCGGGATTCTTCTTCATCAAACAGGCATAAAGCGCTGTCCGCTATTTGTAACAAAGCAGTCTCTGTGTTGCAACCAGTCCTCAAACCAGATTGTGAAGTTGTGAAAAAGGTGATACGCAGTCGCACATCATTTTATCTCCATCACCATGCAGCTTTCACAGGCTCTGGCAAGGAACGGGAGGTTTGACACAGGGCAGAAGTTGTTAGGTTGTTCTGGATCTGCGCCTGGCTTTTTTAATAATGGGGTAAGATAGTCTATTTTCAAACAATTCAGGACTTCTCCTTGTATTATACTGTAGTAAACCATTTGTATGCAATTTCTTACCCCACTGTTGGGTGCCAATGCGCATCATTGAATGGTTAGCAAGCGACTGCGTTGGGGAGTGCATGGTTATGAGGTTTTTGTATAAGTCGGACTGTAATGATGCAGACTCCATTTTTGGTGCTGTACATGAGTGACTAGCGAGGTTCCCTTACCTTGTCTGGGGGTGCAACACCTACCAGTGTGATCGAAGAAGAAGCATGAGAGACAGGCACTCAAAGTATAAATGTAATTAGCTGGCTGGTGCATATGGTTTACTCTGCAGGTCCCACGTTATGTTTATGATTTTTATTGTATTTTGCAATTCAATTTCCCATACTAGCTATAGTATTTGGGGTGATAACTCAGAAGGGACTTGTAAATCTGGGAAAGGAGAAACAGGCACTTGTGGAGGGGTGGGATAAAAAGAGGGATAAGGTGGGTGTTAATCAAGTCTGCCATGTTGGAAGGGATAGAAGTAAGGATCTCTTTAAGAAGAATAGTAGGACAGGATCAGCACAATGTCTTGGAAGGTTTGGCACGTGCAAAACTATTTATCAGATTTTCTGTGATCTCTGTCACCTCTTTATTAGGTGTCCAGACCTCTGGGAATTTCAGAGAAGATGACTTAAGTATTAAGTAATTTTATGGAACAGTCAGAAAGAGTTCAATCTTTTTTACTTTTTTTTGTCTAAGAAGTGGCAGAACATCGCACAGGTTTCTTTGTGCTGTTGTCACTGAAAGCGTTATGACGTTAGTGATCTCTTTAGCACAGGGATCTCCAACCTTTTATGTAATAGGAGCTATTTATGTTCAATGAAAATCATCCCGAGCTACTAATATTAATAGTGTTGTAATAGAAAGGCTTTATCACGTTGGAATCCCTCTATATGGGTAGTAGATAACAGCCATAGCTACAATGTCCCCGGAATCATTGTCATAATTAGACTCCCCAATGCTGCATAATTTATCACTCAAATATCACTTTTAAATATAACATAACATGTGTATTGGTAAAGTGCAAGTTCACCATGAAAAGCATCTTGGCATTGATATAACATATGTTTATTGTTGCCCAACTCAATGGTTGAATTAGAAATTCAACCAGTAATTCAATTGGGAATCCAAACATTTTTATCCAAACATCAGAAGTTCTACAAATATAATTATTTGGGTCTTGAATACATACTTTTCAATTTTGGGTGTGTGTGTGTGCGTGTGCGTGTGTGTGTAGTAATTCAACCAAGCAGAAGCTTCTAAATTTGCAGTAGCCTGGGCCGCACACAGGAGAGCTACCAGCAGCTCATAAACTACTCGTTGGGGAAGACTGCATTAACAAAAGGAGTCTTGGACAGTTTTTAGCTGTGTTTACAGAAGCTGCAAAGAATGTAACTCTGGCATCAAAGATGTGTTTCTTGTACTTTTGCTTTTGTTACATAGAGTTACAAGGCTCTACCTAGAGTCTTAGTACCACAGATGTTCTCCATCTCCAAGAGATTTCCTCTCTTTAGTGCTTTGGAGTACTTCTGGGCAGATCTACTGTAACATTTAGCGGGGCAAGATCGTCCCGATCCTTGTCATGGCCTTGTTCTACTGAGCTATGAAAGCGTTCACCCTTAGCGCAGTAGTGATGATTGGTCAATTACAGGAGATTCTTGAGTTAATGGTGGCATGTTGATGTGCTTTTAATCTCCGACCACCTTCTGGAGATTTTCAGTTGATCCATGTTTGCGGTTTTGGAGAACATGAGCGATGGGAGAACAAGGTTGTGGTTGAACCAATCAACCAATCTCAAAGAGGCTGTCTTGGCTTCTTCGGCATCTGTAAGGCCAAGGACAGGTCCCATTCCATGACTTGGAGTTAAGCAGAATTTGACGTGGTACCAGTGAACAAGGAAAGGGATTTTTGGTATACAGTTGTATCATTGTATTTCTCCCTGTTGGATGTTCAGATATCCTTGAAGATGATATTTCGGGAAGGACTTTTTTCTGCAATGAGTCTCACCAGCTGTTCTCCATATAAGATACTGTCTCCTGGCGGGTAACATAACTTATGAAATATGAGAACATTGGAATGTTGAGCGCTCCATTGAAGATGATGGAGTGCTTCAGGCTTCCAATGGCTGGTAGAAGCCCGGAGCTCCAGCGTTCCAATGTTTGTTCACAGCTGTTGCTGTGAACAAAGACCGCACGGAGCTCGAGGGGATTTCAACCCCCTCAGGCTCTGTGAGGCCTTTGTTTTACGAATTAGAACATTCTGCCCTATAGGGGAAGAATGTTCTAAAGCCATAGAGCCCTCCATAGCGGGCTCTTCCAGCCACTAGATGCCTGCTCCCTTGTTAAAGGCCCTCGCCGAACCCTGGCGCCGGCCTTTAATGGCTGTTAGAGCCTGCTACGTCGGGCTCTAAGGCTATATTATAGGTTTGTTGTCTGTGGTTTTGACTTCCTTCAATTTATAGAGACTGGAAAGTGAAAAAGTGTTCATTGTTTTTATATTGAATAGAATCGCTCTAAAAAATCGCTATCTCACTGCCTTTTTTGCGCTTTCGGTCAAGAGAAAGAGCGAGTATTCGCCGGGACGAGGGGGTCCAACACTGGTCAAGAGGACTCAGTCAGCCATGTTTCTGTGGGGAATAGCAGGCCAAGATCCATGCTAGGACTGTGTCTACAGTTTCTAGTTGATGTTTATATACCGATCTACAGCTGTGCAGAAGTCGACAATGGCGCTATCAAGCCAGCGGGGTCACTGGTATCCAATGCGAATGTAAACTGACAGCACTCTAGAACCCAACCTGGGTACTTCTTACAAAACACCCAGAATTGGATCTAGAACACTTCTTCAAGCACACTAGAGCTGGAGACAGAAAGGGACGTAGATGTCAATGAGGCGTCAGGTGCAGTGGCACCGAGGCTCAGGTACATGAAGGGCTCACTGAACCCTGATTATTGCTGTATTTTAACTCTGTAGTCCAGCTTTCAGGGTGCTCCAATTTCCTTGCTGGCATTAGAGCCCATGGCACCATTGCACCACCACTGAGCAAACCTCTGCTGCTCGCATTCACAAATCTTCTTTAAAAAAAACATATTTCCAAGCAGACTTTTAACCAAGCGTGCATTGCTTTCTTCCCTGCCTGCTGCTGGCGTCCCTTTCAGCAGTTCCACCCTCCAGATGCCCTTGGGTGCCATTATGCAACAAAATTATAGCAAAACAGCGCAGATGTTCCCCAGGGATCCCTGTCAATCAGGAATACATTTTCAAGGCAAATGCTTCTCTGAAACCATCTGCCACGCAGGAGTCGCTGCTAGGCTAAGTATGTGTTTTTTGCACTGAATTCTGTTCCTTTGATGAGGGCTGACTGTAAACACGTATTGCTATTTCGTAAATGTGAGTTGTTATTTGCAGTTAAGTTATTTTTGATGCTACCTAGTGTGTGTCAGATATTCACTTTAAACACTTTTCAAGCTTCAGATGCAGCCGTAGATTTTTTCCTAAGAGCTGTAATGTTGTTTGAAACTGGGGGCCAAAGTTATCAAAGAGTTGTATCACCCTTGCGCCACGCAATGGGGTCCATGAGCGACGCAGCTCTTAAGTTAGATTTATCAAGCCACGCAAGGCCACCTTGCATGGCCCTGAGTGAGTTGATAAATCTAGAGTAACACAACACAGCACAAATCGCTGTGTTGCGTTACCCTGCCCCAGGGAGGCAGGTGGGTGCAGCTGCGGTCCGTGCAGGTAACAGCGGTGGGGCAGTGAGGCCGTGTAAGGGGGGATTTCGAGGGACGATGCCGAGGGAAAATTAATTATTTATTTAATTTTCCCTCTGCATCGTCCCTCGAAATCCCCCCTAACCTGGCCCCACCGCTGTTACCTGCACGGACCGCGGCTGGGTGGGTGTTCTTACGCATCCATTTTAGCGTTTTAGCATATTGCCAGATTTACCATTCCTGGTAGACCTGAGAATGCGTCAAAATTGTACACATCTCCAGGGGAGGCGTGATGAGGAAAAATATCTTTATTTTGCCTAGTTTTTTCCTCTTTCTATGTGTGCTGCATTTTGCATTGGGGAAGGGTAGGAGTGTTCCATCTTTAACATTATACGGCGCATTCCAGTCATTTCCCAGCGCTGTTGTGCAATGTGCTGCCTAGCGCCAATGCTAGGCAGCTTGGCGCTAGACAGCACATTGTGCGCCAGTGCTGGGACATGACAGGAAGGTGCCGTATAATGTTAAATACAGAACACTCCTGCCCTTCCTCAGTCACGCAGCGCTCTCCTGCGTGCTTATTTGATAAATATGCCACACAGAGTTTAGTTTACTGGTGTCACTGGTTGAAACACAGATGTTTATGGGCCTTCTTATAGACTTAGTGCCTAAACCGGTTAAACACACTGTCATGGTGGTCACCTATCACCGATTTGAGGTGTTGGGGCCAAGTCCTTTCCAGACTCTTCTTGAATGGAAACAAAACCTACAATTAATATCATGTACACCTCGCGACAACTCCAGCGCAAAAGCCCATATAATAATAATAATAATAATGGCACTTGTAGAGCGCAATAGCTACCTCAAACAGAGGTGTCCCGGCACTTAGCGGTATGTGCAGCTGAGGATCAGCCCCACAGTGGAGTTAGCCTTGGCTAAAGAGCCAAGTCTTCAAGGTTTTCCTGAACTCACGTTCTGACTCAATCACGCGCAGATGGGAGGGCAAAGAGTTACACAGCCTGGCCGTCCTAACAGTGAAGGACCTGCCTCCTATTCGGGACTTAGCATATCAAGGCACACACAGCAGGTGCTGGGAGTTGGTTCTCAATGTGCGGCTTTGTTGATATAAGCAAAGCCTGCGCCTGAGATAACCCGGGCCACTGTCGTGTAATGCGTGGAAGGCCATGGTCAGGGACTTAAACTCTATCCTTTTTGTCACAGGGAGCCAGTGGAGTTGTAGGATATGGGGGATATATGATGACGGAACGGGGCCCGTCGTATTAATCTTGCTGCCGCATTCTGTACCATTTGTAGTCTATTGATCAGGTAGGAGGGCAGCCCCAAGTACAGACTGTTGGCGTAGTCCAGCTGAGATGTCACAGTAGCGTGAACTATGGTCCTGCGGCAATCCTCTGGCAATAGATGCAGGAATTTTCTTAGGCTTCGCAGTTTCCCAAAACATGCGGAGGATATATGGCGGACTTGGGCCACAAAAGAGAGATCAGTGTCCCATTTGATGCTCAAGTTCCTAGCCGAGTTTACCGGTGATGGTGGTGATCCCATTTCTGATGGCCACCATAGGCCTGCGGAGGGAGGGGACGTCTGCCCGAAGAACAAGACCTCAGTTTTGTCCGCGTTTAGTTTTAGGCTATTATTCATCCAGCCTACAATGTCCTTCAGACACCCCTTAAATCTAGCAAACGAATCAGCCGAGTGATCCTTAAAAGAAAACACCAGCTGGCTGTCATCCGGATAGGAGTTTGTCTTCACATCCCAAGATGCAATGAGAGTGTAAAGTGGCACCAGATATATGTTGAAGAGCAGAGGACTCAGGGCAGAGCCCTGCGGTACACTGCACCACAGAGGCTTAGGTTGGGATTGGTGGGGTTGGAGAAAGACCCTTTGAGAGCAGTCTTTAAGATAGGACTGAAACCAAGCGAGTGCTACCTCCCGCAATCCCAACTGTTTGACTGTCCAGTAGGATTGAGTGCGCAACCGTGTCGAACACTGCAGACAGGTCTAGGAGGACCAGCATTGCTGAGTCCCCTGCATCCATAGTCATTCTCACGGATTCAGCCACTTCCACAAGAGCGGCCTCGGTGCTATATCCCGACCGAAAACCAGACTGGGTATCATGCAGAATATCATGAGTCTCTATGAAGTCGGCGAGCTGGCGCTGCACCAGTTTTTCCAGCATTTTTGCAGGAGCAGGCAATAGTGAGATCGGGCGATAATTGCTAAGCTCCGTGGGGTCAGCGCTCGGTAATAGTGCGTTTGTAAACTGCCAGAAAGCAGTCACACAAATCACACACACAGCCCATAAGAGAGCATGCCGGTAACTAGGCAGGAAACCAATCACACACACATATAGCCCACCACAATACATACAAACATATAGTCCACCAGAATACACACACATACAGCCCACCCATAATACACGCACACATATAGATCACCAGAATGCACACTCACATGCAGACCTCCAGAATCGACACTCACATGTAGACCACCAGAATATACACACACAGAGCCCACCAGAATACAGTCACATATAGCTCATCAGAATGCACACACATACACAGAGCCCACAAGAATACACAGTCACATATAGCTCATCAGAATGCACACATACATATAGCCGACCCAGAATACACACCCACAGATAGTCCACCAGAATACACAACCAAATATAGCCCACCAGAATATGCCTTCACATAAAGCCCAAAAGAATACACGCACACACATAGCCCACCAGAATAAACACACACATATAACACACCAGTATACACACACACGTAGCCCAGAGGAATACACACACCTATTGCCCACCCAGAATACATGCATGTAGCCCACCAGAATACACAGACATATAGCCCACCCAGAATACATGCATGTATCACACCAGAAAACAAACTCACATATAGCCCACCCACAATACACACTCACATATTGCCCCCCAGAATGCCCACTCACATGTAGCCCACCAGAATACACACACATGTAGCCCACTAGAATACACAGTTACATGTAGCTCACCAGAATACACACACACATATAGCCCACCACAGTACGCACACATATAGCACACCAAAATACACACTCACATATAGCCCACCAGAATACACAACCAAATATAGCCCACCAGAATATGCCCTCACAAAAAGCCCAAAAGAATACACGCACACACATAGCCCACCAGAATAAACACACACATATAGCCCACCAGAATACACACACACATGTAGCTCACCAGAATACACACACATATAGCCCACCAGAATACAAACACACATATAGCCCACCAGAATACACACTCACATATAGCCCCTGATTACACACTCACATACAGCCCACCAGAATACACACTTACATATATCCCACCAGAATACACACACATACATACAGCCCACCCAGAATACACACTCACATATAGCCCATCAGAATACTCACACACACACATATAACTTACCAGAATACAGACACATTTAGCCCACCAGAATACACACACACATATAGCCCAGCAGAGTCCACACACATATAGCCCACTAGAATACACACACACATATAGCCCACCAGAGAACACACACATTTAGGCCACTAGAATACACATGCATATATATCCCACCAGACTACACACACATATAGCCCACAAGAATACACACTCACATTGGAGTTTTATTTAGTGGCAGTTTCTACTCATGATAAAGTAGCGCAGAAGGTTAATATGCCTGCTGAAAAGAACATGTACCACACAAATCACCGAATTGTATTTTTTATGTGGATGACTAGTGGGTTACTGCTTTTGTCGCAGAGATCCTGTTGTCACTTGCAGTTCATAAGTTACAACCCTGATCTAGCACAATGTGCTATGAACTGGCATCAAAGAGCTGCATGCAGACTGCATGATATAGGTTAGAATGTTATGTTTTTTCACCAGTCTTTCATTATCCTAATGTTGATGAAAAGGGTTTATTTGGGTAGAAATACATTCTTATTAGTAAAACCAAACACTGTGGTACATTTTAAATCCTAAGTTTGTGCTTCTCCAGACCAAATAATCTTGAAACATACACAGCTTACCAGTCAGTAGCAGCTGTTACCGAACAGGGGTGGAGGAATGGGGTGGGGGGGTGGAGGAATGGGGTGGGAAATAATTTTTAAAAAGAGCTTACCTATACCCCTGGCCGCCACCTCTTCTTCCTCCGTCCTCCTGTCTGCACTCAGCAAGAAGCACACAACCTCCCAGAATCCCCTGACTAATCACAACGCTGCCTTACAGCAGCGTTGTGATTGGTCTGAGCACCGTGGTTCGGCGCTCAGACAGGGGCTGGCAGGCTGTGCATGTTCTCCACCCAGGCTTTAGTAAAGCCTGGGTGGAGAACATGCAGAGTGCGCATGACGGTTTGGCCAGCCGGAGACGGCCGGCCAAAGCGTCATGCTCACTTTAGGTGCTGCCACCACTCCTCCCCCTGTGACGCGGGGAGCCCAGCCCCGCCCCCTGGCTTCAGCTGCAAGCTGAATACAGAAAACAAAATGATAATAACGAACGTTATTATCATTTTATTATTTGTATTCAGCTTGCAGTTGAAGCAGTGGGGCGACGCTCCTCCGCCTTACCGGAGGAGCCGCCACTGCTACCAGTATGGGTGACATGTTACTCCTGCACCTTGTAATTCTCATTGTCTTATGTAACATTTCCTATAGGCTGATTTACACACGTATGATTCATTGGCTCTGTATAATGTGGTTGTGAATGAAGTGCTCAGACACCCTATACTGGTATGATTAGCGCTATAAAACAAATTATATGCATTTGAGAAAGGGGTTATGGAGAGGTGAGGTGCACTGGTGGAACATGGCAGTCAGGGAATTCATGGAGAAGGAGGTTTTGAGAGGGAGGTCCGGGGGGGGACATCAACAAAGATTGTCGCACTGGGCACCACCAGCGCTAAAGCCGGCCCTGATCCTGGCTGAAACAGGCAAGATGCAGCCTAGAATAAACACACACAACACACAAGTGTGCACGTGTAGATATGTAGGAAGTAGCCCAGGGGAAGTCACACATATAACCCATCATTAAATAGGCAAGAAGCAATCTAGATTATAAATGACCCTGATAGCTCACAAGAGTACCCCTTAAATAAACAGGGAGCAGCATAGGATAAATCACACTTACACTTGTAGCCCACAAAAGTACGCCTGGAAAGAGGCAGGAAGGAGCCGAGTACATATCATGCCTATAACACACAAGGTTAGGCTTGCAAACAGGTAGAAACCACCCCAGCAGGATTCCCAATCTTAGACCACAAAAGCACATCTGAAAACAGGCAAGAAAAAACTGGGAACAAATCACAAATCTCATTCCCAAAAGCACACCTGTGACTAGGTAGGAAGTAGCACAAATCACACTTGTAGCCTGAAAAGCAAACCAGGAAACAAGCAGAAGGCACCCCAGCAGGATTCCCATTGGTAGACCACAAGAGCACGCGTATAAATAGGCATGACCCAGCCTTCCGCGAATCACACCCACAGCCCCCAAAGCACACCTGAAATAGACAAGAAGCTTTCCAACTCACAAATCACACCAATAGCTCGTAAGAGCACCCATTTAAATAAACAGGAAGCAGCCTATAGGATTAATCACACGTATAGCTATAGACATGCGCCACTGGAATTCTGCGATTGTGCGGCCGTGGCGTTTTTCGCATAAAGAAAGATTTGCTGCATTTGACACATTACCCATCATCTGGTGCATAATCTGCAGATTTTAGCAAAAAAAATTGTTTCTAGCTCAAACGGTTCAAAAGTTACAATATATGCAGCGACACTGTTGCCGCGCAGTGGGATGCCCTTTGGAAAGCTTGACTGGTCACCTTTCTGTTGGTTAATGCTATATTTCGGTGTTAAACTGGTACTGAGATGCAACCAATGCCCAGACAGTGTTACCAAGTGTAAAAATGACAAAATAATGAAGTAATATTATCCTAGAATATGCCGCATCACGCCGCATAATTTGCCTTTTTTGCTGCATGATTTAAGAAACCCTGCCACATCAATCGGCCCTCCCCTGCCACATAATTCCAGTGGCCCTGGCTTTAGCCTCAGTGGTGGCTGGACAACTTTGAATGTGGTGGCATAAAAAGCTTATTTGATATTAACTGAACAAGAGAGCAAAGCAAGCGAGTTATTCTTCTTGAGGGGGATTGGGGGTTCCCGACTCAGGAACATTTTGGAAACAACATAGCAAATAGGAGCGTTTTACACCATAATTTTCTCAAACATTGACTAAAACTTTTTGAAGTATTGAAAGGGTTAATAATGATATGTGTCAATGCTATTGTGTGCTGCCAGGCACACATCCCATCATGGATATTTAAATGAATAAATGATGGTAGCAGATGCATAACTGGTCGCCCATTGCAGAAAAGGAGCAGCACGTATTCCGGTTGTGTTCCATCAAGGGAACTCTATGCAGATGTCTACCTGGGTGTTGTTACTGGCATCGTTTCATGGCGAGTTGAATGGTAGTGAGGCTGAAACACACATGAAATCAAACCCCTAAACAGGAGCTTGCTGTTGAAAACTTAGCCTTGCTATGGAGGCCAGCAGAGACCTCTGGCAGCCAGTGGACACTTTTAGCGGACAGAGGGGAGCTTTGGCTACCATCAAAGACCTCTGGCAGCCAGCAACGACCTTTGGCAGCCAGTGGAGATCTTTGGCAGCCAGTGGAGAACTTTGACAGCCAGAGGAGAGCTTTGGCAACCAGAGAACACCTTTAGCTGTCAGCAAGGACCTCTGGGAGCCAGCAGAGACCTCTAGCAGCCAGTGGACAACTTTATCGGCCAGAGGTGACCTTTGGCTACCATCAAACTCCTCTGGCAGCCAGCAAAGACCTTTGACAGCCAGAGGAGAGCATTGGCAACCAGAGAACACCTTTGGCTGCCAGCAATGACCTCTGGAAGCCAGCAGAGACCTCTAGCAGCCAGTGGACACCTTTAGCGGCCAGAGGTGACCTTTGGCTACCATCAAAGACGACTGCAGCCAGCAAAGAACTTTGGCAGCCAGTGGAGATCTTTGACAGCCAGAGGAGAGCTTTAGCAACCAGAGAACACCTTTGGCTGCCAGCAATGACCTCTGGAAGCCAGCAGAGACTTTTGGCAGCCAGTGGACACATTTAGCGGCCAGAGGTGACCCTTGGCAACCATCAAAGATCTCTGGCAGCCAGCAAAGACCTTTGGCAGCCAGTGGAGATCTTTGACAGCCAGAGGAGAACTTTGGCAACCAGATAACACCTTTGGCTGCCAGCAATGACCTCTGGAAGCCAGCAGAGACTTTTGGCAGCCAGTGGACACATTTAGCGGCCAGAGGTGACCCTTGGCAACCATCAAAGATCTCTGGCAGCCAGCAAAGACCTTTGGCAGCCAGTGGAGATCTTTGGCAGCCAGTGGAGAGCTTTGACAGCCAGAGGAGAGCTTTGGCAATCAGAGAACACCTTTGGCTGTCAGCAAGGATCTCTGGGAGCCAGCAGAGACCTCTAGCAGCCAGTAGACACCTTTAGCGGCCAGAGGTGACCTTTGGCTACTATCAAAGACCTCTGGCAGCCAGCAAAGAGCTTTGGCAGCCAGTGGAGATCTTTCACAGCCAGTGGAGAACTTTGACAGCCAGAGGAGAGCTTTGGCTACCACAGAACACCTTTGGCTGCCAGCAAGGACCTCTGGAAGCCAGCAGAGACCTCTAGCAGCCAGTGGACACCTTTAGCGGCCAGAGGTGACTTTTGGCTACCATCAAAGACGACTGCAGCCAGCAAAGAACTTTGGCAGCCAGTGGAGATCTTTGACAGCCAGAGAAGAGCTTTGGCAACCAGAGAACACCTTTGGCTGCCAGCAATGACCTCTGGAAGCCAGCAGAGTCTGTTGGCAGCCAGTGGACACATTTAGCGGCCAGAGGTGACCCTTGGCAACCATCAAAGATCTCTGGCAGCCAGCAAAGAACTGTGGCAGCCAGTGGAGATCTTTGACAGCCAGAGGAGAGCTTTGGCAACCAGAGAACACCTTTGGCTGCCAGCAATGACCTCTGGAAGCCAGCAGAGCCCTTTGGCAGCCAGTGAACACCTTTAGTGGCCAGAGGTGACCTTTGGCTACCATCAAAGATGTCTGGCAGCCAGCAAGGAACTTTGACAACCAGTGGAGATCTTTAACAGCCAGAGGAGAGCTTTGGCAACCAAAGAACACCTTAGGCTGCCAGCAATGACCTCTAGGAGCCAGTGGAGACCTTTGGCAGCCAGTGGACACCTTTAGTGGCCAAATGTGACATTTATGGCTACCATCAAAGACGTCTGGCAGCCAGCAAAGAACTTTGGCAGCCAGTGGAGATCTTTGACAGCCAGAGGAGAGCTTTGACAACCAGAGAACACCTTTGGATGCCAGCAATGACCTCTGGAAGCCAGCAGAGACCTTTGGCAGGCAGTGGACACCTTTAACGGCCAGGGGTGACCTTTGGCTACCATAAAAGATCTCTAGCAACCAGCAAAGAACTTTGGCAGCCAGTGGAGATCTTTGACAGCCAGAGGAGAGCTTTGACAACCAGAGAACACCTTTGGATGCCAGCAATGACCTCAGGGAGCCAGCAGAGACCTTTGGCAGCCAATGGACACCTTTAGTGGCCAGAGGTGACCTTTGGCCACCATCAAAGACGTCTGTCAGCCAGCAAAGAACTTTGGCAGCCAGTGGAGATCTTTGACAGCCAGAGGAGAGCTTTGGCAACCAGAGAACACCTTTGGCTGCCAGAAATGAGCTCAGGGAGCCAGCAGAGACCTTTGGCAGCCAGTGGACACCTTTAGTGGCTAGAGGTGACCTTTGGCTACCATCAAAGACCTCTGGCAGCCAGCAAAGAACGTTGGCAGCCAGTGGAGATCTTTGACAGCCAGAGGAGAGCTTTGGCAACCAGAGAACACCTTTGGCTGCCAGAAATGACCTCAGGGAGGGAGCCAGCAGAGACCTTTGGCAGCCAGTGGACACCTTTAGCGGCCAGATGTGACCCTTGGCAACCATCAAAGACCTCTGGCAGCCAGCAAAGAACTTTGGCAGCCAGTGGAGATCTTTGACAGCCAGAGGAGAGCTTTGGCAACTGGAGAACACCTTTGGCTGCCAACAATGACCTCTGGAAGCCAGCAGAGACCTTTGGCTGGCAGTGAAGACCTTTGGCGACCAGAGGTGACCTTTGGCTACCATCAAAGACCTTTAGCAGCCGGCAAAGAACTTTGCCTGTATGTGGAGCTGTTAGGTTGCCGGTGATAACCTCTGGGAGCCAGCAAAGACATTTGTCAGCCCGTGGACACCTTTGTCAGCCTGAGGTGACCTTTGGCTGCCATCAAAGACCTCTGGTAGCCAGAAAAAACTTTGCCAGCCACAGGAGATGTTTGGCTGCCAACTTTAACCTCTGGGAGCCAAAAAAAAACTTTGGCACCCAGCGGAGACCTTTGCAGCCAGATGAGAACTTTGGAATCCAGCAGAGAACTTCGGCAGCAGTGTTTTTTTTTGGGGGGGGGCTGTTTTTTCAACATTTAATTTTCTTCTTGAGCCACTTCTGGTGGTTTGCAGCTTGGCTAGTGAACATACTTGGACACTCGGTACAGGCTTTTTTCTGTAACTAGGGTGGGGGCTGAGGAGCGAGTGTTCCCCGGTGGCACTCCGAGGAATATTCCTGAATAGGCCATTTGCCTTCGAAGGAGCTGTATGCTGGGGAGGGGTGGGTGGGGGGCAGGACAGGGATGACGCTGGCATTCTTGTAGAAAGGCGGGACTTCCTGTTTGCCTCTCCAAGTGCTTTCAAGGGGGCTCACATGAGAAGTGAAAACAAGAAAAAAGCTGCCGCGCTACGAAGAAAGTTATGAATTATCCCACTCCCTCATTGCTCCAAATGAAATTATTAATTTACCTTAAATTATGAATTTATCTGCTTGTTACCTCATTGATTTATTCTGCTTTTCTGTCATGAGCTGATCCTCTTTTATTTTTCCACACAAACACGGGCTGCCTCCCGCCTCCCATCTGTTGAGGGATCTCGTACGAGCATCTCTGCTCACGCCTCGGCCCCACCCTGGGATTTCTTCCTCATCCCTTGACAACCTCCCGTTTTATGGCGACTTCAGCGTTTAATTGTACAGTGTTTTGCGTCCCGCTGGGAGCAGAGCGAGGGCAACAGCTGAAGCCTTCTGTGTGTACAACGTCAGCACCTGCTTAGAGTGAGCACCTGCTTAGAGTGAGCACCTGGTTCAGGTACGGATCCCAGCATCCCTCAGTACCTCCCCTGGGAGGGCTGCAGAGGGTCGAGCCTCGCCGGCTCTTTTCTAATGTATGGATCTTTAATGAAGGCAGATATATACATTCCTCTAGGTTAACTGGGCTGCATATCTGTTGCTGTCCAGAGGTTGCATTGTAGTGTATTGTGTTGTGTAGTAGTAGCTGTACAGGGTGTGAGTCCTGCATGTCAAGTAGAGAATATCATTATACCTTAATATTGTTCCCAAAATATCCAGAACAAAAATAGTGACAGGTAAGTATATATAGATTTCCTATACCTAACTCCACATATATGTTCCTTGGCGATATGTATATCTTTAAGGTATGTAGATGTGAAGTTAATCTATATTTCCCATAATGCACTTACCTTTCCATATTTTGGTTGTCAATCTTTTGGCTACAATCTTAAGGTATCGCAATACTCCCTACTCGATATTCCAGACTACAACCGTGTACAGCGCTTCAAACCTTGTACAAGATCTCGAAGCGCTTCCAAGTGTCAGAGTAAGAGACTATTCTGTCAGTTGCAGTGCTTAATATGTGCTGGTGTTTGACGGTGCTCAGCACCAGCGCTTGTTTCTTGATACTAGCACATATTTATGACTGTCCACCATACGGTGGCGCTGTCTGTCCATTTTTAAACATCATTAGATGATTTAACATTGCAAAAATACATAAAAATAATAATACTAGCACCTCCATGCCGATCCTACAGATGTTGATGGCCAGGAATAGTCCATATTGTCACCTTTGCACGAGTGTGACAGTAAGTAGATGGCATTGCTACTGGCATTTGGCAGGGAGAATGGATGTTGAAAGCTGCTGTGGCCTCCCCAGAAATATCTTGGACCCTGGCACTTATTTTTCCACAAAATTAAGCACTAGTTTGTTGCACATAGTTAAGTGAGTATAGGTTATTATAGTGTCCCAAGTGGGAAGCATTGGAGCATTGGCTGTGGTATGTGATGTTCGGAGAGGCGCACCATTCATATGGTAGCGGGCTTGTTCTGTGCTTATGCGTGGAGTGAAGCAGAGAGCTGAAAGGAAGAAAAGACTTAGATTTGCAGATAGGTGTTATTTTCTGGGCAGTTGGGTAAGAAGCTAGCCTCTTTGTTGTTTTGGTTTGTAGCATTTGTTTTCTTAGTCTGATGTATGTGGGCAAGTATTGGACGTCGTTCCCAAGGTTTGTAGCTGTGGCCCAGTCGTGACACTGCCATCTTGCAGCTGAGTACTGTTTCTGCATGAAGGTTGCCAGAGAAGTATCAGATAGAGGCATGAGTACGGATCTATGCCTCCTCTGTATAACCGAGTGACCTGTTTGGGTGGGCCAAGACTTTACCATCTCTTTGAATTCCAGGTGGCATCAGAGCCAGACTGGCCGTAGGGGGCACAGGCGTTTCCCTGGTGGCGGTTTTGCAGCATAGCTACAATATCTGCCCCCTGTAACAAAAGCGGCAGTGGTGAGACGGGAGTGGTGCATCCAACTAGCACCCCAAACAGTTCCCCTTATCCCCCCCCTCCCCCGGGGCCGGCCGAGAAATTTGCCAGGTGGGGTTTCGGTTCCCAGTTCGCCCGTGGTGGTCATGCATGATCCTTACATGCATGGCCACCTGGTAGGAGGGAGTTAAGTGTGGCTGCCTCTAGAGAGAATGGTTGTGATGGTCAGGCAGGGACCCAGTCTGTGACATAGTGTCCTTCGATGGCAATAAGTGTGTAGTTTTAGTTGGAGAAAGGTAGGCGTGATGCTGTGGATATGCATAGCTGCTAGGTTTTCAGATTGAACATGTATGACATGCATGTTTTGAGTGTACTTTTGCATGACACGTTAAGGCCTTATGCATGACAATATGAGTGACACTTCATAGCGAGTAAAATCAGAGACTGAAGTGGGCAGAGATTCACTGACTTACGACTGACTATGGCATAGGGAATGGGGTGCAAATGTACACTGCTGGTTTGATAACGTGCTCATATGTATCCGTTATTTGTACCAAATCCGCAGGGGCACATGAACGAATGTGCCAGATAGTGATGGGTGTTAAATCTTTATTAGACTCGACGTGCCCATGCTTGTTTAATTTTACAAAATTGCTCTCATACTTTTTGTTAAGAAACCCTGTCCCAGAACAGTTCATGACTACCTTCAGGGGCCTTCAGCAGGAAGGGAAGGCAAGTGGCCTCCTGTGCTGCTGAGTCGCATGAGGGTAAGGACTGCTAAAGAGATATACAAGACTTCTCACCAGGAGGCCAGCTATCTGAGAGAAATGAAAATGTATCCCATTGGTTAATCAGCAAATGTAAAGGCTCCTTGGGAGACAGTAGAGGCTTTAACTGATGGAGTCATTTGAGGCTTCATGGTAACAAAGGTTTAGCGCCTTATTTCGAGTTTGACCAATAGGATACACAGTCATAAATGTGGCAGCTATCAAATCCACTGTATTATAAGTGCCATAGGCTGCAATGCACTTGCAATAAGGCAGATAGAATATTTGAATGCATTTATAAAGCACAGGATATACCCGGAGGCATCTTGCGCTGTCTGTGATCAGTAAAGATATGTTCTTTAGTTGGTGAAGAGCCAGGTTTTTAAAGCTTTTCTAAAAGCTAGAAGATTGGTTACAGACTTCAATGATTGGGGGAGACTGTTCCATTTAATGGCAGTGTTTCTTATAAAGCTCCTGCCACCCCAAGACATCCTTTTGTAAGACGGAACTACCAGATTTTTTGGAAGCTAGAGCATAAGGACCTAACCGGAACATACCATTTTAGTTTCTTTTTAGGTACTCTGGGCCAGTTCCTTGCAACATTTTATATGTGAGACATAGAGCCTTAAAAGTGATACGTTTTTTAATAGGGAGCCAATGTAGTTGTTTCAGGGCTAAGGATGCAGATTCAGCCCTAGGATTGTTGGAGAGCATCTTTGCTGCTGTATTTTGCATTGTCTGAAGTTTTTTCAAAGGTCTTTTTGAAGCCCTTGAAAAAGATCATGACAATAGTCTAGTCTTGCCAAGACTAGAGCAGTAACCACGGTCTTTAACAAATCAAAGGTGAGCAGATGAGCAATCTTCTTTATTATTTTTAGAGTATAAAAGGAAGTTGAAATCACTGTGCTGACTTGTTCTGTAACGATTAGTTTATCATCTACAATCACACCCAGATTTTTCACCTTATTTTTGGGCTTGGGTGAGTTCCCCAGCTCTTGGGGCCACCAGGTGGGGGACCAAAAAGACACATGATTCCCAAATATCATGACTTCAGTCTTAGTTGAATTTAGTAATCCATTCACTAAATGCCCTCATCCAGTTGCAGAATGCAAATAGTCCACAAACGATCAATCAAGCAACTATGATTGACCGTATCAAAGGTCACAGACAGGTCAAGTAATATCAAAGCTGCCCTGCCACCCGAATCGAAGGAGAATCGAATCTCATCTGTATCTACAATGAGCGCAGTTTTAGTACTATACCCACTCCTGAATCCGAAGTGTGTTTTGTCAAGGTGATGATTAGACTCGATATATGCGGACAATTGAGTGTTCATAACTTTCTCAGCCAATTTGGCTGGAAATGGAAGTCTGGATATTGGCCGATAGTTGGAGGTATCCTTAGGATCCAAATTGACTTTTTTTAATAAGAGAAGTACTGCAGCCTTTTTCCCCGGCTTCGGAAACAATCCTGTGCTGAACATGGAATTAATGATATTTGTCAAAAAGTTTGCAAAATATTGGTCGCAAGGTGAATTATATGTGGTGTTCAGGGGGTCTAATGGAGACCGAGTCTTTATAGTAGCAATCAGTTGACCAACCTGGTCAGTTGAAAGATGCGTGAATTTATTAAAAGAGGACTGTCCACCTTCCGATGGCAGATTCAGTGCCTGATCATTAGTGTTGAATTTATCAAATATTTCCCTTACTTTGTTCTGGAAAAAGGAAGCCAGGGAATCACAAAGTTCTTGACATCCTGCCACTGTATCTACTACTGGAGCGGTAGTGAGTTTAGTGACTGTTTGGAAGAGTTCCTTAAGGGAGTTTTTTGAGGACTCAATTTGCTTAGTAAAAAAACAGAGGCTTTTTCTTTCTCTATCAAGTTATTATAGTCTGCAATACACTTCCTATATTAATTTTTTTCCTGTTCATTGTAGTCCTTCCTCCAAGCCCGTTCTTTTCTACGGAATTTTTGTTTAAAAGCTCCCAGAGCATCATTGAACCAAGGGGCAGAGAGTTTATTCTTTTTTGTTTGGCATTTATTTTTAATAGGGGCTAAAGCATCAATAGCCGACTGCATCCAAGTTTCGTATGCAGCCGATAATACTTCTGGATCACTTGATCTTTTCAATTCTGTTATGACTAGAAGATCGTTTAAAGCTAGGGCACTGATTTTGTGCCAGGGATGAGTCCTCTGTGACTTTCCTTTAAAATTTGTAGGAAAAATATTTTTCATGGTTTCTAGTTCAAAACTTATTGCTTTGTGATCAGTCCAGGTCAGAGCAAGAATGTCAATACTGTCCAAATGAACGTTATCAGTAAAAATGTCGTCCAGGGTTTGTCCCGCATTGTGAGTAGGCCCTTTTATTTTCTGGTAAAAGCCAAAGCTAGCCATATGGTCCAGGAGTGCTTCTGTATCCCTGTCTAATTTATTCTCAAGATAATAATTAAAGTCACCTGATACTGTAAAATCAGTTTTCAGGGAAAATTTCTCTAAGATTGCACTAATATCATTAGTAAAATTCAATCTAGTGCCGGGGGGTGGTAGATCAAGAGTCCTTTAAAGGATTGAGTCTTGGTGATTTCCACACCAAAACTCAATGCTTCGCAGGAATTGCTTATGAGGGGAGAGAAAGTGGCTGTGAATGAATCGCGATAGATAACCGCTAGACCCTACACCCCCCTTTTCAACTGCCTATCTAACCTATAAATAGCGTATCCCTTCGGAGTGGCTGTTACCATATCCGGACCTGATGCTTGGTCCGCCAATGTTTCCGTGAAAAAATCAGACCCAGCTGAAGGCTATCAATAAGCTCCGAGACCTCAAAGGCATGTTTTACAAGTGATCTGGCATTAGTTAGTGCACATTTAATTTAAAAAAAATGTACTTGATATTTGAGGATGTCCTCATTCCATCTATCAAAGATGGCTGCTTGTAATAACCTATCGTATAATTTAGGCATTTGAGCTTAGATTCCTGACACCTAACCGAATTATCTCTAGTTTCAACAAGATTAAAATGGGTAGATTTTTCATGCTGACCTGGATCAATGGCAAGCAGTTCTCTCCCTGAGTAGACCTGGTGTTGCCCTAGATGAGATGTTAAACGGCCAGGGGGACGATGCCTGGGCGCTGTCCGGGCGCGGACGGGCACAGACGGGCTTGCTTTTGGTGCACCTTTGGCTGGCGCGTGTGCTGCACGGACACGCTGTGCAAGTGCCTGTCTTGTGGGCATGGCTTCGGTCCGTCGTTTTGTAGTGCGATAGAGGCATAACAGGTGGGTAAAACAAAAGTCTAACTGGGGTCCAGCAACCCCGCCCTCCAACTGCAGGCTCTCCTGACATTTATTCACCCTATATTTGACATGTTTGCGACGGACTATCCCATCCACAAAATTATAAAAAGAAGCTGAACTCTGGATCACATCTTTTAATGGACACACAATAAAACTGTTTGCACTACATACTCTCTGATTGAGAAATACTAAGGTATATACTTTGAAGCACTTTTTTATACATATTTTTATTGATTTTAAGCAATGTATACCAACACAAAAACCTTCATAAAGGGAGAAAACAGAAACCTGCAAGAGAGAGATAAATGGGCAGGGAGTGTCTGGTAGTGGATTAAAGAAACATGAGGGGAATCAGTGCCAGCTTTAGAGCGGTGCGACCGGTGCCCCCGCATTGAGCGCCAAGCTTGAACGGCCACAATTTGCGCTCTATTAGAAATTAGTGTCTTTTTCTGTCTTTTGTTTCCATTACATTGGCTGTCCTGGTAATCGAAGAGGGGCAATGGTACTCACCCCGTCGCAGATTAGCAAACAAATCGGTTCCTTCAGGGGAAGCTTTGAAAAGATGCGTTAGCTTCTTAGGCTGCAGAAATACATGTGGTCACAAACAGATGGTAATGCACCAATTATTTAATGGATACCCACAAAATTCGTGTGCACAATCCTGTGTGTGCACATACAAAAAGTAGTGTGGCGGGTGGGGAGCGTGGGTAGGGAGAGCATGGGGGGAGTTAATAATAATTAAAATTTAAAAAAGACTTACCTGAAGGTTCCGGCCAACTCCCTGGTCGCGCCTTGGTGGTCTTCTTCCTGCTTCCTTGTACCAGCAGGCACTGGGGCAGAATCAGACTCCCTGTGCAATCCCCCGCGCTGCCCTCATGTCATGAGAGCAGCGCAGGGATTGGCCTAAGCAGGCTGCTTTGATACTCGGCTCAGGACAGGGAGTCTGTGAGGTTTCTCCAGCCTGGCAGTTCAATACAGCCGGGTTGGAGAAACCTAAGTGCGCATGTGTGTTTGACCGGCCTGAGACGGGCGGTCAAACACACATGCGCACTTACAGTGCAGGAACAAGTCCTCCTTCTCCCTCCCATGGCCCCGCCCCTCCCTACAACACTGGCTCAGAGCCAGCAGCTGACATTTTATCATTATATCATTTTATTTTTCAGCTGCTGGCTCTGAGCCAGTGGGGTGACGCTCCTCCGTCGTTGCGGAGGAGCCGCCCTTGCAGACATAAGGTATACACATTCACATATGGTAGAAATATCCACAGCAGCAATAATTATTCCAGAGTCCTAAACAAACTGAAGGTGCTCTTTGTGGACGTGCAGTGTTAGTGGATGGTGTGATACTTGGTGAACGAATAGTGTGCAGATATACATTTACATATACAGGAAAACCACAAATGTTGACTTAAAATTGTGGTTTGGGTGGCATATTGTTGACTTTAATGTGTGATTGTCATAGGTGGAACCCAGGATACAGGGCTCCCCAAACCACGAATTTGTGCAATTTGAAGTCAACATTTGTGTTTTTCCTGTAAATGTATCACTGCACACTTTTTGTTCACCAAGTATCACACCATCCACTAAGACTATGCGTCCACAAAGTGCATCGTCAGTTCATTTATGACTCTGAAATAATTGCTGTTGCTGTGGCTTTTTGTACCATATGTGAATGTGTATACTCTATGTCTGCAAAGGATTGTGCACATGAGTTTTGTGGGTATCCATTAAATAGTTGGTCCATTTCGCATCTGTTTGTGACCACATGTATTTCTGCAGCATAGGAGCTAAAGCATCTTTTCAAAGGTCCCCCGAGGGAATCTATTTGTTTGCTAAACACGCCGTCCCAGATGGCACATGGTATGATAGAAATCGTTTTATGATAGTGGCCAGCCAGCAAGTTTCATCTTATGTGAATTGTGCACTGTGAGGAGGGTCTCGGAGCAACTATTATCTCCCTCACTCTCCCTTCTTCCCGCACAGACCCCCTCCAAGCCAAGGGAGCCAGCTCCATGCTATGTACAGTTTCCATCCCCTAAAATTCGGCTTCAGACCACAAGTGAGTGCCTGCCAAATACCACGCATCAGGCGTTAGACTAACACATTTCAGTGTGGTACTCCACATCACCGCACTGAAATGCATTGTCACACATTATAGGCATAGCGCCTCAGCTGTCAAGCCGTTAGCGCTGCCTACTGCTAAACTAAAGCTGGAGTGGCTGGCACCACACCCAAGGTTTCAGATTGCTATATGTGACATTTTCATTATTTCAGTGTAATTATGAGTGACATTTTAACGACCATGAGTGACACTTTTCCGCGAGAAAATTCAAGCAATGAAGACGAGCGAAACATATAAATATCAGAAATTACACCCATATGAGCAACGAGAAACTCTAAAAAGATCATAAAACTGATGCAAAGCACCAAAAATGTAAGTGCACTAACCGGAGACTTCTCCCTGCACTCTTGCTGCACAGACTATTGCCACCAACTCAATTTACTAATCTGAAAGTAATCTAAGCTTTAAGGGCAAAACAATATTTCATAAAGTAAACTGGTTCAGTTATGGTCCACCGCAAAACTCATGCCAACAACTTTATTAAAGTTCCTTCCACACTCATATTTTGCTAATGCTCCACAGTCTTGCAGCGGAGCAACTCATGGGGATGGGGGTGTCACACAGACACTAGGAATGCACCTCAAATCTAAATATATTTCTAGCTACATGCTTTATGGCACGGGAAGAACCTGGAGCAGGAAGAATGGCTAGAGGCTTCATTCTGAAATTTATGGTAAAATAGCTCAGTAGCTTATAAGAGCTGACAATAATCTGGTTACAGGTTAAAATTCTGGCAGGGCCTACTCTGCTTCAGTGCCTTTAAACCCTCTGAGTGGACAGATGAATGCTGTAGGTAATGAAGTTCCCATAAGGTGTTGTTGTAAAGTGCTTGTCCCAGTCCAGTCAACTGTGATCTTTTACCAACATAATGGATTCTAGGAATTGTGGTTTTCGTTATCTTCAATTGCACTATTACCAGATCGTAGTAGATTCAGGGCCAGATGTACGACCGTTTTTTGCGGTCGCAAAGGGGCATTTGGCCCGTTTCCAAAAACGGATGCACAATGTACTAACCCTATTTTGCGAGACGCTAATCTATTAGCGACTCGCAAAATAGGGTTAGCAACTCACTATTAGGAAGGGGCGTGCCAAGGGCGTCCCTTCCTAATAGCGAGTCCATACCCAATGTATGATTGTTTTGCAACCGCAATTGCGGTCGCAAAACACTTGCCGTTTACCACCCTTCTCAGAAGGGTGGTAAGCCACTCGCAAACGGGACCCCTTCCCCTTTTGTTGTATTCCTCTTAGGGTGTCCATAACGGGCTATCCAGTATCATGTCCTTATATAGGCACAATTCGCCCTGCCCTTATATAGGCATAAAATCCCAGCCCTTATTTAGGCATTAAACCGTGCACTCCAAATACAGGCATGGTCTCCGACATACGTCCACCCTAACGTCACAACGAGTACATGAAGAACAGACCCTTAGGCTGCGGGAGTTTCCCTAGCCCAGGACTATTGATTTCTTCAAGGCCTCATATATTATGCATGAACCATTATTCCTTAGGGGTTCATTCATGACGTCTTCTGCTGTCCGACTCACGTCAATACTAACATTCTTAGGTACTTCTAAGGTATAAATATACCTTCCCTAGCCCCTGTAAATCAGAGGAGACCTCGACTTCAGAGGAGCCCGTTTCCCGGCCTGACGCACTGAGAAGACGCTGTCATCCCTGCACGCAGAGAGTCCAGCTTCCAGTGATCTGACTTCCCTTGCGGGGTGTTGGAGTTCGAGTCTGGCAAAGAGATTCCTACCTCTCTCATTCTTCAGGTATGGAGCTGACAAAGAACCTAGAGGGACTCTTGGCATACTAGGCTTAACATACTCTTAGTATACCATAGTAAGGAATACTTCACCTACTTCATACCTCTCCCTACACCTAGGTTAGGTTAAGTACATTGGGGTAGAACTAGATTAGAAATGCATCGTATGAGTACTCGCATTTTTAGTCTGTGTTATTTATGCAAAGGCATATGTACTAAAAGATAATGCTATCGCAGTATTATTTATTTCTACTGCTTACACTGTACATTATTTATCTCGCATACTGTCTTGTGATCGTAACAGCACATTTTACTTACACCAGAAACAAGACTGTTCAATAAATCTTTTATTGAAACGCCCGTCTATTCTTTCTGTGTAACTTTGAGGAAAACTAAGCATGCACGTTTGAGCTGAGTGAAATAGTTATCTATTGTTTCCACGACTCTGGGACACGTTCTGATTCTAAAGGGAAACACAGTGGTCATGTTTTGCGGCTGCCAGAAACTACTCCCTTCTTGTTATCAAGGAGTTTCTAGTGGCCTCTGAGCTAGCTGGCACAAGTAATTAAGTTTAATATACTCGATAGGGATATACTGACCTTAGTCCTATGTCAAACCTATAGGATATATTATTCCAATGCGCAGAGCCTATTATGGAAATAGGAGCTACACTACATGGTGCCCAACGGTTTGGTAAGGCAGTAATTCAACGTTAGATACTGAGTAACTCAGCCGTGCTTTTTCTCTCAGAGACCCCTACCCATATACTCCAAAAGACGTCTGGAGTGGGCAGGGTTAAGTATCCACCAAGGCTACATAGGGAAGCACGCTATATATTAGCTGTTTGGTTTGCTCAACGTTGAAGGATACAGTGTTCCAAAATATTGTGCACCGTATCTTTGTTTCCTTGAAACTTGTTCTACATTTTTCAAAAAACAAAAATGTCCATAAACGGGGACAATAACACCGAGAACGGTGTGGCTGCGGCTGACCCAGTCGTAACAGCTTTTAACTTTACAGATTTAAATGAAACCGAGGAGGGTGTTATAGACATCGCTCCAAACTTAAGAAGAGCCATCACTCTAAAACTTATAAAACATGGCTTACCACCAAGAGGAGATAGAGCAGTTTTCGTGATAGAGGCACATGAATCCTTTCAGACAGAGGTATTCTATTCATGGGTAATATTTCCTGAATCAAATTCAGTAACACACATGTTTCACTTCTACAAAGTAGATGATCCACCAGAGGAATACATTCCTTTCGAGGATATAGAAATTCCATTAACATACCAAGAGCATCAACTCTGGTTTAAAGGCGCCCTAAAACATCACAAAAACATTACCAGGCTCGGTCCACTAGGTAGACCAGGAGCAACATGGCCGATTCTAGCCGGCTACACACCTCATCCTGAACTGGATACAATGTCAGATGAGGAATTACTTAATCAACTCACAGAGTTAATAAAAATCTACAGACAATTGGTTCAATATGTCATGCGGACTTTCACAGTCCAACCACCATTGACACTTCCAAATCCAACTCCCCAACAGGGGAATACACTAAAAATTACAC
Organism: Calotriton arnoldi; assembly: GCA_963921515.1. NCBI lineage: Eukaryota > Metazoa > Chordata > Amphibia > Caudata > Salamandridae > Calotriton > Calotriton arnoldi. The sequence continues at coordinate 93,510 of CAWUFW010001351.1, read as the reverse complement.
CACAGACTCTATACGCAGTCATGGGTAAAATGCCCACAAAACGTGAGCAAATTCCATTCTGGATAGCTCAAAAAATTACTCAAATCGAAGCAGTATTTCCAAATACTAGCCCGTATGAGAAACACAGGATACTGACAATCAGTTTACCAATGGGGATCACACCACAACTGGAAGACTGCACCACTTGGGGCTCAGTCTTTGCTGCCATCTATACTAAAACACATGGCATTCCGTCAATTGCGGTAATACCTGATGTCCTAAAACAAATTCAAAACGAATACGGGGCAGAGCCTGCTCTAAATTTAGGTATGAAATTACTGAAAAATTTCGACCAGGTCTCAACAATAATATTATCTAATATTAAAGGGGAGGCAGCAGCAGTGGTGATCCGCCAAAATTAAGGGAATTTGATGTTACAGAACATCAAACTGAGCTACCCAGAATAATAGAACAATCTTATGCAGAATTAGGCAGAGATAGTTTGGGTGGAAGACCAGTGAAGCCGAAGCTATCTGAAAGTCCTGAGAAGGACTCTATTAAACAAACTCCTACATCTTCAAAAAGAAGTGGGAGACTAATAAACAAAATTCAAAGAGAAACATTCTCAATCCCGAGGTAGGTCTCCTCAAAAGGAGCCCTCTGAAAGGAGGTATAACCTCAGGAATAGGGATAATTTGAGAAAGCCTGACAGGTATCAAGATACTGATACACGTTCCTCTCGTCCCTTTCAGATCTCATCACAGACTTCGGAAAGAAGAGGACGATCGGAACATAGAGAAGAACGCGTGAAATCGAAAGACGACAAACACGCTCCAAAAACCAAAGTAAAACCTCAATTCTCCAAAAGAAAGTAGCAGGTCTAAAGATCAGACATGCCGAGAATACTGAGATCACAACTCAAGAACGGAGAATGGGCTCAGACAATGCTGGACAGTGCAGCAGAAGTCACAATAGCTCGCCAGAACCTGAAGGAACTTCTGGAGATAGTGGACTTGAATGAGTACATTAAAGTAGAAACTGTAGACACCAGGGTTAGTACTCCACAAAAGTTATATGAAATAACACTCCGGATGGAGGGAGACAAACCTAGACAGGTGAAAGCACTTTTTTGGGAAAGACTATCAAAGGGCTATGACATACTTCTAGCGGAAAAGGACTGGCCACCACAATTTGTCAGGGAGTGCCCACACGGCGAGGACATTATTATGCCTGCCTTCTCCAACCATATTCCAATTCACCTAAAATATACATATGCCAGGAAATGGGCAGTGGCCCAGGCCCCAGCATTATATAAAAATCATGTAGGATGGGATGAGGATTCACCTCACCATAAAATACATCTGAAACATGAACCTACTGCACAAAGGCAGTACCCAATAAAGTAAGAAGCTAAAAAACAGGTCAGGGAGATCCTAGATCAACTTGAATATCAAGGGGTGATTGAAACATGCACCTCCTCAATGAACAATCCTTTGTTTCCTGTCTCCAAACCAGACAATACATATCGTCTAGTTTTGGATTACAGACACCTAAACACTTGTTCTAAAACTTTTGCAGTGCAAAATGCACATAGCACAGCATTAATGAATAACATTGTGCGTAAAAATATAAAACAACATTAGACATCTCAAATGGTTTCTTTTGTCAAAACATAGCACCTGAAAGCAGGTACTTAACAGCATTCTCCATTATGGGGACCCAGCATCACTTTTGTCGACTCCCACAAGGGTTCAAGAATAGCCCAGGTTTATTCTCAGCGAGGGTAACGGAGTTACTACAAATTTATGACAATGAGGCATTGTCCTATGTTGATGATATTTATCTGACAGACGATGACCTGGAAAAACACTTGAACAGGGTGAGCACCATTATACTGGGTTTCGCCTCTGAGTGCTACAAGTTCAACTTTAAAAAGTCCAGAATTGCCCATCTCAATGTCCTATTTCTAGGATATGAGCTTTCAAGTGAAGGCAAGAGCTTGGCAGCTAACTTTTTAGAAAAGTGTGCGCTGCTCCAACCTCCAAAAACGCTAAAAAACTTACAATCCATCCTGGGTTTCCTAAATTTTGGAAGAACATACATACAAATTACGCAGAAAGGGTTAAACCTCTCTATGCATTAATCAAACCTGATTTTTCGATCAGAAACTGGACACAGGAACACACAGAAATCTTGCGTTCACTCCAGGCTAACATGTTAGCAACAAATCACTTACAAACACGCGTAAGTCAACGCAATTTGGTGATCCGTATAATTTCGGGTCAATGCAGATTCACCTACTTAACCTTCAATGAGGGTGAGAAAATACCAATCGCATACAAATCTCATTTGTACACACAAGCGGAAATGCGCTTCAGTTCAGCTGAAAAAATTCTAACAGCAGTTCAAACCGCTGTAGCAAAAGAAAGAGCCTTAGCCCAAGGGAAACGCATTATTGTCGTAACCCCAGTACCGGCTTTAGAAGCGGTCACAAAAGCAAGCATTCCAAATGCTAAAGCATTACATCCAAGATGGATACAATGGGTTAATTCTCTTGCTGCAACAGATGTTGAATATGTTTTTGATCCAGATTTAAAAACACAAGCATTCCTGCAATATGAACAAGAATGTCCTCTGCCTACTGAAATTCTGCCTCTCGATCAGTACAAATTTATAATTTACACTGATGGATCCGCACATCCCGCAATAGGGAGTAAGCAAGCTTACAGTGCAGCGTGTGCTATCGTTAAAGGTCGCATGCGAGATGGCATCTTCAGACCTATGGTCACAAAAACTCAATCTCCAGGAGATTGTACAGCTCAGCGAGCTGAACTACAAGCATTCAAACTGGCACTTGAAAGTACAGATCGAGAATTCCCCACACTAATAGTGTGCGATTCCTTTTACTGTGTTCAGTCGTATAATGAATATATACAAAACTGGCTTGAAAATGGTTTCAAGGATGCAAAAGGAGGCACAATAAAGCACAAAACGCTTTGGGAACAAGTAGTTCAGTTGAAAAACGAACTACCAAAGGCTCACGTGATTCACACACTGAGTCATCAACGTGATGGCGTTCACGTTGCAGGGAATTCATTGGCTGATGAAGCCGCAAAGGGGGCTGTGCAGACGGCTTCCGTAGCTGCGATCACTCGTTCAAAAACAAAAATAGACGGTGAGATAATGTTGGCTGTCAATGCTTCAAGCAAAGGCAGCAGTGCAGCGTTACCTAAAAGTTTCCACTCAAATACTCTTATGTAATTGATGCGAACAACGTTCCTTTTGCTCGAATCCCTGGAGTGGGGGATAGGGTAATTCCAAACAAGGAACGCAGATTAGGATTAATCCTAGCAGCACACGAAGGGATAGCTTCTGCCCATGCAGGTGTTTCAGCGACAGTATCTTTACTCAAGCAAAGATATTGGTGGTCTGGCATTCGGAAACAAACTAAAAACTATGTTTTAGAATGTGATATTTGCCAACAGATGAAAGTCTCCACAGTGAAACGTCCTGCGCAGACACCCCTGTTAATTTCAGACAAACCATTAGCTTGTGTTTACCTGGACCACTGCGGGCCCTTGCAAAGGGACGGTAACTATAAATATATCATGGTTGCAGTGGATTCATGCTCTAGGTTCCTATGGTTATGGCCTCAGCGCTCGGCTGACGCTCGAACTGTTATAAAAGATTTGCGAGTCTTTATCGGCACATACGCAATAGGCACGCTACATTCTGACCAGGGCCCTGCGTTTAGCTCTCGGGCTTACAAAGAAGCCATGGCCAGTCTGGGCGTTGCATTGCGGTACTCCTCTCCATTCCATCCTGAGGGAAATTCGGTTGTGGAAAGGAAAAACCTGGACATAAAGCAGTCTATAACAGCTAGGGTATTAGGTTCGGGAGATGGGTGGGTCAAACACCTTAATGGGGTCCAACGCTCATTGAACAATCTGCCAGGAAGTTCTCTGGGGGGGTCACTCCATATGAGGTCCTATTTGGGACAAGAATGTGGGTACCAGACCTTGAACACGTAGGCACAGTGGTGGAAAATAAACCATTTGATATCAAAGATCGTTTGGCTGTTTTACAGGAACTGAACAAGTTAAGAACGAAACAAAGCAACGTATTCCTACAGCCAACCACCACTGGGGATCAACCGGCTGTCCCAGCAAGGCCTGTCTGGATTCCAAAAGTTGGGGATCTAGTCAGAGAAAAGATTGCGGACAAGAAGGAATTTGGACCTTCTTACAGACAACCAGTACCTGTCCTAGCAGTTCAAGGGACAAGAACAGTACTTCTGCCGCCCCTTGCTGGAAGAAAGGAGAAAAGATTTGTGTCCATCGACCTCATCAAACCACAGTATGTGGCCAATACTAAATAGTAGGCCTCATGGACTCCGACCTAGTAGCAGACGCACTCCTCTCGCTACTATCCAAGAGGTTCAGACTGAAAGACTGATAACAATCGAGAATTCAGCTGTAACAGATGGAGGACTGAGCAATAACGCTATGGAACTCATCCCTCTTGAACACCAAGTAACAGTTCGTCCAAATACACCTGTCTACACCAATGTAGCAAGTGATCAACTGGTTCCAGTGATTTCTACAAATCCTGATGCAATTCCAACAATTGATAGAACTGCTTCTGGCTATTTCATTAACTTTGATACGTTCTCAGAAGATCCCAGTGAACCTGAAACGACGCCAGCATCATTCAAATTTAAGCAGCAAGTACAAGACTTTCTTCTCTTTCTGAAAAAGACTTATTTGGTTTCTCCATGGATTGAACTCTGGATTATATATGGACTTTTTGTTTTCCTGCTATGGCTAGCTTTGGTTACAACTGTGAGCGTGCTTATAAGTGGCAGATACATCCATGTGAATACTGAAAGAAAAGGCGTGAACGTACTTTTGAAACCTCATAAATCTTCCCATCGTGAAGCAAGAGACTTGTCATCAGTGAACATCACAGCTGTTCCTATAAAGGATGGTATAGTGTGGGACAAAACAGATTATGATATCTTCGGTCCGACGGAACAATTGAACATTCCACATTTATTTAAAATTTCACTAAGTGATCTAATTTCGTCCAGTACCTATTCTGATGATTGGGACTTTGAGACTGTTAACGACATAATGTTTGACCTAGAAAAATCTGCCGCATTTTCTAAAAATGAATATTTAGAGGGTTCATCAGACTATGAACAACTGTATTGTTATAATCACTATGGTCATCATTATTTGCATAAATCTGCATATCCAAGAAATGTGTTTATGTTTAACCAATGGGAACATTGTCCTACACCACCATACGGTAGTTCAAAAACATTTGCTAACAAGTTTCCATATTTTTCAGGATATAATACATCTAAACCAGAAATGTTTTACTATAAAAATGTAAACAAGACAGGACTGAAAATTATGTTAACAAATACAAAACAGATTTATTCTGCATTTTTTAATTCCCAACTGTCTAGACAGGGTTTCAACTTTTGGAAAGACACAAAAACTGTCTGGGGTACTAAAGATTGGCAAGTGCAGGGGATGGAAGCTTTATTTAAAGCCTGCCTCATCCCTGAACAAATAATGTTTTTGAATGAAACTGTCCAACAAACATCTTGTCTTGGATTAGCCAAGATCAAAGAGATGAACACACCTTCTGTACCAACACCTGCAAGTGATAATAATACACAGGCAGTGGTGACAGTTGACAATATACTACAACTCAACAGATCTAATCCTGATTGGAAAGAATGGTTGATCTGGCCCATAGACACGAATAACTGTCAGGAAAGATTCCTGAATAAAACTCAGGGCTTTACTATTAATAGGCCAGACCCAAGATACGTCCAAAGACAACATCCGGGGGTAGTAACAACATACAGTGTAGGAAAATTATGCCTCGATTGGCTGCATAAATCTACACTACAGGATGTGAAACAACACTTAACCTTACTTAAAGAGGACGCAGACCTTAGGGAATTCTTGCTTGGACCAAGAAAACCGCGTCAAAAACGTTTCATATATGCCGGCATTTATGCTGCCTATAATGAAGCATGGAAAGTATCACAGATGGAGGCCGCAGAACGAATACGTGAACTTGATCGTATTAATTTAGAGAAAACACTCTCTGTGGTCGACAATGGGTTAACAACTTTGTCCTCCAGAATATATTCATTGGATGGCATTGTATCCTCTGCTATCGACATACTAGAACAAGATTTGGCGATGTTACAGCAAGGCCAATCTCAATTACGTTCTATTGTGTTATTAAGCTGGACGCTGCAATCTTTGCGAGCGGGCTATGTGCCTTGGCGTTTTATCAACACGTCAGCTCTGTTTGCAGAATACAATCTGACTGATAAACAGATCGAATTGGCACAAAGAGGAGCAAGGTATACAGTGCTGAACATTGAAAAACTGGAAAAGTTACAATTCACAATGGCAGAAAAACCAGCTACAGAATGGCTTATTCATGGCAAAATCACACTACCTGTGACTACTTTTCAGTTTTAGTATTGCCTCAAACAAATGCAAGCAGGCAAATATGAAAGGTTGGGTAAGGAATACATTAAACATCTTGGGATTTACCGTATACATATAGATGTTGGAGTGGGGATCGTGAAGTGTTTTTGAGCGGTACACACTGTAAACGTGCACTGAGCGGTTCACTTATATGTCAGGACATTTCCTTACACGGGGCTTGTAATGGTTCTGTGGCAAATTTGTCTTGCCATCAGCAGGGTACACCAGCTGCTGTGATTAATCCAACGTTTGGACAACTTTCTAATGGGAGTTACCTCATGTTGAATGATCAAAGTTGCTGTGGGATGCTGCCAGGCATCCCATATCTAGTAACGGTCAACTCCAGGGTCACTTGCTGTATGCAAGTATTGTTTGCCCCAATAGACACAGTCAGGGAGTCGCCTCTATGGCCTTCGCTGAACGTCTCTTTTATAAGATTTGATACTTTGAGCAGAATGAAAGCCATGCTTTTACAGCAAACAGTGCCTTTGACCTCGGCCAAAGAAACCTATGATCTACAAGTAGCAAGGACTTCGGCTGAGATACAGACTTTAATACGTACAAACTGCCCTATACATTTCGTAGAAATGATAGGACGTATCTTCAATATGTCTGATACAACCGGAATTGTACATGTATTTAAGAGCATCTGTTCCGGTCTGTTAGCACCTTTCCAGGCAATACTCGGAATCATCCCAAACTTTGCACATTCGGTGTTTGGTGGCATACCATTAATTCTAGCACTTGTTGCCGGAATTCTATTTCTCTTCCTGCTATTGCGCTATGGCCAGCCTATTCGCAGACATCACTCCGAGCGAAATGGAGAAAGCTCTCCTTGAACGAAAGTGCTGTGAGCAAATAGTACAGCTTTTGGGCATTACTCGTCTACGGGACCTTAATACCACGTGGTTCCTGTCATTCAGACCAATCTGGCAAGATTGCATCTTACCTGTTCTACGATGCCTGCTATGCGGTGTAGAATGCGTGTTGGACACCTGTCTAACATATCCATCGGATACGCCAACGGATATCGATACTCTGCTGGTCCCGATAACGGCCCATGCTCTGTGTTGTCCCCAGAGGCTACCAATCCTGATGTCAGCATTCATTGAGATCTCACAGACGCTTCCGGCTGCTGCTGAGGTACGAGAAAGAACTACAGGCACACAGGTAACAACGGACGCGAACATTGCTGCGGCGACCAATGCTGGAAGCGATGCTCCACATCTCTGTGCGATTAATCTACTACACGAGGTGTTCCAACTGACACCGACTACAGTGGATGATGTTTTGTCTATCAAAATAGATGATCTCATGTTTACACCAGACCCGTAAACTGACTCTGATTCGGCCCACAGTGTTCCAGAGATGCAGTAACAATTTGGCCTTCATTCTACCAAAACTTGGAACTCTATCAAAATTGAACTTTTTCCCATTTTTTCGAAACGAAAATGGCACTTCAATCTGCTTAAAGTAGAACTAATCTTATAGTACAGACTTCACGGTACTTAGTCATCTTATGTGTCTAAAACAGTTCATTAATTTTCATGACATGAAATGACTTTGATTTTGGAACAACTTATCGATCATTTTCTGTCACATGTAAATATTACTGCTTATTTCATTCCAATTGCATTTATTTTCGAACTTTATGCCTGAAATGATAAGCATTTGCTTCAAATGTACAGTACCTTTTGCATTTTTTATTATGTCTTTTAATGCTTTTAAGAAATATTTTTTAAAATATGCGGTACTCCATTTAATGTTTAGCATTTTAAATGTTTAGCATTTTAGTATTATCGTACACACGTAAGTGGAGTGGGTGTTGTATTCCTCTTAGGGTGTCCATAACGGGCTTTCCAGTATCATGTCCTTATATAGGCACAATTCGCCCTGCCCTTATATAGGCATAAAATCTCAGCCCTTATTTAGGCATTAAACCGTGCACTCCAAATACAGGCATGGTCTCCGACATACGTCCACCCTAACGTCACAACAAGTACATGAAGAACAGACCCTTAGGCTGCGGGAGTTTCCCTAGTCCAGGACTATTGATTTCTTTAAGGCCTCATATATTATGCATGAACCATTATTCCTTAGGGGTTCATTCATGACGTCTTCCGCTGTCCGACTCACGTCAATACTAACATTCTTAGGTACTTCTAAGGTATAAATATACCTTCCCTAGCCCCTGTAAATCAGAGGAGACCTCGACTTCAGAGGAGCCCGTTTCCCGGCCTGACGCACTGAGAAGACGCTGTCATCCCTGCACGCAGAGAGTCCAGCTTCCAGTGATCTGACTTCCCTTGCGGGGTGTTGGAGTTCGAGTCTGGCAAAGAGATTCCTACCTCTCTCATTCTTCAGGTATGGAGCTGACAAAGAACCTAGAGGGACTCTTGGCATACTAGGCATACTAGGCTTAACATACTCTTAGTATACCATAGTAAGGAATACTTCACCTACTTCATACCTCTCCCTACACCTAGGTTAGGTTAGGTACATTGGGGTAGAACTAGATTAGAAACGCATCGTATGAGTACTCGCATTTTTAGTCTGTATTATTTATGCAAAGGCATATGTACTAAAAGATAATGCTATCGCAGTATTATTTATTTCTACTGCTTACACTGTACATTATTTATCTCGCATACTGTCTTGTGATCATAACAGCACATTTTACTTACACCAGAAACAAGACTGTTCAATAAATCTTTTATTGAAACGCCCGTCTATTCTTTCTGTGTAACTTTGAGGAAAACTAAGCATGCACGATTGAGCTGAGTGAAATAGTTATCTATTGTTTCCACGACTCTGGGACACGTTCTGATTCTAAAGGGAAACACAGTGGTCATGTTTTGCGGCTGCCAGAAACTACTCCCATCTTGTTATCAAGGAGTTTCTAGTGGCCTCTGAGCTAGCTGGCACAAGTAATTAAGTTTAATATACTCGATAGGGACATACTGACCTTAGTCCTATGTCAAACCTATAGGATATATTATTCCAATGCGCAGAGCCTATTAGGGAAGTAGGAGCTACACTACACTTTGTGAATGGATGCGCAAATATTTTTTAAGAGCAGGCAGTGGTCCCTGGGACCAGTACTCTCCATTGAATTGGATCCGGGCTGAGAAGTGCCAGTACTTTTCCCTGTTTCAGGGTACTCGTGATGAGACTAGCCGGTATTACTTTCTGTCTAATTGGTTCAACCAAGCTAAAAACAAGACTACAGCTCCCAGAAAGCCCTGATATCTTCATTGAACGCCAAGCCCAGGAAACACATTTTGCAGGCATGCGGTCAAAAATAGACATACCAAAAATGGAGAGGACCCCTCAGGCCAGCCAGACGAGGAGGGAGAGGCCGATGTTCCCCGAGTTCTTCAGCACCCCCTTGAGAGAGATGAAGATGCCGCTGATGGTGCCGGTGGTGAGGGTGATAGCCTGCCGCAGTGTGATTTTCCTTTTCATGTAAACAGTCTGCTCACCCTTGAACCTTTCAGGTGACATCCCCATCTCGTCTCCTCTTTGGCCTGTTCTTGTGCCCACTCACATCTGTACATGACCCCTGCCCTCAGCAGGCAGCACCGGTGCAGGCTGACCTCCAACTTGTTGACACGAGGCCCACTTAGAGGCGTTAGGGGAATGAGAGCAAATGGGACACAGTGGAAGGTGGATGAAGGGAGCTGAAAAGAAAGCTGCACTAAAAGAGAGGAAAAAGGTAGAGCGGTGAGAGAGAGGAAGTGCAACAAACCCACTACGATTGTATCCGAACTGGTGCATAAAAACATGCAGCCCGGCTCTTGTCAACGGGATGTCCCTGTGATGCCTAAAGTCAGACTGTATCACACAACCTGACTCGGCTGATGTCTCAGTAATAACCATTGGGCACTACCTCAACGTGACATCAGTCAGAGACGCGCTGCGGCAGGAATCTCCTATTTTGATACATTGTAGCAGCCAGCTGCTACTTGCTCAGCCAACCAAGCCCCCAAGTCTGCGGTGAGCAGAGTGCTGCTAGCCACTCTAACTTTAGTTCAGCCATAGGCAGCGCTAACATCTTGACAACTGAGGCGCTATGCCTATAATGAGTGACAATGCGTTTCAGTGAGGTGATGCGAAGCACCACACTAAAATGCGTTAGTCTAATGTCTGATGCGTGGAACTTGGCAGGACTGGCAGCGTGCTGCTCCCGCAGGCTTGGGGGCTCGGCTGACAATATATGGAAGTGGGTACTCTAAAGTTTGTAGATGCTATCCCTGTGCCAGTGCCACTTGTGGCAGGAGCTATGTCCTGTGATTCTAGTAGCAGCCACTCAAAATCTATGACACCTTCTATGTTATCCCTTTCTGTAGTCCACATGGCCAGACAGTAACAGAGTGGTATCTGTCAGTGTGACACATGCAAGACCTTTCCTTTTGACCTTCGTGTTTGGTGTCACTATGTACTCTGGTGTCAGGCTGTATGTACCGTAAGCATGTTGTTGATGGGCCAAGCAGTTACAGGGTGAATACAAACATGCACAAGTAGTTTGCCGGTAAGAAGGTCTGAATACTGTGGTGTGTGCCCTAGTAGCTCACAGCAGACTACATGTAGACCCGGAAGATTGTTAAGGTCCATCTAGGGAAGTCCTCCCAACGGGGTGGGGGCGTGCGTCAGACCCTGACTCCCCTAATGGCCCGCATCCTGGCGGCGGCCTACCAGAGCTTACTGGGCAGTTGGGGGCTCAACAGCAGCAAGGAGGGGGTGAGTATTTGGCCAAGTCAGACATTGTGCATTAACATTTTCTCCTGTTACAGGCAGCCGTTTTCCCATCAACGTTGTAGGTCACACATGTCCTAAGGATTATTGGTGTTGTTACATGTGTAGATCTTGACGTAGGTGCATGATGTTTGGGTAAGTCTTATGTCTAGTGGTCCAGATTCAAAGCTGAGTCTAGTCACATGTACATCTTCAGAGTTGTACAGACACATGGCTGAGTAATGTGATGTTTCACCTACACATGTTTGATGCTGAGTGTGACAGCTGTCCCACACAGACCACGTGTCCTCTTTGTCTCAGGAGTGATGCTCCCCCAATACTGTGTATTTTGTACTGGGGATCTCTTATATGTGATATGGCATACAGTACACATAGGATGAAGACAATGAGCCATACTTTGCCTTGGTAAGTGGGGTATGTACAGCATTGTGAGATGGTAAACAACACTGGTGCCATCTGTATTTATGCCTACTTGATGGCATGTGTAGCTTTCCTTTTTGATGTACTATCATCTGCATACGGTTATGATCCATGATATAAAGGTCTACATAGGTTATGGATGAGAGTCCTCCTCAATTGCATTTGTCTGCCAATGTGTAAAGGACAATGGGGCATATTTACTAGGAAGTGGCTGAGCGCGGCGTTAGCCACCTTGGCTTAATGCCACGCTCCGCCACTTCCAAAATGCAGGGCTGCACCGCATTTACAAGGATACGGTGCAGCCCTGCGCTTCCCCCCGCACTGGCGCTTATTTTAGCTACTTAGTGCCAGCGCAGACACCCTTGCACCATAGTGACGTTCCTGTGGCGATAGGGGCTTGTAAATATGCCCCAATGTTCATTCATGTCGGGAGCAGGTGATGTATACACACAGACAGGAGTGTGTAGACTTGGGAGGGTTTGTTAGACATACATAGAGACATTGATCTCTCTTATTAGTCATGTCCAAATGTTGAGGCTATATATTTCATGGTATGTCCACTCACAGTTGTGTCTCACAAACTGTTCCTCGATTGAATTGATGTGGGAGTGTGGAGTAATGTGTACTACACATGTCCACTGTTGAAGGGGCATTCACTGACTGACGACCTGCATCAGGGAGTGACATGCAGATTTGGTCTGGTCATATGTGGGTGTCAGCCGTGGCCGGTGCAGGTAAGAGTGGTTGGGCGGTGGGGCTGGGTGGGGGGGGGATTTCGACATACGACGGCGAGGGAAAATTAAATAAATAATTCATTATCCCTTGCCGTTGTATGTCTAATTCCCCCCCCCCCCACCCGGCCCCACCGCTCTTAACCGCAAGGGCCAAGGCTGGTGGGTGTTGACACACTATTATAAATTTGGAATTTGTGTGCGAGAAACATTTTGGGTAGTGTCATGTACCTTCCCTTTTGGCCACAGGTGACACCTCATGTGTATGGCCTGGAGCTTACCTGAACCTCTTAAGCCTTTCACTGTTCAATTGATTTGTAGACATGCAATCTGAGGATGGTTTCCCACCATGAGGACCAATGTAGAGTGGGGATGTCCCTAGCCATAGATGGGGTCTGGTACCATTGATATCTGTGCAGCTGCTGACAGTAAACTTAGGGCCACCTTGTCTCCATGCAAGTTATAGGAGACCTTGTTAGTGGAGCGGTCTGTGCCCAGTTGATGATGTTATTGTTGAGATCTGTTTGTACATTGAGTTTACGCAGATATCTTACAGCTATTTCAACTGTCTTTTCAGCATCAATCGAGGCAAGCAGCGGATTCCGTGCCGACGAGGTTGGGGATGCAGCTGGCCACAGTGTCTCTGGTCAGGAGACTGACACTGACAGAAGCAGTGGCCGAGGGGATAAGGAGCGTTCCCTGGAGGAGGCAGATTCAACATCCTTGTCCAACACCACCCGTTCCATTTCCACCCTCCCTGCTGCTCCCCACCAAGTTGCCTGGCTCCGCTCCCGTAAGGAGCACAAAATCTCTTTTTGCCCCAGGCACCTCATCCCCTGCCCCTGTGCCCCCAGCTGCCGTGAGTGAGGAGGCTATTGACCTCTTGAGACAGATCTCTGTTGGTCAGACTGCACTGCTGATTGCCATCCAGGTGCAGTCCTGCCAGCTGAGGTAGACTCTGTACTACCTGGAAGGCATTCACAGTAGTATGTCTGTCCTGCAAAGATCATTTGAGGCTCAGGCCTCCTCACTGACGGCAGCCTTCCCCCCACCCCAGCCTTCCACCCCACCTCCTCCCTCTTCCCCATCCCAAATCCCTTTCCCACACCTATCCCCAAGAAACTGAAACATAAGCATGTACCCACACCAACATCCACATGCGGCACCCCCACAAACGCAGCAAGAAGTCCAGGTATGCACCCACTGAACAGACCCTCACCAGCCCCACCACACACATACCCACAGAGCCCGTGCCAACAGACACAGCCTAGAAACAACAGACATCAGAACCAAACACACCAGCACCAACAACAGGCACACTCATGACTCACACAGACACTCTCTTTACCTCCCAAAGCCCACCGCTTGTCATCTCAGCTCCCCATGGAAATCCCTCAGCTTTCCCTTGGCCACAGCCACTGCCCCCCCTCCCATAGTCGACCCAACCCCTCCCAATACCGACCCCAGCCCTCCCTAGTTACATCTTTGAGGTGCCTGGCCTGCCCACTTGATGTCCCTTCCTGGGGAGGTTTCCTTTACAGTGTCATGTTAGGCAAGTTGAGTGGTAAAGCACTGTGCTGACCCACATTGGACTTTTGGACTCGCCATTGCCCTTCGTCCTCATCTGTTTTAATAAAACCTATTACATTTTGACGGCACATTAGTACTGCCATTACATGTAATGCTATTGGCTGTTATGGCTTCTTGAGTACTTGTGACTACAGTTGCGTACGTTTCACCCAAATTGGTGATCCATTCAAAGTGGTGAGTGTGATCTGACCCTTGCACCTGTTCTGGAGTTACAGTGGATGAGGGGACATGTTCATTGAATGGATATGTGGGATGAAAACCAAATGGGGGTGACATTGCATTGTGTGGTTTTCCATTTAGGGGAGAGGATGTGGTCCGTCGGCTAGACTGCTGACTTTGCTGCTGGAAACCAAGGTTCGAGCCTTGGGGTCGCGTCCACATCCTGTGATTCTGGGCAAATCACTTAATCTCCCTGTGCCTGAATGTGTCCTTGTGTAACGTAACCGGTGCTCATGTAAAGCGCTCCAATACCTTCGGGTCGAGTTTGCGCTATATAAATCTGCATTAAAATAAAAAAATAAATTAAAAAAAATTACGAAGCATTTCAGCTTGGCCACTGTCAACATCATTTAGCATGCCCTCACTATGATGTAGGTTGGGTATGTGTTTGGTGTGTTTTAGTGAGATATTAGTATATCCACACATGGAGAGGGTCAACTTGTCATCCCTTTGTGTAGTTCTGCATGGACATGTGTCCATTTTGCAGTGTGTACCTTTCAGCTACTTCAGCTAGATGTGTGCCAGATGATGTTGGTGCTGTGTTTGCTTTCCTAAGATACACTTACCCATTGCCTACACATGCCAGGCACTTGGTTAATCTATTGGTTGTCCCTGATATACTTCAGTTCCCAGGTCCAGTGCTCATGGAGTTTGTGAGGCATTTGCAAAATTGAACTGTGGCCCACTACCCCAGGCTTTCTGGATTCCTCCAATAGAGGCCTAGGTATCCTGCTGGGAATGTTTCCGTTGTGCATGTAGAATGTTTCTATCACTGCTTCTATGTAATCCCATTGACTGACATTGCCTTTTGATGTGGGATATGTGTGAGAGTCAACTACAGAGTTGTCTCTGAGAAGGTGTGTTTGACATTGAGGTCACATACATACTGATGTTTCTTTGACCTCACGTCGGGAGCAGGGATGTGTTCATCGTGATCGTGTCATATTCACTAAGGCATCTTGATCAGAGTTAGGATCCCAAGGCCTCTTGGTAGTTGTAGTCAGTGCTTAATTTGTAAAATATTAAGTGCCAGGGCTCTGACCAGGAGGCCACTGCAGCTTGCACCACCCATCGCCCCTGTCATCGCTGCCAAAACAACTACTAACCATCTCTCTTGCATGTAAATGTGACAGTTCCGATTATTCCAGGTTCCCAAAGCTAAAGGAATGGCTGGGGAGGCAGGTATTAGCAATTTTTAATGTATATTGTTTTCCCAAACAACTGTTATACTGCTCATCTCTAAATTACATGAGCAGCGCCACCTTGTGGCAGACTGCCCTAAGTGTGGTGTTGACAATTAGGTGCCGGTGCCGAGCACCGGAAAGCAATTAAGTGCCGGTGCTCAGCACCGGAAAGCACTGGCTCCAATTAAGCACTGGTTGTAGTCAGTTCAATCTGACTTAAACAAAACTTGCGAAATGTTAAGCTACGTGAATAGTGGAGATCAGCAGTGGCATGGCAGACAAGTGAGAAAGGGCAAGAGTTATGTGTGACAGGCATTGATAAGTGTGATATTGTGGAGGAGGTGGTGTTGTGGAACACAAATTAATGCATACATCACTATCACTTTAAATAAAATGCAGACACGTCCATTTGTGTACGGTGTGCCTGTGCAGTACCAATGTTTGGGCCTGGAAGGGCATCCTACAGCTTTGTTTAGGACGATCAATAAGAAACAATACCAGCCGGGGTCCCTTTATACGTGTAAAATACTTGGGGACCCCACCTCCCTTGCCTGGTCCACGGCAGGGCATTGTTTTGAAGAGGAGTCTATGGCAACAGGTCGTAGTCTGATTTACCACCAATTTCTTCCGTGACCGTGTCTGTTTTTGATGTAATCGATAAGCGGCAGGACAGGTATGTTCGGCTCCATGGAGGCACAGGACATATGGAGGGGAGTTTCGTCCTTATATCCCTCCCTTTCCGCCATCTCAGATGTGGTGGTTGGACCGCCACATTCCCGCCAGATGTGAGGCAACTTGTAATTGGGCGGGTGGGTTCACTGGTGGTCCGAGCCTCCTACAGCCTTGTAAGACCGCTCTGCGACCCCCGCGCCGGGAGTTCACTGGTGGTGTCATCGGTTCAGTGGCGGTCTCCCTGAAGCCATTCTCCCCAACTCGTAATCGGCCAGTCGGACAGCCAAGCTCACCATGGTCGGACCGCCACCGCTGGACCGCCAAACTCGTAATCAGGCCCTTAGGCTTACCACAATCATGTAACTAACTTACTCTTTTTCCCAATCCCACTAAGAAAAACAGCATAGGTATGTTAAAATACACATACTAACCTAACAAATAGCCCACCAACCCACTAGAATAGGCTAAATGGTGTCCTTACCTGAATCGGAGAACCACACCAAGGAACAGCCCTGTTGTGATAAATGTATTTATTTTGCTTTATTACAATGTATGAAAAAATGCAAATTATGTTTTATATATAAATATATTCACTGAAAAAAACAAAAGTTAAAGTGATGTAATATTTAAGTAAAAATTCAGTGACCAGGTAACATTTTGAAATTAAAAAACACTGAAATTCACCAGTTATAGTTATCTCTAGTAAATATAACTCGTGCGCTAAGGTAACTATAACTCATGTCCCCACTATGCACCGTCTTCTCATCAATGACATAATTTCAAATATTGCAGTGATGTTTTCAATGACGTTAAAAACATGTCATGAGTGATGTAATATGTGGGGTAATGAGCTGTGCATGGTCAGGGTGCGAATTATAGTTATCTTAGGGCCAGTCGTCAGACCCTGCGTCCAACCCATTGATGCAGCCCCCCTTCCTAGGACACTTCAGGCCCCGGGAACCCCATACCTCAGGGCCTTTGTGTTTTTTAAGGGGGGTAGGGGCCATGGCCACCCTCCCTAAGCAACTTTGGGCCCCGGGACCACAATCCCCCGGGGCCTTTGTTTTTTTATTAAGTGGAGGGGGTGTGCAGCCTCCCCTCCTGAGCCACTAAGGGCTACGGGGACCCCATCCCCAGGGGCCTTTTTTTAAATTAAGGGGAGAAGATATTTGTAAAGGGGAGGAGTCATGCAGCCCCCGTCCCTGAGCCACAAGGGACCCTGGGGACCCCGTCCCCCAGAGCCTTAAGGGGGGGGCACAAGGCCCCCCTCCTTGAGCCAATAGTGGCCCAGGCCCCTATTCCCTCAGGCCTAAACATATATTTTAAGAAGCTGGAGTGTGCTGCCCCAGTCCCCACACCACTATCGGCCGGAAGACACCATCCCCCAGGGCCATCTTTTTAATAAAGGGGAGAGGACACACACCTTCCCTCCCTGAGCCTGTAGTGGCTCTGGGGACCCCATCCCCTGGGCTTTTTTTTTTAAATTAAGGGGAGGGGGGGGGGGCTCATGGACCTGCTCCCTAAGCCACCCTGGGACCCGATTCTCCAGTGCTTTTCTTTTTTTTATGGGGAGGGGGTTACACTGCCCCCTTCCCTGAGCCAATAGTATCCTCAGTGGCCTCAGTGACCCCATAAAACATTACGTTGGGGGCTGCAGGGGAGCTCTAGGGCTCCTGAGGCCCAGACTGCTCCCCAGCCAGCACCTTCCTTTGCTCCCATCAGGATGGGAGGAACTTGTTTTTACTGCTCCAGCCGAGTGGGAGTAAAGTGGAGTTCCCTGCCCTACAGTTTCTCGGGGTTGGGCTCCCTGGGACACTGTGCATTATCGCGCCCCTAGGGATTGCGTCCCCATGGCCGATATCAGCAGGGGGAGGGTAGGTGCATGCCTTGCTCCCCTACTGTTAACATTTTGGCCGCAGGTCCAAAAGTGGCTCAGGTAAGGGGGCTGCTTGCCCCTATTTCTTTTATGTAAGAATTTAGCCCAGAGAGATATGGTCTCCGCGGCCCATGAGTGGCACGGGTCCCAGGGATGCATGCCCCCTCCCCTTTTTGTAAATTTGGCCCCAAAGAATGGGGTCCCTGGGGCTAGGACTGGCTTGGGGAGGGGTTGTCCACTGACACCACTGATGCCACCCTACCCATATATTGTATATAAAAGACCCCAGGCTCTGGCCGGAGGGTCAAGTAATATCTTTAAGAAAGAACGGCATGCATGTTTTTTTTTTTAAGTTGCGATCCACAGGAGTCCCATGAATTGCGCCTTTTTTTAAAAACACAAAATATTTTGGCCTCGTCCTGTGTCCTGTAATGGGTGCCTGCAACATTTTTCTCCATGTAGCAGGCAGTTAATCAGAGCACTCGCTTCCATGGGAGCGAGTCTTCTGTGGGAGCAAACTGGCCCAACGGAAAAAAGCCCACTGGGCCAATCAGAATGCTCTATGTTTTTTTAATTGGGTCTGAGAGACATTCGCAAGAGTACCTTGAACCAAACCGCCCAAATATACAAATATTTTGATCCCTAATTTCTAAAAAACGTCTGAATGGATTTACACCAAATCACAAAAACCACACTTTTCATGACCAAAGTTCTAGCTTCCTGCCAAATGTAGTGTAATTCCCATTCAGCACTTTTTGCTGTGGAGCTGTTAAAAAAAAGTCTATGAAAAATGAGTGGAGATTTATCGTTTTGGGAGCCCCCTTTCTGTCGACCCCCACTGTGAGAAGTTGGCCTGGCATATGCTGTCCACTAATTATAGTGGGCACCGTGCACCAGTCCAAATCGACTCTTATGGTAGGTAGGTTAAAGACAACCTTATTGAAAGCTATCCTAGTGGTAGCTATGGAGAGCAGCCTTCAGGCTAAGTCTTGAAGGAATGTAAAGCAGCTTGTTTTACCAGTCTATAATCTCTTGAGTGACCAAATGAAAGAGCACCACACCAGGTATATATTCAAAATATATGTATTTATTACTAAACACACCCCTCTAGTCTCTTTATGAGGCTAGAGTTCGAAGTACATAGGTTATAAGATCTTAAATCACAGTAATAGCACAAATACACGTTTGGGCCCTAGGGGCGTACCAAACCATATACCAATAAAGTGGTATGCGAACCACGACTGAACTAGACACTAGGCCTAGAGCCTCTAGAAGTGCTTGGACCACAAGGAACCACCCAAGGTAGTGACACAGGGGACCCACGGGAGACGCGTGCAGTGTAAATACACCACCGCGATACGCCGTTAACTTCTATGGAGAAAGTCGGGATCGGGAAAATAGAGGAAAGGGACACTTAAAAGAGGACTAGGACAAAACCCTTTGAGATCTAGGACTTTGAAGAGTCTCTACCCACGGGAGCACCGGAGTACTCGTGTTACCTCACCCAGGGAAGCCGGGTGCATAGGTGCCTTTCGGGGTCGGGTTTCGTCGTCGGTTCTTATGGCGATCTGCTGCAAAGTGCTGCTGGCGACCAGGAGAAAAGTGTCCGGGTGGATCCAAGAGTGGATCGGAGTTCTGAAGAACCTGAAAGCAGAGGGGACAGAGTCTGGGTCACTAGCCAGTGACCAGGGAGGCGATGGACAGATGCCCACCGATGTCGAGGGCTTCAGGTTCGATGACGGTCGTCTTGACTCTTCAGCCACGAGGTCCGGGAGGCGTTGTCGGCGACCAGGAGCAGGATTCGGGCTGCTGCTCGATGTCTGTCGAGTGCAGAGGTGTCGGCGACCAGATTGGACCCAACAAGCCTTGGCAACGGCAAGTCTCGAGTAAGATGTAGATCGTCGATGATGCAGACCAGCAAGGTCTGGGGAACTCACCCAGCAAGGGTAAGTGAGGGCAGGCCTGGAGCAACCAGACTGCCAAGTAAAGAAAAGATTGGCCTTCGTTAAGGGCTACTAGCCAACGGGCTAGCGACCGCGAAGGAGCCTCGTGACGCCGCACGTGGAGCTGGCTTACAGGACACTCGTGGAGTGGGGGCCAGTGATCTTCGGTGCAGGTGGTGCTGGAGGCTAGGGCTACTCGGAGCCCAAAGCACGACTTCTTGGGAGACCCAGAAGATGGTGCACTTGCAAGTGTGCTCGGTGTCCAGGGGTCATGGTCTCAAGTCACCCACGATAGCCACGGGCCTCAGCTTTGCTGGGGACTCAGGGTAGCCTCGGGGAAGTCTGAGAATCCACCTCTGGTGATGCGATGACTTCGGCGTCCGACGGGAGCTTCAGTGATGCGAACCGGACAGATGCTTCTTTGGTGCCTGCCAAGCAGGGGAGTCACTCCTTGACCCCAAGGGAGATTCTTCAGTCCTCTAATCGTGAGTAGAGCGTCGAAGGTCCAGGATTCAGTTTCAGAGTTTCGTCCAGGTATAATCTAAAGTCCTAAGGACTGGGTTCCTACCTTTATTCTAAAAATAGGGGATGGACTACTCTGTGGCCCCACCTATGGGTGGGTCAGGGCAGAGGGGTGGCTACACCCCTTTCCCTTTGTCCAGCTCGCGCCAAAGCAGGGGCTGCAAGCCCCTGATCCGGTTTGAACTGGGGTATGCACAGGGACACCAAATGTGCCCCCAGTGCAGGACTTCAAAGCACCCGAAAGTGCTCCCGTCCAGCCCCAATACACATTGTCCTGTCTGGGGAGGTGGTCACACCTCCCTGGGACAGGAAACCTATTGTCCAGGCCTCCCCTGCCGGAGTTTCGTCCAGCAGCAGGAGGCCAGACTCGTGTCTGTGGCAGCAGCATCCATTTTGTGATGCCAGGGCTCTGGAAAGAAGTTACCGGACTCGTCAGAGTTAACATGCCTTTCCCTCTAGAAGGGTGGAATGCTACCCCCGCCGCCAGGATTGGCGGGGGTAGTATTCCAAGATGTTTGACACCAAACACGACATGTTTAGGTGCAGCCATTCCATAGTTAGCATTTTACCGCGAGGATATAATGCGTTTAAGAGTATATGGTCAGGCTGCACTACAAACAGCATCAGAGATGGTCTCCGAACGCTGCAGAGGGGCCCTGCTCATGCAGGGGCACCCTCTCACATAGGAACCATGCACTCTGCCTTTAGGATTGATAAGGCCTGCCTTAGGAGTGACTTATAGGTTTATATGTGTGTATGCATTTAGTGATATAGGTAACCTATACCACAGCAAGGGGTGCATGCACCACCTTACCCAGGCTGCAGTAGCAGACCTGTGGTGTCAGTTTGGATGGCCTACCAGGGGTGGCATAATACATGCTGCAGCCCCTGGCAGGCCTCTGAGGTACCTATGCCCTTGGTACATAGTATACCATATACTAGGGACTTACAAGGGCACTCCAGATCCCAATCAGTGATGTGCCTAAGGCACATGGAGACCCTTTTAAAGAGGAAACAGCTAGGCTGGGGTTCTGAATAGCAGGGCCCCAGCCAGACTAATGTCGAAAACCAGTGAAGTATCAGCAAAAGTGGGGGTACCCCTGTGAAGCAGATCCTACTCTCCTACACAACCCCCCAAACGTAGGGACATTAAACTAACCTTGCCCAGTTAAGTCTTCATGTTCTAAGTGGAAATACCTAGAGAGTCCATCTGCATTCGCATGGTTACTCCCAGGCCTATGTTCCACTGTAAAGTCCATCCCCTGTAGGGAAATGGACCACCTAAGCAGTTTGGGGTTTTCACCCTTCATTTGTTTTAGCCATAAGAGGGGCTTATGGTCTGTCTGAACCAGGAAGTGTGTACCAAACAAGTATGGCCTCAACTTCTTCAGAGCCCAGACCACAGCAAAGGCCTCCCTCTCTATGGCTGACCAACGTTTCTCTCTAGGGGTCAGCCTTCTGCTAATAAAAGCTACTGGCTGATCCTGACCTTCTTCATTCAATTGTGACAGTACAGCCCCTACCCCCAATTCAGATGCATCAGTTTGAACAATGAACTTCTTGGAGTAATCAGGACTCTGCAGAATTGGAGCAGTGCACATGGCCTGCTTGAGGTCATCAAATGCCTTTTGACAGCTAACTGTCCACTGAACCTTTTTGGGCATTTTCTTAGAAGTTAAGTCATTCAAGGGTGTCACTATTGATCCATACCCCTTGACAAATCTCCTATAGTACCCAGTCAGGCCTAAGAAGGCTCTCACCTGAGTCTGGGTAGTGGGAGCAGTCCAGTCCATGATGGTCTGGATCTTGCTCTGCAAAGGTTGAACCTGGCCTCCACCCACAAGGTGGCCCAGGTACACAACCTGACTCTGCCCTATCTGGCACTTAGTGGCCTTGATAGTCAGGCCTGCCTTTTGCAGGGCCTGTCAAACATTCCTGAGGTGGACCAGGTGATCCTCCCAGGTGGAGCTAAAGACAGCAATATCATCTAGATAAGCTGCACTATAGGCTTCCAGTCCTGTGAGAACTGTGTTCACCAACCTCTGGAAAGTGGCAGGTGCATTTTTCAGACCAAAGGGCATTACCACAAATTGATAATGCCCACTAGGGGTTGAAAATGCTGTTTTGGGCTTTGCAGTATCAGCTAGTCTGATCTGCCAGTAGCCAGCTGTTAGGTCAAATGTGCTGAGATATTTGGCAGAGGCCAAAGTATCTATGAGCTCATCTGCCCTGGGTATTGGATGGGCATCAGTCCTAGTGACTGCATTGAGACCCCTGTAGTCTACACAAAACCTCATCTCTCTTTTCCCACCACTGGTGTGAGGTTTAGGTACTAGGACTACTGGACTAGCCCAAGGGCTATCTGAGGGCTCAATCACTCCCAATTCCAACATCTTCTGGACTTCAGTCCTGATACAGTCCCTGACATGGTCAGGTTGCCTATAAATCTTGTTTTTAATAGGCAGACTGTCCCCAGTGTCCACTTCATGAGTGCACCAGGTGGTCTGACTGGGTGTCAGTGAAAACATATGTCTAAACTGATTGAGGACTTGCCTGCAATCAGTTTGTTGCTGGGTAGTGAGGCTGCCTGCCAAGGCTACACCATCCACTGACCCATCGTCAGGGTTCTGTGAGAGCAGGTCAGGGAGTGGGTCACTCTCTTCCTCCTGCCCTTCATCAGTAGCCATGAGCAAGCCCATGTCTGCCCTGTCCACATATGGCTTAAGTCTGTTGACATGGAGAACCCTTTGGGGACTCCTGGGTGTTCCCAGGTCCACTAAGTAAGTGACCTCACCCTTCTGCTCAACAATAGTGTGGGGCCCACTCCATTTGTCTTGGAGAGCTGCTGGGGCCACTGGCTCCAACACCCACACCTTCTGTCCTGGCTGGTAAACAGTCAGATCAGCCTTTTGGTCATGCCAGGCCTTTTGAAGTTCCTGGCTAGCCTCAAGGTTTTTGGTTGCCTTTTTCATGTACTCAGCCATCCTGGAGCGGAGACCAAGTACATAGTCCACTATATCTTGCTTTGGGGGCTTGAGAGGTAACTCCCATCCTTCCTTCACCAAGCACAGTGGACCCCTCACAGGGTGGCCAAACAGAAGTTCAAAAGGGCTGTAACCAACCCCCTTCTGAGGCACCTCCCTATATGCGAATAAAAGGCAGGGCAAGAGTATGTCCCATCTACGCCTAAGCTTTTCTGGGAGCCCTTTAATCATGCCCTTCAAGGTTTTGTTGAATCTCTCAACTAAACCATTGCATTGTGGGTGATAGGGTGTGTTGAACTTATAAGTAACCCCACACTCCTTCCACATTGCTTTTAAGTACCCAGACATGAAGTTTGCACCCCTGTCGGATACTACCTCCTTAGGAAAGCCCACTCTTGAGAAGATTCCCAGGAGGGCCCTTGCCACTACAGGTGCTGTAGTGGTCCTGAGGGGAATAGCTTCTGGGTACCTGGTGGCATGATCCACTACCACCAGGATAAACCTGTGCCCAGAGGCTGTTTGGGGATCCATGGGACCAACTATGTCAATCCCTACCCTCTCAAAGGGCACCCCCACCACAGGTAGTGGTATCAGGGGGGCCTTTGTAGTGCCACCTGCTTTACCACTGGCTTGGCAGGTTACACAGGAGCGACAAAACTCCTTACTGTCTTCAGACATGTGGGGCCAGTGAAAGTGAGGGACAATTCTGTCCCAAGTCTTGTTCTGGCCCAGGTGTCCTGCTAAGGGAATATCATGGGCTAGGGTCAATAGGAAGCCCCTGAACTTCAAAGGTATTACCAACCTCCTGGTAGCACCAGGCTTGGGGTCTCTACTCTCTGAGTACAGGAGTCCATCATCCCAATACACTGTATGGGGACCACTAGCTTTCCAGCAGCCTCAGCAGCAGCTTGCTGTCTGAGGGGTTCAAGGGAGGGGCAGCTCTGCTGCTCCTGGCTCAGATCTGCCCTAGAAGGTCCCCCTGTCCCCAAGAACTCAACCTGTTCAGGTTCAAGTTCCTCTGGGACAGTTCCTTCTTCAGGGCTGAGATCATCCCCTCAAGGGACTGATCTTCCTCCTGAGCCAAGGGGGAAGGCACTGCCTTAACCCTACTACTCCTCCTCTTGGAAGGCACTTGGTCCATTCTTCCAGAATCCAAGGCCTGTTCAGTGCTAGACATTTTGGCTTGTGACCTGGTCACAGCAAACACATCTGCAGGGATCCCCAGCATTTCTGCATGGGTCCTGAGCTCCACTTCTGCCCAAGCAGAAGTCTCTAAGTCATTGCCAAGCAAGCATTCGACTGGTAGGTTTGCACTTACCACAACCTTCTTAAGGCCAGTTACCCCTCCCCAGGAGAAGTTAACAACTGCCAGAGTATGGTCTGTTCTGACATTGCTAGCATTGGTCACTTGGTACATCTCACCAAGCATAACTTGCCCAGGTAGCACAAGGTCTTGTGTCACCATTGTGACACTTGCCCCTGTGTCCCTAAATGCCAAAGCCTCACGTCCATTGATTAAAGGCTGTTGTCTGTACTTGCCCAGATTACTGGGACTCACAGTGGAGGTCACATCCATGCCTCCATCACAGACTAACACAGCCTGAGTCAGTTCCCTGACTAAGTCAGAGCCCAACTCAGTTCCCAGGGTGAACCCTACTAAACCCTTTGCTGGAGCACTTCCACCAACTGTACTAGGGGGAACAGGTGCCTTAGGGGCATTGGTGGGTGCTGGACTGGAGTCTTTGGACTTGGTGCAATCACTGGTCCAGTGGGTCTTTTGCTTACAGACCTTGCACCATGGTTTTCTTTGGCCTTTACCCTTGGTAGACTGGGAATCCCCACCAGAAGAAGATTTTTGGGGGCCTGATGAAGACTTTTGATCTTTACCCTTCTCCCCACCCTTGTCAGAGTTCTTAGCATCTTGCTTCTTGGTTTCCCCACCTTGGTTCTGTACCTTCTGCTTCACCCTGGTTCTGACCCATTTGTCTGCCTTCTTTCCCAATTCTTGGGGAGAGGTCAGATCAGAGTCAACCAGGTACTGATGCAACAGCTGATTTTGACAGTTATTAAGAATCTGCTCCCTCATTATCAGATTATACAATCCTGAGAAGTCACACACCTTACTGCCCATCAACCAGCCTTCCAGAGCCTTGGCAGAACAATCCACATAGTCTACCCAGTCTTGAGTCTGTGCTTTTTGGGTGTCTCTGAACTTCAACCTGTACTGTTCAGTGGTTAGGCCAAACCCATCAATAAGAGCACTCTTCAAGACCTTGTAATTGTCAGCATCCTCCTCTCTAACAGTGAGGAGCTTGTCTCTACCTTTGTCAGCAAAGGAGAGCCACAAGATTGCTGCCCACTGCTCCTGAGGGACCTTCTGTACTTTACAGGCCCTCTCTAAAGCAGTTATCCATTTGTGGATATCATCCCCACTCTGGTAGGGAGGGACAATCTTGCTCAGGTTCCTATGGTCATAGGACCTTTCCCTATCTCTAGGGACATGGCTGCCACCATGGGACTCTAGTCCCAACTTTCTTCTCTCTCTAAGGAGATCTAGGGATTCTCTATCTAAAGCCAATTGCTTCTTCCTGATCTCTAGTTGAGTTTCCTCATACTGGACCAGTCTCTTTCTTCTCTCATGTGAGGATTCCCTCCTGTGAGAAGAAACAGAGCTCCCTATTGAGGTGCCAGAGTGGTTAGACTCCTGAGAAGGAGACCTAGACTTTCTGAGCACACTCATAATCCTTCCTGGGGGACAAAGGTGTGGTTCTCTAGATCCTCATCTTCATCTTCCCCAGAAGGGATTGGGTTTTCCAGGTCAGGGTCATTGTCACCCTCCTGGTCAGTTTCAGAGGGGGCTGGGGGTAGTAGTACCCCTGGCCCCTTCCTCATCTGCTGGCCCACCCTCTGCTCCTACCCCTTCAGTCTCTGAGGACTTACTAAGATCATAAGCCACCAACAACTCCTGGAGGTGTTGGGTGGTGGACTTTGGCCTGTCCTTAATTTCCTCACGTTACACAAAGCTCTCAGTTCCAAGAATGGGAGTGTGTCATACTTGGAGGGGGAAGCTCAATGGCTTCCTGCAGGGCATCTTTGGATCCTGCTTTTAAAGACATTACTAGTGTGGTGTGGTGTATGCACTACCTACTCTAGTGTGGCCTACTAAACTCTCTTGAGTTGTAGAAAGGGTTGTGCTATCCCTTAACACACAACTCTAAGTTCAGTAGAACTTACTGATATTCTAAGCTTAAATTATATGTACCTTAGGTACCTTTAGTGGTTTTCAGTTGATCAATTCAATTGAGATTATCTGGTAAAACAATAGCAAGCTGGAATCCCACACGCTGCACACCAATGTGAGAAGTTGGCCTGGCATATGCTGTCCACTAATTATAGTGGGCACCGTGCACCAGTCCAAATCGACTCTTATGGTAGGTAGGTTAAAGACAACCTTATTGAAAGCTATCCTAGTGGTAGCTATGGAGAGCAGCCTTCAGGCTAAGTCTTGAAGGAATGTAAAGCAGCTTGTTTTACCAGTCTATAATCTCTTGAGTGACCAAATGAAAGAGCACCACACCAGGTATATATTCAAAATATATGTATTTATTACTAAACACACCCCTCTAGTCTCTTTATGAGGCTAGAGTTCGAAGTACATAGGTTATAAGATCTTAAATCACAGTAATAGCACAAATACACGTTTGGGCCCTAGGGGCGTACCAAACCATATACCAATAAAGTGGTATGCGAACCACGACTGAACTAGACACTAGGCCTAGAGCCTCTAGAAGTGCTTGGACCACAAGGAACCACCCAAGGTAGTGACACAGGGGACCCACGGGAGACGCGTGCAGTGTAAATACACCACCGCGATACGCCGTTAACTTCTATGGAGAAAGTCGGGATCGGGAAAATAGAGGAAAGGGACACTTAAAAGAGGACTAGGACAAAACCCTTTGAGATCTAGGACTTTGAAGAGTCTCTACCCACGGGAGCACCGGAGTACTTGTGTTACCTCACCCAGGGAAGCCGGGTGCATAGGTGCCTTTCGGGGTCGGGTTTCGTCGTCGGTTCTTATGGCGATCTGCTGCAAAGTGCTGCTGGCGACCAGGAGAAAAGTGTCCGGGTGGATCCAAGAGTGGATCGGAGTTCTGAAGAACCTGAAAGCAGAGGGGACAGAGTCTGGGTCACTAGCCAGTGACCAGGGAGGCGATGGACAGATGCCCACCGATGTCGAGGGCTTCAGGTTCGATGACGGTCGTCTTGACTCTTCAGCCACGAGGTCCGGGAGGCGTTGTCGGCGAGCAGGAGCAGGATTCGGGCTGTTGCTCGATGTCTGTCGAGTGCAGAGGTGTCGGCGACCAGATTGGACCCAACAAGCCTTGGCAACGGCAAGTCTCGAGTAAGATGTAGATCGTCGATGATGCAGACCAGCAAGGTCTGGGGAACTCACCCAGCAAGGGTAAGTGAGGGCAGGCCTGGAGCAACCAGACTGCCAAGTAAAGAAAAGATTGGCCTTCGTTAAGGGCTACTAGCCAACGGGCTAGCGACCGCGAAGGAGCCTCGTGACGCCGCACGTGGAGCTGGCTTACAGGACACTCGTGGAGTGGGGGCCAGTGATCTTCGGTGCAGGTGGTGCTGGAGGCTAGGGCTACTCGGAGCCCAAAGCACGACTTCTTGGGAGACCCAGAAGATGGTGCACTTGCAAGTGTGCTCGGTGTCCAGGGGTCACGGTCTCAAGTCACCCACGATAGCCACGGGCCTCAGCTTTGCTGGGGACTCAGGGTAGCCTCGGGGAAGTCTGAGAATCCACCTCTGGTGATGCGATGACTTCGGCGTCCGACGGGAGCTTCAGTGATGCGAACCGGACAGATGCTTCTTTGGTGCCTGCCAAGCAGGGGAGTCACTCTTTGACCCCAAGGGAGATTCTTCAGTCCTCTAATCGTGAGTAGAGCGTCGAAGGTCCAGGATTCAGTTTCAGAGTTTCGTCCAGGTATAATCTAAAGTCCTAAGGACTGGGTTCCTACCTTTATTCTAAAAATAGGGGATGGACTACTCTGTGGCCCCACCTATGGGTGGGTCAGGGCAGAGGGGTGGCTACACCCCTTTCCCTTTGTCCAGCTCGCGCCAAAGCAGGGGCTGCAAGCCCCTGATCCGGTTTGAACTGGGGTATGCACAGGGACACCAAATGTGCCCCCAGTGCAGGACTTCAAAGCACCCGAAAGTGCTCCCGCCCAGCCCCAATACACATTGTCCTGTCTGGGGAGGTGGTCACACCTCCCTGGGACAGGAAACCTATTGTCCAGGCCTCCCCTGCCGGAGTTTCATCCAGCAGCAGGAGGCCAGACTCGTGTCTGTGGCAGCAGCATCCATTTTGTGATGCCAGGGCTCTGGAAAGAAGTTACCGGACTCGTCAGAGTTAACATGCCTTTCCCTCTAGAAGGGTGGAATGCTACCCCCGCCGCCAGGATTGGCGGGGGGGTAGTATTCCAAGATGTTTGACACCAAACACGACATGTTTAGGTGCAGCCATTCCATAGTTAGCATTTTACCGCGAGGATATAATGTGTTTAAGAGTATATGGTCAGGCTGCACTACAAACAGCATCAGAGATGGTCTCCGAACGCTGCAGAGGGGCCCTGCTCATGCAGGGGCACCCTCTCACATAGGAACCATGCACTCTGCCTTTAGGATTGATAAGGCCTGCCTTAGGAGTGACTTATAGGTTTATATGTGTGTATGCATTTAGTGATATAGGTAACCTATACCACAGCAAGGGGTGCATGCACCACCTTACCCAGGCTGCAGTAGCAGACCTGTGGTGTCAGTTTGGATGGCCTACCAGGGGTGGCATAATACATGCTGCAGCCCCTGGCAGGCCTCTGAGGTACCTATGCCCTTGGTACATAGTATACCATATACTAGGGACTTACAAGGGCACTCCAGATCCCAATCAGTGATGTGCCTAAGGCACATGGAGACCCTTTTAAAGAGGAAACAGCTAGGCTGGGGTTCTGAATAGCAGGGCCCCAGCCAGACTAATGTCGAAAACCAGTGAAGTATCAGCAAAAAGTGGGGGTACCCCTGTGAAGCAGATCCTACTCTCCTACACCCACTTGATGGATCACCCCCAAACTTATCATGCATAAACTAGGCAAAAAAAAAGAGCACTTTTTTGGAAAGTTTTATGAAGACTTGTCAAACGGGGCCAAAGTTATTAGCAAAACAAAAAAGGCACTTCCTATGTAAATGCTCACCTAACTATAACTACCCAGTGGCAACTGCCTATATATATATATATATATATATATATATATCCACAAGGTTGCCCCTGAAGAAATGCCCCAAACGAGAGAGTGTGAACTCCTTTAATGTGCAGGTTGGCAACACAGAACAGCCTCCTTCTCTCGTGCACAATGTAAGGCCAAACGCGTTTCGGGCAGCCCTCTGCCCTTGATCACTGGCAAGTTCGAAAACCCTGGCAGGCAATGAGGAACACCTGATAAAGGAACCCGCCCCAATGGGCGTGGCCACAAAGCCTCCTGGTCCGTGTAGTTCCCCAACATTAGACCACAGTGGGTGCCGCCGAGATTTAAAATTAAACAAAGTCTGTTACCCCAGTGGGTCCCTCGATGGGGGAAGGTCTTGCCTCCGTTGCCTTTCTGCTCCCACACACCGGACTCTCTGTCCCAAGCAGCGCAGGAAATCGGACGCTGGCGGTCTGCTCGAGGAGCAGCTGGGCATTTCTGCGGCCGGGCCAGCCGCTACACAAAAATCCACAAGGTTGCCCCTGAAGAAATGCCCCAAACGAGAGAGTTTGAACTCCTTTAATGTGCAGGTTGGCAACACAGAACAGCCTCCTTCTCTCGTGCACAATGTAAGGCCAAACGCGTTTCGGGCAGCCCTCTGCCCTTGATCACTGGCAAGTTCGAAAACCCCGGCAGGCAATGAGGAACACCTGATAAAGGAACCCGCCCCAATGGGCGTGGCCACAAAGCCTCCTGGTCCGTGTAGTTCCCCAACATTAGACCACAGAGGGTGCCGCCGAGATTTAAAATTAAACAAAGTCTGTTACCCCAGTGGGTCGCTCGATGGGGGAAGGTCTTGCCTCCGTTGCCTTTCTGCTCCCACACACCGGACTCTCTGTCCCAAGCAGCGCAGGAAATCCGACGCTGGCGGTCTGCTCGAGGAGCAGCTGGGCATTTCTGCCTGTAAGTTTCCCAAACTTCCTGCACTTTATCTGTTACCAAAAATCCACAAAAACCCAGACAACCCCCCTGGAAGACCAATTGTGTCTTCCAGGGGAAGTTGTTTGGAGAATACGTCCAGGTATGTGGATTTTTTTCTACAGACGTATGTGAAAAAACTCCCATCGTATGTAAAAGATACGGGAGATTTCCTCAGAAGTCTGGATAAATTGGTATGGAGAGAAGATTACTCACTGCTTACGCTTGACATAACAAGCCTATATACATGCATCCCCCATGACCTAGGATTAAAAGCGTGTGGACACTATCTGAATGAAAGATCTATATCATACCTATACCACACAGAGATGCTTATTGAGATGATGTCTGTTTGCCTAAAGCAAAATTATTTTATTTTTGACAATAAGATCTTTAAACAAACCCTGGGAACATCGATGGGGACCTGCTTTGCGCCATGCTTTGCGGGTCTCTATTTAGGGTTCTGGGAGGAAAAAGTGGCAAGAGAATTGGACAAGTTTAAGAATAAGGTGGCTGTGTGGGCGCGTTACATCAACGATATTTTCTGTGTATGGAAGGGTGATGAGACTGAAGCAAATGACTTTGTTGAAGAACAGAACACAAACACATTTAACCTACACTTTACCAGTCACTGGTCAAGAGATACTGTAGAATTTTTAGACTTAACATTGTCTATTCAAGGAGAGAAATTAGAAAGCTCATTGTTCCGTAAAACAACAGCAGGCAACAGTTTGTTGCATGCGCGCAGTTGCCATCCCAGTTCGTTAATTAACAGTATACTCCTGGGAGAGATGCTAAGGGCCAAACGGAATTGCAGCACACAAGAGAGCTTTAATGTTGAAAGACAGGTAATGTGCCAGAGATTCTTAGAGAGAGGATATTCACAAGCTTCCATTAACAAAGCGAGTGCAGAAGTAGATAAGAGAACTAGGACATCACTCTTGTTAGAAATAGATAAGAGTAATGAAGTCACGGAACAGAAAATTAGGTTCATCACAACCTACAACAGTCAGGCCCATGAGATATGGAAAAGTCTTGATAAATACTGGCCAGCCTTACAGACAGATAAAGATCTAATAGACAGTATAGAAACATTTCCACAAATTACGTTTAAGAGAGCTAAATCATTAAAAGACTCCCTATGTAGAGCAGTAGAACCACCGACAGCGAAGATTTTAGGGATCCAAGGATTCTTTACATGTAGGAACTGCAAGGCGTGTAAAAACAGTAAGAATAGGAAGGAATGTAAGTTATCCCCGGAAAGCAAGCCTTATGTAATTACTAAACACACATCTTGTAACACCGACTATGCTGTGTACGCTTTGTTTTGTCCGTGTCAAAAAGCTTATATTGGAAGCACCATCCACAAAGCGAAGAAAAGAGTACTGGAACATTTGCGTGCAATTAGAAAGGGGGACAAGCAATATCCAGTAGCCCGCCATTTCGAAATCCATCATAACAAAAATGAGAATTTATTGAGTTTTTGTGTACTTGACTCAATTAGATTGGATGAACGAGGAGGTAACAGAGTACAAAATCTCCGACGTCTTGAGTCCAAACTGATAATTCAGTATAGGACCCTGACACCTATTGGGCATAACTGCGATGAAGAGCTAGCAGTACATCTAGGCTAAGGATATGTGGGAAACATTGGAGTCTCGAAGTAATGAAACAATGTAGTTAAAAGAAAGGCCACTGCCGACGACCTATTGTTTTTATTATACACTGTGTAGGTGAGGGTGATGCACTTATGATGTTTGTTTTTTTGTTTCTTTGGTTATTTTAGAACGATGAGGTGAAACGTCATAAGAGAAAGGCAAAAAAGCTAAAATATCATTCCCCTGAAGGCGGGGTCCCGAAAGGATATTGAACATTATGAAATACGGCTGTAAGGTTAAGCTCTTTTTAACATTGGAATGCCCGTTATCCGTAAGGTGAAAATTGGACATGAATATGAGCCCACTGAGGCTGCAATTAACTGCCATGTCATTACAATAGACAGGCGTGTGTCAAGTAAGGAAGAATACTGTGGAGAGCAGGTTATGTAATGACATTTAATGTATTGAATTCATTAGTATGTTACTTTTTTACCATGTTTACAATTTTTCACTTTAATTTTGGTGGGATTTAAAATATTGAGCATAGTACATCAAATATAATGTAATATACTTTTGTGAATGGTACAATCTGGTTAACAATGGCTGTAGATAGTATATGCTACAGTAAGAAGAACATTGTGGAAAGCAGCCATTGAAAGTAAAAGCCTGAGGGTTAAGAAATGATGTTTTTTAGATGAAAAGCCCACTGGGGCTGCAGCAATGAATTTGAAACATTGGCTTCAAGTTAATGTATTTATTTTTCATCTCAGAGACACTGTTTTGGTTGATCAAGTTTGGGTAACAAGCCAATTTGTAAATTGAATCTATTATCTTTTCACTGTTCTATAATGTATATAATTTTCACTTATTTTTGGTGTTTTTAAATTAATGAATTAAGCAACTTAATATATGAAAGAAATGCACGTTTTCGAGTGGTGTAACTCGGTAAACGGAAGTCTGTCTTCACTGTTTGAAAAACAAACCACGTGGTTATTTAACTTTACGAAATCACAGACACAGTACTCGTGAACAAGGGAGTTGTCCCGAAACGCGTCGAGCTGGTCTGATCACGGAATAAATACCGCTTTTGAAAAGCAATTTGTTGTCCTCAGCAGCTAATTTTTTAAAAAGAATGCAGCGTGGTTTGGTGTTTAGAGGCTTGCCCCCTCGCTGAGGACCGCCGTTGCAAGTGGAAGGAGATAAGGCAACTGCAGTGCGGCAGCACTGCTTAGCGGCTTGATATATATATATATATATATATTATCTACTGGCGGTCGCCAGTAGATAGTTATAGTTACAACCTATTATCCATAGGAAATCCGCGACATTCTATTTGAAATAACTCTCTTGCCGGTTGACGTATCTTCGCAAAATTTTCAAACTTTGTGGCCCGCTCCGGTCCGCTCCTACCCTGAAAGTCTCGGGGGGATTCGTCAAGCGGGGGCCGAGAAAAAAGGGGGGTCCCAAAACGCGTTTTCCCCATGCAATTTTCCATAGGAAACTTTAGACACGGCTACAGCCCGAACTGCTGAACGGAATTACACCAAATTTGGCAAAGAGGTAGTTCTTGGTTCAGAAAGAACCCTTTTTGTTAAATGGTGTAAATCCGTTCAGTAGTTGCTGAGAAAATCAAAAGTAAAAAGATAGTGATATCTATGGCCGAGTAGGGTCCGCGTACCCTCCCGATCACGAGCTGCATGTTAATTGGCTGTCAGCTGGCTGTCAACATTCCGATTCAGGAAATGTTGGCAGCCATTTTCGCCAGTAGATAGTTATAGTTACAACCTATTATCCATAGGAAATCCGCGACATTCTATTTGAAATAACTCTCTTGCCGGTTGACGTATCTTCGCAAAATTTTCAAACTTTGTGGCCCGCTCCGGTCCGCTCATACCCTGAAAGTCTCGGGGGATTCGTCAAGCGGGGGCCGAGAAAAAGGGGGTCCCAAAACGCGTTTTCCCCATGCAATTTTCCATAGGAAACTTTAGACACGGCTACAGCCCGAACTGCTGAACGGAATTACACCAAATTTGGCAAAGAGGTAGTTCTTGGTTCAGAAAGAACCCTTTTGTTAAATGGTGTAAATCCGTTCAGTAGTTGCTGAGAAAATCAAAAGTAAAAAGATAGTGATATCTATGGCCGAGTAGGGTCCGCGTACCCTCCCGATCACGAGCTGCATGTTAATTGGCTGTCAGCTGGCTGTCAACATTCCGATTCAGGAAATGTTGGCAGCCATTTTATCCCTCGGTAGAACCGAGGGACAGAAACAAGTGCGCAAAGCGCACAAAGGGGGCAGGGTAGAAACACCCTGACCCCTAGGTTTGCTCAGGGGTCCCACAAGAAGCCCCTGGGCAAAAAAAAAAAATTTTTTTTTAAATCGGCAGGATGCGCTCAGGGTGCGCGAATCCTGCCGAAAAAAATCGAGCGCGGTCTCCGCGCTTCGATTGTATTTTGCCCCGGGTGGCCCAAGTCCCGGGGGCATGGTGGGGGGATAATTTAATGTGTGGGGGCCTCAAGGGCCCCCAAGCCCGGGGACCGCCACCCCCGGGGCTTTTTTTAAATGGTGCGGGAGGGCTCTGAGCCCTCCGCAGCCCCGGGACCACCACCTCCCCGGGCCTTTTTTTATTAATTAAAAACCTGTGTGGGGGGCTCCAGCCCCCACACGCCCGGGACCGCCACCTCCCGGGGCACTAAACATTTAAATATGGGGGTCCGTTACGGACTCCAGAGCCCAGGGACCACCACCTCCCCGGGGCTGTGAACTGAATGGGAGGGGGCCGCGCGGCCCCTCCTGGAGCCCTTGATGGCCCTGGGGACCACCACCCCCAGGTCCGGCTCCTGCAGTGTCCCGGGTGCCTACCCCGGGACACTGCTGTTTGCAATGACAGGCGGGAGCCTCGCGGCTCCCGTCCTGTCATTGCAAACTGCTTTGGATACTGGAAGAGAGAGCAGGAAACCTGCTCTCTCTTCCAATATCCAAAGCCGATTACTTCCACATGGGGAGCAGCATGTTAGCTGCTCCCCATGTGTAGCAATGCCGGCTCCCGTAGGACACGGGAGCCGGCGGGACTGTGGGGGATTGGGGACCCCCACAGTCCCCAACGAGAGGGCCAGCCCGGGGATGAGGTCCCGGGGCAAGTAGTGGCCCGGGAGGGGCCGCGGCCCCCTCCCCAAAAATAAAAAAATAAAAATTAAAAAAAAACGGAAAGGCCGGCCCCGGGGATGGGGTCCCCGGGGCCTTAAATGGCCTGAGGAGGGGGCCACGCAGCCCCCTCCCTACGAAAAAAAAAATCGAGGCCATGCCCCGGGGAGGGGGTCCCCGGGGCCAATACAGGCCCAGGAAGGGGGCCACGCGGCCCCCTTCCCGTTTTATTTTTAATTTGTAATTTAAAAAAAGGGGTAAGGCCCTGGGGGATGGGGTCCCCAGGGCATAAAAACTGGAAAAAGGAAGGGGGCCACAGAGCCCCCTTCAGGGACAAATTATTATAATTTTTTTAAACGATCGGGCCCGCAGGCCCCGCCTCCTTCCTTCACCACTCTGCAAACGCGCCCCTGGCGCGTTTGCAGAGAGGGAATGAATTCCCTTGAATACTGGGGGTCCCTGGGGGCCAACTAGCCCACCAGGAACCTCCAGTATGCGCCAGGGAGCTGCCTTGCAGAGAGGTGTACAGAGGCCACGCCCTTTTTACACCTCTCTGCAACGCAGCTCTGTGGCGCTTTTGGAGGTATATGGTGGGCTAGTTAGACTCCGGGGACCCTCAGGATTCAAGGGGACTTAATTCCCCAACTTAAAACGCGCCACGGGGCGCGTTTGCACAGTGGTGAAGGGAGGGGCGGGGCTTCAGGTGACATGTGTGCAAACAGGCCCTGTGGCGCGTTTTAAGATGGGGAATTAAATCCCCTTCAATCCTGAGGGTCCCTGGGGGCCAACTAGCCCAACAGGTACATCCAGAAAGCGCCACAGAGCTGCGTTGCAGAGAGGTGTAAAGGGGTGTGGCCTCTCTACACGTCTCTGCAACGCAGCCCCTGGCGCATATTGGAGGTTCCTGGTGGGCTAGTTGGCCCCTAGGCACCCTCAGGATTCAAGGGGACTTAATCCCCCAACTTAAAACGCGCCACGGGGCGCGTTTGCACAGATGTCACCTCAGGCCCCGCCCCTCCCTTCACCATTGTGCAAATATTCTTCTAAAATCATCCGAAATACGAATTCCTATTTACTCACCTGTTATAAGGAGAGACCTCAGTGCTGCATCTTTCAGCCCAGTACTGGTCCTGAAAAGTAATTTTAACCGTACTTACCAGTAACTTGAATTTCCTTCCATAGGATATCATTGCCTGCTTTTTGTTGAAAAAGTTTCTAAGTGTTGATTTTTGAAACATACAAATATTCCTCTAAAATCAGCCGAAATACGAATTCCGATTTACTCACCTGTTATAAGGAGACCCCTCAGTGCTGTATCTTTCAGCCCAGTACTGGTCCTGAAAAGTAATTTTAACCGTACTTACCAGTAACTTGAATTTCCTTCTATAGGCTAACATTGACTGTTTTCACTTGGAAATTCTTCTAAGTGTGGAGTTTTGGAACTTTAAAATATTCCTCTAAAATCAGCCGAAATACGAATTCCGATTTACTCACCTGTTATCAGGAGAGACCTCAGTGCTGTATCTTTCAGCCCAGTACTAATCCTGAAAAGTAATTTTAACCGTACTTACCAGTAACTTGAATTTCCTTCCATAGGCTAACATTGACTGGTTTCACTTGGAAATTCTTCTAAGTGTGGAGTTTTGGAACTTTATAATATTCCTCTAAAATCAACCAAAGTACGAATTCCAATTTACTCACCTGTTATCAGGAGAGAACCCAGTGCTGCATCTTTTAGCCCAGCACTGACCCTGAAAAGTAATTTTAACCGTACTTACCAGTAACTTGAATTTCCTTCCATAGGATATCATTGCCTGCTTTTGCTGAAAAAGTTTCTAAGTGTCGATTTTTGAAACATACAAATATTCCTCTAAAATCAGCCGAAATACGAATTCCGATTTACTCACCTGTTATAAGGAGAGACCTCAGTGCTGCATCTTTCAGCCCAGTACTGATCATCAAAAGTAATTTTAACCGTACTTACCAGTAACTTGAATTTCCTTCCATAGGATATCATTGCCTGCTTTTTGCTGAAAAAGTTTGTGTTGATTTTTGAAACATACAAATATTCCTCTAAAATCAGCCGAAATCCGAATTCTGATTTACTCACCTGTTATAAGGAGAGACCTTAGTGCTGCATCTTTCAGCCCAGTACTGATCCTGAAAAGTAATTTTAACCGTACTTACCAGTAACTTGAATTTCCTTCCATAGGCTAACATTGACTGGTTTCACTTGGAAATTCTTCTAAGTGTGGAGTTTTGGAACTTTATAATATTCCTCTAAAATCAACCAAAGTACGAATTCCAATTTACTCACCTGTTATCAGGAGAGAACCCAGTGCTGCATCTTTTAGCCCAGCACTGACCCTGAAAAGTAATTTTAACCGTACTTACCAGTAACTTGAATTTCCTTCATAGGCTAACATTGACTGGTTTCACTTGGAAATTCTTCTAAGTGTGGAGTTTTGGAACTTTATAATATTCCTCTAAAATCAACCAAAGTACGAATTCCAATTTACTCACCTGTTATCAGGAGAGAACCCAGTGCTGCATCTTTTAGCCCAGCACTGACCCTGAAAAGTAATTTTAACCGTACTTACCAGTAACTTGAATTTCCTTCATAGGCTAACATTGACTGGTTTCACTTGGAAATTCTTCTAAGTGTGGAGTTTTGGAACTTTATAATATTCCTCTAAAATCAACCAAAGTACGAATTCCAATTTACTCACCTGTTATCAGGAGAGAACCCAGTGCTGCATCTTTTAGCCCAGCACTGACCCTGAAAAGTAATTTTAACCGTACTTACCAGTAACTTATATTTTCTTCCATAGGAATCCATTGTCTGGTTTTCAGCAGAAAAGTTTCAAAGTGTCGATTTTCACAAACTACAAATATTCCTAAAAAATCGCCTGTATGACTTAAACGTATTCTTTCAACTGTTTACAGGAGATGCACCAGTGCTGGATCCAGGATCCAACACTGAGTAAGAAAAAGTAACGATAACAGTTTTTAACTTCTAAGTGAATTTCCTTCCATAGGATAACATTGGTGATTCTATGAGAAAAAGTTTCTAAGTGTGAACTTTTAAAGTACAATAATATTCCTTAAAAATCACGACTGTAACCAAAACGCTTTTACTCAACTGTTTACAGGAGATGTCCCAGGACTGAATCTAGGATCCAGTCCTGTGGTTAGAAAAGTAATCCATAAAGTAACTAATTGCATTTAACTAGAAATTCACATTGAGCTGAATGTTGCATTGTGTTTGAAAATGTGTTGCCCATTGCAACAACTGTAACTACTGTACTTAAAAGTCTATTGCCTATGTGCAAAGTATTTAAACTAAAGTAATTCATTCTGAGAAAGTATTTTTTGTAATGTAATGTATAATGTAATTACAATGTAATTTACAAAATAAAATATTTTTAAAAAATTGTTTCTAAAAATTTGGAAATCAGTATGAAAAAAATTTATATAGCAATTAATACATTTAAAAATTGTCATTTACAAAACCTTTGAAATTCACTGAAAAAACCGTAGGTTTCAGACATGTTATAGTTACAAATTAGCATTTAAAAAACCTTTGAAATTCACTGAAAAAACCATAGGTTTCAGGGACGTTATAGTTACAAATTAGCATTTAAAAAACCTTTGAAATTCACTGAAAAAACCATAGGTTTTAGGGACAGTTATAGTTAGTTGGACATTGCACTCGTACAAAACCCGTGAAATTCCCCCGTTATAGTTAGTCCAGCTAACTATAACTCGCGCCCCGCAATGCACTGCTGATGACGTCACATATTACATCACTCATGACATGGTCAGTGACATCACTGATGACATCACTGATGACATCTCAAATGACATCACTGATGACATCATCCACGTGATAATCTGATGCACCTCCTCACACCCAATATAACCTTTGATACACCCACTCTAAATTACAGACTGCCATTCGCAAAACCATAGACACTCCAACACCAGTAACTACATACCCACTCACTGATTCTTAGGTCTACGCACACATCCACTCACTCACCCGTACAGTCACTCATACTTACGGTCACTCAGTACAGGACTATCATATGCACTCATACTCCTATATAGACACTCAAACACCGCCACTCATCCATAGAGGTACTCACACACCTAGTCAGTCATGCAAATAATTAAACACACTACCATTTACTCACCTATACAGTTATACACACACCAGCTCACTTACTCATACAAATAGTAGCACATTCTTACGCTCTTATACAATCACTGATACAAGCACACACTCATCCATACAGCCACTATCACAATCACTCACTCTCGCTTATAGCTATTTATATACTCCAACACACATATATACTGCCTTTCACATATGTAGTTACTCACACATGTACCACTGGGACATACATTCACTCACTAACACACTCTTACACACACTTACCCACCCATACAGTCTATCACAGATGCACTCTTGAAACCATCCACCCAGTGAATCACCCACTCACACATCTATGCACAGAGTTGCACACACCCCTCCCACACAAACACTCAGGCACCCATACAGATACTCAGACAAGCATTCAATAACTCATATAGACACTCATGTAGCTATTCACAAACACATGCAGCCACTTACACAGCAACAGACAGACGGATACAGACATTCACCCAGTTTAGTCACTAACCCATGCATTCAGTAAGATACGTTAAATCACTCACTTATAGAGTCAGTCACGCACCTACTAAATCATCCATACAGACACTTACACACCCACTCATTCTTCAATACGTCTTTTCCTATATATATTAAAAATATTTAAACTTTACAGAAACACACAGTCACTGGATGATGTCATCAGTGATGTCATTTGAGATGTCATCAGTGATGTCATCAGTGATGTCACTGACCATGTCATGAGTGATGTAATATGTGACGTCATCAGCAGTGCATTGCGGGGCGCGAGTTATAGTTAGCTGGACTAACTATAACGGGGGAATTTCACGGGTTTTGTACGAGTGCAATGTCCAACTAACTATAACTGTCCCTAAAACCTATGGTTTTTTCAGTGAATATATATATATATATATATATATATATATATATATATATATATATATATATATATATATATATATATTGTACCCCTATAC
This sequence comes from Calotriton arnoldi, assembly GCA_963921515.1. Classification (NCBI taxonomy): domain Eukaryota; kingdom Metazoa; phylum Chordata; class Amphibia; order Caudata; family Salamandridae; genus Calotriton; species Calotriton arnoldi. The sequence continues at coordinate 52,997 of CAWUFW010001351.1, read as the reverse complement.
TTGTAATGGTAAGTACAAAAATATCAGAGAAAGAATGTCGCTCCAGTGATATTGCTGCTATGCCTATTGGAGGGCTCAAAATGTGCCAATATGTGCCTACTGGAGGTCTTATTAGAAAATGAACTGTTGGACCACGTATTCCAGCAAGCATTGGGACAGATAAAACAAGGACTGCAGGTAAATGAAAAAGGAGACTGCTAGCAGCGAACCACATGTGGAGACAATTACTAATAATATGTTGCACGTGAGGAGTTCGAATTGCAGAAAGCCATGCTGCAATTTTACCAATCAGGAGTCCAGTTCTAAGCAGCTCTATAAAGATCATGCCGCGTCAGAGTTAAAGCACTTGTAGCATTACATCTGTGAGCAAGGTCCAGGCATACCAAAACGCATCGGAGGAGAAATCATTACTGGAATTGCATGCTGCTACTTAACTTTTTAAATAAATAGCCTGACTTGGGAGTGCGACTCGTTCCTTCTTTGTAGTGAAGGCGGAGTTGTGTATGTTTGTATTTATATTGTGTAACATAATTAATCAAACATATTTATTTAACATTATATGAATTTTTACCAGTTCATCAATAAAAAATGAATTATCAATTAATAAATAATTGTTACTCAGATTAACTTCCCACCCTGTACCCCTACAAACCTAGCAGCCCGCACCTAAAATATAACTGAAAAAATAACTTCCATTACTTACATATTTAAAATACATAAAATAATTTATTAATAACTAATTGTTAATTAATTATTATTTAATTAACTTCCCACACTAGACTCCTACAAACCTAGCATCCCACAATTAAAATAAAATGAAGTTCAATAAGTATTTCACATTTTGCGTATTTCAATTTCAATTAAATAATGAATTTACAAATAATAATTATTAGCTATATACTTATTACATAATTAACTTCCCACCCTATACCCCTTCAAACCTAGCATCCTGCAACTAAAATATAAGTAAAATAAAACAGTATTTCATATTTTACATCATTAAAAATCAATACAATAAATAATTTACAAATAATAATAAATTGTTAATTAATTATTACTTATTTAACTTCCCACCCTACACCCCTACTAACTTAGCAGCCCGCAACTAAAATATAAATAAACGTATTAAGTATTCCATGAATTACATAATTAAGAATCAATTAAATAATTCATTAACAATTAATAATTGATTGTTAATTAATTATTAGTTAATCTCCTTCCCACCCTATACCTCTACAAACCTAATAGCCCACAAATAACATATAATGAAAATAAATCAGTATTACATAAATTACATAATAAATCTCAGTCATATAGTTAAATAAAATGTATTAGATAATAGATTCATTTCCAAATTAACTTCCCACCACTTCTCCCCCTACAAATCGAACAATCTAGTATAATACTATAAATTTCTATTAAAAATGAATACAATATTCTAAATCACTTGAAATTACAAGCTATATTTTTTAAAACAACTAATAACATTAATATAAACAATATTAACACATAAAAATAATATAGCAACTAAAACACATTAAACTAATAAAAAATAATATTTTTACCTACTATATTAGTGAAAATGATATTAAAAACATCAGTATTATTTACAACGATATTACTCAAAAAACGATATTCTTAGCAACAATATTTCTGCCTTATAATATTTGTGTGTCACGATATTTCATTTCCGATATTTCTGTCGCCCGATATTTTTAAAATGAAGTTTTATCCGAGCACCATATATATTTGTTTGTATATATGTGTAAAAAGAAAACAATTTTTCCTCATCTATTACAAATATATCAACAAATCATAAAAAACAAAAAAAAACAAAGGGGCCTATTACGATGGCGGGCGGAGACACGACCGCGGTGCCGGCGGTGGCTGTAAATGCCATTTACCGTGCACCGGCAGCGGTCCTCACGCCCGCCATATTAGCATGTCTAGACAGAGCCCATTTCCCGTCCGCTGCGGTGTGACGCCGACCGCCATCAAAGTGCGCCCGCCAGCGAGGCGGTGTGAGCCAATGAGCACTCACCGCCATGCGGAATGACGTCCCGTCCGCCGAACAAATCACGATGCCGGAAAAATGCCAGCACACCGCGGCGGAGCAACCGTATAGCCAAAGACGGCGGAGACACCACAGAGGAGCAAGAAAATAGACACCCGGCCCACACCGCGATGGATCCAGCTCTACACGCCTTTCCGGTGCTGTATATGATACACCACCTGCAAGTCATTGACCGGCGTGGACGCCGCCGCAGGTACGTACACACACAACTGTGCATGCAACACAATACACAAGTCAAGGGTTTGAAAACGGTGCATGTCCACACCAGACACCCCTGTGGGGACAGGCACACAGCCATCACTGCATCCACACATGTCCCACCTGTCACAAAAACACCTCGCCACATCCTGGCTACCCATGTTCCGCGATCATGAACAAATGTCCCGGTGTCGTCACCGCCGCGGTCAGTGTGCAGGAAAACATGCACACAACGCAGAGGCCAGTGCCAGCGCCAGCCATGGCCACTGTACAAACAACACAAAACCACTACTCAAAACACAACACACTAGCCCTCTCCCTGAAGGGACACATCATGTGCCTGCCATGTGCCACTCCTGCACAACAACAACACAGGTGAATACACACCCTGCCCCACATCCCTAACAACTGCAGAGATAGCCACAGCAGGAGTTGTTGCACAGGAACACATACCACAGAAGGCCAGGCCCCAGCCAACACACACACCACAACAACACCACACACATGCCAAGAACACTGAGCCCCAGCACAAAATGTACACACACACACATATTGATGATCAAACAATTCACTGCACACACAGCCTACCAACTTACACAGACACCCCCTACCCTGCCTCACAGCCACATACACAGACCACATGCTAGCAGCAATGGAGGACAACATACATGAAAGCTAAAGTGATGTGCCCACAAATGGAAGGACAAGGACACAACTATCAAGCATGTGTACATCACATGCAAGACAACAGACATCTGAGAACACCCACAGCCCATCAAATCACACATGGCTGCCACAGTGAGTCAACCCAAAACACAAGCACCTCAATTCAACAACTCAGGGAGACAGCAAGGCCACCCATGTCAAGGCACAGGGATGAGAGGAAGGCCATGAAGTCAAATACTGAACAGACACACATAGGTATGCAATTACCTGACAAGAGCATCTCTGCACCACAACACACAGGCCCCATTCACACACTCCATGATTGAGAAGCACAAGTAGGATACGTCACACATCCCCCTCTCACATCAGCAGCACACAACACTCCCATGTGCACCAAATCACAATTGCAGGGCACAACAAGTACACATACACGCACACCACTCCAGGGTGACACATGGGTGTAGTTGACAATGCAGGTGCACACACATCAACAGTCACCACAAAGTCACCCCTTCACACCACACACTTCTCCACCACCAAAGTGTACACTTTGGAAGTAAGGCATGGGACCAGGATTACTGACCACCACAAGAGGACCGTACACATACACTGCTGGGCACACAGTAAGTAAGCTCACACAGACACCATGACCCGTGCCAACCTGCATGAAAGCCTGTGCATAAACTCCCACCCTGTGCTGACATTGCCTCCAAACATGACATGTCTACACCATAGGCAACATGGACAAAGAAGGATGATGACAACAAGAACATTTTCAAAAACCACCTTCACTGCACCCACAAGTATAAGAGTCAGGAAGAATTGAAGTCCCTGTCACCCCTGCAAAAACATGGGAAGGTGAGACAACCCATTGCCAATGTTGAAGTGCCATACTGAGCATGTGACACAGTAAACCATGCACACACAGAAACAGTTTTATTGAGAAATTACACTGACAGAACTGACAACAGGAACAACTGTCTTTATTCACACTTGTGCATAGATAGATAACAAATGTGGGCAACTGCAGGGCCAGTGGCCACTACAATGTACAGAGTAGTTACATCAGAAGCTGCACAGGCAGGGGGCAAACAGTAGTGATCAACAAGGCAAGTACAATGTGCAGAGAAGTCACATCAGAAGCTGCACAGGCAGGGGGCAAACAGTAGTGATCAACAAGGCAAGTACAATGTGCAGAGTAGTCACATCAGAAGCTGCACATGCAGGGGGCAAACAGCAGTGAGCAACAAGGCCAGTGGCCAGTCCAATGTGCAGGTGAAGTCCATGAGAAACTGCACAGGCAGGGTGCAAACAGCAGTGAACCACAAGGCAAGTACAATGTGCAGAGTAGTCACATCAGAAGCTGCACAGGCAGGGGGCAAACAGTAGTGATCAACAAGGCAAGTACAATGTGCAGAGTACTCACATCAGAAGCTGCACATGCAGGGGGCAAACAGCAGTGAGCAACAAGGCCAGTGGCCAGTCCAATGTGCAGGTGAAGTCCATGAGAAGCTGCACAGGCAGGGTGCAAACAGCAGTGAACCACAAGGCAAGTACAATGTGCAGAGTAGTTACATCAGAAGCTGCACAGCGAATGTGTGCGAATATACCATGCCATGCTCAGCAACAGAGTCATGGGGATAACAATGGGCATCATAGACACCGCTGTGGACAGACAGGTGTGTGAGGGTGACTACCACTCAGATGTGGATGTCTGTCGGACTTGGAGGTGACTGTGTGTCGCGGTCAGTAGGAGGACCGCCTCGGGGAGTGTGAGGAACATCTGTGGAAGAGACATCTCTGGCTTGGGAAGCTGGAGGGCTGCTTGGACCAGGTGGGGTGGTGGCACGGGGAGGTGGACTGATGCTGTGGTGAGACACAGTGTGTGCAGGAGATTGTGGAGGGGTGCCTTTCCACTTTTTGGGGATCCTGAAAGGCTTCCCTGTCTGGGGACTAATGGGAACTGGTGTGGCCACAACAGGTAACCCCACCACCAAACCTGCTCCTGGTGCTGACTCTGGGGCCCCCTCTGGGGACATGCTGGATCCAGCTGTGCGCTTCCCTGGGGCTTGCCTCCACCCTTCTAAACCCTTTCTACCATGTTTAGCCCCTACAGTGCCCCCTTGTGCCTGCTTCACAGGACTCGGGATGGGAGTGCAGGTTGTGGGTGGATCAGCCATAGGGCCCTCATCCAGTGTAAGCCTTGCAGGTAACACCTCCTCAGTGGGCAGGGAAACTGCCTTCTTTGCTTTGCGAGCGGTCCTTGGGACAGGAGAGTCCTTGGCGGGGGATGACTCTGAGGTTTGTGACCCTGAGGCCTGTTTCTTGCCCCTCTGGCCCTTGGTGTCGCCTGACGGGCTTTTATCTCTGTGCTCTGGGGTGGTCTTAGTTGTCTGTGGGGATGGTGTCTGCGGCCTGGACCGTTTGGGCTGTTGCTGCTGCTGTGTGCTGCATGTGCTGTATCTGGACTTTGGGGTCTGTTGAGCATTGTCACTGTCGTCAGAGGTGCACAGTGATAGGGGGGTGGACAAAGGGACAGGAGCTGCTCCCTGAGAATGTGCCTGTTGCAGGGCTGCTGTCACTGTTGAGGACAATGACTGCACAGTCCAGTGTAGCCCACCCACATCCGAATGTATGCCCTCCATGAAAGCTATCACCTGGCCCAACTTTTTATCGTGGTCTAGGAAGGCATTGAGGAGAGCTGTCTGCCCCACACACAGCTGGCGCAATAGCTATACTGACTCAGCACTGAGGGCTGCAGGGCTGACATGGGCCGGGGCAGCAGTGCCTGGGGTGAAGGACACTCTTCCCTTTTGACTTGTGCGAACACGGGCAGCACCAGTGGAAGTAGATGGGAGGCTGGGCACTGGACGCTGTGTGGCGGAAGAGGAGGCAGAGTCCCCGTTCCCTGTGGCCCCCAACATGGATGCGTCACCGCTGGCGTCAGATGACGTAGAGCTTTGTGTCTCGGGTTGTGATTCCTCCAGCAGACTCCTGTCCCCCTCCTCGGCGCTGGTCACATCTGTGTCACTCTGCTCCGGTGCAGCTGTTGCACTGGATGCCTCACCGCTGGTGTCCGTCCCCTGTCCCTCAACGCACACGGGAGATGCTACATGGGAGAGAGAGGTAGTGTTAGTGGAGTGGCACCAACTGAAGTAACATGTGCAAGTAAATAACCATTCAAGAAGATGTGTTATCCGCGTTGCACATCACCCTGACTGAATATACATTGCCACCTCAATTATCAACCCAACAGTGCATGTAAAGAACAAATCCAGCCATAAGTGATCCCGGTGACTCACACAGCACACCATCCTGCCTGTGGCCCACTTCAGACACAGGCACAAAAATCTCTCTGACCACACAGGGTGCCGAGGATGGCAAGGATGAACACCACAACATGGTGTCAATTACGTACATGAATGGAGCAGTAGGGGAGCACACACACACAGACCACAACATAGTAGCCCACAATGGCCATTAGCGCATGCCAGCTACCATGTTGCTTGCACGGGCACAAGTACTGTAGCACATTGTCCTCAGAAGTTGTAGCAGCTGAAATCTGCTGTCAGGCATTGCACGCATTTATTGAAACACACTCAGATTATGCACACTGCCTTCAACATCAATATGAATTCACACAGTACCCCACTGCACAAGCTACCTGAATGCCCCAACTTTGAATGCAATGGCAATGCACATTGCGCAGATCACATCAGTGAGTACAGGTGGGACAAATGCATGTCAGATGCACCCAGCACAGACGCCACTTACAATCCACTGCATCACACTACCAACATCAGATAGCTCAGAGTTTATCCAATCTGTGGACACATGCAGCCACTCCCTGCCAAAGCCACCCGTCAACAAATACTCACCCCTAGCTTGCTGCTGATGCTCCTTCAATTGTGCATCCAACTCAGGCTGTGTAACGGCCAAGATGCGGGCCATTAGTGGGGTCATGCTGCGTCGGGACAACCTGCCGCTCTGCGGGATCAGCCCCAGCGTCATCTCGGCCACGTTATTGCTCAGCCGGCAGATGTCGTCCCACCTTTTATGACAGTGGCTGTGCCGTCGGTTTGACACACCCAGATCACGCACCTTGGAGGAAATGGCCCTCCACACGGCTTTACGCTGGTGGACTTTCAGCTGCAGGCATGGGAGACAAGAGGGGTAATACATCAGTTACACAGTGTATACTACCAAAATCTCTCAATACAGTGGCACGATACTCACTCATCCCAAATCAACAGATATGTGTAACAGAGCCAAGAATGCATGGCACATGGTACAATGGCATTGGAGAACCACACGTGAATCCATGAAGGTGGGAGGGTGGACACAGTACCTCTACATCCCATTCACATGCAGGATGCCAGCATATCAAGCAATGTGTAGTCTGCCCACATCTACTGCCCGCTGTTAGCTAGAGCAACACATAGATCAGATAGCAACACATGGTTGTTGGTGGACTCACTGTGTCCAACACTGCGCAGCCCCCAATGTCCTAGCCCTGTGAATGGCTCACTGTGTCATGGAGCTCACATACAGTCACATCAACTCTCATACACACACCCTTGTCACAAGGCTTGTCGTGTGCAATCTACAGGGCTGAGATGGCTCTTTGATGAAGATGTGTGAACAAAAGACACATGGAACACACTGTACATGCAGTGATGTGTACTTGTGGGATTGTGCGGCGACTGTGCAGGCCAGGTGAGCTGACACTGAGAGGGACATTTGGGACCCACACAGCCATTCACACAAGCAATCACTGGCCTGACTCCTGCATTACCAAGTTGCTGCTTCACTGTATGGCTGACAGGACAATACATGTCCCTCAAATCTGGATGGGCATTCAGGGAAACGTGTGAAAGAGGCTACACAGCCCTTCCCCCTGGAGAAAACATGCTAGGCAGTGCATGTCAGAGCCCCACACTCACTGACACATACTGCAGCACCTCCACCTCACGTGTGCCCCCCCTGCACTCTCACTCACACTGTTGTAGACTTACCATGACATTAGGGGCACCATAGAGCCTTGGGTACTGTGCAAGCACCCCGTCCACCAGGACCTCCAGCTCCTCGCTGGTGAAGGGACTGGCCCGGATCTTCTGTGTCCTCGACATCATCGTGGACAGGTGGCAGCAGCAGCAGGTGGAGTTCAGGGGTGGCAGGCAGCAGTCCCTAGAGACAGCAGCAGCAGGTAGAGGGTGGCAGGCAGCAGCAGCAGGTGGAGGGTGGCAGGCAGCAGTCCCTGGAGGCAGCAGGTAGGGTGGCAGGCAGCAGTCCCTGGAGGCAGCAACAGCAGGTGGAGGGTGGCAGGCAGCAGTCCCTGGAGGCAGCAGGTGGAGGGTGGCAGGCAGCAGTCCCTGGTAGCAGTGGAAATGTGGGGCATCCTCCCACACATATATAGGCCCCTGGGGCTGTGTCAGTGGTCCCACGCCGCTGCAATTGGTGTACCAGGTCTGCTATTTTTAAAATCATCCAATGTCCGCCTCCGCGGTGGCGGTGCACGCCTACCGCGATTTTCAAAACCATATGAAGCAACCGCTAGTGTGCGTCCCATTGGCTGCAAGGGCATGGACCATGGCGGTGACACACCGCAGGGGCCAGGCGCGCGCTACCGCGGTGGTGCATCTTTTGAATGCTTCCAATGACCGGCTACGCGGTTGCGGAACACGCCTACCACTATTTTCAAAATTGCATCAGGCTACCGCGAGGGTGCTTCCCATTGGCTGCCAGGGCATGGTCCATGGTGGTGACAGTCCGCAGGGGCCAGGCGGTATGCACCGCCATATGGGTGCCATACAGTGCCTGTAGTGACCGTGAGCTGGGTAGCGGCACATGCCAACCGCCATATACACATGTAGATATGGCTGAGACTACCGCGATCGTGTCTGGGGTATTGGCGGTGACAGTCCTCGGGGGCCAGGCGGTATGCACCGCCATATGGGTGCCATACAGTGCCTGTAGTGACCGTGAGCTGGGTAGCGGTGCATGCCTACCGCCATATACACATGTAGATATGGCTGAGACTACCGCGATCGTGTCTGGGGTATTGGCGGTGACAGTCCGCAGGGGCCAGGCGGTAGGCACCGCCCTATGGGTGCCATACAGTGCCTGTAGTGACCGTGAGCTGGGTAGCGGTGCATGCCAACCGCCATATACACATGTAGATATGGCTGAGACTACCGCGATCGTGTCTGGGGTATTGGCGGTGACAGTCCTCAGGGGCCAGGCGGTATGCACCGCCATATGGGTGCCATACAGTGCCTGTAGTGACCGTCCGTGGACTTGCGGAGCAGGTTTGCTGCACATATGGAGTCATCCATCTCTATCCATAGCCCAACATGAACAGTGCCCAGTGTCTCCAACATTGAAGGACCCTCATGAGGCCAACATTACGAATGGGACATTTAACTCCATGTCACCTACACATGCCATATATGTGTATGTGATAAATTGCATTGACACATACACACGCACATGTCACATGTGATGTGTAAGGGCATGTAGACTGTACAGTTTTTGTGTTGCATAGCATATGTAGCTAATGGTCAATGTGTGTAGGTGCAATGTAACGCACAATGCTGTCTCATTGTGTGAACTAGGGGCATCATTGACTGTCACATTGTCTACTGCACATGCACACACGTGTTCACCACGCTTAGCCTGTGGTCAGTGTGTACTTGATGTGTGCCATGTGCAACCTGTGTTGGGAGGTGTATCATGGACAGCAGCACGGTGTGCTAGGGTAGTATTGTAGTTTGACACATATGCTGGGGGTAATACTCACAGGTGTGCGCACACATGTGGTGCCATATCCCACTGTGCATGCCAATGAGCAGGAGGTGTGCACAGATCATTGCTGCGGGTAAGGGGACTAGTGTACGAGTACTGTGCCTGATGTGTACCGACTTGAGCATTGCTCTGTTGGTTGATGGTGCAGTCTGTAACATTTGGCAATGTGTCTGTAGAAATGTGAAATGTCCTGTACATCTCATGGTGTGTTTCATTGACATATGTGCACTTTCATCTGACCTAGGAGGAGGCCCAATATCCATCGTCCATTCACAGTGCTGGCTGACATGGAGAATGAAGAGATCATCCGCAAATTCAGGCTGGATAGAGTTTCCCTACAAAACCTATGTGCCATGTTGGAGCCCCACCTGCATCCACGTCGCACATATCCAACTGCTTTCACTGCGACTTCAAAGGTGATGGCGTGCCTGCATTTCTTTGCGACAGGCTCATTCCAGCACACGGTAGCAAGCGCAGGTGGGATGTCACAACCGATGTTCAGCATGGTGCTGAGGGATGTACTGTCAGCTATGATGAACTACAAGGACAGATACATTCAATTCCCCAGGGGGCCAGAGTTGGTGGCTGTGAAGGGAGATTTTTATGCCCTTGGACACATCCCCCATGTTGTTGGTGCCATTGATTGCACACATGTTGGGCTTGTGCCACCACAGGCACGTGAGCAAGTTTACAGAAATCGGAAGCATTACCACTCAGTAAATGTTCAAGTGGTGTGCCGGGCGGACATGATCATCTCCCACGTGTGTGCCAGGTATCCCGGGTCAGCCCATGATTCGCACATCATGCGCAGCAGCATCGTCCCGCAGCTGATGGCCAATCTGCTTCCTGAGCGTGCATGGCTTGTGGGTGAGTATGCATAGTGGAGTAGCGTGGTGTGTGTGTGACATGCTGTCCTGTGGCATTGTGGAACATCAAGGTTAATCTGTGTTTCTCACACCCAGGTGACTCTGCATATCCTAACCATCCGTGGTTGCTGAGCCCACTGCGGAATCCTGTGACAGCAGCTGATGTGCGATATAATGATGCCCATGGGAGGACACGGCGTGTAATAGAGCGTACATTTGGTCTCCTAAAGTCACGATTTCGCTGCCTGGACCGTACCGGAGGTGCCCTGATGTACTCGCCAAGGAAGGTGTGTCAGATATTCGTGGCATGCTGCATGCTCCACAACCTGGCCATTCGCAAGGCAATACCCCTGATCCTGGATGATGATGAGCAGCCAAGGCCCCCGCCTGCAAACCAACCCGGGTCCAGTGACGAGGACAGTGGAGAGGAGAAAGGTGTCGACATGCGTCAACAGCTCATCAACCGCTACTTCACTTGAAGGTGAGTGACGATGTAGGAGGGACACATGGTCTGATGGTGTTGCAGTTGCTGTGAGGGTGTATGTGAGCTTGGTGACTGCAGCCTTGTGTTCACTCATTGCTGGTTGGCAATGTTTGTGGGATAGGGTAGTTTGACACAGATACAGGATGTCTCCATGGCGACTGTTGTTCTGTGTAATGTGTGAAGATTGGAGTACCTTGTTGACAAGTGTTGTGTGATGTGTGTGATGCCACACCAAAACAAGTGACTCTTGTTCTAATGTTTTTCCTAGGTCCCTTCAGCCTCTCCTTGCCTACCTACATTCCATTTCCCTGGGACATTTACATCACGGTAAAGGTTGCACATCCTGTATTAAAGACGGAGCAGACACAACAACATGTGTGTAAGGTGTATTTATTTACAATTGTGACATGTGAGGGTCGAGGAAATGTACATGGGGGGAAATTTGAAGAAATGAGTTGACGGTCATGGTAGATGAGATAATTGAGTAGTCACCACAGTGATGTGGAGACCCAGTCCAACAGACAGATGCCATTCACATGGCCGTGTGGGGAAGGATAGTCCAAAAGGTAAATGCAGTGGTGCAGTGGTCTGCCATCATGGCTGGCTCCGGGACTTGCCTTTGGCAGGTGCTTTGGCACGTGATGCCTCCTGGCCTTTCCTTGGACGGCCCCTTTTGCGCTTGACTGGAGGGGCCTGTGCTGCAGGGGCAGTGGTGTCTGAGGACTCACCCCCCTCTGTGGATGCTGGGGAGGATGACGAACTGTCATCCTGCTGCCCATCAGGGGGAGGCGGAGATGTTGAAGGTTGCGCTGGCCTGTCCCTCAGAACCGCCACTTGCTGCCCAAAGAGGTCCACAATTTGTCCCATGCGGGTGTCCATGGACCTCATCAGCAGGAGGAGCTCCCGAGAATCTTCCTCAGACCGGCCCATTCGTCCCTGGGCCTGTTCGTATGCCCCAAGGACTCTGTTGATGTGGGACAGGGCTTCCGTCCTAGGCTCAGTTCCCCTCTGCATGACCCTGCCCCTCCCACCCTCACTGCTGCCACGGGCCTGTTGGCTCCCCACATTGCTCCGCTGTATCCTCTCCCTGGCCTCCTCAGTAGATGTCGTGGGGTGCTCATCACCTGGGGCAGGGAGGGTGTTGCGGGCAGCTGTGGTGGGGTGGTGGTGGTGGTGATGGTAGTGGTTGCCACACAGGCCGTGACAACAGCTGTCTGGGGAAGGTCATGGGTTGCAGCAGATGTGGTTGTGGGGACAATGGGTGCCTGGGCCTGGTTGCGGCCTGCCACAACAGATGTGCTGGCTTGGGGCTCATCATCCAAGGAATCCAGGGAGTCTTCATCCAGTAGTCTCTGTTCCGGGGTGGGGGACTGGCTCTGCATGTTGGTGGTGTCGTCCTCTGCAGTGAGTTCTTAGTCACCTGTGGGTCAGATAAGAAATGGTCATTGTGTTGCAACCAGCAAAGCTTCTGTTCGCACTGTTACATCAACTGTTTGTACATCCAGCAGTTGTTCACTGATCTAATTTGCAGTTACCGACATCCAGTGATGCATTACAAGCTGTTGAGGTACATGCATTACTCGTCCATATTGGGAGTTGGCAAGACATGACATGCACAATTTATATTTTTTACATTGACAGGTTCATGTTGGCATCTAGTGAGTGTTTAATCATATGTGATCCAGTTACGCATGTATGTCACTTGTTGTGCCCTTGCAGCTGTTTTCTCTGCACATTGGGGGAACATTGTAGTTGCAGCCATACCTTTGGCATGTGGTGTACATATCTGTATTTGCACTTCCAGCGATGCTTTCTTTGCTTTCATTTGGTCCTTGCTGGTCTGGACCCCTGCCATTTTCAGATGGTATGCAGTGGTGTGCAGGGTTGTGCACTGAGTTACATCTACATGTGGATCTGAATGTCACACTTTGGTTGCTGTCATGGTTTCATTTGCTTAGGTGTGTGCACACTATAATGGCCAATGCTATCTGGGTGTGCAGTTGTGCAATGTGAGGCCTGGTGTCCTATGCCACCATGCTTGTCGTGAGGCATATCTGGCTGCATGTAGTGGCTGGTGATATGTTCTGTTTGCTGTTTTTGGCTTGTATTTGTAAGACCTCTCTGTGTGTGTGTGTGTGTGTGTGTGTGTGAGGAAGGCTTCCATCTTGGTCCAGTGTGGGACAAGTCAGCATGATATGTCTACCTACCAGTGATTTGGAAGTGGACATTGCAATGACTGACACATGCATCTTAGTGCGAGGGTGTTATCAGTCTTGGGGGCTGGAGCTCATGTGGGCTTGTGTGAGTTGTTGTGCAAGCTTCCCAACCCCACACACCCCGACCTGTGAGCTGCGGTTAGCTACCTGTTAGTTGAGTGGGTGGCATACAATGCCTGCCACATGATTCTGATTGGGGGTGGAGTGGCCCATCCTACTCAGGGGTGGGACAGCATGCATAGTGGGATTTGTGGGACAATTTGCCAACCCCACAACACCGTCTCCGTGTGAAGATGGCTACCTACCGGTTGAGGTGAAGGTGAGCAATGACATGGCTATGTGACTTAAGAGTCATTTGGGGAGGAACGTGCCTGTGGTGAGCAGAAGGTGTGTGTGGGTTTCAGTACCCAAACTTTTCACATCACATTAGGGCATGGGGTGTGGCCCCACCATCACTGTTGTCGCAACTATCTGGGTGTGGGGTTCACTCCCCCAATATTTGCAGGCAAAATAGGGCATGGGGTATATCCACCCCATCACTGTTGTCCCAAGTATCTGGGTGTGGGGTCCACTCCCCCAACATTTGAAGGCACAATAGGGAATGTGGTATAGGCTCCTATCACTGTGGTGACATACAGCAGGTTGAACATCTCACCCAGCAAACATTTCCACACTATCATGGTTTCATGGTATTTGTGGACCTGAGAACATGAGCAAAGTACTGGTGATGCAGTTGTTCCGGGGCATCCATACACTTACATGTTGTCATCAACAGTGGTGTGTGTAAGATACAGTCATCCATGTGCAGACAATGTGTGCTTTTGGGGCCAGACTATACCAGCACTGTTCAGACAGACAGTGTGAGATGTGACCATTGTCAATGCATACACACATTGCTGGTCCCAAGCAGACACATTTGTGCATTTTAGTCAGACAAAGTACTCTTGTTATGCAATTCAGTGCAGCACTGTGGCAGCTGGGTCTGTTGCAAGACAGTTGGGATGTGCATAGTTTAGCAGTGTGAGTCCCAGGTCCAGTGGAGTTTTTTGGTAATCTGCACTTCCACTGTTTACATTGCAACACTGTGGTATGACATGGGTGATTAGCACATTGACAACCAACCTGCCAGACACTGCTGCAGGGAAGCATGATAGGTGTTAGTGTTGCAGTGTGTGATGCCTGGCACAGTAGACACAATGTGGGAAATTTTTGCAGTGAGACTTGTGCATGCTGAGTACAATACGACTGTTTAGCATAATTTGTGTAGGTGACTGTGGACAAAGTGGTATGGTGTGATGTGCGGGGGAACAAACGTCACATGCCTATGAGTGGGACAAGTGCTCCATCATGCTGATCTGTTGTAGAAGTGGGCCTGTTGTGGGTTGTACTGCAGTGTCACCAATTCCACACACCACTCCCAGTTGAAATGGTTACCTACCAGTAAGTTTGATGAGTCACATTCAATATCTGCCACATGGTTGTGGTTGTGGGGAGTGCTCCATCTTGCGCAGCTGTAGGACAAGGGGGCCTGGTGGGAGTTGTAGTGCAGACTTCCAAACCACACACACACCTCCCTGTGAGGATGGCTACCTACCTGTTAGGTTAAGGTGAGCAATGCAATGGCTGCCACATGGGGGTGGGGGGGTCAGGGCTCCATCTTGCGCATCTGTAGGACAAGGGGGCCTGGTGGGAGTTGTAGTGCAGACTTCCAAGCCACACACACACCTCCCTGTGAGGATGGCTACCTACCTGTTAGGTTAAGGTGAGCAATGCAATGGCTGCCACATGAGGGGGGGGTCAGGGCTCCATCTTGTGCATCTGTAGGACAAGGGGGCCTGGTGGGAGTTGTAGTGCTGACTTCCAAACCACACACACACCTCCCTGTGAGGATGGCTAATTACCTGTTAGGTTAAGGTGAACAATGCAATGGTTGCCACATGGGGGGGGGGGTCAGGGCTTCATCTTGCGCAGTTGTCGGACAAAGGGGGCCTGGTGGGAGTTGTAGTGCTGGCAGCATGTAAACATGTACCCATGGTGATGTTTGTAGCTACCTTTGAGGTGAACCTGAGGGACTGTTGGATTAATGTGTGAGAGATGTGTTGGTGAGAGTGTGGTGCTCATGACTGCATTTGTACATGGGAGGTATAGCTTAGTAGTGGTGCAAGACAGTACATGTCAGTGTGATGTTAGGCATTTGTTTGTACTTACCAGCCTCCACTCCCCGGGTATTCCTGTGAGACTCTCTGGATGCAGTATGCCAAGCACCTTCTCCTCCCATTCGGTGAATGTCTTGAGTGGAACGGGAGGGCCACTGCCTGTCCTGTGAGCCAGCTCATGGTTCTTGGCTCTCTTTTTCTTGACCACTGCCTTCAGATCGTGCCAGCGCCTCATAATTCCATTTCTATTGCGTGGCACGGTCCCTACTGCATTTACCTTATCTACTATCCTTCTCCACATTAGCGTTCTTGTGGCTACTGGTGTCTGTTGTACCAGGTTACCAAACAATTGGGGTTCTACCCTGATTATCTCATCTACCAGGACCCTCAACTCACTGTCAGTGAATTTGGGCATTTTCTGTGGTGACATGGTGTGTGATGTGCCAAGGTGTTTGAGGTGCAAGTGTTGAGGTGGTGGTGGTGGTGGTGATGTGTATGGTGTGTGATGTGCAAAGGGGTTAGAGGTGCAGGTGTAGAAGTGGTGGTGGTGGTGGTGATGTGTGTGTGTGTGTTGTGCAGATTTGCCTCTCCTGTCAGCTGTGGTGTATGTCCCTTCAGTTCTGGAGTTTTGCAAAGGATTGTGGTCTGGTAGGGGGCTGGATTTATACTGGGCTATGTGGGTGTGTCAGGATGGGGTATTGGTTGCAGGTGTAGTGTGTGTGTCGTCCTGGGATTTGTAGTTTTTGAGTTTACCATGGGGGTGTGTCTTTGGGCTGTGTTATGTGTTTTTGGGTGCATGACTTGTTTGCTTGATGCACTTTGTGGGCATGTTGTGTGTATTTTTTCCGACCGCCATTTTTTTCACGGAGCGTACGCAGTGGTGGCTATGCTACGGCGCTTCCGCGGGCTCTCTCATTCCTCACTATTGTCGACCGCGGCGGTCGTAAACAGCGCTCTGCACCGCAGTCATGTCGGGATATCATAATTTCCATGGCGGTGTCTCCGCTGTGGTTGCGGTGGTTTGGGCTGTTTCCGCAGCTAATCCGAACGCCGCGGACGGGTTTCGGGCTTCTCCGCATGCGACGGGCGGTTTCTCGGGTCTCCTTTCCACCGCGGTTGGATTTTTACCGCCGAGGATCCTAATCTAGCCGTCGGTTTTCCCGCGGTAGCGGCGGGCGGTGAGTTTCCGCTACCATGGCGGTCGGGTTGCTTTTCCGACCGCCATCGTAATGACCCCCAAAGTTTGCCTCAATTTTTTAAACTTGTAAACTTGATTAATACTATTTACATCCTCAGTTATAATATTGTATTACGTCAAAATGTATATATTCAAAATTTATTAACAAACTTTGAGAGTGAGAAGGATATAGCAAAGGCTATCCAAAGGGTGCATAGAGAGCCATTTATTAAAAATCCTAATAGGGTTAAGCCCTGTAAGATTCTCCTTAATTTTCAGACTTATGCTTTGAGGGAAAAAATTCTTTCAAATGCACTGAAAATGAAGACACTAAGGGGTAAAGATTTCTTTTTTGAGATTAGATCAGACCTATCTCAAGTTACTCTAGACAGACAATGGGAGTTGAGAAAGCGTCTAGAGGAATTTTAAAAAGTAGGGACCATGGAACAGCTTAGATTTCCTGCGTACCTAAGAGCCATGCACAATAACAAAATGCACATTCTAAGGAATCAAACGGGCAAATGAGCTGTTAGAGGCTATTAGAAGGGATGGATTGGCAGTAATTCTAGCATGACGAGGGTGGAGGAGATGATATAGAAGATAAGAGTAGGTTGTAGGTCACTGTGTGCCCTGTCCTGGCGGGGAGGGGAAGCGGATCACATGAATATACTTATTTTTATTGTTTGGTGGTGGGTGCCCAGGGGCACCTAAAATGGACTAACATCAAGTCCAGGAGGAAGCAAGGGCGGGTTCTCCAGGGAGGGTAGGGAAGTGGGGGAGGGGTCAGGGGGAGCACAGAGTGGGGAGCATAAGGGAAACAAATCATAAAAAATCTCAAAAACCTCAGTGAGCCATAATTCACTTAGAACAGCTATAAGTGACCAGGTAGAGAGCAGAAAGATAGAAGCAGGAATAGGTCTACCTAGGTATTACCATGGAATGTTAATGGGTTACACATGAAAGGGAGGAAGAAGAGAATTTTGCAATATCTAAGGGATTCTCTGGCACAGATATTAATTCTACAAGCGACCTACCTGGTGAAAAGTGAGTGCGTTGAGTTATTCAGAAAAGAGAGGTGGGTACAGCTGGTGGTTTGCACCAATCAGGGTGCGAATATAAGAGGGGTGGCAATATAGGTGAAAAAACAGGTTAAAGGCACACATATTAGATACGATTTTGGATAAGGATGGTAGGTGGATCATAGCAAAAACTAAAATATCTGATAGATTATTAATATTAGTAGGTTTCTACGGTCCAAATTCTGATGACATTGAGCCACTAAAAGCTGTGTTTTCCGATCTGTTGGAGTTCCCGGGTCCTGTAATTATGGCAGGAGATTTCAATGTGATAATGGACTTGAAATTAGACAAAACAAATAAAAGCAGAGCAATATCTACCCCAAATCAAGACCATGAAAAAACAATACGCTGTCTGTGATTTATGGAGAGAAAGGTCCGGCTGTCTGCAAGGTGCTTCCTTCCACAACAAGAAATATGGGGACAGGTCCAGAATAGACTATTTTCTGGTAAATCTGAACCTGAGAGAGAGATATCGCGTATAAGACGGCCCATCTTTCAGACCACTCCGCAGTAACACTAGCGATCAAACATACTAGTAGGATCACAGAAAGGAAATGGATTCTAGATCGTATTACACTTACAGATATTGAATTAATGGACTCTTTAAAATTAGAGGTCAGAGAACTTCTTAAGATCAATATAGGATTGGCTCCCACAGCGATAGTTTGGTACACACTCAAAGCTTATGTTAGAGGTAAAATCACGAGCGCTGTTTGTTTTAAAAATAAGAGATACAGAAGCTAGGTGAGTTGGCTAGAAGATGAAAATAAAAATATAGAGCTTGATATAACTAAAAACATAGAGTAGGATAGTAGGCTCCTGTTAGAGAAAAGTTGCATACATTGAAAGACCAAATGGAAGATATCCTTTATACTCAGATTAAGAAGCAATGGGATGCTAGTAAGTTGGCCCATTTTGGATATGGGGAGGGAGCAGGGAAGCTGTTAGCTTGGAAGATAAAAGCAGACTAAAATAGAAATCTGACTAAGGAAATCCAGGGCGTGCAGATAGGTGTAAAATTGACTAGTGATTCAGAGATAGAGGAGGCCTTTAAGAGCTACTTTCAGGACCTATACTCGGAAGAAGGAGTAGTCCCAGAAGAAGAGGTTAACCACTAGTTAGTGGAAAGTTTTAAACCCCTTAACCTAAACCAACAGAACTTCCTAAATCAGGCCATCACTCAAGATGAGTTCAGAAGGCCCATACGGACCAGTAAGGGAGGTAAAGCTGCATGGCCTGATGGCTTACCAGTGGAGCTTTCCAAAATCCTGGGAGATGTATTAATCCCGTACATGACATCGATGTTTGGGAAGATTTTAGAGCAAGGAGCACAACTGCCAAAATCCTGCGTTGAGGCGATAGTAACACTTATTTTAAAACCATGTGAATCATACAGGCTGATAACAAATCTTAACACCGACTACAAAAGTTTTGCAAAAGTCCTGGCAGAGAGATTGGGTAAAGTAGGCGGAGGGATAATACACAGTGATCAGAAGGGGTTTATTAAGGGAAGATATCTACATGAGTTAATGTATGGCCTTATAGGGGCCATCGATCTTGCAACTACTCATTTGATCGCTTTAGCAGTGATAACTTTAGATGGCAGCAAAGCATTCTACAGGGTAAAGTGGTCTTACCTGTCCACTATCTTAAAAAGATACACGCTGGGGGGCAAATTTTGTAGAGTATTTCAATTAATATTTCAGGATCCCTCAGCAAGAATACTAGTGAATGGGAATTTAACCTCATCCTTTAAAATATCCAGAGGTACAAGAGAAGGCTGTCCTTTATCCCCTCTTTTATTTAATCTCTAAATAGAGCCTTTAGCACATAAACTTAGAATGGCAGCTAATATTCCGCCTTTCTCTCACAAGGGTTGGGTAAAGAAGGTAGCATTATATGCGGATGACCTTATGGTTTTTACCTCGGATCTTCCGGTGGCCTTGCCAGCTATCCTACAGATATCCTCAGATTTCGGTAAAGTGTCTGGATATGTAGTAAATGCAGGGAAAACAGAGATCATGCTATGGAATCAGGGAAAAGACAATCTGTTAATCAAGAAGGAGATGAGAGACTTGGGTTTAAAGATTGTGCAAGACATTAAGGAAATCCCAGAAGCAAACCTGGGTAAAGTATTAAGAGAAATTATACGCATAATGAAGGGATGGGTACATCTCCACTTAACAATTTTTGGGCGGGTCAATCTGGTAAAGATGGTGATACTGCCAAAAATCACTTTCCTGTATAATACGAATCCCCTGCATTTTGAGAAGTCACTGATCGATAAAGTGCAGCAGGCTATAAACGCTTTTGTTTGGGCAAATAAGGAGATCAGAATCTCATGGAAAAGGAGAAGGGAGAAAAGGGGGTTATCCCTGCCAGACATTCAATACAATGCCTGGGCCTTCCAGTTGACAAACACCAGAATGCTTTTCAATACGCGAGACGGATCAGAACTAGGGACTATGTTTATGGTAATGGTAAAAGGAACCACTGTGGGTACAGACTGATTCCTATTTAAAATTTGGAGACCCAAAATTCTTTACAAATATTAAATTAAAAGTATTGCAAGCAATGGCCAGAATGTGGTTCAGCATTAGACAATTGACAAAATTAGACTACTATTCTAATTCGTCCCCAATCTGGGATTTACCAGGGTCCCCGAAGTGCCTTAAAGACAAACTAGCCCTACCAATAAGGAATGCAGATATGCGTTACTGGGGCGACCTAACTCAGGATGGTAAGCTTATACCATGGGATGACTGAAGTGAGATGTTGAGGGGGAACACTCATGAAATTTAAATATCTACAATTGAAAAGCTGGGAGCAAAGTCGGAGGTCGGCATTGGAAACTAACTGGAAGAACAGCTTGTGGGGAAACCTCCAGGAAGCAAGGAAGTGTCAATCTGGTATTGGGAACTGCAAGAGATCATGGATGGAGATTTCAGTCTTGGCAGAAGAGCTGTGGGGAGGATGCTTGCCGAGGGAGCAGTTACAAAACATTTGACAAGTATCGATGTACACATTATACTCCATTGTTAAGCCTGTTTTTTTAAGGAGAAACCACCTCTTTTCACTTCACAGGGCATACATAACACCGGAGAGGCTGTTGAAGATGGGTAAAGGAAAATCTGCTAAGTGTGCAAAATGTGATTTAGAAAAGGCGACGGATGTTCATGCCTGGGGATCCTGAGGTTTGGGGATGAAGTGGGTAAGACCATTTCATGCATTTTGGGGCTACATGTTAAGGTAAGCCTTTCATTGATTATTTTTGAAGTGGCTGACGGTCTAACAGGAATTTCCAGAGATCTCCTACTCTATTCTATTTTACTGGCAAAAAGGGAAATCTGTCATAAGTGGGTGGGAGGCACCCAACCTCAACACTCCGAGTGGCTAGATTACTTATTCTACATGTCCAAAATGGACTTATTGGAGAAAGCTTCCAAGAAGAAAAGATTCTGATGTTTACTATCGAATTGGGCTAGGGTGTAGTTGGAGGGGTGGAAATACGAAATGCAAAAAGAGCATATACCTTGCCCAATGATTACACCTATATAGCTCTCTTGGCTGTGATGGCCTCCCACTCCATGCAGCTGCCGTTAATCGGACAATTTGGGAGAAATGCACCCTTTCGGGGCAATTTCTACACTTGTACCTGACTTTAGGCAAGTTTTGAATTATGGACCGTGTTAATAGACATTAGAGTCTGAGGTGAATAAGGAAAAGAAAAAAAAATTATTAACAAACTTTACATTTTGTAAGGGTTTAAATGTACTACTCTTACACTAGCCTAAGCAACATTGGGAAAGTGACTGGTTTTGGAGGGGTCTGATTAAATATTCTTACTCCAACCAAAGCAAGTATTAGACTCTGAGGGGTGACATTTACTATTTCCACTCCAATCTAAGGAACATTGGGAAAGTATTTGCTTTTGAATGAATTATATTTACTATTCCCACTCCATCATAAACAACAGTGAGGAAAGTGTTAGACTCTCGAGGAGGCAGATTTACTATTCACACTGAAACTGAGCACAATTTGGAAAGTTTTGAACCATGGAGGGGTCAGATTTACTATTTGTAATCCAATCTAAGCAAAATTAAGGAAAGTGTGGGAATATGGAGTTGTCTGATTTACTATCCCCACTTCAATCTAAGCAACTTTAGGGAGAGTGTTTGGACTTTAGAGGGTCCAGTTTTATTATTCCCACTCCAACTTAAAAAAACATTGGAAAAAGTGTTGAACTCTGGAGAGATCACATTTTCCATTCACACTCCAAATTGATCAAATGTTGGACCTTGGATGGATCAAAATTATTATTCCTAATCCAACATAAGCAACACTGGGAAAAGTGTTTGACATTGGTGCGATCAGATTTACAAGCTCTATCCAACCTAAGCAACAGTGGCGAAAGTGTTAAGCTTTGGTGGCATCATACTAAGGGCCTGATTACAAGTTTCGTGGTGTGACCGCCAGTCTGATATGGCGGTGGGAATGAGTACTCCGCCGAGCAGCTGGCCTCTTCGCCCGCTGTATTAGGAGTTTCCGACGGGGCTGACAGTTGCACAGCAGCAGAGACATGACAGCGGAACCTTTCGCCAATGCTGCCTGCACTACAGTGCTCCCAGAATGCAGCTCCTGCCATACATTTAAGTATCGTGCACTACTGAACATCTGTAATACAGTGACTATCATGCAAGCGAATGTTGTTTCACATTACGGACATGCACGCCCTAGAACGTGATAGCAGCCAGTCGGGCGTAATTTTCTTTTTTTAAATTATTTTTCAGTTTGATATAGCATGAACCCAACACGAAGGCATGGGAGCACTTTACATGTGCAACAGTGACAGTCCAAAAAGACACAATCACCCTCGGCTCAATTTTTGGCCTCATTTACTGCCTTTCGACTGACTCGCGCATGGCGGTGTCCCCGCCGGGAAAAGGTTGGCGGAAAGGCAGGTCATGATTAGCCCCGCAGGAAGCTTGGCGGGAACCACTCCATGGGCCGCCTCTACCTCCCCCGCCACCGCCGTGGGAGCAGAAGTATCGGCAGTGGCGGCAGTCTTGTGGGCGTGTTACTGCACATATCATAATCTGGCGGTCGAACCGCTGAGCAACTGGTGGGAGGACCACTGAAAACGCAACAGCGGGACACATCCCACTGTCGTCGTAATCAGGCCCTAAATTTTTTGTTTTTTTTTAAATAAACAATATTAAAAGAATTATTAAACTTTGGGGGTGAGAATTAATATTGACACTCAAAATTAATTAAATAAAACAATTACACAAATTGAATAAAAACAACTTGCAGAATTGCATGCCTCTACCCTTATTTTCTAAGATCCAAGTACTCCACAGACAAAAAGTAGAATATGGTTAGCCACACTTTTAATGCTTATTTGAGGGTGTTTGAATGCTTAAAGTACAAACCCGAAAGAAAGAAATTACCGATGATTTACTACTTGGGAGCTAAAATTCGACAATTTGCCAGAGTACAGACAGGAAGAAGATGAGGAGTTAAAATGGGGGAGTTCCAAGTAACCTGTCATCAGGGATAATTATATCTGAAGGACAGAAAATTCTGCGGTCTATAGACATGTTTTTCAGAGATTTCAGGCTCCCAAAGAATCAGTTGAAACTTCTTTATGCCTTTCAAGATATTTGCTAATGACTATGGGGCCGATTATGATGGCGGGGAGACCGCCACCGAAAGGCTGTCGGTGGCGGTCTCCCCGCCATCGGAGACATGTTTCCCGCCCGCCATATTACAATGGCGGACGGGGTGATGGCGGTCGGCAAAATCCGACCGCCCCGCATCCGACGGGCTCCTTGAGCCTGACGGTGCCATGGAGGGGCTTGTAGTCCCTACCATGTTGGCAGTGCCTGCCAGGCACCACTGTAGGGATTACAATGTCCCTTTCTACCGGCCACATGGCGGTTAACCCGCCATGAAAAGGCTGGCGGAAAGGGACTTTGGGGGCCCATAGCGGGCCCCCTTTCCCCCTGGCCCTTGACTTTGGATGTTGTGGGGCACCTATGGTGCCCCCCAACTTATCCCCGCAACATGTGCCACGTAGTGCAGGGATGTGTTTCCTGGCCATTTTTTGTATTGCGGCGGGTGCTGCAGCACGCAGCACCTGCCGGAATACAAAAGATGGACAATGCGACCGCCTAGGAGGCGGTCGCGTTGTAATTTGGTTGACGGGACCACCGACAGCATGTCAACCGGTCCCATTGTCCGATAGGGTGGCGGGCAGACTTGAGTCCGCCCGCCATCCTAATCAGCCCCTATGTGTTTGAGGATTTGAAAAACAATTGATTACAGACCAATTAGTAGCAAGAGGACTTTTGAATAAAGTCCAAGAGCAATTATTAGCTTTAAAAACGTTACATTCGAAAACGATATTCAGATAGCAAATGTCTCCAAAGGGTGTGAAAGAAATGGTGCAAGGAGGAAGCACCAATGTAGTAGTGAGTGTTAGGAGAGAAATGAGTGTCCTAAAGTGAGGAAGGAAAAAGATAGGAGCAAAATTTATAGCAATAGTGATGTAGTAAAGGATGTCAGACCAAAGGTGTATTGCTACAAGTGGGGTTTGTGTTACTACCTTTTCATTTTAACAGATTGTGCCGCAGCAGGGGAAGATTAGAGAAAAATAGGAGAGTAAGGCCTTTTAGCTGGGTAAGGGGAAAGTGATTAGTGGTAAGACAACCGAATAATGATATTAAGGAAGAGAATGAAGACAACATTTAAGTAAGAATGGACAATTTAATGCTTATGGTCAGGATCAAGAGAACAAGGGATGTGTGAAGGTGGTAACTGTTCAGGTGAGGGACATTTATGTCAGCGTACTGGTGGATGGTAAAACAGAGTTAAATTAATGTATATGTAGTGAAGAAAGGTATAGAAATATTGGGTCTTGTACACAGCTGTGTTCGGAATAGCCACCAATGCAGTGGAAGAGGTTCAGGTATCCTATATACAAGAAGGAGAAAATTGGGTTAAAGAATTAAAAGCTTTATTGTGCATGAAATGAAGAAGAAAGATGAAGTTAAACCTACTAAGCACTGGCTGTGCAATACACCTTCTAGAGTAGAGGAAGAGTTGGGTAAAATGGGTAAAATCATAAATGAAATGTGTGCTGAATGTGTAATTGATCCAGCTGATGTCACATTATTTTTATCACCTATAGTTATTTCCAGAAAAGGCAAGTGTAAATTAAGCTTCTCTATATTTCTAAGACGTCTGAATAAATCTTTTTGGGTGGGGCACTGTTGTTTTCCAAGCTCAATGTGTGTTACTTGAGGAGAGTTTGAGACTCATGATGGCTTCCGAACACCTGATGGAAGGCATCAGTCCAAGAGGATGTCATTCCGACTCGCCTCTGCAGCATCTGTATTTCAGCATATTGTGTCCCATGTATTAAGAGGCATGAAAATGTTCCAGCTTTTCAAGATTTTACTTTTGTGTGGGGGTGTAGCAAGAGCGAACATGATGAAATCGTATGGGGTGCAGGGATGACATTGAGCAAGTGTGTATTTGATGTCACAGAAGTTCAGTACTTGAAGCATGTAGTATCTAGGAAAGGGAGGAAACTCAAGCCCAATTTGGTGGCAAGATATTGCTGTGCCTCAAAACAAAGAACAAGTGTTTGGGCATGTGTGAGTTTTAGGCTCGATTTATAGAGAATTTTACTAATTTGACAGAATGTTTCAGATCGCTGTTGAAGAGAGAAGGAGTATTTTTGATCATCATTTGACATGATGAAGAGACATTTAGCACAGGCTCCAATAATGCAGCCATGTGTGTCAACTAGAAAGACAATTGTTACAATTTATGGCAGGAATGTGGCTTAGGATCCATCACTGAGGGAGAAGGGCAATTAATTCACATTTAAATTGGATTTGAATTGCGCAGGGTGAGAGAGGCAGAGAGAGGGTAATTTGCCGTAGAGAAATAAATGTTGGCATGTTTGAGGGAGATAACTGCATTTCAGATGATTGTACTGATCATAAACTGTTGATTTTTATTAGGTGGGGGGAAAATCAATAAATCTACTCTCAGAATGGCAAACTGATGGAATGCATCTACATAACTGAATTTGTTCCAGGGAAAACCATGCAGCTGGAGATTACCATTGTACTTGGCCCATCGCTCACTGTGTTGGGCATTTGGGGAGATAAGACTCTGTCTAGGTACATCTTGCTCCTATGAAACACAGCACTAACTGTGGCTAGAAGGGATATTACTAGACTATGGGGTAGCTTGGAGATCCCGGAAGTGGAACAATGGACAGCACACATGGACTGGTGCATGTTGGTGGAACTGTCTGTCTACAAGGCATGGGGATGCCCTCGGACGTTCTAGGAAATATGGGGTCCTTGGAGAGACTTTCGAGACTAGAGATGAACTCATTTAATGATAAAGAGGAACCAAGGAGGCTGAACGGAGGTCGGGCCTGGTTCAATGTGAGGAATTGGGAGCGAGTTGGGAGTGCTGAGCACTTAAGGTGTTTTGTTTATATGACCTGGCTAGCTGGGGAGTCTTCAGCAACCGTCGAGTTTCAAATAATGAATACAAGTATACGTGTGATTCAAAGTGTCAGATTATTTGCACGCCCTATATTGCAATTTTTCATTGAAAATATTGTAAAAAAATGAGTTTTAAAAAAAAAACATTACCATTGGAGCTTGAAAAGGGTCTAAGTAGGGAGGATAAGGTGGAACCACGTTAGATAGCAAGTGGTGGATGTATGTAGTGTGGACTGTGGTGGGAAGGAAGAGAGGATTGTGGCTTTAGGGAAGGATATCATTTTGGAAAATGTAATGAAAATGGTCAGGAAATGATGTCCTAGGAAGAGGAAGTTGGCTCTGTAACTGCAAGGTTTTTGGAAATTGACACCTAAGTTATTTGAGAAAGATGGTTTGTTAATCAAATAGAAGAAACTGGCACTACCAGTGATGTTTTAGGAAAGCTTCTGGGGGAAGCACTTAGGTGATAACAATAATTAAGAGCGTTGAGAAGAGTGATTCTGCTGCCCCAAGATGGATAGGGAACTGGAGGAATATGTGGGAAAACTGTAGTATCTGTAGCATTAGTGATAAACATTTATCAATGAATTGTTCATTACTTCAACCAGTGGAATGTCCAGAGAGAGTGGGAAATGACAGAGATTGATTTTTTGAGAGCTTTTAATGTTTGCCTGAAAATGACAGATACATAATGGTTGTTGTGACTAATTGACAAGAGAGCTGAAAGCAAAGTTTATCCAGATTCTAAAACATGGGTAGTGTCAAGGGAAGGTCTGCCTAGAAAGAATTGACAGATAACGTCAGCTGAAACAGAAAGGTATTGAAGGAGAGGGGCATAACACATTAGAATGGTGTTGTATCACCCCCAGACTAACAAGCTAGCTGAGAGATGCAGTAGAGTGATTGTAGAATATATGCAGTGGGCAGTTAGCTGTCGACGGGATGTCATGAAGGCAGTACAGGATGTGAACTTCTGCATGGAAACGTACCATATGGTGGTGCTACTGGTGTTTCTCCTTTTGACTGGATGAGAGGAAGGAAGGCTGTCTCTGATCTATCTCCTGTGTGGCACAAGGATAGGATGGTTTCTAGGTAGAGGAGTGATGTACAGAAGTTGTGGGGTAAGCAAAGAATAATTTAGAGAAGAAACATAAGGTAATAAAGAGAACTTTTGATTTACAAGGGTGAGTATATTGGCTAAAAGAGTAACTATCAGTGAGAAAGATCCCCTTTATGTAAACAATGGGATGTTCAAGTTTTGTGAACCGGCAACCATTTGGAAGTTAAAGGACACGCTACAGGGATTTTGGGTGATCTGTGGAGGAACAGAGTGTGGCTAGCCAAGGTATTGAGTAATGGAGTGGGAGTTGATTTGTTTGAGTCTCTGTGTGGGTGGTACTCCCTTTTATTTATTTATTTATTTATTTATTTATAAAGTTTTATATAGCGCAAACTTGAACCTAGAAGGGTATCAGAGCGCTTTACAAATAGTTCAATAAGTAGAAAATAGATAACCAAGAAACATATACGCTGACATTGTCCGTTGCAACTCAAGAGTGAGACAGTGAGTTATAAACCAGGACTCAGACGGCATGTGCAAGCCCTGGCTGGAGAACTGCGTCATATCAGTATCCAGAGAAAGAGTCAGTGGGTTTAGTTCAGAGATTTGTTCATTAAAAGCAGTTTGACTTCTTTTTTGAATGAAGTGATTGAAGGGATCAGTCTGATTGCAGGGGGCAGGGAGTTCCAGATTCTAGGGGCCAATCCTGAGAAGGCTCGGTTATAGGTTTTCTTTTTCTCCCTAGGGAGAGGAGCGCTTGTGGGGAAGGTTTACAGAACATGTGTTTCTCAGGAGAAGTGAGAGAGAGAGGAAGAACTTGTGCGAGATTCAAGGATTGATTGGTTGTGTGACTGGAATTCCACTTTTTCTATGAGGAGGTTTTCTCTTCAGTCTATTTACTGTGGTTTTTACACTTATGGTTGAGGGTAATTTTCATCATGCCTTTTTTGGAAAGCAGTGTAGGGGTGTAGTTTTTTCATGTATAAGGTACCTTATTGTTCCTTTGGTGTCATGATTTTTGGATTATGTATAAAAACTAAGGGTAAAGATCCCATAAAGTCTTGCTCCTCAGAGTGTTTCATGGGTTCTGGAACCCTGGAGAGGAGTACCTGATGGAGCAGCTGCTGTTTGTTTCTGTGCTCTTTATTAAAATGTTATACTTTGCTTGGTAGGAATACGGCCTCATACTTCACTGAATGGAACAGGGCCATGACAGCCAAGGTACAGACAATAAACAAAGCATCTCAGGGCACATGGAAAAAAAATTAAAAACCCATTTGTCTAACAGTTTTTGAAGTAAATTGAGACATTTGTACAGGATGAAGGGGCCAGCTAGGCATCATCAGCAGAGAGATGAGTGCAGCAATGTTTCTTAAACATCTAACCATGAAACCAAGGAGTATTTGTTTGGAAATACTGAAGACTAGTATGTCCCAGACTCTGAGAGCGTTCGACTGCAGCGGGAGCTTCACCATCAACCACAGACCTGCACCCTGTCACAGTGTTTCCAACTCTACACCAAAGAGGAACAGGTAGCATTTATGTAGGGAATCCAAACGGTGAAAGACCGCAGGCTTGTAGAGAAACTAGCAACATTGTAACAGCATTTCAGAATGTTCCTCCATGGAAAAGATGGTACTAGTTTCTGTCCCCCAACCCATCCATTCTTGCCTCTAGCTAAGCTGTCTTAGCACCAAATGGGCCTGTATGAGTTTTGAAGGTGGCCTCTCTCTGTCATACCTTGGTGGCACATTTGAAGTAGTATTCTGTTGAAGAAGGTACTTGTCTCAGATTAGCTCTATGTCCCAGAAAGCCCATAGGCCAGGCTGGGTCCAAGGTGCATTATTCCTGGGGCCTCCACAAATGGTGATTACAGCTTCTGCTTACCCAATTTCAGTCTCCAAGGAAGTCAAACATCTTTCTCTGCCTTTTACTTGTCTGTACCCAGCTTAAATACACTTTCCCAGTTTTTTTTTTATATGGACAGGCTTCACTTGGAATGATGTGGAAAAGCAAGACTTGACATATTAATCTTGTTGCATCTTTACTCAATTCTGTAAAACTTTATAATCCATTTGAATGTATAAATGTGAAAACCGATACGCTATCAAACTGTCATAAAGCAATTCAGAGTGCCTAACAAACAAACAAAACAAAAAAATGAATGTGTCCTCATGTAATGCAACTGGTGCTATGTAAAGCGCTCTGATACCCGATTCAAGTCAAGTTCGAGCAATATAAAACTCTGTAAAAAAAAAAAAAAAGAATATACAAAGCCAGGAAAAGAGAACAGCTTGCTACCAGACCAGGTAGACACCATCAACAAGCTGCCCTTACTGGAAAGTCTAATTAAACTCTTTAAACACCCATTGTTATCTCACTGACAATTAAAGAGTTACAGGAACAACTGAGAGATAGAAAACCAAACCAAACCAAGCACCAAGATAAGAAATAAGTACAAATGAAACGGCCACATACAGCATCCTCAGCTAACAAACAGCCATGAAAACACACATGGCCTGAGTTCGAGTCTAGAGGATGGGTTACTCCGTCTCAAGTGTGACTCATATCCTCTCTGCCTTGTTGCAAGTGCATTATATCCTATGTACTTGTAGTAAGGCGGATGGGATGTCTGTCCATTTGTGAAAGAATAACCTGCCCGCCAAGTTCCAAATCAGGCACTCAAGTAGGAAACTGTCTCAAGTCAATTCCCCTCAGTGTTACTGAAAGGCTACACAACCTTTTATATGGGAACTGCCTTAATCCCTATCTCATGTGGTGGTGATTTCTGTGTTTATCTGAACACGGGGTGGAGGCGGCTCCTGTGAGGCCACTGAAAGTTTGAGTCATGGCTGCTTTCTTTTAGGCAGACGCGAACCAAACTTTTCTGTTTTTAAGAAACAAACTCACAAAGCAGGAGTTTGTTTCCAGGAACAAAACCCTAATAGCCCCAACACCCTGGTAGTTTTCTGATGCCCTTACTCTGATGGCCCTACTCTGTCAGACAGTCGAAGTAAGTTTCCCAATGACAGAGCCAGCAGGCACACCACGATAGGTGGACCAAACTTTTGGTGGACAGGGTACTCCAGGACATTTATCTGTCTGTCTGCCAAACTCTAAATCAGTCCCTTACTCTTGTAGTACGTCTGACTTACTCTTGAATTCCAGGAGTAAGCCAGAAGCACTCCTGACTTACTCGGAATCCAAGAGTAAGTCAGGAGTTTTACAAACGTAAATCACAGCAAAATCTTTGTGAATTGGGCCTTTATGTCTCATGCTTTGAGTTCTTCCTGGTCAAGTACAGCACCCTCCTACTTCTCCCACCTTCTGAAGCCATGCCGTCTGACCAGACATCTAAGGTCAGCCACCCCAAACAGATCTCCATCTACCTGTTGAGATGCAAATGTTTTGGGAGCAGAACATGAAAAATATTCTTTCCTCTGAAACACACTTTCTTTGCTCCTTGACTTTGAATCACACTTTCTGCTTTTTGTAGTTTGTTGTATTTTTCATGAATTATAATGCGGGAGGAGGTGTGGCCAAACTGTCTTTGGAACTTGGGAACCAGGTTCGAGTCCTGTCGCCGGCTCAGCATCTTGTCATTCTGGCTAATCACTTATTCTCCTCGTGCCTGAGAAAAAATTGAATCTGACCTTGTGTAATCGAATCTGGTGTTCACGTAAAGAGCTCTAATGCCTTTGGGCCAAATTTCCAAGAATCACATTTTCTTAAAGTTTTATATGGGAAAAGAAGCACACTCCATTGCTGCGATATAACCGTATAGCTAAGTTCCAGGATCTGTGCTGTGTTGACAGAGCTACATAATCATCTCTAAGGAAAAAAATAATTTATGTTGATATATTTGTTTAATTATCTTTATATTTTTATTGTTTGGCCTGGAACAACGTAATATATGTTTGTATGGTTGATTTTCACCCTCGGATATACAATAAATAAAGTAACACATGTACCTTGCGTGCAATAACAAGTAGATATGTCCAAAGACTAGACAAAGATAAAATATGGCCATGCTTTACTGACCCTAAAAGTGTACTTGACTCTGCAGCACCTGTTGCTCTTTGGTAATGCCTTCAGGTGAAGACAAGTGAGGGAATCGAAGTAGTAGTAGTAAAATAAATGACGTGAGTATGGAAGGGTGAGTGGTAGGAGTCCTGCAGTAGCCTAGATCTACTCAACAGGTAAAGGCAGTCACCTTAGAGGAAGATCCATGCAGACGATCTGATCCTCCTGTCCCCACCAGAAGAAGCAATGGTTTACTCCTGGGATTCAGCAGTAAAACAGGAGTAAATACTCCAAAAGAAAGTCCAAGTAAACTCTTTGTGAATCTGCCCCCTGGATCAAGCCTTCTTCTGGCTCTCTGGATGCAACAGTTTTACTGTCTCACAGAGGGTGGTGGCACTCTCACACCCTGCAGCCCCAAACGGGTGGACTCTTCACCCCTGCAGGATGTCAGAACATGCGAAACACGTGTCAGGAGGTTTGCAGCTAGACTGAGCAGGTATTGGACAGTGAACTGAACAGCATGTACCATAATGCACTGCGGGAGCCCGTTTCAACACGTGAGAGAGTGACAAGACCCTGGGAGATGTTTGGCCGGACTCATTGTGAACAGGAAGCAAGTCCCAAGTCGGCCTCCTGAACCAGCTTGAGCCTCACTTGACCATAGTCAAATACAAAGCGCTGGTGAGCATCACCAAATGAAGGGCTATGAGCCTCTGAAGTTTGGAAAAGGTAATGAAACATGTTTGCCAAGAGAGCAATTAGCAAGTATGTGACTGCATATTTAACTGAAATATTAGTAAACTGAACTGTATATACCATGATAGATAGTAGATGAACTGGTGCAACAGTGAGAGCAACCACACCATGTGGAATTATTTAACTGTGTTGTTTTACCAATGCTCCTTGATGGGTTTGTAGACTGGGGCTGTATCTTCACCTAAGATTAAACTAAGAAACACATTAGTGAAAGCCATTCACCTGATGTCTGTGGACAAGTACTAAAGGTGTATATGAATGTCCCCACAAACATCTGACAGGCACCAATAGCGAAGTACTCACCTGCATACAGCAAAAACAGAAAACAAAACTCTAGACATCTGCAGTAAATCAGCAAGCCTTCGAATTTCAAAGTACAAAGCAAGACACAAATACCCTGGTAGCAAAAAAGACACAAACTTCCCAGAGGAACCCAGAAAAACAATACCCGAACCAAGTGCTACACGACGTTGTAGACTCAGATAATGGCACAAAGCATAAGGAAATGTTATTGATTGCATGCCAAGAACTTCATCCTGGCAGAAAATGTTTCTCACGCTGAAAAACCCCAAACCCAGCGGCCTAATGAACATCAGCGACCACAGTCTGGGGATTAAAAGATGGATAGATGGCCGCAGAGATAGACCTAGAGAGCAGAGCCAGGCCAGATCTGTCAACATCACCTGGGCCCTGGAGGAAGCAAGGCCATTTTCTCATGGATCGCGCCAAATATGAGGACAAGCAGAAGGTCTGTCTGCCACAGAGAGGTCTCCCACGGGATCACCGATTCCGGAAAAAGCTCGAAAATGACCACCTGATCCTGACTGCGAAGAGGAAAACCAAGAAAATGAAACGATACTCGCCAGCTTGTGACTCCATCAAAGACGCAAAACACTTATGTATGCTTGGTGCCTGACCAGTGAAGTTGTCAAGCGTTGGCGAGGCCTTCAAATCCATACATCATGTTATTAAAGCATTATTGGAGTGAATTAAAAGAGTGAGTGTGTGTGAGACAGACAGAAAGTGAAAGACAGAGAGGGGAGGGAGTGACAGGCAGAGAGAGGGGGCAGGAAAATCACAGTGAGAGAGCATGGATGTCAGTTAGTGTTAGCCCCACCTGCCCCTTGTTGGTGCCAGGGGCTCTACCCTTGCTGCCCAAGCCTCACATGTCATGTATGATGTAACAGCAGAAATACAAAGCAAACAAGAAGCTGTTTACTTGCTACAGTTTCCAATCCATGTAATTTCCTGAGTTGATCACCAGTAAATAGTTGTGAGAGTGGGGAAGGGAGAGAAACCGAGGAAAAGAGATGGAGAAGAGAGAGAGGAGTGAGAGAGGTGTGTCATTAGAGGTGAAAAAAGTCATAGTAGGGGAACAATGCGGGAATACACATACACATATGCACGGATCTGCACACAGACCCTAACTACAATTAGAACATTGGAAAGTTGAGCGCTCCACTGAAGACAATGGAGTAGCTCCGGGCTTATAATTGCTGGTAGGAGCCCGGAGCATCAACTTTGCAATGTTTGTCTTTTTGTTTCTCACTTTTTAATTCAGAACATTCTACCCTCAGTGGGTGGAATGTTCTAATAGCTTTATAGCTCTTCTGCCTCGGGCTGTACTGGTTGTTAAAGGCCCTCTCCCTCGTTATAGGCCCTCAACTGCAGCTCTGGCCTATAACTCGGGTTCAGGGCCTTTAACAACTGATATAGCCTTAGGCATTGGGCTATAAGGCCATATTAGAACATTAGAATGTTGAGAGCTCAGTTGAAGACAATGGAGTAGCTCTGGGCTATAATGGCTGGTATAGGCCTGAAGCTCCAACATTCCCAGTGTTTGCCTTTCTGTTTCTCTTTTTTTTATCCACAACATTCTACCCTTAGTGGGGCGAATGTTCTAATAGCCTTATAGCCCTTCTGCCTCAGGCTATACCAGTTGTTAAAGTCCCAAACCCTTGTTACAGGCCCGAGCCACACAGGCCTGTAACTTGGGTTCAGGGCCTTTAACAACTGGTATAACCCTCAGCAGCAGGCTATATGGCTAATATAAAGCTATGTATGTGAGATTTGTACGTGGGTGTGTCATATGTACCCGCCATCCACTCCTATTCAATGCCACAGACATACTACACACGTCCAATAGCACAGGCATCGTGCTCAGACACACCGTCTATATAATAAACCAGAGGCTGTGATGGTTAGCTCTAGAGACCTGAAGCACAGCCACAAAAAGACACTAGACTTTTTTACCCACATGGTAAACGACCAGTAGACAATAGTGCCAACCTCTCTAAGCTACAGGGGCACAGGTTAACAAACTGGAGGGAATAGGGGGGCAGACACTCATCAAAAACGAGCATCATGCTGAAGACAGTGCGGTGTTATTAGCTAAAAAAAAAAAAAGCAGTGAGCCACCTGTGATGGACCATCAGCAGGGGCGTAGCTTCAAGAGGGGGGGGGTATTACACCCTCACTAATAAATGTATTTTGTGATAAACAGTTAGGTATAAGTTCTTTCAGTCGGGTATGGTGAGATGTCTGAGGGATTTCTCCAGTAATTGTTGCACACACAGACTAAAAACGAACACACGCACTCTCCCTCTCTCTGTTTGGTAAGAGAATGAAAAAATACTTGTTATTTCACAAAATATTGTGTTTTCTCTCACATAGTACTCCTACCAATCCGCATTCCTCTCCCTTTCCACTTCCCCATATGCCCCTCTCGGGCCCCCTACTTGTCGTATATTGTATTTTAACATTATGGGGTACATTTACTAAGATTGTGTGCCATCGATGCAAAATCTTTTTTTCCCTATTTACTTTCCAGCACAAAACTTGTATTGGGCTGAAAATTCACTTGAAAGTCATGCTAAAAAGCTTAAAGCACTGCTTTGCATAACTTAGCACCAAGGGGGGGGGGGTTCCAAGGGTGGTGCATGAACGCTCCCATGCAACCACTTATGGCTTTTGACACAAAAGCCTTATTACTACAAAAAGTAGACAGAATTTTGCATCAAAAAATAACACCCATTTAAAATAGGCACTATCAAGGAAAAATGGTTTTATTTCTCCTTTCTTTTTCGACTTTGCAAGTCTGCTGCACTTTACAGCACACATACAAGGTGGGAAAAGTTTTAAAGTTAGTCTAAGCATTGTATTTTGTACTGGAAGGGTATCCTTCCAGTACAAAACCTATGATATACCCACGCAGCTTCTCTTGCACTATGGTACAAAGGTGTGTGCATGGCGCTTGGTTACCTGATTGTGCACAGAGAGGAGGAGAGTGGCATATCTTTTTAAATATGGCGCTCTCCTGCTCGCTCCTTCTCACGCAGTGCAGCATTTTTGGCTGCTCGGCTGCATGAGAATTTGGTAAACAGACCCCTATGTGCCAGTGTGATTGTTGGGAAGTCTGAAGGTCATACCCCCCAATCTTACTGACCAATCTACTCCCCTGGCCATAGCATCTTTTGTCACTCATATCCCGGATAGGAGCAGGTGTCAAAGGGGGGGGAGGCTCAAAATAGCCCTCAAAGAGCTCACCTCACCCACCCCCATGTTTAATAAAGGATGGCAATATGGATTATTAGACACTTTTGGGAGATGAGGGTGCCTATAGCATGTTGGCAATCGTGTCTGATTTGATTTTTAAAAGGTATAACTGAACATAACTGCAATGTTATACTTGCCAAAAACGTTTAGAGGTGTCAGTTTTTAGACTAATTTTGAACTAAATGAAAAGTGGCACTTCATTAAAGAAAAGTTTGAATACCACTGCACTAAACGGATATGAAGAAATGCACTCTAGCACTGTGAACAAACTAGCTTCCACACCTCTATCCTGAAAAAGATCTGATAAAACCTCAGACTAGTATAGTAGCAAGGTTAGTAAGATGTAGAAAGCAATATAATCATCCAAAAGAAGGGAGAGAAATTCCCCCACAGCCACCGGCCTTCTCAAACTCAAAAATGCCTGAAAATCATACAAACTATACATATATATCTATATATCACACTATATCCTTATTGGAAACTTGCCTTTTTGCTGAACCCTATTTTTAATGGCCATAGAATCTATGCACTTTACCCCTATGCACTTTACCCCTACTAACCAGTGTTGAAGTGCTTGTGCTCCTCCTTTCACCCTGATGAAATTTGTATACACCTAACTGGCATATTTAACTTACCAAGAAGTCCCTAATACATGGCACCAAGGTATACCCAGGGCCCGTAAGTTAAATGTCACAAGTGGACTGCAGCACCCATTGTGGGTTGTATGATGGAGGCACACATGGTTAAACCACGTGTGCCTCTACAACGCAGCCTGAACTACAAATGCGACTTAACTATGCATTCCTTTACCAAGCATTTTCGTTGCAAAGGCATGTTTGATAAGGGAATGTACTTTGCTAAGTTTGCCACTACCCGACCCTTCCCCCTGCCCTAAGTATTGCACCTAGCTTGCCCCCCACCCCGTGCTGAGGCCTAAAACCTACCCCGTCCTGCCCATACAACTACCCCTACCCCTCGCATGAGCCCTAAAACCCTGCCCCCTTTTTTTTTTAAAACTACTCTGACCCCCCCCCTCCACCCTGAGGCCTAAAACTTACCCCTGCTCTGCCTTCAAAACTACCCCTACCCCCACTCTGAGGCCTAAAACCCTTCCCTCTCCAGCCCTTAAAACTACCCCGACCCCCCCTCACCCTGAGCCCTAAAACCTTCCCTCACCCCTAAACCCCCCAAACCCAGCCCTTAAAACTACCTCAACCCCCTCCCCCATTCTGAGTCTGAAAACCAGACACTCTGCCCCCTTCCAAAAATTACTGCAACTCCCCCACCCCTGCCCTGAGCCCTAAAACCGACACCCAACCCAGAGCCCTAAAACCTTCCCTCACCCCTAAACCCCCCCAAACGCAGCCGCCCTCCCGGCCCTAGCCCTATTTACCAACCTGTCCGTGTTCCTGTCTGCTTCACGTTCGGACATGTCCTATCCGATTCATCCAGTCAGTCTCCCGCCCTTCCGGGCAGCTAGACCGCGCACTGCCTTAACCACGCCTATGAGTGGTTGAGGCATATGCGTGGTTAAGGCAATCGTGGTTTAGCTTGCGGGGAAACGGCACACATGGCTCAGCCCCCACAGCAAAGGCCATTTCCCCCCATTGTGCCATCCACTACAGTGACAATGTAAACATGACTGCAGGCCTGCCACCTGAAGCCTGGCTGTGCAGGTTTTAACTGCAAATTCGACCTGCCTATATAAATTCTTTTGACACAGCTAAACCTTTCTTCTAAATATTTATAAGTCACCTCTAAACAGGCCTTATTGCCCATAAGGGAGGTGTGTGGTATTTAAAAGTAAGAAATGTAAAAGTTAAAAGTTAAACATGTCCTTACAGTGGCTAGCACCCCAAAGCTATTTTCGCTGTAGCAGGCTGGATGTTCTATTGGAAAACACTGGGATGCAGTATTAAATATTAATACTGTATCTCAGGAATAGGAACAGCCAGAAAAATAATGAAACAACTATTTTTAATAATTATAAAAATCTAATTCAGTGGTGGTCAGTCTTTTTCTATTTATTAAGGAAAAGGTAACTTTTACACAGTTACCATTGCCATGTTTGAAGTTCCTTGGAAGCTAGATCTGCATTTTGCTCTCCAACTTCTGCCAACCAGTAATTAGCATTTGAATAGGCGTGAATGTGGTGTTTACATGCTCCCAGGAGCAAAGGATAGACTGACTGGAATGGGACGAGATGACCCCTCAAGTTCTCTTAGTATTTCAAATTCTACTTGACATGTTTGCTGGGGGGTTTTATATGACACCTGGGACGCACTTCAAAAGGCCTCCTGTGTCCCCATAGTGGAGAGCTGTGTCACAGGCAAATGTTAACTGGCACTTTTTTGTCCCTTCAGCTAGTCAGGCCCAATCACAGTGGGCCCCTTTTTGACATGACAATGTCACAGCTGTATGCCAGGTCTTCTGAGTTTAAATATAACATTTGCAGAGCACTTCAAAGGGTGAAGGCCAGAGGCCAAAACAATTCTTGTGTATCCATGTCTGGCTGCTGAAAACTCAGCTTTGTTCTACTTGAGTTCTGACTCTGAGGTTGTTGTGGGTACAGGGACTGCCTAAAACTGGAATTTGGTGTTAGGTGTGGCAGAACACTATGATTACCACCTGCACCTGCAGCCCTCAGAGCCCAAGTTTAGTGTGGCTGAAGTCTTTGACCATCTTGAAAATGCCCAAAGTGGGTAGAGTTAGTTAGCCCCAGGAACCTTTACCCCATTGGTTAGGGCATCCATACTAACAAATGCCAGGCACAAATGTGGCATCTCCCGGCATCTTTCTTTCATACAATGTTATTCTTTTTTAACTGGACAATATATCCTCATTGTTTTTGACACAGGTTACAATGAAAACAAAATAGAAATTCATAAAATAACATAACATATGCTCTCATTCACAACCATACACACTGCATACAAGTTATACATACATACATACAGTTGTTAACAAACTCTTTTATGTAACGACATAGGTCTTGATGGTATTCTGGAATATCAAGCATGAGTTTATATTCAACATCAAAATCACATGTTTATATTTCTTTAAACATTATTAAATATATTGTATACAAATCATTCATCTTATTTATTCAGAACTGTGGGTAAAGTGTTGTGCTTTCAATGATAACACACTAAAGAATAGATTTTTGTGCAGTATAATAAAAAAAATGAAATAATTATCACAATCCTCTGAGTCGTACATTCTTTTGTGTATTTGGGAGAGATGTTTCCAACAAAATTAGAATTGAAAGGTTGAATGGGGTTCTAGTTTCTATTGAGGCTTAGAACATACTCACAAATAGCATCTGCGAAGCAAAGTGAAAGACCTTAAAGCTTTTTGGCACATGCAATGGGAGCTCGCACATGTTACTAATGGGTAAACACGTCCATTTGCCCCTTGTGCCTTACAAAACAATGTGATCAACCTCACACCTGAGGGATGTTGGGGCACAGTGGCTAAGAGAGTGTTTAGACACAAACTATGGCTTTCCTCACTGGAATAGCGAGTGGAAAAGAGACTAAAAGAATGGCAAATCTTCCAGACTGTCAGCAAGGACTCCTTCCTGGGCCTCCTCAAATGTCATGATTACCCTCACAGATGTAGAGTGAGGTGGCAGGTGATATCTTTGGGCATATTGCAACCGTCCAACATCTCCTGGTTGTCATTGATGAGTGTTACGGTTTCCAGCGGTTAAGGCTGTTTGTAGTATTACTTCTAAAGTAACTATACTTGCACTCAATAAAATCTTTTCCATGCTTGGTATACCCAAGATAGCAAAGTCAGACAATGGCCCATCTTTTTCAAGGGGATAGTTTAAGGAGTTTGCTGACTGTCTGGATTTCAAGCAGCAGAAAATAATGCCATTGTGGCTTCAAGCTAATGGGATAGCAGAGCAATTCATGGTGACACTTAAGAAAGCGCTTCAAGTTGTGAAGATCACCAACTACTCCATTTCTGAAGCATTGTACCAAACGCTCCGAGGCTACTGTGACACTCCTCTTTCCTCTTAATAACGCAGGCCTATCGCCTGCTGAGCTAATATTTGAGATAAAAAATTGCACTACTGTCCCACAGGTAGTGGAAAACTCTGACAATGGAGTAACTCTGGCGATATCTCGAGCTGCCAAAGCAAAAGAGGTGATGAATTATGCAGACCAACAGAGATGAGAAGATGCCTGTGCGCGTCAAAAGCAATGGAAGTCGCAAAGACGACCCCCAACTTTGATCCCAAGCCATATGTATTCACTTACATTTCTGGGTCGAAGATCTCGCTCTTGCGAGAAATACACACAATTACCAGGAATCCATCATAATAAGGAAATTGCATGGAGACCCTTGTGAATTTCTATCTGAGATGGACTCCCCAGTCTCAGATGCTGATTCTAGAGATGAAAGTGAAACCGAAACTACACTCTCAGGAGAAACCTTTATTGGTCCTGATGCTTGAGCTTTCTGGCAGTCTTCACCCGCTTCCTCGTTATTGTTTCTTAGACCCTGCTGCTGTCTCTTCTTTCTTTCCACAACTTATGTTGTCTGCTAGTTCAAATGCTTCCCACCTTCCTCGTCTTTCTTTCCTCTTTTACTCATCTTTCAAGCCTAAAAAGGGAAGATATTCTTCCCGAACACGTCATTACGATCATAGATTGAGGTGGACTCTTGAAATAAGCTGTGGGGAGATGTAGTGCTTTAATCTGCCTGGAAAAGTGACACTTATGAGAGTTGGGGAACACCAAAGAGAAGGCGGCAAACTGCACGGTCAGTTGCAGCATGGGTGCGCTCCTTGTTTGATTCATGAACTGGGCTCTGTGGCCTTGTTTATGCTGTTCTTTAAGCTACATGTAGAGATTGTATGTAGGCTGGGCTCAGTGGTTAATTTGTAAAAATAAAAGTAAGTGCCGGGCTCTCACCAGTAGGCACATTGCACCAGCCCATTTCTCCTGTTAGCGCAGCCTAAAACAGAGCCAACTGCTAACCATGAAAGTGGGGAGCGTATGTGGCGTAATGGCCAGAGCTGCAGTTTTTGGAGCTGGAGAACCATGTTTGAGTCTTGGTGTCTGCTCAACATCCTGTGATTCTGGGCAAATCATGTAATCTCCCCGTAAATGAATGTGTCCTTAACTGGTGCTCATGAAAAGCAGCGGTGGTGATGATTAAGTGCAGGTGCTGAGCACCAGAAACCACCTGCTCAAATTAAGCTCTGGCTGTGCTCATTTATAATAGCGAACAGAAAAGTGCCAGCTCACAATCACGCTGTGACTTGTCTAGTGAGTAGTCTAAGGTGCCACTACATCACTGTGTGGTCACAATGAAACTATATAGAGGGGACCCAAAATGTGATACATTGTGCAGGGCTACCAATTTATTTATTTATTTATTTAGGAGTTTTATATAGCGCTTACAAGACCCGAAGGGTATCAGAGCGCTTTACAGCAGCATATCATGAATAGAAACATAGACATTAGAGCAGCATAGCATGAGTAGAAACATAGACAATAAAGTACATCGACTAGTATCTAGAGTACTGGAGGTCACATAGATTGAGGTCATTGGCCAGATGCAAAGAGATGACGGTTGAGGAGAAGTTCTTTTAGTTGTCTCTTGAAGATCGTGAAGGAGGGATTAGTCCTGATGTGGGTAGGGAGAGATTTCCAGATTTTTGGGGCATTCCCAGAGAAAGAGCGGGAGAGGGCTTTTTGTTTATGTCTTTTTGGGGGGATTAAGAGGAGCGAGTTGGAGCTTCTTAGGTTTCTTGATTGACCTGCTTTTGTGAGTTTGGCTGCGAGGTAGTCCAGTTTGCCTGTGTGTAGGGCTTTATGGGTGAGACAGGCAGTTTTGAAAGCGCAGCGAGCTTCGATGGGAAGCCATTTTAGGTCCTGTAGTGCAGGGGTGATGTGGTCGAATTTCTTCGTCCCAGTGACCATTCTTGCAGCTGCGTTTAGGGTGGATCTCATGGGGGCCAAGTGTGTTTTAGCTGTCCCAGTTAGTGTGGCATTTCCATAGTCCAGTCTGAAGAGAACTAGAGATTGGGTTGCGATTTTTCGGTCATTGGGGGTTATGAAAGGTTTAATTTTGTTGAGGAGTCTTAGGTAGTAGAGGGCACCTTTTGCTGTGGAGTTAATGTGGGAGCTCATGTTGAGACTTGAGTCTACAGAGATCCCTAGGGATTTGGCTGAGATTGCTGGAGTAAGTTTACAGTTTAGAGAGTCAAGGTTGTTTATCCATTCTTGGATTTGGGGGGGTTGTTCGTGATTGGAGAAGACAAGGATTTCGGTTTTTTCTTGGTTGAGTTTGAGGTGGTTGAGTGTTAGCCAATTTTCTACTTTTGATAGTGTGGAGTTGAGTCGGAGGATGTCATTGAGGGAGGAGATCTCGAGGTATAGCTGGGTGTCATCAGCATAGAGGTGATAGTCGATGTTTGCTTGTTTTAGAATGGTAGTGAGCGGTTCCATGTAAATGTTGAAGAGTGTGGGGGAGAGGACTGAGCCTTGGGGGACACCTCGGGTTGAGGGGGAGGTGTCGGACATCGTATTCTTGATTTTGATGACTTGGGAGCAGTTATGTAGAAAAGAGGAAAACCATTTTAGGACATTACCATCTGCTCCGATGCGTTTTTGTAGGGCGCCTAAGAGTAGTTTGTGGTCTACTGTGTCAAAGGCAGCTGATAGGTCGAGGAGGACAAGTAGGCAGCATCTGTTTGAGTCAAGGGAGTTATGAATGTCATCGGTTATGTTCAGTATGGCGGTTTCTGTGCTGCATCCCTTTCTGAATCCTGATTGGTGTGAGTCAAGTAGGTTGTTGGATTCCAGGTGTTGGTTCAGTTGGGCGAGAACACATTTCTCCAAGATTTTGGCTAGGAAAGGAAGGTTGGTGATGGGCCTGAAGTTTTTGAGGTCATTCGGGTCGGCATCAGGTTTTTTAGAAGGGGGTGACTTGGCCTTGTTTGAGGCAGTCGGGCATCAGTCCGTTGTTTAGGGAGCTGTTGATGATCTTTGTCCACAGTGGGGTTAGGGTGAGGTTGAGGTTCTTAGCCAGGGAGGCTGGTAGGGGGTCAGCATAGTGGTTGGAGGGTTTGGAGTTGGTAATCACCTTGGAGACGTCGTCTTCGGAGAGAGGTTCGAAGTCTTTCCAACATTTGGGGGAAGATGGGTGTTTAGGGTGAAGGTTTATTTTGGTGGTTGGCAGAGGAGGGGTCTCGTCTTCTGGGAGTAAGTCATAAACTGGGGTTGAGTTAGGTTTGGTTGTGGGTGAGGATTTGCTGTGTTGGGATTGAGGGCGCCGGACAAGGGAGAGCTCGATATTGGTGATTTTGTCATAGAAGAATTTGGCCAGGTCGTTACACTGAAGTTTGGAGGCAGGGGGGGTTTGCTTTGGTGGGCTTGGAGGTCTGTTTCTGGATGATGTTGAAAAGTTCTTTGGGGCAGTTCTTGGCTTTGTCTAGTGCACTCCGGAAGAAGGAGGCTTTTTCCTTGATTATGTGTTTTTTGTAATTGCTGCGTTCTTTTCTGAGCTGGGAGAGGTTGGTTGTGGATGGGTCCCCTCTCCAGAGTCTCTCAGTGGCTCTTACCTTTCTTCTTTCGGAGTTGAGGTCTTTGTTGAACCAGGCTCTGGAGGGGGTGTCTCTGACCCTTTTCAGTTTCAGGGGGGCTAGTTGGTCAAGAGCAATTGTCATTGTCCTGTTGTACAGTGTCGTGAGCTCGACCGTGTTGAGGTTGTCTGTGGAGGGAGGGAGAAGTGAGGTTATGGTTCTTCGAGGACAGGGAGGGTGATGGCATTGAGGTTTCTGCTCCTTTGATGGGTAATTTGAGTTATGGCTGGAGGACTAGCAGTTTGATTGATGTGGAATATAATGATGTGATGGTCTGACCAGTCGATTGGTAGGATGTTATTGATGGTTATTGTTTCGTTTTTGGCTATGATTACATCAAGGGTAGAGCCCTTGTTGTGGGTTTGACCCTTGCAGTGTTGGGTGAGCTCAATTGTGAGGAGGAGTTCATTTAGAGACTGAATGACATTGTCCTTTTCGTTATTCCAGGGGAGGTTGAAGTCACCCAGGATGATGTTATCGGGGTTGGCTAGGGAGCAGTGTGTAAGTAGGTCTGATATTTGTTCTCCGAATGCAGGAGAGTTTCCTGGGGGTGGTAGATGAGATGGCATTTTGTTACTTTGTTGTTTTTACGAGTTATGATGTGTGTTTCGAGGTATTCAAAGGTAGAGAAGGAGTGGGTTTTGACTTCAACTAGATTGATGTTGTTCTTATGGATGATGGCAATGTCACCACCTCGTTGGTCAATTCTGTCTTTTTTGATGATGGAGAAACCAGGGGGGACTAGAAGGTCGAGGAGCGTATTGGATGTTTCATTTAGCCAAGTTTCGGTGAGGAACGCGATGTCAATGTCATGATTCAGTATGGCATCAGCCAGCTCTATTGCATGCTTGACTGCGGATCTGCAGTTTATAAGCATGCAGTTAGTCTTGCCGCTGTTAGAAAGGTTTTGGGAGGAGGGGGAAGCTTGGGGAATGGTTGAGCGTTGGGGAGGAGGTCTTGTGGATCTAAGTTGTTTGTTGTCTCTACCTATTCCGGTGATTACCTGTATGTTGGAGGGAGGGGTTTGGGTAGTTGTGGGGTCGTAGGTGTTAGCGAGGGTCGCTGCCTCTTTCAAAGCTATCTCAGGGACCGCTTTTCTTGGTCTGAGAGATTGGGTGATTCTGGGGGTGGAGCGCCAGCTGGTCGTCTGGAGCTTGGGCAGTTGAGGTGGCTCGTTAATGTTTATGAGGGAGGGGAGTATTGGGTGTTGGCCGGGGAGGGGGGGAGCCTTGGTGTTGAGAAGGATTGTGTTTATGCTCTGCTAGATTGTGTTGATTTGGCTATGGAGACGGGATAGGTTTTCGGTTATAGTTATGAGGTGCTTAGGGGTCATTGGTAAGAGGGTGTTGAGTTGTGTTTCAATGCGTGTGAGGCGTTCAGTTAATTCTGCCATGGACTCTAGGTTTGGGGTAGTGGGAGAGGAGGGGTTGGGGGGGCGAACAGACTGAGGGTGTAGGTTGGGGCAGGAGGGTTGGGGGTTGGTAGGGCTAGGGGGAGGGGAGGTGTTGGGGGAGAGATTCTGCTGCGGGTGTAGGATGGGACAGGGGGGTTGAGGGGAGGTATTTTTAGGGGGAGG
Source organism: Calotriton arnoldi (assembly GCA_963921515.1). Taxonomy (NCBI): domain Eukaryota; kingdom Metazoa; phylum Chordata; class Amphibia; order Caudata; family Salamandridae; genus Calotriton; species Calotriton arnoldi. Next base: position 8,173 of record CAWUFW010001351.1, on the reverse strand, counting down.
GGAGGGGTTGTGTGGCAAATTCGTCTGAGGGTGTGGGTTTGGACAGGCGGGTCGGGGGAGGGTAGGATTAGGGGAAGTGGGCGTGAAGTGGGGAAGTGGCTCAGGGCGTGAAGTCTCGGGGTGGGAGGTGTGGCTGGGGGGGATGGGAGTGGGGGATAGAGAGGGTTCTGGCGTGGGGGTGGAGGTCTGAGGTGTTCGGTAGTTGAGGGCTTGCGTCAGGTTTCATGGGCGTTCTATCTTGGGTTGGGTTCTGGGGAGTGTGTTGGGAAGGTGTGGGGTGGTTGGACGGGGCGGAGATGAAGTTACGCAGCTTGGGGAAGGCGAGTTCAAATTGGCGGAGGTTGAAGTCGTTGGCTTGGACCATGACTTTGCCATTTCTGTATATTGTTATGGTGGCGTTGATTTTGAAGGAAGAGGACTTGGAGATAATCAGTATTTGGCCGTGGGGGATGTTGGTGATTTTGGTAATTCGCAGGAGGTTGGCTAGGTTATTTCTCCATTTGGCGTGGTGGGTAGTGTAGAAGATGAGATCTGTTTTTGTCTTGCCTTTGGAGGGGTTATGGTAGAGGTCAGCTATGAGTGTTTCAGGGTGTTGCTTGAGTAGTCTATGTTTAAAGATTTTAGCGGCGTTAGCTGAGAGGTTGGGTGGGTAGGTGATGGAGAAGGAGTGGGGGCCGTGTGGTTTAAGGTTGGTGAGAAGTAGGGGGGTGGGGGTTAGTGGGGAGTTCTGGTGGGGTCTTATATTGGTTGACATCCTCTTGATTAGGGGGTAGAGAGGAGGGGGAAGTACAAGTTGGGTTCCTCTAGTGGAGGCGGCGCGGCAGTTCGAGCAGGCCAGGGGTCGCCAGGGGCCCTTCAGATTGAGGCCTTTCTCATTGGGCGAGCCGGGGACTACTCCCCTCCGTCCCGTAGCAGGGTGTCGGTCCAAAGCTTCCAGATCACAGGTAAGAGTTATTTGCTGGTTCAAACTGTTCAATGTTTTGGTTCGATGGGACAGGTTTCCCAGGGATTTACGCCGATGGCGATCCCTTACCTTTGGAGCACTCGGGAAGAGCTCCTTCTCCATCGGCCATCTTGTGACAGCACAGATGTGGGGTGATTCCACCTGAAATGTAGGAGCTGCGGTAATACAACTTAATTACAAGCCTAGATTTCCACTCTAAATATGACTAGAGAGGGTACAGTAGTCACAATGTCTTTGTATCGCCGCCATTTTAAAGTCATGCAATGTGCGGCGATCATGATGTCTTCATATTGCCGCCATTTTAAAGACAGGCAGTGTACAGCATGCCCCGGTTTAAATGAGCTCAGTCCCCAAGGCTGAAATGCAATGCCTAACAAGATCACCTGCAAATCTCTTCGTGGGAGGTACGGAACCACACGAGCCCAGCGCAGTGGGCCCCGCAATGCCTATGGCGCCAAGTTTTACCAAGTTTTCAGTTTCCTCATGTGTGACTTTACCATGTTTGTAGTCAATAAATGTGTGACATTTCCATCTCTTAAGTGTGCTACCTTGAGTAACACTTTGTCACAAACTGTGCAAAGCAATTGAGGCGAAGTTTTATTGCTAATTACAGAAAGTAACCAATTTGTACAATGCAAAGTGCGCTCCCAGTGGTAATATTTGAGTTAAAATGATATACCTGTGTCCCTTGAATACTGTGTGATCCTGTGTCATCTTTGGGTATGTGCTCTTTCATGCCAATCTCTTGAGTTCTTTATCCATCCCAACTTAGGAACTATTTACTCCAGTCCTGCTGAAGTCATCTGCCCACTCCATTTCACAACAATGCAGCCTCCGTTCTGCCCAGGTATTCCTGCTCTCTTCCATTCCTAAACAGGTAGGGCCCAACCCAAAAAGGTAAACTGAGACAAAAGTCTAACATTACGACTTTTGGTGTTCACAAAGCGCATTTACGAGTAGTAAAGTTAGACTTTTGTCTCAGTTGATCTTAAGTTTTGGTCTCAAGTTTAACTGAGTCTAAGGACTTTTAGTCTCAGTTATACTTAAGACCAAAACTTACGTTTAACTGAGGCAAAAGTCTAACTTTACTCCTCGTAAATGCCCTTTGTGAATACTGAAAGTCATAAAGTTAGACTTTCGTCTCAGTTTACCTTTGTGAATTGGGGCCATGGTCTTTGTCATCTCCCTCTGACAATATCCATTCTTCGCAGATTCTCTATCGTCTGACTCAATAGGGTGTCTTCTACACCTCTCAGATCCCCTTCCCAACCAAAGCTCTCAACTGTGCTTTTCCTGCAGATTACTTGTCGATACGAGGTTTGGTTCACACCTGAAACATTAAAGGTGATGTACTGCACAAACACATACTAGACTTTTTACAGGCCCACGTCTTGCTTTTCGATTTGGCATCAATGCCTGCTCTGTAGCAGTTTACTGATAAAGCAGCTGCTTGATATGAGAAGTTGGAAGGAACATGTGACTATTATCTCCATCTGTTAAGGGGGCGGAGGGGGGGTTGAATCCAGCTGCAACCCAGTTAAGATTCTCTTCTTCAAGTACTATAATGTGATATGGAACACCATCAGTCAAACTCTCACTTTTAACCAGCAGCAGACTTCATTCTGTGATTTTTCAGACAATGCTATGCTTAGAAGGATAATAGAGAAATTGTAACAAGTCCCAGAATGCAATGTGCTGTAGACCAAAGAGCCATAACTGGTTGATGGCATCACACATGACATGGAGCCACTTGGTAACTCAGAGCAGCAGAGTATCAATCCATTGCTGACGGAGGCGTCATGCTGACGGAGGCATCATGATGCTTGACAGGCAGCCCCTTGGTAACTCAGAGCAGCAGAGCAGCAATCCATTTCTGACAGAGGCGTCATGATGCTTGACAGGCAGCCCCTTGGTAACTCAGAGCAGCAGAGCAGCAATCCATTGCTGACAGAGGCGTCATGATGCTTGACAGGCAGCCCCTTGGTAACCTAGAGCAGCAGAGTAGCAATACATTGCTGACAGAGGCGTCATGATGCTTGACAGGCAGCCCCTTGGTATCTCAGAGCAGCAGAGCAGCAATCCATTGCTGACAGAGGCGTCATGCTTGACAGGCAGCCACTTGTTAATTCAGAGCAGCAGAGCAGCAATCCATTGCTGACAGAGGCGCCATGATGCTTGACAGGCAGCCCCTTGGTAACCCAGAGCAGCAGAGTAGCAATCCATTGCTGACAGAGGCGTCATGATGCTTGACAGGCAGCCCCTTGGTAACTCAGAGCAGCAGAGCAGCAATCCATTGCTGACAGAGGCGTCATGATGCTTGACAGGCAGCCCCTTGGTATCTCAGAGCAGCAGAGCAGCAATCCATTGCTGACAGAGGCATCATGCTTGACAGGCAGCCCCTTGGTAACCCAGAGCAGCAGAGCATCAATCCATTGCTGACAGAGGCGTCATGCTTCACAGGCAGCCCCTTGGTAATTCAGAGCAGCAGAGCAGCAATCCATTGCTGACAGAGGCGTCATGATGCTTAACAGGCAGCCCCTTGGTAACTCAGAGCAGCAGAGCATGAATCCATTGCTGACAGAGGTATCATGATGCTTGACAGGCAGCCCCTTGGTAACCCAGAGCAGCAGAGCAGCAATCCACTGCTGACAGAGGCTTCATGCTTGACAGGTAGCCCCTTGGTAACTCAGAGCAGCAATCCATTGCTGACAGAGGCGTCATGATGCTTGACAGGCAGCCCCTTGGTAACCCAGAGCAGCAGAGCATCAATCCATTGCTGACAGAGGCATCATACTTGACAGGCAGCGCCTTGGTAACCCAGAGCAGCAGAGCATCAATCCATTGCTGACAGAGGCGTCATGCTTGACAGGCAGCCCCTTGGTAACTCAGAGCAGCAGAGCATCAATCCATTTCTGACAGAGGCGTCATGCTTGACAGGTAGCCCCTTGGTAACTCAGAGCAGCAATCCATTGCTGACAGAGGTGTCATGATGCTTGACAGGCAGCCCCTTGGTAACCCAGAGCACCAGAGCATCAATCCACTGCTGACAGAGGCTTCGTGCTTGACAGGTAGCCCCTTGGTAACTCAAAGCTGCAGAGCATCAATCCATTGCTGACAGAGGCGTCATGCTTGACAGGCAGCCCCTTGGTAACTCAGAGCAGCAATCCATTGCTGACAGAGGCGTCATGATGCTTGACAGGTAGCCCCTTGGTAACTCAAAGCTGCAGAGCATCAATTCATTGCTGACAGAGGCTTCATGCTTGACAGGCAGCCCCTTGGTAACTCAGAGCAGCAGAGCGTCAATCCACCGCTGACAGAGGCTTCGTGCTTGACAGGTAGCCCCTTGGTAACTCAAAGCTGCAGAGCATCAATCCATTGCTGCCAGAGGCGTCATGCTTGACAGGCAGCCCCTTGGTAACTCAGAGCAGCAATCCATTGCTGACAGAGGCGTCATGATGCTTGACAGGCAGCCCCTTGGTAACTCCCAGCAGCAATCCATTGCTGACAGAGGCGTCATGATGCTTGACAGGCAGCCCCTTGGTAACTCAAAGCAGCAGAGTAGCAATCCATTGCTGACAGAGGCGTCATGCTTGACAGGCAGCCCCTTGGTAACTCAGAGCAGCAGAGCAGCAATCCATTGCTGACAGAGGCTTCATGCTTGACAGGCAGCCCCTTGGTAACTCAGAGCAGCAGAGCAGCAATCCATTGCTGACAGAGGCGTCATGCTTGACAGGCAGCCCCTTGGTAACTCAGAGCAGCAGAGCAGCAATCCATTGCTGACAGAGGCGTCATGATGCTTGACAGGCAGCCCCTTGGTAACTCAGAGCAGCAGAGCAGCAATCCATTGCTGACAGAGGCGTCATGATGCTTGACAGGCAGCCCCTTGGTAACTCAGAGCAGCAGAGCAGCAATCCATTGCTGACAGAGGCGTCATGATGCTTGACAGGCAGCCCCTTGGTTTTTCAGAGCAGCAGAGCAGCAATCCATTGCTGACAGAGGCGTCATGATGCTTGACAGGCAGCCCCTTGGTAACTCAGAGCAGCAGAGCAGCAATCCATTGCTGACAGAGGCGTCATGATGCTTGACAGGCAGTCCCTTGGTAACTCAGAGCAGCAGAGCAGCAATCCATTGCTGACAGAGGCTTCATGCTTGACAGGCAGCCCCTTGGTAACTCAGAGCAGCAGAGCAGCAATCCATTGCTGACAGAGGCTTCATGCTTGACAGGCAGCCCCTTGGTAACTCAGAGCAGCAGAGCAGCAATCCATTGCTGAGAGAGGCGTCATGCTTGACAGGCAGCCCCTTGGTAACTCAGAGCAGCAGAGCAGCAATCCATTGCTGACAGAGGCGTCATGATGCTTGACGGGCAGCCCCTTGGTAATTCAGAGCAGCAGAGCAGCAATCCATTGCTGACAGAGGCGTCATGATGCTTGACAGGCAGCCCCTTGGTAACCCAAAGCTGCAGAGCATCAATCCATTGCTGACAGAGGCGTCATGCTTGACAGGCATCCCCTTGGTAATTCAAAGCAGCAGAGCAGCAATCCATTGCTTACAGAGGCATCATGATGCTTGACAGGCAGCCCCTTGGTAACTCAGAGCAGCAGAGCAGCAATCTATTGCTGACAGAGGCGTCATGATGCTTGACAGGCAGCCCCTTGGTAACCCAAAGCTGCAGAGCATCAATCCACTGCTGACAGAGGCGTCATGCTTGACAGGCAGCCCCTTGGTAACTCAGAGCAGCAATCCATTGCTGACAGAGGCGTCATGCTTGACAGGCAGCCCCTTGGTAACTCAGAGCAGCAGAGCAGGCGTCATGCTTGACAGGCAGCCCCTTGGTAACCCAGAGCAGCAGAGCATCAATCCATTGCTGACAGAGGCGTCATGCTTGACAGGCAGCCCCTTGGTAACCCAGAGCAGCAGAGCATCAATCCGTTGCTGACAGAGGCGTCATGCTTGACAGGCAGCCCCTTGGTAACCCAGAGCAGCAGAGCATGAATCCGTTGCTGACAGAGGCGTCATGCTTGACAGGCAGCCCCTTGGTAACCCAGAGCAGCAGAGCATGAATCCGTTGCTGACAGAGGCGTCATGCTTGACAGGCACCCCCTTGGTAACCCAGAGCTGCAGAGCATGAATCCATTGCTGACAGAGGCGGTTCAGTGACTAAATATCGAGGGACAGAATATCGACTGTCCAGAATATCGATGCCAAAATATCGAGGGACAGAATATCGAGTTCCTATCTACAAACAGGTAAGTACTAAAATATCGACTACAAAATATCAATGTTTAAAATATAGTTAACTAAAATATCGAATTTTTTAAATGTATTAAAAATAATATAAAAGTAATTAAATAATAAACACAATTAAATAAAACATAGTTAAAATAATGTAAAAAAGCTTAAAATGTAAAAATAATAAATGTAATGTAAATTTATTTTTATTTTTAATATATATATATATTTACTTAATAATATTCTAAAATAATTAATCTTAATTATAAAATATTTAAAACATTATTAAAAATATATTTACATATATATATAAATAAACATATTATATAAATATAAAAATTAAAATAAATAATATATAATAATTTAAATAATTAAAGTACATTTTTTATGTTAATTAATAATTTACACCACATTAAATATAACAAAATTAAAAACGTTGCATAGCTAAGGGAATAAAATTAGTATTCACACTGCAACAACTGCAAAAGTAGGGAATTTGTTGGATAGCGGGTGGGTACAAATTACTATTCCGACTCCAGCGAGTGGAACAGTAGGAAAAGTGTTGGATAGCGGGTGGGTAAAAATTACTATTCCTACTCCAGCGAGTGGAACAGTAGGGAAAGTGTTGGATAGCGGGTGGGTACACATTACTATTCCGACTCCAGCGAGTGGAACAGTAGGAAAAGTGTTGGATAGCGGGTGGGTAAAAATTACTATTCCTACTCCACCGAGTGGAACAGTAGGGAAAGTGTTGGATAGCGGGAGGGTAAAAATTACTATTCCCACTCCAGTGAGTGGAACAGTAGGAAAAGTGTTGGATAGCGGGAGGGTAAAAATTACTATTCCCACTCCAGTGAGTGGAACAGTAGGGAAAGTGTTGGATAGCGGGAGGGTAAAAATTACTATTCCCACTCCAGTGAGTGGAACAGTAGGGAAAGTGTTGGATAGCGGGAGTCTAAAAATTACTATTCCCACTCCAGTGAGTGGAACAGTAGGGAAAGTGTTGGATAGTGGGTGGGTAAAAATTACTATTCCTACTCCAGCGAGTGGAACAGTAGGGAAAGTGTTGGATAGCGGGAGGGTAAAAATTACTATTCCCACTCCAGCGAGTGGAACAGTAGGAAAAGTGTTGGATAGCGGGAGGATAAAAATTACTATTCCCACTCCAGTGAGTGGAACAGTAGGGAAAGTGTTGGATAGCGGGAGGGTAAAAATTACTATTCCCACTCCAGTGAGTGGAACAGTAGGGAAACTGTTGGATAGCGGTTGGGTACAAATTACTATTCCCACTCCAGTGAGTGCAACAGTAGGGAAAGTGTTGGGTAGCGTAGGGGAATAATTGAGTAGACCCAATCCTACAATATAATTAAAATTAATTAACAAATAATTAATTAATAAAAATATATTTACCTTCCAACATTTTCCCCTATAAATGTCACCTCCAATAGTGTAAAATATTAATGAATGAACATAATTAATTAACATCTAATTAATTAGCTAATTACAATTAACAATCAAAATTAATAACTATCATATCTAAATTAATTAACACAATTAAAATGATAAAATAACTTTGAATAAATAATATTTTAAAATTATTAAAATTTGAATTAAATTTAACTTAATTCCCACCCTACTCCCCTATCAACACTCAACACACTACTAAAAAAAGTACATAATTAACATATTAATAAATTAATTTGTAATAATTAATATGTAATTAATTACTAATTAATAAAAAAATCAAACAATTTACATAATTATCAATTGCTTAAAAAAGATTATTATTCACTTTTTATATATTTAATATTAAATTAATTAACTTAATTAACAATAGTAATTATTAAACAATAAATTATTAATTAATAAATTATTAATTTTTATAATTTAAATTAAATTACTTCCCACCCTATTCCCCTATAAACCCACAACCCGCTACAGAACTAATATACGCAAAAATTATTAAACAATAGTTATTAT